>OV884011.1:29177782-30497782 GCA_930367205.1 Acanthosoma haemorrhoidale | reverse complement strand
TACGCGCCAGAACAAACGAAAATTAGAATATTTACGCGTCAAAACAAACAAAAATTACAATATTTACGCGCCAGAACAATGAGTTAGATAGAACCCTAATGATGGTGGTCCAGAAAAAAAAGCTGCATCGGAAAATAAATTGATTTAAAATATTACCACTTACCTTGAACCTTTTCAGCGTGGTTGAAACAAAAAAAGGTTTTGTAGGATTTGCCAAAAAATTGGATCCGCGATATGTATTGCGATGATTGAATTCCTCATGGCCATATTTGTATAGCCGTAGCAAAATAAAATTAATTAAACATTTGAAGTTTACCAATTATGTTGCTCTGGCATTCGACTTGATGACTTCGATTTCAGGGGATAGCTACATTATGACCAAGGGTCATTTTTCGTTAGAATGGGCCTTAACATCCGCAGTTTCAGCAACCAGAAAAATGACAGGAAGTCATACTGCCGCGAATATCTCCGAAGCTATCCAGTCAATTTTCGGCGAATATTTTATTTCTTTGGACAAAGTATTTTGTTTAGTGACAGTCAACGCAAGGAACATGTCAAAAGCTGCCTATGATATGAAAACGATACATCACACTTAAAAGTTAGTTGTAAATAGTTAATAATCTTTGTAGAGGAGTGTCTTTTAAGAAAAAAGAAAGAAAAGCTCTGTTATGAATAATTAAAATGTTTTTTATTAACATAATTGGTTAGAGACTTTCATAAAATTAAAATGATGATTTTCTAATGCAAACAATTATTTACATGGATATTTTCTTGTCCTGGGGAACTAACAAATATCGGATTAGTAAAACATTATAGAATCTACAGGAACCAGACCAGACCCATTTGTTATTTTTTGTTTTTTCAAAACTACTATAGAGAGAGAGAGAAAGAGAGAGAGAGAGAGATGCTTAACATTTTTGAGCCCCTAGGTGGTTGCTTTGGATGGGATAGAATTTTTCCAAAATCCAATCTTATAATGACATTGAAAATGCCATGGTGACAGTGAACGAAATCGCTCATAAAATTACAATTGTGAACAGTGAGGCTTAGAGAATTTATTTAAAATGGTTTAATCATGGCTAACAATCTATGTAAAAATAATTAACAATTACTCTTATTGGTTAAAAACACTTCAGTAAATACAAAAAAAATAGTTGGCCTGCTTTAATAATTTAAAATTGCCTAGTCACATTTAAACGACTGACCTTATTCCTGAAATGGCCAGACTCAAAATTCATTGCCTTCCGTAGTGTTCCATTGACGACTATCGTTTCCGCTTGGTACTCAATGGCATCTAGAAATGTCCCTGTTCCTATTTCACATAAATAGTTTAGTTAAGAACTGTTCATACCTATTTATGCAGTAAATTAACAAACTACCTGAGTTTTATTTTTCTTATTCCCAACGCACATCTATCAATAACCATTAAATTGAGCTAAATTAATTTCTTAAGTTTCAATTTCAAAAAATGTGCATGTTATATTGCTTAAGCTTCCTCAAACTTTACCTTACAAAATAGAATAATTTATTTTATAATGTTTCGAACAAATAAAAGTGAGTAGTAAGGAAGGAAGACAATTCAAACAAGTTACATACTAAGTGAATGTATTTATAAATAGAATTTGAAGAAAAATTACAATCTGCAGTAAGTATTTTAATGAGGTCAATGATTTTCTCCTAACCTTAAAAGTAAGTGAATTCCATGCGCAAATGTAATTCCAGACTGGTCCAACTCATCTCAGAACTCAAGACCTACTGAGAGAGGGACTACTTTAGGTTCCGTGTAGAATGACGCAGAAGAAATCCCGAAGTGTGATCGAAGTCGAAATATTTCATATTTTATGTGGGTGTGCAAGTGCTAGTTTGAAAATTACCAAAATGAAACTAACGATGTCAATTAAAAAAGTGAAACTATGTAAGCAAACTAGCTTGATGTCTTATATGTGATAATAATTGGATATAAGGGTGTTTAAAAAGCAAGGTAGTGAGTATTGAAAGGGGAATAAGTCGTTTTAGATGCCTGAAATACGCTTTAAAAGAAAACTTCTTCAACTTGTACTGAGAGAACACATGTTGCTCGGCTGATGTCTTAAATCGCTCTGTCCGTAAATTTAGGTTGTTTCTAAAATCTATATGCAACTTTAAGTGAACTGGGGGTTTTTATTAAATTAAGGGATACTTAATGCATATCGATACACTAATATGTCTGCTATACAAAAGTAACAAATTTAAGAAAATATATCCCGAAGTCCCTACAGCAGCTAGCACTGCTGGGGCTTCGGCCATCTCAGTTCAACTTTTGTGATGAACTTAGACAAGCTAAGATGAATTGAGCGGAAGTCTTCTAGTGTCTTACTTATATCTGGCGTCGGTTGTACATTTTCCTGGGGGACTAACTCCTCAGAACACATCCAAGCAGGATACGTCTGTTCTCTCAGTACAAGTTGTACATTGGGTTTATGTTTATGTACATGGGCTTCTCATCTTTAATATCTTTCGGTCCGATGATTGTAACAGTACACTAGATCTTTAGGTTTTCTAACTTTTTTTTATTTTTCCCGTATTTTTTTTTTTTTTTTTTGTGACATTGTAAATGATCCGTGAGAAAACAGCAGTGTTTGACCTTACATGTGTTAAAACAAAAAAATAAGAGTATGCTCCTAGAAGCCAAGATCACATCTTGTCTTTACACTTATGACCTTTCTGTGAGGTGTATATCACAGAACTGCAGCATTCGACCGTTCCTTTTTAGCGCCCACTCCACCACTCTCTTATATCAGATATAATATCAGATCCACGAGTCATCCACAAGTGTCTTCAAACAGCTCTCATTCCTTCAAATGCTCATCACCCAGACAGACACATCACAGATGCAAAAGAATTTCTTATGATGGGTTTCTAAATGATCATTCCATATTTTGAATTAGTTTATTTGCTCCACTGAGGAATAGAATTTATTTTAATCGCCATTTTTTCTTTGCGATGATATTCTAATATTTTTTTTTTAGCCATGATTGAATTTATTTACCTTTACCATACTTTTATTTTTAGGAGAGGGTACAAGAATACAGATTTTTGTTTCTATTCTATTTCATTACAATTTTTAAATCATAAATACGGTTAATGTAAAGATTCATTACAACGAAATCGTAAAAAGTAAAAGGAGCCAGGTATGGTGTTTTATAAAACCACTCGGATTTGTATTATAATATAATTTAATGATAATTACTTAATATTACTTACATACAGTGTATAATGCATTCCCTAATCCGACAAATTTGAAGATAACAATATCCAAAGATTGAGTTAGGTTTAGTTGGCGGGGAAATTTTTGGCAGAGAGGTGGAAACATCAATTTCTGAAACCACTCCGGAATCCTAAATAAACTTATCTGTCTACATCCTCTCTAATTTTCTTCCCCTTCACTGGCCCGAAAGGGTGTTGGAATCAATAATGTTTTCCTCTCTCCGGGGCACTCTATTTGAAAAGATCTCGTTTCAGTCTTGGAAAGTCAGGGTAGGACAAACAGAGTAAATAATAGAATAAAATAAAAGCCTGAACATATCTGCCAATCAAATAACTTAGTCTGTAGATATCCAATTACAGACATGTGTTTCATCATAGGTTAAATAAATCTTTGTAGAGGAGATTCTTTTAAAAGAAAAGAAAGAAAAGCTTTATTATGATGTACAGTCAAAACACTGGTGTATACAAATATTTAAGAGTATCAAATACAGGGAGAGGAATGGAATTTAAAAAAAACTAGTGGACAGGACTTGCGGAATAGGGTTGGTATGGGAACATTTTGCTTCATTAACTTTGATTCTTTAATTCCATTACTCTCCCTGTATGTGAGGCAGTACGGTACTTCGGCTTCCATCTCGACAAACGACTAACCTGGAACCCACATACGAGGCTAAAAAGACGCTTTGGACAACTGTACAGACTAATTCAAAGGACATCCCATCTCTCAATAGAAAATAAACTACTAATCTACAAAGTTAAACTGGACATACGGAATAGAGGTATGGGGGACAGCAAAAAAGTCGAACATCAAGCGTATCCAATCCTTTCAATCAAAAGTCCTGAGAGCAATAGTAAATGCCCCTTATTACGTCAGCAACAAAACCCTTCATAACGATCTTAATATACCCTACGTATTTGAACTCATACCTTCCAAGTTCATAAAATTACATAGTAACCTATCCATCCACTCTAATCCCGTAGCACATTCATTGCACTGCAGCACTCATCCCTATAATCCTCCTCGGAGACTGAAACGGAAGTGGCCTCGTGACCTGCTATAAATGCGTGACAGTGGGAGGCAATGGCCAGTTTCTCCAATTATGTCCTGAGCGTATCCCTCTCGCGATCTTCTTCATCCTCCACTGGCTCGTATCCGGTGACGCGGCTGACGGAGGAGCGTGGGGAACTTACAAAAAGTAATATTTAAAGTAAGCGATTAACCTAAACGAATAAAGCGTTTACTTGGATGATAGATCCATGGATGTGATAATATGAATGCATTAATGGGACCCTTGACCCGAGGGTGCAGGTGAGGACTATTCAGTTTCCTTCGAGGCGAACCCTAGTTTTACCAATATCGGGACTCACACTATAACTTAGCCTTACTCTAACTTGGCCATCTGAATTGAAGGGACGCCCTTCTTCAGACTGCGGGGCAATTTGTTTCCAGCATCGTAAATGAAGTGAAAATGAACATTGTTTGTTAAATATGGTGACAAAAGAAACAGGCCTTTTTTTTCCATCAATAGGATGATTTTAATACAGCAATTAATGATTACTACTCTCTTTCTATTAGGTATTTCGTTCTATGCATCCATCATAGTGGTGTATACCATATTTCTATATAATACCATAGTACGTGTTTCATTAATTAATTTATACTTTATGATAATTCATAGCCTTTGTTCAAACGATTTTATCTTTAGGGAATGGATCTGGATCGGGGTAGGCTCACCCTAATGAGCAGAAACCACGAGTCAATTGCTTAAACAGGTAGCAAATCCGGTTAGGACAACCGAACTTTGAAAAGTAATACCTACCAACTACAGCGACAATCTTTCGTCACACTGACTCTTCATAAGGTGGTGTGACATGGATTTAAATATACATTATTATTTTTAAATAAAATGTTTTATAATGTATATTATTCCAGCTATTATCTAACGTTAAAATCTTATTTTACAATAATATACTAGCTATAACATAACGTTAAAATCTTATTTTACAATAATATTTTAGCTATTCTATAACGTTGAAACCTCATTGCACAATAATATTTTAGCTAATATATAACGTTAAAACCTCAATGCACAATAATATTGTAGCTATTACACAACGTTAAAAGTTTATTGCACAGTAATATTTTAGCTATTACAGAACGTTAAAATCTTATTTTACGATAATATACTAGCTATAACATAACGTTGAAACCTCATTGCACAATAATATTCTAGCTAATATATAACGTTAAAACCTCAATGCACAATAATATTCTAGCTATTACACAATGTTAAAAGTTCATCGCACAAGGTTATTTTAGCTATTCTATAACGTTAAAATCTAATTTTACAATAATATACTAGCTATAACATAACGTTAAAATCTTATTTTACAATAATATTTTAGTTATTTTATAACGTTGAAACCTCATTGCACAATAATATTTTAGCTATTCTATAACGTTAAAATCTTATTTTACGATAATATACTAGCTATAACATAACGTTGAAACCTCATTGCACAATAATATTTTAGCTAATATATAACGTTAAAACCCCAATGCACAATAATATTCTAGCTATTACACAACGTTAAAAGTTCATTGCACAAGGTTATTTTAGCTATTCTATAACGTTAAAATCTTATTTTACAATAATATACTAGCTATAACATAACGTTAAAATCTTATTTTACGATAATATTTTAGCTATTCTATAACGTTGAAACCTCATTGCACAATAATATTTTAGCTAATATATAACGTTAAAACCCCAATGCACAATAATATTCTAGCTATTACACAACGTTAAAAGTTCATTGCACAAGGTTATTTTAGCTATTCTATAACGTAAAAATCTTATTTTACAATAATATACTAGCTATAACATAACGTTAAAATCTTATTTTACAATAATATTTTAGCTATTCTATAACGTTGAAACCTCATTGCACAATAATATTTTAGCTAATATATAACGTTAAAACCTCAATGCACAATAATATTGTAGCTATTACACAACGTTAAAAGTTTATTGCACAGTAATATTTTAGCTATTACAGAACGTTAAAATCTTATTTTACGATAATATACTAGCTATAACATAACGTTGAAACCTCATTGCACAATAATATTCTAGCTAATATATAACGTTAAAACCTCAATGCACAATAATATTCTAGCTATTACACAATGTTAAAAGTTCATCGCACAAGGTTATTTTAGCTATTCTATAACGTTAAAATCTAATTTTACAATAATATACTAGCTATAACATAACGTTAAAATCTTATTTTACAATAATATTTTAGTTATTTTATAACGTTGAAACCTCATTGCACAATAATATTTTAGCTATTCTATAACGTTAAAATCTTATTTTACGATAATATACTAGCTATAACATAACGTTGAAACCTCATTGCACAATAATATTTTAGCTAATATATAACGTTAAAACCCCAATGCACAATAATATTCTAGCTATTACACAACGTTAAAAGTTCATTGCACAAGGTTATTTTAGCTATTCTATAACGTTAAAATCTTATTTTACAATAATATACTAGCTATAACATAACGTTAAAATCTTATTTTACGATAATATTTTAGCTATTCTATAACGTTGAAACCTCATTGCACAATAATATTTTAGCTAATATATAACGTTAAAACCCCAATGCACAATAATATTCTAGCTATTACACAACGTTAAAAGTTCATTGCACAAGGTTATTTTAGCTATTCTATAACGTAAAAATCTTATTTTACAATAATATACTAGCTATAACATAACGTTAAAATCTTATTTTACAATAATATTTTAGCTATTCTATAACGTTGAAACCTCATTGCACAATAATATTTTAGCTAATATATAACGTTAAAATCTTATTTTACGATAATATACTAGCTATAACATAACGTTAATATCTTATTTTACGATAATATTTTAGCTATTCTATAAAGTTAAAACCTCAATGTACAATAATATTTGAGATCATAATTAAACAATTTTTAATTTTATATAATATGTGTATGTAATTAAAAAAACAAGACTTTAGCGACACTCCTCCAATTCCTCGATCCCATGCTCACTTTCGAAACAAATTTTTAGCCTAGCTTTCAACGGATTGCTTAGCCTTAATTCATGAATCGCGTGGATTGCCCGATCCCGTAACTGATTGAGACACAGAACTGGGACAGCCTGGCTATGTTTCTTTTATACTCCTGGTCCACGAGTTTTAAGCCAAAATATGAAATTTACCTGAGACATGTGCACTTAAATGTTGTATGATGTATTGCTGCATTGTGAGGGATATATACCGAATATTATGACAAGCAGGTTTATCGTTTCAATTAAGTGTGTAAATTTATTCTGAATTAGATAGAGGTGTGGATTTTTTCACAACTTGTTTCTATGATCAGTCAACCCTAGACCATGCAGACATGGAGGAGTCTGGACCACCCCGTAGAAGTTCTATAAGCCAGGTCTACCGTCAGTTTATGACAGAAGCTAGAAAACACTTGTGTCTCGCTTTAGATTTAGTATGCCGACTTCAAAGTGTTAGGTCAAAGCAAAGGTTTTTTTTTTATAGTACTAGATGGCCGGACAAGTTAAGTTGAAAATGGCGAAAGAGTTAAAAGGAAGAGAGAAGGTTCATGTTTGTTGTTCTTTACTTCTTGTACTTTGTTTAGGCAACTATTTACCCGCCACCAACTGTACTTGTTCGACGCTCAGATCACAAACCAGATTATTTGAAAAAATAAAATTCAAGTATCGTTTTTAAACATTAAATGTTATAGACATCAAGGGTTTTTTATAGAATATAAATAATTTCATAAAATTCCCACTTCAGTGAGATTTTGATAAACTGGACCGTCGACTCCTTTGATAGAGTGTCACATTCAAGTGCTATGTTTGAGATGAGCTTTGAAGAGATTTGAAGTTAACTAAAAGGGTTACAGGGGTGATTAATAATATATATACGATGTTTTATTTAGGAAAGAACTGAGAGTTAATTGGTTCGAATAAACACAACCACGAGAGTCTCTCGCGCAGTGGAGAGCTCCTGTCCTCATGACATGAAGGGGTCCAGTCAATTCATTGCCGATTACTGCTTCGATAGATGATGGAAGGGTCGATGTCGAGAAGCCCTTAACGTCCGAAAACAAACCCTTTAGTCTTGAAATAAAAACAACCCCCCCTTTTATGTTATCAATAGTTACACGGAAATGATTAAATGGTCTGGTATAACAAAAGCTCGGAACTTTTTTTAATTAGTAAAATGTCAAGCCACAGTAAAATATTTTCTAGAAACTATACAGTAGTTCAGTAAAACTGTTAATAAGTCTGAGAGTAAAACCTGGTAATATAAATAATAACATATATCTGTTATCCTCAGACTATGTCCCTTAAGAACTGACAATACTTTCACAAAATTTAGTTAATTCTTTAGTAGTATCTCTTTATTAGTGCCAAATAAATTTACAAAGGTCGTAAATAAGATATCAGAAAATAAAATGAAATAAGAGAAGAAAAAATAATATATATATTTAACGGAAACTTATTCTATAACGAATAGAAAATTAAATAAATTTAAATAAAAATAGATGAAAATTAAACAATGACCTTCTAAAAAATAAACAAAGAAAAATAATTTTACCTATGTACACTCACACAAATATAAATATTCAAACCTAGATACATACACAATAAAATAAAAATGTATGTATGCATACACTACAGCATACACATACACTATTAACAGCATATAATGTAAAGGGGGTGTGTTAAGGTGTTGTAAAGAGCTATGTGTAAATAAGTCTTGTAAATCCTTGTAAATCTTGTTAGCACAATTTGTCATTCCTAATTAAAATTATGAAGAGGTATAGTATTTGATTATCGAAATATTTAAAAATAAAGTTGGCTTAATATGGGATGCAAAATATGTGTTCCTTAAAAACCTGTATATTTATTAGTAAAAAATCTAGGTATTAATATTTAAAATTAATTTGTTTATTTTATTTTAAATAGTCTTTATAGAGAATTTATCATCACCTAACATTTGGATATATGGGTACATATATTACACTTGGTCCATAAACTTAATTAAGTCTACTCTGAAATTTTATCTGTGTAGTGATTTCAGAATTGTTTTTTTTTTTCTTTATTTTACGACCACTATCGTAGAATAATAATTAAAACAAACATAAATACACTCCCATGACGCCATTCACATAGTTTACGACATGTAATACAAAGATATATATAAAGCAATAAACTCTTATTTTATAATAAAATATTTTCCTTGATCCCTGATCGGAAGGTAGAATAGGCTATACCATATGGTGACACAGATGCCACCCCCTAGGCAAGATTTATCGATCGAAAATATTATTTACACTATGTGAGAATTTGAGAAACGATTCACAATGTTTATACAATGACAGACGTACAAAAGCTGGTATTTTTCAGATTTTAAACAACCTAAAAATTAACAATTTGACAAATTATATATATATAATTCCTTTATTGTGCTAAAATTACAATCTGCCTTGCTAGGCAATAAGTAATTAAGATATACGATCATTCATACCATATTTACATTTCATCATTCACTCGCTCATTCATTCAGGACATGATTGGAGAAACTGGCCATTGCCAGGACTCCCACTGTCACTTGATTATAGCAGGTCACGAGGCCACTGCCGTTTCAGTCTCCGAGGAGGATTATAGGGATGGGTGACGCAGTGCAGTGACTGTGCTACAGGATTAGGGTGGTTGGAAAGGCTACTGTGGAATTTCGTAAACTTGGAAGGGATGAGTTCTAGAATGTAGGGTATATTAAGGTCGTTATGAAGGGTTTTGTTGCTGACATAATAAGGGGCATTTACTATTGTTCTCAGGACTTTTGATTGAAAGGATTGGATACGCTTGATGTTCGAATTTTTTGCTGTCCCCCATAGCTCTATTCCGTATGTCCAGATTGGTTTAAGTATAACTTTGTAGATTAGTAGTTTATTTTCTATTGAGAGATGGGATGTCCTTTGAAGTAGTCTGTATAGTTGTCCAAAGCGTCTGTTTAGTTCTTGTCTTTTTAGTCTCGTATGTGGGTTCCAGGTCAGTCGTTTATCGAGATGGAAGCCTAAATACCGTACTGTCTCGGATACAGGGAGAGGAATAGAATTAAAATAAACTAGTGGACAAGACTTGCGACAAAGGGTGAAGGTAATGTGGGAACATTTTGCTTCATTAACTTTGATCCGCCATTGGTTGCACCAATAATCGATCTCGTCAAGGTGTTTTTGAAGGTTATGGGATGCTATGTCGGGGTCTGGGTTAGATGACAAGACTGCAGTGTCATCTGCAAATGTGGCCAAGAAGGTATTGGGAGTAGAGGGGACATCAGCGGTGTATAGGTTGTAGAGGATTGGGCCCAGGACACTGCCCTTTGGAACTCCTGCATTTATAGGATAGTAGTTTGAATATTCTAAACCACAGCGGACTTGAAAGAAGCGGTTTGAAAGGTAGGACTGTAGGATTAGGAAAAGGGTCTGTGGTAAATATCTTTTGAGCTTGTAGAGTAAACCTGCGTGCCAAACCTTGTCAAAAGCTTGAGCTATATCAAGAAAGGCAGCAGTGCAATACTGTTTGGTTTCAAGGGCTGAGGAGATGTGATCAACAACGCGAAGGCCTTGTTGAGCAGTGGAATGCCGTTGGCGGAAACCAAATTGGTGTGTAGGAAAAAGGTTTTTGGATTCAATAATTGGACGTTTTAGTAGAAGTTTCTCAAATATTTTTGAGAGGATAGGGAGTAGGCTTATTGGACGGTAAGATGAGGCGTCATTGGGTGGTTTACCGGGTTTGGCGAATAGGACAATAATGGAATGTTTCCAGAGGAGTGGGAAGTGCGTCGTTCGGATAATGCAATTATATATATAGGTTAGGAAGATTATGGCTTTAGGAGGAAGTTGTTTGAGAATTTGAGGAGTAAGGAGATCATATCCAGGGGATTTTCGGTAAGGTAAGTTTTTCAAAAGGTATTTGACCTCAGAGGGATTAACGGCTTTTGGTGGAAGAGAGAGAGGAATAGGTGAAGTGAGGAAATCTTCCACAGTTGTGCTGTGAGTATGGCTTTGATGAGAAAGGTTAGGTGTGAAAGTATGGGTAAGATGCAGAGCAAATTCCTCCGACCTATCCCCATCCGAAGCCGCCCAGGACCCATCATCACGACGGAGCGGATGTGAAACAGGTTGATACTTTAGGATTTTTTTGGTTACATTCCACAAGGAGTTATCCCTGGTAGACAGAGAGGAGAGGTAGGAATTGAAAGAATCGGAACGGAAGGATGCCAATCGCCGCTTTACCAATCGGCAGTACTGATTGTACGAGCGGCGATCGGCAGGATGCCGGGATCTTTGCCACACTGTTCTGGAGCGGCGTTCGGATAGGATTAGATCTTTGAGATGCTGAGGTAAACTATTATGATTATGAATTTTTGGGTGACGATGGGGTAACGATGCCTCCCAAGCCGACCTCTGGACCAGAGTAGTGAAAGAATGCACTGCATCGTCTAGGTCTTGGGATGTTTTCAGGGATAATTTGAGGTTTACGGACTCTGTAAGAAGCTGACGGAAGTGGTCCCAATCGACTGGGCCCCTAATAAATGAAGGAGGAGATAGTTTGTGAATTGGTTTTAGGGAAATGGTTAATAATAAAGGGCTATGATCGGAGGAGAGGTCATCGAGGCGCTTGAGTGAATAGTTTAGTGTTCCTAAACTATTGTAGAAGAAGAAGTCTAGGAGATCTGGATTTCGGTTGGGATCTGATGGCCAATAGGTGGCTGTGTCAGGAGAGATCGTGGAGCAATGTTTCCGTGCGAGTGCAGACAGCAAAGCACGTCCGTGACAAATTAAATAATACTAATGACCTTAAAATTTACATTACCACATTAAAATGTCAACTCATATATTTTATTTTTCAACAACAACAACAATTTATTAAGATAAAATTACAATCTGCCTTTTTTATAAAGCAATAAGTAATTGAGATAAATGTTATCATTCATACCATATTAATATTTCATTTTTAAGTGTATTATTTTTCCTTTTCAGCTAACGTCAGCTGTCTTTGTCCTTTTCGGCAGAATTTTATCATGATACTTCACCTGGATTAGACATTGCTGGATCTGGTTTTATCCAAGGGTTCCCTGAATCTGTTAATTCAAAGAAGTATTTTTCTGCTAAACAAGAAAATAATTGGACTGCTATGTCAAATCGTATTAGGAATTAGCTTCCTTATGTCTCTTCCATATAAGGTCTCTTCCATATGCCCGCCTTCAAGGACCTGATGTCCTCAAAAGAGGATTTCACAATAAAATACTTATCAACGTCAAACTCATAATTTTTTTTATTGAGAATATCAATCTATCTAGATTATTTGAACAAATCATATATAATTTACGTTTCAATATTAGGTATAATAATCATTTCAGCTTAATCTCCTAATTTAAAATTTATTATAAAATATACATCTGATTTATAGTCGTGCACCTCTTACATGATTTATGAATGAATATCATGCGATATTCTCAATCGTTACAAAGAAACAACAAGTAAATATGTATCATTGAAATTCCCGTTAAATTAATTTGCTATTAATACGTAAGTGCCTTCTTCATGAATTGCCAGCCATCGATTTATTCAGGAGAAACATTTATTCGCTTTCCGTACACAAAAATAATTTGTGAATAGATTCGCATGAGGATCTATAATTATATACAATTATCTGTAAATTTAAAGGGGCTATGAAAGAATAAAAAAATAGTATGTAAGTTAATTTTAAGTTTGATCAAAAAGGTGAGCCCCATCACCTTTATTAGTCAGTTTAGTCCAGTCACGTATAATGTATATCATTATACTTGTTTATTCATTATATAATTTTTATAAAATAACAAAACCAGTATATAATGTAGCGATGCTACAGGAAATACAAAAATAATTTGTAAATAGATTCGCCTGAGGATCTATAATTGTATATAATTATCTGTAAATTTAAATGGGGCTATGAAGGGGGGGGGGGAATGCCAGCCTTCGTTTAAAATGTCTTCGTTTAAGAACGTGATTCTGACAAAAGTCTGACAAGTTATGTCCATCTAGAGGGAGAAGAGAAGCGATCTGCATGAGTTACTCACAATCCAAACGATGTAGTAGTTCTTTGACTCATTCTTCCAGCGGTGGATAGAGTCATTCGATGAAGTAAGGATTAAGTAAGATGTAAGTCAGGTTTCAAGCAAGTTAAAGTAAAAAAAAAATAGTTTAACTGGTGTGACTGACCATACATGATGTGGTTTGTTTTTTCAAACTAATTAAATACTTAAGCCGTTTCTTAATATTGCTACTTTGTTTGTATTGAATATATATATATATATATATATTGTTGGGACAACTACTTCACCTCCAATAAATAGAACTTACCCCCTCCTCAGGCCAGAAACCACCCGCCTACATTACCAGATTTATCAATAAATTTTTGACGTCAGTATAGGGAGAGAAGACTAGTTAACGATCCCAACATGGCCGGAGCTCACTAGAGGCGAGGACATAGTCCGGCCTCTGGTTGGCCGAAATAAACTGTCATAGGATTGGCCGTAATAAAACTACCTATAAAACCTAGCTCGACCTCTTCTCTTTAATAAAGTGCGCTGTCGGGGTGCATACCTATCATCATAGTCAGATAGCTCAATAGTAAGGCGCGTAACCAAGCAATCATCCAGGACATGTTCAATGTTTACTGTTCAACTCTCTGTCCGTCACCAGGAAAAGTTAGTAATTAGTATGTTAATGTTAAAAATTTATTTATTTATGCCAGAAAATGCGTAAAATAATCTAGTAATAATTGTATTAAATAAAGTCTCTTGAAATAATGAATCTACGTTGTAGATAGATGTCGGTGGAACACGAGCTATGGACTGGTGTGCTTCGTGATGGACTCAATCCGGAGCTGAAATGTAGTGTGACCGTTCCACTATCTAGCACTGCAAATCAGAACGGACCAAGGGCTGCTGGGCAAGGGTGATCTGCCCTTGGAGATCTTCAGCTAGAGGGAAAAAGGCTACAGGATATCCTCGAGAGTTTCCCCTCACCTTCACCCTTAGTAAGCCCATCCCACACCCTTAAATTAATATTTTATGTGAAAATATCTTCGTGGCATCAAAATATAGATAAAATTACGTTAATATTTCAGAAAGAATTTTTTCTCGTCTAATAGACGATTGGGGCAAATTAATGCCTATTAAATATTTTTTGTACGAGATAAACTCAGGAACTGCTAAACGCTTTTTGAATTTTCCTTAGATTGCCCGTTAACATTTAGAATGTGTATCTTCACGCTCATTCTTAAAAAGAATGGGCAGTGAACTTAAAGTATAAGGTGTGCCCAATGGAATTAGTGGGCGATTAATAAAATTCACCTCAATACTCAATGCTGACCACCGACATCACACATATTTCTGTCTCAATGATTTCCTTCTTCTTCAAAGATTTGGTGGTTTTGTAGACTCTGTCACTAGGAAGAGGACCCCGGTGCTATTTGGCTCGTTCTTGAATATAACGTCGGAAATAAGTCTTGACAGGTTTGAGAGTATTTTAAACCGCTGGAGTTTGATTTCGTCTAGAAGTGTATGAATGTCGTGATCGTTAATCAGCTTCATCCTCCCCGCTACTTGTGGTTCTGAATCACTAACTGGGACTCTCATCGCTCCTGGTGATTCATCGATGAAATGAGCTATACGTGGTTGCACGCTTAGTAAATAAAGATGTTTTCACCAATGGTAATAGTCGGCAAGGGAGGGCGTGGTCTAGAGGGGCGCTATTCTACGAACGGGTAGTAGAGGGCCTTTTTCCCCTCAGCGACGGTTGCCATAGCGACTGGATCGATCGGCCGACGAGCTCGTTCGCCAGTAGCCTCAGGTCGTCCGCTGGCATCGCTTCTTCAACTGTCTCAGGTGAGCAACCCAAACCTCAACGTTACGTCATCTTTACCAACCCCTAAATAGAAGGCCCGCCCATTACACCTCCAGTGGAGCCTGCCCTCATTGCTTCTTCATTGAAAATGTCAACAAAAATGATAATAACCCATCTTGTCAATCAGCACAAACATTAATTTTATAATAATGCTTACCAATGAAATATACTCGTACAGTGGGAAGTCAACGACGTGCAACAAGCCATATATTTACTAAATATTATTATGAAACAATCTTCAATCTCACAAATTATATATTACATATTCTATCTGTCTAAATTGTAAAGAATATGAATTAAAAAATACCAAATATAATCTAAGTCTAACTAAGATGCTTCGTGCGTCGTACCGATGCAATTTAGACAAACTTGTCTTTTTGAAATACTTATTCCAACTTTAAGACGAAGCGATATTTTCTTATATAAAATAATTAGATGGTTGGAATGCCAAATGATTATATTGTATCTACTTATAAACAGTGATGATATTAGGACGTTGGTACATTTTTTTTGCTCTTGTGTGAATTTCATCATAATAAACCATTTCAACACCTCATGTACTCAGCTCTTCCTCGAGTTTACACTGATAAGAACTGTACACCGATTCGAACACTGAGTGTTCAAAATTCATAAGGCGGGTATCTTTGGCAGTGACAGAGTATATAGAAATTATAGACAAATTTTAATTTTTTAAGAATAAAACTGTTGCTATTAGCCTAAAAATTAATCAATCTGGAGTGACAAAAAAAGAATTGATCACTCGTGCAGGTTAGCTCTATTGGTATAGCACCCGATTAAATATTTTGTAGGCCCTATCCTGTCATTATATTTTAACTTTGTATAGTAATAATTAATGTACAGAGATTGTGTTAAAATAAATGTTATAATGAGAATTATATATTAGCTGATATTAAGTAGCCAACAGATGGGAACAATAGCGAAGCGTTATCAGCATTAAACAGACACACGCATTTCTCTCGTATTTCTACTGACACCAGACTCTCTAAAAATAATACTGTTTATTTTTTTATGAAGTTTGTATTTTATTTCTTAACGCCTTGATTTACAATAAATGTTCAACATATTATATATATAAATAATTGAGTCTCAAAATTTTATCAAGAAAAATTGCGAGACTCATCTTAACATTGGTGGAAATATTGAGGGAACATTTGCATATTGGAGAGAAAATTTCCTATGAGGTATTCTAAGGTATAAGGGGTGAGCTTCACGGCATAGACAAGCTCTTAATGAAGTTGCAGCCAAAGTCACGGACAAAGTTGTATCTCTGAATCGATATGACATCGTTATAACATATGTTAGATGGTGCGTTCGTGGTTTAGTGGTCAGCGCGACAGACCACATGCAGACAAAGCATCGATTCATGCTTTCCCTTGAGGGGTTTCAGTAGCAAGGACTTACTTATAACAAGGTCAATATAGTCACTTGAGGGAAACTGAGCAAATAAACCGAATGCGCCTATCGCAAGCTTTGAATTATGACTATATCTTAGGCAGTGGTTAACACATATTTATTTTAACGTCAAGACATAATTATGTGCCATTGTTCCATTTATGACACGTGACTTAAATGACATCGCCGCTCTACAACTTCACTCGACTTAATGTTTCTTAAGCTGACGGTCCCGATCTCACAAACCTCGCCGCGCTAGTCCATGGTACGGATTTTTGGACTGTTAGCTAGTGCTCGAGTCAATAACGAGCAAGATAAAAAAACAAAACTATCAACCTCATATCTAGGAGGCTGCCCTGAAACGGAACGGAAACGTGTAAAGACAACAGCATCAACATCTTCACTCTGATAAAATCTATGTTCATTTTTTCTTAATTTCTTTACTTTATTAATCTTTCACTTAAATTCTGTAATGTCGCCAGTCTTATCGTTGATTATACTAACTACGCAGTCCACTCATTACGGATCACGAATCCCTTTTTTCAGTAATTACTGAATTTATTAGGATACTGCATCATATCCTCATTGCCAGACTAACTCCCAAGGTCATCATTTAAGCCAAGTTTTACAACAAAACCTAGGGATTGTGATGTATCCGAAACAGCGATACAAAAATAATTCATTTAATGTAGCCCATATTTTATTAAGACACTTATTTCCACCATAGAAAATTTACGTGTTTCCTATTTAAATAAATGCGGATAAAACCAGTATTGAAAAAAAAATAGTCATAATGACAGGATTTAGAGTGACCACTTGTGTTGTAAGATGTTTAATTAGTCTGTAACGACCTTACGGCGTGATTATCAAATAAATTGAAACATTCAAATATAAGATATTATCTAAAAAAATAATTTAAACAGTGTATTTGGTCCTATACAAACATTTTTGGCGAATGGTACATGGTTAGATAAACAATTTGACTATTTGACTGTTTTGAATTGTTTCCTTTGAGAGTATCAATTAGTTTGCGTCTCTACCATAAGGGTTGATTTTAATCAATGAGCAATGTATTACAAACATTGTTTTGTGTTCTAACAATGAAGATTTATCGGGGCAATAGATTTATCAATGGGAATCATTTATTATTGTCATTGTCTTGAATCAATTATTATAACGGCTTTGCAATTAAAGCAAAGTTCTAATTAAATGAAAACAAAACGTGTTTTTAGAAAGCTTCAAATAACAAGGGGATATGAAGAATAAAAAATTATTATTGTACACATTATACTTTTGTAACAATCGCAAATCACACTGTAAAACTGTTAAAATTTGTCTAAACTGTAGCCAAGCTATATGACATATACTATTGACATATTGTAAATAGATTGATTTATATAGAATCTATATTGAATTCCATAATTTTTAAACATAAGGGGATACGAATAAAACATAAACAAACATTTTATATTTACACGTATAAATGTAAAATAACCCAATTAAAGAAAATATGAATGATTTATTCACAAAATTTAACTAAAAAATTTTAGGTTAGTAACATATTAAAAGGATTTGAGAGCTTGATCTATGGATCTTTAGCACATTTTTTTTTTTTTTTAAATACCTACTGACAATTTATTGAAATCATTATGAAGATTTAAAAAAATAATTATATCAAATGTATGAAAAATACAAATTAAACATAGAAAAGCATTCCTTTTTTTTTTTTTTTTTTTTTTTTTTCTTAGCTCTCAAACTTATAAAAATAGGATGTGGGAAAAATAAAGAAAAATTATTTTGGGCTAATGAGTGCCTTTCACTAAGGGGAGTCCCCCATTAAAAAAAAGCATTTTACTAAAAAGCATTCCTGTACTTCCAAAGCAAACATTGTTGATAGAATTTTTTTACTAAGTGGGAATGTAGGAATTTGAATAAAGTACGCGAGGACCTATAATTGTATACAATTATCTGTGAATTTAAAGAGGCTATGAAGAAAAACAAAATTTGAAAAATTACATTTTATAAGGACTGAGGAGGCCTGGGTAGGTGAAACGTAGACTAATCGAAAAAATACAAATTTAGAGCGACTGTAAAGCTTTTTTATTTATTTATTAAGAGATATATGCCGTCATTTCTGTTATTTAAGCTTCCATCCATTTCATTTTTCACAACTTCTGTCTCATAGCACCTTTAGTAATTTTACCGATTCGGATGAACTTGGCCGTCATCGCCAAGGGTTGTAAAGCTGATTGTAATATAGTTGGCTATCGAAGTGATGTCTAGACACGGAACTATTCAAAATAAACTGATTTTCGATGCAAATCACTAACCAGTTACCTTTGAATCGCTTTCCCACTAAGTTCAGGTACGCCACAGACGGGACTACTAGCTACTAACCAGTTAGTAATGCATTAGTGATAAGTTCCGAGTGACTCAACTGTCAAGTCACTCCACTCCCCCACTTGCTTCACATTGTCTTCTTTACGAATATGAACATTGTTTGGGGAAACGATTCGCAAAAGTCATATTCGTTATATAATTATTCCTTGGATCATCATTAGTTCGGTGAGACTATATTGCACCACTCTTGTCCACTACTACTCTTTATTGCTAAAAATATGACTGACCTATGAATACAAGAAACTGATAACAATATTATTATTATCATTACAAACTTATTAGCAAAAGTTAATCAATAGCATATTTCGATTGCCAGTGCAGAGACATATAGAAAATAGTTGGTTAAATTGGTTAGGATCACATTTGAGTCACCAATGGGTCAGAAACCGATTAGTAATTTCTATCACAAACCCGTTTTTTAGTAGCTTTGTGTGTAGACAACCTTTTACGATAACGCTAGGGCTATTAAATATCGGTGGACATTTCATCTCTTCAATTATTCTTCCATAGATTGTTATTCATTTGTGTACCAAGTATGGTGGGTGTAAATTGCTCACGGCATTAATCAGCAAGCTTGTGCTGGAATATGGTGTAATACACAGATCGATGGATGTGGTTTCATTTGTCAAGCCCGTGTAAAACCATGGAACATACGAAGACTTGAACTGAAAGACATAAAAACTGACACAGTTTTAAAAAAAACAACCCAACTGAACCCTAAAAATTGTTTTTTATATATAGTTACTTTTTTCTTAACACGTTAAATTTATTTGTGAAATTCAAAAGAGCGGCCTTTAAAAATACAAAATATAATGAATTTACAGGCTATAGGATGGCATTACGTCAGTAGTTAATACTGACAGTAAGAATGCAATATTAACGTAAGAGAAAATCATCAGTTCAAATATATATTGTTAAATTTTTTTTTATATCTTAGCTTTGTTGAAAACATGAAGTTATGCTACTATTAAATACCTGGGTTAGTAATGTAGAAAAAAAAGTGTTGACGGAGGACATTCTAAGCCATGAAAAAAAAAAAATTCAGCCCCCCTCCAAAAAAAAAAACAATAATGTGAAAAACGTGTCATTGATTTATAGTTAAAGGAAAGATATTGCGAAACCTGTCAAGCTGTTACTTCGTGATCTAGAGCGCTCGTGTAACGTGACTATTAGTGACTTTCCACTCAGTCTTGAGACTGTGTATGGCCTCTAAGAGTGACGAAGCGTCCAAAGAATATTTGATAAAAGTTAATCATTGACCTAAAATTGAGATAAATGGAGGTTGTATTTTTTAACGAATAATTTTTTTTTATTTTAAAATTTATATGAAGTTGTTCGCTGTCTTAAAGGACATGAGCCATTAAGATATGAAGCCATAACGTTCCAGTGACAGGAAACGTAAATATTAGTAATATCCCTTTAGAACCTTTTGAATTTAGTTGTCAATTAAAAATCAATTAAAAAAAATATAAATAATTTATAAGTTAATGCCAATAAGTTACGCTAAAAAGCTGTATTATTTCCTTTAGTTTTTTTTTGTAGACAAGTGTTATTTAGTGTTCGATTGATTTTTGAAATAAGCAATAATAAAAAATAACCGAAAACGAAAAAAAAATCAATATGGTTACCATTGTAATAATTTAGGTCTCCACCACGATGATCATTGATGACAAATATTCTTTTTTGAAAACATAAAATGTGAACAAATTATGAATTTAGTTCATTTCATTCAACTAATCGTAAAGTTTTGTTTTATTTAATGCTTGGAACTTGCCGACTTCTCACAACGATACGTATTGCATCCTTACGCAATTAATTTATTATTATTATTAAAACTAAATTCAAATGCACATTTTTATTTTAAGATATTTCCTATTTGAAATGACCTGGGACTTCACTGAATGTTCATCAGTTTAATTTTTTTATGTCGTTTCGTGATCTGTTCGATATACGATTGTGTCGGGCTCAGATAACTGAGTATCCCCAAAGTGGGGAGGAGACGCCCGCCGCGGGCTAGGGTCACTACAACCTCTTAGCCACCGTCCGGCGAGCGCCCAGAAAGAGATAATGCGGGCGGACCTGTGGTCTATCACCCTGGCTGCTGGCCTAGCTGGCTTTTAAATCGGTTTTGATCTGACTCCATAAGATCTTTAAAAGGTGTGTGCCCCGGTTCGTTATGTTAATTTTGTCTAGTGCCGCTTCTTATATAGCCGGCTAGCAGTGGTGGGGATGGGTTCCCACCTGCGGCTGTTCCCCACACTAGCTCCACCCCCTTCCCTCCTCTCACTGACGTTGTAACCTTTATTAAACATATTGAAGCATTGATACATATTTTCTGATATTCATTTGATTATATAGATACGAGGTCTGATACGAGAAGAGGGGAACTTATAATTATTCATAATTAACAACAGATTGCACACAAAATGAATACGATACAAATTCATGTTATGTTTTCATTATTCTAAGCAATCAAGCTTCTGCTGGAGGAATAACAAATACACAAAAAACATAATTGTAAGTGACATGATATTAATAATACATAAGAAAAGTTATTAGCTGACATTGAATAACAATTTAAATACATGACCAATAAATAGGAATGATTAAATAACGACAAATACAATCAAAGTAAAATAAAAACGCAGCTTTGGGCTCTACAAACATAGATATTAGTATCACTGTAGCGACCACTAACTACATAAGATAAATCACCCTATACTCTATTGCATATATATTGTAAGCAAAAGTAAAATAACATGAACTAAATGTATTATAAACAAATGTAAATCATTGTAAAAGTGTTAAGCTATAAAAGGCGGAAGTCAACTAATTGACACGAGAAAGGGTCACCAGCTGGCAGTCATAAACATGAAAGGGTCACCAGTTGGCAGTCATAAACTTAACAACCCGTTAGGGAGCCTCTCTACCTCCAGGGCTTGTCCCCGGGTCGAGTAAGGAGGTGGCGGTCACGTTCATCGCCCAAGGTATGCGTGTGAACCACCGTCGGATCAGACCCTTTCCGCCTCCCAGCAGGAAGTAGAGAGGGTACTTAAGGCAGGGATACTGGCCCTGTTAGTCAGTCTCTGAGTCTCTCACGACCTTTACTCGTTGACGCCTTAAGCCAGGGCTCCTGGCCCTGGAAATCAGTCTCTTAGTCTCTCTCGTGACTCTCCCATGGCCTTTACTCGTGACGCTTGCTTGGTTTCCGCTCGAACTCTGAAAACTTGTCTAATTCTTTATGAAACCTCTGTACCTCTTCTCTTGAACATAGTGAATTGTCGGGGCACATACCTATCATAAATGGAGTCAGATAGTAACGCCGTCATGAAACGATTGTCCATGTTATAAACTCGAACAATCCGCACTTTTCACCAGGGCTAGGGTGACCAGGCACCCCCCTAGTGACGACCTGACAATCAAAATATATATTGGATCCATAATATTTTTTTAATTAAATTTTTTTCATCTTTCATCGATTCATCGTTGCAAAAAAGTCCCGGAAAGTAGCAGCTCACTTCGTTGACGTAAAAACGGATCTGTTTAACTTCCAAATTTGCAAGCGTAATCTTCATTTTTTCTAGATTGTCTAAACTATACATTATTTTTTATTTGCTAAGAAAAAAATGTCAGAAGAAAATTTGGGTACCAAACTACTGTCCCGGTGATGTTTATTGTTTCGTCTTTTTATTACAAATTTATTAATGAAACACAAACAGCATGGTGTACTATTAATATTTAATTTTTTTAGAATTATTTTCAGATATTTTTATTTCCTTAATGATGATTGCTTATCATTAAGTAGTTATTAATCAATGTCTGTCTGCCAGTGTATTCTGGTCATTTTCAGTTAACTATTCAAGCTAGAGACGTTCGTTTTCACACGAGAGGCCCGTTCATAAGGAAGGCATGCAAATTTTAGTTATATTAAAAAAAAAAAAAAAATGGGTCAGTAATTATTTTAAATAATTGACGAAATAATTATTTTTTGAATAATTGAAAGTTTTGACGTTCAGATTAACTAATTAGAGCTTTGTTTCTTCCAGAGAATAATTTTAACTCATTAAAACTGTTACTGATATCATGGAACCGTAATAAGTACTGTAATAATATTTATATGTTCGTCTCTATTTTGCTGAACCATCTCATCACGGAACGCTCTTTAATATATTCTAAAATATACTGGAACATAAAAAATATTTACTAGAAGGGAGTGGGGAGAAATTTCAAAGAGAGGGTAGGAGGCCGACAATAAACTACAAAATCCTACATGTGTGCTAGGGTAGAGTTATCAAATAAGGGGGGGGGCACGTAGCAGGAATAGGGCCAGTCCAGGCTATATATTAGGATGTTATGAAATTGAAGGAACAGAAGAGGGAAAATGGCTTTACCAAGGAATGTTTCCACGATAACAAAATTGTGAGACAGACCAATTCTCTCAAGCAAATTTAATACCAATGAGGAATTCAGCTGGCATTTATCATCGTAAACGTGTTAAATGAATTTTATTGGCTACATATTATATTTTATTTTCATATTATTTATATTTTATTTAAAAGATAAAGAACTAACAAAAATTATGTCAATTAATAAATCCTTCGTTGACAGAAACTTTCTGTCACACCCATTCTTTTCGGAAATCAGCTCATCTTCAAGTCCATCTATTCTGTTGGCGTTCATTTTCAGTTCAAATGGAAGATTTGGTATCTAGGGACGCATATGACTCATTACAAAAAGATCCATCAGAAAAGGTTATATTATAAACACCGGAAATAAATAAAAATATCAAATTGCGGTACTTGGGAAAACGTGAGGAACGTTAGGATTTTTGTTAGGTTAATGTCGTTTATTCCTACCGTTATATCAGATATTTTGTTAGTTAACCTCACTAAAAATACATTTTCTTTTAAATCAATACGTGATAAATGCCAATTATTAAAGAAATGTAATTTTCTTAGTTAGCCTGACTTTTTTGCGTAGAATTGTTTTACTATTAATGTTAAATAAACCTGTTGAAATAGTAAACAATTTGTAGCGACCGCTAACTACATAAGATAAATCACCCTATACTCTATGTTATACATATTGTAAATTAATTTTATATTGGCAAGAGTCCTTACTTTTATTTTTGCGATCAAAAGGAAACATTCTTACAGGGTTATACAAACCTTGCCAGGCCGTGTGTACCAAGGCGTTTGTTGACTTTGTGCTTTAAAGAGCTCACATATAAACGAGATCACTTTAATGAAATATTATAAAGAAAGATATTATCATGTTGGAATGCCTTTGTTAGGGGGTAGAACCTAGAATATATTAAAATATGCTAGCTTTGTTAGTCGATTTTAAGCATCATTTCTATTGTATCAAACATTTCTCAATTTCTCTGATACTAGCTCATTTTATACCGGAACTGAACCGCTACTGCTTAAATAGCTCTAAGCGCTATCCCCGTCCTGACCTAAGATCCAGTGACACATCCCAGAACTACGCAAATCACCAGTGTTTATTCAATAATGGTTTATTATTAGACTTCGTCAGGTTATATTAGAAAATGAAGAATATTTTTTCTAATAGTGGACATTTATTTTCCTTCATTTAATCAAGAGAAATTTATTGCAGTCGTATTAACTAATTAAAATACGATACAATAATC
This sequence comes from Acanthosoma haemorrhoidale, assembly GCA_930367205.1. Classification (NCBI taxonomy): domain Eukaryota; kingdom Metazoa; phylum Arthropoda; class Insecta; order Hemiptera; family Acanthosomatidae; genus Acanthosoma; species Acanthosoma haemorrhoidale. The sequence continues at coordinate 30,473,045 of OV884011.1, read as the reverse complement.
CTGAAATATATAAATTTAAACATAAAAAAGCAACTACTCACAACAATTTTGCAACAAGGCGCAGGTTGTAATTAGTGTCAAGCTAGAAGAATATTGAGTGGCTATATCTGTTCACCTGGTTTAAACAGCATTGTAATGGAATGTAAACATTGTTCAAATGTTTTTAAAGCAGTGTCGTCCAACCTTTTTCGGTTGTGCCCCACAATCGTGGTTTCACAAACTCGGGCGGGCCAACTCAAAGTGGAGCTTGTAATCGTTTGTATTTGCCGACTGCTCTGTGATGGCAGCCTCCACTGTCAATTTTAAGCTAAGTCAATTTTTCAAATACGAGTCTGTTAATGAAACCTTGTTGTCATTTTTTATGAAGTTGATTTTGGGGAACGATTGCTTCCATCGATATGTTGAACCACAACAACGAGGATACCGGAGAGCTGGTGATTCGTTTACAGTTATGATCTCAGCACACTTTGACGTAAGAACAACGTTGTATATTAATTAAAAATTAATTGACATTGAATTACACAAGAGTACTGGTCCAGTTTCGTGTGCTTTATTGCAAAGGTGTTGATAAAAAATAGCAAAAAAGCATTATTCTTCCTCAAAGTCTGTAAATCACGTTTTGAAAGTTTGAAGTGGAAATAAAACTTTGATTTTATATTTTTTGTAGGATCCGCATTAGTTATACCAGCGTTTTCTTGTAGTAAGTTTTTAGAAAAATGTGTCACATAAAGGGGAAGCATTGCCTCGAACGATGCATTTGGAGTGTGGTGTGATTGGAGTATTGGTATTTTATTTATCGTTCAACATGTTTAGATTACCCAGAGAAAAGCGAGACCCCAAAGCCATTCATGGTTTTCAACAAGGGGAGAGATGTGTGGAACTTCTTCATTTTCTTTTAAATTAGTTGAGACATACAACTGCTTCAGATCGTTTATAAAACCTTTCCACTTGAGAGCCAACGTACTAGTTCTCAATGTCTTTTTCAAACATTTCATGAAATTTCCGCGATTGAGGGCACCCGATTTCGGTCAGAAGATAATTCTATTTCCTTGGCACAAACACTTCCTGGTGAATGATGTAGTGCTATTTGATAAGAGGTATTTTCCAATAGTGGAATGCAGCCCTTGATTTTACCAGCCCATATTTCTCTCTTCAAACACATCGGTTCGTGTAATCATTGTTTGTAGTTGACGAAGGTCAAGGCCAGATATTTCAAGATTTGCCATTGACCATACGAGGACACAGTTGACCAGAAGATTATTTGTCGCAACTTTCGTCCAAAGCCAAAGAAAAAAATTTGGTAACGCAAAACCTTATAGGCTATTGTTTCATTTGTTGGAACAGCAGCTAAAAGATTTCACAGGAAGCTGTTACCATTGAAGAAACCAAATTAGTTTGTCTTTTGAGTATTAAACGCTAGCCGCATAAAGATTTTTTATTTATTTTTTCAATGTAATCCGACATTATTACAAAATCAACTTGGAATCAAAATTAAAACGATTCTACTTGAAGTGGTTCTCCTAATTGTATGTTGTAGACACTGAAACATTTCCGCCACAGATCAAACACACTGGTTGCGTGATACTTCTGCATTCGTACAGAACAAGCGTTCTCCCTAATTGCTGTTAAACACTATCGTTTCAACGTCCTTTGCGTATTTCCGCTTGCTCGTTTCAATAGTAAAAGGGCAACAAACATGGTGCAGAGTTTTCATATGAACCTACGGAATCACTTTCACATTATGTATTACTGACATTAGGCACTATATTTCTACTCACATACAATATTACTAGTACCCACTTAGAAAACTTGAAGAAATTAATCAAAAAAGGAGGGTCGGGGAAGCTGGGGCTCTAGGTGAAAAGTGGGGGAATACAGGTGCCCGTTGATTTTCAGAAAATTCGCGTTCAAACTAACAGGAGTGACTGTATTCATCGCACCTTAAGTCAGTTAGCCTTCTCGGTTGTTCATTACAATTACTCCCATTTTTAAATATTTTGGTATATTATTATTATTGCACGTCATTACTTAATTTTTAAATCGTATAGCTTTTATTCATAAACTAAGATATACGCCTAATGAACATATCAGGTGTACAAACAAACAAAAACCAAAATATATTGCAAAATTAAAATAAAGCAGTTTTTTTTCGACATCAGCACGCAGCTCCTTATTTAAGTTATTTTTTTCTGAAAAATCTGAGAAATACTGATACTTTTCCGTTAAAGCTGACAACTTGACATAGATTACTACAATTGGTTCTGAATCCATAGTGCGGCGTATGTTACTATATGTAATTTGTTAAAGTTGTAATTTCGGCAGCACTTAAATAATCAATGTGTTGCGCGTTCTGGACAAATGAGATGCACAAAGCGAAACTACACTAATGCCCGGTGATCGAATAAGTCACACTAATGCAAAGGTAATGGGCGTATAACTCTGGCGTAGTGTGTGCACTGATTACTAGTAGCTGTCATGTCGAATGATCAAGTGTGATCCGCTCACGGGAAATCAATACGAGAAGCCATCTTGGTTAAACTTTAGTGCTAATTGAATAAAGCTTGTTAGTGTTGTAACAACTACCTTTCTGCCAGGAGCGCCCAAGCGAGAGGGAGGCGAATGAGTAGTCCTTCTCCCACGAGCATACAATCCTTTAATTGAACTTGTTTTGTTTATTTTAGGTTTTAACAACGCTTGAAACTTTATCCTCTACTATTACTCAGCGTTACACAAAGCTGAAAACCACATAAGGTAACATTCTGATAAGACATAATAACAACATTTGGTGAAGAAAAATACTTATTTAATGAGTTTTTAGCAATTTGAAGTTGTTAGAGTTTTGCATAGTTCCCCAACCACTTCAGCCTACGATAGGAACACTTCTAAAAAAACAAAAACAATCGTATCAAAACATAAAAGTAAAAAAAGAACTAGATCGAAAAGATTTTTTTGGAACAAACTCACCAGTACTAAAATGTTGTTCGTTAACTTTATTACATGAGTCAGGTATTTGATATTTTCCACGGTTGTTCAAAGATAATGAAGATCCCATAAAAAAAAATTAATAATAATGTCGTCATTATCCCTGGACTATGTCAATTAAGTACAAACATTTATGATACATAAAATGAGTTATTCTTATGAATAGGTGTATTCTATAGAAATAGATAGAATCTCACAGATTTAAAATTAAACTGAGATTTTCGAATAAACAGTGAACTGATGAATAATCCTATAAGCATTATTATTTTTAAATTGAAATATTTTATCATATTTTTTTTTACAACAACAACTTTATTATGATGAAATTACAATCTGCCTTTACTTAATAGGCAATAAATAATTGAGATAAGTGTTTTCATTCATACCATATTTACCCAAACCTTAATTGGGGAGGGTGTAAGAAACAGACTGATCACAATTTTCACGGATAGCCAGGCAGCCATTGGCGCCCTGAGAAGCTATACGACCAGATCTTATTTGGTTGAGGAGTGTAAAAACAACTTAAACACACTCTCGCTAGCCAATAAGGTTAGAATCGACTGGGTGCCAGGACACACAGGCATCAGAGGCAATGAGAAGGCAGATGGCCTTGCAAGGGTGGGCTCAGAACAGACACCTCTTGCACCTGAACCCATATGTGGTATCAGCCTCAGCTACGCTAAAAGGCGTATAAAATTAGCTTTAGAGGACAAGGCAAGACTCTCTTGGAGAGAAACTAAGAAACAGGAACACTCGAAACTGTTTCTTAATGGACCCTGTAAGAGAATAAGCTCAGCACTTCTATCAATGGACAGGTGGACACTCAAAAGTGTGACAGGACTCTATACAGGTCACTGTCGGTTAAATAAACACCTCTTTAATTTGGGGATAGTGGGATCACCAATCTGCAGATTCTGCAAGAAAGAGGGAGAAACGGCACGTCATATAATATGTGACTGTGATAACTTAGCTAGAAGGCGATACCTTCACTTTGGTAGTGATCGCATTGTAGACCCCAAACTATGTGAACTGATCGATCCATTCAGTATCCTCAGATTTGCAAAGGCCGTGGGCCTGTCACATATATAGGACAGGGACATATAGGACGGCGCACAATAGGTCTCACTGAGGCCGCGGTGCACAAATGCCGGAACAAATAATAAATAAATAATACTATACAATAAAAGCAACGCATACAATTTATAATGTTTTTTTTTTAAATAAATGTTAAGTATATTTACAAAATATTTCATTTAAAACATTAATCATAGCCAGAGGGTTGACTGGATTTACATATATATATATATATATATACATATATTGTTTATAATTAGTGCCTTTAATTACAAATTATTTTTAGCTAACCAAAATTAACTAGTTGAGACATGTTGATGAGAACAAATAAAAATTTCTGAAAATTTATTTCGTAATGTTTTGGTCAATGATAGGGCGGTATTTTAAGAAGTATACAAATATAGAGAGGTACCTATGATCAAAGACTGAAAATTTTCGTAGCTGGAAAATTATAAGTAAAAAAAAATCAAAATATTACACAATGCTTATTAAATTATAATGAAAATTATTAAAAATAAGCTTCAACCCTTTCATCAGCGCGTCAAATTTGACTCATATAAGTTATGCATATATATGCTTAATAGAACTAGTATAAAATAAAACTAATTGTACACTTCCTAATTGTATTAATTAATATAAATCATTATTGTATCATTAGTTTCAACTGTTTAATATCAAACAGGGCATTATAACATTATAATGGAAAATTGAAATAAAATTAGGGCAACTTACAAGGTTTCTTAAAAATAACATATCTATTACTTAAGCACACCGCCCGCTTAATAATTAATTTCATTATTCAGTGTTCTCAAATTTGTTGACCGATTTTATACACCTTCTGGTTTTGCATGATTATACTTCCTAAGAGGCTATGTGGTATATTATATTACTGTGATGATATGTTAAATAATAATTTAGTTAAAATACGTTTATTCTAGGATCAGTTGTCTTGCCACATTTCGCCCACTGAAACGAACATTTTTCTAGTTTTCAAAACAAAATTCGTTAACATCGATTGTTAAGTATATTTTATTTTTTGGAAATATACTTGTACACATAACAGAAATTAAGGAACTACTAAAAACCGAAGGTTATTTAAAGTAGTATTGTAAATATTATTTTGTTGCTGAAATAAAAATTGATGTTGAATATACTCAAAATAATCAGTAAACATCTTGTAATGAAATACATGGAACTTCATCTTGAGAGTGCTCACACTATGTACTGTATGTATGCAACCAACTGAGTAAATGCCTTATGATGACATTCTGCCTTTCATGTCCCGCTCTTGAACAGTGATATGAAAGGGGAAAAGAACCCTTTTAATATTTTCCCTGTGCTTATTAACTCAACTCCCTTCAACTGTCTCGATATATCATCCCCAATATTTATATCCGTAGCCTTAAATGAAATATGTCTTTTCATATTTGAATAGTTATTTGATTTAAATCTGCCATTTAAAGTTATAAAATTCCTTTTTATAACTAATGGATCCTATGATTCGTTGCCTTGGCCCCCTTATTATTGTTTTTATTTTTGTAATGTTTACTTCCGTTACGGCTACTCTGCGTACAAAAAACAATTGAATATTGTTGTTATTGATAAATTGAATACAAGAAGTGCAAGTCATTCCCACACAATTTTCCCATTTCTCTATTTCGGACTGATTTACCCATTTCCTCGTAACATTCTCTCTATAGGCTTCCTCACTGAGTTTATCTGCTTTCCTTTAAAAAATTTGCTAATTTTTTAAAACATAAGAATGTCTGAAGAATTGAAGACATCTGCTATTTCTAGAAGGGGTCCAAGACGTAAGAAGAAGTTCCTTAGATTTGTATGTCAGCGTTTTTTAAATAATAAAAATCTGATTTCATATAATTATTTTAGCCACAATTGCCATTTGGAGTTGTTAATCAAATTATTTTTTAAAGTAAAACTCCAAAAAGAGTCAATTATATATTAATTATAACTTTATGGCCAAAAGTATCTTCGTGATTTATTATTTACTTATGACATTACATGAATATTGAAGTTTCGCGTATTAAGGCATCCTCTGGAATTTTAGAGAATTCACTTAAAAACGTAAAAATAATTTTATTTTGAACTATTATTAAGTTATTTATTCATGAAATTTATCATGTATATTAGTTCAGAGAATAGTCTAATGGTGAAACCACGTAAATGTGATAAATAGAGAAAGACGTCATTTACAGTCATTATAATTATATTGTGAAATAAACTGCTCGATAATGCAACGCATCAAATAAAACCTATAGAAGTTGACTTTTTTTTATTATTGGTTTCGTTTAGTGTTCTCCTTACTTTATGAGTTGTGTGTGTGGGGTATTTTGTCAAAATAACCATTCATTTTATATTTTTTAATTTTCACTCAGGCTGTCTCGTGTCTAGGCTGTCCTGTAGTTCAATTCAATCTATTGAAATCATTTCATTTCATCATATCAACGGTAATAATCATAATCATTCTATCAAATAGTCATTTCTCAAATGTTCAGCATGTCTTGGACATGAATGACTGATTGAGTTGACTTGTACGACTAAGTAAAGAAAAATATAAGGATACGATTCATGAATTTTGGGTTTAGCAAACATTTCTTAAATAATATTATTGTTGAATATGAGTTTCCATTTAACATTCCCTTCAGATTATACACAGCCTTCTTTCCTGTCCAGATTTGCAGTTTGCAAGGGAACTAAGACTCGTATTGATAAACAAGTTTAAATAACACGGTAGTTTTTAGGTATTAAAAAAGTTTACTTAGAATATTATTTATTAAAATGACCTGAGATGATTAATGGTCGTCTGTAGTCTTAAGAAATCTTTACAATGAGCGAGGGAAAAATGAAATATGGTTCTTCTTCCCCACCCCTTGAAGAAGAAACATATTAAAGGTCAAGGAAGAAAAGACGTTATCTATATTCCGGTGTAGCAAGTGATAGATGAACCGGCTCCACTTGATCAATCAGTGAAAACCGTGGCCCTTACTAGACTACCGAGAGTATCATAAAACTTCCAGCGAAATAAATTATATGGGGAGATTTGTTTGTTGAAGTTGATGGAGAGTTCCCCAAAATCCTGAGTCAGCATACTTTAAAGGAGCATATAATGGAGTTTGTGATGTTCGCGGAAAAGCAGGTCGTTGGAAATTTCCAACTTAAAGAGAGCCTGGAAAATTTAAATATTTACTATAACTTATAAAGAGGTAGCATATTTTAGATAAAATCTTAAAAAATAACCGACCTAATAAAATATATTTTTCGATCCAAAGTTTTAATAACATCACTTAACGCGCTTGCTTATGTCAATGATCTTAAAATTTTTACTACTAACCACAATTCTATTTCGCAAAGAGGTATGCGACCATCCATATCCCTTAGGAGGATCACTTTCAAGCAACAAACATCCCTACAATCTTCTTCGGAGATTGAAGAGGAAGTGTCGCCGAGATCTTTGGTACATGATCGGTCATTCGGAGTTCTGAGCTATGTGGCGTATATACTTGAGAATTCACCCTGAATGAGCTTGGGTTTGCACGGTTTCGCTCGATTCCATTTCTCGATTTTCAGCCCGTTGTGAGGGTTGTGGTAAGTTATATAATGCTAAAAATATTGTAATCCTAATATTATATATCAGCTCCTAAAAGCCCCTTCTAGTGTATACCTGCCTCGGGACTTCATGGAAGTCACTGGTGGTTTTTGTTTTTAGTAAGCAACTGCATCCCTCCCTGAAAACAACCCTTCCTTCTCATATTCACATATGTCTCAGCTTTAGTTCCAGTCCCCACTTGTACACACTTGTCTCTCAGACACGAGTCCATAAACATCCAACCCAGTAGTATGTAGTGACATAACTCTTAATATTTGTATATACCAGTGTTTTGCTTGTACTTCATATTAAAGCTTTTCTTTCATTTCTTTTAAAATATCTCCTCTACAAAGATTATTTAACTGTACATCCAAGTGAGTGCTTGCTCAGTGGGTACAGGGGGTGGTGTGACGACCGGAACAATGGGTCGGACTGGTTCCTCTCCATCCAGTCGATCTCCTCCTGTTGACACGTACGTGTCTCGTTCACTGATTATTATTAATATTATTTTCCTTCTACGTTTAAATGGAATTATCTTGGGATGATTTTCTTATCCTTCTGGGGTATTGTCAAAATTATCCCCTTGCAATAAAGAACTCCAAGGATGAATTTTACTATAATAATTTAAAAGAGGACCACTCTTAGGTAGTTGATGGCAACAGAAAACATAACCAAGTGTGTAGTAGGGTTTTGAATTCCTTCATTTTGCAAAATGAGACAAAAAAATTAATGTTACAAACTAAGCTATTGATGGGAAAATTTCATTTACTGCAAATGTACTTATTTACAGTGAAACTCAAGGGTCAGTTACTATGTTTTAACTCTCAATGTCTATCCTCCCTTTACTGTATGAGTGTACTGTGCCTGCCAGACTAAGTTATCTTGAGGGTGTGCAGTGTGGACATTTAATCACTAATCATGATTCATTACACTTAAATAGATAGATACAAATACGTATAAAAAATTTTACACAAAATATTAATATTTTTAGAGAAAAAACAAGTATTACTGTTAGCAAACTATCTTATATAACACTGGCAAATATGATTGTCAGATAATATTCTTTGTGTATTCTGAACCTACTACCCTAATACCAACTAAGCTAATAGCAATGTGAGTATATTATAAATTTTATAATTTAGTGTCAAGAATCTGGTGCAATGGAAACAGAATTTCAATTATACTTTTTGAGTGTTCTTTTATTTTATATAATAAAATTCTTATATACACTGACATAATCCTTTAAGCAGACAAAGGCTTGACACGTTTCACGTATGATCCTGCCAATGGCCTGTTAAGAAATTTTAAAGAGATACTACAAACTTGAGTATGAGTCTAATCAAGTTACAGTGTGAGATCATTTTCATCTACTGAAATTCTAAATGTTGTGTCTTGTCTCTCAATCGTAGCCTTCACACTGTTTACTAGTAATTATTTATCCTCAGGTGACATTTTAGTAAAAGTTTTAAAGTTGTCCTCTGTTTCATGTCCATTTTTTTTCAACAGTAAAGCATTCATACAATTACCTTTGCAGCCACCGCTTTCTTCTTTTATTTTTAAAGGAGCGCAATGAATATATACAAAAAGAAAATGACGTCGATCAGTTTTCGGTTCACCATTACAGGCAGACAGGACATTCTAAGCAGCAGGTCAGGCAAGACTCACAACACTGCACTTACTAGTAAAGACTAGATTTGGTCCGCAGGAGGTCAGAGGCAGTGGATTATTTCTCATTCGAGTTTATTTTTTCCCGGACGCTCAAGTCTATATGGGCCTAACTACCCGGTCCTCGCCTCCCTTTCCATTGCGTTAGGAAGGTGACAATTAAGTAGGCGATTTCTGGGTTAGTAGTGGACGAATGAGATCATTTATCACAATTGTTCCAGATAGTAATTTTATTCAAATAAAAATTGGTTATGAAGTTTAAAAAAAAAACTCATTGCGAAGTAACTTATTGGATATTGATCAATATTTTTAATGAGGTTACTCAGATCATTGTGAAGGGTTTTGTTGCTGACGTAATAAGGGGCATTTACTATTGTTCTTAGGACTTTTGATTGAAAGGATTGGATGCGCTTGATGTTCGACTTTTTTGCTGTCCCCCATAGCTCTAAAAAATGTGGAACGCTTCACGATTTTGCGTGTCATCCTTGCGCAGGGGCCATGCTATACTCATCCCTTCCAAGTTCATAAAACTCCATGGTAACCTATCCAACCACCCTAATTCCCTAGCACAGTCATTGCACTGCACCACTCATCCCTATAATCCTCCTCGGATACTTAAACGGCAGTGGCCTTGTGACCTGCTATAAATAAGTGACAGTGGGAGTCCTAGCAATGGCCAGTTTCTCCAATCATGTCCTGAGCGACTGTGGCTCTCGCGCTCTTGGTCAGCCTCCGCTGGCTCTTATCCAGTGACGCGGCTGACGTAGGGGCGTGGGGGAATCCCCAGGACTCCGCTTCGTCCTTCGCTTGCGAGGGAGGTGACAACCGTGTGGACTTGGGGGGCCTCTGGGCTGTTTGTAAATATTGTATGAATGAGCGAGTGAATGATGAATTGTAAATATGGTATGAATGATGACACTTATCTCAATTACTCATTGCCTGATAAAAGGCAGATTGTAATTTTATCTTAATAAATTGTTGACTATCAATGAGGTTACATTAACTATTAGCATATTTGGGGTATAGACACCATGCGAATATCAGATCCATTCATCCAACATAAATTAAATGAAAGCCGTGGACACTATTCTAATGATTTTTTGTGACCTTTAAAAATAAAAAAAAAAAAAATTCCAAATTTTGAAAATATTTAATGGAGTGTACAGAGCTGTCGGATCATAAATTAAATCAACCACTACGTATATACCATGGGGTATATATGTGCAGATGAATAGTCGAAGATGAAAACGGGAGGGTTTTTAGGTTTGCTTAAATTTAATAATTATATAGACATGTGTATTTAGTACAATTTAGTGTAACTTTTAACAACTGCATGACATCTTTGTACATACCCTTAGAAAGGAGCTGGGTGCTTCTGAAGCGTACCCTATCTTCAAAGACTAATTTAGAAAATAACATTTAAAAACTTTTCTTACCAGTAATTAAGAGATGTCTTCTGTTGCCATTTTGCTTTACTAACGGTTAGGAGTTGAAATGATTTGTTTTAACTGCCGATAGTGGGACGATATAAAAAAAAAGATTGTAGAGTATTTGAACAATGTACTTTACCTCAAAACATTTACGGTAAAGACTATGGATGAATATGCCGTCTACAGATAACCGGTGAAGACAGTAATAACCCTACAAATATTGTTTAGTCATTCATCCACTTCTAGTAATAACAGAAGACAGCGATAAACAAGTTGGGTACTTTACTCACCTTGAAACAATACTATGAAAGCACAATAGGTCGAATAAGAAGAAATGAAAAATATACATCAGGAGGCATCATTAAATATGCAATTGACTTGAGCTGGGCTTAGCCATGTATTTCAACCAAACAACTTATGAAATATCATTTCCCCATGGGGCACAGAAAAACTTTGCAAGCCAACACACGGGTTGGCTCAATACCTTCAACTGTTGGCCGAAGCGAGCAGTTATGCCAGTCTGTCATTGGTTAATGTCGTAGGCTGGAAGTTACCTGAAGGATGGTTGTAGAAAACGACTTTTACATCAGTAGATAGCGTTATGTTTGTTTCGTTATTCTTTTGTCAATATTAGAATGTTTTCTTTTGAGATTTGTTTGTCGATATCTTTAGGTTGCTACAGAAATCTATTCCGCGTAATTTTGTGTAGCTGTCAGTTTACGGTCAGTTTTAAGATGTAGTGAAAAAATAAGCATTTTCGACCCATTTTACTTTTTTATTTTCATAAAGGCAAGAAAGCGGCTGAGGCTCTTAAAGTGAAGTTTATGGTGTTGATTGTTTTACAGAACACTTGTCAGAATTGGTATAAAAAGTTTAGTTCTGGAGATTTTTCACAGAAAGACGACCAACGTTCTGGTCGACCTTCTGAAGTTGATGAGATTGCAAAACAATTAAATGGAGCACACACGCCAATTGAGAATCATGTATGACGTCTTGGACTTGTTGAGAAGCTCGATATTTATTTGGATTCCGCCACGACGGGTTCAAAACGATATTTGATCTTTTTGCTGACAAGGACCACAAGTTCTATGATTATGAAGTTACCAGAAGAATTAAAAAGATTAAAGTTCATTTTTTTTATAGAAAAAAATTAGTTTTATTTCATACTAAAAAACCGAAATTACTTTCTTGCCAACCTCAATTATTAGTTAAATAATAATAAAGTAATATTAAATTATCAGATATAGTTAGACCGTTTTAGTTAATATTTTTATGTTACGACTCAAGAATCTATTACAATATAAAAAAAATTAATAAATACAACAAGAACCAAGCTTTTGATTAATCATAACGACAATGATGTCGAGTGCCTCTTGGATATACGTTGGTAGTACGTGTACCTGCTTCAACATAACTGGACGGCAAATTCATTGGAGAATGTTCTGGAAGGAAATATTGCCGATGCCTCGCAGCAGCACAGGGAGGAGGTCAACACTGGAAGCCAATATTTGAGAATGACTATTAGACCAGGGCATGAGTGTGGGCCTTTATGAGAAACTAGGAGCACTAGAAGAAGTGGTTTTTTCATATACATCCTACCGATTGACAGATTTGTCAATACAAATTAACAGTCAAACATACAGATTGACAGATCTTTCAAAACTGGTTGTCATATTAGAGACAAAACTTGATTAAGTTGTGTAAGAGACAGGTTCTATCCTTTATCGGGTAGGTATTCTCATTGTATGTATCATCTACGTGTGATAGCCATCGTAATAACGCTATATTATCATGTATTATTTGTAAAACAAAAAAAAATATCAGTATCAAAAAAACTTGTAAAATTCAACCTGTTTTGTTTTCTTATAAGGTATCTCAAGTTCTAGCAAAAAAACAACAACACTTTTTCGAAGTTTCAGTCGTTTTTAGTGGTTTTATATAATATTAAAGATTTATCTGCTTAAAACTTTTGTTTATTTTATTTAAAAAGGTAATTTCTGGTTTGAGAATTTAAACGAAGTCCTTCAATGTAGATTCTTCTCTTTCGAAGTTCTGCATTCCATTTATTTATTACCAGTATCTATATCTTCTGGCAATTTCACTGATTCGTGGCTTCCATCAAGTCAGGTTACTTGCGTTAGGAGCCATTCACCGGTTTTTCGAAGCAAACAACGTCTGATAAATAAACTTAATATAACAGATAATTTGAGCGGGGTAATTGTACGTTATTGAGAGGTGGGGAGAATAGATATTCGGAGTAATTATCAGGACGGTGCTCGTGAATGGCGGAACATCCCGTGTTAAATAAAGTAATGGCTGTTTCAATGTTGAGGTAGCTGCTTGTGGGAAGTTGCCCTTTGTCTTGGGACCGGATGTACTCCACTGAATAATATTAGAAGAGCTGATTTCCTTTGGGAGTCGCCTTTTCCGCCTTAGCTCGGGCCCTTTTACTTATTGCACTAGCTCTTTGGTATTTTATTCATAGTTATCTCAATCAGGCACCTATGTGTTTTCACCTGTGCGTCAGTCTGTCTGCACCGTCTATTTTAAGTCAGGATTCTATTTGATTACTCCACGACATGAAACATATTTTCATCTCACATAAACATTATTAATTAATTATTTGGTGCTAAAAAATGTATTCATATTTAGCGGGGTATCAAATAACATGTTATTATATTTTTATTAGCTGTAATTACACAATATATTAAAACTTTCATTGAAATCGTTTTCGTGACTTTCTTAACTTTCGCTTATCAAATGAATATTGATGCCCCAGATACGTCGGGTCGAAAATAATTTTTAATTTATTGCCGAATTCCTTGGCCGTTTTTCCGCCACTGGAGTCACCCTTCTGAGCCAGTAAACGAATGAGCTGAAGAATTATGCTCACTTATTTTTAGACGTTAGGCAATTGCTTTCTCCTGAATTATCCCTGACAATGGAATCCCCTTTTTCAGTTAAAGAAAATCCTTATCGTGTCATCTAATATTTACAATTTCCGTTTTTCAAAATCTTCAACGACGAAATAATTCCAATTCCACCCTTTTACGTAGCCAGTCTTTGATTGTAATCACTCCGATTCCTATTTCGTGTGCGATTGTCCTAAGGCTTTGGCATAGAATAAAATATAAAACTGAAAGGAAATGAGCATTAACATTTTCCGAAAAATTCTAACTTTCCGGTTCGGTCCCGACTTCCGGCGGAAGGCGGATCAGTGAGGTTTTACTTTATTTCCTAATATAATTAAAAAAAAAAACGAGCTACGAAACAAAGTATAGAAACTTTATATGCTATCAGAATTAGCCGGTGTGTCCTTTTGATAGTTTGATTGATTGTTCATCGTTATAGAAACGAAAGAGGTCATTTGTATCTCATTTTAAAGAAGGAAAAACTATTTTTATTTCTTATAGTGTTCTCCGAATTCAGATTATAAGTTTTGTGAACAGTAAACTTTGGCGTTTCAGTGTACTTTATTTTTAAGGGGCTTCTTGACCTCTTTATGTCGTATGAAAACATAGGGGGCAATGAACAAAATTCATATACTGAAATTGTGAAATTATCTCTCTTGACACAAATGTATTGAAAATTAAACAAATATTTTTTTCCGGCATTACTTCACTTTCATGCTTTATGTTCCAAATTTCCTTTGGATGCCTCGCACGGTCAGGGCGGTTAACTCACAAACGAACTCTTTCAAGTATTTTGACAAAATACGAGAGCAATGCTCCTAACATATTTATTGACACTTAGCATTTGTGTCATATGATAAATTGACAAATGATTCAATACGGCATTTTATTATGTCATTCCTCGGTGTTATGTGTCTATGAATATGAATGTGTTATGTCATGCGTCGGAATATGCGTGTATTAACAATAATAACGAGATAAAAGATAATAATAATTATGAACTAAAAATAAAAATTGTATAAGTGCTTTTAGTAAGTAATGTAATAGATGGATCCACCAATAAGAGAACAAAACAAAAAAACTGCAACGATATGTAGATATCTCACGGTCTATCACGAACGAGGCCTATATGCGTTAAGCCTTGTTCCCTAGGCGTGTGGCTTGGCGAATCTGAGGTTCGCACTTCAGGACTTGTGTTTGACCTAATCCCGACCAGGAACCATTCCCACGGAACGAGTTTTGGCTGATCTGGAGTGGTCCCCTTCTCGGCCAAACGCCAATGTCAGACGTTCCTTCTTCCGATTTATTTATGAAAAAACAAAATCTAGGATTCCCTAAAAACCATTACGAGTATTTAAGAAATTCAAGTAATTAAAGAAATGACCAAAACTGCTCACATCGATAGTTTTAGTTCGCCTTTGTGTATAGATTGAACGTAGAAATTACGCCATTTTGTCGAACCCAAACCATTCTGGCTTACATAATTCGTTCGTGCCAGTTCTTCTTCTGTTTTTCGCTTTCATCGCCGACTGTCTGAAAGTACCCATCAGATGTCCTTTCTTCTTTTTAAGGCACAGTACTACATCAAAACTCGTACTACAAATTAATTTACATAAAATCCAAGGTGCTAGTGTAATTATTTATTTATAAAGATAATAATACCGAGAGTTACTTATGGGTACTTATCTGAGTTTCCTTAAATACATAATCAATTATCCAAACAAAACTAACTGCATAGTAACGATAAAATAATTGATTTTATTGTTAAATTCATTTCATGACTGAAAATCGTCTTTTCAACTAATGAAAATGTATTAATATAAAATGATGATGTTAAAATAGACCTTTCAAACAATTATTTGGGTGGTTTATGTTTCTTTGAACGTCAACATAATTAAAAACTACTCCTTTCTATAAGGATTCCGACCTAAATAACTCAAAGAAATAAACAGTTAATATCAGAGGCGTAAACTATAGCATTTAATGTGAAACCAATCACTAAACTGATTTTAATTTTAGCGAGTTAAATTATTCCACCCCGATCGCATTAAATGATTTTGAAAAACGTTCGTATAGTTATTTCTTATAGAAAAAGTATATGCTATTGTTGTCAATTGTTACGTGTGTTCGAAAAAAAACAAAAAATTATGACATTTAAAATGAATTTTAAGTAAGTGATTCTGTTAAAATAGGTTGGTTGTTTCTACTGACTTGTCATACAACGTTTTTAGGAAAATTAGCTATATGGAAAGTCAGAAAATTTGTCATTTTTGTCATGTATTTATGTCCTTTCATAACCGGTACTAACCATATTGTAAAAAAAAACAAAAGCATAATTGTGCAATCCATCATATTTGATTTGAATTTATGTTCAAAGAAAATATGTATGGAACTCCCATATCTGACATCAAAATGTTGACCATCACCCATGATATTGGGAATTATTTTGCCCCTCCTTCTGTTATATCAAAACGCGAATATTATCCCGGCAAGATTACTAAAATTCATCGAATTAATAAAAAAATTCCCGTATTGAATTTTAAGTGTTTGAACAGATGTAAAGTAGTTACTCAGAATGGCTCATTATTTGTTCTTGAGTGGCAAGGAGAAAACCAACCCTGCGGAAAAGATAACAAAATTTTAATCGTAATTCTGGCCCTTGATTGGTCGAAGAGAGGTGAGCAGCCATTGGCGCGTGAATCGGTCGCTATGGTAACTACAAGGATGTCAAGCCAGAGAGTTGCCGGCAGGGGCGGAAATAAAAAAAAGGAAAAAAAAGTTGCCCCCCCTCCCGGTGGGCGGATATTAACCTTCGATCTGAGCCATTAGCTTACTGCGATAAACCAATCTTCACCATCTTCAGAATCACCTCTGTCATCTGCAGATCCAGTGGAGATGTTTTCCTGGCCATATTGTCACGCCGTGCAATTAGAAAACTATTAACGGCCTGTTTCCTACAAGAGCGCAAGAGCTAAGCTCTTACTTCAAGCAATTTGTGAACAATTTCCTACCGCACATAAGCAAACAGACGGCGGCACAGCAAAAATTATACAAATGCTAAATTATCATTTTATATATCTTTGTTTCCAGCTTGACTTGTCAGCCATACATGATGGATACAGTAACATAAAACAGTGTAGGGAGTTTAATAAATGACATTGTTTCTAATGAATGAATATCACTTTGATACCAAAAAACTAAATAAATAATAGTGACGAGAGTTAATTAACAATTAAACTTAACGTACTATAAGCTTTCGTTGTTTCGATGTCATGTTGAAGTATTGAGTTCACGGATCAGCAATGTTGTATTTCGCCATATTGCAAACTGGAATTGCGATGGAATTCGATAAATTTCTTTTTGGATTAGCTAAACAGTTGAAGGCTATCAATGAAAATCCAGCCGATTAGGTATTTTGGGACGGTTACAAAAGTTTTTTTTAATACTTAAGCTATTTAATTCTTTTTCGTAAATATGAATTTTTGGTTGTATGTATTCGTTTGTTCCCCCGGCGAATATTAATGAGTTACATGTAATTATGGCTAACAAAAACTAATTAATACATCACGTAGAGTAAATAAATAAATTAACAAGCATAATGTTTACAAGCATTCCACTAAATAAACGAATAAAAAATTAGGAAAGTAAAAAAAAGTTAAATACGAAATGAATGCAATATTACTAGTGATTACTCATGTACAAGATTTTAGCTATAGGTTTATTAGTGTATTTATGCTTGTTTGTATTATTATAATTTGTTTTATTCCAAAACAAAAAGGGAGTTTATTGTTCAGTGAGATGCTGTAAATTTATCATTTATTCTTGATTGTATTTTTGTACATTCAATAACACCCTTAGTCATTTTTAGACGGAGACGGAAGATCTATGTTTAGAACAAATCGGTAGTCAAACTAATAATTACTCAAATAAAACTATATTTCATCGCTAAAAACAAATTTTACAGAAAGATCTTTTCCAATATTTGTGGAAATGACAAAAATCACTGAAGCAATATAAGCCACAGGAATGGATAACTGTTCATTCTAACAAACCTCCACTCTAGTCAATGCTATCGAGAATACAGTCTCCTGAATACCATGGTAATGGTGTACGTGTAATCTAGTGACTGACTAGTGTGAGCCAAGATATACTGGTAATCTGGTGATCGACTAGTGTGAGACAAGATATACTGGTAATTTGGTGATAAACTAGTGTGAGGCAAGATATACTGGTAATTTGGTGATAGACTAGTGTGAGACAAGATATACAGGTAATCTGGTGATTGACTAGAGTGAGACAAGATATACTGGTAATTTGGTGACTGACTAGAGTGAGACAAGATATACTGGTAATTTGGTGATAGACTAGTGTGAGACAATATATACTGGTAATCTGGTGATTGACTAGCGTGAGACAAGATATACTGGTAATCTGGTGACTGACTAGTGTGAGACAAGATATACTGGTAATCTGGTGATTGACCAGTGTGAGACAAGATATACTGGTAATCTGGTGATCGACTAGTGTGAGACAAGATATACTGGTAATTTGGTGATAGACTAGTGTGAGACAAGATATACAGGTAATCTGGTGATTGACTAGAGTGAGACAAGATATACTGGTAATTTGGTGACTGACTAGAGTGAGACAAGATATACTGGTAATTTGGTGATAGACTAGTGTGAGACAATATATACTGGTAATCTGGTGATTGACTAGTGTGAGACAAGATATACTGGTAATCTGGTGACTGACTAGTGTGAGACAAGATATACTGGTAATCTGGTGATTGACCAGTGTGAGACAAGATATACTGGTAATCTGGTGATCGACTAGTGTGAGACAAGATATACTGGTAATTTGGTGATAAACTAGTGTGAGGCAAGATATACTGGTAATTTGGTGATAGACTAGTGTGAGACAAGATATACTGGTAATCTGGTGACTGACTAGTGTGAGACAAGATATACTGGTAATCTGGTGATTGACCAGTGTGAGACAAGATATACTGGTAATCTGGTGATCGACTAGTGTGAGACAAGATATACTGGTAATTTGGTGATAAACTAGTGTGAGGCAAGATATACTGGTAATTTGGTGATAAACTAGTGTGAGACAAGATATACTGGTAATTTGGTGATAAACTAGTGTGAGGCAAGATATACTGGTAATTTGGTGATAGACTAGTGTGAGACAAGATATACTGGTAATCTGGTGATTGACTAGAGTGAGACAAGATATACTGGTAATTTGGTGACTGACTAGAGTGAGACAAGATATACTGGTAATTTGGTGATAGACTAGTGTGAGACAATATATACTGGTAATCTGGTGATTGACTAGCGTGAGACAAGATATACTGGTAATCTGGTGACTGACTAGTGTGAGACAAGATATACTGGTAATCTGGTGATTGACCAGTGTGAGACAAGATATACTGGTAATCTGGTGATTGACTAGTGTGAGGCAAGATATACTGGTAATTTGGTGATAGACTAGTGTGAGACAAGATATACTGGTAATTTGGTGATAAACTAGTGTGAGGCAAGATATACTGGTAATTTGGTGATAGACTAGTGTGAGACAAGATATACAGGTAATCTGGTGATTGACTAGAGTGAGACAAGATATACTGGTAATTTGGTGACTGACTAGAGTGAGACAAGATATACTGGTAATTTGGTGATAGACTAGTGTGAGACAATATATACTGGTAATCTGGTGATTGACTAGTGTGAGACAAGATATACTGGTAATCTGGTGACTGACTAGTGTGAGACAAGATATACTGGTAATCTGGTGATTGACCAGTGTGAGACAAGATATACTGGTAATCTGGTGATCGACTAGTGTGAGACAAGATATACTGGTAATTTGGTGATAAACTAGTGTGAGGCAAGATATACTGGTAATTTGGTGATAGACTAGTGTGAGACAAGATATACTGGTAATCTGGTGACTGACTAGTGTGAGACAAGATATACTGGTAATCTGGTGATTGACCAGTGTGAGACAAGATATACTGGTAATCTGGTGATCGACTAGTGTGAGACAAGATATACTGGTAATTTGGTGATAGACTAGTGTGAGACAAGATATACTGGTAATTTGGTGATAAACTAGTGTGAGGCAAGATATACTGGTAATTTGGTGATAGACTAGTGTGAGACAAGATATACAGGTAATCTGGTGATTGACTAGAGTGAGACAAGATATACTGGTAATTTGGTGACTGACTAGAGTGAGACAAGATATACTGGTAATTTGGTGATAGACTAGTGTGAGACAATATATACTGGTAATCTGGTGATTGACTAGCGTGAGACAAGATATACTGGTAATCTGGTGACTGACTAGTGTGAGACAAGATATACTGGTAATCTGGTGATTGACCAGTGTGAGACAAGATATACTGGTAATCTGGTGATTGACTAGTGTGAGACAAGATATACTGGTAATTTGTTGATAGACTAGTGTGAGACAAGATATACTTGTAATCTGTTGTGTAGCGACCGCTAACTACATAAGATATATCACCCTATACTCTATTGCATATGTATTGTAAATTGGTTATGATATGTTGTAAATTAATTTAAACAAATTTAAATAACATTACCAAACCATAAGTCATTGTAAATGTTGTAAACAATAAAAGACGCAGCTGCAAACAAACCAGTTAGAGGCTGGAAACCCTTACCCTCTACCCTGAGAAGGTATCGGGTGACCCTGGGCAGGCCTGGGGCTGCCGAGAACAAAGCGCCACTGCAAACTAGGATACCAATGGCCACAATAACGAGTTACATGATCGGGTACTAACGAAGCAAGCCGAGTATTCATAGACCCGGGTTTTTGCTTGTAAATCATTCTCACGACGGCTCCCTACTGGCAAACTTGCAGCTGCACTGATTTTTCAAAACTTGGCATTCTCATTTATGAAAAACTCGGGACCTCTCCGGTTTTAGTCCGGCCTTGTCAGACCCCAAAACTCCCTAGTGGGAATCCCTGCCTTCGTCTCGCTAAAACTAGCAGCTCCTTGGGAGAGACCTCTCCCTCGCGTACAACGGTTGCCGTGGCCCTAAAACCTTTACCTAGTAGTGTCTCCCACGGCAATCCAGTCTGCCTCTCTCCGGTTCACTCACCTTTGGGATCTGGATGGTTTTCGTCTACGCTCCCTTGTAAATTCGTGGTCGTTCCAAGACCACACAAACTACCTACACTGATGAACATAGTGCATTGTCGAGGCACATACCTATCAAATATGAAGTCAGATAGTACGGTAGTAAGACCCGACATAAAACAATTGTCCAGGTCATAGCCTAATCAACCCTCACTTCGTCACCAGGGCTAGGGTAACAAGGCACCCCCTCGTGACGACCCGACATGGTGATTGACTAGTGTGAGACAAGACTATATTCTGGTAATCTGATCATAATATAGTGTGAGCCAAGATATTCTGGTAAGCTGGTCATAGAATGGCGTGAGTCCTGCTATTCTAATTATATAACGATGAATTCCTTCAAAAATGATTAAGTTGGCCTAGCTGAAGAGATCAAAATGTGACCCCACCAAAGTGCAGGAAATTTTTCGTTGGTAAGTAGATCCTCACTTTTAGAAAATGGTATGCAAAACCATTATTGAACTACAAATAAAAATATTGTGTAAATTGCTTGTAAACCAAGCAGGACTATTCTAGCTGAACCAAGCAAGAAATTTTGGGAGGAGTATTTCATTACCGAGACGGATGAAAAAAAATTATTCTTATTTATACGTCAATTTAGTATAAAGTTCAAATGAGCATTGAAATTTAAAACACCCAAGTGAAATTTTAAAGAAATCGTAAAACCTTTCATGCTAAGCTGTGCTACAAACGAACAGAATTTTATTTGAACGCTAATTGAATATTTTTTTTAGATCTAGGTTAAGCAATACATTATTCTAACGCCTTCTCACTGATACGAATTAAAATTTCTGACAAATATTTATGAACATTCAATACCGCACTCCTTTGGTTTCCATTTTTTTTTTTCATTTAGTCTATGTTTCCCAATAAATCATTTTTAATCTAAAGCTGAAAAGAACGCTAGTCCGATAAAAAGTGTTCATATAAAAGCAGAATTATCGGATTTGTTTTAAACTTAACGTGGACTGGAAATGCTTAGGTCAACATTTAGTACAAAAAACAACTGTTTTTCCCCCTAATAAATTGAGTTTGTGGTCTCTTCATTAATTTTTAACGCCAACAGTGGCTTCGTTAAACGCACAGGGCTGCATCTGTAAGCGATAGCCAGCAACCAAGTCGAACAAACATCTTATCTTCAGAGACGTTATCGAAACCAAGTCCTTATCGTATTGAACCGACCCTCAGGGCTACCAACAATTCTACTTTCCGTAAGAATCCAGCAAAGTTTTTACTAACAAAAACTCTCATGGAGTCAACTATAACAATCTTTGCAACAAACTTTGTATTCTTGATAGCCTCACGATATTTTCATTACCTTGTCCAATAAAACAAAACAAAAATTATCTAATCACTACAATATACCATAGCGCTAAAGAGGATCAATTCTTCCTCATTATAATTTAAAGGATTTCTTTTAAAATTAACGAGAAGAACACTTTTTATGTCTTGTAAAAATAAAATTGTATTTCATTAAAAATATATATACAAAAAATAATCCAGCTGCTTGAAACCATACTGATTCATTACTTCGTCCAGTTTAAAATTCTATTGGTCTGTGTTTTGGATAGATATTCTCCAATCTCGGGAGTATGGTAATATCTGTCTCACAGCTGGTCTACACAAGCATAGTACGTATCACTTTCGACCTTTACTACGCCAATGTGATCCGCCATACCCACACAGGGAGGGGAAATTTCCAATCCAAATGATTACTTTACTGTAATGTTCCTGGAAACCAGGCTTTACAGTCGCTGACGGTCAGTCAACGTTGTCGAGATGTCACGAGGGAAGTCAACCACGGCTTAGTGGCGGGTAACATCATCCATTGATCTGATCTATCCCTGACAGTGCACTGTACCCAGGGGAAGAGGTAGGATTTAGGGATTTTATGGTGGTCTAGGAGTGCCACGTGTTTATACTTGGATATTTTGTAGGGCCCCAGAGGCCGTCGTCTGCATGGAAGAGTGTCCAAAAAAAAAGCGAGACGAAGACTATTCCACTAGGAGGGTTTCAAGTCTGAAAACGCCCGGACTAAAACATAACAAGGTTAGTAAGGAGAGATGGTAAGGTTGAATAATATGAAAATATTGTGAAAAATACGTACAATTGCGAATAACAATCTCGAGGCTCGGACTGGAATTTAATGCTAGTCAGTTTTTTTTTTTTCAAAGCTCTCAAATTTGATATATTAAGGAAAAAATAAAGCAGATGTTATTGAGATAAGTGGAACCTGTTTCTAGGAGGGGCCAATATATGACGGTCAGGCCAGAACCAGAGATAATCTTAATGTAAGTAGGTGGCCGTTTGTTTCGGTCAACATAAAAACTGGCTTCACTTCTGACTGGGCAGTCTGCCCAGATCTCTCATAGTCAGTCTAGTCGCAGTTCGGTCTTCATTTACATGAACCTTTATTTACTAAGTCGGTTTTACCGTAGTAAAATATTTACATTTTTTAAATTGTACATAGCTTTATTATATTACATTATAATATTTGATGTGCCAGGCAGTTTACGACACCACATTACATTGTGATACTTTTCTTGATATATTAGAGTTGGACTTAATCATGTCCGTGAAAAGGATGGCACAACTGTCCCCGAAATCCCGACTAAAAAAAACCTTCTGCTTGCAGGCAGGAAGTCAAGTAGTTAAAACTCCAATTGAGCGCTATCGTCATTCAGAATTGAAGTATCTGTCAATTCACCTCGTACAATGTATCCAATAACGTCACATATCGCGAGTTTCTAGCAATGGTATTAAATTATTCAGGAAAGCGACTAAGGCATATCATCACGATTGGGTCGTATGCATTGGAGACTACTAATGGAAAACATGAAGGAAAACGAGCAGAACGCCACTAAAGATGGCGTCATTAGAAAATTATTAATATTTTATATTAATATATAAAGCCAGCCGAATTTCCCGTACACGAGTTTAATTGAGGAAATTCTCATGGAAATCCTACAAGGCTTTTTTCCTGCACGTGCCTGCCCCCCCCACCCGATAATCGACCAAAATTTATAAGCCTTATTATATCTGTGCTATTATCTTATTTCATGCTCTCTCAGTTGGACATGTGCCTCCATGTTGCTCCATGGAATGCCCTCTTAAAGATGTTTTAAAGATTAATTTTTTTCCTCTATCCTTTAGCCATAAAATCGAAAGTGTTTTATACGTATATTATTATACAAATTTCATTTCACGATAATCATATATAATAAATAAATATAATCACTACACGAAGAATGAAATTAAACGCCCCAGCCCCATATTTTTTTTTGTCATGTTTATGAACATGTTAGGTTCCCATCACTCCTGATATTCTCAGTCATTATTTTTGAAATTTCCCTCTTCATAACTGTCCTAGAACAAAACAGCCAGCATAAGGTAGGATTAGGAATGAAATGATCAATGCAGGATTGTGGAACGGTACAATAAAATAACACAGCTTTTTGCCTTACTATAACTGTTATTTATTTTTTCAAAAAGGTCAAGCCACTTCCGGGTTTACCAGTCAATTGAAGGGCTAGGTCCTGTTCTAGAACCTTCCAGCCTCTTCAGGCCTTCAATGCGATTGGCCAGAATAAAACCTCGCCTTATTGGCTGGAAGGTTCTAGACTCCAGCTCATCGGCCATTTATATGGGGTATATAATAAAAAACCTCCTAGTTTTAGCCAACATTTCATTCAAGCTACGGCTCACCTCTAGACAGGTAATTGCCGCTGCACTGATGTTTCAAGATTCGGCCTTCTCATTTATGAAAACCTCCGCATCTCTCTTTCCTAACCATGCTATGTTTTAGTCCGTGATCAGTGAAAGGATTACTAGATAATTGCAACATTTAAGGTGAGAGAATTTCACTAAATGAAATATTTTTAGAATTATCATTTTAAAATTTTCCTGGATAATCTGGGTCGACAAAGTGACGAATAAGGAGAGATATTTCAAGAATATGAGATGAGGTGGTCAGTATCATGCTAGGGACTGCTGTAGGTTCATTACATCAGTGAAAGATAACGAACACAAACGGTATGAGAAATCTGATTTTTGAAAACCACAAATGAGTATCAGATGACAAATCAACAAAATCTGAGAGATCTATCCATTGCTTTGCAATGTACCAAAGAACCGTGTTAAAATCACAAAAGGACAATAAAACTCTGGAGAAAGCTTAAAAGAACCACAGCTTAGCCCATGGTGGATATACCTTTGAAACTTTCGATTGTTTAGTGGTTTTTGAACATTAAGTCTAACGGACTTCATCTAACGATCGATCAGTACAAATTTGTAAGTAGAGCCTCGTGCTTGGAAAAAAATCTGAAACAACTGGAATCGCCAGAGGTACTGCCGTCACAATTTTTACAAAGACTCAAAGGGCCTCGCGCTATTTTATCGCCCCATTTCCGATATAGCTCTGTAATTCGATCGGGAGAGGCACTTATCACGAAGGCAACACAGTTCCCCATACGTCACTGTAAGCACCCAGGATTATTTATTATAGAATAAATGGGACTAGGGGATATAATAGTGAGGGATTTCCAGGATGTGATATGTCAAAACAAGGACTTGACAGCCAGGGCTACTCAATCCGAGGACTCTACCGGCCTTAAGCCTCAACAATGTGGGCCCTCTCCACCTCGGTTATTGTACCCGCAATATCTCCCATGTATCCGGTATCCAATACAGTGGATTTCCTCCATCCAATGAGACAAATATTCAGATAATTGGATCGAATATATACCTGTGTATATTGTGTTTCACACCATGATTCATTACTTATATAATAAATACAAGGCACAGACCATTTTAAATACGATTATGTAATATAAGACTTTGAAGGATGAAACTATTGTCATTTACATTATTGTCTTTTCTTTATTACTAATTATTTATTTATTAACCTATTTTTTAAATATTTATACCCACATGCTTCTTTGTGAACTTTTTTTTTTTTAATGACGTTTTCATATTGTTTTGAAATTTTTTATTTATTTCTCCAACAAGGTATTACGTTATTGTTTATTCTAATAGTTTTAGTATAATAGTATAATTTTTTTAAGTTGTTGAAAATAGACCTTGGTTGGATTAGATACATTTACATATTAACATTTAGATTTTAGGTTGTTCCTCACGCTTTAGATTTCAAAAATATTCTTTTATTGCGAAATATCATTTAACAACGTTTCGCCTGTTCAGGCATCGTCCAGGAGATAGTTGTTATTTTTAATGACATGGCGCCTTTTTGTGTATGAGTAATTTTGTTGATTGGATTGGTACCTTTGTTGGAAAAAAAAATATGTGAGTGTTTTTAGATAAATATACCATTATTGTCTTAGGAGGGATTAAATAAACAGTTGTCCATTCAATAAACTGCAAGTTTCAATAATATATACTAAAATATAATAAAAAATAAAAACATTTACCAGCCAACAAACCTGCGGATTTTAACATAATTACATCAATTTGTGTACTGTTTAAATACAAGGTTTAACAGGAGACAAATTGATTAATAAACGTTATAACGAGCTCACCAACTAACTTCTATTCTCCACAAGTATTTATTGAATACACAATAAATCTGTTTATTGTGTGAATATTCTGCTATGAGACAGAGCAGCTGTCTAGTGGTTGTTCCAATTGTTATCGCCGATTTTGAACTCTGACGACTACCGGCGGTAGTACAAGCTAACTAACCCAAATTTATGCTGGTCTTCAGCTCTTGCCAACCGGAAAGTTAGATACACACCTGGGAAAGCTAAATTTATTCCGTGACAGTCCCATTGAACAGATTCGATTATCCCTAGGGCTAGAATCGAAATACATGTCAAACCTCATGGAGTCATTTGTGACATTAAGTTCAAATAAACAAGCGGAAAAACCTAATTGATATTTGCTTGATTGTCTCTCTTATTAATTAATCTACCCTAAGAAAAGATTCCCATGATTTGAGTTAGGAAATAAAGGATAAAATTATACTCTTCGAATAGCTTCAGTATTGAATATTATTTGTTTCCACTAATATCGTTTTGTGATACATAAAAATTCACACACTGTTAAAAATACCGGCACCTATGAAATTCAATGGTTAAATTTGAAAATCATTATCTTTCAGAGAAACCAAATCTTCCTTGATTGAATTGAGGAAAATGAATTTCCAATGAAAAAAAATGAGTATTCCAGTGTTAATATCTTTATTAATGACCACAAATACACGTTGTCGGGTCGTCACGAGGGGGTGCCTAGTTACCCTAGGCCCTGGTGACGAAGTGAGGGTTGATTAGGTATATAACCTGGACAATCGTTTCATGACGGTTTTACTATCTGACTCCATTTTTGATAGGTATGTGCCCCTACAATGCAGGAGAAGAGGTATAGGGTAGATAGTTTGTGTGGTCTTGGAATGACCACGAATTCACACTCGGTATCTGAGGGTAGGCGAAATCCGTCCGGATCCCAAAGGCGAGTGTGAACCGGAGAGAGGCAGACTGAATCGCTGTGGGAAACACTGCTTGGTAAGATTGCAGGGCCACGACAACCGTTGTCCACTAGGGAGAGGTATCTCCGAAGGATGTGCTAGATTTAGCGAGACGAAGGCAGAGATTCCCACTAGGAAGGTGTGGGGTCTGACGACGCCGGACTAAAACGTAGCGAGGGGAGGAGAGAAAGAGATGCAGAGGTCTCATAAAGAAGAAGACCAAATTCTTGAACACCATCGCAGCTGCAAATCAAGTAGCTTCACTAGGAGGAGAATGATCTGCCCCTATTTATAGTTAGTGGTGTCTCGTTAGGCCCAATCATCTCCCTCGTTATTGTATCCAATGAGATCCCAGTATGCGGTAGGGCTTTGTGTAGGCAGCCGAAGGGCTGATCCGGCAGGGTCGTTTTCTACCTGTTGTGGGGTAGTGGGTTCCCAGCTCATAACTCGCAGCTGTGACCTCTTTATTGTTTACACATTTACAATGAATTATTTATGTTATTTACATTTGTCTAAATTAATTACAATATATATACAATAGAGTATAGTGTGATTTATCTTATGTAGTTAACGGTCGCTACACACGTACATGTCATCATTTTGTCTACTAGACTAAAATTACATTATTATAAAATTAAAATAAAATATAAATTATAAAATTATTATGCAAATATAAATAACATAGTAATACATGGTACTCAGTAAAAAATAGAATATTATATAATAGTTTTTAAAATACTATCAATCTGTTATATAATGTGAAATAGTGAAAAACCTGTGAAAATGCATAAATAACACTGTTTCTGTGTGTGTTTCAATGAATACAAAATTTAAAAAAACAAGAAAGTAAAATGTACTAAATATTGTATTTACTCGTTTTTTTTTTGTTTTTTTTCTTAGCTCTCAAACTTATAAAATAGGATGTGGGAAAATTATTTGGGCTAATGAGTGCCTTTCACTAAGGGGAGTCCCCCATTTGAAGGATGTATGAGAAGGATATAGGGTGGGGTATGCCTAAAGGAGGCGGGTGGAATCAGGAAGGTAGTGAGAGTCTACCGAGGTTGGAGTATTTACTCGTGCAGCTTGCAGACATACCGTTATGGTTATTTAAACTATTTTTAGGACTACATGTCTGTTACCACTAAAATAAGATGAAGTCTTATTTGTTAGTGAAAACCCATAGTTTTTTTTAACGTCTACTTTAAAATAGATTTTCAGCCCTTCACGGTTTTCAATGGTGATTAGTGTAGTCTTATCTGTTTTTGAACTCATAGCTAGGTCAGGCTACCCAAGGAGATTTGTCATCTACAAGTTGCCAGGCATAAGATAATTTAACACCCTTACATCGCGATTTGAACCAAAAACTGGGTATCTGAGACGGCCAAAATATAATTGTTGTTTTAAAATACATCAAAAGCATCTGATTTGTTTGATCTGCTCTGCCTTATAATAGTCGTTTTGACGATGTTTCGTTGTTTAGTATGAATAAAAATAAAGTACAATTAAAAAATATATGTACTGTCTAACAAAAAAGATATTTTACAAGACAACAAAAAACAATGAAGTGTTGAAAAAGAAAAAAGTAGGTAACATAATATATTAAATTTAAAAAAAATCCTGAAGATTGCAAGCTAGCCTCGGTCTGTCTTGACGCCTTTAAAATAGGAGGGTTATAAAGGTACGTAAGGCTGCAGAATGGCGGATATTAGGAGAAGGAGAATTCCAGAGAGCTGTGGAGCGATAAAAGGAACAAATGCTGGAGTTGTGCTGGTAGAAAAGTATAAAAAGATCAGATAGGTGGGAGAAGACTTAAGGATTGATGGTGATGAAAATTAATGGGTAGGAACCACCCATAGGTTGCACCTTAGTCTTCTCAACAAGATAAAGTTCAGCTTGTGGGACCCAATGGGCCTACATTGGCCTATCACTGATTGGCATTGACTCAAAGTTGTAGTGATTGTAATATTTTGTACTACCCTTAATAGTCTTGTAAATATCCTGGAGTGATACTGTGGAATAATCAATTACACTACCATTTTCCTGTCGATTCATAGTTTAATGGTGGTTTGGATCGTATATTAAGGGATAAAACACCCCCTGTCTCTCTACAGATTTGTTGATTTTCCACCCTAACATTTTCGTCGGACTATGCCGTCATTCCGAAGGGTTTGAGCTGATAGTAACTATAGAACTTGCCCGTCATGACTTTCAAAGGACCTTTCTAGATTTATATTTTATTCGATAGGATCCAGAGACCATTGAGAAAAGTTGTTGATCTAGGTCACCAATTACCATTTAATTCTTCTTTATCAGGGTCTTCAATGATGAGGGCTTCTGTAGAGTTATTAGAACTTCTACTTCGGTAAGGGTCGTCCTTGAAAATCTGCTGATATAGGAAAATCCTCTCGATCAATTCGTTTTGAAAGAGCGTCGGTAATTACATTTCTCAAGAGTTGGCTCACCTGCATGGTCTACTCACGGCTTCATAATGGCCCTTTTCTCCGCTTTTCCCTCTAATAGACCAATTTACGTCAGGGCAATATTTGGTTTTCAACAGAATTTTAACAGTACCGGTAAAGTCGATTTAGTCTTGACATCAACAGTTCATCTAGGCATGTAACTTACCAGCTGTTCTTCCATTTCTTCTAAGAACATTTATATTTTTACCAAACAAAAGTTTGTTATATTACACATCGATAATTTCTTATTTTTAATATTTATATGCAGAGGTCACAAAGTACGTTGAAAATAACACTTAATACAATAGTTACTTGATAGAGAAAAATCAAAATAACCATTTCTGATAATTCTTCTTTCTTAAAAATTACAATGTGATTGAACAGCATTATTAATTTGTGTTGTGGTCAGATATATTTTGTATTGCTTTATTTATTTATTAGTTTGAAAACCAAAACTCTTTCATTTCTTGTAACATTTAATAATGTATTTTATGTATAGAGATAAATTAATGAAAAAGATAAACAATCAGTAGACTTAGTTTTGTATATTGCCTATACAATTTTATTTATTTCCCTTGCTATTCTTAGACGCATTGTTTGAATATGAGTTAAGTGCGTGAGTTTACAAATTCAGTTTTATCTTTTATAATGCGTTTGATTCTGTCGTCAAAGCAGTGTTAATCCTTAAGGAAAAACGTGAACCATATTGGTATAATTCCGCATTTATATTATTAGTTGTTTTATATGATTTATATTTAGTTGTAACGAGGGTGGCACTGTTGCGTTTTGTGATCAGGTTGGCATGTGCCTCATTGACTTTTCTTGTGACCGTCCATGAGTGTGTGTACTGTACATATGTATCCAATTAAATCTGTGCTCTTCTTCGTTTAACTTGCATTTATACTTTATTTCCCTGCACCTTAAAAGGTTATGGGCCCAGGGTGTTGATTTTGCAAGTTTTGTTTCAACGAAAGAGTCGGATTCAGTTTTTGTTTGTGCGGGGAGGTGTAACCTGTTTGACTCACGTGCGCGGTCGGCTTCGGTTTGTTCGTTTATGCGATGGCTAGTTCAACTATGAACCTTCCTTTCGGTATAAAGCCATTCGATGGCTCAAATTTTGGTAATTGGGACTTCAGGATAAAATTGTTACTTGAGCAAAACGGAGTACTTCTTTCTACGGCTGCAGAGAAGGATCTATTAAATGATCAGCTTGATGTTCGGAGTGCGTTTCTTAAAAGTGATCTAAAGGTGTCAGTTTATATAAAGCCACCGGAAGGCTATAAAAGTGAAAGTGCTAAAGTGTTAAAATTTAAAAAGGCTTTATATGGTCTCAAACAAAGTCCAAAAGTGTGGAATGACCATTTAAATGATAGATTATTGAAATTTGGATTTTGTAGATCTAATGTAGACCCATGTTTATATTTTGATGACAGTGTTTATATTCTTGTATGGGTTGATGATTTTCTATTGATAGCTAATTCTAAATCTAAATTGGAAAATGTTAAGAAATTATTAATGACAGATTTAGAATGTAAAGATTATGATAATAATGGAAATTTAGAATTTTTAGGGTTGAATATTTTCAGAAATAAACTAGGGAATATTGTGATTAAACAGGATAATCTTATTAAGAAAATATTTCATGAGTTTAATATGTCAGATGCTAAATATAAGCAATACCTATTGAGCCTAAGCTTAATCTCGAAAAAGGAGATCCGAATAATTGCCCTAAGCTACCTTATAAAGAACTTTTAGGAAGCTTAATGTATTTGATGGTCGCTTCTCGACCAGATCTAACTTATGCAATTTCATATTTTGGTGGATTTCAAAACTGTTTTACTGTAACTCATTGGAAGCACTTGAAAAATGTTGTCAGATACTTGAAACATAGTCCTGACATGGCTCTTAGCTTTGACAAATCCAACTCTAGTGATGTTCATATAAATGCATATGTTGATGCAGACTTTGCATTTGACAAAAATGACAGAAAAAGTGTATCTGGTTACGTTATCAAGGTAAATAATAATGTTGTTTCATGGGGATCCAGGAAACAAGGCGTAGTTGCTTTAAGTAGCTGTGAAGCCGAATATTATGCACTAGGTGTCTGTATTAAAGAGGTGCTATTTTTGAACAAATTATTAAATGAGAGTTTTAACTTTAAAGGTAAAATTAATATTTTTGAAGACAACCAGGGCACTATTAAAATTGCAAGTACCTGTGAGACCAAAAGGTCCAAACATTTTGATGTAAAGTATAATTTCGTAAAAGATATTGTTGATAAAAATATAGTTAAATTGCATTATGTTGATTCTTCTAATAAAATAGCGGATTTGATGACCAAATCCTTAGCATTTAGTAAATTCTCGATTTTTGTTGAACATTTAAACTTAATAGATTGTAAGTAATGCGAAATTAGAAGGGTGTATTGGTATAATTCCGCATTTATATTATTAGTTGTTTTATATGATTTATATTTAGTTGTAACGATAAGGGTGGCACTGTTGCGTTTTGTGATCAGGTTGGCATGTGCCTCATTGACTTCTCTTGTGACTGTCCATGAGTGTGTGTACTGTACATATGTATCTAATTAAATCTGTGCTCTTCTTCGTTTAACTTGCATTTATACTTTATTTCCCTGCACCTTAAAAAACCATCCACAAACAAAAGACCATGTTATTCTAAATTTTCAACATCAGACAGACTATCCCTTTGTTGTTGTAAGGGACCTACACCTTAAAACTCACACTTGCGCAGTAAGACCTTGGGTTTCTCTTGAAGCTTAAATGTATTCAATACACATGAATAAACAAAATATTATAATTGGTTTGAAGGGAATTTAATATATAACGCCTATTGTCTCCCCCCCCCCAAAAAAAGTTTTTTTTTTAAATATCTTTCGATTTCGTTTTACTTTATCGTTTTCAAAGTTTCTTTTACCGAATGCAAATAAATTCAAGTTCAAGAAGCCTTCAGTAACTAAAAATAACTTGTTATAGGTAAAATAAATAGTTGATTTATACATATGGTATTGAATCGATATCCTTATTGTTTGAGATAAATTGTACGGCAATATATAAATGTATCGATTACTGATATTTCTTATTTAGCAGTATTATGTGATTTTTTAATGGGCTTGAAAATTCGCTAACATTATTTTAGAAGCGTGTTCCTATACGAAATACACAATGATGTTTTCATAGTAGGTTGAATACATTTCAATTCCAATTTAGGTCTTTCGGGCGTGAAATTTTTTCGTCAAAAACAATTTTTATTCAGAAAAAAACTCCTGTTATCAATCCCCTGCAGAAAGAATAGATAAATTGTTTAAGTAGGCCGAGTTTTTTTGTTTTTTTTTGAATAAATACAAATAAATAAACGGAGGGAGAAAATGGCGAGCAGCCAGTCGATGTTGGCTGGTCCAGTCAACCGGCTTTATGGGGCGTACTTTTATTTACTCTCGACAAAGGCACCAATACAACCAGTCAAATAAAATGTAACGGCCCGTACATGATTTATCTAAGCGTATATGTGCACTATCTAAAAATCATTGTGAAATATTAATAAAATATAGAGTCATATAAGAAGAAAAAAATCTTTTGAATATCTCAATCTAGCCCTTGTCATTTTATATACGAAGCACCAGACGACCTAATCACAAAAATATTAAATTGTAGAACAAAACCCACTGCCATTACTTTAGTAGCCGCGAGCACGAAGAATATGAGTACAGGCCAGAAAATATGTTCGATGATTGGAGGTTTATTGTATTTGGGACACTAATAATAATATATCAAAATGTACCCAAATACATATAATGTAGGGTAATATAAAAATAATGTATCTTTCTACAGATACATAAATCCTTTTGAAAACCTACCTTACTTACTCTCAGACCCACGCTATTACGCTCCAGTCGAATAATTAAAATATTTTATTTAACGGGATGATATTTAAAGATTAGAACTTTTAACTAGTTTGATTTATGTCAAAGCTATGAGCTTACAGCGTTGGCGTACAATAACAATGAAAATAAGATTTAATTAAAGTTAATCCTGTCCCAATCTATTCTTAACCGAAGTAATTGATCTCGATAAATTTTTCGTTGAGATCAATGGAACAATATTTCATTTATATAAAATTAAATTTACAAGTCGGTATGTTTTATTTCAATATTTGAAAGTATTTAGTAATAAAAAATTGCAAGTATTTAAAATGATGAAACGGATCACACAAATAACTATGAGCAAGTATGCTTACAAATCTATGCAATGTCTTCCTAGTCGATCGGTGCCATTGTTCATCACCCTCTCAACAAGCAAGTCTTCCGTCCTAGGTCCGCGCGCAGAAGCTAGTCAGAGATCCTTTTTCCGGAATAGGCCTGCATCAAATGCCATTTTGTTCCCAAAAGCAGATTCATTCTCTTACCCTGTTCCTGTTTAAACATCCCTCCTTCCTTCTTTCTCTCAGACCAAGGTCGGTGCTTACGCTTTGATCATCTCCAAACGAAATAAGGTTTTTCTTAACACCCCTTTCAGTCAAAAAGTACCTTTTAACACCTCCTTAGATTCAAGGGGTCGGAGGAACTGTACACCTCCGAATTACAGCGGGTTTATGATTGCCTCTATGTCAAGCCCTTTTTTATGACAGTCGGACCTGCTGATCCTACCACCCTAGCCCGTGTACTCACCTCTCAATTCATTGATTTATATTTCTAAATTCTATGAGTTTTCGTATTACTTCTATGTGGCTGGTCCACAAATATTTAGTATTGCCATCTAAGAAATATAGCAAAATTAAAGGAGCATTGGACCAAGAGAGCCGCTATCGTGCTCTTCCTATGTTCAATTTCAGACGCCAGCATTCTGTATCAATAGGTGTGTTTTTCTTTTCTTCCTAGCCCTTTGAAATTTACAGATAATTATATACAATTATAGATCCTCAGGCGAATCTATTTTTGTATTTCCTGTAGTGACACTACATTATGTATAGGTTTTGTTATTTTATAAAAATTATAAAATGGAATAAACAA
This sequence comes from Acanthosoma haemorrhoidale, assembly GCA_930367205.1. Classification (NCBI taxonomy): domain Eukaryota; kingdom Metazoa; phylum Arthropoda; class Insecta; order Hemiptera; family Acanthosomatidae; genus Acanthosoma; species Acanthosoma haemorrhoidale. The sequence goes on along the minus strand of OV884011.1, from coordinate 30,438,235 downwards.
GTATAATGACATACATTATACGTGACTGAACTGACTAATAAAGGTGATAGGGCTCACCTTTTTGATCAAACTTAAAACTAACTTACTTACCTAATTTTTCCCTGTTGCCATCGATGCGGGAGGGGTGGTGGCGTCATAGTGTTAAACACCGGGTTGGTTAGGTGCTCCAACGAGTCGAAAAATTTGATCTGTCTCCAGCGTGGCACACCAAGCAACGTGTGCAGGTCTGCGTTCAAATAGGTGTATACTTTTTTCTTGTTTATGAATACCTAACTTCTCCAGCAGGAGAGCTAGACGAGTTAATGTTTGCAGTTATTGCATTTTAACAAACATCAAAACTGGGGGACTCAAACTCTTTTACTTTTTATATTCAATAAATAATTGACACTTCAGGAGTCAAATTTGAGATAAAATTAACTTCAGACATGTTTCCGTAAACAAAAAGATGAAGTGTGTTGATGGGATATCAAAGCTACGTAACACTTATATTTATTTAATAATTATATTTTATAATGTTGTAAGGAAATCAGGTCTTAATATACGGTACACATGGACGGTATATTACACTAAAGGCTAAAGGCAGACAAGGTGAAGTATGGGGTCGGCTATAATAACGATGGGAACGGCTGCTCGGGGACAGGCGGGAGAAGCCACATAACCCAAGCCGCTCGTACGAAAGGGTTTAATCGATATTAGGTTGGGTAGCCCTCCTACAGTCTGCCCTCGCCAATATTATCTGTCCTACAACCTTATTATATTTAACACCTTTTCGACCTCAGTGCCTACGAATTTGGGCTTATTATTATAGATATAGGCACGTTTGCGGCTAACCAATAGCAAGTCTTCTAATAATCCACCGTGTAGATCCATATAACCAATCAATATTAATGTCGGTATATTAGTTTTTTCTCCCACATTGTCAAACTGAAGGTGAGCCCCATCACCTAGAATTGTATTCATGTTTTAACTTTTAACCTCAAATCTAATTTATGTAACCCAACCTCCTTCAAATGCATCTGCACATACCAGAATGAGGAGAAATTATTTTGCCAATTCTTGTTCATTTTTCACATGCATTAAATTCGAGGGGTTTAGAAAAAAAAAAAAAAAAAGTCGGTATATTTTTATGATGAAATAAATTTCGAGTCTGTAGCCTTCCCGTAATCAGTATATTTATTTAAAGGAGCAGTTTAAGTAGCCTTTGATTTAAAACAGCAAGCTTTCAGAAATCAGGTAATGGAACATTACCTGCAATAATCTCTACCGTTCCGATTAGGTATGAAACAAAACAACTTCTGGCTCTTACCCGCTGCTTTATTTTTGTCTAATACTCATTCACAGTGGTTTCAGCTGTGTCAAATTCGTTCTTATACATACATACATAAACAATTTGGTCACGTTCAAGAAATTTTGAAGACTGGTTACAAAAATTTTGAGATCTAAGTGAAACCATACACTAATAAAGTAATGAATGCATAAAATTAAATAAAAATACCATTTACCAATAAATAATAGAAAACATAAATTAAATAAAAGAACAACAGAAATAAAACATTTCTATGTTAAAAACTAAAATGTCAGTATGGTTAAAACAGCTAAAAAGTCTCATATCAAAACAAAACGTTTAAATAAGTCTAACTAAACACCTGGTCGCAATTAAAATGCATGACTAAATAAATGAATAAATAGGTGCAATATAGTAAAGTCACAGATGAAAAACTAAAACTCTATGTTATGACTGTGTGGTACATAATAACTGTACACCATTAATAATAATAATACATATTATGGAGTGTTTGTTAATTAAAACAACATAAAGTTTTCTAGTGTTAAAATGCAAAAATTAAGTATAAAACTCCTTTAAAAATGTTTGTACGATTCGAAACCTTTTTAAAAATTAATGGTTTTGGGAGTTTTTCGTAAAGTTTTAGTAATACTTCAGCCCAAGACGGATATTTAAAAAATAAAAGTACAATCGTCTTAACTTGAATTCCGAATCCCAGAACGAACGAGAAGCAAAGAGTCCCCTTACGTATGAGCCATTCCAAAAAACTCATTTATTAAATCTGTATATCAACGTTTTATAATAAAAAAGGTTACATTTCTTAATAATAAATTTGTATACTTCTCTTTGTGTTCAATACGAATCAAGTTATAGGCATAATGCTGAAAGGAGAGAGAAACATTGCACACTTTCATACAAATTAGTAATATTATACAAAGGAAACAATAAACATGTCATATAAATGATTAAAGGAATTGTATCATATTTAATTTTTTGAAGGTAGTAAGGAGAGTATTTTTATAAAAAATTAGTTGTTGGTGAGCTTGTATAAAAACTAACAATACCTGGGTTTGATTCCTACGAAAACTCATCTTATACTCGTACTTCTCTGGTAGACACATCCCGTGAATCCCATGAATGAAAAACTATGTCTACTTGAATAAAAACAAATAATAAATAATGCAATATGTACATAAAAATAATATATACTCTACAAGAAAAAAAACATGTCTAGTTGTAAAGCGTCTTGCAATAGGGACTTCTAAACTTTGACAGTTGATAGCTGCCATATTGTTGAAAATCACCCTGGACGGATATAGTGTTCAACAACCAGTGCATCAATATGGGTGTTCTGTTCGGGCAACGTTCCGCGGTCGCCATAACCGTGCTACCGAGAGGACTATTCGTAGTGTGGTGGATAAATTTGAGTCAACTGGTTCAGTAAACAATCAACCAACATCCACGTCGACGAAACGCAAGATCTGCCGAAAACATTGCCACTGTCCGTAAGAGTGTGCAGGAAAATCCGAGGCAGTCGATTTCGAGTCGGTCACAAGAACTCGGTCTTTTGCAGACCACAACTTGGCGAATTATGGGTCGTGACTTGGGCCTGCACCCGTACAAAATTCAACGGACCCAGGAGCTGAAGGTAAACGACAATAGACAACGACGTGTGGCCATCTCACGTGGAGGTGATGTGAACTGGCCACCGATATCGTGCGATTTGACCCCGTTAGACTTTTTCTTGTGGCGTTTTCTTAAGTCGCAGATCTATGAGAATAAGCCACAAATCACAGCGGTCCTCAAAGCTAATATAACCCATGCAGTTGGTCAAATTCAGCCTAATTTATGCGCAAGAGACATGGAAAATTGGGCATTTCGGATGCGCGCCACCTATCAAAACCGTGGTGGTTATTTGCGCGATGTTATATTCCATACATAATGCCATTAATAGTTCTTCCAAATGAATAAAAAATTTTAATGATATCTTACACACACTTTGTTTTATTTAAATTTAAAGATAGGAAGCGCTTAATGAAAGACCCTCTAGATGCGCTAATTTACTGAACCAATGAATAAAAAATAATTAAACCTACTATACACATCTTAGGAGTTGCAAATTTTTTTTTCATAGACTTTATAGAAACCCATTTATACAGTATCAATAATAAATTCCCAGGTGATGGTGCACACATTTTGGGACTGGGCAAAACATTAGAAAATTAATTGAGGTAAAAACAGTGTACTTGATTTCTGCTATCAGCCTGGTAAAGTATTCCCCGTTCACACATCCTACCACAAGTATCGTATATCAACGAATATTGCCGCTATATTATTAATGTAATTACATAAAAACTCAATGTTTTTGAACGGAAATAATTATGATAAAGATACAATGACCACCTTTTACAGTTTGTAAATGTGCCTTAACATGATGCAAACAGGCTTAGTTGGAATCTAAATGAATTATGGAACCCTTCTCTCTCACTTGCTAAATTCAACATAAGCCCATTCAAGTTTATGTCAAGTTTGTACAGTCAGCCAATTAGTTCCAAGCTATAAGCTATCAGTGGTAATTAAGTCCCCTCCTTACGCACTTACTTAATGTCACAACTGTACCAATTATTTTGCTGGATGTTTGAGGCCTTTTAATGCAATGTATGTTCAGTGTGTATGTGTTGTGTTGTTGAGCCAAATCGTTAAACATAAACTCAAATTGAAGACAGACATTGGATCGTACAAATAGATACTTATTACGTTGACATTGACATTAACGATATATAATTCTACGCGTCTATAATATATTAAAAGTATTTGTATTGACATAGTATATATTTTTTGTTTAAAGCCAGAGGTGCTTTTATGTATGGTTTAATAGGTACCCTATGAAAAACAAACTAAAAATTAAAGGATCTTCTTAATTCCAGTTAATTTTGTTAATTAAACTCCGCAGGAAACTCAACCGCTCTTAATGGCTAAGACGATATTCCGCAGGACTTCAAAAGAATATTAATTACCAACTCCGGGGAGCTTTCAGAACCAATTTTGATTATAATAGTATGCTATCGTAATGATGCCATCAAAAGTGAACCGATTTTAATTAACTCATTACATATACCCTCGTGAATATATCTGTAAGGCAATTATTGAAGGTGGGGTGAATAAATCGAAATCAGTTTCTCTGTAAACAAAGTAAGCAATTTTATTCACTATATTTTATATTATAACAATTATTCATATTATTTACACAATCTTACCTGTAAACAAATAAACGAAAATTACACTTTATAACTATCACTTCTCTATTCACACTCTATTTACAACTTTAGTTACTTAATATAACCTTCTCTATATCATCTCACTTTTTAGAATATTGCTGATGGCTCCATCTAGTGGAGACTAATAGAAGCAGTGTGGTAAATTCAAATATTCAAATTAAAGAGAGTATACTTTCTTTACGTATATATCATAGACACACATGTCTTTCTATAATTACGTGGAGGTTCCATCCAGAATGGTAAAAACTACAACAAAGATACCAATGTTTTTGCTATAATTAGTATAATTGAAACAATGCAATGACATGAATTATATAAATACATAAGCACTTGACAATTGCACTGCCCAAAGAGTATTGATATAAAAGAAAATTAATTGACACAGCATTTATTCAATTTTGTATCTTTCGCAGCGTCAAGATACCTCATTAGCAGTGAGATCACTTTTTGCCCCTATTCAATACTTCTGAGACACTTTGAACTTTTCAGAGATCCTATTATAAACTTTGTATAACAAACTCGTACGATTCAAATATGATCAATGTCGTATTTCAGGCAGTCCGGGTCACGTAGTTATGAGCTGACCCTAAAAACCTTGAGAAGTCTAAACATGATCGTACTAACACAAAAAATATCATGACAAGTAACGTGGACGTGCATAGTGTTTGTAAGTTCTCCTGAGACTGAAGACTGCTCGCGGGTAGTTTGGCTAAGTGATTTTCTGTAGGTATTAAAAGCCATTTTTTGTGGCATATTTCTTTTTATTTTCTCAAACTTTTTTTTTATGGCCTCCAGTCTACAAAAATTAATTATTACTCTCTCAGTTGTTTGGCACTGTTGGGTCGCCCCAAGGGGGAGGACGCCCCCTATACGCGGGCTAGGGTCTCTACGACCTGGCCACTATCCGGCGAGCGCCAAGAGATAAACTGTATGGACCCGTGGTCTTTCACCTTTGCTGGCAACCTAGTCGTAGATGTAGTCATTTGTATTGATCCGACTCCATAAGATATTAGAAGGTGTGCCCCGACAGTGCACTATGTTCAGGAGAAGGGGAACAGGGTAGTTTATGTGGGTCTGGAATGACCACGAATTCACACTCGGTATCTAAGGGTAGACGAAAACCGTCCGAATCTCAAAGGCGAGTATGAACCGGAGAGAAGAAGACTGGATCGCTGGGGGAGACGCTACTAGGTAAAGTTTGTAGGGCCCCAGGAGACCGTCGTCCGCATGAAAGAGCCCTCTTCCAAGGAGGTACTAGTTTTAGCAAGACGAAGGCAGATAATCCCACTAGAGAGGTGTGGAGTCTGACAACGGCGGACTAAAAAATTGTGAAGTTAGGAAAGAGAAATGCAGATGTATGTGAATAAGAAAGCCATCGTGCGAGTAGAGCAGCAAGCGCTAGTGCAGAGAGAGAGAGAGAGAGAGAGAGAGAGAGCCGTGGTCTTCAGGTGCCGGGGAGTCTGGGAAAAAAGGTCAGAGGGTGGGCCTTACCACGCCCCTAGTGGGCTTCAGCTGTTTCATGCAATAGTTCCCCCCTCTCTTAAATAACGATTAACGTTTTTATTATTAAAACATGGAAACATAGGTGGATAATATCTGGGCCGAGAAGAGGGGAACTTCTAATTATTCGTGGTGAAGAAGTTGCCCACAAGGCATTTATACTATTATTTTTGTTTTATTTTGTTACCTATTTTGAATGTACTTAACTTTTTCGTTTACAGAATATTAACTTTGTGATTACTTATTCTCTATCCAATATGTGGTCTAGGATTAATAGCTGGCTTTAAAAAATACTTATTATAGAATATTTTTATATGAATAGCTTCAGCAAAAGCTCTCTTTAAGCTTTGCAAAACAAAAAAAAAAGAGAACGAAAAAAGTATTTAAATTTTCTCTATTCGTTATATACCGTGTTGTTGGAAATGTATTTAGCATGGATCAAGGATTTTAGCAGAGTAATCTGCCTCATAAGGGCCGTAAATTCATGTATGAGTAACTCTATCATAATATGTATTTTCCATTCCCTTATACATATTTTTCTGTATTACTACTGGAGAGCAGTGAAGTATTTGTTTACCCATGAGAGTGCACATAAAAAAAAAATATTTCTTATGAATACATGTACCTGTTTTAATACCTTAAAATGAGTTTGAATCTGTGATAAAATATTTTTGATTATAAAACCATTTGTTCTGTACACTCGCTTATGGGCTTGGGTGGAAATTTTCGGACCACTGACACCTAAGGACCAGTTCCATTAATTTCCACTAATCGATTAATTCTTATATTCGGACAATTAGTTCTTGTATTAGGAAGGCTCTAATATCAGCTCCCCATTTTTACCCTAGCGATTTTATGTTTGAGTATTTCTTGAGATATCTATTTAGATGTATGGTACATTTTCATCAAATATATTGTGGACATTGAGGCCAGCAGCCGAAGGTGTCTTAAAATATCTCACAGCTTTTTATTTTTTTCCCCTTACATAGCCCATTTAAATTTACAGATAATTATAGATCCTCAGGCGATTCTAATCTCATAACTTACATTCATGTTGAGACTATATCTATCAGGTTTCTAATGCAAACATCTATTTGATGACAAAATTCACGTCTAACTTTGTAAACAGAGTTTAATAACTCGTAAAGAAAAGAAGGATTCTGTCCTGAAAACAATAGTAAATGCCCCTTATTACGTCAGCAACATAACCCTTCATAACTATCTTAGTATACCTTACATTCTCGAACTCATCCTTTCCTAGTTCATGAAATTCCATAGTAACCTATCCAACCACCCTAATTCCAAAACTCAGTTATTACACTGCGCCACTCATCCCTATCTTCGAGGAGGGAGACTAAAGCGGCTGTGTCCTCATGACCTGCTATAAATGCGTAACAGTGGGAGTTCTGGCAATGGCCAGTTTCTCCAATCATATCCTGAGCGACTGTGGCTCTCGCGCTCTTGGCAAGGCCTCCAAAAACTTGAATTCGGCGACGCAGCTGATGTAGGAGCGGGGTGGGGACTTCCAAATACTCCCCTTCCTATTTCGCATGCAAGGGAACCATGTGGATTTGGGAGGTCTCTGGGCTTCCTGTAATACTGTATGAATGGGCCAGTGAATGAAAAATTGTAAATGTGGTGAATGGGAACATCGAACACAATTACTTATTGCACAATAAGGCAGATTGTAATTTTATATCAATAAAGATTTGAAAAGAAAAAAAAAATGTTTGGTGGCTGCTTCTTTAAAATGGTGTACATAGACTCAATAGTATTTATACTCTAATTACACCAGAGTAACTAGGGAGTGTATTTTTCTTTTTGCATGCTAGACATACCTTTTTGCTTAGCAGACTATATAGCTTGATTGATGCTATATATCAAACTTCATCATCCAAGTTTAAGTTTGTTTTTTTTTCATTTAATTTTAACATCCATTCTATTGGATTTGTACGAGGGTTCATATCACTACTTCCTTCATCAAGATTCGGCACAGCTGCTTGACGGGACACGAGTCATAGAACGGAGTCCCTAAGAGGACCATCGGAAGGGGACAACTATCGATTGCCCGTGTAATCAAATTCGTAGCTCGGGGCCCAGACCAGTGTTCCCCGCACCTTTTACAACCCCCCCCCCTCTTCTTCCTGAGTGCTAATCCTATCTCTCCAGCAGTCCCTATCTCCTGCTAATTAGCCTGTCAGGGGCCCACTTACCGTCAGGCAACAGGGATCTGAATTACTTATTAGACCTTCAAAAGAATATCTGCTAGGTAATAAATTGTTTTTATAAGTACTATGATGCAACCGTTAAAAAAAAAAAAAAAAAGTGAATCGATAATGCTTACGGAATAGAAAATGATGTTCTATCATGGAAACTAATCAGGGAATTATACACAAGTGAAATATTATAATATTTAAACATAAATGAAACAACATAGAAACAATATAATTTTAATAACATTCTCTCTTCTTTCTCTTTTAAGCATTTTATTTATTTATTATTTTAATTGTATGTTGTTCTAGCCTATTTAGATTATTGTTTTTTGGCTCATCGCCTTGTTCTTTGATCATTTTCGACTTTAGTTTTTGTTATTTTTCCTTATTGATTACAGTTGTTTTACTTTGAATTTTAGAGCTCGTTGCTATAAATTGGACAAGCAGGAAAGTAATTACATTAATCTTGTCAAAGCCACAAATGCCTTTTTGAAGTGGTTGTAATTTTTGGCATGTGGGTGTATATTTAGGTTTATTCTATATGTAATGCTAAGCCACACCGATTTGAACATTTTGAACACCAGAAGAAGAAAAAGTAATTGGAACAATTTCCATTTGTTTATTTTCTTATTTGGTTTAAAAAAAAAAAATGTATATTTTGCTTTGACACTAGTAAATGATTCAGTTATACGACAATGCTTCATTAGTACTGTGACCAGCAACGGTATAGAATTCATGCATACTGTAGCATGTTCATGCATTATATTAAGAAACAGAGTAACCTTGAATAAAGGTTGAGCTAAATAAAAATGGCAGGGTTGTAAACTATTTATAAGTTAATGCTATTTGTGCTGGGAAAATCGATGGCGACACGCGCTCCCACGAGACTAAGACAAATGGTAGAACCTCTCCTGGGTGAGTCAGGGATATCCATCAACGTATTCTCAAATATTAATCTGTGCACGTAAAGACTAAATAGAGAAACTTCACAGCCCCGGTGAAAGATAATGCGTATCTTAACAATGCGATTGGGTTTATAAGCAATATTAATATTTATTTATTATTCATTTTTAAGTACCATTGCTTTATTTATTTTCCAATCCCCTCCCAATACAGATTAAATGACATTCAGCCTAATTAAGAGTGGTTAGCCTGATGAAATGAACATGATTTTCAACGAATTTAATTACTGCGGGCATCAGGTCTTGGCGTAAGACAGTAGCGGAGCTTGACTGTTTAAAACATTTCGTGGAACTGTGGTGGCGTTCATCAATAAATTTGATGAGAACCTAACAACTCTCTTTCACTAACCTAAGCTCATCTCCTAACAAACACACTCATGGCTAGCGATGAACTAATTGTATTGTGCAAAGCTTTTGCACTAATTGACACCATGTAGTCAAAAAAAGGCTATCTTTTTGACTTATTTATAACTAATTTATTTCCCTTACCTGTAGCTAAAAAGTCAGAAAACTCAAATATAATATAATTTACGTTAAATATCCAGTCATTTAACAATATAAAAGAGACACAGAGTATCTGGAAATTTTTGTTTTACACTAGCCTAACAATTCGCTTATTCGGGCATATATTCAGGGATAAACCCCCCCCCCCCCCCAAAAAAAAAATGTAAAACAACATATAAATAATTGCAATTTTTTTTATTTATTTATTTATCAGTTATAATATTTATTAAGTTTCGTACACACACAATACAACAAATTATTCATTATTTATGCTGTTTTGGTTTTTAGTCCTGAGAGTGTGCTTACTTGTGAAAAATGTTTGTTTTTCATATAATGTAATTTAATAATTTATAAAATAAAATATAATTAACTAACCCAGCAGCCATGATAATTCTCACTGTTCAATTTTAATAAAAATTGTTCCTATAGAAGTTATAGAATCAATTATAGGAATCCTATAAGTAAGAATTACACAATTGCAATTACAGAAGAGGATTTTTATCCATTCATCACCATTAATCATGACCAGATTTCCATATTATATATATATATATCCATCTTACGAGATATATAATTCAAATAATATCCATATATGTCATGATGTAGACAAATATTTGATTTTCTTTAAGAGTCATTTAGAAGATATGTATAATTTGTACGCCCTACAAGTATCAGTTGAACTCAGCGCTACTGGTCAACAAATGAAGCCAGTGAGGTTAGGTAGGACTTTTTTTATATTTATTTCCTTCTCCTTGTATCCTAGGGATAGATAATGTCTGCTTTTCGATAGATACGTCATATATTTAATACGTGATGTGTATACATTTAAGAAAATAAGGAAATAAAACAAAATATATAGAGCAAATAAAAACAAACAGTCAATACAAAATATTGAAAATATATGCTAGCAAGTGGGAATTTGGTCTATTTAAAATGTTTTACATCGCCAATAAAACTACATCAACTTTATTATGATAAAATTACAATCTGTCCTATTGGGAAATGAGTAATTGTGATAAATAATCTTATTCATACCATATTTACAATTTTCATTCACTAGCTCATTCAAACAGCATTCAGAAACATTCAACGTAAGGCAGAGACGTCCCTAATCCACATGGTTGTCACCGCCCTCGCATGAAAAGAAAAAGCGGAGTCTTGTTAAGTCCCCTATGGTCCACCATCTGCAGCATCAATGGATAAGAGCCAGTGGAGGCTGGCCAAGAGCGCGAGAGCCACAGATGCTCAGGACATGATTGGAGAAACTGGCCATTGCCAAGACTCCCAGTGTCATGCATTTATAGCAGGTCACGAGGTTTCAGTCCCCGAGGACGATTATAGGGATGAGTGGTGCAGTGCAATTGACTGTACTACGAGGCTAGGGTGGTGGGATAGGTTACTATGAAATTTCATGAAATTGGAAGGGATGAGTTCAAGAATGTAAGGTATATTAAGATCATTATGAATGACTATTGTTACTGGCGTAATAAGGGGCTTATACTATTGTTCTGAGGACTTTTGATTGAAAAGATTGGATACGCTTGATGTTCGACTTTTTGGCTGAATAAAAGTAGTGTCATAAATAATGACCTGGTTTCCTCGTGAGCTTGAGTCTGAAATACCTGAAAAAAAAATCACATCTTAAAAATGTTTAGGACTGTTTGATTCGCCGTAATAAGATATGATTAGAGTTGTAAAATGAGAGGGAATGTGAATAATAAATAAAAATGATGAGCTTAAAAAGATTTCTTAATGGAATAGATGGACTAGATAATTGAACTAACGTCATTCGATGGGTTGATAATACGAGTTTTTTTTATTTTAATCGCTTAAGTTTGTTATGTATTCATAAAAAAAATTACTTCCGTAATCGTATCAGAGTTTTCCTCTAGGGTTTTTCAAATGGTAAAAGGCTTGTTTGGCCTCGCTTGGGAAATTATAAATAACAAACGTGTAGTTATCAGTAACTGGATCTATTTACAACAGGTCAATATATATATCCTGTAGCTTGGCTACATTCTATATAATATTTATTAATTTTACATTGAGATTTGTGTTTGATTAAAAGATATAATGTACATTATACATTGATTGTCTATACATGTTTAAACGTTATAGGGTGTCAGTTCTATAATTCTTTATTTCCTTCTGGTGTATGTACTCGTACTCTTATCTTGGTTTTCTAATAATGAAGCAACATTAATTATTCATTATGAGCAACATTTTTTGCTTAAGTTTGTTCAACTTTTGTTATAAATAAAGAAAAGCAATAGTGGCTATTGAAATTTGGAAACAATTAAATTCACAGAGATTTAAAAGTGATTTGTAGGCTACAAAAAAATTGAGTGCGGACATAGGAAGTGGTTGAACGCAAAAGGTCGTAGGAGAATAGTGAGAGGGAGTGATAATGGGCAGAGTGGAGGTTACAAGATGACGCATCTCCCGCTAAAAAAGGAAATGGGACACCCGCCATTCGGAAAATGGGTTTTCACCGAAGTGGCCCCTCTGGTAAATTGGACCTAAGGAGGAGGAAACTCGAATTTGCAGTGGTTAGCTACACCATACCCACAATTGGGTGTGGGAAAATAAAAATAATTTAGGTTTATTATAAATTTTATAGAATATTATGAGTACATATATCACATTAAAAAATCAACAAAAAAAAAACTACGTGACGTTTCTGACACAGTGCACAAAAAAAAAAAAACTCTTACCAAATATCTGATACATTTTATAATTTAAACATTTTTTAAAACAGAAATTTTGATAATAACAATTTATCATATAGAGAGAAATTGAAAACTATTTTTATTATTTGTGAACGAAGTCTGTTTTGTTTTATTTATAATAATAATAATAATAATAATGTAATATTATAATACCGTTTGCTTCAAAAAGCTATATGTTTTCACTTCCATGGTTTTATTCTTATTTTTTATGGCGTGAGTTGTAGCACTTAAAAATGGCAAGATCATGATTATTAACAGTAATAAATGATCAATAATAAAGATACATCTCTATCTGGTGTGGCATATAATTTATTTTTCAATAAAACCAGAGATTTTTCAAGTATCTCATAAATTAAATAATCCAGCAAGAACGTTTAATAATAAAAAGTTAAATGTTGTAACCGGTATTCTAACGGGAAATATCGATTAACCGTGACTTGACGAGAAGAAGTGTATAATTATTAATAACCTTCGACTGTAATATATCATAGTTAACTTTATTTCTGACGATTTATCGAGGCTGTACTAAGATATCTACTGTACAATTAATGCGAAACTTTAAAAAAGTATTCGAAAATAATGCTGATTAATTTTTGATAAAATATGGTTTGTTAACAACGGGGTGTTCTCAGTGAACGGAGAATTTTAATAAATTAACCCTACATTCTGTTTAAACTAATAGATTCCATGCCCTCTGTGCTAGTCACCCTTGAGTATAGTAACTAAGGCGAAGGGTTAGGTACACAGTAATATCGATAATGTGCGTTACCGAGTCTTTAGTTACTGTAAAATATAGGCAGATACAATTCAAAGGAGGCTGGAATGTAGTTCTTCAGTTTTTCTAAAGTAAATTTTCCTCTTTAGCAATTTATTTTTCAAATATTCCGGCATTATATTACCAATCATTAGTTGAGGTACGAAAGCTTTGTCTTATTGATTATTACAGTGGCACTAGACATGTTGTTTGGCCCGAGGGGTAATTGCCGTATGTGTGAATTGGAAGATTAGAAATTAGCGAATTGGATATTGATCTTAGCATACCGGTTTTATGTTACACGTCAACGAGTTACAACATCCCCATTTGATGTTCACTGGCACTATTTGGCCAAGAAAACATAAGAAATACTAACATACATCAAATAACTAAAAATCACCAATACTTATGATTACATTTATCATCTGATTGATAAAACTTTAATGTTGGGGACGCTGCAAACATGATTCTAAAACTCCTGTATTCATCTGTTGAATGAAGTATTCTATATAAATGTTTGAGTTTTAAAGCAGTTTCCGATTTTAATACTCCGCTGTAAAGTCGCTCATCGCTGCTTGTTTTACCAATAGATTAAAAATTGAGCTGCAATTAAAACATTGCCATTATAGGCCAAAGCTAATAATTATAATAAAAACAGGAATATATTTTAAAACCTTTTTATAGTTTAGGAATATGTACAAATATATATTAGGGCACACAATTACTTGTTTGTTCACTTTGTGGCTACTCATTCGGAAGGATAAGAAGCACAATTGTCGAGGGAAAGAACAATTATTGTCACCGCGTGAATAAAATCGTGAGACAAAAGTCCCTCCGCTAACGCGAGAACAATACGGAAAATGTTGATATCCCGTGAAGTACCTTTTATAAGACTGGAAGGGCCCTCGGAGAGGGAGGTGGGCCCTTGATAACAGCCTTTGATCGTTAGTGCAGAGAGAGAGTGTCCGGAGAGATGAATCCTTGGGGCATTCCCGGCCATGTCCCAGATAACGCCCTATCAACCCTTGCAGGACTAGGGCTGATATTTTTTCCTGAGATATCCCTGCGTATTAGAGCCAACCTCACACAGGACGGTTATCGGCTATGCGAAAAAGATTTATCAGGAGGAATATGGCAGAAAGCGGTCGGCGGGACCTCTATTGATTTTAGATTCTCTCTCTCTATCTCCCTCGCAAAACTCTCACTGTGTACACTCCGTGCTTTGTCATCTCCCTTTTATTATGAAACAGAAGGGACAGAGTCGCATGGTTATATGATATTTCATTTTTGGCCAAAATGCTCATCTACAGCTCTGTACCTATCATTTATTATAGTTATATATAATAAATAATAGTGGCTTTATGTATCAATATAACTGAATAAATTTAATACGACGATCTGCACGAAACATATGAATAACGAATACAAAGGGTTACACAGTAGGTTGTTTTACTCGATTCCGATAAGAAACACTGCTTAAAGCCAAAACTTTACTTTTGTGAGGATACTCGCTACAAACCAACATTTCATACCCAATAATATGTATGAACTCCAAACGGGATGCAATTCTCTTGTTCAAGTTGCTATTAAGTTACTGCTATTAATCCCCACAAACTTGAGTGAATTTTCACACCCATTAGAAAATCCTTAAGGGATCCTGGAAAAACAGTTGGGCCTCAGCAGCTGGATGTCAGATGTACACGCTTTAGGTTACGGGTGCTTAATCATGGGCTGGGCACAGGCTTTTTTAAGGTTACCATTCGGTAATATTGGTACGAAATATCTGTAGATAGCTAGTTTGAAGCATGGGCGCCACTCACACCAAATGAAAATCCCCAGTATTTACCATATGCATCCACAGTTCTCGACCGTACCTTTTGTGCTTATTGTCAAACCATATTATAGTTATGCTATAATTTTACTGATGGTTTCATTTATTTATTTGTTATTTTGCATTGGTCAACTCAATAAGATAATAACGACAAACATTTTGAAATGTACAAATAACCTTCTTTGAGGTTTGTTCTCTTTAGATTACAATTATAAACCTACATATTTGTTAGGACTAATAATACAAATCGTCTCGTTACAGGCCAGTAGAATACACAGACGATTTAGTTAAAGAAAAAAAAAATAGCTTTCTATACTTTATTATAAACAATAAAATGAATGTGATTTTGATAGAAAATAAATTTATTTTTAATTAAGGTTTATAGTGTAAACTGTTAATGATTTTATCATTTATTTAAACTTTCCTGACTGTATCTAAACTTATCTCCACTCGGAAGCACCCATTTTGTATTTCGGTGCACAATAAGGTTTATGCACTATTTCATAAAATATGTGACGTGATTTTAGTCAGTAGAAAAAAAAAGTTGCTAGATTTCTCAAAAAAAATGGTGAAGTAAGAAGGAAATTCGTTGGAATAGAGGCTGAACAAATGTGTTACGCACAACATTCTATATTCGGGTCTACGTCTGTATCCCTATTTGAATGACAAAAGGCTGAGCGCACCCCACGGGCATGGATCTGACATCAAAGGACCATCCCTTGCAAACCCAAAGGCACATCTAGCTGTTTCTCACCCCGCCCTTCTCGTATATGTATCAAGGGATAAAGAAAAAATTAGAATTGTAACACCATTATCCCCTTGTCCAGGATACAGTTTGATAAAAGCTTTTTTTTACTTTCTAACAGGACGTTACCAATAATCCCTTTTTCACCATTCAAAGGGAGTTTGCAGAGGATTAAACTAAAAGAACTTTTTTCTTTTTTTTAGCGAGTTCATTATTAAACAAGCTTTTTTAGTGTGGCTGTACTTTCGCAAGAGTTCTGCTCATCGTCATTCATAAAAAAAAAGACTTATGGATTATAGGTAGGGTACTTACAAGTAAACAATTATTGACACGCGAGTAATCAATCACAGGTCACTAAGAGTGACATTAACTTCACAGGCCTAGTTAATTACGTTCCAATCGCAAGAATCTGATGACTGAATATCAAGGGAATTTTTTCCTGATATTCGTAGTTTTCTTATTACACTAATTTATGCACGCTAATTGTGGAGTAATTTTGCGATACGAAATTCAACTATACAACAATAAAAAAAAAGTTTGATAATGTAAAATTAATTCACTTAATTCGATATACGGTGCTTAATCTTCGTCCTGTGGTGATAATTGGATAGAAGAATGTTTAGGAAGCAAATAAGTAAATAATAAGATTGATTATGTCTGATGTTCAAAAACAACTCTATAATTAAAACATTAAAATCGTACTTGTACAGACACGTTTGGTTTTTGGTGTATTTCAGAATAGCTCCAAGTTAAAAAGACCTACGCAGCCGAGGAAAGAAGGGTCTCCCAGTGCAAAATATTAGTGTCACCACCTAATCATAGGTCAGATTGACCAGGTACATCTCCGGGTTACCTGAAACTTTGTCTAACATTGAATTCATTTTAGCTGAAAGTCACTCCATTTTAATTAAGTAATATTTATTTATTTGACCAACGCATCTATCTTGGAAGGATAAACAAATAAATCACCACGATTTCGTTTCATTTTATAAACGGCAGTACAATAATAATTACAAGTAAGGTTAATTTAAAGTTGAATAGTAATTAAATAAAACTCATCTTTCGGAGTGAGGTAACGACATTTTTTGACAGGCAGTGTAATGAAATATACATTCAAACAAATTTATGTGCAATGGTCATTATTTACTTTTTTTTTTTTTGAAAAAAAAAAATATCTCATAACATCGTATTAAAAATATCGTCTCATTATTCTAATTCTATCATCTAACATCAAACATTTTATAGCTCTAGCTGGGGTGAAAATAAATAGTGAATATGAAGGGTGAGAATTCAACACAGCCATTTCTGACATCAATCAACAAGCTCATGCAATGACTAATGTCACCCATGACACAGTAGGTCACATCTCCGACATTAATTAGGGTTGTAATTAAAATAAAATTTTGACAAAAATTATTTCAATTCACGATAAATATTTCTGTCACAAGTTAAAGAATTCGATTGCTAGAAGACAAACGTTATTTGAATTGCGTTGAGAAGATGTAGGAATTGACTCAACTTTGGACCTCGGCATATCATACAGTTATAAGAAATTTTTTTTAGGGTGTAGCTATTTATAATTATTCACATTTTCAAGCTGAAGGTGAGCCCCATCACCTAGCATTATATTCATTTCATTGTATTTTTAACCACAACCTGTATTGTTAAGTAACCCAACCTCCTTCAAATGCATCTGTGCATAGCAGAAAGAGGAGAAATTATTTTGTTCATTGATTTTGTCATATTTTCACATTGTATAATTTAAAGGGGTTAAGGAAAAAAAAAAATATATATATAATTATTCATGATTACATATACTTAGTATTTAACTATTAATCCGAGCTATGATCCGGACGGAATATTTTTTATTTGAATGTTAATACTAATCTTACATTTATAAATGTTTATATTGCAGAGATAAATGTTTTATCAATACCTTCAAATTATAAGTATTGAATTTAACAACCTGGCTTCATTTGTATTATTTTAAAAGGATAATTCAACACCTTTATTTGGAAACATGCTTATTTAAAAAAAAAAAACAACTGTTATTATTGGCCTAACAAATTTTAAGGAAGCAAAAAATAATTAATAGTTTTAACACAATTGAAAAAAGAAACGATGACACTGTTTTTTGAACTAAGCATGTTTCCTAATCTTACCACTTGCTCACCTTCTAAAGATTGAAGGCGAAATCGTGGGATTCCCTGACCAAAGCAGAGCCGCATCCCTTTAATCCGCGGTTGCCCACTCAATTTCAGGGCTGGCGAGACAATGCCGATGTGGCAAGGTCGATTCTCGGGGGAAATGTACACTATCTGTAGCTAATTTGCCCGAATCGATGCCAGTTGGCTGCTATTAACGAGCATTACCAAATCACATGTTGCAATCATGATGTTTTTTTTTTCTGTTCTATTAAGAAGCGTGCTTCTGATGCATCGTAAGTAGGATATTTCACACGATAAATGAACAGACATAAAAAATATGCCCAAAGATTACTTTAGCGATTAGTAATCGTTTAATCTAGGTCCAAATACGAAAATAAGTTTACTTCCATAGCTTTTTTAGTTGAAGTAAGGACGGGTGTTGTATGCATTACGACATAAACACTTTCTGCCTCTTCACAGGCTTATTAATTTATAACCGACCGTTTACGACAGACTATGCGGTCATATTATCAAGGGTTCGAGCTAATGTCAGCTGCAGTACTTGCCAGGTTTTAATGACTCTTCACATTTTATTTCATAACTATGGTTTCACCATTACCAAGTGTAGCGACCGCTAACTAAATAAGATAAATCACCCTATGCTCTAAGGTATATATATATTGTAAATTAATTTAAACAAATGTAAATAACATTACCAAACCATAAATCATTGTAAATATTGTAAACAATAAAAGGCGCAGC
This sequence comes from Acanthosoma haemorrhoidale, assembly GCA_930367205.1. Lineage (NCBI taxonomy): Eukaryota > Metazoa > Arthropoda > Insecta > Hemiptera > Acanthosomatidae > Acanthosoma > Acanthosoma haemorrhoidale. Next base: position 30,419,525 of record OV884011.1, on the reverse strand, counting down.
TGCAAGTCAATTAGTTAGACAATGGAGACCCTCACCTGCTACCCATAGCAGGTAGTAAAGTGACCCAGACCAGGCCAGGCCTAGGGCTGCCGAGAACAAAGGGCCGCCGCATACTGAGCTGGCATTGGGTACAATAAAACCTCATAGGATTGGGTTCTAACGAAGACAGCTGGGTATAAAAAGACCCGGGGGGTGGCCTGTAAATCATTCTCACGACGACTCACTAACTGATGACTTGCGGCTGCACTGATGTCTCAAAAATTGGCCTTCTAATTTATAAAAACCTCTGGACCTCTCTTCCTAACCTCGATATGTTTTAGTCCGGCCTTGTCAGACCCCACACTCTCCTGGTGGGATTCTCTGCCTTCGCCTCGCTAAAACTAGCATCTCCTTGGGAGAGACCTCTTCCTCGCGGACAACGGTTGCCGTGGCCCTACAAACTTTATCTAGTAGTGTCTCCCACGGTGATCAAGTCTGCCTCTCACCGGTTCACACTCGCCTTTGGGATCCGGACGGATTTCGCCTACCCTCAGATACCGAGTGTGAATTCGTAGACATTCCAAGACCATACAAACTACCTACACCGCCTACCTTGTACCTCTTCTCCTGAACATAGTGCATTGTCGGGGCAAATACCTATCAAAAATGGAGTCAGATAGTTAGACCCGACATAAAACAATTGTCCAGGTCATAGCCTAATCAACCCTCACTTCGTCACCAGGGCTAGGGTAACTAGGCACCCCCCTGACAACCCAACACCAAGTAATGACAAAACGTTTCTCTCTGAAAACATAATAAAATTTAAACTTACTATCCAGGTCCATTTCAAATCAGTAATCATTCTCTCTTTAGAAATGATTAAAAAAAGAAATATCTTATGTGGTCAGAGTGGCACCTATTCTGTCTAATTCAAGCAGTGACATATTTTTTAACGAAATTGTACTTAATAGCGTTGCGAGGATAGGTTCTCCAAGACAACCCTAGTGAATAGTCAGTGAATTTTAGTGGTTTATTTAGACTAATTGCAAAATATATCCAATGGGATTATTAAATATAATGTGAACACATGAGAAAGAAGTACAGTAGAGTCGACACTAGTTAGCATTGCATACACGACCCGACACCTCTGAAAACTTTCACCATTAGTGTCACACACGTACTATTTAATCCTCAAATGAAATCTGGATGACCGCTTCTTCGGTGTTGAGAAGGTTTCATCGATCTCCATCTATCACCTGACGAAATCTGGTGTTACGCAGGGGTCAATACTGAGCTGTGCTCCACTTCTCCACATTATTTACAACCGCGGCATGCCTTCACACCCACAAACACTTCCCACTACATAGCCACATAGCACACAACATAGCTGTTCTCTTCAAACAGACACCTCTTTATATCTTCGAAATCATATAATTCTCTTACAATAATGGTGCATCTAAAAAATAAATAAAAATAAAAAAAATCACTACTTTAGTATCAATCGAACATTAACTTATGATTGGTACAATAAAATATCTTTGACTCACTGAACATAGGCTATGGAACCAAAACATAAGACTCCAAGGAAAATCACTTAATCTCCGCTTCATACTACTTTACGATATACTTAGCTGCCTCTAAAACAGACACTTAACAGGCAATAGCAGAATAGTTTAAGACACATAAAGCTGAAAACCATAAGGAGTACAAATACGAAAATGTGAAAAATGCTGTGTCTTGACAGTTCAGAGATTCAAGTCCAATGTAATCTAATAATGCCTACACACACGCACACTGCACAGATGCCGTCAAGTTTCATACGTACAAGTCTTTCAAAGACATTGATTCACGAGCTATCCTCACTTGACATAAAAGAAGCTGCAATATGAATCTGCTGGATGGATCAATGGATGTTATTTCCCCTCATGCAGATATGTGATTCCTACTTTATTGTGACGTTCAAAAATTATTTTTCTGCTTGAAGGTTTTCAGTTAGGGTTTAATTGAAAACTGCATTGAAGAGGGCGGAAGGACCTTCGGGCATGAAAAGGGTTATAGACTCACTGCCAGAGGAAGATAATCAAGGAAATGATAATGACGTGAGACATTGCCTCTGTCTGGAGCTACCTCGAAGAGACAATAGTATACAGCAGAGTGCATTGTTTTAGCCAGCCAGCGCTACGCCGAATGTTGCCCATAGAGAAATTAAACAAATTAATTCCTCGCCGAGCTAAGTACCCCAAGGCAAGGTACAAAGAGTAGACTCCGTCGTTTATCATTTACGTTCAGTTCCTCTCTTGGTTTAAACCTTGATTCTAGCCTTTCTCAGAAAAGTAAAAATATGTACAAAATGTGTGCCATACATGGCAAAAAAATGGGTTTGTTCACGTGAGAGTTAGATTATTACAGTTGTTGCGCCAGCCACTTCCCCGGAAATAAAAAGAAGTTACCCTCTTCACAGACCAGAAAACACCCACCTAGCTTTCCCTCTTTTATCAATAATCTTCGGCGTCAGTACAGAGAGAGAGGGTGTATTAGCCCCTCATTGGCCAAAAAAAACGATCATATGATTGGTCGAAATAAAAATCTCTATCATTCGCAGTATACAGTAATGACCTAACTAAATATTAGTAAATAAGAAAGAAATTCTGAGTTTTTTCAGGCAGTCGTAAGTATCCACTTCAAGTGAACACCGCTCTCTCTCTCTGCACTGGCGCTTGCTGCTCCGCTCAAACCATGGCTTTCTTATTTAACTACCTCTGCACCTCTCTTTCCTAACATTTCTATGTTTTAGTCCGGCGTTGTCAGACCCCACACCTTCCTAGCGGGATTCTGTGGCTTCGTCTAGCTATAACTAGCACATCCTTGGAAGGGATCTGTTCCTTGCCAACGACGGTCTCTGAGGCCCTACAAAATGTACCTAAATAGCGTCTCCCACAGCGAGCTAGTCTTCCTTTTTCCAGTTCACACTCGCCTTTGGGATCCAGACAGTTTTCGCATTACCTCAGATACCGAGTGTGAACTCATCTGTGTTGTGTCATGTGATCATTCCAAGAGCACGTAAACTAATTATAATACCTAGCCTGTGCCTCTTCTCCTGAACATAGTGCACTGCCGGGGCACACCTTCTATGATTTTATGGAGTCAGATCAATAAACGAATTTGGATCAACCCCACCAACTAGGCCACCAGCAAAGGTCGAAGACCAGAGGTTTATTTATCTCTTTATGACGCCCACCCGACAATCAACGAGACTGTTGGGCACCCCCGACAACTGTCGAATCCATTATTTACGTACGTGGGTGCACCCAGAATATATCGAACTGTTGTTTGTGGTTGATTTTGTTTTAGTACCATGTTTCAATGGGAGAACCGTCTAAAGCAACTTTTCACCAGCCACTATACTAAGAACCGCCACTGGAGAAGGTTCCGTTCTGCTTGTGTCAATTTGTTTGTGACAGTTGTTTCACGCACTTGTCGTTTTGGTGATGGCTGATGTTTGTGAACAGCGCGTGGCCTAGTTCTGCTTCTTGCTTGAAAAACTGGCACAAAAACTCTTAAAATGTTAAAAGCTGGCTACAAGGATGATCCTATGAAGAAAACGCACGGGTTTGAGTGGTTTTCCCGTTTTAAGAGTGGGAAAATGTCAATTATTTTTTTTAATAGTGGAATGGTTTGAAACGATGTGGAGTAATTAGAAGGAAATTGAAGTTTTTGTACAGAGCACGCCCTCGTATACTTGACCTCATCGAGAAATAAGACAAATCTTGCTTATTTGTCCTTGATCATCAGAGGAACGCAGCCTCTGTACAATGCTTGTCACGGAACCCTTACTGTCAAACATACTTTGCCTGCGAAAAGTTTGAAAATTATGGACACAGATGCCAACTATCCTCCGAAGTTTTGAGCGATGATAAGGGGGAGATTTCATTAATCTGGTGAAGTTTCTGAAAGCCACCGAGCTGATTACTTCCATGTAAAATGAGTAAACCAATACTTTCCTTTTAAGGAAAGAAGTTTCACTGGAAAGTTTAATATAGCATTATTATATAATAATAACAAAAAAAAAAGTGTGATCATCAAGAAAAATATGGACAAAATATTAAGTAAATGTTATTAATCCGCACTTGACCATGCTAAGTTGTTGAGGAAACGTCTATGCTTAAGCACTAATGATCCATAGTGATTCAAAGTATGAAGTTGAAGAAGATGGAAGAATTTTTAGTAGTTGTTAAAGACAAAAAAATCTGGCCTACTTGAAATGAACTGTCTAAAAAAGAATGGTGGCTTAAGGTCTAAGGAAACGAGATTAACTAAAAAAATAAAGATACCCTAGTTAAACTGTCTTTTACGCGGATTAAAAAAAAACTAATTAAGTATTTTTAATTCTGAAAATGACTAATGTAAGTTAGAAAAGAAACTTGCCGTGATGATAATCGAAAGAGTGCCATTTTTTGAATGTTGGAATTGGCGTCAGTCAACAATACACTCTCACGTGTAAGGCAGGCAATATTAGATAAAAGTTAAAAAATGATTCCATTATTGAGCTGTATGTGAGTACGTTACTTTATTTTTTTATTTTTTCTTAGCTCTCAAATTTTAAGATTATAGATTAGGGAAAAAATAAAGGAATTTATTTGGGGTGAGCGGATCCTTTTACTAGGAGTACCTGTTTGAAGGTGGTATGAGGGAATTAAGGAGTGTGGGAAGCCTCGGTAGAGGTTGATTGTTGCGGTATAGTGGTGAGAGTCCACTGGTGGCTGGGCCTAGAGTCCCTCTAGGCATGTAGTGCAGTCTTATTTAGTCGGATAGCAGTGATGGGTGCCCGTTAGAGGCTTGTTGTTGGTGGGCCAAGCACCGTGATGTCCACCATTTAGTCTGCTTTACCAGATCTTGAGATTTTCCATCTTGTCGGTAGCGGTGGGGGTGTCGTGTCTCGGAAAAGAGGGTTTTAACTATGTTTCATCGAGTTAAAGGACTTGATGTATCTTCTTTGGATGGCTTCGGTGATGGTGGGGACTTCAAACTTTTCGTGGATGTCGGGAGCCTTCATATCACGAAAAGGGGTATGCCATAGTGCCGTGCGCAGGATGTTGTTCTGGAAGCTCTGGAGTCGAGATATTGTGCTGGTGTGTAGGAATCGGAAGAGTGGTATCCCAAAAGTAGAGCTGGCCTCAGGGCGATCTTATATATTAACAGTTTCAGCCGAAGGGATATAGCCGGGCTTGTGATGAGATGCTGGAGAGAGTAGTAAGTCCTACGTACTCTTTTCAACTTCTTCTGCAGGTGTGTGTAGAACGTCATGTGTCTGCCTAGGTTGATGCCTAAGTTTGCATTCAGTCCCGTCTATGGTGAAGCTGGGTGGACGTTTTCATTTTCCATGCTGGAAGGAGAAGACGATCCCTTGAGTTTTGGCCGGGCTCACCTGAATATGGACAGCTCGTAGCTTGTCGGTGATTAACTGACTGGCACCCTCTGCAGCCTGTCATTTTGGTCGGAGTGCCGTAATCGATATGCATCGATTACGTTGCTACCTACGTTACTTTTGATCAAAGCAGGTAATTATATGTCGATGCGAACAATTCATGTCTGTGGAAACTTCCGAACGAGTACTGGAATTTCTTCTTTACGTATATAATTTCATTACATATTAATTTTATTTTTGAATATTTCAAAACTGTTGGAATATTACTGTATTTTATATTCATGCTCACCTCCCAAGAGAGGTTGAATATAGGGAATGTCCTAAAATACCCAGAATGCTCTAGAAAAAGCAATGCAACGTGTCTTGTTTAGAAATTTATAGAAATTGTCTATAGGTATAAATGGAACCGATATCTGGGAAAAAAATCGGATTTTCTCCTCTAGTAGAACGTGGTGCCTCATTCTGATAATATATTTAGGCTGAGGCGTCCTGACCTCTGCAGCTAGCTGGGTCTTGAAACTTTAAGTATAAAGGAAACATTGAGCACTTAAACAAGAAACACTACCCTAACATGAATGCAGAGGGATGGGTGTAACATTATTCAAAGGGTACTTAAAAAATTGTGGAATATGATAGTAGCGCATTTATGTAAATTAAATATGAGATAATCAAAACGTGATCCAACAACACTGCAATACCGTTAGGTCTGGATGGTATAAAAATACAGAACGCCCTTAACTAGGTAAGTGACAATAATCATTAGCCGACCTTCTAGGTTCTGGGTTTAAATCCATTGGTTACATGCCTCCTCTTAAGTTTTTTTAACGTCAGTAAAACCACAGTTGAATATTTCGTTCGAATCTTCTGGACGTGGTTCCATTCCACAGTTGGGAATTATTAAAAAAAACAAAAAAACAATTAATATTTAATAAATAGAGTAAAAACCAAACAAAAGTTTTTTTATATTTTTTTTGCAGTTTAAAAAAAAAATTCATATGAACGATTTCAGATCAGAAAAACGGGATTTTAAGATAGTTAATTTGGGATTGTTTCAGTTTAGTAAACAGTAACCGGCCATGGCTCTCAGAATGTTTAGTTTAAACTTTACAGAAGTATGTTCGTATATAGTCTAACTAATTTGATTATTATTTATTGACAAATTTGGTTTTAATTGATATTTAGTAGTTAGCAATTGCGTATCAGACATTTGCTAACAAATTAATAGTTTTATGAATTTATCAAGGATTGAGTTAAATTTGTAAAGTTAGTATTACATAATGTGTAAAGATAATGTTGTTTCTGTGCTTGCAACTGTATGTGTCTTTTTTACCCGAAGATGCCTTTTTTTATTAGATTTTATCAAAAAGTCCACTATACAAATCCATACGAATTTTTTTTTCTATCATTACGAGCCTCAGTGGTGGGGAACAAAGACTGTATAAAACTTGTAGTATTCAAGTAGTGAACATGGTTATGCATGTGTACCGTTTGTTGTATTGTTTCTGCAGTTACATTGGTTACTACGGAGATGCTATTAACCAACTAACCACCGCGAAGGGTGGATCTTCATTGAATTCAAACATAAAACCTGTTTGCTTTCTGGTACGCACGAATTTCCTTTTGTACTCAAAATATTTTTCCAGATTTTACTGGGTACTAGTTATCATGGGTATTGTGTTTTCAATGTTGAGTTCAGATCCAAAAATAATTTTTATTTTAGCTTTGCGGAATCTCATTTTGGTTACCAAATGTTTATTATTTTAAATACTTTAGGAAATAAGGGGGACGAGATTTGGATCGTAATGCTTACTTATGTTAACTTACATGAACCGTTCAAAACTGATCATATGTTTTTGTTCAGCTCACTATTCTACAAGATGTTAATAAGGGTACTTTATAATTATGTCTCCTGCCACATGGGTATACCTTCTGCAGAGTCGTTCTGTGCTTTAAGATTAGGTCTATGCTTGGCCTCCTTCTTGATGTCGAGTCATGTGTGAACAATACCCAGTCAAGATAAGGCCCTTCATATTATGTGGCACTGCCAACATCTCTTCTCTGTTAATTTTCGCAAGTTAGCTTTCTTCTTAAAGGCCTCGATATATTTAACGTCACCTTTCATTAATTTATACAGAAAAATGAAAAAAAAGAAGCCATTTCGCAGACATCTTTCCTACAATTAAAAACAAAAAACCCCAACAACTACCGAGTGTATATTAGCTTTCATAAAGGACACGTGGTATTATTGAAGGCTATTATGCTAATGGACTTTATCCAGCTACTCAATTTATCATAATTATGTAATTAGTTTAGATTTATCTCATTAGTTATTCAACAAAATACTATTAACGATATATAATTCAATTATTATAAACAGTCACATCCCGCATTGTAATTATACTAAGTATCGAATTGATATCTTTTATGCAATATAAATAAATTTACACGAAAAATATATTTAAAACACATTCAGATAATCAAACTGTTTATAATGTCTACGATAAAAAAAATTACTCTAATGAATCTCATAGAATATTAATAGGTTCCTCATGGATATATAATGACCATCCTTTATAACTGAATTAAAAAAAATTATAAAAATCAATTATTTTCAATTTTCATAACTTTTAATATTATAACGATTATAGGCATTCAACTTCTAATTTAATACCGAAAAAATGAATTCACGTTGACTATTACATTGATTTTTACAGCTTTCTGTTTTTCGTACAAAGCTATATTATTAAATGTATTTTCAAGTTCAATAACGCAACCAATTTTTTAACTCCTATCTCTAATTAAAACAGTTTTTTGTTGAATTACTATGATGTTTCTTAAAACCTAATGACTGGGGAACAAAAATAAAGTGGATGTCGGGTAATAAGAAATTTAGGGATTTTCAAAGTTGGTGAATCTAGAAACTGTTTTCTTCGAATTCGCTTGTTTTTTTAGTTAAAATTTGTACGCCTATATTTAATGAGTTATTGGCTTAAATGTGCACTGTATCGTATTAGTTTTGTAGTTCCCCTCTCAACCACTTTTATCTGTCAATGTGTCTTGAGGCCGAATCAAAATATTGAACCGGCCATTATGTTTTGCGTCAACTGTAAAGATCTCGAAACCAATTGGAAATAAAAAAAAAGTACTGCAAAAAAATAACTTGTACCTTTTATAGTTATTTGTATTATATTATTTTTTACATTTCCACCATTCAAACTATCGTCGCAAAGTTAGTTAGGTTAGTGACGGTTGTGAAAGGACATGAAATGAGGCTTGTTCAAAATAAACGTTTTCGACGGCTCTAAGATGTCATTATCATTTGCTAAAATAAATATTCATTTTATAAAAACATCCATCACCCATATGGATACAAACAATCAATGATGATAAGCAACAATAAATAAAACTTTTATAATAATTTGAAACGTGAGAACTGCTCATCAAATTTATTAAGTCAGAAATTATCCATCATTTTTTATGTGTCATACCATGAAACATTCGAAAATAAATAAAAAAAAGTTTATAATGATCATTTGCCTACTAGAATTTGCATGGAAACAAAATAAATCTTGTGAGCTCCCAGGAAAACTTTATGCAGGAAAGCTGTCTGTATCAGATAATTTTATAATTGTAAATGTATTTAATACTCTTGTGCAAAATTGAAATTTGATTTTAGCTGTCTTTGGTTTTGTCAACATTGGTAAGGGTCAACGACAAGTTGCAAAGACGTCACATAAAAACAGGATCTGATGAATCATAATATATGCATAGATGTTATTAAACTGTTTGAGGGCATTTATTATGTATTATAGTATTGAACCATGATTGAATAAGTAAAATATCAAAAACCGCACATTTATTACTTTTTCTTTTCTTTGCATTTATCCAGGACAGCACGGTACTTAGGCTTCCATCTTGACAAACGACTGACCTGGAACCCACATACGAGACTAAAAAGACAAGAACTAAACAGACGCTTTGGACAACTGTACAGACTACTTCAAAGGACATCCCATCTCTCAATAGAAAATAAACTACTAATCTACAAAGTTATACTTAAACCAATCTGGACATACGGAATAGAGCTATGGGGGACAGCAAAAAAGTTGAACATCAAGCGTATCCAATCCTTTCAATCCAAAGTCCTAAGAACAATAGTAAATGCCCCTTATTATGTCAGCAACCAATCCCTTCAAAACGATCTTAGTATACCTTACATTCTAGAACTCATCTTTTCCAAGTCCATGAAATTCCATAGTAACCAATCCTACCACCCTAATCCCCTAGTACAGTCATTGCGCTGCACCACTCATCCCTATAATCCTCCTCGGAGACTGAAACGGTAGTGCCTTGTGACCTGCTATAAATGCGTAACAGTGGGAGTCCTGGCAATGGCCAGTTTCTCCAATCATGTCCTATCCGTACTCTTGGTCAGCCTCCACTAGCTCGTATCCGGTGACGCGGCTGATGGAGTACCGTGGGGGACTTCCCAAGACTCCACTTCCTCTTTCGCATATGAGGGAGGTGACAACCATGCGGATTTAGATCTCTGGCTGTTTGTAAATATTGTATGAATGAGCGAGTGAATACAAATTGTAAATATGTTATGAATGAGATCATTCATCTCAATTATTTATTGCCCAATAGGGCAGATTGTAATTTTATCACAATAATGAAGTATTATCTACCTAGACATAATACTTCTTACATTTCTGGTTTCGAATGCGATTCAGGAGCAATTTAGGTAAAGGAAGTATTGTTCATAGAGTACCATCATCCTAGAATAAATATTTTTCTTAATCTATGCCACGATTTTTTTTTTATAATAACTTTAAAAGCGTCAATAGAAAAGCAACTGTCAAATAAAAATATGGCTGAAGAAGAATAAGATGGAAAAACCAATCCGTAGATTTGGGATTGGGTTTATTCACAGCGGACTGAAGCAGTTCTAGGCATCCCTGAAGAAAGGGATTTGCTCCCGTCACACAAGAGTCCTGGAGATTATCCCTTCAGATCGAGCAGGGATTTGGGGACCAATCCCTTTCGCCCCGGGGATCCTCAGTTAAAATTTAACGGGATATTTTCTTGCTTGAGCAATGAACGTTATAAGGGCTCTTTTTTTTAAACCCTTGCGGATTGAATTTGGAATAAGAACTAAACTCATGTATTTTCGTTTTCCAGCGCAATTATATTGTACAGTTAGGTCTCTTAACTAGATCCTTCCGAAACTAGTCTGGTTAACTGATAAGTATATAAACGATAGATAATATTATCGTGATCACATTTATAGTTCTACAATTCTTAGGAAATGACTCGATAATGTTGTTGGACTATAAATGAAACATTGTGTGAAGACAATAAATAGCTAATAAGACATTGTTATATTCTCACAACTATGTCTATCTATTTCTATGTCCATGAGGCATTAAATTTAGACAGAGGTTCTTTTTCTCGACCAAAGAACATAAAAAGTACTAACAAAATCTATGGAACATAATGAGCTATCATTAAGTTATCGATCACGTGTTTTTTGTTTTCTTTTAATTTGACTGCTCAAGAAGAAATTACAATCCTCCTCTTCCGGCCTATAGGTAATTGTGTAAAGTGATCTCGTTCATGTCATTTTGTTCTGTGAAGTGTACAGTATGCAGTCCCTCTCTAGAGTGACTTATGATCACTGAAGACATATACTATTAGTGGAAAATGATCTTTCCAAAAAAGTTGGGTGGGTAATGCTATCTACTTTTTAAAATAATATATAATACTGAGCAGGTTAATAATAGAAGGATTAAATAAAAGTGCCATTGGAATCGTTTTAACGTATTTCATTTCTCCTAGCCATAAAACTTACACCATGATGTTGTTGAAGACATGATATTTTTGCCTACCAAAAGGTAGGTTTATTGCCTAACAATCAATTGTCGATCGCCAAGGATCATGGTTGTCATCAGCCGCATGAGGATAGAGTAGATAGCTGGACTCCATCATGATTTAGACGACGGTTTAACCTCTGATAATTTATTCTTGAACTGAGAAGCATAAAAAATAACATTTTGAAAGAACTCAATAAAAAACATTTGTAAAATATGTATATTTGGTGTACTATGATTTCAAATTCTGCTAAAAGCTTGTTTACCAGCTTGTTTGTGATAGGATTGGCAAGAAAGTGATTTCCAAAAAGTTTGCACCAGTAGTTAGCGTTATGTTTGTTTCGTTATTCATTTGTCAATGTTAGATTTTTTTTCTTTTGAGATTTCATAGTCGATACCTTTAGGTTGCTATAGAAACAAATTCCGTGTAATTTTGTTTACAACTGTCAGTTTACGGTCAGTTTTAACATTACTTAATTTTTTTATTTTTATAAAGGCAAGAAAGTGGCTAAAGGCTAACAAACAGATAAGTTTTGGGTCGACCCCCGAAGTTTATGGGGTCGATTGTTTAACAGAACGCACGTGTTTAAATGGTAGTAGAATGGTTTAAAAAATTTCGTTCTGGAGATTTTCTACTAAAAGATGACCAACGTTCTGGTTTACCTTCTGAAGTAGATATGATTGCAAAACAGTTAAATGTATCACACACAACAATTGGGAATCACATAAGACGTCTTGGACTTGTTAAGAAGCTCGATATTTGGGTGGCACCACGACAGTGCGATGCCTCACACATCTTTAGCAACACGTACGAAACTATTGTAGGTTGGTTGGTAAGTGATGTCGCATCCTCCATACAGCCCCGACCTTGCACCATCGGATTATAATTTATATTGAAGTTTAAAAAACTGTACAAAAATCAGTAATAGCGATGACCTCAAATCGCACTTGGTTAAGTTTTTTGCTAATAAGGACCAGAAGTTCTATGAGCGCGGGATCATGAAGTTACCAGACAGATGGAAAAAGTTCATCATTTTTCGTTTTATTTCACACTTAAAAACCGAAATTACATCTTGTCCACCTCAATACAAAGACGATCGTGTCAGAAATATTTCATTTTAGTTAATAATTATAGATGTGTCCCTTGGCTAAGTAAGCCATTATTCCCTTAAGAAGGGATGAAGATGGGGGGGGGGATGAAGAGAAAAAGTGGTGTAAAAGTGCCGGTTGATGGCAAGTTGTGCCTCGGAGAATAAGTGGGTGGGTCCATTACTGGGACAAAGGCTGCGTTATCTATGGGCCTGCTTTGGGACTCGCCGCTTTGAATTCAATTAAATTGGATCCCTCTTTATACTGGATCCTCGCCTTCTGTCCTTTATCTCCTGTCTTCCTCCCATCATCTCCAGGCACCGTTCCCTCCGCTCCCTGCGTCTTCTCCCTTAAGGGTTCGTATTACTCTCTGGCAGAACCGCTGAATGCTCTAAGTACCACTGGTGGGTGCACCGAAAATAATCGGTTTTGCTGATATATATATATATATATATATATATATATATATATATATATATATATATATATATATATATATATATATAAATTTGGCGTTATAAAAAAATGACTTAACTAACAACTTATATAGTATTATAAATATTGTAGAGATTTACACTTTTTAAATATTTTTCAGTGACTCAGATGGTTAACATTGTTTATGCCCAGGCATGGCGTTGATAATTAATATGCTTCCTCTTTTAAATAAAAATAAAAAAATTGTTTACAAAACAGAATATAGTTTGCATGTCGATCCTTTGATCAGATATTATTGAATTAAATTATACAATTCTCTCATCATAAACGTTCATTAGTAACAATAATACAATAGAAAAAAAAAAACATACAAATAAAAATTTGTGATATTTTTATGAATTTTTTTTTCGCTAAACAGAAGAAGACGTTCGAGTCCCAATAAATATTTTAATACTGTGCAGTCTTCTGTTGTGATGAAAAATACAATTTTTTATATTGTAACTGTAACTTTATAGTAATAGAAATAGACAGGATTGGAAATGAGATATCTGGGATCAGAAAAAATACCAGTTGATCCGAGGGTTTACATTAGGGCTGGGTAGTTATTAATATGTTCGCAGTAAATGGTTAAATTTATTAAGTTAATTCAATTTTCTGACCGAATAAAATTTTTAAAAAATCTATCAAAATCTTATCAATAAGTCAGGAGGAAGTTTTTTTTTTTTTTATGAATTAATTGAGAGCAGATCACTCATTTATTGAAAAAGTTAGGAACCGCTCCCCTTTCGAAATGATTGGATGCTAAATAAATATAAGTGAATGAAGTATTACCGGTAAATGAAACACCAATATAGCCAGAAGGTAATTTACTAAAGAGGAAAACGGAGCTCAAAGCAATTTGGGTACTCTCAATTCCACCAATTACTATTTATTATTAAGGAACTGTCAAATTTATAATTAAAAAAATATCATTTAAGTTGGATAATATATATACATATAATCATCCCCTTGTGGACTAGGGATTAGGAGCATGGTTCCGCCCCCAACTCACCTAAAAACTTTTTTATCTTTCTCGACTATTTTGAGATTTAAATAATAGTTAATACAACAAAAAGTGAATTTTTAACAATGATAAAAGAATAAAAGTAACCCTCTCAAAAAGGGTTATGTTCATCGTGTCTCATGTAACATTTCAAGTTGATCATATGGTTATTTTAAAAAAAATCATTTTTTTACAGACTGACACTTAAAAAATTAAATTAAATTAAGTTTGGAAATATGTTCAAAAAGGAAATTAATTTATAATTTATTAATATATACAATAAAACAATAGCGAGAGTAGCTCAAAGGAGCTGTTTGACTAAAAATACTTTATGAACGAACGCTGACTAAAAACTTAACGCTAACTATTAAAAAAACAAAAACATAAATAGTTAAATATTGAAATTCATCCTATATGTTTTTTTGCAGACTGCCCATTATTGTATCTCAATCAAAACATAGTTAAAGGGTAGACACATACGTATTCTATCATTTGGACAATTGTATCCATGTTTGATGGCAATTTATGTTTTTTTCAAGTAAATATTGGATAGATATATACCATGTTAGCCTGTGAAAAAATGTAAAAAAGATTTAACAAAGTTGAATAAGACTTGCTACTGTATGTGTATTTCTTACCTGAAGATGCCTTTTTTTTGGCGAAACGTAGGCAATCATATGAATAAAGATACAAGCCTTTTATTGAATTTATTCAAAAATACACTATACAAATCCATACGAATTTTTTTTCTTCTCTCATTACGAGCCTCAGTGGTGGGGAACAAAGACTGTATATAGTACTCAAAATATTTTGTCCAGATTGTACTGCTCAATATAAGACACACTAATGGTGACTTTACCAGGTATCATGACCAGGTTTGATGGCTATTTATGTTTTTTTCAAGCAATTATTGGATAGGTATATACCATATTGTGAAAAAATGTAAAAAAGAGTTAACAAAGTTGAATAAGGTTAAAAAATGAAAATAATTTTGGACCAGAGGAGAAGGTCGGACCCTGCCACTGATATATTAACGGCTGGTTTGGATTTAATTGCTCACCGCCCTTAATTACGGAACCATTTAGCCCTAATGGTTCCATTTTTTGTTATTTATACTAGCGCCCTCCTGTCCGAGCTAACCAAGTCCCACGTGTATGAGGGAACATTTACCACTGCTCCCCTGCCCCTGACACGACTATATTTCACTTAGGCACTTAGTTCCTTTACCCTGGACATTCTAATTTACTCTGAAAAAATAAGAAAATGGAAGGAAACTAGAAAGAAGAAAGTCTGAGCTAAAACTGTAATCTTAGCTGGGAGTGATCTACCCGATAGGTAGAAAAATAAAATATGTTTCTAATCATGGCATACGTGGTCTTGGATTTAATGATCTTACAATTTGCTAGTGGTCACTGCGGATTTATTTAATAAATAAAAGTTCTTGTTTCTACTCAAAGTGTGTTTATGTATGTACGTTTATAGATGTATATATGACGCAGGGATAAAGTCATGTACATTGAATTCTGAGTACAGAACATCCGCTAGTGAAGGTACAGACCACCCAGGAAGCCACACTCGGTATCAGCAGAAACACAGCGACTGCTATGATCTCGTTGGACTGCACGCAGGCTTTCGACTTAGTGTCCCACGGGATGCTGTGTCAACAGCTTTGCGACTGGGAATGCCCAGAGCAGCTATACACCATGTTGGTTTCCTTCTTGAAGGACAGAACGGTGAGTGTACGGATAGACGGATAGACTAATAGACGGATAGATTGACTCTCTAACCCGCTTCCTCTAACTTGTGGAGTCCCTCAAGGAGTGGTTTTGTCTCCGTTGCTTTTTAGCATGTCACATCTGAATTGTTGGGACAAACTACAAGAAAGCTACTGTAATCGCTTTCGACGACGACATTGCAGTTTACAGGAGCAGCATGAGTGCACAAAGAGCTCTTGCACAGGCCGAGTCAGTTTCTAACGTAATCAGTGACATACTGGATAGGTTAAACATCAGAGTGAACGTCAGGAAAACTGCGTAATCTTCTCCCTCTAAAAGGGGAAAAAAGAGAACTCACTGGTTTTCTCAATGCACTATCTGGGCATCTCCATTTCTCTACTCATTTTAGTAACAAAATAGAAAAAGTACGAAAAAGGTCTTACCGGCTTTGCCACTTGCTAACTTTACCCAGCTTGTCGCTTCGTTTCAAACTGATGATATATAAATGTGAACTCCGGCCGGCTCTGCTGTACGGTCCCCCGCTATATACTCACTTGACTGACAATACAAATAAAAGTCTCCAGCAATTTCAGAAGGGGTCATGAGAAAAGTGGCCAGACATACCTCACTCGAGGGGTTAAAGAACGCTGACCTGCACCCGTTGCTTCGTGTGCCATTTCTGGGTGAGTTCATACACCGAAGACAAATCAAAGTTTTTGACTCGTTGCTGCACCTCACCAACCCAGTGTTATGCCCCTACCACCCTTCCCACATCGATGGCAACAGACTATCAGGAAAAATTAGGTTCAGATTTTGTTTAAGTTTTTATTGTTAGATGTAAGTTAGTTTCAAATCTATAATAAATAAGGTGAGCCCCATCACTTTTAATAAATTTAGTCTATTAATGTATAATGTACATCATTATACTTTTGTGCAATGTAGATCACTATTATAGGAAAACAGAATGTGTATAAAATGTAGCCAAGCTACAGGAAATATAATGAAGCAATTACAAATAGATTCGATTGTAGAATCTATATTCTGTAACATGTATTAATTTTGTAATAATGGGATATAAAAATAAAAAAAAGGATACAGTCATATCCGTCGTTTGCTGAAATAATTAGGTGAATAGCAAAAATGCAATTATTTGACCATATGACCAGACGTTTGCTCAAATGCCTAGACACTTACACAGGTGGTCTGAAAAGTTTCCAACCTCAACATGAAGATGATAATAAAATAAATAAAAGCTAAAATAAAAGCTTTGTTAGGTCGTAAGCAGACCGCTCTAATTAGGCACCTAGTTCGTCCACTATCTAGTCAGTTGGCCAAACAAATTAAAAACACAACTGTAATCGAGGCTATTGAGTTGCCAATTGAAAAAGTTATTTCAGTGTTTCTTTGACGGCCAGGGTTTTGCGAAATTCAATTGTTATGTCCGACAAAAATTTAAAAGCAACCAATGCGTATGTTATAAAAAATCAATTAAAATAACTAGGCATTTAAGCAAGTGAAGTATATATATAGGAAATACGACAGTATCCGAAATATATTAGATATACCGATGACTGGAACAAGAAAAGAAAACGAAATATGTTACAATATATATTATATAAAATATATGCACGCGGCCCCCATCACAATTTTAATAGTGGAAAATTTTGTTTAATCCGTTGGATAAATGGTTTTTAATAAGTTTTAAAAAACCGATCAATTGGCCAGAAGTACCTATAAAGGCTAGGCGTGAACTGACCTTTCCCTCTTCGACGCCCCCAAATTTTCTGCTCACTCTCATTGGCCAAAGGATAAGCCAAAAATGTATTTCTTTGATTTGAATTGGCCGCGCATTTAAAAACCCGGTTGTATCAGCCAGTGACAAAAGAATCTGTGGAAAATACGAGTGCAACATTGCGAAAAGAGTGCAGTGATTATTTTATTTTATTGTTTATTTAAACTGGTTTCAAACTTTAAAAGGGGATTATATTAATTAAAGAATAATCTTTAATGTCGTTTTTTTTGTTACAGGTAGGATTAGTGAGAACGCTATAGATTTTTTACTTAATAGACCTATGTAACAATGAACGTTTGATTTTTTGTTACAGTGCCTGTTGTTGTTTTTTTTCTTTTTGTGTCCTTTCTCTGACTAAAAATTAATAACTCATTATATATAAGAGGTAATTTAAAATGTTTGGACTTCTAGAAAAAATACCTTTAACGCCAATATTGAAAAACATGCTTTGTAATTAGAAAATTCAAAAACGACTTTTATCATACAACTATTCATTACTATAAGTATAAATGTATTAATAATTGTAACTGGTTGAGTAGCGGTTGTTTGAGTTATCCACTGCTCCCCTTTAAATAGGTAAAACAACAAGTCTTCTCTCTCCCCTAATGAAGCCCTGACGAGCAAAAGATTAGTTGAGATAATCCTTTTACTCCATCCTAAGCTTAGCCGACTAATTAAGGTCAGCCTGAATGAACGCTGTTATGTTCTTGTTTTTCCAAGACCCCGTCCTCATTTCTATGGTGGAAAGAAGGAGTGGAGAAAAGTCTTGATGATGGAATGAAATTACTTGATAGAATTGACGGATATACTCGCAGGAGAAGAAGCAGGATCGGGTTTCCCCCCCCCCCGAACAAATCAAACTTACAATGAATATATTCATCTATTGAACTGTATTTTATTTCTATTTCTTCTCACTGATTCGCAATTAGGGCAACTTTGTCGAATAAAACGGATGCCGTGGGCGTGAGTGTTAGTTCTTTCAGTGTTAGCTAGCAATGAATGGACAAATCTGTTTTCAAGACCCTTATTCAAACAGGAGCTGTTTGTTGTAAGCACATTACCAATATGAATCCTGAATACGTATGCTTAACTATTATTGCAGGTAGCAGGTTTAAATTTTTGAAATGAAAAGCACCTCTTCTTTCGCACAAAATATCGTACTTTTCTGGCAAGACACACAAGTTGTTTTTTTATTTTCTAATATGTTGTAAATATATCGTCAACAAATAATAATAAAAAAACTACTAAAATGTATTTTTTCTCCTATTTATTCATTTAATGCTCGCTAAAATTAAAAAAAATGTACATCATCTTAGTATAGATATAATAAAACCTGCTTGACGTATAGATGCAATACCATAAACCAATAAATATGTGCAACACACAGATGGGTAAATAAAGTCTAGTGTCACAGTTACCATGAATGTTGGCACTACAAACTACAGTCATATCTTGCTTATGATAACTCATCACGTCCATGTATGATAAAATATCTAAAGTTACAACATTGTATTATTTATTAGATTAAATTTTAAAATCCGAGTGTGTCTGTAATTTGGAAGTGTAAAATGGACCCTACGCGAAGCATATTCATTGCAACAATTTATAAATATATTTTAATTTTAAACAACCCTATTATGATAAAATTACAATCATCAATTACAATCATTGGGCAATAAGTAATTGTGATAAATTATCTCATTCCTAAAATAATTACAAACAGCAAATTGACCTCCCAAATCCACATGGTTGTCACCACCCTCACAGGCGAAGGAGGAAGCGGAGTCTTGGGAAGTTCCCCACGCTCCTACGTCATCCACGTTACTGGATAAGAGCCAGTGGTGGTTGACCAAAAGCGCGAGAGCCCCAGACGCTTAGTACATGATTTGAGAAACTGGCCATTGCCAGGACTCCCACTGTCATGAATTTATAGCTGGCCACGAGGCCATTGACGTTTTAGTCTCGGAGGAGGTTTGCAGGGATGAGTGGTGTAATGACTGTGTTCGGGGATTAGGGTGGTTGGAAAGGTTACTATGGAATTTCATGAACTTGCAAGGGATGAGTTCAAGAATGTAGGGTCTATCAAGATCATTCTGAAGGGTTTTGTTGCTGACGTAAAACGGGGCGTTTACTGTTTTTCTCAGGGCTTTTGATTGAAAGGACTGGATACGCTCGATGTTTGCTCGACTGCTGTTTTATGAAAAATAGAACTTTTTGTTGCCACCAATATTGCATCAATTTTTTATGAGTGAAAAATTCGGTTAAAAGAAGTTAACAAATCTATGAACTTTAATTTATCAGTAATGAACCAACAAAATGAATAAGTGCAGCCATCAAATCCTACAAAGTTTACTAAAAAAACCCGCAATTAACAAGAAATTTAGAAAGTTGCTATAGATATCCTGGAAACTCTAATTATGGATTCGATCCCGCCATGATTCAATTATATTTAATATTATAAGTGAGGTCTCCAATATCTATATTTTAATTTGTTTTTCACATTAGAAATATATATTGATATATTAAAAAGCTTATAGTAATAGTTAAAATTGTGCTTTCTTGCTTGAAGTTACAATAAATTGCAGGAAAAAAAATCACTGCAAACTCAATTTATCTTTACGCTTACTAATACTAATCCTATTTTGTTTCAGGTAAGAGGGAAACTTACTTCACTTAACAATATAAAAAGGTAAGCGTTTCTTTTTAACGTCTTTATTATCATTAAGATTTTCTAGCTCAAATCCCGAAGGGGGTGAGTAGAAGAAATACTATGGATATTTAAATATTCTCAGCATTCAACAATTTTCAGTTTTGGAAGCATTTTTTCGTTTTTCATTTAAAACAGAAATTGATGATGCAGATAGTAATATTCAAAATTTTATTAACATTCACAACATGATAGCTATTCATTGTCCAATCAAAAAATCATAAGTTTAATATTTAAGTCCAATATTTACAGGAACGAAAATTAATAACTGCCGTTGCTTGTAAAAATTGAAAATCCAATAAATAGAAAACGAGGAAAACTGAACAACAAAATCCAATTTAAATAAAAATGAATTCATTTCACAGAATCCATTAGTTAAGCATCACAACAAATATTACATTAGTGGTGGAAATTGAATGAATATTTGTGCACTGTCCATATGAAGGGTGGATTAAACGATTTCATCGAATAACTCTCTATCCTACCAAAAACTATATTAGGATATCCCAGTACCGCTTTATTTTAAAATAGGCAAATATTATAAGCTACAGAGGATTCAATTTTCAAGTTTTATTTAATATGAAATAAAAAACTTATCTATATAAATATATATACGAGTGTGGTATGAAAAGTTTCCGGCCTAACAAAGATACAAGACGTTTTTTCAGAATTTTTCACCATAGTCTCCTTTTAACTCTACACACTTCTCCCAGCGATGCTCCCATCTATGTAACCCGTCCAAAAAGTACTCGGCGTTTTTCTCTGCAAAATAATCGTTCACGAAGGTGATTGCCTCTTCATTTGATGAAAATCTCTGTCCTCCGAGCGCAATTTTTAGATGAGGGAACAAAAAGAAGTCGCTTGGGGCTAGATCTGGTGAGTAAGGTGGATGGTCAAGCAGTTTAAACCGTAATTCATGGATTTTCGCCATGGCACCCGCTGTGGTGTGAGACGGTGCGTTGTCTTGGTGAAACAGGATTTTCTTTTTCTGCAAATGTGACGTTTTTTCCGCAAGTTCTGCCTTCAGCTTGTCTAGTAATGATGCGTAGTATGCTCCTGTAATGGTTTTTCTTTTTTGAAGGTAATTGATTAAAATAGCTCCATGACTATCCCAAAAAACAGTCGCCATCACTTTCCCAGCCGAAAAAAACAGTTTTTGTTTTTTTTGGAGCCGGTTCCCCCTTCGCAGTCCACTGTTTGGACTGTATTTTTGTTTCGGGCGTATAATGGTGTATCCAAGTTTCATCCGCAGTAATTAATCGGCGCCAAAACTCGGATTTATTGCGCCTAAACTGCACCAACAGAGCGTTGGAAATGTTCATTTGAACACGTTTTTGGTCTAACGTGAGCAAACGTGGCACCCAACGCGTGGACAGCTTTCTCATCTCTAAATGTTGATTTAATATGTGACAAACACGTTCTTTTGACATGTTCATAACCTCTGCTATCTCTCTCACTTTAATTCGGCGGTCATCTGGTACCATTTAGTGAACTTTGGCGATGTTTTCGTCGGTAGTTGCAGTTTTTGGACGTCCCGAACGTTGATCGTCTCCCAAGCTATTATGACCACGTTTAAATTCAGCTGCTGTCAAATGATGGTGCAGAGTCACTGTACACAGAATCCAACTCATCTTTGATTTGGGTAGGCTTATTGCCTTTCAAAAACAAATATTTAATGACAGCTCGATACTCGATTTTGTCCATTTTTATAAAAACACTCGCATCGACTCACTCAAACAACTGTTACACAACAACTGCGCGTCCAAAATGGCTGAAACTTCGGTGAGTAACTGTCAACAGATGAACAACGAAATTCACTAGCTTTTATTTACGGCTGCTGCTATCTTCATGTTGAGGTCGGGAACTTTTCAGACCACCCTCGTATAATATATCTATGGTATCCTCCAGGACGTATATTTTTTTTTTTTGAGTATATATATTAAACAGTGAAACAGACATTGCTCCAACCGTCACTTGGAATTGAAAATAACTGATATTAACGTGAATTATGTTTACGAAAAGAAAGATAACAGTTGCGTGGAATACTAATTCTAGGCCTTCATGATCATAAGGGCGTATGGGATTAGGCCTTTTCCAAAGGAACGCAAGCAGTACAGGATTCGTTTAATATTTATTTATGTTTTCGTTGGCTTTTTCTGTTTTTGGGTTGTGTTTTTTTTCAAAATTTCCAAAATATTTTTTGTACGAATTGAATATTATTTTGTACTAATACTGCTATAAGCACTTTGTCAAACCAGGACAGTTTGTCGCTAAAATAAAGCTTTGTCATCAACAGTTTTATAATGCTAAGAACAAGTAGAAGGGGCTTGAGAAGAACTATATACCTGCCTCGTGACTTCATGGAAGTTAGTGATGGTTCCCTTTTATTTGTTAAGTTAGCAACCGCATCCCTCCAAGACGTCCCTACTTCCCAGAATCTTATCCTTTTCTTAGATATATCTCCAACCCCAGACACTTTACTTGTTTATAGACATTCAAACCAGTATGTTATAAATGAGCTCTTAATATTTGTATATACCAGTGTTTTGATTGTGCTTCATAGTAAAGCTTTTCTTTCTTTTATTTAAAAGACTCTCCTCTACAAAGATTATTTAAATCACAATAAAAATCGCGTATTTGATGTTCCTACCGATTAGAATTTTTTTCTTTAATCGAGATAGCACAACCCAGTGAAATAGTAACTATTTTTCTGTCCCTATATGGAACCTGTTTTTCCCTTTATGGAACGGTATCGAATAGTGATTCGAAATAGTTTTAGCACAACTTTGAGATCATTATGTACAGAGAGATTTTTTTCATCCCTTTCCCTAATTCCTACGTGGGTTTAAACTAGGTTTTGTCACCGTACATTGTGCGCTACGACATCCCAAATCACCCATGGACTGATAGCAATGCAATTTCCAATCCATCTAAATAGCATCTCTTCAATTACAGCCTCAAAGCATTATTTGTTTATAGTCAAATTTCGTTTTAGCATGGATCCCAATATTATTAAAAAATTATTAGCCAAAGAAAAAAAAAATATACCCGGGCCCCCTATATCCTGTCGGGGGTCCCCCCAACTGAGGGATGATGCAAGGTTGTTCGTTGAGCCCTCTTGTATGCAGCGCGTCGTTCCGATGTATTGATAATGCCATAGTCTGAATAATTGTTCGAATCATTATATTTATCTTTAAATTTCTAAGTCGAAGATTGTAAAAATGGCTGTGAGATGTAAAACAAAACTAAATCGTAAAAATGAATGTTTGAAATTTGTCATTTGTCATTCACAAGGGGAGAAAATCTTTACGTTCAATCTTCAGAAACATAAATTTGTTTAAAACAGTATTTACTATAGTTGGCTTTATTTCAAGTTCGGATTAGCATGTTTTGAAGTTTCGGAATTTTCTTCGAATTTTTTTTTTTTCCATTTTTCTGGTCGGTGTCCCGAAAAACAGAGGAGCGTATTATACTAACGTATTATATTAATTCAATGTTTTTCGATGGATTTAAAATTTATAAACTCCCCGACGATGCCGGCAGCCATTTAGCCGCTTGACCTGCCCTCCACAGAGAGCCTTTGAGCATGAAAGCGCTTCTCCACTCCCCTATTGAAGATGATACATAAAAGAGTGCTGAGTATTACTTTGGTGCATGGGGCTGCCAAAGAACGAGGGGGCGAGAGGCGAAGGGTGAACAGCCTCGGCTAGATCTTGTTACTAACTTCTCGCCGAGGCACCTCTCCAGTAATGGTAATCGATTCTCTTCTCCAGTATGGAAAACTATTCTCTCCAGCGCTCCTTCCCACCCAAAATATCTTTTGCAGTAAAAAGAAATATTTATCAATTGCTTAATATAGCATACCTAAATATTCTATATTTTTCCCTCATCCTGAATTTCTAACTAGAAAGCTTAGGAAAAAAAAAAACAAAGAAAAAAAAACAATAATTTATTACTGTTTACAAAAATAAATAGTTGACGAGCTATCTTGATACAGCAATCTCTACGACAGAGATCTTATAATCGATTATGAAATTCTAAATTCTAAACGTCGTCAACAATGCATTAACGGGAAGAGTTTAATAAAACGTTTGCACCATTAAATGTTAAAGAGCTATAGGGGACAGCAAAAAAGTCGAACATTAACCGTATCCAATCCTTTCAATCAATAGTCCAGAGAAAAATAGTCCCTTTATTACGTCAGCAACAAAAAACATCATAACGGTCTAAATATTCCCTGCATTCTTGAACTCATTCCTTTCACGTTAGACACTCGGTGTCTAAGAGTGGGCGAAACCCATCCAGATCCCAAAGGCGAGTGTGAATCGGAGAGAGGCAGACGGGATCGCTGTGGGAGACGCTACTAGGTAAAGTTTGTAGGAACCCAGATACCGTCGTCCGCATGGAAGAAATATCTTGCAAGGAGGTGCTAGTTTTAATGAGACAAAGGCAGAGAATCTCACAAGGAAGGCGTGGGGTCTGATAACGCCGGACTAAGACATAGCAAGGCTAGGATAGAAGCGTAGAGGTGTTCATAAATGAGAAGGCTAAATCTTGAAACATCAGTTCAGCTGCAAGTATCAGTCCAGAAGCGAGCCGTTGCTTGAATGAATAGTCGGCTAAAACTAGGGGGTATGTATAGTCCAAAGCAGCCAATCGCATTGCAGGCCTCAATGAGGCTCGAAGGTTCCAGAACCGCACCCAGCCCTTCCAGGAATAGGCTAGGGACCCCTGGCTGCCTCTGAACGTGTCTGCAGCTACGTTATTTATTGTTTACCATATTTACACTGTTATAACTAATTTACAATATATACAATAGAGTAGAGGGTGATTTATCTTATGTAGTTAGCGGTCACTACACAGGGCATTAAGTCTATGGTTTAAAAATACTTCTACGCATTTTTTCAAATATCTCTAAATATCCAAACTTCAAACTACAGAAAATATTACTTATAATTAAGACTGTCGCTTTAGTCTTGAGATAAGTAGAATTGTGACTGTGGAGACGTGGGTTCCATCTACAACTCGTCCAAAGAACTATTCATTAGGTGTAGGCTTGTACGGGGCCAAGTCAGCCTCTTGAAGATAAATGAGCAGGTACTCGAAAAAAAAAGTAGGGATCCTATTTAAACAACCGAATTTGAGCTGTAAATGTAACGCCTAGTGCTGATAGTAGTACCGCAACGCAACCTACCAACTAAGGCAATAACCTTTGTCGGCCCTAACTATACATTAGGTGATACACAATGGATTTAATTAAAAGAATCAAACTATCAAGAACCCGAGTGATGTTTGGAGGCAAGTTATCAAACTATTGATTGACAATCATGAATGATCGTTGACAGTTATTCCGGAATTACTTTCCATAACCCATCATCAGTATGTAGTTTATGTATTTTTTCGTTATTGCATAGATTTAACTTTTATTTAAAAAGTATTATTAGTTACATACCTGGTTGGGTTTTATAAATATTTACATATCATATTTGTGCATTAACATTGATAATTTATGTAATTAAAAACTCGTAGTATTTGAGCAACCACATTTAGTTGTAAAATGGTTTTCTTTGTCGCTGCCGTTGTGATACTCTCGTAGATTTTACAGAGATAAAAAAAATCACATAGCTTCGTGCATATATCACACTCTCCCTACAAAAAGATGACGAAGGTATGAAGGGTCAGGTTGGAGCAGAGCAATCAGTCCTTTTTCGGCCATGTGGTGAATAAGAAGATCTAAACTTTAATTGAATTGTAATTATTAATCACACCATGTTTCATCTGTGGAAAAAAAAAAGAAGATAAATTTAGTCCCTCTTAACTCAACAGATATTCTCTACATTTTTTATAGCTGAGCCATAAAACTCTTTCTTTGTTGTTTTTTAACCTCTGTACAGACCATTTCTGGTTTAAATCGACTTTAACCCTATGAAGGTAACATGGATAAGCCGTTTAATAACAAAATAGAATAGTGTATTTTCTGTAGTACATTTAAAGGAATGTTTTTGTACAAATTAAATATTTATTAAAAATCAAAAGAATTTTACATAAATATTATAGGCAAGAAATACAAATGCCACATTGATGTTCGGTACACGATGGATTTCTGCACTTTGCACACACTGTTTTTGATTTTCTGTCCTATTCTGTATGACATAATACATACCTTGCTTAACTAGCTTGGACGGTGGTTCTGGGCCTTTTTCTTGCTCTAGAAAGGCGAAGAATTGTTGGATACTTTCTCTCAGCTGACGATGTGGATTTCTCTGGAGTCGTTGCTAGCGTTGACAATGACAAGCGTTGACAAGCTGCATCCCAAGATTTTCTAGAACAAGCATGTCGTATAATTATCGACCATTTTGTCGAATGTATCAACTCCACCAACATCATAAAACAGTATTGACCCACAGCTCTGTAATTATTTAAAATAAGAATAGACAGGATGTGACATGTTCTGCTTAGGCTTTCCTTGAAATCTTACTGGAGTGACTCATAACCCCTGTTACCTTTCTGGGGTTAAGAGGTTCTATCCTGCCTGTACATTACCATCTCCTTTGAAAGAAAACGGACTGACTAAACGTTACCTAGACCCATTCACGCTGCTTGAAGATAAACATTGTACCTTTGATGTAACTGAAAAAAGTGTAAATCACTAAAACCATACCGACAAAGGAACAATTACGATTTTCAAGTAGCCTGAATGGGTCTGAGTAACTTTTAGTCAGTTCATTTCCTCTCAAACGAGATAGTAATGTACAGGCAGGATAGAACCTCTTAATCCCAGAAAGGTATTGTAATTGTAAACTTGTGGACAATGTATCAAGTTTTTTTTTTCAAATAAGAAGTATACCTATAATGACTTTTTTTTAACTCGTTTCGTCCACACACACATATATATATATATATATATATATATATGTAATGAAAGTGATCTCTCTTTCATTTGAATTTGCCGTGCTGCTTCCACTGGCCCCCACCAGATGGAGCATCAGTTATCAGATAGAGAAGGTTATGTGAGATAACAGAACATGTAAATAGTGTAAATAGAGAATTGATAGTTAGAAACTGTAATTGTCGTTTCTTTGTTTACAGGTAAGATTGTGTAAATCAATATTAATAATTGTTATAATATAATATATAGTGAATAAAATTGCTAACTTTGTTTACAGAGAAACTGATTTCAGTTTATTCACCCCACCTTCAATAATTGTCTTACAAAACGACAATAGGAGTTACAATGGCGAAAAGACTGCAATTCACCATTAACTTTGTGGGATCACCGAAGGATAAGAAGACAAATGTTCTCTCAATTACCACAATTAAGACAGAGGAAAATGAAGAATATGTGTTGCCCCTAGAGAAAAGCTTTATGAGTGATCATGAAGAATTGACTAAGACACTTATTTATAAAAGATTGAGGAACAGTTTTACTCAAAGAGGTCAACAGAAGAGTGTGTGGATTACATTAACCGAGAAAATGAAAACAATATATTTTGATGAAGAAGGTAATGTAATGTTTGATAATTTATATTTAGAACAAGTAGTGAATAAAGATAAGATGGTTGAATCCACACAAAATAAAGAGAATGAGCTAAATTTAAAACATATAGCAGAGAAGTTCATGGTTGAGAAGTTTACATGTAAACACTCAAATGCTAAACAGTGGCTAGAGATGTTTGAGAAAGAATGTAGAAGATGTGGAATCAATGCAGACAGTAATATGATTGAGATATTAAGGTTGTTTTTGGAAAAGTCATGCTTAGACTGGTACTCAGCAACCCTAACAATATTAACAATGGACTCTGTGTGGTCTGAGTGGAAAGAAAAATTTTTGGAAACTTTTGAAGACCAAGGATGGAGTACAGGAATGCATGCTATATCATATAGGTTTAAAGAAGGTCTACTGATGGAATACGCCATGAAAAAAGAGAAATTATTGTTAGATATGGATGAGAATATTAGTTCACAGACTTTAGTGATGCTTATAGCTGCAGGCTTACCTGAGTTCATTAGAAATAAGTTAGATAAGGAAAAATGTGAGAATTCGACCAAATTACTTCATGAAATTAGAAAATGTGAGGGTCTAGCGAACAAAAATAATTTTATGAAAAAGAAAGATGAAAAACTTTTTAGTAAAAATAAATTTCAAGAAAAAAGGCCATGCAATAATTGTGAACAATTAAACAAAGGCATCAGATATCATCCAGAAGCTTCATGCTGGTTTAAAAAGAGAGACAAATATGAAACTAGAATACTGGGAAGCAACTCAGTATTAGAAGTAGATCTAAATACAGAACAAAAAAACGAATAATCACACCATTGATTAAAGTAAAAATATTATTAGAAGAGAAGTTACAGGTAAATGGGACATATGATCCAGGATCCCAAGTCTCTCTAATAAATACAAAATTAATTAAGATAAAGAAAAAAACAGAAGATGTTAATAAGATATATTTAAAAACAGTCAATGGTGTGACACAAACAAAAGGTTTAGTAACCATAAAAGTGAAAATTTTTGAGATAGAAAAATATGTTGATGTGTTCATTGTAGAGAGAGATGATTTTGAAGATTTTCTTATAGGAATAGATTTTATTATATCTAATTAATTCAAAATGAGAATCTACAAATATTACAGGAGAAAGAAGATGAAACAGGAAATACTGAGAAAAAGAAAGAAAAAAATGAAGAAGTTAAAGTGAATTTTAATGAACATATCGAAGAAGACGGGTTCAAAATAAAATTAGATCACTTAGATAATATGAGAAAGATTACGATAGAAAGACTGATAGAAAAGTACAGTTCAGTATTTGCCAGGAACAAATATGATGTGGGCACGGTTAAGGATTACGAAGCTAGAATTGACTTACTGGTGGACAGATTCTGCAGCAAAAGGCCTTATAGATGCACTATAGCAGATAAGAAGGAAATAGAAGATCAGGTGGCAAAATTATTACAAAATGATCTAATTGAAGAGTCCTATAGTCCATTCGCAGCCCCCGTAATCTTAGCATTCAAAAGAGATGAAAACAAGCGATCAAGATTATGAATAGATTTTCGTGAATTGAACAAACTAGTTATACCACAAGCTCAACCATTCCCATTAATAGATGATTTAATAATACAAACAAGAAACTGCAAATACTTCACCACACTAGATATAAATTCCGCTTTTTGGTCAATTCCATTACGCATTGAAGATAGACAGAAAACAGGATTTGTCACACAAGAAGGGCACTTCCAATGGACATGCCTACCCTATGGTTTAAAGACATCACCAGCTATTTTCCAAAGAATTTTATCCAACATCTTAAGAAAGCACAATTTAAAAGACTTTTCAGAAAATTATATAGATGACATCTTAATTTTTTCGAAATCATTCACAGAACATATAGAACATATAGAAAAAGTAATAAAAGCAATAGTCAATGAAGGTTTCCGATTAAAATTTAAAAAATGTACATTTGCAGCAGAATCAGCAAAATACCTTGGACACATAATACAACACAATACAGTAAGACCAATAAAGGACAACTTAATTTCAATAAAAAACTTTCCAACTCCAAAAACCCAAAAGAACATCAGACAATTTTTAGGAAAAATTAATTTTTATCACGAGTATATACCAAAAAGCTCGATATTGCTAGATCCACTGCATAAATTATTAAGGAAAAATGAAAAATTCTTATGGACGGAAGAGTGTGAAAGATCCTTTGCAGAAGTAAAGAAATTGCTATGTTCCCAACCAGTGTTAGAAATATTTGATAATGATTTACCAATAAGAATTTATACAGATGCATCTCTAGAAGGTATTGGTGCAGTTTTGAAACAAGTACAAAACAATGGAAAAGAAAAGCCAGTAGCATACTTTTCAAAAAAATTAAGCGAACCGCAAAAAAGGAAAAAAGCAATTTATTTAGAGTGTTTGGCAATCAAAGAGGCATTAAAATATTGGCAATACTGGTTAATTGGAAGAAAATTCACTGTATTTTCAGATCACAAACCATTAGAAAATTTAAACATAAGAGCAAGAACGGATGAAGAACTTGGTGAATTAACTTACTATTTGTCACAATACAATTTTGAAATTAAATACATTCCGGGAAAGGATAATACCGAAGCAGATAGTTTGAGCAGAAACCCGGTATTAGAACCAATTGAAAATAAAGAAGAAATCCTAAAAATAGTTAATTTGATAAAAATACAAGAAATTAAAAAAGATCAAGAGGAAAATAGAATATTACAAAACACCAAAACAAAATTAATAGAAAAAGATGGAGTGTTCTATAAAAAAGTAAGAAATAAAGAAAAGATAATTTTATCTGAAAACTTAAGTTTAGAATTCATTAAAGAAATACATTCTGAATGGTGCCATATAGGAATTAAACAAATGATGAATAGGGTATGCCCTTATTACACAGCAAAAAATATAACTGCAAATATAAAAAAAGTATGTAAAACCTGTGAAATATGTATTAAAAACAAATCCAGAGGGCAAGAAAAATATGGGCTAATGTCACAACTAGGGCCAGCAACAAAACCATTCGAAATAATGTCAATCGACACTATTGGAGGTTTTGGAGGACAACGATCAACAAAAAGATACCTCCACCTGCTTATTGACCACTTCACAAGATATGCATTCATTTCAACATCAAAAACTCAGAGTGCCACTGACTTCATCAAGTTAGTAAATAATGTGCTGGAAACAGAGAAAATAGGTATAATACTTACAGATCAATACCCAGGAATCAACTCAAGAGAATTCAAAGATTTCCTAAGGGAAAAGGAGGTTCGATTGATATTTACAGCAGTTAATGCACCCTTTTCCAATGGTTTAAATGAGAGACTAAATCAAACTCTAGTCAATAAAATCAGATGTAAAATGAACGAAAAAGGGAAGAAAAGAGCCTGGACAACAGTCGCTAAAGAATGTGTGGATAAATATAATGAAACAGAACATACAGTAACCGGTTTTCCACCCAAGTATTTATTGGATGGCACAGATACTAGCATTTTACCTGAAGAATTAAAAAAAAGAAACAATAAAGAAAACTGGATGAATGACAGTAAATTAGCCTTAGAAAGAACAAAAAAGTCTCATGAATACAACAAGAAAATATTTGATAAATCAAGAAAACATTGGGAATTTAACACAGGAGATACAGTATATATAGAAAATGGCAACAAATTGAACAGGAATAAACTAGATGAATTAAAAATTGGTCCCTTTGAAATAACAGAAAAGATATCAAATTCAATATATAAAATAAATACCGGAAGAGGAAAGCAAGAAACTGGATTGTTTCACATAACAAAATTACTTCCGATATTACCAGACTGAAAATTTTCAAAGAATTTTCACCTCAGAGAGGGGAGATGTAATGAAAGTGATCTCTCTTTCATTTGAATTTGCCGTGCTGCTTCCACTGGCCCCCACCAGATGGAGCATCAGTTATCAGATAGAGAAGGTTATGTGAGATAACAGAACATGTAAATAGTGTAAATAGAGAATTGATAGTTAGAAACTGTAATTGTCGTTTCTTTGTTTACAGGTAAGATTGTGTAAATCAATATTAATAATTGTTATAATATAATATATAGTGAATAAAATTGCTAACTTTGTTTACAGAGAAACTGATTTCAGTTTATTCACCCCACCTTCAATAATTGTCTTACATATATATATATATATATAGTGCTGGCCCAGGAAAACGTCAGAGAGGAAATTTCGATCGAGGTTGCCTAGTTATTGGGTTACTGTAATAAGTTGCCTGGTTATTGGATTTTAGCCAGGTTTGCTCCGTTCCCAAGCCTATTACAGACCTAACACACACCACACCCTCTCCTGTCTCTCGCCTCCGATAAAACAAATAACTCCATTCCCGTTCATTACAGATCTGCTGTTCTATGATTGTTTCACCTACTGATGACAGAAATAAAACAACAAACAACAGGCGAACGAACATATGTATGTTTTAGTATCAGTGCGAAGTTGGTTTAATATATTTTAACGCCATTGTGTACGATTAATTACTCTGAGATGCTTTGTTTGATTAACCAAGGAAACATTTGTGTTTCAACAGTTGTTTTATTTTTTAAATCTGAACTGAAACCAAACTAATCACTTGACTAATAATAATAAAATAAGATCTCCTTATTCACGTGTAGGAAAAGAGCAAAAAAAAAAACCTACAACTTTTTAGTTTTACTGGCGTGACTTATTGTGTGATCCTTTCAGGTAATTTTGAAAAGTACGCTCTGAGGCATTTATTCATCTTGTTGAATGTTAATTGTAACACCGTATCATATGATAGTTTTATGTTCAGTCCATTAATAAATTACGAAATGTTTCTTGATGCAGAATTCATGTAATGTGTGAAACTCTAAAACTTTTATAGATAACTACAGTTTTATAGAAAAGGGTCTGTTGATTGCCCGCGCCGATGCAAATTGTATTCCACTTGTATGCCACTAATAAATTTGAAAGCGTTCATTTAACATTGCAATGGATTAGATTTTAGGTTTATTCTTCATTTATTCAAACGCAATAAAAATTTACTTACTATATCGAAAAAAAAGGAGTTGAAATAATCGCATATACCATTTGAATAATATTTACATTATACCCTAAACACTACTCTAGAGGGCGAGGCATGATATTCTTCTGGAGTACTAAGAGATAGCTTCGGGGCTGGTGGAGAGAGGTGGAGTTTTCTCTGGAGTTTAATTAACAGAATAAACGTGACTTGGAACATCGTAAGTGTTCCACCGACAGTTAAGAACTTTTTCTCCCCGAAACTCCCTAAGACCCTATACAAATATAATTACTCCTTCCTTGACTCCAACTTTTAAAGTTTATTAAGTGCTTACAATCTTCATATTAATAAATTAGATTTGTTATCATATATTTAAACATTTGAAGGGCGTTCACTATTTATAATCCAATATTACTTTTAAATTAACAGCCTTCTTCTTCATTGACTTTGTACACTTTTCTAGCTGGAGGTATAATAGACAACGATTTTTTTCACCGTCGTTGTAACAATAAAAGTGATATCATGCATACTTCATTGAAAAGCAAGATAAACTTTAAATATTGTAAGTTTAATTAATCTTTGTAAGTACTCGTAATAATAACTTTATAACAGTTCTTATAAATTAGGACTGCTGTACAAAATTCTTCACCATGAATAAATAGAAGTTTCCCTCTTCTCAGCCAACAAAAAGCCACCTACGTTTCTATATTTTAATAATAAAAACCTTAGGGGTCAGTTAAGAGAGAGGGAACTAGTGCACGACACAGCTGAAGCCACTAGGCGGCGTGGGTGTAGCCCAGCCTTTGGCCTGCCTTTCCATTCATTTGAAACCCGGCATCCGAAGTGAAGACTGCTCTCTCTCTCTCTCTCTCTCTCTCTCTCTCTCTCTCTCTCTCTCTCTCTCTCTCTCTCTCTCTCTCTCTCTCTCTCTCTCTTTCTTTCTCTCTTTCTCTCTCTGTCTCTGTACTGGCGCTTGCCACGGTATTC
The DNA here is from genome assembly GCA_930367205.1 of Acanthosoma haemorrhoidale. NCBI lineage: Eukaryota > Metazoa > Arthropoda > Insecta > Hemiptera > Acanthosomatidae > Acanthosoma > Acanthosoma haemorrhoidale. Next base: position 30,385,950 of record OV884011.1, on the reverse strand, counting down.
AAACAATGGCTTTCTTATTCAATTACCTCTGCATATCTCTTTCCTAACCTTGCTATGCTTTAGTCTGGCGTTGTCAGACCCCACACTTTTCAAGAGGGATTCACTGTCTTTGTCTCGCTAAAACAGCCACTTCATTAGAAAAGATCTCTTCCTTACGGACGACTGTCTCTGGGGCCCTGTAAACTTTACTTAGTAGCGTCTCCCCCAGGGATCCATTCTTCCTCTCTCCGGTTACACTCCCCTTCGAGATCCGCACGTTTTTCACCTACCCTTAGATACCGAATGTGAATTCGTGGTCGTTCCAAGACCACATAAACTACCTATAAAACCTACCCTGTTCCTCCTCTCCTGAACATAGTGCGCTATCGGGGCACACCTTCTAAGATCATGGATATGGAGTAAAATCAATATGAATAAAGATTGCCGCCGACTTTGCCGTGGTCCAAGAAAAGGTCAAAGACCACTGGTTTACCCATTTTATCTCTTTCTTGACACCCGTAGGACAGCGGCCGGGTCGTAGTGACCCTGTCCCAAAGGGAGCGTCCCCCTCTAAAACCCGACAATGTACATTGTAATAGCTTAGCTTCAATCCATATTAAATCATGCTACTACATAAAAAAAAAAATGATAATGCCTATCCCTTATTCTATCAAAAGAACAAAATTTCAATGCCGACTGGTGTCCTATTTATTACTCAATTCTCGGATATAACTTTAGGAATGTAGTCTTGATAATCTACATCGTGAGCGGATAATGAGAAGACTCAAAAATATTTTAAATTAATAGGAATTTGTTAAGATATCGGATTTGGATAGATTTAAAATAAAATTTATTAATTGGCAACATTTTCGTCATGTCTTTTCTTATTATAAAAAGCTGATGGAGAGATACATAATATTAGTGTAGTGTAAACTAATTCAAACAAACATTATTTTATAAAAATACATTGTAGTCGTTATTGAACACGCTTAACTTGAAACGAATTTCCAAAGTTTAGCAATTATGTTTTTTATTTCAGTAACTAATCGTTCATCTTAAATACTCAAGCACGTATATTATGAATAAATTACTCATGAGTAAGAATACGGGGTTTGAGTATTTGCCTCTTGCCTTGAAAGATTTTTCTCTCCAGTTATTGATCCACATTCTATGAGCTTATCAAGCGACATCCAGCGAGTGTGCATTCTAAGACGAGGGGATGGATTGGAATAGCAAGTATGTTGGGAATGTGTGCCCTCTGATAGATCTTCATTCTACCGTTGAACCAATTTTCCACTGAAGATGATCCCTTCTTCTCCACGTTCCAGCTCCAGCATTGCTGAAGAAGCGACTGAGAAATATTCTAACCTCCACCATGTAAGCCCATCCTTGAAAATTTCTATTTTGTTTAATGCACATTGTACTATTTATAATAAAAAGTACTATTCGAATTCCTGATTTTTATCATGCTTAAGAATTATAAACTAAAAATAACACCCGTGCTGTAGTATAGCCTGATTTTAAATGGTCTATACACGTGTTTGCTATAAATATTTTCTCAATTTATCCGGCAATAATGTAGTATTATAATGAAAAATACTTTTGATTTTGAGTAACTTTCTAAAATACACAATAAAAATATGAGAAAAAAATGTCTATAATATATAATAATATAGTGAATGTTATACTTAGGGAATAGAGCTATGTATTCAATCCTTTCAATCAAAAGTCCTGAGAACAATTGTAAATTCCCCTTATTACGTCAGCATCAAAACCCTTCATAACGATCTTAATATACCCTACATTCTTGAACTCGTCCATTCCGAGTTTATGAAATTCCATAGTAACCTATCCAACCACCCTAATCCCCTAGCACAGTTATTGCACAGAACCACTAAGCCCTATAATCCTTCTCGGAGACTAAAGTTACTGTACTGTAAAATATATACGAATGTACTTATCTTTTGTATATTACAGTCTAAATTACTTTATACGACGATTTTTGTTTTAAGTCATTATTTAAAATAATCTTTATGGTGAAAAACCATATGGTACTTTTTGAATAGAATGCTTTGATATGTTTTTCGAGTTTTGGGGGACATAGAAGTTGAATAAAACCACAATTTTTTTTTTTTTTTTAAGTCCCCTTCAATTATAATGTTATAATAAACGTTAGGAATATTGCATATTTAAATTTAATATAGTAGCTTAAATCCTTTTTTATTAGTACACTGACATATTTACTGACATTGCTACTGCTTAATTCGTTGGTTTTGGATAATTGAAAAAAAAAGTTTACAAAATTTGATATGGTTTTACAGTTCATTTTCTCACAAATTATTCGTTTATATCGTTTTTGGTAAGCATTTGCCTTTTAGTTTATTAGTGCTCAACTATCCCGGAATTAATGGTTTGAAACTCGCCTTCCAAAGCTCATAAAGTATAATTTAATTTATTGTTTAATTTATTAACAGGCTGTGTAATGTAGTCAGACTGAGGGACTGGGCTGTGGTTGAAGGGAATGCAAAACAGTCCGGATTCATAGAGGGGGGCCTCATGCATTATGAATTACTTGTAATTGTTCAACATTGCGTAAGTCAATAATTCTGACTCGACCTCTTGGGTTCACTGTGGGATTCATTGTCTAGTACATCCCAGGCTTTGATTACGGATCCTTATATTGTTTTGAGTGACTTAAGGGAAAAACCTTAAGTAAAACAAAAAAGTTGTTTCGTATTTTATCTATTTTATTTGATATTTGTTTGCATTCATTTTTTTCATTTTTCTTGCTGTTAGTACGAACCGTTGCCATTAGTAAATTACATAGTCTAATAAAGACTCTAAGAATTGTTTACACACAGCCATGTTTGTGTTTCACGCCAAAAATATTGATATTATGTAATATGTTTTCAAATAAACGTTATATAAATTTTTATTAGTTGTTAGACTATTATACTTTCACGCTCAAACCTATCTAATAATCTAAATATGCCTGGCAGACATACAATACCAATATAGCACGGAGAAGGTGATATAAGTGCTGCGAGATAACAAAAATCAGGTAATTTTCAATTTACATATAAAGTTCGGCTTTATTTTTTTGGCGACAGCTATACAGAACACAGACAAGATGCCTGGATGAATTTAGCATTACGTTTTGCCGACAAACGTCCACGTTTAAGGAAAGTTAAAGCTAACCAATGCGAAATCGCTGACTTGTACAAAGGTCTTAATTGGGACTGAGCCCTACTAATAACTGGAACGAGCCCAGAGCCCTAAACAATGCCAAAGGGCGGAGGAGATAGGAAGGAATCGCTTAGGCGAATACCTGCTACCCTATGACCGGATTAATCAATAAGTCGGAATTGTTGGGGCGGCTAAATTGAATCCTAGGAACTTTGAGTGGGTCCTGGCCACAGCCATTATCGCCGCCGAAGGAACGGCCTCGGGAGGTGGGTCTGGGGGGTGGCTATAATTTGCGAGATTTCATTATTTGTCATCCCAGCTTCAGCCAGTGGCTTCAATCAAATTACATCAGCCAATTAATGCAGGTCAACAATCCGAGACTCAGATGAATGATGCAAAGCCTCAAAATAAGACAGCTCTAAAACTGATATCGGGAAAGATACACAGGTCTTCGATCTGATACGAATATTCACAAAAGGACATGATAAAAACTTGAGCAAAACCACACTCAACCCTACATATTTATCTCCTATCCAAAATAAAAATTCCAATAACTCTTATTATATATAATTATTATTATATAAAATGAAAATTATATACGTAAGGATCCTGTTTCCATACATTACCTATCCAACTTAAGAAATTTTTTTTTTTTTATTACTTAACAAAGGATTTGTTACAAATATCCAACAACAATGAAATCGTGGAGAGCATGTCACTTAATTAGTTGGACTCGACGTTCTTCCGGATTAGATTAAGTCTGTATTTATTCAAAGATTTTAACAATCATTATTAAGTATTTTTTTTTAATAATTGGACGATACCATCATTTATAATTGTAAATTGCTTATAATACGTACTCATGATGAACATCAATTATTGACTTATAATGATTATTATCGAACATTTATATATAAATGAATAGCTTTTTTTTCTACACAAGAATTATTTTTATAAGCTTTCCACCATTGCATAACATTCAAATGAGTATTACATTCCATGGTGTACAGTTTTATTTTAAAGGTTTGTCTAATGTAGTAGAGCTTAAAGTCCTGCATTATTCCTTGTCCCATAGGTTGGTCGAAAAGTATCACATCAATATTTGGATGCATAGCTTCTTCCGCATGAGGGTGACCGGGCGTTCAAAACTGGAACGGCCTTGAAGTCTAAAATATTTTTTCTTTAGATAAGTTTCAACTTGAGGAACAAGGCAATCCCGGGACCAGTTACAGAAAATAACACTTGTAACCCACGCTTTCTTATTTGAACGCCAAAATACTTGCCCTTCGGTTGAATTTTTTAGGATATAAAACTTTTGTTTGGAATTCGTTTCCAAAACAGGGCACTAAGCACTTGTTCTGGTTTGTATCCACTTTCAGCAATTGACTTTAAAAAATCTTCAGGATATGTTCCTGATATTGAAGAAGTCCTCCAACCGCTTATCACCAGGTTCATTAAAATGTGCGTAGAGACGCAATAGTCGGGCCCTTAGGCAGTAAATAAGTTTTTATTAAACTTAATTTTTTTTGTTTGAGAGGATTTTTTTTTATGATCGTAATTATTTTTAAATTATAAATTTATTTTCTTTCCTTTTCTAATTGTTTCGGCGGGAGACAATTAGTATGTAAATATTGTATACATCAACAGACAGAGGAAATAGTTCGAAGGATTATACAGCTCGAAGAAGTAAATAAACACGTCTTTGCGTATTAGAGGACAAGGCTGAGCATGTTTTTAGTGAGTGATGAAGATAACTCCATACCGGACGGTTCCCCTGCGAATACGAAGTCGCTGTTTCTACAACTGAACTTCTCGGCCTATCTGCCTTTATCTCTCCATGCACATCGCCGCCCTGCGGTTGACTATCCGAAGATCACCGTCCTGCGGCTGCTATCCGAACATCCAGCGTATCGTGACTATAAACTTTTTCGTAATTTTTATACGTTAATTATACTAACAATTATTTATATTAATATTCAGGCCTGGTTAAGTTGCTGATCAGTAATTTTTTTTTGTTTTGTTTTTTAATAAAATGAATTATTATTTCTTTAATATTTTTGACTTTGTTTATTGTATATGCCTTATTGTTGGCAAGTTTGTGAGCTAGCCGACACAATCAAACCTCTAGCTTCTCAAGACGTAAGCAGCGCAATTTTCTGGCGTTTGGGGACTTCTTAATTTTTAAGAGCCCTAGCGCAAACACTTTTGTTTGGAATTCGTTTCCAAAACAGGGCACTAAGCACTTGTTCTGGTTTGTATCCACTTTCAGCAATTGACTTTAAAAAATCTTCAGGATATGTTCCTGATATTGAAGAAATGCTCCAACCGCTTATCACCAGGTTCATTAAAATGTGCGTAGAGGCGCTTTGATTTCTCACGGATTTATAGCCCTGCTTAGGTGCACCCTTGTATGGAAACATTTTTCAATCGATTATATTAACGCAGCTTCTATTGTTTCCATTTATGGATCATAAACAATTTCTGCTGATAGTGAGGTTAAAGATGAACATTTCCTTATTTTGTCCGCTGATGTTTCGATGGATCAGTTAATTCATTGACATTTAAATAATGTGATATGGATGAAAACTAAAACAAAACAGAAGACGCATGTGCTATTTCATTCACTCTAAATTATTACTAGGAATGGTAAGTTGAAGCAATAAAATAAAAGATTCTCTAACGACCGGGCGATGGTGCATTTTATCAAAAGCCGTAGAAGCTCGCGTAATCCGGTGGTGACAAAGAGCTTTCGGGCAAGCGGCACAGTACTTATTTACTATAAATACTTTGATACGTGTCTGTTGTGAAAGGCAACTGGTAAATAAATACATTTTATTCTAAAAATACATTTTGGATCAGGGAATACAAGAAGTGGTCACGATTTTTCAATTCGTGAATAACGCAATAGTGGAATGAGGAGCGTTCTCCCACCCTTAGAATGACATCCTCGCACAATGGTTGGGTAGGTTGGCTCCCACCCAAGCCACCTAGAATCTTGGTTGCCCTTGACGTACTGTTAAACCCATAATAGCAGTTTTATCACCCAAACAACCGACAACAAACAAACAACTGTCTAAATGATCAAGTTGGTTTTTTGATTAAGTTTACTATCCGTTTCAAAGTTATGAATTATAGCATATTGAGTATATTAACGAAATATATTTCCAATGAAACACTAATGTTTGGGATGTATTCAGAACCAAATACGGATAACATTACTTTGTTCAAACTACTTCGTAGTTAAATTACATTATATCTATATAATTATGGCTTTCGTCTTATAGACGCACAGATACGCCAACAAATTTAAAAAAACTAAAAAAAAAATTAAAATTTCGCTTACAGTTTTCGTGAAAGAACACAACCTTGAACCAATCGGAAAACAAATAGCTTTTCCTTGAAATGATTTTTCATCAAACGGGAAGTACAGATTCTATCTCGAAGTGGACAGAAGAAGCCCAGATATGAAATACGTATCGTGAAAGGAAAGTTTTCTGTGCGGAGGAAAACTCGGAAAAGCGGCGTTGGCCTGTCCCTTATTTCCCGGACGACCAACACAAAGGAAAAGCGGACAAAACCCTTGCTCGAGGAATGCCAGTTCTACGCCAAGCATCTCCAGCTCCTTTATTTTACACTAACGGCTTAAACCTCCGTTAGAGGAATGTTATTCACTCGTCTTCTCGTTGAATAAAAAAAATATATTTATTCACATTTTGGCTACTGTGCGTGGACCGCGGAAAACGATCTCTAAATTCTAAAGTTGGCCTTCTGGTGAGAGCTTACAGTCTAGCTCTAGGTTACTCTAAAGTAAAGCGAGGTTGTAGGTTCGGAACAGTCTTCATAGTGTTTCCTTTCTTGTAGTTATCCGTGTATTCAATAGTATACAGTACGCTACAGTTTGAAGAATTAAAGGAACTGATTATAGAATCTACAAAATTATAAATAGAACTTTTTTATTAACTTAAAATATAAATCATAACATAAACCATGCAGTATTCATTCAAGTATTCAAGTATTCAGTATTCAATACACTTAATGGTTATTAGAATATACAAAATAGTTTAATTTTAATATTTTCTTCATGTTATTGAAAAGGTAATGGTTAATAAGGTTTACAAAATACTTATAAAAATGGGTTTTTAAAACAGTATAGTAAATTAATAGTAATAATATTACACTATCACAGTATAATATTATTGACATGAATTATAAAAACTAAAATAAGCTTCAGAAATGTTCTTGGTACAATACAATACAAGGTTTAAATTCCGTATAAAATTATACCGTGCTACTATTAGTGATGGGGCTCACCTTTTTGATCAAACTTACATACTAATTCTTAACCTAATTTTTCCCCAACAGTCTGTAGCCATCGATGAGGGAGGGGTGGTGGGGTTATAGTGTTAAACACTGGATTGGTGAGGTGCTGCAAGGCGTAAAAAAACTTGATGTATCTCCGGTGGATGATCTCATCCACCGACGGGACACCAAGCAACGGGTGCAGGTCAGCGTTCTTTAACCTCTCGAGAGAGGTATGTCCGTTCACTTTTCGCATGATCCCATTCTGGAAATGTTGGAGACTTTTAGCTGTATCGTCAGTCAGGTGGGTAAATAGCAGTGTACCGTACAGCAGAGCTGGCCGAAGGACACAGAGACTCGTTTTCCTGATAAATTAACACTTGTTGGTATTAGTTTGACAGAAATAAGGTCTTATAAAAACATTTAAGATGTTTTTTTTTCGACTTTTAAAACTATAAAATCATTAAAATTGAAAGATTCAAACTTGCTATTAACCATTAAAATTACTTCCTAGTCCTATGAAATTTGTGAAGTCTTTGAGCCAATATTGATCATTCACTGTAAAAAAAAAAACCTTTTTATTTTGCGCAGTTCTCATTGATAATACTGGTCCGGGGCATACACTGGACCAGCTCTTTTAATTTATTTTTCAATCACCGAGTGAACAGCGTCGCATTCGTTTTGTGCGTGTCCTTTTAGTAGAAATTTGTGTTTATTACTGTTAATGTGGCTTGGTTGACAAACTACTTAGATGTACTTGATAGATAAAAATCTGTGTTTTTCTGACTTCCAGGGTTGTCTGTGTAATATGCCACATCCATAGGACTAGATGACTTTCCATGACTTCTCCCTCACACCAAACATTGCCAAAGGCTTCTTTATTTATAAGATTATAAATTGTGAGGGAAAAGATGGACAGTTTGGATAATAAAACCATTTCTTTCCAACACTGTTTCTGCTCATTTAATATGTGAAATAAATTTTTGTATAACTTTATTTTCAGTGTCCTGATGTTTTATATTTTCGTATATCACACACAGTTCACACTGATCATTTTTAGGAACATGAAAAAGCCGAGTTGAATTCATGGAAGCATGAGCATTCAGAAAATGGCTCGCAATCCTCGGTATTGAATTAATATGTTCTCTGAATGTCTGATTCTGATGTTTATGATTTTTTCTCATCAGATTTGGTTTCAGAACACAATTTGGGCCTATTTTCTTAGTTGTTGTACTTATAACGCGATGGTTGATGTCTAAAGACGTCATAAAAAATTTCTTGCAAACACGAGTTAATATAGTGATCGACTTCTTGTGTCGAACTTCTTTATTGTGATGAAATTACAATCTGCCTTATTAGGCGATAATTGTGATCAATGTTTTCATTCATACCATATTTACAATTTTCATTCACTCGCTCATTGATACAGTATTTACAAACAGCCCAGATACCTCCCAAATCCAACCATATGAATACCATCCTTCGCATGCGAAAGAGAAATCGGAGTCTTGGAAAATCACCAACGCTTCTCCGTCAGCCGCGTCACCGTTCATAAATATTAAAAAAAAATAGAAAGCTAAATTGCGACCTCTTTTAGAATTGCTTCCTTTGATTCTATTTACGGGATCGATATATCGGGTGAAAAACTTTCGTCGTCTAGTAACGTCAAAAATCTTTCAAAAATGGTCAAAACTCATTTTTTGACATTCAAAATTAGATTTGGATGTTCATTTGAACTTACATTTCTCATGAGGAGGCTGATAGCTCGTAGATATATATGAGTAGGCCTTTTGCAGAAAATAACTCTTTCGTTATCACTCCGTCCCCACAATATTTATCACTGTCAAAAATGCCTTCAAAATTGTCATTGTTGAGTTTGGAAAGTATATTTTGATTTATAAGATATATAAAGTATTTATAAGATTATGTGCGAGGTTCCTGCATAATCTTATCATCCGCAACATGGTAAAAGCTGGTGTGGTCAATATCTGGTGGGCTCCAATACTTTTTATTTAGTCCAAGATCTTCTTGGCTTTTTTCTTCTGGTGTCTTGTTCATTTTGTCAGAATTTTCCATCTCTCCATCGTCAGCAGGAAAAAAAATGAGGAATTCTCCAGGTAACATAACTCAATGCGCTAGAAACTTTAAATGGATGTATGGGAATTAATATAATTATAATCGAAATATAATCTGATGATATTTACATCAAAATATCTAACAGCAAGTGTCAGTATGATTCAACTCAATGTGAAACTGATGTGATCTGTATTTGACATATAACTAACTGCGAACGTGCTACTCCCTTCAAAGCTGGAGTAAAACTGAACCTGCGGAATTATCACTGTTGTCGGGTCCACTACTCTGACACTACTCTTCCACATAGAAGAAGGTACTTAGTGGATGAGGCAAACATCCAACACATCCGGATTTTACAGCTTGAAACTAAATTAGTTTTAACACAAAATGCTGAATTTTAAAGATGTAACTCTAAACTACTGCTAAGGAAATTCATTTTTTCCAAACGAAAAAAAAATATTACTGTAAAAGTCACTAAAATAGGATATAATATTTAGGAAAACCTTTAAATTAATTCGTGCAGATAAATAAAAAATAAGGTAGGTACCAGGCAAAAAAAAAATCAAACAAAATGCAACTATATACATAATAAAAAAAATAATAGCCCCAAACGGTATGGATAAATGAGTAGTCCCGATCTAGCAACCGTATGTCTGGATGGATGGGTATTGCATGAAGTTGTGTTGAATGTTTAATTGATAATCATAATCGTAACGGTTTGATTCCATGCATGTATTTATCTATTGCATATTAAATAAGTACATCCATAATTCTATTCAATCTGTGGAGCTGAGATTAAGCAATCAGTAAAATTAGCATGGCTAATTAGTATGTATGAAGTAACTGGGGTTAATTGGTTCGCTTGGCCGTTGGTGTTCTGAAGGGCAAACATGTTGGAGAGATTGCGTTCTCTAGCGCAGGTCCGTAGATATTTTACATCGATTTCACTCGCATTTATTTATAATAACAATAAAACATTTATCAAAATACGTTCATATTAAATAATTTTAGAGTAAAAAAACTACACATATACAGTTTTCAATCCTCCGAACCAGTAATGCCATTTGCACTAAATTTAGCACAAGCAAATATAAACAATATGCCCTGTATATAACATGGGCCATAGAGGAAGGAACCCTTAGCTAGAGAGGCCATCTTCAAGTACCACATCAATATAATATAAAGTACAATTTCGCATTTCAATCAACCTTAATTTCTGGCGTTTTGGATTTATTACGTATTGTTTATATTGATATATATATATACGAGTAAGTTAATCGTCGGCGGTTAAGTGTGATAAAAGTATAATAATGACAGAGGAAAAAACACCGACACACTGTGACTCCAGTAAAAGACTACTTTATTCTCCTTAGTAATCCGACCTACATAGGATCATGGGCTGTTTACCTCCCATGATCGTATTAGTTTACAACATAACTTGCCTCTGGCTTTAACTCCCCCCTGCCAGTTCCTGACCATCCGTCGGGAACTGAAACTTAACACTTATGCTAATTATATACAGTTCTGACATAATAATTTCCTGCTCGCCTAGAGCAGCACAACACTGTCTTATAATCATAAAAACAGAACATAACTTTATCCAATGTGGTACAAGGTTAAAACAGTAAAATAAAAAAAACATGTATCTGGCAAATGCCACCAAAAACCAAAAGAGATGTGTGCAGGAGTGAGAAAATTAGAGTAAATTTCCTATTTGGATGGCTTCCCCACTGGAAGCTTTAACTGCTCGAGATGGACAGTTCTCCTCTTCGCGGGTTCATGAACACTCTGGATGGTCACCAAATTGTGTTCCCGAATCGTGATCACCCGGAAGGGACCCTCATAACGGGACACCTCCTTACTCCTATTGGAACCGATCTTACGATATACCGTAGTGCCTATCGCAACGCACCCTTCTAGTGGTTTGACGTCCGCGTTCTCCCTCAACACCCTCCTGGATTTTTCCCCGGTAATTCTCGCGTACACCTTCCCCCATACTTTCCCCAGTTCCACGCGGTTGGTGGTGAGTTGTGCGGACGTCTCGTCTCCCACCACCGTTCTACTCGTGTCTCGGCGACGCCCACGAAGTCCGAAAAGGATTTCAAAAAGTGAAAACCCGGTGGTCGTGTGGACAGAATGGTTATACGCAATGACCACCATCTGCCGGCTCCAACCCTTTGTCGGCATTGTAGACGCGGAGATGATCGCCCAAGGTACTGTGGAGACGCTCAATTCCTCCTCGGCTCTTTGGATGCCCTGGGGTATTGACGTGCCACATCACGTCCAGAGCCTTCATCTCTTTCCGCACGTCGGCGTTATCGAACTCCTTTCCACCGTCCGACGCTATCCGATCTGGGACGCCGTAGAATTGGAACCAACGCCTCAGCGCGCCTAGCACTGCTTCCGATGACTTTTCCCGAATAGGGTATGCCATACATATTTTACTAAAAAGGTCAACCATGGTGACCCACTTGTGTCCCCGCCAAGTGAAAGTATCAACTTGAAGGTCAGTGAGCGGTGTTTGCGCCGTGGGAGTCTCGACTTGTTGCCCGGTAGGCGGGTGCCTGTCATATTTGGTACGATGACAAACTTCGCACGCAGCTAGTGTTTCCTGGATTGTCTTTCGCATCCCCCACCAGAAATACTTCCGCCTCAACGCCTGAGCCGTCTCTTGTTCTCCCCTGTGGTTGGTTTTGCCCTGATGGTACGCTAGCGTGATCTCCTTCTGCGTTGGCTCATCCGGGATGGTCTCTACCATCATGGTACACCGTACAAATGTTCGGTCAACCCCAACCTGCTCCGCCCTCCAAAGGCGCTTAATTTTCTCCCATATGGTTGCGTTCCCGACATAAAGAAAATGGGTCTTCCCTGGTGTGGAAGCATCATTAAGGGCACGACTAATTTGGTCGTTGTTCACCCCTGGAGCCGACCATATGGTCGTGGTGGTCGATCGTGGAGAACTATCATGTGCTATTTTCATTGGGCCGAAGGTCTTCGTCTTCCAGACTATCTGGCGGCGCTTATCGTTTATAATTTCTTCCCGCTCTTCCATGTCCGCAGGCCTGTCGTCCGTTGAGCTCCCTCCTCCTGCCGACGGTACCGAATCCGTAGACCCTGGTTCCTGTTGGTCTTCTTCTCTCTCCGGCGTCCATTCTCGCAAGAACTGCCTTCCGTCTCGGGAGGATTCCCCCTGCTCTTGTTCGAGTGCGTTGACCACCATCGCCCGGGACAGCCAGTCCGCCACGACGTTTTCCTTACCGGGCTTGTATATCACCTCCAAGTTGTATTGGCTGAGGAACTCCTTCCAACGCATGACCCTCGCCGACGACTCTTTTTCTTAACAGCCCATAAGGGGCTATTATATGGTGACGTGCTATCTTCGATGATCCCCTGTTTTTTTCAAGTTGTCCAGCTCCTCCCTAATATGGTGTCTCAGAGCCTGTGGGTATCTGCGCTCCTTCACGTAGCTTACTCGGTCCTGCTTGAGCGGAATCTCATGTACTGTTTTTCCTGTGGCCCCCAATCTCTCCCCTTCCTTAAAGAAAATGTCCGTATATTCTCTCTTGAGCTCCACTCTCCAATCCTCCGCTCGCCTAATCGCCCCTACTCGCGCCCTACCGTCTCTCCCTACGTCCCTCCCTTGTCTCAGGCACCTATATGTTTTCTTACCTAAGCGAATGTCCCATTTCCCTTCCCTGTTCCTAATCCTTGCTCCAACTTTCCCCAACAGATCACACCCTATGATCCCTCCGTATTCCCGGGGCATCTTTTCCACCACATGGACCCGTAATTTCTCCTCGCTACGATCCCATCTTTCCAACCCTATTATCGCTTCCCCTTCGACCCTGCAGGGGCCCCCCAGGGGGACCAAGCTACAAGAACATACCTGCATTTGAGGCATCCTCCCTCCTCCACACATGCTCTCTAGTGTCTCCCGACACATTATTGTGTTGGTACTCCCCGTATCCACTAAGCACTGCACTCCACTCGCGACTCTAATTATAGGCAGACCGCCATGTGTGCCTTTTACAATATTATTTATTAACGTGCGGTCGCCTCTCCGCTGCCACTCTTCTCAGAACTCGCGTTCTCCCCTCTCCTATGTCGCCTGTCGTCGGCCGCTCCTCCGGGCACTGCCGCTTCCACAGCCCACTCCGCTTCCTGGCTCTTCCCTTTCGTTGTCCGTTTCGGAGATTTCCGAAGTTTCTGAAGCCTCTGACTGATGTCTCTCCCTCCTCCACACTCTCTGAGCATTGATTTCCATTGGCTCGGGACGGTTCACGTTTCTGCGTGGGCTCATATATGGGCACTGTCTTGCTACGTGACCCTCCGTGCCACACTCAAAGCACCTAGTACGTGGGCACTTAGCTACCAGGTGTCCTGTCTTCCCACACTCATAACACTTCCTGTCTTCCCTTCTCCTGGGGCGTCCCGCGTTTCCTCGGCTCCTTTCTCCCACTGCTGCCCTCTCTCTTCTACCGTACTCTACCTCCTTCTTCCTCCATGTGACCGGCGCGATTTTGGGCCTTTTATATACTACTTTCCTCCAGTCCATTTCTTCCTCGCCAACTGTAATTTCCTCCTCTCTGGCGCTGGTATCCACCATTTCTTGAGCGCATTCTAGAAACGTGCGCTCTCTAGGTAACGCCTCCTTTCTTCCTGTTTCCTTCGCTAGCTGCACCTTCAGTATTGTAGACAAAAACGCCATCCTGCCCTCTACTTCTGCCGCGTTCAATGTCTCCCGCATCTTCTCCGTGATGCCATTGTATTGAGCCAGCAGTGTTCCGGCGAACTGCCCGTTTGTTTGTCGGTGCCTCTTCGTCTCCCGGAACATTTTAAAAATATCCTCTTCCGGGGTCCATCTTCCCCCGCCGAATGCTTTCTTCAGCCGCTCCTTCACGATGGTCCATGGGGTCTCCTCGTCAGCCTGGATCATATTCAGAATGCTCCGCTTAACTCTGCACACCAGAGCTGCTCTCAGTGAATCGGCATCTCCTTCAGTTATTAAATCCTCCGTCCGTTTTCCTTCTATCCGCATCATCAGCCGGTCACCCCCCTTAAGGAAATGATTCAGTTCCCCGGTCTCACCTGCGAATCTCTCCAGATCGGAAATGGACTTCCTCATATCCTGAGCCGTGATCGCCTGAATCTTCATCCACGCTAATGTAGTCGCGTGAGCCGCTGCCATCGTCGTTTGAGGCAACTGAGGTATATCTGCAGCTCCACTTAGCACCGCGGGTCGTAACACTCCCTCTGGCATGTTATTAAAACGTAAAAGAGAGGAGACGATTAAGAAAAAAAAATTAGAGAGAAAGAAAAAAAAAACAATTACTTTCTACGCCGCCGTACAAGGTTCCCGTAATCTCCCGGGTTTCGGCACCAGTTAATCGTCAGCGGTTAAGTGTGATAAAAGTATAATAATGACAGAGGAAAAAACACCGACACACTGTGACTCCAGTAAAAGACTACTTTATTCTCCTTAGTAATCCGACCTACATAGGATCATGGGTTGTTTACCTCCCATGATCGTATTAGTTTACAACATAACTTGCCTCTGGCTTTAACTAGTAAATAACGTTATCGCTAACACCATTGATTAGAATAGCAATTACTTTTCTCAGAACTGCTGGCACATAGGATGAACGAAATGTTAGAAAGATAGAAAATGCCATATAATTAAGAAGAACGTCTCAGATCGACTGGATGTCTATGCATCCTAGCACTGAATTTACGTACATTTAATAAAAAATAGATTGATTATTACTATTAAACATTTTGAAACATTTATTAATTCACCGTATCTTATCAAAAAAATGTTTTTCTGTTGTAATGAAATAATTGGACCAAAGATAACGAGGGTTGCAATGTTTCATATTTTGTTGTCACTGAAACTTTTTATATTTAATTTTTTATTTATGAACATTATTGTTTATTATTCAATCACATAACTTATGTTTAAACCTAACCATTGACATGCTCTTGGAATAAAGCGAGCTCTTGAACTGCTCCCAGTCCAGCACTTCACAATAGCGCCCCCCTCCCCCCTAACGCTGAGGCGTAAGTAGCTTTTGAAATATTATCCCCATTAGAGGGAGAAGAGGAATGAAATACGTTTCTGTTTTTGTCTTGCTTTAGTTAGAATATAATATTTTCCCCTCAGTGTGCCATGTGCTGTACTATGATTATGTACGTAAACTCTTCGATGAAAATAAAATATATTAAAATAAAAATACACCTGTAGTTTTAGCATATAACTGAAAGGCAAAAGAAAATTAATATACAGGTCTAAAATCAAATACAAAGTTATTTTCAAGTGTCGTAAGTCTATTATACAAAAGGACTTGTGTCCATTCTCAAGTACTCTATAGAGGGTACGAGGTCATCGTATTGACCAGCCCCAGTGAGCACTTGAGAATGGTGAGGTGCTGAAAACCTTTGAGGGTAAAAACGTCTCTACTAATGGAGGGTCTGACACGTGTGAAATATACTTTTTTGGGGTATTATTAAAGAAAGCCCACACAAGCAGCCCTCATCTCTATAATTTGGGTTAAACATTTTTATTTTTAACGGTCCCGACAAAAAAATTAAGGGATGTCATTTGAGGAGACAGCTGACTCAGGCAACCAGTCTCGTTCGATTGACCTTCTCCCTTCCATCTCCGCTTGAGCTCCTAGAATTGACCTCCTTCGGGATCTGAAGTTTCTTTAGGACAATTGTCTGTCTGTCTGCATCCTCTTGCTATGTCCGGATACTGATGTTTTTTTATCTGATCACAGTCGTGTGAGGTAAACCTATCTCCTCATGGCTAACCTCTTTTGTGAACACGTTCAATCTTATTTTGTTGTAGTTTGTCTAATAAATAGCACAACTGTATTTTTAATTTTAAAAAAGTTGTTAGATAGATGAGTCTCACTCGATGGAGAGTGGAAACGACTGAGGTAGAAAGTAAAGGGGGTTGGTTAAGCACCAAAGAATCGGATCAAATAGTCTCAGCTTAACTTGACTACTGGCCAGCTATTTAGCCCACTCGTTCCTCTAAGATATACATTTCAAAATTTATTTTCATTCTTTATTGTAAATTAATAAAGGCATTTCAAAATGTGCTGCAGGGTAGGACAATGATTAACCCTCACAATACCAGGTGGGGTCCGCCCAGACTCCATGCCTTGCTTTTTCTATAAAATTACATTACTTTTCTCCTTCAGCTGTATGTGATGAATTGGCGGGGGGAAGGGGTTGTTGGTTGGAGAAAATTTGCATTATGCGATTTATGGGGAATGTTTTTTTTTCTCAAAAAGTACTTGGTATTTTATGTCTGTAAAATGTTACAGAAGATTTCATTTATTTATTTATCTTGAAATGTTTACAGCCAAAGTAACATAGTCTAACGAAATTACGTTGGCTTATTGTATTACATGGCGTAATTCAACGAATTAGTCGTAACCAACTGTAAAGAATCAGCCTCATTGCTGCGAAAAACTATTTTGGTTCTCATTTCCATTGCATCAATTCCAATAATTTATTAATATCAAAAGAGTTCGTATTAACTAAATGAAGGCAAATAGCAATCCGCAATTACCCCACCTGTATTTAGTGTAATTTTCTTCGGCAGGTTAATTAAATTTTGGTCTAAAATACTAATTTAAAAAAAAAAAAAATTTCTTCTTGAAAAACTATTGATCTGAGATATTTTATCGATCTACATGTTCCATGATGTATATATAGTGAATATGTATGTGATGCATGTTTGTGAAATAGTACATTTTGTAATTGACGAGATACTATCATTTTAAAGTTTGGGAAACTGGTAAAAAACTAAAGAGACCAAAAAAAAAAAAAAGAAATGAAAGTTAAGAAAAAACGAATAAGAGTCAAATAATTTTTTTAAATCTAATTAGAACTAACGATTCTACTCATTTCCTATATTATTGTGCAGTTCTGATTATCTTAAATGTGAAACGGGCTTCCTTTTTTGCTAATATAATTAAATTATTATCCTTATGTTACATTGGGAATAGATCCTTGTGTAAGGATTAGGCTGAACACTCGGCTGATATGAGGTCGAAACATCCATTGTAATTAGCTGTATTGTCGTCCTAAGGGTTGGTTAATGGGTCGTGGTTGCTGTGTCTAGCAGAGCGTCACGTAATCAACCAACCCAACAACCCTCGGCGTTATTAGACCGAGCACCTCGAGCACCCCAGGCTTAGGACCTAAGGAGGGGATGTTCTCAGATCTCGATAACATTTTTTTTCATTAAAGTTGTTGTTTATTGATACTTGGATGCCAAGTTAAGGGTGGTTTTTCTAATGGATTACAGCGTTTGTATAATTTTTTATACCATTGAAAGACGGTTCGGCATTGATCGGAATGATGGAGACTATAATTTATTTTTGATTATTAGCTGAGTCTAAAGGGAGAGGCTCTACTTTCACAGAGTTATAAAGCATTATCTTCAGGCATGTCAGTCACTCTGTCTGTTAGACGAAAGCAGCTGATATGATATGAGTTTTAAATGCATATTGATTTTTGTTTAATTACATAAAAACTGGAAGGATCAGAAAACAATTTTATTCAATGCTGCAGTAATAAGTTATTTGTATAAGAATTTGTGGTTATTTTGGTATTTTTCAGGACATATAGGAAAGTATTATAAAATCTTTTATTTAATTTCTATAAAACATATTTTAACAAGTTTAATTCATCAATATTAGGCCTGTTGTTTTGGAAAATCCCTAAATGTGTGTATATTCATCTCGTTATTACGTCAATTCGACTTACGCAGAGTAGGAGAAATATCTTTTGAGTATTTTTGAGAAACATAGTGACTAAACTTTTAACAGTTAATCAGTTGATATTCAAGAAACTTATGCGTCACTTATCGATATTGTTCCTTTCTTTCTATGCACATTATTTTGTTTATTAAAAAAAAAATAATACCTGTTATTAGCACATGGAACTAAATTTGAGCTGACAAAATAACTAGTAAACGACTAATATTTCAAATAATGGAAAACAAATATGAAAATACTATCAACAGGTTTCACATTGCTGTGACAGTTTTTGTTCTCTTAGTAACACTAGCATTGATTTAATGCATGTTCACTGAAATTGACATGAATAAATCGCTGCTTGAATCTGTTACATACTATTGCATCATTAAACAGTGCATGAATGGCGGTAATGGAGCTTACTTCTAGTATTTGGCTTACTACAAACCATTGCCTAGGTACCCCTAGGCTCCACCTTCGGTAGACTCTCACTAACTTCCCGATTCCACCCGCCTCCTTTAGGCATTCCACACCCTATCTCCTTCTCATACATCCTTCAAATGGGGGACTCCCCTTAGTGAAAGGCACTCATTAGCCCAAAATAGTTTTCCTTTATTTTTCCCACATCCTATTTTGTAAGTTTGAGAGCTAAGAAAAAAAAAAAAAAAAAAAAAAAGGCCAAGGCAAATTCACTATTGGTGAATAAATGAGTCCAAGTGCAAATAAAATAATAAATATAACTAAATAGTTAAAAAAAAAAATACCTGATATTGAGTATATGGAACCAACATGACGTTTCTATTAAAAATACATGTATATACTTGTATAGGTGAATTTTGAGAATCACTGTCTTAAACTAATTAAGAAAAAAAAAACAAGGTTGAATCTGGTAGTGAAGATGGTGAAAAAGCGCAATTTGGAAGGAAATAAGGGATAGGTAACAAGAGAAAGCAGCAAGCTGCATACAAAATATTATAAATCGATGGAGGGGGGTATCCTATGTAAAATTTGGCAGATCTAATAATAAAAATATTTCTAAGGTTAGAACTATCAAATTGAAAGAAGTTCTAAGGGTATAAGCCCCCGTTTCGGAAGAGCAGGATATAAGATTAAAGGATTTAGTGGTGGTGAAGGGGCAATACCCTTGCCGGATAGAGCCAATGAAATTAAGAGCCCTAGTTTTCAGACCGTGTGATTCCATTTGGCGTAATTAAACCTTCCACTGTCGGCCTTCAGCTTCGCCTCTCACGTCCGTACCTAATATGAATTCCTGAAAGCCCTATCAATTTTCAGCTCAAAAGGTCAAAGGGGAAATCGCTCATCTAATGATTGTTGGTATAGTGAAAATGAAACAAACACCAACGTGAAGTTTCAGCTCATTTAATTTTCCTCCTCTCAACCCTGCTTGCTGTGCGTTAAACGTGCACCTGTGAGGCACAATAAATCTAACAAGTCCCATTGTCACAGTATACCGAACAACGTGACGAGAGAAACTTTTTGTTGATTTGAAGTACCAAACAATATAAAAAAAACTAACTTTGTATAAGATTGTTTACTAACAATGATATTTTTGTTTAATACACTCACAGAGCACGGAATAGGGTGTACGTATACAAACTAAGGGTTGAAAAACCCTAATGAAACTTTTATAGTTATAGATTATAAGTATGAAACTCTTGCTATTTTTTTTTGTCTGTTCTGGTCTTTTTGAGTCCCCTTTTCAAGCTAGATACATGCAGGTCACATAACACCACAAGGAACACGTGAGAAATATACTTATTTCTATAAACTATGGTTAAGTATTACGAAATAATTGATTACTTAGTGTAATTAAGAGTATAATATCAACTCAGAAATAACGAATTGGTATGATAATATGAACTTTAACTGGACCAGTGCTAACCCTCCAGTGTATATCGATATGCTGACAGCCAGCTGCTTGCTATTTTGGAAACTATCATTTATTTTATAAACCCAGTTTGCTGGCACCTTAATTTTCTTTGCCATTACTTATTTATCAGGTATGTTACCTAATCAGTATTAGTTTGAGGGGTTTCATTTAATACTACCTTTTTCTTGACTTTTCTACTTGTCTTGTGTTTTTTAACGTTCCTTTTGTACATTATTTATTGGAATAGTTTTGATTGTTTTTTTTTTTGCTAGAATATTTATAAGTCCAACTATGATTTATAATTATGCGTGATAGTCTCATTGATTATTGCTAAAAATTAAATTAACTGTAGAAAAAATAATGCAGGGTTACCAATCAACAGTTTTCTTTTTTATAGAACGTGTTAGTGTCCTTTGCCCCTTCGGGTTCACAGCTTGCGTGAACTTGCTAAGTGTGCTTCTGCCCTCTGCCTATTGCTTAGCTCTCACATGTGCCCTAGCCCCTTTGCTCGCACTTAATCCTTTCACAGAACCCCTCCAATCTCACTTCCCTCAGGAGCATGTCCACTGGATTCTATGAGCGTGACCGCGAGAGGTGTTCCTGATTCTCATTCTATGGCACTCTCATACACCTCATTCTATCCAGTATAGTTTTTCCTTTTATTATTGTACGCTACTTATGAATAGCAGTGCAACAAATTACAACTAACCAAGGAGGCGCTTACTAGAGCTACCTTCCCCTAGGCGGGGTGTGCTCTCACTCCCCACCCCTTGGCTACATCGCCTGCCCTAGGTCTAGCTGCTGTGTTTTGTCCCTCATTTAGATTTCTTCTTGCTAGTTTTCGAGTTAATTTTGCAAATGAGCGAATGTACATCATCAAAATGTTACATATGCGGTTGAAGTACAACTTCACTCAATACTCCACATATCCATCACATATAGGTTTTTAATTGATATCTAATTCGTATAAATGTAAATGGTTGTTCTCGTTGTCTTTGTTATTGTTGCTAGACATTCTCGGTTTTTTATTTTCCTCCCTGTATAAGAGCATCCAAAACCAAATAAGAAAAACCTGGTTCCATTTCATTATGGTTGTGAAAGTCATCTTCGATACTTTCTACAGTTGACTTGATTTAGGAGTAGATGAGTTTATTTTGACTTCAACGCTTAATTCACTCCCAATGCCCAGCCCAAGGAGGTCTGGCAAATAGCTCCGCTTTTATGTAACTTTTTATGTAACAGGTTACACTTTGAAACCAAAACCCAAGAAAAACCTCAGCCAATATTCCAACCAACCACCCAAACCTTGCATAAAATTGAGCCACTGTTGGAGAAGACAGTAACAGAAATTGGTTGATTGGAAACATCGTGAAAATTTATTTCACCATTAGAATTAAGTAAATGTGTCCGTCATTAAAACTCAAAAAATGTAGGGATATTAAAAAAAAATTCATATCAAAGGAAAATAACAAATGTGTTAAATTAAATAACATCAAAATTCTTGTATCACTACGAATACCTACAATCCGTTTTAATAATATTCGTCAATACTCTGTCTTAATATTTCCCAGCTTCAATAGATCTATTTAAAATTAGGAATTAATGAAAATTTGCCACAAAAGAATATGTATAATAATAGGGTTGGCATTATTTTATATAATAATTTTAACCAATTTAGCTTGACGACAAACATTTTTAAAAAACCCTTTTCTTTTCCAGAAAAAAAAATTTAGGTAGGTAGGTATTGGCTGTTAAAGGAATGAAAACTGCATTGCGTTTGAAAGCAATGTATTATTTTTCTTATTTGTTAAAACCGTCCGGATCCAAAAGGCGAGTGTGAGCCGGATAGAGGCAGACAGGATTGCTGGTGCAGACACTACTAGGTACATTTTGTAGGGCCCCAGAGATCATCGTCTGCGTGGAAGAGATCCCTTCCTAGGATGTGCTAGTTTTAGCGAGGCAACGCCAGAAAATCCCACTATGAGGGTGCGGGGTCTGACATCGCCGGACTAAAGCTAGCAAAGGTAGGAAAAAGAGGTTTAGGGAACATTAAATAATAAATCCAGATCTCAGAATGTCTGCCTTACCACCTATAGGTTCGATCCTGCCTACAGCGATTGAAAGTGCGTTTTATTTTGGCCAATAAGAGGCCGGGCTGTGTTGAGATCGTGAACTGGTCCTCTCTGTCTGTACGGGCGCATACAATTTATTAATAAAATATGGAGAGGTATTCGGTTGTTTTCCGGTCCGAGAAGAGGGTGACTTCTATTTATTCGTTGTGACAACAGTACGTATTATCATTTTTGTTCACCTCGCTACTTAAATTATTCAACTTATTCGCTCATTCGTGTAATTAACTCGAAATCCTAGATCCAAGATCTAGATCCAAGCACTTGGGGGGTGGGGCACACCAGTGTCCCCCGAGGGTGGGGAAGGCCACTGTAGTTATTTCTACTCTCAGTGGCTGCACAGTAAGGGTCCGAGAGGATGTGAAAAAAGATTCCCTGACACGGTGTTTTCTGTGACACTGCAGAGGACAGCCTCACACACTGGCCAACAATGGGAAGGGGGGGGGGCTATCCGTGCTGGGACCTCGCCAATAAGGAACAGACACAGAACCTCCCCTTAGTCTGATTAAAACGAGCACCGACCCATGTGTGGCCAGCTGTTTCTCTCAGAAAACTTTCTTCATACAATATCAATGGTATCACATGTCCTTCCATATAGGGGATATGGAACTTAAAACCAGATATCACGCAATAATAATACAATACAATTTATTTTACGGCACAATTTGAGGGAATCGATTGATCAATCACAATTTTACTAGTAGATAGATCAAAACTTTACTTATAATATTCTTGAATACTCAAATAAGAATCATATTTTTCATCTCTCAATATAAAATAAATTACTAATTTACAAAGTTATTCTAAATCCAATCTGTACATACGGAATTTAGCTATGAAAAAATGTCGGACATCAAGTGCATCCAATCCTTTCAATCAAACGTCCTGAGAACAATAGTTGATCTCCCTTATCTCCCTCCCAAACAAAACCCTTCATAACGATCATAGTATACCCTACATTTATAAACTCCCACTCATCCCTATAATCCTCCTCGGAGACTATAGCGGCAGTGGTCTCGTGACCTGCTAAAGATACGTAACAGCGGGAGTCCTGGCAATGGCCAGTTTCTCCAATCATGTTCTATCGTACTCTTGGTCAGCCTCCACTGGCTCGTATCCGGTGACGCGGCTGACGGAGCAGCGTTTGGGACTTCCCTAGACTCCGCTTCATCTTGGAGGAAGCGTTTATCTTACTTTGTGACATAAATATGTACAGTTTAAGGTTTTTAGCATTGTATTATTGAATTTATTATTGAACATACAGCAGTAAAAATATTTTGGTATATAAATAGATTATTTATGAAATAATTACTATGCATACAACCATACTAATAAATAAATATATTTAATTAACAAATAAGTGTTACCACTGTCCACTTTCCACTTTCCACCTTCCGGGTCAGCCAATAAAGACCCCGAGATCATTAATTTCATACCCTACTCATTATGACAGGTAAAGATTGTTTTTTTTTGTTTGTTTTTAATTAATGTCTACTACTTATTTTTGTTGTAGGATAACATTTATTTTTGAAATCATTGAGGCATTAAATGAAGCTAAAGCAAAATTTCGTTATTAGAAGTCAAAATGAAGATGATACATTTTTATGATTTAATTTTAATACTGATATTAATAAATACGCCAAACTTTATATAGTTTTTTATCTTTTTTGGGTAGTTTTTTCCCATATGATGATGATTTTCATTTAATTTTATCAAAAAGGCTGAGAATGTGAGCTTCCTCTCATCTTCATCGGCATTTGACTAACACAGAGAACATATTTAGGAATGGAACAAAAAAAATCGACTAAAACGACATGCGCACTTCTTAAAACCCCTGTTGAATTGAATTAAGTTGTTGTGAATTGTTGAAAATTTAGATTATTTGTGTGTGGCCAGACAACACCGTGAGTTACATGTGAAGCGCGAGGAGTCGAGCAAGATGGGGACGTAAGGAAATTTATTTCTGTAAAATTATAAAATCATCTAAAAACATTATCTGAGTTACACTAACTGTGTTTCGTTATATCTTACTAATATTAATGAGTTCATTGTCTAGGCATCATAATTGAGACATTTTTTTTTTTTTTTCCGTAGAAGTTCCAAATAATAATTTTTAGTCAGGCGTTAAGGGTAGGCTGTTAAGCATCGGTTTTATTTCGTCGTCCACCTTAAAAGTTCTAAATAACAGTACGCACCACCGATCTCCTAGAAAAATGAAATTAATTGTTAACAGTTGCTGGCAATAGATTAAAAGATGGACACTGCATCAGATATGTAAACGATTCTGTCACTCTTTAGCCCTTTGAAAATCCCCTTTAACCCCTTTAAATGTCGTTAACTATTGTCGAATGAACACTGAAACTAATGACAGGATTTAAAATAAGCCAGGTATAATGCATTTCATAAAAACTGTTATTTAAAGTTAATATTTAAATTTACTATTCCGCAGGTAGAAATAACCGGTGGAAATGACAGTCACTTTAAAAAAAAAAAATTATCAAGAAAAAACAAAGTGGATCTACACTTAAACGAGATATTACTGCAATTTCTTCTAACTTTAATATTCATGAGCACTTTTCTAAGTATTTCAAAGTCAAATTTTCACCTAACTTATTCTATTCTACCTTCTCCAACTTTCTCTCTCTCTCTCTCTCTCTCTCTTTCTCTCTCTCTCCCTCTCTCTCTCTTGCTTGAATTACGCTAAATAAACATTATTAATCTTCTTTGGAATAAATCATCATCAAGTGTATTTCTATATGGTTGGCATTAGAAAATTGTACATTTATAATATCTTCCATTAATTACGTGACATTCTTTAATACATTAGTACTAGTGTGGCTTCGATTCACAATGTTCTATTGACCAATTAAAAAGACTGGAAGGAATCTCGTAATTTTTTTTTTCCAGTGGTCAGGTTGAGGTTTGTTTCTTTTCCTCTGAAGGCCATCTTTCTATCTCTTACAGGATCACGATTACGAAAACTACATTCTACAGAAGCCTCGACTATTTATTTATTCGGTTTGCAAAACTTCCCTATATTTACAAATAATTAAAAGTTATATTAAATATAGTCATCACTATCTCAGCTCTGAAAAGCTCACTGCCCTGATGTTTAGTTGAACGATTTTTTTTTAACCTTCATTGATGATTGATGATTGAGAAAATTTGTTTCTAGAGAACAACCACCTGGTGATTTAATTTAAATTAATTTCATTTTTGCCACCAACCTGCTTTTTGTTGGCTCTGAAGATCAAAAAGCCACAAAGAAGACTCAAAAGAAGTAACTAGAAGAATGCCAAGACGAAAAATTCTTAAGATTCAGAACTTTATTTAATTAATCACCACACCCAAGTAATGATATCACCCCCCCCCCCACCACCATCGTTGATTGTTGATCACCCTATGAGACTTCGCTCTGAAATTTGAAGTCATCCCCTGTCTCTTTATATACAACATTTTGTTCTAAAAATTATTTTCTTCTACATTTGATCTGTACTGAAATCTAGTGCGTTTTTTTTGGACAGTTGTATAATCAGTCAACTCCTATACTACAATCAAAGAATTTCCGCTCTACTCTTCTAATTCCTTTCTTCGCCATCTCTTTTTCATGGTTTTTTTCAAAACATTCAAAAAACGACGACACTAATCGCGAAAGTCTAAATTATCTGAATCATTTGATGATTATCTAATCTACTTATCGTTCCACCCTTGGAACTCTAAAAAGCTTCTATTAGAAGTCCAGATGAAGTTTTTTTTTTTTTTATTCAGTCATAAAAACAAAAATGAGGAGCCTGAAGTGCCAAACATCAACATCTTATTACATTGATGCAAACTCTTAATTTTTGTTTTTAATAAATAATTTACTTTATTTTAAAAATAATACAGCGTTTTTGTCTTTCGACAATTTATTTATTTTTATTTTTAAAAAGCGCTTGCAACAGCTCTATGCTGGTTCTTAAGTTTTCTAATTGATTATGTGGCATACTTGAAACATTTCAAACGATTAACTTTAAACTATATCTGCTGATACTTTTGAGTCGAAATTTATTTTGTATTCTCTCCTGTATAAGGAATTTAATTAGTGCAGGCCATACTACAGGATGGCGATGCATCGGTTAATAGATTTTTTTAACTGCACTTAACTTTCTAACTTCACCCAACTCGTCGCTTCGTCTCAAACTGATGATATATAACAGTGTCCTCTGGCAAGCTCTGCTGTAAAGTGCACTACATACTCACTTGACTGACAATACAGCTAAAAGTCTCCAACAATTTCAGAATGGAATCATGAGAAAAGTAGTCCGACATCCGAGAGTTAAGAACGCCGAAATGCAGCCGTTGCATGGTGTGCCGTCGGTGGGTGAGCCACATCAAGTTATTTGATTCGTTACAGCACAAACACAGTGTTTAACACTACGACCCCACCACTCTACCCGCACCAATGGAACAGACTGTCGGGGAAAATTAGGTTAAGATTTCTTTTTAGATGTAAGTTAGTTTTAAGTATATAATTTATAAGGTAAACCCTATCACTTTTTCATCATGTTGAATCAATGAATGTATAATGTACATTATAATTTTGTAACAATCACAAATCGCAATGTAAAACTGTTAAAAATTCCATAAAATGTAGCCAAGCTATAGGACATATAATGACCTACTGTAAAAAGGTTCATTTAAGTAGAATCTGTACTGATTTCCATAATTTATAATAACAAAGGGATATGAAGGGGGAAAAAAACATTGGTTAATAGAGGTCTGTCAAGTATGTTGTTGGTTTATACGTCGCTTTATATGTGGTCTACATATATAGATATAATACATAGATAAGTTTAAGCCATTATTAAATATAAAGGCATAATACTTGACAGTCAGAGACCATTCAAGCTAATTATTTCTTTTATGAATTTTGACCTAATAAATAGAATTCTTTCCGGGTTTTTTTCAATGTTTATTATTAATTTCCAACTATGAAAGAACTTGTTTGCTTTGATTATAGTCTCTTCATTGTCATATCGATGGCGAACAAGTAGAAATTGGCCAGGACAAAGGAGATAAATTGAATACAGACATTGAATAAATGCGGCGTGATCCACCACAGGGTGAATAACTACTTGAATATTCA
Organism: Acanthosoma haemorrhoidale; assembly: GCA_930367205.1. NCBI lineage: Eukaryota > Metazoa > Arthropoda > Insecta > Hemiptera > Acanthosomatidae > Acanthosoma > Acanthosoma haemorrhoidale. The sequence goes on along the minus strand of OV884011.1, from coordinate 30,358,494 downwards.
TACGGAAGGTTCTTTTTACCAAATAAGAACTAAAAGCCAGACAAAATTAAACGCTTGTTTCAAATAAATAACCCTACCAGTATGTTTTCTTAAATTAAAAATTTTCGTGATTGTATCAGAAAAAACTTAAGCCAATCTATAAGTTAATTCTTCTTTTCTTTCCGATTAGAGTGCGGGGGATTACATTATTTTCCTGTAGTTTCGAGTGCGTTTTTAGTAGTTTTGAAGAATCGGAACTCTAAATATTCAGTTTATGTACGATATTTCTTCACATAAGTTACTAGACATGAAAAACTCATATACTCAAACTCGAGCCCCATATTTATTATCAAAATTTTTTATCTAAATAACAGTACGCACCGCCGATCTCCTAGAAAAATGAAATTAAGTGACTATTGTTAACAGTTGCTGGCAATCGATTAAAAGATGGACACTGCATCAGATATGTAAACGATTCTGTCACTCAGCACGCAAGCTCTTTAGCCGTTTGAAAATCTCCTTTAACCAGTAACCTATCGTAGACGTCTCTTAGAGTATCGATCAGGCTTCAAGGACATTAGCTTGTTATCCGAATAGAATAATTTCACTTAAGTGCTGCTTTATGTATGATCTAAAGGCAGAGTCGATCTAGAGTCAAACTAAATCTTTTTAAAAAAACGATAGCTGGAATTAAGCTATGGGGAACAGCAAAAAAGTTGAACATCAAGTGCATCCAAGCCTTTCAATTAAAAGTCCTGAGAACAATAGTAAAGGCCCCCTATCACGTCAGCAACAAAACCCTTCATAATGATCTTAATATACCCTACATTCTTGAACTCATCCCTTCCAAATTCACGAAATTCCATAGTAACCTATCCAACCATCCTAATCCCGTAGCACAGTCATTGCACTGCGCCACTCATCCCTATAATCCTCCTCGGAGACTGAAACGGCAGTGGCCTCGTGACCTCCTATAAATGCGCAACAGTGGGAGTCCTGGCAATGGTCAGTTTCTCCAATCACACCCTGAGCGTATGTGGCTCTCACGCTCTTCGTCGGCCTCGCTCGTATCCGGTGACATGGCTGGTGGGGGACTTCCCAAGAAGTCCTTGCTTCCTCTTTCGCATGCGAGGGAGGCAACAACTATGTGGACTTGGGGGGGCCCCTGGGCTGTTTGTAAATATTGTATGAATGTGCGAGTGAATGATGAATTGTAAATATGGTACGAATGAAAACATTTATCTCAATTATTTATTGTCTATTAAGTATTATGGCAGATTGTAATTTCATCTTAATAAAGTAGTTTGATACTAAAAAAACAAAAAAAAAAACGAAACAACGTGATCCAGAAAAATGAGCTTAAAACTGTTAGAGAATACCTCCTACACCACTTTCTCAGATTCAGGGATTATTGAAAACATAACAGCTAATTGAGACAAACCTCGGATCGGTTACTGGAGAAAATAACAAAAGCGAACAGGGAGGAAAGTGTGCCCAGCAGTTAACGAAGACAATTATCAGATAACTTATTAGAGCTCCTATTGCAGGAACAGTTACAGAAATACAGAGCTTTGCCACCGTTCCAAAAGTCTCGATTTGTGCTAACGCTCCTCAGCTCCATTTCTTCCACTACATAAAGTAATTTTGCTCCCTGGTAGTGATTTTATTATCGCTTAAAATAACTTTTCTGATTAAGTGAGAAAATAACTTTTTTTGGCTGTACTCGCTCATTTATAACTCAAAACCATGTGATGTTACTGATCTGGTTTACTTGGTTTCATTTTATTTAGCCGTGGAAAATGAGTCATAGTGACGTTTCGTGTTCACATCAACCAGTTTAAATATCGATGAAGGTAATCGAGCGTATCGATTTTGTTTTGGATCGATTGCATACACCTCATGCGTCGCAGAGTTACCCTTCTTCTCATTGACTCTTAGGCCAGCCTTCTGCGTCCTATGTTCCCTGGACAAAAAATTTACGTTTGGCATTATGTTCTCAAGAAAAATTTGATTAAGTTTTTCGCGTCCCCTTGGGACGAGTTATATTTATTTTGAGGGTTTATTTTACCTCCCTTGTTCGTGGATGATTTTTATCTTCCTTGCATATGAAAAATTGAACTACTCAATAAGTACTTTTTCTACGGGCTTTCCGGAGTAACTGGCATCTGACTACAGTTGAATGTCCTAAAACCTCGATTCCGTTACTTTCTCAATGACCTTCCCTCATCTCTCGTTAAGGCTAACGTGGGATTGCTAAGTCACCTTTAAATTAAAATTTTTCTACATCTTATATTTACAGTAATTTAGTCCCCATTCAGGGTTCACCAGGTTTTGATTGTGTTGAAATTATTTCGAGTTTCCAATTTAATATCGTTTTCTTTTATATTATTTTTTGACCTTTTGACCATATTTATGATTTTATTGTACAAAAATGATGCTCTTACCTATCATACAATGTTAACAGTTGTAATAATGGTATTTCATCACACCTGTTTATTAAAACAAATATTTCTGCCATCTTAACTATGAAAATAAACTAGGATGCGTATTCTGGTAATGGGTTAAGTTTATATCCATCGACAACAAAGTCTGCTCACCAAATTAAAAATATTAACAACACTCGTATTTAATAAGATATATAAGTATAATTCATTTATATAAATCCGAAATATTTAGGAAAAACATATTAAAAAAAAAAGGCATTGCCTTTATTTGTAAGGTAGTAAATTAAAGCACTGAAACGTTTCTTGAAGAATGGGAGAGCGGCAACAATAATTTAATAAAAAGAATAATTTATTGACTAGGAAAAAGATGCATCAAGACATTCATTTTATCCTCGAGGACCAATAGAAATTGGAGTTTTAGTTGTAGGTTTTTTTGTTGTTTTTTTCGGTTTCCTACTTATAGTTTAAGTGTTAGCATAAAGGCTCTTTAGCAACTATATGTATTAAGATGTATAACAAAGTGCGTTAACATAGATTTTTATTCAGTAACTATATTCGTTTGCCTGTTTTAAGCAACATTGTGGTATAATTTAAACAATTTTCAATGGTTTTAAGTATACAAATTGAATAGTAGGGATGACCGATATTCGATAGCACCCCTCAATCGATTGTCCCGATTATATTGACTTCTTACAATCGATTAATCAGAAAACCATCGTGAATCTTGGAGATGTCAACACACCATTTCAGAAACCCTAATTGCGAATAGCAACAACATATTATTGCTCGCCGCTCCACCTTTAGATAAAACAGAAAACCTATATATTTCCCATTATATCATATAATATATATTAAGTTTATAGAAATGTATGTATAATAATGCAATACATAGGTATAGCCACAAAATAGATGGCGATATAAAGAGGAAAAAGCATTTTTATTATTAAAAATTACAGTTAAAAGTAGTTCGATAGAAAATTCTGAACTGTAGTTTTCTTTGTCATTATTTATTTTAAATAAAGACCCTTTTTTGTAACGAGGTTCCGGGATCGTTTCTATCTGCGGTATTAAGTTGGTTCATAAGGGACAAGATGATTATTAGTTATGAAATGTTGACGAGCTGATAACGATCGGTATTATTGGAGATGAAGTTCTATAATTCTACTCCAAAATTTGTATTGTCACTCCCTTGAAATTTGAAAGAAAATATGTCAGATTTTGCAACACTTATAATATTTCAATTCACTTATAAAACAAGTATAATATTTGACTAGCTTCCTATTTTGATACCGCTATTATGAGCGGGTCTATTTCCAAAATGTTTCGAATCATGAAAAAAGTGGAATTTTATGTTGCGGTAAATTGTTGAACAAGCTTTAATGTCCGCAGATGTTTCCTCATTTATTTGCATGTCGTTATATGCTGTGAAAATTTCAGGAGCGACACTACTTGTTTTATTAGGGGTAGCAATATCTTTGGCTTTTTCTAACGGTAGATTACTGTAAAACTGAATTGGTGGGAGGGAGAGGGGTGCTGTTTGGTGGGATGTAGCTCAAAACAACGATTGTGTGAATTGTGATACTTAAAAAATCGACAAGTGCACAGTAATTGATCAATCGATTGTGACAAAAGATTGGACTATTTATTAGACTAGGGTGGGCCAGACGTTGGAGAGGTTTAAGCAGCAGCATTTCGCACCAAACAAAAACCCAGACTTGTATTCAAATGTAATGAAAAAAGTTCATGATAATTTGATTTTTTTCTTATTGGTACCTTTGTTGTTGTTTTTTTTGTAATTTTTTCTTTGTCCTTCTTTTTTTTCCTTACATTTCTTCCTGGTTTCTAACTCTCATTTTCATTTCAAGGGGTGTAAATTTTTCTTCCTGTATATTTGGCCACAATTAATGAGTACTTCTTAAGAGTCTACAATAATTTGTTATTTGTATACAAATGGTGATATCCCGTGAACTGATGTAATAGATGTTTTAGATTTCAAACGTAAAAAGAATTCCGTGCGGCTCTATATAATTTATATAGAATATTATATAATTTCGTTGGAATGTATTAATGTATTTCAGATATCAGTAAAGTATACAGACACGCAGTAGCTTTTAACGTGAATTACATTACCATAATTAAGAATGGAATTTACCAATGCGTTAAAGTAAATTGAGGTCTCAATGCGATAATGATAAATTATGCACCATTAAACTTCATTAGCATTCATTAAAACGCCAACGAGTCCACACTAAAAACGAATGCCAGCTTTTGTATCTGTACTCAATATTTAATTTTTCACCGGACCACTTTTGATAATAAAATCACAGCCCTAAGTGACTACAGCATAATAAAGAAGTGAAATGGCCCAAACTTGTTCGCCTATATGGCTCAGGTTTACATGATTAAAGCGAAAATAAATGAATAAATATTTTTCGATGTAAATTTGCTGAAATCATTGAAATTTTTAATAACAAAACTAATTTATATATATTAATATGATCAAATATAAATAGTTAAAACTCCAGTTTAATAACGATTATAATTCGAATATATATAAAAACATTATATTCCATAGTTTTTCTCCTGTAGAAGAAGTACGGGAAGCGGATTTCGTGCCAAAAATGTTTTGTAATGGTCTTATTTATTTTTAAAGTAAAGTATTATTTTATTTTAATGTTTTAAAGTATTTTAAAACAGTCCGAAGTTTTTATTCCGATACTTTTCATCACATGTACTAAGCCATCTGAAAACTTGAGACCAACTCATCTGGAGTGAGAACTCTCTTCCTGTTTTCCATAAACCAATTCCCATGTTCACGTGCCAACTGAAGCCTGGCCATTTTGTGAGCTGTGGTAAGGAGAGGTTCACAGGCAGGAGGTCCAGCCCTAAGGTTATTTTCATTAAGCCTTCTTCTTACAGTCCTGCTGGAAATGGAAATATTTGGGACTTCCCTTATTAGACTTTTTATCTCATTTCCGGTGATGCTCCGGTTTCGCAAAGCCAGGTGCCAGATGTACTTATCATGTCTTTCTGCTGTACATCATGGGCAACCCTGCCCCTTTCTTCTTGGGTGTCTCTCTGTCTACCTAAATCGCTTTAGAACCCTGCCTATGGATGAGTAATGTACATCCAGTTTCCTGGCGACTTCACGCTTTCTGTATCATTCCTCTATTAATGTCACAGCCCTGACGCCATCGTATTCACTAATACTGGCGCCATTGAACAAAATTAGAAGAAAGAATAAGCGATAACGAATTTTGTAATGTGTACATTGAATGGATCAATTGCCACTGTTACTGAGAAAGGGATTTAAGAGTGAACAAAATTAAGATTATTTAAAAAAATTGAATGGTGCGTTAATTTTGACCATCAGTGTATATTACCTAATTAGACAGAAATTGGTAGTACATATTTAATTCAGCCTCCACTGGCTCGTATCCGGTGAAGTGGCTGGTGGGGGACTTCCCAAGACTCCGCTTCCTCTTTCGCTTGCGAGGGAGGCAACAACCGTGTGGACTTGGGGGGCCCCTGGGCTGTTTGTAAATGTTTGTAAATATTGTATGAATGTGCAAGCGAATGATGAATTGTAAATATGGTATGAATGAAAACACTTATCTCAATTATTAATTGCCTATTATGTAAAGGCAGATTGTAATTTCATCATAATCAAGTTGTTAACAAGTACATATTTAATGTGTCGTATGCTTTCTTCCGTCAGGGTCCGCTGACTATTTGGCGATTGAAAGCGCTTTGTGGAAATATAAAACTTTGTGAAGAGACAAGATGTTTTACTCGTTATATGTATATCTAACACACTATTTTCCTTTAGTTGTGGTATGAATTTGTTAACAAGTGATTAAAATGAAGTAACTATCTAGTATAAATGGTACAATGCTTACGTTCTATATTGTGAATCTATTAAATTCCCTAAGAGATTGCTAAGACAGGGTGAGGATTAGAGCTTATAGCCCGTTATGAGCTGAGGTCACCCTCGAACAGATAATGAAATTCCGAATGAATAGAGTGAGCTCCATTATCAAATTCTTTGAGTGCCTCCTTGAGCGGGAATACCTGATGGGAACCTCTGAAAGCGTGACGTCACAGCCTATATATCGATTATTGGACATTGGCTGTTTAGGCTCCAAGCCACTCAGGGTATTTGTAGTCTCACCGATTTACACAAAGTCTTGGCTTCATGGTTGAATCAAGGATATGACGATACCGCATTTAACAGACATAATGCGTATGCATCATTTCCTTTATGGACCCCCTACGATATAACCACTGAGAGAAAACAACAAATAATGAATGGAAAACGTAAATACAAAACTAAATATTGCCCTAGAAATCCTTTAATTTATTTCAATATGTACTTTTATCGTTTGTTTATAATTGTATGGCCAAAAACCATCGTAGTTTATGTAAATTTCAAAATGCATTGGGAGATATATTTACGAGATCTACAATACGGGAGAGAAGAGAGGTGGAGAAAAACCTTCTTTAGCGCAGAACAGTCGCCCAATTTCGTTGACAGCAATTGGCTTTGTTTTTTACCGATTCTCTACCTACCGACCGAAATGTTTTCACCTGAATTAAAGAGCTAAATTGTGTTTTATATAACTGAGTCTCTACATACTATGTTTGACTACATCCGGTATTAATTGTTTACAGAAGGCACATATGAGTAATGAGGGACTGTCAGGGCCATCAACACACTCATACTAACATGTGGACATTTGTGTTCATTAATAAATTCGACCAAAATACAACATGTCTCGTTCTATAATTAACCTAAGCCGATAACCTAAAAAAATGTATCAGCTCATACGTTCAAGGTTAACATGAACTCTGTGTATTTTAAACAGATATAAACAAAACTAGAAATGTCTAACCTGAAGAAACAATAATTGAAATCTTGGTACTTTCATAATTACTTAGTTTTTTTGTTTACTTCTTGAATAATATTGGTCACTAAAAACAGTTAATTTAACAAATTAAGCTAGGATAGCAAAGTACAAAAATCTAGCGTTGGTTTGTGAATTGAATTAAACCTATTATTATTCCAATCAACGTCTTTAACATTGATTCAAACCTAACTTTTGGGTAAATATGTAGACAAAATCTTTCATAAAGTCAATATCTGTTTTTTTGTTAAAATTTAAGTGCAAGGCCTCAGTTATGCTATGAAGTAGGTATTTTGCTTTTATAATGATGTTGATCCTAACAGATGGACTGGTATTTTCTACTAACCAATAATTGCTCATTGATAAATAGCATCAAAGAGCTGAAATCAGTTATGCATTATGCACTGTGCGACCAAGTAGAAACGAAGGGATAGGTTTACGGGCGGTGAGAGAAGGCAGGGCAGTAAATAGGGCTGGGACGTTGCACGTCATCTCTTCCAGCCATACAAGCCCTCGTAAAAGGGCAGGCACTGGTAATAAAACTAGCTAGGCTGGTATACGTATACTGGTGTAGTCTAGTTTGCAGCTAGAGCATCAAACCTGCATCATTACTGTTGCCTAGCCTTTAGTGGTGGTCTAGAGTTTAGAGAAATCTTTACTCTCCTTAACTGATTCAGTCAAAGCGACAGTGGCCTCGTGACTAGCTATACATTCATGACAGTGGGCCAATACAATACTGTCCTGATCGTCTGTGGCTCTCACGCTCTTGGTAAGCCCCCACTGCTCGGTATCCGGCAGTGGAGATCCTCTTTAGCATGTGAGGGAGGCAACGAGGAGTCTCTAGGGTGTTTGAATTATGCTTATGTTACGCGACGACGGATTTCTTGAATGTGCATAATGCATCGACCTACGAGTTCGTCATGGTATCGTTTTTTCTCATTGCATTGCAAATCGAAGTTCTATTGAACGAAATAGAAAAATAACTATTTTTAGGCCGGAAATGTTTCCTTCAAAAAACCTATATACGGAGGAAACTTCGTTTTCCCTACCTATTTTTTATCAAATAATTTCATAGTACTCCATAAAATCAAGTTAAAGCATTAAATTTTAATTGGCATAAAATAAACTCACCTAAATTGTATTAATGTCAAATTATGAACTTATTGAAATAGTGAAAAAGAAAACGGTGCTCGTGAAATATAATGTTTAATTATGAATAAGTTTATTTATAATTTGTTCTTTAATAATAAATGAAAACCAAACGAAGTTGTTCTACCTGATGGAAGAGGTTATTTTTTTTTTAATTTCTGTTGAATGAAAAAGCTCTCGAACTGTTCGTCAGCCTTCGCTGTCTCGTATCCGGTGACGTGGCTGACGGAGGAGCGTGGGGGATTTCCCAAGACTTCCTCTTTCGCATGTGAAGGAGGTGACAACCATGAGGAGGTCTATGGGCTGCTTGTAAATGCTGTATGAATGAGCGAGTGAATGAAGAATTGTAAATATGGTATGAATGAGATTTATCACAATTACTTACTTCCCAATAAGGCAGATTGTAATTTTAGCACAATAAAGAAGTATTTTATCTATCTCCATGTAATAAAATACAGATGTGTACTTCGTACATTTATGGTTTCGAATGTGATTCAGGAGAGATTTAGGTAATGGAAGTATTGTTCATTGAGTACCGTCATCCTGGAATAAATATTTCTCTTAATCCATGCCACTTACGATTTTTTTTATAACTTCAAAATCGTCAATAGAAAAGCAGTTGTCAAATAAAAATATGGCTGAAGAAGAATAAGATGAAAAAACCAATCCGTGGATGGTGAAAATATGAATATGAATAGCCCATAGTAAATAGCTTGTGAGTTATGTTCCTACTATAATTAAAAAGGTGCGCATTAAACTAGTCGGAATCCCATTAGTACCTGGCGTTACATCTCACATATTAAATACCATTAATGGATATACACAGACCACTCTACTAGCCCATAACTAACAGGTTATTCCATTAATGTGTCTACACATTCCAGGGACCACAAATTGCAACACTGCCCCCCTACATTACCAGCTGTTATGAATTGTGGTGATCATCTCTTGGGGCTTTGCTGATTGATGCTGAGGCTATTCATGCGATCTATGTATTCATGTAATATTTATGCATTTACTAAAATTAGGTGAATTAGTCTAAAACAGAATAAATGTGTACAGAGTGGTGTCATTTTCTTACATGGAGTATACTTTTCCTGAAACCGGATTCGAAAATAAATCTTTATTTATTTTTGGTGCATTTTAACTAATGAATAGTTCAATTTGTTAAGACCTATTATACTAACCGGCAATGATTACATTTAGATTTTCTTTGTATCACAATATAAAATTCTGCTATCAGTAATTCGTATCAGGCAATGTAATCTCGTTGAAAAGAGTTTACCAGTAACGAGAATGCTTGAATAATTTATCTAAATAATGGTGCTACAGCGGTATACCAAATTTGAAATTATAGCAGATAAAAAAAAAATTCTTGATCACCGGAGTCAACTTCTGATATACTTAGTTTTAGCAACTCTCAATCTATTGGAAGTGCTTAGTTTTATGCAATGGGCCACTAGTTTTATAACGTGTACATTTACAGTTAAACATTTCAAAAGATTTGATGAAGTTATCAAAACAATTTAGCTTCATCTCACTATCACACTTCAATTGTATGTTTGAATTGTTTTCACCTGTTGAATATTACTGTCAACACCATTCTGTCTAAGAGTCCCACATATTTTTCAGAATTGAATTTGACAATTGTAATAACATATTCTCTTAGAGAAATTAACTGCTACTTGTTCGTACTATCAGACCTCTGCGCCTCAAAACAGTTTCCATATAACTTTTATGTGACTTGAGTTATTGAAACGAAGTAGATGTATAGAAGATAAACTGTGATTGTACGTGTGAATAAATTAATCTTTATTTTAAATTATTTAAAGATGGCTTTATTTTGTTCATGGCTTTTATAAGATATTCTTATCACCTAAATTCGTACATAACATCAGGTGTAAATTTTATTTACATGGACGTTTTAAACGGTCTACAGGGCTCACTCAATATTGTGCTGTACGGGACAAGTTAAAAGGATTAAAACCCAGAAATGTTTTTTTATATAAGCTAATGTTGAATAATCCCTACACTGTGCCTGAGAAATGGGAATAGCCTGCCTGGAATGGAACTAGTCCTGCAATAACGGGCTTAGCTGCAGGGACGAGGATAGGTTTTTATCCCTTTGGCCTCATTACTTGACGGTTTGCTAAATTACAATGGCTCTCATGATCTATTCGTTTGTTTTCCACAGTTTCCATTTGGCACCGTACAAGCCTCCTTCATGTCCCACGGTTTCTTAGTTCTTCTCTCAATATAAACATTCTTTTCAATCTTTTATCTGTTACTAGTAGGGAATTAAAATATAGCTAACAGTATACGTATAGGTTATCCAAACATTTTCAAAATTATAATAATCGTTCTGTTTAAAATAAATTTGGTTTCAATAGAACGTGTATCAAATTTTCCAAAACCATTCCACAGCCTAATTTCAAACGCAGACTTCGAAAAGTACTGTATGATTACCTAATCTAGCAATTATATTTTTTTTTATATTGTCAATAATTCTTGTGAATTGATCTCCAAATAGAAACAAAAATTGTTATTTATTATCCTAGTTCCGACTTCCTCGACGTTTCATTGACCTGGGAGAAAGGATTGAGAGAAAATGGGTATATAATTCGAAGTTTGGGTGCTAACCAAGGAGCTTTCGGTGCTGCTTAGAGATAAAATCTAGGAGTTAGTTATGTGCTTAAAAATATCCCTTACCGTAAATCCGTGACCCGCGAAAAACGGACAAGTCAGTAAGCAATAAGTTTCAAGTGATAAAACGATCATACTGGTGAATCACACTACATACACATAATACATGTTATCATTCAAAGAAAGATGTGAGATATTTCGGTGAATTGGTTACAACAAAATCGATTACATTCGTCGATCCTAACTCTTATGAACTCAAAATAACATTAAAAGGAGTTATATAATGTCGGGGGGCGTCACTAGGGGAGTGCCTAATCACTCTAGCCCTGGTGACAAGTGCGGATTGTTGTAGTTAATAACATGGACCATGTTCCATGTCGGCGTTGATATCTGACTCCATTTTTATTGATAGGGATGTGTCCCGACAATACACTGTTTTCAGGAGAAGAGGTTCAGAGGTTCATAAAGAATAAGACCAGTTTTCAAAGTTCGGGCGGGAGATTGGCAGCGTAATAGTTACAAGTCGTCAGAGGGTCTGCTAGAGGCTGTGAGACAGGGACGGCGCAGAGGTGTGGCAGAGAAAGTAGGCTGACGAAGAGTCTGTGTGTCGGCCTTCCGGGGCCAAGCGGCCCTGGCGTAAAGCGACCGAGTAGTGCGGCTGAGGAGACTAGGAAAAAGAGTGGTTTTCCAGGGCGAAACCCCTTGGTTTTAAACATTACTTCCCCTTCCTACCGGAAGGAGGAGCCTAGCTTGAACGGGGTATGTTTATGATGGCACACCTGCGCCGAGTACGTGCCCCTCGTCCCCTAAAGCACTGTTTATTGGCATGGCTTTTAGATTGTATGACCGCCGGAAAGTGACTGAAGGTCTGCCCGGGTCTATTTTATTAGGGGCAGGTGGCTTACCCTCTCAGGTTTTATTGCTGTCCTTCGACCCTCTGTTACATGTTCCACGACTACCGACCTCTCTATGATTTATTACAAGAAGTTTACAAAGATTTTCATTTATATTATAATACATTAATTGCACCAGAGTATAGGGTTAGCGCTTGCTACATATAATAATCCTGGTATTGCCATAACTGAATTCCTAGAAGCCATCGACGCAATCTTGATAAAATATCAAAGAGGCTTAGAAACGAAAATCTGAACGATTTGTAGACCAGTTGTCCTCTGTTTCCACACCTTTTACTGGCTCACAGCATGACCTCAACGTACGACTAACCCTTGACATTTCATTAAAACTCTACCAACAGCTGAAAGCAATTACACCCAAAGAAGCTCTGCATGAAATTAAACAACCGTTAGTCTCCTGGTGACGAACTGATAACTGGTTGAATATTTCATTATTTGCTACGAAAATCGTTTGTACTTCTCGTCACTCTTTCCAACAGTTATACCCATGACGCACATTCCAATACAGTGTAACTACGCGATAATTGCTATAACCCTCTAAACCAAGCCGACCTGCTTACTTCGACAATACGCTTTCAAACCGTGGATTTGGTTTGGACCATCATTCAACCATTCAACAATTACGCATAATATTAGACTATATCCCTTCAGCTTTTGAAAGGAAGTTTACGTGGCGTTTCGTGATGTTCAACAAGCCTTTGACAGAGTTTAGCACACACCACTTCTCAACAAACTTACTAGCTTGTATTGTGTTGCTGTATTGTATTGTATTGGCCACTCACGTACCGTTTAATTCTTAATTGATATGTTAATGAGCATATTTTTGGTATTCTAGCATATACATCACCAAGCTGTACTAGACAAACACTAAGATTGCATAATGGGCAACCCTAGATAAAATGTAGGGAGCTATCACTCCATGTCCTTCCCTTTTTATATCATATCTCATGTCATGTCATATCTCATTTCCTGTACCGTTCACATCATTAGTTTATTCTTAGAGATTTTTTACATCTTTTATTTATTAACGAATTTCATCAATTTTTCTTTCCTTAATACACTTTGAGTTTAATATCACTTGCGGCGTCTTATAACTAAAATGAAAAGCTAATTTTCTTCGGCGTTTAAGCATTGAGTAATTAACGAATGATGACATTGTGCCACGTAAGGGTAAAATTTTTATGATTAATAAACGATGACTCTGCTACCCCCACGATGTGAAACAGGAAACTGGTGGGTTTTTAGGGGCGGTCGAAATTTGAAAGGGTCGGTTTGAATGTCCCCACGAGGAATTTTAAACCCAAATCACACTGACCCGCCCGAAAATGCCCTGCGGATTATTTACCAGCCTTTGGTCCACTCACCCTGTCTGATTATTGAAATGTTACTCATATGAAAAATTAATGAAGTATACCGACTCATCGCTGATTTCGTGAATTGTGCACGTTGAATGAACAGTATTTGAAGAATGTTGAGAAAAGAATTGTATCGTGGCAGGACCTGAGGTCTTGGCTATCCTTTATTAATACTGGTAGTAAAATAATGAAATCAGTTTAAAATTAAAAAAAATTATTTCATTTGTGTTAAATGTGATAATGGCTCATCCTGTTAAGTCTCATATTTATATTCTAAGTGTCACAGGTATGTTTTCTCAAAAACTTAAAATATATATGCATCAATTTTCAATTCAATCAATACTGATTTTTGTCACGAAATTAATAATGAAATGTTTTATTATCCATTAAAGCATACACGGTTAAACGTCAATGATCATTACAACAACTGCTATTATTTTAGTTGTTTACTAACATATTTTCTTTTCTTTTGCAGGTAATGGACTTAAATAACAATCACGCATGGAAAATACTTGAGGTTTGGCTAAAAAATTTAAATTAAACTAGAGTGAAGTGTTTATCAGGCAATTAATTCATCTACAAATTACCGATTTTAATTTTTTATCAACTTGAAAACTATTTCATAACGTTTTGTTTACAGTTCTTGTGTTTTACCACTGGATGTTATAGACACATTCCAATTTATAGATGAAATCAAATGGCTAAAACGTTGATGGTAATTTACAAGATTCAATCTAAGCTAAATTTATAATGACTAATTTCGTAAGTTGTACTTACTTGGCAGGTATGTGAGGGATTTCGTGAGTTCTAGCTTAATTTCAAAGGGTGATTTCATTTTGACCCCCAGGCTGGAGAATTACGTGTGTAGACTATCCCGCAATGCAGTTCGGACCTTCGGGTAGGGTCTCTTCTAACGCCGTAGCTTCGCTTTTATCTAGTTGGTGACCCTTTAACTTTATATAATACAAATTTCATTTGCAAATAAAAATAGATGATTGAAATTGGTATTGAAAATAAAATAAATATTTATATAGTTTTTAGCGGGAAATCCATCCAAATGGAGAAGAAATAACGTCCACAAGATCCTATACCTGTATGCTACACATTATTCGCTGAAACATGGTTTTTCCTGTTATTCCAAGCCATTTGGTGACCAGTAGACTAGCTTATTGATTTCACACATTTTTTGTGTCAGGATAAGATTGAATATGCGCCCGAATGCCCCTTCGAAGTTTTTAAATATATATGTTATTCGTGCCTCCTATTTCTATTACTACATCCATCATTATAATAAAGAAATTTTATATATGTTTAATTCATTTTAACTGCTTATGTGCTGACCCATCTATTTTATTAATCATTTTTAGATTTATAGTTTGTTCCTTAACCTAGGCTCAATTATTAATATTCCATCTTTTAGTATATATCATACATACCTAATACGCAGCATATAAATAATTACCAACCAACAACCTGATTATTTTAAATAAAATATTTTATAGCAATACAATGAAATTATATGTACGGATAATATAAATAGTGATAATTATATAAGTATAAAACAACATTCAACATGCAATATTTCTTTTTCAGCTCTGAAGTTCTAGTGAGTTTGTAAGCTATAAAAAAAGCAATGAAACTTTATTATATATTTTTTAAAATTATTATTACATAATAATTTTATGAAAACAATACGAATTGATTTTGAACAAAATTTAAACGGATTTTTTTATAATTTATTAAATATTTAGCCTGGTTTATAATCAAATTGAGATTATCACTAATATTATTATTTTTCACTGTACGTTTCTTTATTTATTAGGGTTTTTCTTCAATAAAACATTGAAAAAACTGAATAACTTCTATGTTCATATTATTTACGAATTATGAAGTCATTCTGAATATTTCCTGCAAATATATATCATGATAGTTTTTTTACTGTAACCATTAAAAACATTTATGTAATATAACGTGATTTGTATTTTGCTTGTGTGATAAAAAGTTCAATCATCGAATTTAATATTAAATAACGAAATATGGCTAAAACTGGCACTATGTAATGGGCATATTCCCTGAATACTTTGTGGACTGTAAAAATTTACTTACAATATTCAAACGAATAAAATAACTAGTATTAAATAATGATTTTTTATGAGTTAAGAATTTTATCAATTAATTAAAAACTTATTGTATTATACAAATAGAAATTGCTCATGAATACCGAAAAAAGTGACATATGTAATTTGTGTGAAATATATTTACGATCCGGATTAAATCTCTACAAACGAAAAAGAAAAACATGCAACATAACATTTATTGTACTTTCCTTGCAGTACTTACCTGAAAAAACAAAATGATAGTTATTAAATTATGGTAATGATTAAGCAGTTCAAAATTTTTAATTTACCAGCTAACCGTGAAATTATGAAAAGGGGTTATTTCAACTTCGCTCACCTTGTATCTCCGTGATGAGGTGACCAGCTGACCAGAAAAGAAAACAAATAGATATATAAAATGAATAATGCAAATTAAGATAAATATTGTGTAGTACTTGCCGAGTTCAAAAAATTATTCTGATACATCTGAATATGAATGGTATATTCCAAAACATCTTGTACTATGCTCATTAGTCTTACAATAACAGGATGATGAATTTATTAGGACTTTTGTACCACTTTATATATCTATTATTTTGTATTTAAATTGTATCTTTTAAGATTAACACTTCTTGCTATCAAGACCTGAGCGACATGGTATCCTAAAACTTTATCAATGAAATTTATATTATTTATTATCAAATGAAAATCTTCTAAACCTCTTACGTTAACATGAGTCAATATCCCGGCGGTTTCATTCACTCATGCATATATTCACAGCTCACAACAAACTCCGAGTAGTAAAACAAACAATGATATGTTTTTAATTAACTCACGTCAAATCTCACTAGTATCTAACAATATTGTTTTCTTATATATAGTATTTATTTTTTTAAAATATAAATAAAATAGCTGTCTCCATGGTTATTGACGAGCTTCGTGTAAATACTAGCCAAAAACGGAACCGACTGTGAGCAGAACCTCAGAACGAGCGACATTTGCTCGAATCCACGGAGTCAGTAGGACAAATACAGAAGATTGCGGCAGAGGTTAAAGCTGACTGCTAACAACAGATACCCCTGCGACAACAGCACAGTATTGGATCTTATCCGTGTTTTTCTTACGCCTTTGTTAATTACCGAATATATTAGCAATTGTAAAAATATTATTAAAAAAGACCAAATTTTTCCACAGAATAATATAGTCGATAACATTGGAAATAATACACGTAAAATCCTAGGAAATAAGCAAACAGATAACTAAATTAACATAGTATATTTACTTAAAATAAGAGTTAAAAAAAAAAAATCAAAAATATTTTTTAGAATAAAATTAAAAAAAAAAAGATTATTTCGGATGGGATATTTCATTCGGGGAATTCGTATGGTTTAGTGATTTACCGTAACTGCATCTAAAAAACGACCTTAAAAACCGTAATGGCCTTAAAAACGGCTAACGAGGAGCAATTACACCGTACTCTCTTAATTATGAAGCTATGAGCTATGGCTATTGAAATGCGCTTCCAAATATCACATTGATTTGTAGGTTTAAATTTTTTATTAAGAATTTTTGTGCCAAGTAATTTTGTTTAATAATTATTAAATAAGTATTTAATTTAGGGAGGGGTATACATAATAATTTCTATGGGTTTAAATTTTATTTTTGGAATCAATATTTTCTTTATACATTATACGTAATATTAATTAAAAATAATTAATCAAACGGTCCACACGGCTCGACCGATATTCTAAACTTGGATACGACAAGATTGGCCACCCCTGACATTAACTGTACATTAGTTATTCGTTCGCATGACTGCTTTTTAACTGTTTAACCGTGTGTTTAACTGTTTAGCTTCATGGCGGTTATAAAACGAGTGATGTTCTGATATATGTTTGAAATGGAAATACGACAGATGTCTATAACTGGCGTGATTTCATTAACTACCAGCGGAAGTTAAGGGTTTAAAACCAAAATTCGTCATGTTATGACGTGGCCACTTCAATCATTGCACCGTTTGAGGGATGACGCCGCGTTAAAAACAATTACTGTTTAGTTTTACATTTCGAATGAAAGGCTTGTCTATCCACAGTATTTTTATCTCAGCACTAGTAATTTTGGAGGGTCATAACAACGTCATCTTCATGTGCAAACATTTCAGGTTTTCATATAAAAAAATACTTTTCCGGAGGCTCCTTTCTGTCGGGGAGAGGTTAACCGCATCCATGATTACCACATGTATAGTACACGTATCCATAATCCACGTATCCATGATTACCACATGTGTGGTACACGTATCAATGATCCACGTATCCATGATCCACGTATCCATGATTACCACATGTGTGGTACACGTATCCATGATCCACGTATCCATGATTACCACATGTATGGTACACGTTGTTCACTAAAACATTATTATTTTCTGTTACGATTTCGTCACGGTCCGTACTAAACTTGCCTGCGGTGATCAGTGCTGGTTTTGCGCCTGGATTATGGAGTACTCCTTGTGGGTTAGGGTTATAAGTTATATTTACGTTAACTGTTAAGACATTTGAGTGGAGAATATGGGGTCGACAATAAAGTGTTGGATCATGGAACTTGGCTAGCTGCGGGAAGCGGCTGGTCGATATGAGGCCTCTTTGAAGAGCCTAGTGCCGCTTGGATGTGGCTGCTGCAGCAGAATCTCCCCCGCCGATCACCAATTAAGCACTTACGCAGGCTAGTACTTAAGTGCTCATAATTAGAGTGCAACCCTCGCTAATGTCGGTTTGATTTGAGTCATCAACAGGCTTTGGCGGCAAAACTGAGTGCCTCATTCCTATCAACTCTTTATTATTTTATATTTAGCTTCATAAAATAAAACATACTTTTATTAAAAATAATTTATATATATACACATTTTCTCCTTCAACTAACTACACTTTATCGATTTTAGTAAGGCATTAAACGTACATGTGCATGATGCAATGAAATACTTAAACATGACCGCGCAGATTGCTTTCGATGACTTCACCAACTGCAAAGACAAAATTCTATTTAAGAGTCCATGCCATTGCTACGCTGACACATCTATCAACTATCGAGTTGATTAAATAATGATAAACTGTTAGGATAGTATGATTTTAACCCCTGAAAACATGATTTCTTTCTAGCCTTCAAGATAGTATTTCGTCATAGTTTTGGTATTTTCAATAACATTATTTGTTAACACTTCTTAATCATTTGTTACTTGCTAAAGAAGTGATCGGCATTCAACCAGCATTTATTTACATTTAACTCACCTTTAATAACTTCTTATACTAATATTTTGGATTAGCTTACTAAATGAAGTACAAGGACGCCTAAGATATCTACTAAAAGTTCTTATTTCAACTTTTTTATCAACCACATCTACCCTACCAGATTATTATTATTATCAGATTATTAGCTGAGTAAAAATATATTCAGAAAATTATGAACAAATTTTCTACCATTCGAATAGTTTTTATTTTTTTTTTCTTCATGGTCCTCCAGAAAGTTGTGTAATGTGTACTTTGGTCGATGTGTCCACCTTGCCTCCATATGTAATGACCATTATTGTGAGAGGATATTATCGAATTTTAGTGTTTTATGATATTTTGTACATTTGAAATTGGAAAAAGTTTTAATGAAAGAGACCAGGGCATACATTTGTTTGCTACATCTCCTCCACCGTAACGAAAACTCAATAGTTTTTATCCAGGATGTTGTAAAATGTACTCTTGAAATTGGAATTAGATTTTAGCTACGGCCGATATCTAGGACCACAATAGAGGTCCTACATTCTCCTATAGCACTTGTTATTAATTAATTTTATAATAATTGAAAATTAAGAGGGATACTTATTATTATTATTAACCTATAAATAGTTTTTAATAATTTAAATTTATAAAATTTTATTTACTTCTTGGAGAATAGTTACTGTAGTAACAAGAAATAATACTATATTAGTGCAATAAAGTTATTATTATAACGTTATGTGTCGCTTTCAAAGCGAAGTATTTCTCTTCAGCCTCGATGGTAAAGTTAACAAACAATTGCTTCTTCGTTTCTTGCAACCAGATCGATTGCATCTTGATTGACAAATTGAATTAAGACAGAAGTTCTATTAATGACCTCTAAGCACGCGAAAATTATCTTTGAAGTCCACTGTGTTCTCCTTGACCTTCTTCGGGGGTTTAGCGCAGCTCTATATATTCTGTGATAATACGAATAGTTTTGACAAATGCGCATGCTTTAGTACACTTCAGGCACCATGACAGGACAACGTAGAGCCCGAAGTATGGAGCCGTGAAGTAGTGATGATATAGCATGAACTGTACACATGCTATCTATCTAAAAGTAGTTTCATTTGTATCGTTAAAGTTGCTTTCTATTACTTTGGTGGGCTATTAGCAAGCTAGCACCCTTTTATGATTACTAAAGAAAGAATTTAGAATTTATTCTATGAATCTTTTCTCTTGAAATAAAAAAAAAACAGCTCTATCAGGTGACAATCGAATTGACTTGTAAACAAAGCATTTTTATTGGTATTTTATAGTGTAAAAATTTTAGGTTTTTTATAGTTATTTTACGAGTACATTGTTTAGTTTTTAGGCTTAGTCCTATGTAAGTTTGAGCATCCAACAAGTTAAGACATACAACTCAGTCTAAATTAATGGAAATGTATTTAACGCATCTACAGTTTAATAATAGGACGAAAACAAGACAACGTATAGTTAAATAATTTCTAACTTCATGAACTTCTGTCATAATTCTTCATTAGTTGCATAACAAAAGTGACACAAAACTTTTCATAAGGTTACGATAAAGCTCACTTAAATATTAAAAGTATGCAAAGAACTTCAACGGCGATTAAATATTCCAGTGGGTTTATTAAAAATTAATGAAGCCTAAACGGGCGGTTCTTCTCTAAAGGTCATTAAAAATTCTTTAATTTCTTGAATTCATTTTTTTTTTTTTTTTTTTTTTTCCTGTTTAAACTAACAACCATCGTCCTTTTAATTTATTACTTAAATGGTCGAAAACAATTTATTACCGAACTAGAAAGGAAATGTACTGTGAAACCTATACACCAATGACTGTTTACACTCAAATAGTCTTTAAATTAGTTCTGTTTATTTTCAAAAAGCACCAAATGGAATTATTTGGATTGATTTCAAGAAAAAAATCAGAATTCATTAGTCGAATTTATAAGCTGACTATATATATATATTTTTTTTTCCATAGCTCTTAAACTTATAAAAAATAGGATGTGGGAAAAATAAAAGAAAATTACTGACTATATCTCTTAACTCATATGACAATTAATATAATAGTTATATAAGTCCCGAGACTAGGGAAAAAATTTTCTACTGTATTACATTTAATTTATTGTTTAAAAAAATAAAATAAACGCACAAAATATTTCTTTAAACTACCATAAGAAATATCATATTATATTTGCGTGTTACTAGTGATTTTACTTTCTTTTTTTTATTCTATGTATACTAAACTTCTCAGTAAATTTTCCAAACAATGTAACATTGTAAACACAATTATGGGGTCTCCTTCTAACTCGTGTCTTCATATCTGTCTGATTTTATATGTCATTCATATTTGCTGGTTGCCAGGTATCACAGCTTTCAAAATCTACTTGAAAGCTGTACCGCTCCATGGTTTGTCTTTTTATGAATCTAAAATCAAAACAGTAAATTTTTAATAGTATATAATCTGAGACATGAAAATTAGTGAAATGAGATCGAATTGTTTCATGTAATTTATTTTTTCAATAAACGTCACGTAAATCAACACATAATGTAAATTTTTCTAAAGTTTTCTCAGGTTATAAAATGGTAAAAAAACAACCAGGTTAAACAAAACAACATAGTGTGAGCCATAAGTAAATATGTAGTATTAGAATCTCTTATTTATAATACAGTTTTTTCGTTGTAATAAAGAGTTTTTGTATATTTCATTTAAAATTCTCTTAAAACAAACTAACGAAAGGTTATTTTCCCGTAAAGTTCCTTACCTGAAACAAGCAAGTTTCAATCAAAATCAAGCCTTATCCTTTTTTTTTTATTCATATTATCATCGCTTAAGTGTTGAAAAATCGCCTATTTTACAGGTTTTGCTTGAAGATCAAATTTTTGAATGAAATATCAGCAAAAATAGATATAAACATAGATAGAAAAAAAAGGTGATAGTGGTACTTATAATCAAAGCTCTTGAAAAAAATACTCTTTGATTCCTTCGCCGTATATTGGCAGTAGAAGAAAACTGGTCATTGAGTTGAAAGCACATAGGTGATGCATTTTGGAATGAAATTTAAAGGATCCATGGTTAAGAATTGTATTCAGTTTACATTGTATATTGTAGATACATAAGTCATCAGTCATCAGTTTACAGAATATTGTAGTATAGATTTTTTCCGAGCCACTTTATGGTTTACATAGTACAGGTTAAGGCTTCACAAGTTTTCTCAGGTTATAAATGAGCAAGAAAAAATATCATGTGCAAATATGTAGTATTAGGATCTATTTTATTTCTAATATAGTTTTTGTTGTTGTAGTACAGAGTTTTTGTATATAATTTAAAATTCTTTTTTATGTGTTTACCTTTTGTTTTAAAAATAATTTCATATTTATGTTTTGTTTCGTCACCGAGTTTCAAGTATTGCCATTCCTTGGGATACCATTAGTCCACCGGGTTGTACATGTGCTGAATATATTTTAGTATACTGTTTAGTGACAGATTAAGTGAACTATATGGTTTGCAATATAGCATGATTGTTTGTATGAAACCGTCCCTATTAAATAGTTTACTATCCAGCCAGTGTTCATTTGCACTTCTCGATCCCATTAGTGGGATCTGCTCGTTACACTTTAGTTTTCATATACTGCTTTATCTCGGTGCATGCGTCAGGAACTTGTTGATGAAATGTATAAACATTACATGATAAGTTTATCATGGGAGCCGTTGAAAAGGTAAGTCTGTGCCACTGGGCAGACAGGGTGTGTGATCCATGAAGGGCATTAGTATTCAGAACAAGGTGCGGGAGCTGAGCGCAGGGAAGAAGGGCCAGGAGTTAGGAAGGGAAGGTAATACCCTCGAATATTTGAACTGTCTATGGTGAATATTAAATAGCCCTAGGCCAAGGCCAGCCTTAAATCCAATGCTTTTCTTCATATATTTTTTTAAAAACCTTTTCGAATAGTGAGAACTTTTTTTCTGGTAAAAAAAAATATTTAATATTTAATTTATGCTTAACACCCACGTGTATTCCACATTATC
The DNA here is from genome assembly GCA_930367205.1 of Acanthosoma haemorrhoidale. Taxonomy (NCBI): domain Eukaryota; kingdom Metazoa; phylum Arthropoda; class Insecta; order Hemiptera; family Acanthosomatidae; genus Acanthosoma; species Acanthosoma haemorrhoidale. The sequence goes on along the minus strand of OV884011.1, from coordinate 30,335,714 downwards.
TTAGGAAGTGTGTTGAATTAGAAGCCTGCTTTTATTTGTAGAGCTGTATGAGAATGGAAAATATGTTCGTCTAGGGATTCGAACCCACATTTTCGATATCTATGCTAAGCGTAACACCCTTCTAAAAAAAAATAAATACTTTTCATGTGTGACACTGTATGTTAAGTGCACTATTAATGCCTTTATGAAATTATATACTTTTAAAATTCTTAACACATGATACCTGCCATCAAGTTAATATCTTTAATTTTCTAACCTGTTTGTTTATAATAAAATAAGAAACAAAGTACCAACCTTTTCCCTATAGCTTTAGTTATTTTCACCTGAACTTTTTCCACGGACTATGGCGTGTATTGGAACAAGTACTTATAAATATGAAAAAAAACTTAAAAATTTAAAAGGCTTGTGAGTAGACTGTATTAGACTGAAGCCCGGGTTATGAAGGTTGTATGAATGCTTTAGATGAATGTTATGAAATGAAAGCCATGGGCTTAATATCAACGTATAATTACATATCAAAACGAACGGATAAGAACTAAACTACAATAAATTGACTTTAAATGGAAAGACTAAAGTAAAAAATTCTAATGAACGAAAAAATGAAACAAGGCTTATGTTATTTGATCTTATCTGTGGTGCGATGGTTAAGATAACAGATAGTCGATAGTGCCTCACAAACGATTGCCCCGATTATATCGACTTGGTACAATCGATTAATGGATCAACCATCGAGCATCTTGGCGATATCATAACGCATTAGTTATTTCCAAACTTCTCGAAAGTATTGCTGTTCGCTGCTCAAAATTTAGATAAACACAAAACCTATACTTTGCAGTACCTATTATAATGTTATATCTTGTATTAAGTGCGTACATACTTGAATGAGCGTGTAATTTGTTGACGTGATTGTGATTTTTTGAAGCCGAATACTTGTTATTTAGTTTCCTGGTGAGGTCGTCGCTCAGGTTCCTTATGACTTATAATTTTGTTTTATATAAATTACACTTGGAAGAATGCCATTCTTTTCTAATCCAAAAAGCTCAAACATTTGATTTCTTAACTGTACCCATTTTCCACGACACCACAAGCCACAATAATAACAGAAATAAGCAACAATGTTGGGGTAGAAGATGATAAAATAAAAACAATAAGACGCACAAAAGGATTCCTTGAACGACTGTTCTACGAATTTTTCAATTAGTACAGTTGCTTTAGTTGTGCCTGGGTACGCAGTATATTGATTTTTCTATAGAATTCGCCCAGTCACCTGTGGTTCTTAGAACCACATTCTACTACAAAACCCCGAAAATACGTGTACTTACTATCTTCAGTTTCATGTATAAGTAAATCCTCAAAAAAAATAAAAACTTTTCAACAAATACAATTAAAACAGCATTATTTTCCCAAGTACAAATATCAAAGAAAGGTAAAAGGGCCATCTTTTATAATTTGTTGAGTTTGCGACTTAAATTAAAACTTTGATTTATTAAAAATTACCTAAAACCCTATCAAAACATAGTTTTAATACGTTTTCTCTCCCCCCCCCCCACTCAAACTCCTTTGTGTCCTGGAATATACGAAAAATAGTTTTATGTTTTAACTAAACGTGAAACAGCAGGAGCAATACGTGGTTGCAATTTGTGATTAATGTTTTTAAAATGGCGTTTTTTTAAACTCAAACATGTACGAAAGTTAATCACGTAATATATTGTAAGAAGTTGATAGAATCGAGACAATCGATTTTGATGAACTATCGACAATCGCTTATCCCTAGTAAGTCGTGTGCCACGGTAAACACTTCGGCTTTGATAAAACAGCGAATGATATTGAAATCTGACAAACTCCTGTGTTAGACAAGGCTGTGATGTTTCACCATTTGGGGTTATTACTAGATAATATGGCCAGTATCACGCTGCAATAGCTATATGTTTTTATCTAGCCATTGCGGACCGAAGTAATCACTTCATATAAGTCCCCTTGCTCAGGCAGGCCATAGTGTCTCACAATTGACACCTTATCAATATAAATAAATAACAATTGCTTGTCACAAGCTGATATTGTAGCACATTTTCAGCTATATCCTACTCCCAGTAAATTAACATTTAACTTCTATAATACATGGTAGTTGTACAGGATTTTGTTAGTAGTAAGTTCTGCTTGTAATTTCCGAGTTATTTCCTTAGATATTTTTACCTTAGGAAAAAATAAGATTTTTATATCATAAACAGCTTCTGAGTTTTTCAAGTACGATTTCTCAAGTACCAGTGACTTAAAAATGTTTAAAACTTTTCGAAATATTTTTCCTGTACTGTAACAAACAAATCATGTAAAACACGTGTGTCGTGTCGTCACGAGGGGGGTGCCTAGTTACCCTATCCCTGGTGACGAAGTTAGGGTTGATTAGGCTATGACCTGGACCTTGGGTTATTTACAATCGTTTCATGATGGTCTTACAATCTGACTTCATATTTGATAGGTATGTGCCCTGACAATGCTCTATGTTCAGGAGAAGAGGTATAGGGTAGGTAGTGTAGGTAGTTTGTGTGGTCTTGGAATGACCACGAATTCACACTCGGTATCTGAGGGTAGGCGAAATCCGTCCGGATCCCAGAGGCGAGCGTGAACCGGAGAGAGGAAGACTGGATTGTCGTGGGAGACACTACTTGGTAAATTTGTAGGGGCACGACAACCGTTGTCCGCGAGAGAGAGGTCTCTCCCAAGGAGCTGCTAGTTTTAGTGGGGTGAAGGCAGAGAATCCCACTAGGAGAGTGTGGGGTCTGACAAGGCCGGACTAAAACATAGCGAGGCTAGGAAGAGAGAGGTCCAGAGGTTTTCATAAATGAGAAGGCCAAGTCTTGAACATCAGTGCCGCTGCAAGTCATCAGTTAGCGAGTCGTCAGGAGAATTATTTACAGGCCACCCCCCAGGTCTAGTTCTAGTGGGATGGCTTCGTTAGTGCTCAATCTATGCCTCGTTATTGTGGCCAATGCCAGGCCAGTATGTGGTGGCCTTTGTTCTTGTAGTGACTCAGGCCTTGCCCGGGTCGCTAGCTACCTGCTCTTGGGTGTTTCCAGCCTCTTAACCAATTGACCTGCAGCTGCGCCTTTTATTGGTTAGAACATTTACAATGATTTATGGTTTGGTAATGTTATTTTCATTTGTTTGAATTAATTTACTATATACATATAGCATAGAGTATAGGGTATTTATCTTATGTAGTTAGCGGTCGCTACAACGTGTCTTCTAATAAATTTGAGATAGCCTCACCTAGATAATTAAACAGGAACAAAATACGAAAGAGACAAAATAACAGCTCGCTCTATCCAAGCATCTCCGAGGTTGGTCATCAAATCGAAAATGATCAAGATAAAAAAAAAAATTACTCGTCAACTACACATTTATGAAAGAGACACAACGCATTGTTCGACTTTTCCAAAAAGCCTCTATGAAGGAAACTGGCTTTATTGTAGTGCACTTGAGGCCCTCAATTCGCCGCCCTCATGAAAACAAAGCTGTTGGGCCCGTCAAGTGACTGACTCTCCATCCAGCTTTGTCCAACTGTACAACTGGAACAAAGCTCCAAGTTGAACTTGTTCACTCTAAACAACACTCAAAGCTGACAGTAACCAGATTTGAGGGTTGAATACTTCAATATAGTATTGTACAGGCAAGAAGTCACGAAATTTTCCTTTTTTTTCTTTAACGTTTCTTCATAATGACAGGAATACTTCCGGTGCCCTGGACAAGTCATCGTTAACTTCTAAGACCCATGTTTGAGGCATTAATGATCGTAACGCAGCAAGAAATTCTAAGATATTCAGTAAACGTTTGGTAGCCAAAAACAGTATTAAAAAGAAGAGGTTTTTGTTATTCGCTAACGATTCCCATTTTTGTAAACACTCATATCACTCACTGAGCATTAAAAATTGAAACGATGTTCGTTTGGTAGCGAGTAGTTTTAATCATGATCCTTTAAGAAACTTATTTGCGATTCCGTAAGTATCTGTCAATATCCTGTCTTCAATTCCTTCTTTATTTAGTTTAATTAAGCTACACAAATCCAAACTAATTCATAACTGATGACATAAAATTGAAATTGGTTAATTAAATCATATAAAGAATGTTTGGCCACTAATCCTTAGAGTACCTTGTGATGTTTATTTTGGTTGAATTTTCTCTGGGAAGACACAGCATTTTTAGTTTTAAAACGAGGAGTATAAGCGCACACAGTGCTTGAATGGTTGGTGCAGCACAATTAATTATATGGAGGTACCGAGGCATCACTTAATATTTTAGGAGGGACAATCAAGGGCAGGGTTGGTATTTCTTAATTGTAGTTTTGTCTTAAATAGGATTGTGAAGATGATCGATCCACTACTTCCCTACTCAAGGAGCAGACTCATAAAATCGATACTAAAACGACGAAGTAATCGACCAGCAAATATCCAATCCTAGGGAATCTTTTCATATTCGATGAGTTGGGGTAAAGAGAGAAGGAAATGATGATTCGGCATGCTTGATTTAGGTCACAGACATAAATTATTCTTTGTGAACATGAAACAAACAAATCTCCATAATCAGGGTGCTGTAAGAATCCACCTGTCTTAGAAATCAATAGTACTCCTAACTCCAAAAGTTCCGTGAAGAAAGCAGCTACTATCTACTTACACAGGGAAGACTTGCCGGTATAATGAAATTTTTGGTTGCGTTCACGCATTTAAAAAAAACTGTTTACAAATCTGGAAACACGGGAAGGATAAAATAACCTATGAGTTTTCTGATAGGCTCGGATAAGGAGAGCGAAGGGACAAAAGATATAATACTTACTTTGATGTATCTGGTACAGAAGATGGCGAAATGGCCAAAAATGAGGAATAGGGAAGAAATTAATGGAAATGGCGGGATACAAACCTCTATTATGTACTAATGGGGGACACCAAATATTTGGGATAACTCAAAAACAGGCATATCTACTCAGCAAGTGACACAAAAAGTGACATTATCACGGCCTGGAGAGCGGGAGAAAATGCTTGGGAAGCAACCAGAGCTTAGACGTTATGCAGTTTATCTTGCATGTCGCACATTCCAAATAAAAATGATAGAGAAAAATGTCTTTCATCTCTTTTTCTGTCAGTTCATGATTCCAATCGCTAGCACCTCAACTGTAATATAAAGACTAGATACGAAGAAGGAGAGGCTGCGACATGCCAGCAAAGGGAAGGAGAGAGTAATTGGCTGAGACTGCGGTTTGGGAATTAATCCTGGCGCTGCAGCTGACCACCAGATAGGACGATAAATAAATTAGGACACCACCCTCTGACCCGGGGGTGTCAAAAGGGCCTACTTTTCTAATTGGTTTTCAGTCTTAATGGCGTCTTTTGTATCTCGCCCACCTCCGTTCAGGCCACTCTGTCTCTTTTTAATTATTCTTCCTTTTTTTTTTGTCGACAAAGGATGAGTTATTAATTTATTTTAAATCCTTCTACTTTTTTTGTTTCGTTTAATTATCATCGGTTTGTACATTAGAGACGTCTCAGTGGAAAACCTCCATTTCCACTTAATACTTATAAAAGGGTTCGCTCGAGGTTTATTTCTGCTTACAAAAACTCGTGAAATTCGTTTTTAATAGAGGGCAGAGGGAAGAGGGTTTAACAGGAACTTTAAATGGACTGTTATTAAAGCAACTGTATGGTCTGCCTTAATTAGCCAGTAGGTTATAAGTTCAATTCAAAAGGAACATTAATCTAATTTTTTTTTCTGTTATGGTTTTGTAAAAACACACCTATTAAATATTAAGGACGACACGCTCGACTATACAATATATACAATTCAGCGAGAAGACCTCTCACCCCAACGTGATGGTCGCACTTGGGCTTACTGTCAACAGAACTTGGGTGATTTCATATGATTAAGACACTTTTTCTTCTTACTTGGGACCAACTAAATGTACGTGTTGGTTATAGATGATTTATGATCTTGTTTTTTTCTTTCCAAACACCTTTATTATGTTATTTATAATATATTAGGTAACTCCATAAATCGTGAACTGAAATTACATTTAGAGCCTGTTATTTTTACCGTAGATATGACACAATTTATATAGTTCATGAAGCTATTCGATATAACACAATAATATGTATAATATAATTATTATAATATATATAAACTATGACAACTATTATTATACATAAAAATATATATTATTACGTTCTTTGAAAGATATCGTAATTTTATTTTTTATTCTTTTACTTTAAATTTATTTTATTTACTATTTATTAATAGGTTCTATTAACGAAAATAATTCTGGCAAAAAGATGAATTTAATTACAAATAAAAAAAATAAATATATATTAATTATATAAATAGTTGTCTATAAATTCGATTCCTTTTCTTCTTTCATTCTCTTCATTCTTTAAACAAAATTAATACTTCTTCTCTTCGTGCTATTTCTCTTCCGTTCTCCTTTAAGTGAATAACCACTAACCAACAAAGTTTTTAAGTTTTTCTTACTCACAATCTCAAGCTATACATGTATTACGGGCTGATCCCAAAACTAGATGAGTATAATGCTCTGTGTGTTTTTATTATCACAACAACAACTATACTATCTTCTGTTTTTTCCTTTACTCTCAATTGTTTTTGTTTGCCTTCTTGATTCAAGGATTAAATAAAGATTAAATATTTATATACAAACTCCACAATATCTAATATCACAACAATATAATGTATTATAATATAATTATATAATATAATTATATAATATATAAAAAAAAGGTTTTTTGTTATTTCTAGGGAACAGGTCTCTTCCTCGGGATAATTACAGTAGCCTAATTGAAACTAATTTAAAATCTAGCTAAAACTAATTTAACCTTTACAGTTTTCCAGACAGTCTGTTGCCACTGATACGGGAAGGGTGGTGGAGTAAAGGTGTGGTAACGAGTAAACATACTTGTTGTATTTCCTTTATCTATTTTACCGTTCATTAAAGAATTTATTCATAATTATAAATATTTATTAAAGCGAATTTATTACAGTTTGACAGTTAGTGGTAAGCTACACGTTGTAGGAAGTTCCATTGGCCATTAAGTTTGGAACTAAAAGGTTTCCTTAAGTACGTTCGAAAAGTTTAAATTGTCAAAAATTAATGCATCTACCGATCTCCCAATTTTCCAGATGATTTGCTACCCGTTAATTTTTTATCCTATGTAGAAATATGACAGTATCATGTGCCTCGCGTTGATCAAAATTATTCACATAGATAAAAAACTGACATTTAGACCGTCTCATAGCACATATCACAGGATATTTCATAAAGATCTCCACTAAGATAGTGCCTTTTGGGTGGCACAGCGTGATGAAGAGTCACTATTGGGAAATCACACATTAATCTGCTTACAATAAGGTCCATTTGATTAATTGTTGCAAACTATGATAAGGTTATAAATATATACTTAATAAAAATATAAACACATACATTTACAAAAAAAAAGGAAGAATATTTATTGCCTGACAAAGTATCTATAGCCATTATGAATAAGTGGACAGATTGTTCGGTCGGTTATATACTGGCCTTTATTTTAAATTTATTAATCTCTTGTCGATGAAGGCAATACATAGTACAGCAACTCTGGCAGTTTCTTGATATGTCTGCTTATTCTATAATAGTAAAAAAAATCATTTTTGTAGTTCATAGTTAATAGAAACGAGACAAAATATCTTAAATTTCAATATTTGTTCATATGATTGCAATTATAAGGAAAGACTTTTACCCGCAAATTTTTTTAATAATACCTTAAAAATAGAATAATTTATTATTCTGTTGTGTGAAGACAAAAGAATCTTAAGAGTAGATCAATTCCTAAAGCAAAGTGTGATGAAAAGTGATGGCCTGAAATTTTCTGGTGTGTTCTTTTATAAATATAGATGACGTGGCTCGATCTGGTTTGTCTAGAAAATATACAAAAGAAAAAGTAATTGGAAGATAACTATAAAAGTTTCAGAGAAACCTCATTGTGAAAACAATACCTTGACGGTAGCTGGAAGTAAATTTATTTTTAATTATTGACCCATCTTGAATAGAACATAAAACGTTTTCTAAAAAAAGAGTATAGAAATTAATTAAAACAATATTAATAAAAAAATTGGGATCAATATCATCAATTAAAATTAATAAAGATCCCCACCTGCCAGTTTATAAGTATAGCCTATTCCTGTAGAGTAAGAAATTAAATTTCATTTCGGTTTTGGTACGATTATCATTCTCTGGTTCTAATAAGAAACACGTGGCTAATGCTAGTCTAATTGTGGATGTTGAGACTGAATAATTTATAGACATCAAAGTCCATCTTTGAAAACACTTCAAAGGTTTTAGTCTCATCTGATAAAGTTCACTCAACCTCGTGAGTGAAATATTGTCAGGTTTCGGAACCGGCCAAAACTGCCTAACTCCCACTCACGTCGCTCCATCGTGCAACTAGTGGCAACACTGGTCACTGTCGAAACGAACAGAATATTGCAAAAGTTACACGTGCACCACGTGCATACGAGAGACCTAACTCGAGACCAGAATCAGAAACCTGTTTTTTTTCTTCTTAGCCACTTATTATGGAAATGAGTGAGTAGAGAGCATTTATCAGTCGGCGGGGCTAATATTAGTGACATAGGTGGAAAAAGAAATAGTTGTTTTATTGCTATATAGTATTTTTTTTTAATTGAAAGTATACTACTATAAAGTAATCTAACTAGTATTAGATCAAGAGTATAGATTGTACGAGCTAACTTCATAACCCATCAGTCTAAATACAGTTCAGTTATAAGTTCCCTTAAGTTACACAGTGTTTTCTTTTTTATATTTAAAAGTTATTCCTCCACCTTCAAGTTCTTCGGATCTTACTAGCCTATTAACCTCATTCCTTACAGAGTTCAGAACCCTAATTACCCCTCTCATTTCCCTTCTTACAAATCTTGTATCCTACCTTATCCCCGTTAAACAAAATCCATAAGTGGATCCTTCCGACTCCTTATCCATTCTCCTTTGGAATGCGAATGGTGTTCGCACCCACACCAACGAACTGACAGCACTACTCCACGACAAAAACATCGACGTAGCTCTCATTACTGAAACAAGACTAACGAGTAAACGACCATTTACTGTTCGACAGTACAAGACTTATTGAACTGATCACCCAGATGGAACAGCTCATGCAGGTACCGCTGTCATTGTCCATAACTCCATATCCCACCACATAGTTCATCTGGTGGCACATGATTTCCTTCAATCCACTGCAGTGTCAATCACCACCCTCACTTTTCCCCTTACTCTAGCATCGGTGTACTGCCCTCCCAATAAATCCATTTCCGACTCCCAATTCATCTCCTTTCTAGACTCCATAGAACATCGTTTCCTTGTGGGTGGGGACTTTAATGCGAAGCACCTACACTGGGGGTCAAGATCCACTAATACACGAGGACGTGCTTTGCTGTCTGCACTCACACGGAAACATTGCTCCACTATCACTCCTGACACAGCCACCTATTGGCCATCTGATCTCAACCGAAATCCTGATCTCCTTGACTTCTTTTTTTACAATAGTTTAGGAACACTTAACTATTCACTCACGCGCCTCGATGACCTCTCCTCTGATCATAGTCCTTTATTATTAACCATTTCCCTAAGACCAATTCACAAACTGCCTCCTCCTTCATTTATTAGGGGCCCAGTTGACTGGGACCACTTCCGCCAGCTTCTTACGGAGTCCGTAAACCTCAAATTGTCCCTGAAAACATCCCAAGACCTAGACGATGCAGTGCATTCTTTCACTACTCTGGTCCAGAGGTCGGCTTGGGAGGCATCGTCACCCCATCGTCACCCAAAAATCCATAATCATAATCGTTTACCTCAGCATCTCAAAGACCTAATCCAATCCAAACGCCGCTCCAGAACAGTGTGGCAAAGATCCCGACATCCTGCTGATCGCCGCTCGTACAATCAGTACTGCCGATTGGTAAAGCGGCGATTGGCATCCTTCCGTTCCGATTCTTTCAATTCCTACCTCTCCTCTCTGTCTACCAGGGATAACTCGTTGTGGAATGTAACCAAAAAAATCCTAAAGTATCAACCTGTTTCACATCCACTCCGTCGTGATGATGGGTCCTGGGCGGCTTCGGATGGGGATAGGTCGGAGGAATTTGCTCTGCATCTTACCCATACTTTCACACCTCACCTTTCTCATCAAAGCCATACTCACAGCACAACTGTGGAAGATTTCCTCACTTCACCTATTCCTCTCTCTCTTCCACCAAAAGCCGTTAATCCCTCTGAGGTCAAATACCTTCTGAAAAACTTACCTTACCGAAAATCCCCTGGATATGATCTCCTTACTCCTCAAATTCTCAAACAGCTTCCTCCTAAAGCCATAATCTTTTTAACCTATATATACAATTGCATTATCCGAACGACGCACTTTCCTCTCCTCTGGAAACATTCCATTATTGTCCTATTCGCCAAACCCGGTAAACCACCCAATGAAGCCTCATCTTACCGTCCAATTAGCCTACTCCCTATCCTCTCAAAAATATTTGAGAAACTCCTACTAAAACGTCTACTTCCAATTGTTGAATCCAAAAACCTTTTTCCCACACACCAGTTTGGTTTCCGCCAACGACATTCCACTGCTCAACAAGGCCTTCGCGTTGTTGATCACATCACCTCAGCCCTTGAAACCAAACAGTATTGCACTGCTGCCTTTCTCGATATAGCTCAAGCTTTTGACAGGGTTTGGCACGCAGGTTTGCTCTACAAGCTCAAAAGATATTTACCACAGACCCTTTTCCTAATCCTACAGTCCTACCTTTCAAACCGCTTCTTCCAAGTCCGCTGTGGTTTAGAATACTCTAACTACTATCCCATAAGTGCAGGAGTTCCACAGGGCAGTGTCCTGGGCCCCATCCTCTATAACCTATACACCGCTGATGTCCCCTCTACTCCCAATACCTTCTTGGCCACATTTGCAGATGACACTGCAGTCTTGTCATCCCACCCAGACCCCGACATAGCATCCCATAACCTTCAAAAACACCTTGACGAGATCGAGTATTGGTGCAATCAATGGCGGATCAAAGTTAATGAAGCAAAATGCTCCCACATTACCTTCACCCTTTGTCGCAAGTCTTGTCCACTAGTTTATTTTAATTCTATTCCTCTCCCTGTATCCGAGACAGTACGGTACTTAGGCTTCCATCTTGACAAACGACTGACCTGGAACCCACATACGAGACTAAAAAGACAAGAACTAAACAGACGCTTTGGACAACTGTACAGACTACTTCAAAGGACATCCCATCTCTCAATAGAAAATAAACTACTAATCTACAAAGTTATACTTAAACCAATCTGGACATACGGAATAGAGCTATGGGGGACAGCAAAAAAGTCGAACATCAAGCGTATCCAATCCTTTCAATCAAAAGTCCTGAGAACAATAGTAAATGCCCCTTATTATGTCAGCAACAAAACCCTTCATAACGACCTTAACATACCCTACATTCTAGAACTCATCCCTTCCAAGTTTATGAAATTCCACAGTAGCCTTTCCAACCACCCTAATCCTGTAGCACAGTCATTGCACTGCGCCACTCATCCCTATAATCCTCCTCGGAGACTGAAACGGCAGTGGCCTCGTGACCTGCTATAAACGCGTGACAGTGGGAGTCCTGGCAATGGCCAGTTTCTCCAATCATGTCCTGAGCGTGTGTGGCTCTCGCGCTCTTGGTCAGCCTCCACTGGCTAGTATCCGGTGACGCGGCTGACGGAGGAGCGTGGGGGACTTCCCAAGACTCCGCTTTCTCTTCGCGGTGGATTTGGGGGGTCTCTGGGCTGTCTGTAAATATTGTATGAATGAGCGAGTGAATGATGAACTGTAAATATGGTATGAATGAGAGCATTTATCTTAATTACTTATTGCCTTATAAAAGGCAGATTGTAATTTTAGCACAATAAAGGATTATAATAATAATAAATATTTAAAAGTGTGTGTTCCAACACATTGTCAACTTAGAACATCAAGGTCGGATCCGTGCACTAGTTAATTGAATTAGTTGGAGAGATCCGGCCTGGAGGACCGAAATATAGGCTGAAACAGTTTGTTACCAGTGAATGACCTGCGAGACCTGAAGAGCATTGAATTCCTACCCCGAGATGGGAAGGAATAACGTGGGGGTAAATCACGGATTTACTGCTATGTCGTGCCCATGTTTAGTATTCCAGGGTTGTTCAGATACTAATTATTCCTCCCAGAGTACATGCCCGTTCATAATACCTGCCTGATTGACTATACGTCGAGAAACTTCCGAGTGGCATATAATTTAATATTAAGTCTGTATAAGCGAGGGGGGGGGGAGGGTTCTAAACCAAAATCAAGTTTAATGAAGTTTGAAACAAGTTCTTATCCACCGCCTTCCTTCAAACATAATTATAAACGAAAGTAAATTGATCATTTAATCAATTAGCTTAACCAAACAGGCTTAGTTCCCAGTCAACACTTTTGAGGATGATAACTGATCAACAAAAACACATTATAATTTTAGTGTTTAACAATTCCGAGTCAATCCGAAGAATCTTCAGGGGCGTCCCAACAAATGTTAGCAGATTTGAATTACTCTAACTGTCTGTTTGTCTGGCTACTGAGAATTTCAACCAGCGACAACACCAAAATGTTTGCATATTGTACAAGAAATCAAATGTTTAATTTAATCTAAGTCTATTTTATTTATCGATGTACTCGAATGTGTGTGTGTATATATGCAGGAAACTAAAAAATAATCTAAAGGGAAATAAAACAAATAAATGCTCTTGGCAATAGCTTTAGTTTTGAATCTAGCGACGGGTTCTTTAATTTCCTCAATCATCTGCGGGATTCTTAGTTCGTCCGGAGCTTCCTAACAATACGGTATAAATTAGATAAATTGTTAACATTTTATTTTTTAAATATATATATATATATATATATATCTGGGTCGGGATTCATAATAGAAACACTCTATGGAATGATCGAAATAACTATTTAATGAACTATAAACAGTAGCGTAGGACAGCAAGAAGGCGGGGCTCCCTCGAGAACAGTCAGTGCACCATGGAGTGTCTATCAAAGAATGAATCCACTGGTCCTTCCAACTAACCATCTAAGTTTAAGGGTGTGGCCGCGAGATGACGCTGGTCGCGTATTCTTGCATATCCGGCTCTGCTCATTGGTCTAGGTTGCCACGCCCACATATATAAATAAACTACTGGCCTGGTGTTTTATAATTTTTTGACTCCTTACAGTATTTGACAAACCTGGTGTTTAACACTATAACCCGTAAGTATAACCCGCTGTTTAACGCTCCGTTCCCCCATCGATGGCAGGCCGCTGTCGTGGCTGGAATGCTTTAGTATTAGGTTCTAGGTATGGGTTTTAGTTTGTTTTGTTTTGTTTCGTTTTAGTGTTTTAGTGTTTAGTGTTTGGTGTCGGTGACAAGTCGCAGGTGAGTCTCATCACCTATTGTTGAATATGAGACTATGAACTATTAACAACAGCAAAATTTATTATATTATCCACTCCTCCAAATGCATGTAAATGCAGGAAGAGGAGAAATCTGTAAATTCTATTATTTTGTACATTATATATTTTTTGAGGTTTTGAATAGATTTTTATTGGTACTTATATTTAAAGCTATTCATACTATTGACTAATTTTTTTTTGTTTTGTTAGTTCTTTGTTTTTTTTAACTAAGGCAATTTAGTTTTTTCGTCGTATTATTTATTTAACTTATGCGTGAAATCCTTGCATCTAGTTTTTGCTGCTATTCCATTGGATTCTCTCACTATATATACAATATTACTAGAATTCAGTCTATTCCAGGAGCTCGACTTGACCTTTATATTGGTCCCCACATAAATGGAGCATTCGACCGTTCTGTTTTTGTACCCTTCTCAACTCTCTAGAATTACACTTTCTCTATATTCGTCCGCTTATTCTTATTACGTGTTACTTTCTTGTTATTTATAGGGTTACATAGTAACTTCTTTTTAATACATTTAAAGCGGGGAGGCACTCAATTAGCACCCGCTATAAGAAATATGCCGTTTTCCAGGATGGAAGAGGATAGGATTCCCTTGAAGCCAGTAAAGGGATATTACAGGACAGAGGGTTATTGCAAATGTACTCGCTGTTGCCTGAGAGCGTAAAACGTTAGAACAGAGCGCAAAGGTGGACCATGAATGCATTAGCTCAGGCCAAGGGAAGGGCACCTTATCTCTTTATTAGACCCCCGCAGGCAGTTTATACCAGCTTGTACAGCGGAAATTCACAAGCCCGGCTTGTCTTTATCACAGTGAAAATGCTAACTGGTTTATTCCAGTTGTGAATGTTCGGCTTATATTATATGCTTAACGTTTTCATCTAATGCGATCTAGCAGAGCGATAGTTCTGAGCAAACTGGCTCACTAGAGAACACTTTCGGAACAGCAATAGGGTCGATACTAAAGTTGAATCACATACACTGACGGTCTATGGCTTCATATCATAGCACATGGCTTGGCTTGAGTTATGAAGCACTAAGGTGAGTAAACAACCACCTTTATCTTACAGCAATGTTTATGCCCACTTAACAATAATCAAAATTGATAATATGCTAATATTCTAAAGCACAAGACGGAGTACCATATATATATATATATGCAATAAACATGAAAAAATAAATGTTAACAAAGACACAAAAAAAATTGCGGAACACTTCAGCCGTATTGTCAGTATATAGTGAGGCACCGTATAGCAGCCCTGGCCAATGGACACATTTATAAACAACAGTTTCAGACGAATGTGAACGAACTCACCCAGCGATGGCAGGGTGCAGGTCGGCGTTCTTTAACGTCTTGAAAGAGGTATGTCTGACCACTTTTCTCATGATCCCATTCTGAAATCTTTGGCGACTTTTAGATGCATTGTCAGTACAGTGAGTATATAGCGAAGCACCGTATAGCAGACCTGGCCGATGGACACATTTATTAACAATAGTTAGAGACGAAGCGACAAGATGCGTGAAGTTAGCAAGTGCGTAAGCCGGTAAGACCTGTGCCGTACTTCTATTTTATTACTAAAATGAGTAGAGAAATGGAGTTTCCTGTCCGTTTTTATACCAGATAGGGCATTGCGAAAGCCGGTGAATTCTCATGCCCTCCTGTAGTAAGGATTATGGCAAGGCTTTTTTTTCCCTTTTGGAGGGAGAAGATTACGCAGTCGGTCTTCCCGGTGTTTACACAGATGTTTAACTTACCTAGTCTGTCACATATTACGTTACATACTGACTCGACCTGTGTAAGAGCTCTTTGTGCACTCATTCTGCTGATGCGAACCGTAATCTTATCAGTTGAAGAGTAATTTTTCTACATGTAATTAAATGATGCAACAATAAAAAAAGTTTAGGAATCTAAAACTAATTTGCTCTCCTCATTATATAAGGCTTAAACTCCTACCTGTGGCAATAATTGGGTAGAAGAATATTAAGGAAGCAAGGAAAGTGCTTAATAAAGGATGATTAGACGCTTCCGATGTCCAAAAACAACTCTAAAATCTTACTTGTGTAGAGGACACGCACGAGTTGCCTTGGTGAATTACAGAACAGCTCTAAGTTAAAAAGACCTACGCAGCCAACAAGGAAGGGTCTCCCTCACCAGGCATATCCCGGTACTACCATTAAATTACTACATGAAATTAATATACGAAACTTACTAGAGAAACTAACAAATTTAGATATATAACTAGGTGATCCGAAGATCAGTTGCCTCGTCTTTGCTCCCCATTCCATTTTTAGCGCTTGAATTATTACATTATAGCAGTTGATTGGTCAGTGATTAAGAGAACAATAATTTTCCAGACGTCAATGCAGCAATTACAAGATAAGTTTATGGGAGCATTCTTAGGAGCAAAAAATGACAGGCAAACTGTCGGGCTCAGGTTAACTGAGTATCCCCAGAGGGGGGAGGAGACGCCCGCCGCGGACTAGGATCGCTACAACCTCTTAGCCCCGTCCGGCAAGCGCCCAGAAAGAGATAAGGCCACTGGCCTAGTCGGCAGGGCAGCCTAATTCGCTTTGATCTGACTCCATAAGATCTTTAGAAGGTGTGGTGTTCCCCGACAGTGCACTATGTTCAGGAGAAGAGGTGCAGGTTAGGTTTACAGGTAGTTTATGTGGTCTTGGAATGACCACGAATTCACACTCGGTATCTAAGGGTAGGCGAAAACCGTCCGGATCCCAAAGGTGAGTGTGAACCGGAAAGAGATTGCTTTATTATTGCCAGACTGGATTGCCATGGGAGGCACTGCTTGGTACATTTGCAGGGCCACGGCAACCGTCGTCCGCTAGGGAGAGGTATCTCCCAAGAAGGTGCTAGTTTTAGCGATATGAAGGCAGAGATTCCCACTAGGAAGGTGCGGAGTCTGACAACGCCGGACTAAAACATAGCAAGGTTAGGAGAGAGATGCAAAGGTAGTTGAATGAGAAGACCATGGTTTTGAGTAGAGCAGCAAGCGCCAGTGCAGAGAGAGAGGAAAGAGTAGTGTTACAAGTGACGGTCCGGTTCGTTATGGTAATTTTTTTTTTTTTTTTATAAACCCCATGAAGTTATACAATGAAAATATTAAAAGAAACTTTGCAAATTTCTCCTCATCCTGCTATGCACAGATGCATTTGAAGGAGTTCGTGTTACTCAACAATACAGATTGTGGTTAATAGGAAAATGATATGAATACAAATCTAGGTGATGGCGCTCACCTTCAGTTTAAAAATGGGAGAAAAAACTTACAAACTAAAAACTATACCTAGAACCTAAAACTAAAGCGTTCCAGCCACGACAGCGTCCTGCCATCGATAGGGGAACGGAGCGTGGGTTATAGTGTTAAACACCGGGTTTGTCAAATATTGTAATGAGTCAAAAAATTTGATATGTCTACGCTGGATGAATTCATCCACCGTAGGCAGCTCAAATATCTCATGCAGCTCACTGTTTCTTCGCTGCTCGAATGAAGTACCTCTGACCACTTTCATCAGTATACCGTTTTGGAATTGTTGGAGTTTCTTCGCTGTCGTATACCTCAGATAACGAAACAGCGGTGCTCCATACAGCAGAGTAGGCCTGAGTATGCTCTTGTAAATCAGTAGCTTGAGACGCAGTGATAGATTGGGGGAAGTATCTCAAACTTATAAAATAGGAATGTGGGAAAAAATAAGGAAAATTATTTTTGGCTAGAAGTGCCTTTCACTAAGAGGAGACTCCTATTTGAAGGAAGTATGAGAAGGATATAGGGTGTGGAGGGTAGGCGAAACCCGTCCGGATCCCAAAGGTGAGTGTGAACCGGAAAGAGGCAGACTGGATTGCCATGGGAGGCACTGCTTAGTAAATTTGCAGGGCCACGGCAACCGTCGTCCGCGAGGGAGAGGTCTCTCCCAAGGAGGTGCTAGTTTTAGCGAGACGAAGGCAGAGATTCCCACTAGGAAGGGTCTGACAACGTCGGACTAAAACATAGCGAGGTTAGGAGAGAGATGCAAAGGTAGTTGAATGAGAAGACCATGGTTTTGAGTAGAGCAGCAAGCGCCAGTGCAGAGAGAGAGGAAAGAGTAGTGTTCCAAGTGACGGTCCGGTTCGTTATGGTAATTTTGACCGGTGCCGTTTCTTATATAGCCGGTCCACCATGGAGGGGTTGGGCCCCCACCAGGTGTCCGGGGAAGTGGGAATGGCTGTTCTCCCCACCAACTTCTCTCCCCCCACTCTCCGACTGGCGTCATAAGCTTTATTTATTAAACATATGGAAACAGTGATAGATATGATCTGATCGAGAAGAGGCGGACTTATAATCATTTGTAATTAAGAGCTGGCCACAACACAAACCATAAGAAACATTCAGTCCAGATGGTTTTTGCAAAGAAACTTTTCATTGGATTATTTAATAAACATGCAAATCTGTTTGACTATTAGTAGTAATTTGTACCTTTTAAAGAATATTAGTATTAAAAATGTAACAATAAATTATTGCTACATATATGGTAAAATAACTTCTTACTTTTTTTTTTAGCCCAGCGAAACCCCGTCAAAGGACAAAACAATAAAAAAAAATCTCAGCGTTGGAATGTAGTCACAATAAATTTCATTTGAGGCTGGAGCCACGGGAGAACAGGTGCCTCCTCATATTAGTCCCTGGGGCAGAACCCCCATTTCCAGACATTTTTACCTTTACAAGGTCCTCGCTCTCTCGTTTATTAACAAGCAAAACATTTATACAACACACTTGGTTTTATAGCCTACGAAATCTAGAACAATTAACTTCTTTCTTTTATCAGAAATATACCACACTGGAGTCATAAGCTTTTCTAATGAATTAAACTATTTGTTTTTGTATACTCAATCGGTACGCCCTAGGGTAAGATACTAAGGGCATTTTTTCTTTTCTTTTTTTTTTGCTCGTAGCCTTCCCTTGAGCGAGAATAGAGTTTTCAGGTCAGAGCTATTCAGATCGTTGTCAAATCAACCCGTGGTGAACTCTCGTTGGAAGTTTGATTTCTGTTATTGCAGTTTAATTTATTGAAGTATAGTTTTCTCATGTCAGAAGATTACAATCCTCATCTAATACTCACCTCCTTCCTTGTTAAATAGACACTCAAAAGTAGGCAACTAATTTTCCAATGTTTAACTGTTTTATTGTCGCATCATTTTATTTCATATTGAAAAATTAACTCCTCAACTAGCACATACATTGAGTTCAATACTAATATTATAGTTTATGAATATTATTAAATGTCTACCACATAAACATGAGGGAGCATAAAGTAAGACGTTAGTAAGAATAATAAGATTGACATTAAGGTAAAATTGAAAAACTTTTCGTCATTATGCTGGAGCGAAAAATAAATTAAAATTGAAGCTAATCGACAGAATGTAACAAGTAGGGGTAATAGCGATGACGTATCACAGAAGTAGATGAACAAAAAAAAATCTTAAGGCCCCCAATATTAAGAAAAGGCTTTTTTTTCCACAAATTTTTTTAATAATACCTTGAAATAGAATAATTTATTATTCTGTTGTGTGAAGACAAAAGAATCTTAAGAGTAGATTAATTCCTAAAGCAAAGTGTGATGGCCTGAAATGTTCTGGTGTGTTCTTTTATAAATATAGATGACGTGGCTCGATCTGGTTCGTCTAGAAAATATACAAAAGAAAAAGTAATTGGAAGAAAACAATAAAAGTTTTAGAGAAACCTCATTGTGAAAACAATACCTTGACGGTAGCTGGAAGTAAATTTATTTTTAATTATTGACCCATCTTGAATAGAACATAAAACATTTTCTAAAAAAAGAGTATAGAAATTAAAACAATATTAATAAAAGATTTGGGATCAATATCGTCAATTAAAATTAATAAAGATAAAATTACATCTAGATCGATCATTTAGCGTCCTTGGTATCTATTCTCCAAACAACGGTTACGTTCTGTATCGTCTAGCGTGACTTCGGAACGTGCCTATTGTGAACATTGTTTCAAAGCGACACTCTCCAAAAATTAATATGGAATGATACTGTTAATTACAACAAGGAACCGACTTATCCCGTTGTTACCCATGAGTGGGTGAGTTCATCCGCCGGAGACACATCAAGCACCTAACCAGCCCAGTGTTTAACACTATGACCCCACCACCCGTCCCGCATCGATGGCAACAGACTGTCAGGGAAAAATTAGGTTAAGAATTAGTATGTAAGTTAGTTTTAAGATAGTGATAAAAAAGGTGAGCCCCATCACCTTTAGTAAATTCGGTCCATTAATGTATAATGTACATCATTATACTCTTGAACATTGCAAAGCATTACTATTTTATATATTAGAACTAGCAAAGCTACAGGAAATACAAATGAAGAAATTGTGAATAGATCCGCTTGAGAATCTATATTTGTGTAAATTTCAACAAGAGGATATGAGAAAAAAATAATAACTTATAACTAATAATTACAAAGATAAATTATTGCGATGGTCACCTAAAAAGTTTACAAGCTGGCAAACTGCCAAATACAGCTTGGCAACTATCTCGACGAAAGTTTTTTTTTTTTCAAAAATCATATAAACTTTGCCTGGTAAGAATAGTTTTCGGATATTATTCTAGTGCCCCTGAGAAGGGCGGTTTATGAATCTTAAATGTAACCGAAGAAGATTTTAATTCTTCTACAGTGCCGTAACCCGGATCATTTCACCTGAATTAAGATGAACAGAACGGGATCATTGTTGCGGCGGTGTTGGCAAGATGGTTATTGATGGCAACCCGGACGAGGAACAAGTTTGCTATCATCAAGGCGAGGGAGGGCCCGGTAGCTCCATGATGATATTGCCAAAGTTGCCGGCAAACTTGTCCAAGCTCTCACTCCCCCCCCCCCCCTATCTTTCTCTCAACCCTGTAGCTTCTTTTAACTTCGTCCTATCTGACTCCCTCTATCTCTCGCTTTCTCCATCTCATTCAACAACCAATAAACACTGACTTTAGACATTTGAAACTGGTATATTTAGCGCTGAGATTCCGTCCTCTTTTAAAATTATGACAGAATCAGAAGATAGAGGTATACCATTCCACGTGTATTCAGCATGAAAATTAGCGTTAAAACTTTGGAACGTTATTGAAGTAAAACAGATGTTGAAAATCACCATAAATATGTTTAGTCATTTACTAAATATTTTATTAAATACGTTTAGATCCAACAAACATTTTTTGTTTTAATCTAACTCAGATGATAATTATACATTATTAAACATCAATACAACTACAATAAACTTTTTTTGATCACTTCAATGTACCAGAGAATAAAATAAACTCCTCTCACAATAGTTGTTATCCATTAAGATGTAGTCCTGACTGCAAAGAACTTTTTTACTCCTGTGGTGACATCTGATGGAAGATTTAAGGTTTTTTGTGCAAAAATCTAATTTTTATTTAAATCAATATTAAAGAGTTAAAGAGAAAATATTATTCATGTTTATTATAACTGCTGTGGATTGATATCAAATTTTCTTTCGGGGAAAAACCGTTTTATCATTATGGATTATATTCTGTGTTTTTCTATTTATAAAAAAAAAAAAACTGGGTTTTGCTAGTTCTGTGAAGGCCTGAACTGTCATATATTGGGGTGGCGAGACCCACTTTCGATTCCTGCCATTGACTGGAGTATACATGTATGATATTCCAAAGATGAGAACAAACTGTAGTACCGTGAAACGTTGTTACAGATTGGTGAATGGACTAGCTGCCCGAGATTTGATTGGTCGTGAATGGCGGAAGTCATCGCCATTACGATAAAAAAAAAAAAAAAAAAAAAACCATACTAAAACATTAAAATGCTCTATGTAGCAGGTCATGAGACACAGCCTCCAGGAGCGGAATTACACCGCTATTAGCAAGCCAAATTAATTCTGTCTGACAGTGCCTTCTGCATAATCACAGCTACGACACTTCGCATAATTCCAAAACTGCTACGGCATAATCACACCAGCCTTCAAATACCGGCAGATTCGAAATTCTCTCTTCACAATATTATTATTTCATTATTCAAAACGTTAAATTAATTTAATATTAACTATTATTATATTTTTTACTGACTGCAATTGTGTGTTTTATGATATTACATTCGTTCTGTTTATATCACTCAAGTCAGCCAACTTTAAGAGTATGAAATTAAAATTTCCAGTCAAAATTCCCAGTCAAAAACTCCTTCTTCATAGTCGTTACATTCAGGAATCTTTTTTTTTTTTTTTTGTTTTCCTCCATATTTCTCAAACTTATAAACAATAGGATGTGGGAAAAATAAAAGGAAAATCATTTTGGATTGATGGGTGCCTTTCCCTAAGGGGAGTCCCATTTGAAGAAAGTATGAGAAGGATATGGGGTGTGGAATGCCTAAAGGAGGCGGGTGGGTTCGGGAAGGTAGTGAGAGTCTACCTATAGTGGAGCCTAGGGGTACTAGGCATTGGTTTGTAGTCGGCCAGGTCACAACTGGCCCCGCCTCTGAAGGGGGCTGCACTGTGTGAGCCTATCGGCCGGGAGATCGACCCACCCTGAGCAGGTAGAAGGTGTCATGGTGCTTCGGTTGAGTCGGCCGGGAGATCGACCTCGATCTCTTGTCCACATGATTGGACAAGTGAATGAGCGAGTGAATGATGTAAATATGGTATAAATGATAACATTTATCTCAATTACTTATTGCCTAATAAAGAAGGCACATTGTAATTTTATCTTAATAAATTGCTGTTGTAAAAAAAAAACTAATGTTTATTTATCTCATATGTTATTGCGTATTTATTGATCTCAAAATTTTCTTTTAATTTATTTAATGAAGTTTCCTTAATGTGTTCTATTTTTCTGACACTTTATCTATTATTGTTTATTCACTGGAATGTTTTTGAATATTTTTGTTTATTTCTCGAGGATTACTCTCTATTTTATTTTATTTTTTTCTGGTGATATGTCTTTTTTGTTAGCTATAATTGTTGTTGTTTCTTATCTGTTCTTTATTGTCATTCATAGCAGACTTGAGATACCGAATGGAGTTTTTTTTGTCTATCATTCTATAAAATAAGGTACTCTCATCATTTAAATGATAATATGTTAATCTTTACTTGCAAATTTTGGTCAAAACGTTTAAGAAAGAATCGTGTGACAAATGATTTATATATTTATTTCATATTAAACGCATTCTACAAGAAGATGGCTTTCAACATGTCTATGGCATTAAAAGGTGCTAAAACAGAAATTCGGTCAATGAATATTTGAACACGCTGACAATGTATCAATTATGTATGTGCTAACATTTCTACATTGCCCTTTTAGAATGTAGAATGATATCTACTCAGCTTGGTAAAAAATAACGATTTTTTTCATCAATAAAACAGAATCATACACATATTAAATTACATTTACTACGACGTTTCAGCCATGTCACTTTGAAGCTAAAATTTACCAATTTAAAAGTTAGAAATGTTTTGAATTGAAAGTTATCACGGATAACAGTTAATTAATCAATGACGCAGTACAAAACTAACTTTTCAGAGAAAGTTATTTTCCAGATGCAAACAGCGATTTACGGTAGGGTTTACAAGTCAAGCCTTCAACTGGGCAGGAGTACATCACATGAATGTTGCAGATATCCTGTGACAAAGTAAATTGCTGAACATGCCTTTTCGCGTTGTCTTACCGTCGATCTGTGTAAATATGGAGTCTGTTACATAATGCACATCACCAATCCAATCGGTATGTAAAGTGATATCAGCAATACCCACGTATTTAACCAGCTGTATTATAATTGTTAATTTATACATCCCAGATTGATTTCTCATCATCTTCGACTAATATTTGTGATGTTTTCTACTAATCTCGCTGTTAATTGGATGAAATCATCCAAAAGAGGCTTTGTATATTCTGAAACAACGGTAACTAACTATTTATAGATTTTTTTTTTACTTCCCTGGCTAAAATATACCGTAAAACTCCCCAACTTTGTGTCACTCAAGGATTTTGGCGTACAGATCAACCTTAAGATTAGAATTCATTTCGAGAGTTACAGCGCCTGTTTGGAGGGGAAGTGGTGGGGATCTCAGTGTTAGCTGCCGTAATCAACAAGTGTTTATTTGTTTTCAATGCTGGGTGCAAGTTTTTCATAACAGCCTTACTGGTACAGGCTTCTCTGTATTACATATACATATACATATACATATACATCCCGTGTCCTGAGGATCCTAGTAAGTTTATATTTTCATCTAAATAATATCCGCTACAAAATGCGACCATTGGTGATTTGAAATTTTAGTCCATTCACGTCTTTTCCTGGTGTTTCCCTTTCTTAAAATAATTAATTGGCATAATATTATTGTATTTTTGTGATGTTATCCATTTTTGAGGTATTGTACGGCCAGAAATTTTCATATTCTATTTTGTTATAAAAAAGTTAATAAAAATAATTTTCTATTCATTCATAACACCCTTCATTACAAAAATTCAATAAACAAAATTTAGCAATGAAGCTTATTCTTACTTGAAAATTTTGTTTAAAATGGCCTAGTCTGGTAAAAGCTAAGACTTTTTCCACTTATTTAGCAAATAGACTGAGTAGAATCCAAAATAAGGCGCTACAACAACGTGACGGATCCACTTTTTTTCTATGTGAAGAAGAGGGTGTCGCATTGTTGGACAATTTATGGTGTGACTCGAATTCCCCCTCCCCTTTTTTTAAAAGATGTAATTTGAAAGATGAGATGTTGAGTGAAATCTTCAGCCTCTTTCGTAAAATATCAAGGAAGTTACATTCAGGAACCTCAAAAAGTGTCACCAAATACAGGAGTCATACTGTTTGCATACACTTCTTTATCAAAAGAAAATGAGTAAATTCAAACCGAAAATATTTTACAAACGATGATTATGGGACTTGGTTGCTTAGTAGCTTGTTCAGTTATTGTGAAAAAACTACCTGGAATTTTCTGCAGAAAACTTCTTCATTTTATTTTTTAAACCACCTATCACATTTTAAAAGACATTTTCAACAGAAAGAACAAAAAGCGCTAGCTTATTCTTTCTCAAGACATTTTTTCGACCACTTTCCTGGTCCTTCAAAACAGCCTTATTCCACTTTAAAGTGGTCTTCTTTTGTCTTTTGTTCTCTGTTCGCTCTTTGTTCTTCTTTGGTTTTCATTCTATTCCCCGTCGTCCTTTCTTTATAATTTGTATTTCTATTGTTTTTTTGGTTATTTTTGAAATAATCTCTGTTATTCCTATCCATAACACCTTCGTCATTTTTCTAAATCGTTGTCTTTCCTTGTAGTCTAGTACAAGAACAATCACCAGGTTTGTATATTTTACGAAGCAGCTGTCAACTGTGTGGTTTTGAGGAACTTCACTGATTTTCTAGCGTCCACCTCATCATCACTCAATACTTTGGAAAATATTCAAGGACAATTGATATCCGTCTCTTTAATTTCCAAAGTTTCTACAGAATGTTGAGCAAGATTGACAGCTTGTTTTTGCCAAGCCTCTCGAAGAGGTGATGGCCCTCTGTTCATCAAGAAACTTAGTTTTGTACCTCTGAGACACGAAAAAGACCTTGTACATACTAACCACTCAATGTCTACTGTAATATAAATAAATCCGATATGTACTAACTAGATTTTCGTTTGACCACAAACTCTCCATCAAGATCACAGGCATTGAATATATTTATAAAAATCAGAGCCATATCGGTAATTCACTAAACTTGTTTTTTTGCTTTTTGCAATACGTTGCACATGCACTATAAACAACGATTCAAACGCTTTTTATCAGAAAAATTAAATATCTTGTTTTTGTTCATTAGAGGTACACAACAATGACGGTATATTCGTTACAGTAGTTAATATAACAGCCACCTTAGTTTAATGTCTTCTGACGCACCATGGAGATATTGTAAAGTGACATTAGAAACCATAAGGCAATTTAGAAAAAACTCGAGAAAACGAGAAAGGCAATAAAATTATTCGTAATAGTCACATTAAAGCTGATAGTATCTCTCTCCTCTAGAAACTAGGTTTTTGCATAACGGCCTTAAGGTGATAAAAAAAAAAAATCCCTACTGTGCTGGAACAAAATCCTTACAGTTGAGAATATGTACAATATTCAGTTAGGTTTTTTTTTAGCTTATTTCCCTAAAGTCTCGTTAGGTGAGAATCGACAGATGATAAATGATAAATATTTGAACTGACAGTATAACGTAGGGGAGAATTACAGCCACGAATCGGCACAAACCCGGAGGATCTTATCCGAATTCCAGACGAGTCGAGGCCTGGAATCCGGGCAGACTTTATAAGCCCCACAAGAGAGAAAGAGAGAGAAAGAGAGAGAGAGAGAGAGAGAGAGAGAGAGAGGTATATTAGAAACAGAGCTTAGCTTTTCCCGCTGCCCGTGCCACTCCAATTGGCTGGAATCTCTACCAGAAGTATTTAGATCCGTTCAGTTGAATTCCGCGTATGTAGGCTATTGGGGGGGGGGGGGTTCATTCCTCTCAAGGATCAAGAGTATTTACATCACAAAGGATCAGGAATTTCACTTATGGTATACTATTGTATTGAATATATTAATTATAAAACATATTATCGTAATATGTATATATAGCTAATGCAAGATAATAGGCTAATATTTTATTGCAATTTCTAAATCTTCATTGTGATTGATTATGACTGTTATATATTGAGCTAAATAATCTCAGTCCACTTGCAATGACTGCATTCAATAGTTCTATGCGTTCGCTCAATGATATATATATATGATATACAGAGTTTGTTTAGGCCAGAGTTTTATGTAAATGAACATATATTTAAGATTAAAACTTTTCTTTATCGTGCTAAAATTATAATCTGCCTTACTAGGCAATAAGTAATTTTGATAAATGATCTCATTTATACTATATTTACAATTTTCATTCATACAATATTTACAAACATCCCAGAAGCCTTTCAAATCCACATGGTTGTCACCTCCCTCACATGCGAAAGAGGGAGCGGAGTGCTCCTCCGTCAGCCGCGTCACCGGATACTAGCCAATGGAGGCTGACAAAAACCGTGAGAGTCACAGACGCCCAGGACATGATTGGAGAAACTGGCCATTGCCAGGACTCCCGCTGTGACGCATTTATAGCAGGTCACGAGACCACTGCCGTTTCAGTCTCCGAGGAGGATTATTGGGATGAGTGGTGCAGTGCGATGACTGTAAGATTAAAACTTATGTTTTGATACATGGAGTTATGAAATGTATTTATTTCATTTCTTCTTAATAGCAATCTATTTTTGGATTACATCTACCGCTTAAGGACAAAAGAGTTTGAAAGGCTATAAATTTGAAGCAGTAAATAAGGTAGAGTGAGCTCTGGACCCAAAGATAAGGCTATGGACTTAAGGAACGAGGCTTCTGGCCGTGGCTTTGGTACGGGCAGTGTTGAAGTTGCGGTTGTACGAGACTGGAAGTCCCCTTGGAATTTGAATTCTTTGTAGGTTATGTCAAAAGAAGATTTTGAGGTTATATTTGATCCACTAATAATAATTTTTACAACAACCATAAATAACCATTGGTTTTATTTTATAAAGCACATAGACAATTTTTTAGGCTATTTAAACTTTTATAGACTAGTTCAGTGGATTTTTATTTTTATAGCTAATTGAGAGAACTTGCATATTTTATTACTTATGTCGTGTGCTTGTTTATCGATGATACCTAGTTTTGAAAATCCTAGTCCAATATACTAATATATTATTATTTATTAGTTTCTAATTTAGGCAAATCTGGAAAATATAATCCAATCTTAGGCACTTAATTACCTGATAAAAAAGAGGGTCGATCGCAACTTACATTCTATAAATAAACATTAACTTCTAATGACTCATTAATAATAATATTAATGTCAAGTTTTTGGCGTAGGTCATTTACCAGCAGTTTTAAACTAGTTTTACCATTTCTGATGGCTTTGATTACTGTTGCCTGCGAACTACATTCCCCGATTCAAGGTCTCCCATATATAATTAGGTCTTCTTACCATATATATATGCAATTAATATAATTCTGAAAGGTACATAGTATTACAAACAATATTGTATCAGTCATTGTGCAGTTTGATGCTTGAAAACATTTATTCTATGTTCAAAGGGGAACGGAGAAGCCTATGTAGCACATCGTGTAAAGTAACCTTTCACCGAATCCACTTTCTTATTCATTGCTTGGATCTCCTATGGAATACTTTACAATTTTCTTCTTTTGTGAGGGTGTTGTTATTGAGGAGAACTGATCTCATCCTCTTTTACAATAAATACTAAAATATGTACATAAAAATAGCTTTGGGAAAGTAAACAGAATAATACATGATACGACTCAACGTTTCCACCAAACATCTTTTTGTAACAAGTAACACGAATAATCATCGTATGCTTCTGTAGGTATTCTATAGGGTTATGTTATCTATATTCAAACTAGTGTCAGAACACAAGATAAAATTTTAGAATAAATACATGAATTAGGTGGGGAAATCTAGCCGTCCTATATCGTAATATGGAATTCTTTCACATTGTCCATATTTAGTGGCATGCTATTATGGACGGTAGTTTCAGTTGACGCTTCGATGACGCAAAAATAAATGGAGTTGCCCGAAGAAATGCAATCTGTTGACATAAAACTTTATTTTATTGCGTTAACAATTTATCTGCGTAACTTGTTATCTGTAATTATATATTGCTATATAAATAGTTAAAGGCCCACGTATCCACTGTCTCAATGCTGACTCGCATCCTTTCCTTCTCCTATATCTATGTGAACCTCCAGCAGGAAGCAGGCAGTTATAATCAGATTATAGACCAGTAACTATGTAGTAATTAATATTAATCTCCTGTACATTGTTATCAACAATAAAGTTCTTTTTAAAAAGATCGTTTCGAGAAGAGAGAATTTAATTATATTTATATATATATGTTTATTTCTTTTTTTAATATGATCTAATACCATTTTAAACAATAACATTTTTGATTATTTGTATATTTTTTTTTAGCTTGTTTTATGCCATTACTCCCATTTCTGTTCTGGGACATAATGTACTTTGTAATTGGAGGAATGGTATCCTTGCCCAGCCAGCTGATTGATTGAGTTTATCGGGACAAGAAGGGACTAATCCTCGTTGAATATGGATGATATCTGCTTGGTGTGGCTAATAAATCCCAGGTAGCCGTCCCGCATCCCAAGGGGGCGGCGCTCTGATCGATGGGAGCGGCCAGCAGTCAGTCGGAATGTGAAATCACCAAGCCAAGTGTTCGTCTCATCGCAATTTGTGCAGCTTAGTCTAGGCGTATATGTCAGTATTCTTCATATAAAAGTTATAAACAGATCTGTTAAACTCTACAATTTCTATATCTACATACTCTTCCCTTTAGGAATTATTGCAACAGTAATAAAGGGTGTCCCAGAATTAAGGCAAGATTTGAATTTGCCGCCATTTGAGCAGTAAACCCAAAAAAAAAAAACTTGACAGATGACAGTTTAGGGTTAGCAAAAATACGATAAAACAACGTGTCTTTATTGTTAAACGTTATCTCAAAAATAATGAAAGTTTGGCGGCCTCAGTTCGAAAATTTCGTACATAATATGGTCGGAATAGTGTTTTGACTTCATCAACTGTGAAGAAATTAATTGAAAAATTTAGGGAAACTGGATAAGTTGGAGACACTAAACACACTGGTCGGGCAAAAACAAGCCGTTCAAATGTCAATATCGAAGCAATGCGTGAGAGTGTCAAATGAAGCTGGTCAAGTAGTGACTGTTACTGGTGCTCGATAGCACGACATGATAACGCAGTTCTTTGTGCCGAAATTGGATGATACTGATGTGGCAAATATGTGGTTTCAACAAGATGGTGCCACATGCCATACAGCCCGTGAAACAATTCAAATACTGCATGAGACATTTCCAGGTCGTGTACTCTCTCGTTTCGGTGATCAGAATTAGCCCCCTAGATCGTGTAATTTAACACCTTTAGATTTATTTTTATGTGTTTATTTAAGGTCCTAGGTGAATTTCAACAAGCCTACATCCACCCATGCATTAAAAGAGGAAATTCAACCCTGTTTCAACTAAATTCAACCACATTTATGCCAAATGTTCATGTAAAATTTCGTCAAAATAGTGTGTATGTGCCAGCAAAGTCGTAAAGGCCATTTGCCCTATGTGTTACTCCATAAATAACCCTATTCTATTTAATTTATAATTCAATACAAAAATACTAAAAACTGTGTTTTCTATTTAAATCAAATCCTTTGTTAATTCTGGGACACCCTTTACATCTAGAACGGGTTCCACTCAACCTCGTATGGGGCCATTGAGAGCAACTATTAAGTCAAAAGAAGATTTTGAGGTTATATTTGATCCACTAATAATAATTTTTACAACAACCATGAATAATCTTTCCTTTATTGTGCAATATTTACAATCTGCCTTTATAAGGCAATAAGTAATTAAGATATATGCTCTCATTCATACAATATTTACAGTTCATCATTCACTCGCTCATTCATACAATATTTACAGACAGCCCAGAGACCCCCCAAATCCACCGCAAAGAGAAAGCGGAGTCCTGGGAAGTCCCCCACGCTCCTCCGTCAGCCGCGTCACCGGATACTAGCCAGTGGATGCTGACCAAGAGCGCGAGAGCCACAGACGCTCAGGACATGATTGGAGAGACTGGCCATTGCCAGGACTCCCACTGTCACGCGTTTATAGCAGGTCACGAGGCCACTGCCGTTTCAGTCTCCGAGGAGGATTATAGGGATGAGTGGCGCAGTGCATTGACTGTGCTACAGGATTAGGGTGGTTGGAAAGGCTACTGTGGAATTTCGTAAACTTGGAAGGGATGAGTTCTAGAATGTAGGGTATATTAAGGTCGTTATGAAGGGTTTTGTTGCTGACATAATAAGGGGCATTTACTATTGTTCTCAGGACTTTTGATTGAAAGGATTGGATACGCTTGATGTTAGACTTTTTTGCTGTCCCCCATAGCTCTATTCCGTATGTCCAGATTGGTTTAAGTATAACTTTGTAGATTAGTAGTTTATTTTCTATTGAGAGATGGGATGTCCTTTGAAGTAGTCTGTACAGTTGTCCAAAGCGTCTGTTTAGTTCTTGTCTTTTTAGTCTCGTATGTGGGTTCCAGGTCAGTCGTTTGTCAAGATGGAAGCCTAAGTACCGTACTGTCTCGGATACAGGGAGAGGAATAGAATTAAAATAAACTAGTGGACCAGACTTGCGACAAAGGGTGAAGGTAATGTGGGAGCATTTTGCTTCATTAACTTTGATCCGCCATTGATTGCACCAATACTCGATCTCGTCAAGGTGTTTTTGAAGGTTATGGGATGCTATGTCGGGGTCTGGATGGGATGACAAGACTGCAGTGTCATCTGCAAATGTGGCCAAGAAGGTATTGGGAGTAGAGGGGACATCAGCGGTGTATAGGTTATAGAGGATGGGGCCCAGGACACTGCCCTGTGGAACTCCTGCACTTATGGGATAGTAGTTAGAGTATTCTAAACCACAGCGGACTTGGAAGAAGCGGTTTGAAAGGTAGGACTGTAGGATTAGGAAAAGGGTCTGTGGTAAATATCTTTTGAGCTTGTAGAGCAAACCTGCGTGCCAAACCCTGTCAAAAGCTTGAGCTATATCGAGAAAGGCAGCAGTGCAATACTGTTTGGTTTCAAGGGCTGAGGAGATGTGATCAACAACGCGAAGGCCTTGTTGAGCAGTGGAATGTCGTTGGCGGAAGCCAAACTGGTGTGTGGGAAAAAGGTTTTTGGATTCAACAATGGGAAGTAGACGTTTTAGTAGGAGTTTCTCAAATATTTTTGAGAGGATAGGGAGTAGGCTAATTGGACGATAAGATGAGGCGTCATTGGGTGGTTTACCGGGTTTGGCGAATAGGACAATAATGGAGTGTTTCCAGAGGAGAGGAAAGTGCGTCGTTCGGATTATGCAATTATATATGTAGGTTAGGAAGATTATGGCTTTAGGAGGAAGTTGTTTGAGAATTTGAGGAGTAAGGAGATCATATCCAGGGGATTTTCGGTAAGGTAAGTTTTTCAGAAGGTATTTAACCTCAGAGGGGTTAACGGCTTTTGGTGGAAGAGAGAGAGGAATAGGTGAAGTGAGGAAATCTTCCACAGTTGTGCTGTGAGTATGGCTTTGATGAGAAAGGTGAGGTGTGAAAGTATGGGTAAGATGCAGAGCAAATTCCTCCGACCTATCCCCATCCGAAGCCGCCCAGGACCCATCATCACGACGGAGTGGGTGTGAAACAGGTTGATACTTTAGGATTTTTTTGGTTACGTTCCACAAGGAGTTATCCCTGGTGGACAGAGAGGAGAGGTAGGAATTGAAAGAATCGGAACGGAAGGATGCCAATCGCCGCTTTACCAATCGGCAGTACTGATTGTACGTGCGACGATCAATAGGATGCCGGGATCTTTGCCATACTGTTCTGGAGCGGCTTTGGATTGGATTAGATCTTTGAGATGCTGAGGTAAACGATTATGATTGTGGATTTTTGTGTGATGATGGGGTGACGATGCCTCCCGAGCCGACCTCTGGACCAGAGTAGTGAAAGAATGCACTGCATCGTCTAGGTCTTGGGATGTTTTCAGGGATAATTTGAGGTTTACGGACTCTGTAAGAAGCTGACGGAAGTGGTCCCAGTCAACTGGGCCCCTAATAAATGAAGGAGGAGGCAGTTTGTGAATTGGTCTTAAGGAAATGGTTAATAATAAAGGGCTATGATCGGAGGAAAGGTCATCGAGGCGCTTGAGTGAATAGTTTAGTGTTCCTAAACTATTGTAAAAAAAGAAGTCAAGGAGATCAGGATTTCGGTTGGGATCTGATGGCCAATAGGTGGCTGTGTCAGGAGTGATAGTGGAGCAATGTTTCCGTGTGAGTGCAGACAGCAAAGCACGTCCTCGTGTATTTGTGGATCTTGACCCCCAGTGTTGGTGCTTCGCATTAAAGTCCCCACCCACAAGGAAACGATGTCCGATGGAGTCTAGAAAGGAGATGAATTGGGAGTCGGAAATGGATTTATTGGGAGGGCAGTACGTTGATGCAAGTGTAAGAGGAAAAGTGAAGGTGGTGATTGACACTGCAGTGGATTGAAGGAAATCATGTGATACCAAAGGAACTATGTGGTGGGATATGGAGTTATGGACAATGACAGCGGTACCTGCATGAGCTGTTCCATCTGGGTGATCAGTACGATAAGTCTTGTACTGTCGAACAGTAAATGGTCGTTTACTCGTTAGTCTTGTTTCAGTAATGAGAGCTACGTCGATGTTTTTGTCATGGAGTAGTGCTGTCAGTTCGTTAGTGTGGGTGCGAACACCATTCGCATTCCAAAGGAGAATGGATAAGGAGTCAGAACGATCCACTTATGGATTTTGTTTAACGGGGATAAGGTAGGAGACAAGATTTGTAAGAAGGGAAATGAGAGGGGTAATTAGGGTTCTGAATTCTGTAAGGAATGATGTTAATAGGCTAGTGAGATCTGAAGAGCTTGGTGGTGAAGGAATATGCGAGATGTGTGGTTGAGGATGGGATTGGGTTTGCTGGTTGGCGGGATGAGCGGAATGCTGGGGAAGAGATACTTGCGGACGAGAAGTGGGCAGTGCCTGTGACTGCTCTCTGTTCCGAACGGCATCAGCAAAAGAGACAGAAGGCCTCAAATTTCTGGTGGGGGCGCTTCTTGAGCTACCTCTTACTGGCTTCTCTTCTTCCGGCCGGCGACGTTGCTCGCTCCTGGACTTGAGGATTCTATAGGCCTCACAGCCCTTGTAGTTGGCCGGATGGTCTTGCTGGCAGAGCACGCATACAGCAGGCGATTTTAGGGGCTTTTTGCACAATTCGCTTTTGTGCTGCCCACTACACTTTACACACCTAGGAGGGTGGTGGCAATACGATTTTGTGTGCCCATATGCCTGGCAATTATGGCATTGGACGATGTCTCTATTGGGGTAAGGTTTTTCGACCTGTATTCTTGTGTAATACAGGGTTGTTAATTCATAAATTTTCTCCACGCCAGGTGTCCGCTCGAGATCTACAAAAAATAACGGTAATGCCGTTTTGGTGGATTCGTTTTGTTGTCTGTCCTCACGTAAAACGTTGGTTATTTGCCGAACTTTGAACCCCAGAGCTGATAGTTCGTCTTCAATTTCATCAGCTGGTGTGGTCGGGTGCAGATTTCTTATCACTACTCGAAGCGATCGTTCTTGTTTCAACTGGTATGTATGGAAGTCTGCATTGGTCTCTTCCAAATACTTAATGATCGCTCGATAAGTATCCGGAGTGTCTGGGGAAATTTTTGTATCCCGAGAGCGATTGAGGCACGTATATTTTCCGGTACCTACAACTTTGCTCATTTGTGAGCACAATAGTTTGAAATTGCTAATATTCCTTACGAATATAGCAGGCGGCTTGGGCTGTGTTGGTGTTTGAATAACTTCCATGTCGTCAGGTTGGCTATTTCTCAGTACCTCGAAGCTATTCGGTGTGAAGAATGGAGATTCTGCTACAGTTTCTTCTTTTGAAGTGCTGGCAAGTGGTGGTAGATCTTCCATAGAGCTGGCAGCAGATGAGTTTGTAGGGATGTTCCTATTTGAGCGTCTGGGTTTTCGCTTTACTGGCGACGTTGGTGGAGTTGGGCCTAAGGCCCTCGATCTTTTCTTTTTATTTTGTGATATTATCTGCTGATAAAATCTCATTTTGTCATTAGCTAAGATTTTTGTTAGTTAAAAAAAAAAAAAAAATAATAAATAAAATACGTAGTGCCGGTGGGATTCCAGTGGCGAGTCACCGGTCTTGGCTCTGAGCCACCTATCAGGTCTGGCTCTGAGCCACCTATCAGGTCTGGCTCAGAACGGCTATGTATCGTGAACGACGACTGATGCCTCAGTCAAGATGGCCGACTACTCTCTCCGATGTCACTATTATTTACACTTTACACCAATGTACTAGCGATCTACTCACTTATTGAGGGCTCCCTCGTGGCCACCTCACTTAAGTTGCCAGTTGACACAATCCCAAAGACGAAAAAGGGTCTATAACGGTAGTTATCGGTATTGATTTGGAGAGCGATAGTTGTACGTGGTTGTTAATAGTAGCGCATGCGCAGAAACTCCATGAATAATCATTGGTTTTATTTTATAAAGCACACAAACAAATTTTTAGACCATTTAAACTTTTATAGACTGGTTCAGTGGATTTTTATTGCTAATTGAGAGAACTTGCATATTCTTAATTTATTACTTAGGTCGTGTCCTTGTTTATCGATTGAATCTAGTTTTGAAAATATATTTTCTAAATGCAACGTTTGTTTTTAACTTTATTAGTTCCCTTTACTAGATCACTACTGCTTAACACGACTTTGTCCTTCGAGAAGATATGCCCAAAAATAAACAGAGCAGTCGGGAATCCAACCCTCCATTGAGAGAGTCAATTTCTCAATTCTCTATTCCGTGTTTTTGGATATTTTTTATTTGGATTATTCAATCCAAGGTGTGTTTGTTCTCAATAAATTGAACAAACAGAATGAAATCTGTGTGAAAAATAGGATTATATATCTTCCTACATTTGATATATGGTTCCGGATGCCCCATACGGAAACTTTGTTGGCGAAGCTTCGTGTTTGAATTGTGGAGTTGAAGCTTGCTGGAAGATTTCCATGATCCCTCCCATCTACCATGAAAACACATTTTTCGAAATTGACAGGAGGATATTTTCTTTATGAAAATGTTACGCAAAATCATTGACCAACCCGCCGTGCAAGTCACCTAAAATACTTTCAAATTTGTATGCAGTGATAATCTAACATTATCTAATAATAACGTTAATAATAATAAGCAATAATATTGCCCAACGGAAATATTTATCACGAAACCCCGAAAATATTTTTTTTTATTTCTATTAACTAACTGAATTATAAATAATTAATACCTAATTATACGATTAACAAACCATTTAATTCCGAAAGATCAGCAAAAGACAAATAATATGGGTTACATTATTTTTATTTTAAGATTTTAGTAATAAACCATTTAAAAAAAATTAGAAAAGCCAAAACGTTTTTGGTTCAATGCGTTATGAAAGACTTCAATTGTCATTATGTCATTTAACGATAGAGTATCGAAGCATTAAACTGGATTAAGAAGCTAAAAATAAGTATAAATTAAATGGTCTGTGCCTCATAAATGGTATCAAAATGGATAGGCATCTCCATTTCTCTACCCATTTTAGTAACAAAATAGAAAAAGTACGACACAGGTCTTACTTCTCATATTGACGATATATAAGAGTGTCCTCCGGGCAGCTCTGTTGGAGGGTATTGGTATTTACTCACTTGACTGACAATACAGCTAAAAGTCTCCAACAATTCCAGAATGGGATCATAAGAAAAGTGGTGTAAGAATGCCGAACTGCACCCGTTGCTGGTGTGCGGTTATTCTTTTGTTCAATGCAGAACACCAATTTTAATTTGTATAAAATGTAGCCAAGCTACAAGGAAATATAATGAAGCGATTGTAAACAGATACGTTTGTAAAATCTATATTTTGTAACATATATTAATTTTGCATATTTTATTAATTTAAAATATGAAATAATCGTTTAATTGCAAAGAATGCCTGTAGAAATTTATGGGTAGTAAAATTAGGAAAATTATATTAGAATATGAATTGAGACGAAAATCTAACTGAATACAACTAAATACACACAGGCAAATAATGTCATAAAAATTATAATGTAACAAATTTTGCAGAAAAAAATTAGAATTATGTGTACATTATGTATAGTGAAAGTTTGTGAAAGTTTAATCAAATAAGTATATTAAATTTAATGAGGTGGTTAACGTTACTTTTATTTATTTTCAAACAAAATCAATGGTTTACTAAGCCATTGAGGCATCGTGATTTTTGCGAAATATCAATACCAACTTATTCAGGAATGTATGTACACAAGTTTGTAGAGGGAATTTCGACTTGTGGGACCCTTTCTCTTTGCCAAAATAAGTCTAGCCGAAAGAAAGCATCACTTTCTGACAGATTACAGATTCAGCACACGGCGAGTAATACCTCCACGTGCTGGGGTACCCAGGGGAGCCCTCTTGCTTCTACACTCTTCAGCATATTCCACCGCGTTCAGATGCAAAACCGTGAGCCTTCGGCGATGCGGAATCCCTTAGAACTGGAGTGGCTGTTCGCTTTCTCGAAAAAAACCTAACTCAGGATACTCCACACAGAGGAATAGCCAACCATAACGAATCACAATTTTGCATCTTATTTTCACAAGAAAATGTTTCTTCTAATTACAAACAACGCTATATATTTTTTTAAATTATTAATTCTAATTCAACACCATATAAGTATCAATAGCTATTAACTGAGACATTTGACAATGGATACTTCTATTCCCATAAAAAAACAAAAATATCTTGAAAAACCAACGGGATTTAAAAAATAAAAACAGATACAAATGTCAACTAATGTTCGAACCGACTAAGATATTTCTGAAAGCGTTTTGGTTTCTAACTCCTGTTGATTGCTTGGTATTTACAAACGGTGAATGGGTGAAAATTCATTGTACTTAAACGACAATCAACGTCAAACCCAGTGGGATTCTCTAGTGACAAACCCTCAGCTGTAGATATCTGACACCAATTGGAAACTTGAGCCGAAACTTGCTTCAGGGCTTAAACTCAATTAAGATTCAATTAACTTGCCCCTTTAATATCTAAATTGCAAACGCCATTACACAAGCAGGCTGTCAGTGTTGTTGTAGGACGATCTTACGTTGTAATGAACAGATTTTTTTTTTAGGCCTCACACAAAGTCGCTTTGTGATTTATTGTAATTGAAGACTCTGACTTCCTCAAGAGAAATTTTCAGTATTTTCACCTTCACTGGTGCTTTCGCGAAATGGTAAGCGTATCATCAAAACCTTACACCACTTTGTATAAATGATACTTGCAAAATATATATACTGTGCAAAGTCGAGTATACTTTCACAGGCAAGAATGCTTGGAGAACATGACATAAAGGTGCTTACATTTACAAATCAGCTGAATAAAACTCAGTTATTTACTAATATATCTATGAAAACGGTGTTATCAAAGGTTCCATCGCTACATAGGATATGAATAATAATAAAACTGAATACCATGACGCGTCTGCTAGTGTGAGATGTTCATTACATGAAAACATTATAAACCATCAAGCATTGATGCATTTAGGCTGGACTAACTACTACCCTGTCATAAAATGTCGGACTGAGTACGGAGTCTAGAGGGTATAGCAATAATGAGTGTGCGAATGTATATTACTTGTTCACAAGAGATTTTCCCTCTACGACGATTGCCCCGTTATCAAGTATCGTAGTTTAGTTATATTACATGATGTTTAAATAGCAGCTAACTTTTTACTTTTTAGGTTTGATCAAAAAGGTGAACCCCATCACCTGTATTAGTCAGTTCAGTCCATTCACATATAATGTGTAATACTTGTTTATTCCATTATATAATTTTTATAAAATAACAAAACCTGTATGTA
This sequence comes from Acanthosoma haemorrhoidale, assembly GCA_930367205.1. NCBI lineage: Eukaryota > Metazoa > Arthropoda > Insecta > Hemiptera > Acanthosomatidae > Acanthosoma > Acanthosoma haemorrhoidale. Next base: position 30,297,529 of record OV884011.1, on the reverse strand, counting down.
ATGTAGCAACGATACAGGAAATACAAAAATAATTTGTAATTCGCCTGAGGACCTATAATGGTATATAGTTATCTGTAAATTTAAAAGGGCTATGAGAAAAAAAAGAAAAAAAAATACTTTTAAGGATCTAAGGTCTAGCTTTTAATTAATCAACGAGGTTATTTGTCCCTGCAGAGTAAAGGAAATTAACTAATAATTAGAATTGATAATTCTCTATTTCTACTTTATTCAACTTTTTTGGCCCTTGGCCCCAAACACCCGTTTTGAACAATTGTTTATTTTCATGAGTGATTAGGTTTATATAGAGCCTGGATGGTACCTACAATTTGTTCTGTTTCCCTCGATGAGTGTCATTTTACTGATTTCATTGATCACCACTCCGATATTCATTGCCCTCTTTAACAATCAAATATCCCTAGGATGAAAATGTCATCAGCTAATTACAAAATTATTTAAAAAACTTTATTTCTAATTTTGTATCACAAAAAAATTATGTTTTAAGTTATTCTAGCTTGTTTTCAATAGTCGGGGAGCTCAATTTTTTATTTAGATAATTGTTTACTCGCTTTATACCTTTGAAATTATTGTCTCGTTGATCAATCATCTATTAATTAAAAAGTTAAATTGTTAGATCATTTTCAAATGTTATTTATTACATATTCATGCGTTCAGCCTGGCATACGAAGGACTGCCAGCAGAAGAGCGCCAGCAATAATTAAAACGAAAGCTAAACATGAATATTAAAGCCGAAAACAGGCAACTAGTCAAAGTTAGAGGTCAACAGTGCATCTAAATGTTTACAGACATTTCGGCCTAATTAAAGCTACAGTTGTTGAGGTACAAACTGTGCAACCTCGTTGCTGACCCTGTTGTCTGTTGTTGGGTGTTTGTCTTTCACCCTATAACCAAACAGTGCACCGCATCAAAGGGGATCAGACAGCCTGATTAAGGACTAAAGCTCCCGATTAAAAGCTACATCATGTACACGATAAACCGTACCTGATATAAGTCAATAATTATGGTAGGAGCTCGTAGCATCATGTTCTTGTTCCAAATGAATAATAATTATCTTAAATTTCCCACAATAAATAAGCATCTGTGAATACCTTATCTGACCTTAGTGACAAAGAATTTGAGTTTCCGCTCCACGATTTTTATGATAGTATAAAACTAAACAACTGTTAATTTTTAATTTTCTAAAATTAACATAAAAGATATATATAAATCAAACGAAGATAAAGTGTCTTAGTAAAGAAGCCGCTAAGTCCGGAAAGGATAACCAATGAGTGAGTTTGGGAGGAAGTATTTACTCGGCCCTCAAGTGGACTAAAGAGTCCTGTGGGAAGGACTAGGAAGACTGTTGAGGACTTAGAGAGAGGTTAAGAGCCCACGGGAGATCGGGAAATCTTTTATCATCAAGAGAAACGCCCTGTGTTCCCTTGGGAACGACAAAAAAAAAAAATGAAATTTTGAGATTATTATAACCATAACCTTTGAATGAACTGGTTTTTATTTATATTTGTCTTGAAAAATGCATAGCTTTGAACGATCTGATAGTCTGTAATCAATTTTGCTTAAACTGAAAAATCGAACTGTAGGAACTTCTTTAATTGATTGTCAATGAAATCCTGAAAACTTCAAGTATCTCATATATCCTTATTCCACCTTTTTTTGCCACAGTTCTGTTAATTTTGGCACCTGAAGCACTTTCATATGCTTTGCTGTCACATATGGGTCATTAACTTGCTAAATAGAGGAGTATAGTGATTTCCAGTTATAATTTCCATTTCCTGATCAACGAAGGATTGACGTGCGTGTACTTTTACAATAATCAAAGATTTAAGCATTTAACCAGATGTTAAATTTTGTGCTACTGGGTTTCTAATTTATCTTGATATGCCCACTAGCCTTCTAAGTATTCCAAAAGAATTACCTGTAACTTGATTCCTCAATGTCTGCAAATCATGTCAGCAGAAAATAGTTTTAAATCTACAAATTTTGGGATAACTTCAAATGCCTTGAGTTAGTGAAATCTCGTACAAGAAAAAGTTGATCCGTTTCGGTAATAAGAGAAACCTTTAAATGTATTTATTTTGACCTAAATTTTTGATGATTAAACAAAAATATGGAAGGAATACTGAAATTATTTTATTTTATTCCCTCTTAATCCAAACAGAATCATTCTTCATATTAACAATTTTTTTTATATCAAATCTTCTTTAAATTACAATGAACAAAACAAATAAATAAATGATTTATGATTTACATATTTCTCCTCTTTCTGCATACACAGATGCGTTTGAAGGAGTGCATAAATATAATACATTCTTCTTGAAGTTAAAAGTCCATAAACCACATACACACACTAGGTCATGAGGCTCACCTTCAGCTTACAACCGGAAAACTAAAAACTAAAACCTAAACCTAGAACCTAAGACTAAAGCGTTCCAGCCGCGACAGCGTCCTGCCATCGAAGGGGGAACGGAGCAGAGGTTATCGTGTTAAACACCGGGTTTGTCAGGTATTGCAGGGAGTCAAACAATTTGATATGTCTAGGTTGTATGAATTCATCCACCGTAGCATAGTAACAAGGTCCACCAGCCTCAATTTAAAACACTGCACAAACCAACAAGTGGACAAGACTATGAAGTTATTACATGGCAATAATTGAAACAATCCATTGCCGAGATTATATTCATAATAAGTATCTGTTGTTTATACAAATTCAATATGATACCTAATAATTACCCTACTAGGTTTGATAAAAAAAAAAATTTGCAATATTATTGAAGATAATCGTGTCTGAGACATTGGTAGTAAAGTAAACCGATAGTAGAACTGGAAATTAACAAAGTCATGTGGCCAACTAAGTACTTACTTGGAAACTTATCGTTAGAGATTTATTGCCGGTAAGTTGCTCACCACCGAGCGGCAGCCGCAGACTATGGCCTCAACAAATAGAACTTTGGTTACAACTTCATCCTTCGGGATCCTCCCGGGTCTATTGCTATTAGCTACTCTGGCTGACCAGGATGATTGTCTATAGAACATTATCTATCTGTATCCAACATTTATTCGTAAACTTCAGTATGAAAAATTATCAAATCAGACAAGAACAAGGGTTTAATCAGGGATAAGCTTTGGTTGATAAAGAAAAATATTTATATTTTCATAATATTTAATTTTTGATTTGCAACATGTTAAACTGAAGCCAATCTGGACATACGAACTAGAGCTATGGGGGACAGCAAAAAAGTCGAACATCAACCGTACCCAATCCTTTCAATCAAAAGAACAATAGTCAATGTCCTTTATTACCACAGCAACAAAACTCTTCATAACGGTCTTAATATACCCTACATTCTTGAACTCATCCATTCCAAGTTCATGAAATTCCATCGAAACCTAGCCAACCGCCCTAATCCCCTAGCTCAGTTATTGCACTGCACCACTCATCCCTATAATCCTCCTTCGACTCTAAAGCGCCAGTGGCCTCGTGACCTGCTATAAATGGGGGACTGTGGGAGTCCTGGCAATGGCCATTTTCATCAGTCATCAGAAGGTACTAAATTGGCCCAGAAACTATTCTATACCGATGCCGTTATCAAAATACAGTCCATGGAATATGCTAAGTAAAGTGTATTAATACATTATGTTATATTCTTACCAAATAGTAATAGAAAAATATAAGTATCTGTATTAAAAATAAATTAATCTCTTAAACGATTCTTATACAAAACGTTTTATTGATTAAGTTTATTCTCAGGATACCGCCATTGGCATTTATACAGTTTTTGTTATTCTTCTAATTTGATTAATATTACTACTATTAAAAAAAAATGTTTCATTTTTACTTTCTTTGGCTGAGTTGCTCAAAGGTGTGAATGTAAACGACTTGGCCCGATTGTGGAATTCGGAGCCTCACTTGAAAGGATTTCAATTGGCCCTTATAGCTGGGGTGACCAAATGCTTTAGTAAAGACCCGTTCGATATTGTCTTCCCACCAGGCTTTATATCTACTCCTCTCCCCCCCCCCGTTCCCGGTCCCGGATTTGTTTTTATAACTTTACCCTCTCTTCCCTTCTTATTCGGAATTCCTTTAGTCTGTTCATTGCCAAAGCCGCAAGTGGAAAAAGGAGGAAAAAAAAAGAAAAGAAAGAGGGGGAAGTCCAATCTATTATCGACAGGGTTTTATTTCCATTTGAATAGAGTACTATCTATTCGACTTGTAAACGGACTGACGATGACTAATGACACTTGGAATTTATTTTATCTTTATGTCACCGAATTCGCAAGGTTTTTTTTTTGTCGATCGTGTTCACGAAAATCGTAAAAGTGAAAACTTTTTTATTTCCCCAGAAACGATTGCGATTTTCTATTCCTCAAAACGTGACATGATGACTTTAAGGGTTACGTGTACTACATAATTACCATAGTCACTGCCCGGCGGGCGTAACATAGACATAAATGAATGAAACTCTGGTCTTTGACCTTTCCCGGCGGTCTAGTCGGCGGGCAGCTTTGATCTGACTCGATAAGATCTTAGAAGGTGTGCCCCGAGAGTGAACAATGTTCAGGGGAAGAGGTGCAGGGTAGGTATTACAGGTAGTTTACTTGGTCGTGGAATTATCACTAGTTCACACTCGGTATCTTAGGGTAGGCGAAAACCGTCCGGATCCCGAAGGTGAGTGTGAATCGGAAAGTGGCAGACTGGATGAGACGATACTAGGTACATTTTGAAGGGCCTAAGAGATCTTCATAGAAGGGGTCCCTTCCAAAAATGTGCTAGTTTTAGCGAGACGAAGCTAGAGAATCCCTCTAGGAAGGTGTGGGGTCTTGACAAAGCCGGATTAAAGATAGCAAGGTCAGGAAAGAGAGGTGCGGAGGTAATTAAATGTTTATTTAGCGTAATTCAAGCAAGAGAGAGAGTGAGAGAGGGTGAGGGAGAGGGAGAGAGAGAGAAAGAGAGAGAGAAAGAGAGAGGAGAGAGAGAGAGAGAGAGAGAGAGAGAGAGAGAGAGAGAGAGAGAGAGAGAGAGAGAGAGAGAGAGAGAGAGAGAGAGAGAGAGAGAGAGAGAGAGAGAGAGAGAGAGAGAGAGAGAGAGAGAGAGAGAGAGAGAGAGAGAGAGAGAGAGCAGTGTTCACTCCAAGTCCACTGGTACTGAATATCTGAAAAAGCTTACAATTTCAGCCTTATATCATTTCAATATTATTACCTTTTGTATTCACGTTCCCTTTTTAAAAACTCACCCTAATCTTCTTACTCTCGTGATCGATTCCTCGCTTTATCAATACTGCTCAGTATTCAATAAGCTAGGTCTTACCCCAGACCTTATCCTGGAGAGATCATATATCACAAATTACTCCTCGATCCATTTCCCATCTTAACCCGTCTCAAGTTCCATTCTCCAGCCGCAACGACCTTATCCGTTCATTTTGATCACGGATGTATAGGGTATAGCAACCCCCTCTCGGGATTTCCATGTGCGGTTCTAAAGACTCATTCTTCCTTAGGAAATCGGTACTCGGTGTCTCTATCGACACAGTGGACACTGTTATAAGCAACATTCCTTTCTAATACCAATCACACTGCAAAACCATGCCACTGAATGGCCATAAACTCATTTCTAAACTCCCATTCTTCATTCTGAAGTCTGTTTCTTCCATTCCCTGCTATACTCTCAATGAGGACAATTTTTCACACTTACTTTCTGCTCAATAATTATTATTTAAGAAAGATGTATAATGATAGTTAATTTTAAAATCTATGTTTATTCCCTTGGAAATTTCAAATATTTTGTATACAAGTACAATGTCCCGTAATAAAGTTCTATTTTCATTTCAGCAACAAAGCAAATGAATGACCACATGGACGAATGTGGTGAAAAATCAAATTAAATTTACTTCTTTCATTCAGGAAAACTGAAAAACTTAAAATCACGTTTTTTTATGAATTTTAATTTTTATAAACAAAGCTAGGTAAACAAAGCTGGAGTGCCAGAAATTAGTGTTGTATATTAAAACGTTACTTGCACAACTTACTCATAACTGAAGGAATAGTTACTTTATACTTGCAAGTAAGTTAGAACGGAGAGAAAATATTATTTCACTTTATGACCTCACAAAATTAAGAAATGTCTAAATAAGTTTTTATAAAAGAACTTTATTATCAGCTTGAAACTGTTAAAAATATTATTACAGCAATCAATACATAAGTTTTAGAGGCAGTATTTATGGCTTTACTTTATAAGCAACTTATCTTTAGCCAAAACAGCTTCGCTTGACACAGTATCACACACAACTCATAAGGACCAAATGCTAGTTGGTTTGGGAAGGTCACAAAGCCTTAGGGGTCGCTGGGTATACATTACTCGTCCATAGGCATATCTCTATAGACATTTAGGTAGACAGAGTGCCTCGCTAGAAGAAAGCGGCATGGTCGGCCTAGATGTGCAGATGTATGTAGACATTCAGGTAGACAGAGTGCCTCGCTAGAAGAAAGCGGCATGGTCGGCCTAGATGTGCAGATGTATGTAGACATTCAGGTAGACAGAGTGCCACGCTAGAAGAAAGCGGCATGGTCGGCCTAGATGTGCAGATCTCTATAGACATTTAGGTAGACAGAGTGCCACGCTAGAAGAAAGCGGCATGGTCGGCCTAGATGTGCAGATGTATGTAGACATTTAGGTAGACAGAGTGCCACGCTAGAAGAAAGCGGCATGGTCGGCCTAGGTGTGCAGATCTCTATAGACATTTAGGTAGACAGAGTGCCACGCTAGAAGAAAGCGGCATGGTCGGCCTAGATGTGCAGATGTATGTAGACATTTAGGTAGACAGAGTGCCACGCTAGAAGAAAGCGGCATGGTCGGCCTATATGTGCAGATGTATGTAGACATTCAGGTATACAGAGTGACACGCTAGAAAAAAGCGGCATGGTCGGCCTATATGTGCAGATGTATGTAGACATTCAGGTAGACAGAGTGCCACGCTAGAAGAAAGCGGCATGGTCGGCCTAGATGTGCAGATGTATGTAGACATTCAGGTAGACAGAGTGCCACGCTAGAAGAAAGCGGCATGGTCGGCCTATATGTGCAGATGTATGTAGACATTCAGGTAGACAGAGTGCCACGCTAGAAGAAAGCGGCATGGTCGGCCTATATGTGCAGATGTATGTAGACATTCAGGTAGACAGAGTGCCACGCTAGAAGAAAGCGGCATGGTCGGCCTAGATGTGCAGATGTATGTAGACATTGAGGTAGACAGAGTGCCACGCTAGAGGAAAGCGGCATGGTCGGCCTAGATGTGCAGATGTATGTAGACATTCAGGTAGACAGAGTGCCACGCTAGAAGAAAGTGGCATGGTTGGCCTAGATGTGCAGATGTATGTAGACATTCAGGTAGACAGAGTGCCACGCTAGAAGAAAGCGGCATGGTCGGCGTAGATGTGCAGATGTATGTAGACATTCAGGTAGACAGAGTGCCACGCTAGAAGAAAGCGGCATGGTCGGCCTAGATGTGCAGATGTATGTAGACATTCAGGTAGACAGAGTGCCACGCTAGAAGAAAGCGGCATGGTCGGCCTAGATGTGCAGATCTCTATAGACATTTAGGTAGACAGAGTGCCACGCTAGAAGAAAGCGGCATGGTCGGCCTAGATGTGCAGATGTATGTAGACATTGAGGTAGACAGAGTGCCACGCTAGAGGAAAGCGGCATGGTCGGCCTAGATGTGCAGATGTATGTAGACATTCAGGTAGACAGAGTGCCACGCTAGAAGAAAGCGGCATGGTCGGCCTAGGTGTGCAGATCTCTATAGACATTTAGGTAGACAGAGTGCCACGCTAGAAGAAAGCGGCATGGTCGGCCTAGATGTGCAGATGTATGTAGACATTTAGGTAGACAGAGTGCCACGCTAGAAGAAAGCGGCATGGTCGGCCTATATGTGCAGATGTATGTAGACATTCAGGTATACAGAGTGACACGCTAGAAAAAAGCGGCATGGTCGGCCTATATGTGCAGATGTATGTAGACATTCAGGTAGACAGAGTGCCACGCTAGAAGAAAGCGGCATGGTCGGCCTAGATGTGCAGATGTATGTAGACATTCAGGTAGACAGAGTGCCACGCTAGAAGAAAGCGGCATGGTCGGCCTATATGTGCAGATGTATGTAGACATTCAGGTAGACAGAGTGCCACGCTAGAAGAAAGCGGCATGGTCGGCCTATATGTGCAGATGTATGTAGACATTCAGGTAGACAGAGTGCCACGCTAGAAGAAAGCGGCATGGTCGGCCTAGATGTGCAGATGTATGTAGACATTGAGGTAGACAGAGTGCCACGCTAGAGGAAAGCGGCATGGTCGGCCTAGATGTGCAGATGTATGTAGACATTCAGGTAGACAGAGTGCCACGCTAGAAGAAAGTGGCATGGTTGGCCTAGATGTGCAGATGTATGTAGACATTCAGGTAGACAGAGTGCCACGCTAGAAGAAAGCGGCATGGTCGGCGTAGATGTGCAGATGTATGTAGACATTCAGGTAGACAGAGTGCCACGCTAGAAGAAAGCGGCATGGTCGGCCTAGATGTGCAGATGTATGTAGACATTCAGGTAGACAGAGTGCCACGCTAGAAGAAAGCGGCATGGTCGGCCTAGATGTGCAGATCTCTATAGACATTTAGGTAGACAGAGTGCCACGCTAGAAGAAAGCGGCATGGTCGGCCTAGATGTGCAGATGTATGTAGACATTGAGGTAGACAGAGTGCCACGCTAGAGGAAAGTGGTATGGTCGGCCTAGATGTGCAGTTGTATGTAGACGATAGGTACATCCGGCACCTGGCTTTGTGAAACCAGAGCATCACCGGAAATGAGATAAAAAGTTTCATAGGGGGAGTGCAAAATGTTTTCATTTCCAGCGGGACTGTAAGAAAAAGGCTTATGAAAATAACCTTAGGGCTGGACTTCTCCTTACCACAGCTCACAAAATGGCTAGGCTTCAGTTGGCTCGTGAACATGAGAATTGGACTTTGGAAAACTAAAAGGTAAGAGTTGGTCTCAAGTTTTTAGATGGGCGACATTTACGTGGAGATGGCCAAGAGGGACGTACGCTCCATGCTGTGTGGTTCCCCAGGGGCCATTCCGTGGTTGCTCAGGGATGTTCTGGGGTGGCATTTCCTTCGATGGTCGTACTGAATGGGTTGTTGTGTGGGGAAGGTCCCTAACGCCTCAGAGGTACTTAAAAGACATAATCAAAGAACATGTATCGTTTGTTCCCGGCATTGGTGAGGGATTCTTGTTAATGGATGATAATGCCACACCCGAAAGAGCACGAATGTTTGATGATTACCTAATTGAGATTGGGATTGAGCGCTTGGTATAGCCACCACGGAGTCCAGACTTAAATCCTATTGAAATATCTTCAATAGTCTGGGGACAACTGAAGCGTAGAGTACGACGTCGGAATTCATTTCCTAACAACCTTCCAGAATTGTAAAGGGCTTTTCTTGAATAGTGTGCAAATATTCCACACGACTGCATTGGAAACCTCTTCCAATCAATGCCTCGGCGTTTCAAATACATGGTTCGTACCAGAGGCGGAAATACCCGTTATTGAGTACGTAGTCATTAAATATTTGTTTTCCAAGTTAATCGTTTTTTTACAATATTTTTTTCTTTTCCTTTATTATATGCGTGTAATTTCGTTTTCAAATGACTTATTTTTTTCAATCAAAATTTTTTTTTGAAAATTTGCACTAATTGGAAATCTTTAAAAAAAATAACGATGATCGGTTAATTTTGTCTATCAGTATAGTAATTAATTAAAGGGGAAATGTTTGCAGTTTTCTTTTTTCATTTCGATAAACATATGTTGGTGGTTCCTCTTTCATACATCTAGCTTCAGCCCTAAACGAAAGCACAAATAATTAAACAATTGGATTTTGACGTCATAAAGTGTCAGAAGCCTTTTTGAAATCATTGCATATCATTGTGTGGTATTTCCCGCTAATGTCATCCTCCTCTACGTTTCTTGATTTAATCTTATGCTGTTGGTTCATTTATAACACCACATAATTAACATTGGACCAATATTATTTTTAAGCTCACCACAAAAAAGTAGTTTATTTTATATTTCTTCGTCAGCTAGGCATATAATAAATGATGAAATAAATATTTTATTTGTTAATTTATAAACGAAACTTTCCCACTATAGTGAGTTTTGTTCATTATTATTTTGTTTAGTGTTAGAGTATTTCTTTATTTTTCTATTTACTATTTTAGTGGTGTTGTTTAGTGAAATAGATGAAATTTATTTTTATTAAAATTGTATATAGTGACGGTTATATTTTAAGTAAAAAGAATAATTGAATTTCTCAATTAGGCAGATGAAAGACAAGAGAGAGCTCTAAAAACAGTAATTAAAAAGATGCTATCCAAATAAGTGTGTATAAATGGAAAGAGGTCTTAGCCAGCCAGCCCTTTGGCCATAAATAAGCTTGTGCTGAGCCCTCAAGGGATTAATTTCATCAATGTCCACGGACACTCTCAGAGCGTGCCCTCCTCGACCGACTACTGTGGAATATTCAGTGTTTCTCTTTTATCCACTTCAATTATCTCTTTATTATCTTCAATTAACTGGATCAAGGTTATGTTCAATTTTATAAAGTGATCTGCTCCCGTATGGCTAAAGCTTGTTGCTTTTTTCTAGTATGTCTACCCAAAAACTTGTATATTATATTCATAGACAATTATTCATCAAGTGGTCGATTTTTCATTGGGATAACTTCACCGAAAATTTTACAGTTAGCATAATTTTTTTTCATTTTGTATTGAGTACCACGCCTCTCTATAATCCACTAGGAACATTTAAGTGGTATGGCTGAAAGTCAATGTCAAGATTCCCTAATCACTGAATTTGAGTGGGTAAATTCCGAACCGCAAATTTGATTCAGATTGTTATCTACTCAATTGCTTTCCTTATAGAAAAAATGAATACAACATAAATTATTTGACAATATGTGCTTCATTATCACTGATATTAAAAGTATACACTTTGAACCATATTCCTTTTTCTTCTGAAACATTCCTCTTGCGGACGAAATTTATCTACACCACATTCCTTCCAAGTTTATGAAATTATATAGTAACCTATTTAACCACCCTAATCCCCACTCATCCCTATAATCCTCCTCGGAGACTAAAGCGGGAGTGGCCTCGTGACCTGCTATAAATAAGCGACAGTGGGAGTCCCGGCAATGGCCAGTTTCCCCAATCATGTCATGAGCGTCTGTGGCTCTCGTGCTCTTGGTCAGTCTCCACTAGCTCGTATCCGGTGTCCTGGCAGACGGAGGAGGGTGGGAGACTCCCTAAGACTCCACTTTCTCTTTCGCATGCCTGGGAGGTGAAAAACATGTGGGTTTTTGTATATACCGTATGCATCAGGGAGGGAATGAACATTGTAAATATAGTATGAATGAGAACATTTATCACAATTACTTATTCCCCAATAAGGCAGTTTGTAATTGTATTACAATAAAGAAGTTTCAACCTTAAATTCAGAATTTTCTGATACAGGGCATAATAAAAGTAAGGTGAGAATTACTATCGTACAGTGCTCAATTACTTCACCAACACACTAATTGCTAATTACCACTATCTGAAGCTGTAAACATTTTGAAAAACCTTGAATACTTATGATCCTGACCAATTCTCTCGTAGTTTAATTGTTTTCTGAAAAAAGGGCATACTACGAAAAGCATTCAATTATTGTTATATTTTATTAAGTTTAAAGTGTGGACATCGAAAACATATTCCCTATTATCCCTAGCAAAAGCTATTGTGATATCGACTACGTGAACAAATGAAGCTTCTAACAAAGCATGGAAAAGCTAGAATTAGGAACAAGGGCGCGAATACCCTCGCAAATGCCCACAATTGCGATTCAAAATTATGCAATAAGTTGGGTTTAGCCGTCAGAGGTGTAGATTGCGTTATCGCTGGCAGTTTTGGCCGGTTCATGAATAAATCGTCCATTGCTAGTCATTCGCCCATCTTGTTAGTGCCCTCACGGTCGGACACCTGGGTCGGTTCCTAACGGCTGGTCCTTAGTCAGGGCTTAATGCCTGGTGTCTGCCTGCCTGTCGCCAATTTTGGTGTTGTAATTAATAGCATCTGCAATATAATTCATATTTTATAATTTTTGCTGAATGTTTTCACATTAGCTTTAACCTCTACCGCAAGTCCTGTCCATTAGTTTTTTTAATTCCATTCCTCCCACTGTATCCGTGACAGTATGGTACTTAGGCTTCCATCTCGACAAACGACTGACCTGGAACCCACATACTAGGCTAAAAAGACACTTTGGACAACTGCACAGACTACTTCGAAGAACATCCCATCTCTGAATAGAAAGTAAATTACTGATCTACAAGGGTATACTTAAACCAATCTGGGCATACGGAATAGAGCTACGAGGTACAGCAAAAAAGTCGAATATCAAAGGCATTCAATCATTTCAATCAAAAGTCCTGAGAACAATAGTTAATACCCCTTATTACGTCAGCAACAAAAGCCTTAATAACGATCTGAATATACCCTATATTCTTGAACTCATACCTTCCAAGTACATGAAACTCCATAGTAACCTATGAAACCACCCTAATCCCCTAGCACAGTCATTGTCTGCACCACTCATCCCTTTAATCCTCCTCGGAGACTAAAGTGACAGTTGTCTCGTGACCTGCTATAAATACGTGACAGTGGGAGTCCTGGCCATGACCAGTTTCTCGAATACTGTCCTGAGTGTCTGTGGCCCTCTCGCTCTTGGTTGACCTCCACTGGCTCGTATCCGATGACGTGGGTGACGGAGGAGCGTGAGGGAAGGGCTAATGTTGTTGCAAACACATGCTCCGAGCATTAATGCTGCTGATGAGCAGCCATATATTTAGTAGCATTATTAACCTCTGCCACTAGTTTCTGGCGAATACAGAATAAATGTCTATTCTTTCGAAAGATATCGTACTCTTTCATCCAAGATCTTCCAGTATGTTTTTATTCCATGGTAGATTAAGATTTTATCCCTTTCTTACTTTCTCACCGGTACATATTTAAAATGGCTTTTGGTACTAAGCCATCTTCCATTTTGAATAAATGGCCGTACCAACTCTCTTCAACATTTTATTTCTATTTGACCGTATAGAAGAACGCTTTCCAATGTCACACTGAGTAATATCTGAACGCAAATGGTCAGACTGTAACGTACTTGGGAGTAATTCGATGAAAACCTTTCAACCTTACATAAATTCTATTCAGCAAACCAGAGGCTGCCATTTTGCTATTTATATTCCTTTGCAAAATATCTAAACCCCGATATAACATAAATTAATAATTTATGAAATGCTTGTCAGACCTCTATTAGCTCATTCATCGCCATCTTGGAGTAGGGTCTGTACTAGTAACTTCCTTGAACATCACAGAATACATAATAAATTTCTAAGAATAATAACAAATTCATCTTGGCCACTACTATTATCGCCCGACTACATCATACCACTGACATTGACTTTATTTCTGACATAGTAAATGCAATAGCACTAAAAGGTTTCTTGAAAAAGTTTAGCAACAATATTTATTAAACGGTGTTGTCCATAATATATATAAGCTAGGAAGAGTATACCTAAAGACATTTATTTTATTTTCAAGGAGCTAGAAAACAGTCTTTATTGCTTACGTATATACGTATACTATATTTATGTATTAGACCTATATAAGATAAAATGAAATTCTCTCTTTGTCTCTCTCTCTCTCTCTCTCTCTCTCTCTCTCTCTCTCTAAAAACAAATTAAGTCTATTTTCAATGGTCCTTTTAATCACCTCGTGTCAGTTGATTTCTAGAGGTTCTCCTTCTGTCAATATTTCAAATTAAAAATATTTTCCATCACAGTTTGAGGATTACATTTTAGCGCGGAAGGGTACATAAAGGCAGATTTTCCGGCTGAATGGAAACGCCCTAAGAGGGAGATTAGTATAGAGGATGGAGAGTTGCTCCTATTGCCCAAGTTGGCTCATCTGGGAAGGGGGGGAGGGGAAGATTCCCTCCCCACATCTCCCATTGTTCCACAGCCCCGAATCATTTATCCAACGCAGACTTCATTTATTAAAACCCTTTTAGATTCGTTTCGGCAAACACCAGCATTTTCTATTGATGTTCCTAATTGCCTCGCCGGGCCAGCTCAACTAAAGTCCATTAAGGATAAGCAGAAATTTAGAGGAGAATTATATTCCGTCATTTTGAATTGGTTATCAGCCAGCATGACCCTCTCCGTGACCAACAAGAACTGTCGCTGGTACATGGAACTAAGGAATCCTCTTTAGAAATAACGGTTTCATAACGGTTCCTAAAACGATTTTTTTTTTGGCAGTTTCAATGATTTCCAGTGATAACAGTTCACAAAAGCCTGACATCAAATTGATGCTATTTATCAGTGGGTCAATATCATTGTATTACCCAACATTGACCCTACATTTTAACTCATCACGGCATGATAGGAAAGTAGTCCTTTTCTTAATTGCAGCCAATCGATTAATCGATTAAATACCCTTCATTATCTTCCCTCGAGTCACGTTCACTGTCGTCTCTGCTCCTTTCAATTTATTTCCTCCGTATGAAACTGCTGTTACGACAAAAAAACTATACGATTCGTATGTCAGTAGTAATGAATTTTCGTAGCAACAGTTCATTATTCACTATTCCTTAAAAGATGTTCCACGCCAGCAAAACTCTCAAAGAAAACTTTAGACCATTTGACAGTCTATAACCTTCAAATATGAAAATAAAAATGTCTTCAAAAATTTAAATTATAATATAGAATCAAACGCAGGAGTTATACAGAGCAATACTTTTTTGTTTCAACGAACGTGTACCCCCATGACCACTATTTCAACACCTACCGTAATATTAATTAAAAGTCACCGGAATTGGTTTTTAAAAAAAAAAACCTGAATTATTTAATATCGTTTCTAATTTCAAGCCCACGAATTTGTGCTGCATCTGTAGTGATAAGAATTTTATGCCAATTTTTGTTCTATTTGGCCAGGTGTGACATGGCCGACTTCAAACCAATGCCTAGTACCGCTAGGCTCCACCATAGGTAGACTCTCACTACCTTCCCGAATCCACCCACCGCTTTTAGGCATTAGGCATCCCACACTCCATATCCTTCTCATACTTTCTTCAAATGGGACCCCCCTTAGTGAAAGGCACCCATCATCCCAAATAAGTTTCCTTTATTTTCCCTACATCGTATATTTCCAAGTTGTTCTAGTCTATTTAATGTAAGTTAGTTTTAAGTCTATGATAAATAAGGTGAGCCCTATAACTTTTAATAAATTCAATCCATTAATCTATGTCGGGTCGTCACTAGGGGGTGCCTGATCACCCTAGCCCTGGTGACAAGTGCGGATTGTTCGAGTTTATAACCTGTACAATCGTTTCATGACGGCGTTACTATCTGACTCCATTTATGGTAGGTATGTGCCCCAACAATGCACTATGTTCAAGAGAAGAGGTACAGAGGTTTCATAAAGAATTAGTCAAGTTTTCAGAGTTCGAGCGGAAACCAAGCATCACCGAGTAAAGGTCCCGAGAGACTGATTATCAGGGCCTGCCTTAAGTAGCCTCTCCCCTTGCCTGCTGGGAGGCTGCAAGGGTCTAAGCCGGTGGTGGTTCCCACGTACACCTGTGGCGAGGAACGTGACCGGTGGTGGGGAACGTGGCCGCCGCCTTATTACCCAGCCAGGGGACAATCCCTGGAGGTAGATAGGCCCAAAAAGGGTTGTTATGTTTATGACTGTTTATGACCTGTCTCGTGTGACTTAGTTGGCTTCCGCCTTGTATTGCTTAACCCATTCACAATGATTTATATTTGTTTATAATACATTTAGTTCATGTTATTTTACTTTTGCTTACAATATATATGAAATAGAGTAAAGGGTGATTTACCTTATGTAGTTAGTGGTCACTACAATGTATAATGTACATCATTATACTTTTGTATAATGCAGATCACTATTAGTAGAAAACAGAATTTGTATTAAGTGTACCCAAGCTACAGGACATATAATGAAGTAATTGCAAATAGATTCGTTTGTAGAATCTATATTTTGTAACATATATTAATTATGTAACAGGGGTTATGAAAAAAAAAATTGTTCTAGTTTAAATATCAGCAGTTATTAGCAAAATAGGATCAGATTTTAGAGCTGGGGAGGATCAAGTCCAGATCTATGTATTGTACGCTTTTTCATTTTCTTATAATTAAATATTTGGACAGTCTCATATTTTCTTTACCTCTATTGTATTTCTTATAGGAAAAGATAATTAATGAATCGCCTTTTTTGGCTCATAAATATCACGTAAACTGTAAATTTAGGGATTTATAAATATGAAAAGTAATATACCATAATATATATTCCAACACCCTTAGGAACTGTAACTATTGTAACTGGTGCAAGATATAACTGCTCCGTTTTTTTACCTCTGTTATTTACTTTTCCTCGACTGAGGCAAGGGACAGATAAATTAGGCATTGAGCTTCCACCGATTAGGCCGGCTATTGGGTTCACCTCCCAGCCAGGACACACACAGGGTACATCTGTCTAATTAAATTTTCTCTTGGAGATAAAGTAAGAAAGTCTTTTGGCTTCCTTACAATCCTCCGCATTGTGAATATGTACATATAATTGTATCAGATTGCCTCGTTATATAATAGATACATTCTATGTAAAAGTTTTTATACAGAGTGAGACAAACACCTGAATGTATTCCTTCAAGTAGCGTCCTTATTAAATTTTAAAATTGAATTATTCACCAGATATGACTGAGAGCATCAAAGTTAATGAATTCGTGCGATGGAAAATTAATTGCACTTTAGAGCATTTTCACCATGCGAGATTTCTGATGATTTTTTTAAAGTGAAAAACTGTACAAAGTGAAGACTAAATCTATATTGAATAAATAATTTATAAGCATTCACTCCGCGACACCTCTACCTATAAATATTACGAATCTTAACGGAATATGTGCTTATCGATCACAACTGCGTATTATTATGTTGCCATAGACACATACTGGATTACAAGACTAATACACTCCGATATCATCTGAATCGGAGTCATTTCGCTGACATTTAATGTACTAGGGAAAAAGAACATTTAGGTCTGAGTTTTTTCATCTATTGGTTATTACTTGTGTAGCCCAACTCGATCTACCCACTGTGCTATTGAGGGAGGTAATAGGAATACCTTATTAATACTCCAACTATTTATAATTAAAGTGAAAACTACTGTCTGAAAATAGTCACCTTTTACCTTACCAGATTTATTTTTCTGAACCAGTGTGGACAAATGGCATTGAATTCAAAAGATCCGCTTCTGATCCAGCGTACTGAGAATACAACCGGAAACAGTCGGAAAATTATCAGACAGATGAAACACCCAACCTATTGAGTTTCAAGCCAGACAATACGGACGAATTTAAACATAAATCGGCAGAACATCACCTTCCCCGAAAACCACATTGGAGTTGGATGAGGAAATGATGACATATAAATAATTTAGAACAAATATGAACAACAATTGTGATTCTTAAACATCCAGCCTCCTGAGGTCGTGTAAAAACAAAAATGCCTCGAAAGAGTGAAAAATTGACCAAAATCGTGTTGTTACTACGGGTTATTGCCATTGGCCATAACTGGCTCAAATAATTTATCTTTAACTTTTGAAAAAGCATGAAGGGACTTTAAAGGGATTCCTTTAGATTTTGGCACCTCGAATATTACATGCCTATAATCAAGCTGTTTCGATTACTTTACTCGAACATTGCCCAAGAGCAGAATCATAGACAGCTGAGGTGAGTAAACAAATATTATATTTGTAAACATTTACTTAATAGAATTCCAGATGTAGCCGGTGCATTTTAATATAAAAACAAAAGTAAAAACGGGTTGTTGTTTGGCAAGAGATAGGATTCCATTTAGAACAGCTCCTTTCTCGAGGGAGATTATTACAAGATGAAAAAGTTTGATCCTGAAAGTATTCGTTAGTTTGATTGTGAGAGTAAAGTTTCCGGGTGGAATCCAGGCAGCTGGTGGCTGGGTAGAAGGGGGGGGGAGGTAATTTCAGCCTTAAACCCGGCGGGATCACCCTTTCATCCCCCCGTTAATATTTCATAGCCCCTTCAGGTCTCCTCTGGGGCCATTTCTGTCCTACTTTCTTTCTCTTCAGGCAGATGAAAGTAATTTTAAAGTATCCTAGGGACGGCGCAAGGTGAGCCCTCGGGCGCAATCATAAATTAACAGGCCGAGTAATCAAATTTATCAGCTGATAATAGGACTACTCAATTATAATAACAAATGACAAACTCACAACTCCTCATGTAATCCTAATTATCTATCTGTGGAAAACGTAAGGCTTACGACAAATACAGCCAATATATTGAAAAATTCTACCGTAATCTGTCGAAACCAGAAAATAATTTCGAGTCATTACTCAAAACTCAAAATCAATATTTTGATTTATACTTTGAATAATTCATTAAAATATTAATAAGAATATTTTTCATTTCATTTTTTATCCATCCACTTACCGTAGAGCCCTTTTGTATAAGTACAGATCAGAAAAAGCCTAGTAAGGAAGGAGTATATAGAAGAAAAAGAAGAAGAAAAAAAAAAAAACATGAGCAATATTGTCCCTATCTCGGCAGTTCCTTTTATTTTCCAGACAAATGCCTCCATTCGAAAGCTATTTATCGAAAGCTTTACGCAGTCCTTTTACCTCTCCAGGCTCCCTCCCCTAAGGTTTTCCGTTCTAGCATGGAAAACAAATACCAGTCATTTCTGAACGCGCTCGAGACCCGAATGGCCGACTTTTGTTTTTGTCTAATTACCAAAACCAAAATGTATGTCATTTCACGGAAAGTTAAAAATATTAAATCATCTATTAACTGAAATTGTATGACGACAACAGTTTGAATTTAATAATTCAATAATTTTGTTCCAGTGTCGTTCCGATTCATAACTCGATTGTAAATTGATATCGTGGAATGAGACCGCTGGTTAAACAGAGCCTTCCAATAGGGACTAACTTTGACAGTTGATAGCAGCCATATTGTTAAAGCTCCATCTGTCAAATTGACTGTCATTTATTCAGTCTGTTTTGCCAAATCACCATAGATGGATATAGCGCTCAACAACATGTGCAAATGATAAAATTGTTTTATCAATATGGGTGTTCTGTTCGGGCAACGTTCCGCAGTTGCCAAAACCGTCCTACCAAGATGACTATTCACAACGTGGTGGATAAATTTGAGTCCACCGGTTTAGTAAACAATCAACCAACATCCTTACGTCGACGAAACGCAAGATCTGCCGAAAACATCGCCGCTGTCCGTGAGAGTGTGCAGGAGAATCCGAGGCAGTCGATTTCGTGTCACTCAAAAGAACTCGGTCTTTCGCAGACCACAACTTGGCGAATTTTGACCTGGGCCTGCACCCGTACAAAATTCAACTGACCCAGGAGCTGAAGGTAAACGACCATAGACAACGACGTGTGGCCATCTCACGTGGAGGTGATGTGAACTGGCCACCGATATCGTGCGATTTAACCCCGGTAGACTTTTTCTTGTTAGGTTTTCTTAAGTTGCAGGTCTATGAGAATAAGCCACAAATCACAGCGGTCCTCAACGCTCCATGTCATTGGTCAAATTCAGCCTGATTTATGCGCCAGAGTCATGGAAAATTGGACCTTTCGGATGCGCGCCACCCAGCGAAGCCGCGGCGGACATTTGCACGATGTTATATTCCATACATGATGGCAACGAAAGGCCGTTCAAACGAATAAAAAATTTCGATGATATCTCACACAAATTTTATTTAATTTTGTTTTATTTAAATTTAAAGATAGAAAGCGTTTGATGAAATACCCTCTATGTTAAGTTGCTTTGTGTTCTCTATTGGATACACCATTAGTTTAGAATTGTTAATTATACTTTTGAGAATGATTAGTGGTGTTATAATGGTCGTTAGGGATGAGAGAGTAGCTGTGCCATCTTTTCTTCTATTGGTTTATCAAGGGTGTTAAAGAAGTGGAGTGAGTATTGACCCGGGCAGCTTTTAGCGCAGTTGATGGTTGAAGAGCGATGGCCCTTCTCAAACACTGATGAATCCGGTCATCAACATTTGATTTCAGAATTAAATTGAAAGTGTGTGTCATTAGTAGAGATGTCCTGTATGCTGAATTCTGTCAAAGAAACCTATAAATGACCCTCAAAGTTACGACTTCCTTTCAAAAGCTGAATAACACAGAGTGATTCCTCTCCAAGAAAGACTCGCATCGATTTCCTACCATTATGTTTAGATCATTTTCCAGCTAAATAAAGACCCCTTCTGGAATGGGGGGAGGGGCTGTTCCAGCGAGCACCCACTCTCCAACTCCACTTCACTCCACCCACTTATATTGCTTATTATTCTTCCAATCCTATGCCATATTTGATTTTCAATTGACGTGAATACTTCAATTCCTTTCACGGAGATCATATCTCAAGGACCTACGGGCCGTCGAATTCATCAAATTTTCCAACCTGCCTCATCGTGGGAGTTAGCTAACTGAATTAAATATTTAAGTGCTCTTGTATAATTGTGGGGGTGGCTCGTATCTCTACCCTTTGTAAAATTTATATTGCAGTCATTTAATAGGCCTGAATAAGCAAACTCACTTTCATTACACTGGTCCTGGTAGGCATATCATATACATTTGTAAAGTACAAAAAACATACTCGTACTTATCCATCTTCAAGTAATCGTTAAAACTATATTATTTTTGTGTATTCCAGCCCCACGTTGTTCGTTTTGACGACGGAGAGATTGGATTTTTGGCATTGAATAGAATTCACGAATAGACGAATGAATAGAATTCGTATTGTTTCTTAAGAATACATTTCTTAAACAAGGAGATACTACATCATTTAATTACAAACACTCACTCGTTCAGTCATATTTACATTACAGGTTATAATACAATATAATACGAATTCTGCCAATATTAATATCTGCAAAACATAAAATGTTTTAAATACGTATTTTAAATTAAAAGTCAAATAAAGCCTGATAATATTTCCCAAATGTCAACGGTTACTAAAATAAAAATAATATTATTCACTAAATAAATTGAAGAAATGAATCAACGATAAATAATGTGATCCACAGTGCCTGCGTAATATATTACTATATATTTTACTATAGTAAAATGATTTATTTTATTTGGAAAAGTATAGTTTTCAAGTAGTAATATCGTTCGTTCGTGTAAAGAGTATTATAGGAATACACATAAATATAAACATTTCACATACGAAGAGAATATTTAAATCTCATATCATTTGGTTTAATATACTAGGTGATATGTTCGATGGAGTATTCAATTAACAATCGATACATTCCGCGCTTTAAACTCGAAATTGATTCAGTTTTTCCTGATATAATTGGGATATGTCGGTCCACGATTTTTAAAATCCATGCTAACCCTTTTTATATAGGCACGTTATTTTCGGATTCAATTTTGGATTCATCACTCAAAAATTCATCTGTTCCACTATTGGCTCGGTGATACAGCTTCAATTTTCAGAACTGGCCCTATGCATGATGTACAAAATTCTCTCCATAAAATTTTTGGTATCGAGGAATTTCGTTCTAACTAAAATCACAACTACCAGAAATTTAGTACTTAAATCACTATTCTTCTTTTCTAAATTCAGAAAAAATTAGCGACACCGGAATGAGGAATTGTCCCAACGCTCAATACTTACAGACATTTTTACTTGGTACAACAACATCTACAGAATTAATAAGTTCGGTTAAGGCAGACACAACAAGTTTTGCTGTTCAACATAAAAACATGTTATCGACGCTAAGAAATCAAGATAAATTTCGAGATCAATGTCCTTAAATATGTTTTATTTTTTTATTATTATAATCCTTTATTGTGCTAAAATTACAATCTGCCTTTTATAAGGCAATAAGTAATTAAGATAAATGCTCTCATTCATACCATATTTACAGTTCATCATTCACTCGCTCATTCATACAATATTTACAGACAGCCCAGAGACCCCCCAAATCCACCGCGAAGAGAAAGCGGAGTCTTGGGAAGTCCCCCACGCTCCTCCGTCAGCCGCGTCACCAGATACTAGCCAGTGGAGGCTGACCAAGAGCGCGAGAGCCACAGACGCTCAGGACATGATTGGAGAAACTGGCCATTGCCAGGACTCCCACTGTCACGCGTTTATAGCAGGTCACGAGGCCACTGCCGTTTCAGTCTCCGAGGAGGATTATAGGGATGAGTGGCGCAGTGCAATGACTGTGCTACAGGATTAGGGTGGTTGGAAAGGCTACTGTGGAATTTCATAAACTTGGAAGGGATGAGTTCTAGAATGTAGGGTATGTTAAGGTCGTTATGTAGGGTTTTGTTGCTGACATAATAAGGGGCATTTACTATTGTTCTCAGGACTTTTGATTGAAAGGATTGGATACGCTTGATGTTCGACTTTTTTGCTGTCCCCCATAGCTCTATTCCGTATGTCCAGATTGGTTTAAGTATAACTTTGTAGATTAGTAGTTTATTTTCTATTGAGAGATGGGATGTCCTTTGAAGTAGTCTGTACAGTTGTCCAAAGCGTCTGTTTAGTTCTTGTCTTTTTAGTCTCGTATGTGGGTTCCAGGTCAGTCGTTTGTCAAGATGGAAGCCTAAGTACCGTACTGTCTCAGATAAAGGGAGAGGAATAGAATTAAAATAAACTAGTGGACAAGACTTGCGACAAAGGGTGAAGGTAATGTGGGAGCATTTTGCTTCATTAACTTTGATCCGCCATTGATTGCACCAATACTCGATCTCGTCAAGGTGTTTTTGAAGGTTATGGGATGCTATGTCGGGGTCTGGGTGGGATGACAAGACTGCAGTGTCATCTGCAAATGTGGCCAAGAAGGTATTGGGAGTAGAGGGGACATCAGCGGTGTATAGGTTATAGAGGATGGGGCCCAGGACACTGCCCTGTGGAACTCCTGCACTTATGGGATAGTAGTTAGAGTATTCTAAACCACAGCGGACTTGGAAGAAGCGGTTTGAAAGGTAGGACTGTAGGATTAGGAAAAGGGTCTGTGGTAAATATCTTTTGAGCTTGTAGAGCAAACCTGCGTGCCAAACCCTGTCAAAAGCTTGAGCTATATCGAGAAAGGCAGCAGTGCAATACTGTTTGGTTTCAAGGGCTGAGGAGATGTGATCAACAACGCGAAGGCCTTGTTGAGCAGTGGAATGTCGTTGGCGGAAACCAAACTGGTGTGTGGGAAAAAGGTTTTTGGATTCAACAATTGGAAGTAGACGTTTTAGTAGGAGTTTCTCAAATATTTTTGAGAGGATAGGGAGTAGGCTAATTGGACGATAAGATGAGGCTTCATTGGGTGGTTTACCGGGTTTGGCGAATAGGACAATAATGGAATGTTTCCAGAGGAGAGGAAAGTGCGTCGTTCGGATAATGCAATTGTATATATAGGTTAAAAAGATTATGGCTTTAGGAGGAAGCTGTTTGAGAATTTGAGGAGTAAGGAGATCATATCCAGGGGATTTTCGGTAAGGTAAGTTTTTCAGAAGGTATTTGACCTCAGAGGGATTAACGGCTTTTGGTGGAAGAGAGAGAGGAATAGGTGAAGTGAGGAAATCTTCCACAGTTGTGCTGTGAGTATGGCTTTGATGAGAAAGGTGAGGTGTGAAAGTATGGGTAAGATGCAGAGCAAATTCCTCCGACCTATCCCCATCCGAAGCCGCCCAGGACCCATCATCACGACGGAGTGGATGTGAAACAGGTTGATACTTTAGGATTTTTTTGGTTACATTCCACAACGAGTTATCCCTGGTAGACAGAGAGGAGAGGTAGGAATTGAAAGAATCGGAACGGAAGGATGCCAATCGCCACTTTACCAATCGGCAGTACTGATTGTACGAGCGGCGATCAGCAGGATGTCGGGATCTTTGCCACACTGTTCTGGAGCGGCGTTTGGATTGGATTAGGTCTTTGAGATGCTGAGGTAAACGATTATGATTATGGATTTTTGGGTGACGATGGGGTGACGATGCCTCCCAAGCCTTGTTTTATTTAAATCTATAGTCTATATTGTGGACCCAGAGTATTTCGTTAACTACTCAATTTCACTTAACATCTATCAATATAATGATCAAATGTTAATGTGATTGTACAAGTGAATAAATACTAACCTCATAGCCATTCATTTACGAGTCTTTCAAACAAAGGGGTCTTTTCAAGCCATGGCTGACTGACCCCCAGAATTCTTTTTGACTTAACCTCTTCCGTCTCCTCTTGAACTCCTTGAATCGATATCTATACCTATATTATAATTTTTTTTTTAATCAACCTTTAGCTAATAATGTTTTGTTTCCAAGAAATATGATTAAATATAAATGTGCAACGGAGAAGAATTGTTTCAGATAGCGAGCCAATGGGAGGGGTCAGGGAGTTACCTCCCTCCAATTAAACGACCTGCCCCTTCCCCTGCAGGAATAATTACATCAATCAGCCGTCGTGCAGGCGTGCCAACATCAAAACTGTTTTTCCCTTTTTCATGTCCACGTCGCTCGTACATATGATTACGCCGCGTGATGAATGTGAACAACAGTTGCCCATAGCATGGCTGTGCTCTAATTGATTTGAGGGTAAAGACATTTTTTCCACTCAACTGCACGAATTGGCTTTAGTGGCTCCTTTCGTTTCTGTGTACGATCGTGAAAATCTTGTGAAAAGAGCCTGTTTGTTATTTCCTGTCCAAGCCCAGAAGATGAAGCTTTACTATAAAAAATTATATCGTTTTTCATCTCTGTGTCATACTGTATGTTCTATTGAGGCTGGCAAGAAAGTAATTTCGGTTTTTTAGTATGAAATATAACTCAATTTTTTCAATACAAAAAATGAACTCTAATCAGCAAAATATCTTGCATTCTGTCCGATGACGCCATCTTTCTTTTAACTTCATGATCCCGCGCTCATAGAACTTCTGGTCCTTATCAGCAAAAAACTCAACCAAGTGCGATTTTAGGTCAGGTGTGAGGTCTCGCACAAGTCCAAGACGTCTTATATGATTTTTAATTGTTGTGTGTGATACATTTAACTGTTTTGCAATCTCTCGCACAGTTATATGACGATTCGATTCAATTATGGCTTTCATTTTGTCATCAATTTCACAAGGTCGACTAGAAGGTTGATCATCTTTCAGTAAAAAATCTCCAAAACAAAGTTTTTTATACAAATTCTGACCCGTGCGTTCTGTTAAGCAATCAACACCATAAACTTCACATATCTCTTTGTGAGGCCACTTTCTTGCCTTTATGAAAAGAAACAAGTAAAATATTTGCACTCCTTGTTAAAACTGGCCGTAAACTGACAGTTGTAAACAAAATGACTCGGAATTTCTTTCTGTAGCAACCTAAAGGTATCGACTACCAAATCGCAAAAAAATAAAAAAATTGTAACATTGACAAACGAATAACGAAACTAACATAACGCTATTTACTGGTGCAAACTGAAATCACTTTCTTGCCAACCCAATACAATAGCTGCCTTAAATAATGATCAAATTGATCTAAGTTTCAAAATTGTACTGGGCTATAACTGTATTCGTTTTCGCAATTGAGTAGTTCTATGATAACGAGCAATTACAGAAATAATGTGAAAAAAAAGTCGTACCTATTAACTCAACCACTCCACTATTAGTTTTTTTCTAAATAATTTGATAATAAAAGCATAATAAAATTGACAATTAGTCTCTGGCACAGAAAGACATCTATTTTGCTTCTTTATATTCCAACAACTTGATTTCATTAGTATAAATAAAAATAAAAAATTTGTTTATTTTTGACGAGCTATAAACCAGTGACCGGGTTGAGGATGTGGTTACTGCACTACAATTGTTCTCATGCTACTAATTGTCTATATAGTAATAATAAATGATATTTTTTCAGTAAAAATTGTTTTACTACGGGCTGAAATACAAAGTTGATCAAATTCAATACCGTCAATACAAAGGATTTCCAATACGTTTAAAGGGACTTAAAGTAAATCAAGCACTCAAAATAGTTGATGTAAGTTTTTTATGTTTAAGCAGCAGAAGAATCTGTGATGTGATGGGAATACTGACTGAAATATATCACTGAATGTACACATTAAGAATGAAAAATATTTTGAGATGGAATTGGCAAGTAACAATAAAAAAAAACATTCTAAGCTGAATCTCCAGAGAAATAAAGGTGACCTAGGAAATGTCTTGATAGTGTCACACAGGAAATAAGACGAAAAGGTCACCCAATACGAAGATCGATATAAATGGAAAAGGAGAACGACCGGAAAGAGAATGAAATGAGAGCGCTGGGATATCGCTCCTTAGAACGGATATACAACTCTATCAGATTTTGTCTGAAGTCTTGAAATAATAAAAATTTTAAAGATCTCTTAAATTATTTACTAGAATGGAAATATCATCGTCAATTATCCTCCGACTACATGTAAGCTCCTAATGTAAGTTCCTGAAAGAAGAACGTACTCAAATCAACATCCAAGCACAATAAAGCAGCAAGCATTCAAGCATAGTTCGCATTCACGTGTGTGCACAATATGCAAGACCTGGGGTGTGACCTATGCGAATATCTTGTTTGGCGTCGAGTAGTCTACAATGAATATATAACAACGCAATCTAAAAAGTGTCAAATTTCATCTTCATATCTAGTGTTTAGCCACCGACCACGCCGAGGGTGGTTTTATTTCAAAGATAACTATTTACCAATATAATACACAATATCACTAATGGCTAAAATATTTGAATGCCCCTAACCCATTGTCCAAACTTGCTTTGACCATTTCATTCATTCTTTAATCTATTATTATTGTTTTTCCATTAAATACTGCTTTAACTACTTCAAACAACTAACCGTCCAGTGGTCATGCCATTTGACATTGAAAGAGAACAGGGTTTGACGTTTTGTTTTGTTTTTGTACCTCTCTTCTGTGTTCAACTTTGCACTTTGCATTTATATGCCGTAATGAGTATACAATAAATTGATTGATGTCATAATTAATCCAATTTAAACCCCTACCTCTGATGTGACGGTTAAATAAATATTCTTTCAGAAGTATAGACACGAAACAAAAATTCAATTGAATACTAAACACAATATACACTTGCTTCTTCTATGTTTCTAGCCACATAACTATATTCACAATAACCTAGGAGTAAATGTGTTTTAAAATAGATCCAAAATTATACCTAGCTCTACTTCCTATAAAATAACACAAAAAAGATTTTTTTTTATACCTTTATCAAAGTTACATGTCTTATAATAAAAAATATTTATATATATTTTTTTTAATTAACATTATGAAGTAGGTGGTATATTATAATAAATAAAAACAAAAACAAAAAAAATAACTGAAATTAATTTAAAAAGCAAAACCTACAAAAAAACTAAAACAACCAGCCGAATTGAAACAATGAATAATTAACAAAATTAAAGTATAATAAATTTTTTTTTTTTTTTTTTTTTTTTTTTTTTTTTTCTAAGCTCTCAAACTTATAAAAAATAGGAATGTGGGAAAAATAAGGAAAATTATTATTAGGAAATAAATAATAAAAAAAAAACATTAACGCATAACTCCTTTATTACAATTGCAGTCTACGAGGTCAACACAAATGTGTTTAACTCTTTTCGTTTTTTTTTTGTAAATGTAAATCAAATAGTACATATATACTAGTACATACAAATAGTAGGTTGTATATATAATTTCATTCCTCCCCCAACCTTTTTTTTTTTTTTTTTTTTTTTGCCCTTTCTGAGGATGAGCCTCAAACGGGCTTACCCTACGAGCCCGGGAGCGAGCTCATGGGGTTACGTAGCCTGTGGTGCGCGTATTCCGGTGCAATGGGATTGTTGCACCGGTCAGCGCACCTTGAGTAATACTGTTTTTGTTCTTTATTTTCCAAAATAAACACAAAGAAAACAAAACAAAATAAAATCTTTTCCTTAAATCTACTTTGTACAATCCTTACTAGCTATTTTTTTTTTTTTTTTTTTTTTTTTATTCCCCTACCTTTTTTTGTGGGGGATATATATTTGACAACAAGCACGTCACTGGATACTTAACTTGGTTTTATTTATTGATGGATCCCTTAGCCTTTAGTAGTAAAAGTATAAAAAAATCTAATTTGAATTTTCGAAAATATATCACAATAATAATTGCCATAAAAACAGTTCAATTGTAATTGAACTTTGACCTCGGGTTGCTTTTTAAAGGTTGTGCCTGTGGGGTAACAGCAATCGGATAAAAGATCTGCGGAGTTTGGCAGGTGTTTCGTTCTCGGGACCATAATGGAGATTGAGGAAGGACCAAGGAACTGGGAGCTGGTAGAAGATTAAGAAGGGAGTTTGATTGATCGATTTCTGATGGTTGTCTTCGAGGCAGCTCGCTCGACAAAACCAACTCTCTGTTTGGGGTTTATCACGAATTCCAGCTCAGAATCTGACAAGCTTTCTATTTGATTATTTTATTACCTATAAATAAATACAAATATTTTACGTATAATTAAGTTAAATATAGTTTAACGAATAGTTCTATGAAAAACTTTCTACGTCAAACTGCATGTGACGACATGGTATCACTCTAGCATATATAAAGACCCCTGAAGCGTGGGCAGGTGAAAGTCATTAGGCACATTAATTTAAAAACATATGATTGAATTAAACGGGACTTAATTGATATGAATTAGACACATTTATGTCAAAAATCATGCCATTTTTTGACAAATATCCACATTATTCCGTTAAGCCTAAACGTTATTTATTCTACGTCAAAATTAATGAAATTCTTTCATTCATTATAAGTACTATGCACTCATCAGCGTAGTGCATACAAAAATCTTTATTTCCATCGTAATTCAAAATCTATTTACTGATCTTTTTGAGTTAAAGCTCTAAAGCCATTAAAAAGGATTTTTATTATGCCATACATTCTTTTCGACGAGTAATAATTATTTACAATTTTGTCACATATTAAACTAAGTACAAACAAGTAGCAGTGTTTTGGCTATGATCAAGGCACATAATAATATACGAATTTAGTAAAAATGTTTTTTTTAACAATATAGCTTGTCTTAAGGTTCATAAACCAAAAGTGCAGCTGTCAGAATGAAGAAGACGAGTTTTTAGGGCCACGTTTAGCACACGCGTGATATTACAATAACTTTTTTTTTCATATCCCCTTATTAGAAATTTATTGAAGAATTAAATATAGATTTTACAAATTAATCTACAAATATATTTACAATTTATTCATTATATTTCCTGTAGCTTGGCTACATTTTATACAGTTTCTGATTATTACACATTGCGATTTGTGCTTGTACAAAAGTATAATGATGCAGATTATACATTAACTTGATAACTTAATCAAGATAATAAGATGTTCATTTAAACTTTAAAAATTATGGGACTCACTTTATTTATCGTAAACTTAAAAACTAACACCTTAAACAATAAAAGCTTATAATAATAACTTAAAATCGTAACCTAATTTTACCCGACAGTCTGTTACCATCGATGTGGAAATGGTAGTCTGGTCATATTGTTTAACACTGGGTTTCTTAGATGCTGTAGAGACTTAATAAACTTGATGTGTCTTTGGGGGATCACTTATATGGACAGCAATTACTTTTCTGAATTTATGTAAGTTCTTAATATTTTTAGCTGCTTTTTGCTTTACACTGAATGCGGTAAACATAACAATGGGAGAAAAATCACAATTAATTTCTTCTGAGCAATGAGCAGAAAAATTAAATCGAAGAAAAAAAAACAACGAGGGTTTTCATATTTTAGCCAAAATATATTTTTCAGCTGAGGGCTTTTGGGAAATTACCATGTTGAATCCTACAACATAAATCCGATACATTTTAAAGTCTTAGTCAAGAGTTTAGCATAAGTACAAATCAATAAAAAAAAAAGGTTAAAGCATTAAGTGTAATGCTGCCAAAATAGATAAAATACAGTCAAATTAAAGTGATAATTACAAAACCTTCACACGTACATGATGCAGATATACATATTATGCGGAAAAGTTGCCAATTAAACATGAAGAAGCCCCTAACATCTATTTTTCATCACCCCATTACGATCTCCCAATAAAGATCTTTAACTCACATTAACTTATAAACACACTATAGTCGAAATTAGAAGCCTGAGAACTAGCAATACACGGCAAGCCCTGTTGCCGCTCTGTGCACTACTTCTCTTCTATCCATGTGAGATCCCTTTACTTCGATAATGTCAGTCACTAAGCAATAAGCAAATTATTCATTAGTCCCTCGTCTATCCGTATGTAGTAACACCACGCCAAGTAGCCCCTTTATCCAAAGTGTCCAATTTCATGCCGGCGACTATAACTGATTTATTTTCTTCATAACCACGCCCAATTCTAAAAATAAAATAGAGCGAAATTCCCTTAAAGGTTTTTTAAGCATAAGCAGGACATGAACATATGTAGTGTATGCCTTTTAAGTTTAAAGTAGTTCGAACTTTTTTTTCCTTCGGCGAAAAAATTCTCGTTATGTCAATACTCTTGCTCTCCTCGTTCCCGCGACACGATTACCGGCCAAGCCCATTACTTAAGGTGTTTTTTTCAGAAGAGTCTCGTGTTACGGATACCGTCGGGGCGATGATTCAGGTATCCGATGGAAATCGACTTTGAGGGATCAACAACACTTCATTATTTTCCTAAAGAACGTTGGAAGCGATCAGATAAGGCTGACATTGCAAACCTCATCTGCCATACCGAAAACGACGAATGAGGGCACTGAGAGAGTGATACGCTTCCGGACCGAGGGGGAGATATGTTGGGAGAAGATTAAGTAGCCGGACTCTGGACAAGGGACAAGGATGGACATGGCACAAGCCCCTACCGTCGAAGCGACCAGTATCGACCGCAGCCTTCCAATAGGCACCGTACTTCAAAGCTCATTCACAACAATACTTTTAGGAAAATAATTTTAAAAATAATGTGATCTGTGTAGAGATAAAGTTAAATGTGGCTAGCTCAAATTGAATCGATAGGCAAGAGGATTGCCACAGCTCGGGGTCCCATCTTACCCCATTTTGACTGACCAAAGAATACATAAAGCCCCGGTAGCAAGTCAAGATACTGCTTAAATTAAATGCATTCTGAGGTAAACGTTGCTCTTTACAGTGTTTGTTCTATTCATTTATTGTGTGATTGTGGGCAGTACGTTTGAATCCAGTTATTCATTAGCTCTATCCAAGTTATAAATTATTTTACAGTTACAAACAAATCTTATTTTGTAAAAATTTTAAATGTGGGTAAAACTTCAAATAAAATCTTTTCCTAGTATATATTATTTTAAGAAAATAATATGTTTTGTCTTTTTGCAGCTCTTGAGAAGTATATGCTGCTGAGAGTTTTAATATGTAATAATTTGTACAAATACAAAAATAGGAGTAGTTATTAACTTAATCTATGCCTATAACCAGCAATTACAACCATAACGAAACTGTTTCGTTACGACTGTAACAACAATTTCAAAACAGTTCCTGTGCGCCTGTGGAGGTCTTTCTTTTATCTGATAGTTTTATTCCTTCGTGTATTTTATCTCAGATATTCCGTCTAGAACAAATATAAGTTGAAATAAATGAAATGAGTGCGCGAGTTGAGGAGTGATTTTGATTATAGATCATAAAATACCAAAAAAAAAAAAAAAAAAACACAGATATTTTCAATGAGGATGTTAATATCATTAAACATTAGTAATCAATAGTCTCAGTGATCAGCTCAGTAATACTTCTAGCTTGTACAGTGTGCTCACAAATAATATAACTAACAGACAGTCACACCAATGAAACTATTACGGTTTTGAAAAAAAGAAATCAACAAATCAACGAATCCCTAAAAAACAAGGTTTCTCACTAATAATGAATGGTTTTTCACTTATTAATATGGAGATGAGCTTCGTTTCCCAAAATTGAAATGAGGCTTCGAAAAATAAAATAAGAATATATAATTATTTATTACATAACAGTATTGGTATCACCAATGTCAATGGATCAGTGCCAATATGGGATGAGAAGGCCTTGGGAAATATATTTTTCTCTAACGATCGTTCCCCTAGAAAATTCCGATCAAGTAGAAATGTTCGGTATTCTTTTCATCTCAACCATCATCTCCATCTGTTGTTTTATCCTTGATTTCACTACCCTTTCTTTAGAATGGATGAAGAGCTTTACTTCCTGATACAGGAGTGTAAACTAAGAGAAGAAATTGGCTCTAAAACTACACGAACTCGAGAGAAGAATTGGCATGAACTAGTTTTAGGCCAGTTGATTGGCCAGCCTACCCGACAGATGAGACTGTGGTGCCCTTCCTCTGAAGATCTCTTTGAAGGAAGCTATCCGGAAGAGGGTCCAACAGCAGTTCTGTAAAACTTTGTAAATACTTCATAAAGACAGTAAATTCCCACTCATAAAATAATAACATTTTTCTCCTGTCATAATTTTAATATCGCGGTAACAAAAGCCTCTAATTACAGAAAAAAACAAACCGAAAAGAATAAAAACAAAAAAAGAAATTGAGTTTGGTTCATTCGGAAAGTCTCCAGTAATTTATGAGGCTTTACAACATGTGTTCCCGATCCCCCTAAAATATACCGATTCCCCCCACCCTTGGAACTTAATTCTATCTCCATTGGGTGATAAATGTTTACGGCCCACGCAGCGCTAAACCATCCAAACTTTAAACCATCATTCACTTCAATTCCTGTTCATTACAGTTCAATGTACGCCACTTTCCTTACTTCCTGTGGAGCTCTTTCATTTATCCGATAGTTTTATTACTTCGTATATTTCATCTCAGATATTCCGTCAAGAACAAAAAAAAAGTCGAAATAAACGAAATGACTGCCCGAGTCGAGGAGCGATAATGCAGCATAAAATTAAACGATGCCACTATAACAGTTAGACATTGTAAAATTAATTCGCTTACCCTAGTGTCTTACAACCCTGTCTCTACCCTAGTGTAGCTTAATCTCTTAACTGTGGTAATCATTGGTTACAAACATCGTTTTGAAGCAAAGATGTGGGTAAGATAGGAGTAATAGACGCTTCTTATTCCTGAAAACCACTCTAAAATAAAACATATGTTGGTTTGGGCGAATGTCTGCAGTGTTCTTCCTTTGTTTGGCCAATTTGCAGTTTTCAGGCCCATAACCCTCATTATGAATTAGCATCACCAAAACGTCCAAGGGTAACCCTTAAGTACCTGAACGGGCCATAAATACTCTATAAATAGTATACTCTATAAAAGGCATACCAACAAAAAATGCACTCCCTTGAAAGCTACTTAGAATAAATAAATTCAGTTTGATCCTAAAAAATACTATTACATATATAGGATTTCTAGGCCAAGCTTAGAATTTTCCAAATAAATAAATGTATAATAATAAATATATAATATCAATATATTAAAATACGTATTATAATTTATCAATTATTGCATAATTTAAAAAATGGAAAAATAATTCCCTTCAGGATTACAAAATGAATACACTCAGTATTTTATTAAATTATCGAATTCTTTAGATTTCAGCTTTAGAGATATTTCCAATTGTCGACTTAGTTAAATTTATGTTTCTAGACGAATACATTTCTTTCATTTGTTTTAATTATATCTAAGCTGTTTTTTATGCAATTTTGATAGCAATAATGAATCAAATTAATTTTCTATATTTTTCAATTTTTGAATAACAACAACATTTAATAACTTAAAAATAATGAATCACGTAAAGAAAAAAAGTATCAGATAGGTATGGTTCTATTTTAGTCTAGTCAAAAAAAAAAATCACACTATTTCGTTAACACTTTTAAAAGTTAATCTCGTAACTTTTCTCACAGTGTCCATTTTGTTTACAGCACGTTTAGACATTTGTTGACAAACAATACATTTGTAAAATCAAACTGCGATCCAGTTGACATCTAACGTCAGTTGTTGCCTTTATCCCTGTCAATGATGAGTGACTCAATTAAAACTACAGCGATGAAATTTTCATACTCACTCCTCGACAGTATGTCAACACGTCATCACAAAGAGGTACGTACCCTAAAATGCTCAAAGGAACAAAATAACATGTTTCAGGTGTTGAGAAGGTATGCCGTTCTCTGAAAGGGGTCTCGTCGACGTCTGGTATAAAATTGAAAATAACATACTGTATAAATCAAAATTTACAGGTTTGGTGGTTATTTTATCGCAGGGGTGGGGCAATCCAAAAATTATTAACTCGGAATGCTCTCGATTTCATTGAACAGATCATGTTCTTTCACTAGAAGAAAACTCTAGCGTCCAGCATTAAAACAAACGGAGGAAATTCTTTCGTCAAGAAACATCAATTGAAGTGAGCCGACAATTGAAAATAATTCTGCTCGAAAAGGTAAACTCAAATGAATTCATGATTTCATTCCTTTTGTCATCAAAAAGTGGATTTTTCACAATGTATTAATTAAAACAATTTACAATTTATAATAATACAATGCTATTATATTAATTGATACGTGTATAATGACATCAGCTGAATTTTTTTAAGTTAAATAAAAGTGAAAAATGAAATTGTTGCGTTTGTATATCTTTTGTACAGTAAAATTGTCATGACACTAAAAATTTTACTTCCGAAAAAATTTTTGAATTTGATTTGGAAAATTCTCAATTTGAAATATTTAGTTTGAAAAATTATCAATTTGGTTTGGAATAGATATGTGAGTCCTAAACACATATGTCGGGAAAGGTTGAGCAATTGTCGGAGGTGAACAATTGTCAGAAAAGGTGAACAATTGTCGGAGGTCAACAATTGTCGGATTGTTGTAGTTAATAACATGGACCATGTTCCATGTAGGCGTTAATATCTGACTCCATTTATTGATAGGAATGTGTCCCGACAAGACACTGTGTTCAGGATGAGGTTCAGAGGTTCATAAAGAATAAGACCAGTTTTCAGAGTTCGGGCGAGAGATCGGCAGCGTAATAAGTACAAGTCGTCAGAGGTCTGCTTGGGGCAAAGTGCCGTCGTAGAGGTGTGGCATAGCGAGAGTGGATTAGCCTAGGCTGAGTGGGCTTACTCCCAGGGGCCCGGGACCCCTGGCGTGAGTCAAGTCGTGCGGCTATGGAGACTAAGAGACAGAGTGTCTTTTCAGGGCGAAATTTACTGATATAAATATGGTAACCCCCTCCCTCGTGGAAGGCGGAGTCTGTCTGCCAGGGGTATGTTTTACGATACACAGGTAGCCATTTCCTTTTAGTTTTATGACCGTTGGGGTAAAAGGGTGTGTTTTTTATGGCTGCGAGAAGTGACTGAAGGTCTGCCCGGTCTATTTATGGCAGTCAGGTGGCTAATCCTCTTAGGTTAATTGCCGTACCCTCTGAGTTACTTGTCTACGACTTCCGACCTCTCTATGATTTATTACAAGAAGTTTACACAGATTTGCATTTCTATTATAATACATTATGAACCAGAGTGTAGGGTAATTTACATATATAGTTAGCGCTTCGCTACATATCGCAACAACATATAAAAACGTTTACATTTCATCCAGACACAACGAAATTTATTTACCCGAATACAGTATCAAAGCTTTATGAATAATACAGTGCATAACGATTGAAAATATAATAATTAATAAATTAATTACTTTTGAGTTGAAAATGTACAGCTTTTTAGATTATAATTAATTATCTTTTAGCTGGAAAAGCTTAACTTGATATTTAAACTAGTGACAGATTTTCGATTTTAAGCTCCCCACTGACAAAAATGTATAAAAAATAAGCGCTTCCAGAGAATCTAAACACCTTTATCCAAAGGATTAATTATTCTTGCTTTTGTTGTATAGAGTTCACAGATTGTTTCACGGGTGGTCACTGGGCGAAATTTAAAGTCAAGTTATTGAACAGTAAATAAATAAGATAAACTCACCATTTCCATATCGATGCTCTTGAAGGTGAAAGGGACATTCTAGATAACCCTAGTTATATTTGTTTTATTGTAATTAATTAAATATAACGTAAAAAAAATCAACATTAAAAACGCAATAGCTTGGTTAGTTTGGTGTTTATAATATTTATCACATAAAAATTAGCCTGAAGCATGAAACGAAATTGTATGAAAGGTTTCCGACGAGTACAGTACTGATTTTTAGAATTATTTTTTCAAGTGAAGGTACAAACCGATATATTTAATTCTAATATTCTCGTTGAATGAAAATGGAAATAAGTGTTAGTAAGTACAACTGCGAAAAAACCCAAAATAGCCGAGCTCACATTCTTTTAATCTTTATTGAAGTAATTTTTGCTACTTTATAAATTCTTAAACTCTTTAAAGAAAGTCTAAATTTCACCTAAAAATAACTTAGTTTTAAACATTTTGAGAAAATAAATAAATAATTGGGCAGTGTTAGACCTGTTACAAAATGCTACTGCAGTATCGTTATAAACTTCAATATTGTGATAAAATCATGAATTATAACCTTCCCAACTGTTTTCCACTGTAGCTACACCGCGTGTAAAAAATGCTAACCTCATCACAGAACAGCTGATAATTGATTAAATGTTGATCTGTGACAGGCTGCTGTTTCAATCCATGTATTGTCTACACTATGGCGTAATATTCACATATTATCATATATCATATATTATCATATACTACATGGGATGTCTGTCGTATTTTATTTCCATAGAGCCTGTTCTTCAGCGGAAACCGTAAAAATATTTCAGCTTTGAGGGCTATTGAAGAAACTTGCATTTGTCAAACGAGTTTAAAATATAACATTCCTAAGTGTCATTGTATTCAGCCATTAACTAGTTATTAAGATCTTAACTTAGCGTCATCCGGGCTTCAAATAGAACAACTACGCTACATGACGTGCTCAAATTATTACTGTTTGAGTTAAATTTCCAAATTTTATTTTAACGAGAGTATTAGTGACTCTTGTAAATTATAGTTGGAAAACCCCGAGAAATTATCCATTAACAATGAAGACGACGAAATTTTAAATTTGACAATCTACTCAAAGTTAAACTATCGAACTTCTTTATTGTGATTAAAGTATTAGGAAGTCCCCCACGCTCTTCCGTCAGCCGCGTCACTGGATACGAGCCTATAGAAACAAAGAGCGCGAGAGCTCTTCCTATGATTGGAGTAACTGGCCATTGCCAGGACGTACTGTCACGTATTTATAGCAGGTCACGAGGCTTCTGCCGCTTTAGTCTCCGAGGAAGATTATGGAGATGAGTGGCGCAATGTAATGACTGTGCTAGGGTATTAGGGTGATTGGATAGGTGACTATGGAATTTCACGAGGTCAAGGGTTTTGTTGCTGACGTAATATGGGCCATTAACTATTGTTCTCAGGACTTTTTATTGAATGGATTGGATACACTTGATGATTGCCTTTTTTTAAGTCACCCATATTTTTATTCCATACGTCCAGATTGGCTTTACTATAACTTTTTAGATTTGTAATTTAATTCAATATAGAGGATAGTAACCCATAATTCTTAATTCAATTAAAGGACTGTCGTTCCCAATGTTTAGTTTCCATGGAATTAAAAATGTTTATTCAGTGTCATTTGCGTTCTGGTGCAGCAAATTTCTTAGCTTTCGGCTTCAATATTTTAATTTTCTCAATTTTAAGTTTAAAAATGCCTCTTCGTGCTGAGGATGTTGCACGTGATGTGGCACTTATTGATGATGGACGTTCCATTAGATATGCAGCTAATGCCATCAGAGTTCCCTATGAAGCTCTACGAGACGCCGTCAGGCGTTTTCGAGAAACTGGGTCTTACCATAGAAGGGCCGGTTCTGGACGGCCTAGGGCAACAGAACCACAGGATGACCGGTTTCTTACTTTAAGAATTTTCGAAACCGGCACCTTACCGTTGTTCAAGCGATTCATCAGCTCCAAGAAGTTCAAGGTCTGCAAATTTCTGAACGTACTACTCGGAGAAGATTAAATGAGTATGGACTAATGGCTTTTCGCCCAGTAAGAGGACCAGAATTGACCAGAACTCACGGAGTTACACGGCTGGCTTTTGCTCGAGAACACATTGGTCTATGGACGAATGGTGTGCTGTACTTTTTACAGATGAACCTAGATTTGCTCTACGATCTCCAGACGGGCGTGAAATGGTGTGGAGAAGAAGAAAAGAAATGTATGCAGCCTGCAATTTCACCCAGAGCCAACCTTTTCAACGTGGTTCCTTAATGGTGTGGGCTGGGATTTCAATGGAGTGCCGCACAGAATTGGTTGTTGTTCGTGGAGGGTCTTTGACGGCCACTCGCGATGTAGATGAGATTTTGGAACCTCATGTGTAGGCTATTCTCATCGAAATCAGCGATCGTTAATTTCTAATGCACGTCCACATGTCGCTCGCATAGTACAGACGTTCCTTCATCAGCACAACTTTGAGGTCTTAGCCTAGCCAGCACGTTACCAGTCGAGCATTTATAGGATAATTTCGGAAGACGAATAAGAGCGCGTTCAGCACTTCCTGATACACTACAGGACCTTGAAAGGGCTCTTCGGGAAGAATGGGTCAACCTCCAGCAAAAGGACATTTCCCGACTGGTGGAAAGTATGCCGAGGCGTCTTCAAGAAGTAAAAAAGGCAAGAGGAGGAAATACGCGCTATTAAAGGATCCTGTCATTAATTTCTTTTAGGATAAAAATGGTTATTTTTCAATTTTTTTTTTCATGTTTCTTAGCAGTTCACATTTTGATTTTAAATTTTTATACAAATACTCATTTAATAAATGTTAAAAACCTTCTGAAAGGTAAACAAGATTTTATAAATTCAATAAATCTTAAGTATTATATACAATTACCATGTATTATATACAAATACAATTTTTTTACAAGTGGGTGGAATTTTTTGCCTGTCAGTGTATTTGTGTTTACTTCGTATGATATCTCACAAACTGTGAGGCAGCTGTCATTTATTTACAAAAGTTTATATTTCTATTTTCCATTGTTCAGCCATTATATTACAGTCATATATTAAAGGCCAGTATGTCTGAAATGTTTTATTTTCCAGTACATATCGGTTAGTTCGTCAATTAAAAACGGTAATAATTTATTCATATTGATTCATGTCTAAAAGTTGAATAATGTGGATTCGTACATTTATTTTTTAATAAATACATAGAGTGTTACCTTTTATGTAATTCTCTAGAAATAACCATCATTTCGCAAATACTATTCGCTGTCGCCTCTCTCTTCTACCGTGGTATAATACGTGCCATCCCCAGCTGTGAGATAAAAGTCTGTTGCCTAGAACATGAAGGAAAATTATTTATGAAGTGAGTCATTAAGTGAAGTTGTAGGGTCCTCTTACACCCCTCGGGGGCCTTACCGCTCGTTTCCTGGCTAACTAGGTCTACTCCTCCCTCGGGAACTCAATCTTAACCGATACTTTTTCGGAGCTGTAGCAACAAGAACAGAAATTTCAGTTTATAACTGTTAAATTCTCAACTCATTTCATATTAATAATGCTAAGGTGTGGTTGTGGACTCATGTCGTTTATTTTTTTAATTAGAGAGACAGAGAACTTCAAGGTTTTATTTTAGATCACATGGGCTCATACGCCAGAGCGCCTCTAAAATACACTTAATGACTAAAAATAAAATATTCACTTATTTATGAGGTAGAAGTCTAGTGGAGTGCCAAGCCATCAAATATAATTCGCATCCAATCCC
Source organism: Acanthosoma haemorrhoidale (assembly GCA_930367205.1). Classification (NCBI taxonomy): domain Eukaryota; kingdom Metazoa; phylum Arthropoda; class Insecta; order Hemiptera; family Acanthosomatidae; genus Acanthosoma; species Acanthosoma haemorrhoidale. The sequence continues at coordinate 30,257,648 of OV884011.1, read as the reverse complement.
TGCAACCCAGAATCCTCCGCAAGAGTTGCAAATGGGCAAATGAAAGAAAAAAACAAACTTTAACGATATTATTTTTATTAAAAATAACTTCCGTTAGCTCCAATAAATTTATTCCAACCCCCAACAAGGTTTTTTATTCCTTGTTCGAAGTAACTTTTTGGGTTTGAATGATTATATTCGAGAAATTAAGTTTACATTTTGGAATATTTTCGTTTTTTTTTTAAATTCGTCTATCGCTCTGAAAAAATGATATTCAGTTGACGACAACTCAGGTTAATATGGTGGGTGTGGTAAAAATTCTATTTTCAGATCACGTAAGTTTTTTTAAGTTAACTGACAAATGTGGTCGTTATTAAAATTACAATTTTGATAAATGTTCTCATTCATACCATATTGGAAATTTTCATTCACTCCCTCACTTATACAGTATTTACAAACACCCCAGAGACCTCCCAAGTCCACATGGAAGCGAAGTCTCGGAAGACCCCCCCCCCCCCACGCTCTTCTGTCACCCACGTCACCGGATAGGTAAAGGCTGACCAAGAACCTGAGGGCCACAGACGCTCAGGACATGAGTGGAGATTGATTGTCAGGACTCCCACTGTCACGTATTAGCAGGTCACAAGGCCACTGCCGCTTAAGTCTCCAAAGATGAGTGGCGCAGTGTAATGACTGAGTTTTGGGTATAGGTTACTATGGAATTTTATGAACTTGGAAAAGATGAGTTCAAGAATGTAAGGTATATTAAGATCGTTATGAAGGGTTTTGTTGCTGACGTAATAAGGGCCATTAACTATTGTTCTCAGGAATTCTAATTGAATGCCCTTGATGTATGACTTTTTTCCTGTCCAAAACGTCTGTTTGGTATTTTAATATTAGGTTTAAGGATTTGGCCTCGGTTTAAAACAAGGCTAAATCTGATAGCAAATAATTTGACCCCCTGACACCATTGTCAGAGGATAGCGCATGGATAAATGTTTAATCAGAACTATTTTTTAAACTGTAAAACAAGGCTTTTATTTCTTCAATTTAGGTTTATAAGACTATTAAAGAATCTTATAAGCAGACTGGTGGAACGATCCTCAATTAGACCGAAAAAATATTAGTTTAAGACCTTGGTGTTATGGTTGAAGAACGGAGAGGATGCATCGTGTCACTGGATACTCAAGCGAAAAAATCGGGGCTCCCGTTATAAATGGAGCTAAGACCAAATACTCGGTAACTGGTCAGCCCGTGGATAATGTCCCATATAATGTAAATGCATTTAGTGAGCAGATGGACTCTTCCAGGCAGTGATCTCCTTCGGGAACCTGGCGGTGCCCATCGAGTCTTGTTTCATTCGAGAAGAAGACAGCAAGGGTACCAACCTAGTAGCCACGAGCACAAATGAAATTCTCAAGTCCTCTGTCGATTTAAACAGGCTCTTCTCATTTCAAGCCCTCAGAAGCTTCTATGATCATGCGGTGATAATCTTTAGGGGAAAAACACATCAGGAGGTAAATAGCCGTACTCGGGAGCCTGGTGCGATAAAGCTTATCTGGATGACATGATTACGGTGGGCCGGGGAATGTGTCCATGGACGGGTGTCACTGAAGTAACAAATAAACAGAGTACAACAATTGTGAGAGTAATCTACATGCGTTATGAAGTTTCGTAAGACAGGGAAAGCTGGCTGAAGCATACCAGCAGTTAGTTTAGCAATATAAGAAAAACAACGCAACAATAAAACAGTTTTACATTATACAGTTATAAACAAGTCAGAAAGACGGTAACTTGTACCCCGGAAATAGCCTGAGGATTTAAACTGTAGGTTTTTTTTTTTCCTTAGCTCTCAAAGTTATAAAAATAGGAAGTTGGAAAAATAAAGGAAAATTATTTTGGGCTAATGAGTGCCTTTCACTAAGGGGAGTCCCCCATTTGAAGGATGTATGAGAAGGATATAGGGTGTGGAATGCCTAAAGGAGGCGCGTGGAATCAGGAAGGTAGTGAGAGTCTACCGAGGGTGGAGCCTAGGGGTACCTAGGCAATAGTTTGTAGTCGGCCAGGTCAAGCCTAGCCCACCCCGGCAGGGCCTGCAATAAGTCGGGCCTCTCGGCCGGAAGGTCGACCCTGCTTAAACAGGTAGATTGGGTATTGTAGTTTCGGTTGAGTCGGCCGGGAGATCGGCCTCGATCTCTCGCCTGGGTGTAGATCTTCAGTCTCCGTCAGGGGGCTAGGGTTCGATCACGTCCACCTGTCTCCAGGCTTCGGCGGTCCAGCAGTGCTTCCATCTGACGGGCATTGGTGGTGGTTGAAGGTCGGAGAATAGTGGGTTGTGGCTGTGTCGGAGTGAATCGAAAAATTTGATGTGTCTTCTCTTGATAAAATCTTGAATGGTGAGACCTTCAATTTTTTTATGCATCTCGTCTGCCTTCATTTGGTCGAACGGGGTATGTTTGAGGGAGGTGCGGAGAACTCTGTTCTGAAATTTCTGGAGCGTTTTGAGAGTGTTAGGAGTCAGATACTTGAAGAGAGGGGTCCCTACATCGAAGCAGGTCTTAGGACGCTCTGGTATATCAGCAGCTTGAGGCGTACCGATAAAGCCGGGCAGTGAAGTAGGTGTCCGAGGCTGAAGAATTTCTTCCTAACACTCTTTAATTTCTTGCCGAGATGTGTTGTGAACGACAAGTGTCTACCGAGGGTGATCCCAAGGTAGCATAGCTTGTTGCTTACAGGGCACTCTTTGCCGTCTAAGACGAAGGATTTCGGGAGCTTCTTTCTTCCGGATTTATAGCTGAATATAATTCCTTGCGTCTTGGCCGGGTTGACTTTAATGTGGACGGCATCAAGTTTCTCGGCGATCTGTTGACTAGCGCTCTCAGCGAATTTCAGGGTTCTGGTGGGATTGATGCTAGTGCTGTAAACACCTATGTCGTCTGCATACGCCGATACCTCGCAGTTGGGGTACAGTAAATATAAGAAGGATAGATGCAATTCACTACTTCTTTATACGAGTAGTTATCCTCACTAGACTGAGTTAAGTTCGACCAGACTTATCCCCTAAAGAAAAACTCCTTGGGCATGTTGGCCTTGAAGCTGAGTTAAAAGTCAGTATTCATGCTACAACACATAAGTAATCATATCCAACCGGCAAAGACAGTACATTCTACCTAAAATTATAAAAATTGATAAAAAAAAACCGTTTGATGAAACATGAAAAATACGAGAAAAGCTACAGCAAATGTTTGAAGTAAACCTTTTGCACATATGACTGCTTAATTACTTATTTTTTTTAGTAAAGAAGGAAATGAGTATTAAAGGAGAACTAGAATCCTCTGATATCTGAATACCACACTCTAATAGCACACTAAAATTTGTACTGAGAGGATACCACGTATTGATTTCATCAAGATACAGAAAAAATAAGGCTTAGAGTCCCATTTACCTCCAGGTAAATAAATATATACAGAGGGGTCCAAAAAAATGTATCCACTGGTTAACAGTCCATAACTTGCAAACTAATTGACGGAGTTGTCTCATTTTTGGTGAAAGTGTAGCTTAAAGTCCAACTTAAAGATATTCCAAATTCGCAGAACACTTGAGCGACTCACTCCAGTTTCACGGGCACACTGTCTCACAGACTTCTGTGGTGAGCGAGTGAATTGTTGTAATACAAGATGGGAGTTAAATGGACTTGTTACTGTTACAGGTCGTCCAGATCGTTGTTTGTGTACATCTTTAACACAGCCTTCGGCTTCAATTTTGTCTCGAATGTGACGAATCGTTAAACGTGTCGGTGGCTCTGTTTGATACACATTTCGCCATTGCCGTTGAACCTCATTAATGTTTTCGTACTTAAAATACCACATTAAAACAGACTTCCTTTCATCAAATGTAAGCCTTACGCCAGCCATGTAACTATCTGGCGACTGTCATCTGACAAAACAAAACAACGCAATACAACGCTTGTATGGTGATTGCCGGAACTACAAACTATTACTCTACCAAAAATGGGACAACTCCGTCAATTAGTTTGCAAGTTATGGACTTTTAAACAGTGGATACATTTTTTTGGACCCCTCTGTATATACATGGCTGTGACCTAAACACTATATATTGATGATCGACAAGTTTCAATACTATCTGCGCCTCTATAAGTGCATGTTTAATACGAGAGTCAAAAGAGCTGCTAACTAACTGAAGTTAGCGTATACACAGGGCTAGGGCTTAATTAAGTTCTGTAATATACACAACTTTTGCTCCACTTCGCTCCTACATGTGCGACGGGGCTCACAATATCTACACCCACGACTACGTTCATTGGATTTTCGCCGTAATTTCAGAGTAGCGAGCACCCTTTAGCTTTGATGGCGAAAATTCAAAGCATTCCCTTTGAGGTTGAAAGTTTCGTTTGAATTATAGTTTAAATATAACTTCTCCTGTGGTTACGTATGACTTGTACTAAGATCCCCTTGTAATATTGTAGTTTGTAATAAACATTCAATGCGGAATTTCTGAACTTTGAATTCGAAGATATGGCACTTAGACAGTGGTGTATAGTTAAAAATAGGTAGAGTCACTCCTTGGTCTTTATCTTGGACTTTAAAGATACTCAATCTCATCGACTTTATGGTGATGAAGTCCTTGTGTAACCTTGGCACCCTCGCACATTGGTCTCAAGCCAACAAATGGGTATCATAGAACACTCCACTTGTGCCAAACATCCATTTCTATATCGCCACGGCCTTCCTTATCTTCGGATCTGTCTTTAACTAGTTCCTTCGCGGCTCTTCCATACAATGTAAGTGCCCTAGTTCACTTGAGTAAAAGTCAGACCTGTAATTTGCACACAATTTTCAACATGTGAGACAATGTGGTTCACCGCTGGCTTGAAATTTCCATTCAGTGGCTTTTTTGGTAGTTTGTAAATCATGTAACAAATCGATGATGGCATCGTATTAATGTAATGACGTTACCATTCACGCACGGTCAATCACAGATGTGATTTCGTAAATAAATATAGAACAACGACGAGACCATTGGCCCCTTATTGGAAAATTATTTTCCTTCCGTTAAATAATAATTAAATATATATTTAACTCGGACTCATAAGATATTTAGTTACTGTGTTTAGTAGTATTAAATCCCTAAAATATTTTAGCGAATTTATTTTAAAGCTCTGTAAAATAACTGTTCTAAAAGCAAAATCAAGAAATGATCATTTATATAAGTGGCATCAATGACCCTTCTGGTTGATATGAAAAATATATGTGGGATGTAGAAAACGCTAACAATAAATAAATAAATTTATTGAAGAGATGTGAACATTTGGTGTCATGTCAGTTGAGTCAAAATAACACTAAGAATTTTTGGAACAAATTCCTTTTGATTTTATTTATAACAACTTATAAGTTGTTATGAACCTATTGAAGAGACTCCAAAATACATCAATATTTTTCATTCACTTTCTAAGCCTTATTTCGTTTGTGTGGGATAAAAACATAAAAACAAATTAGCCGTCAAGAAGAAATGAATACTCGGGTCATTATTTGGTATCGAAATTCTTTTATGAGATCCGAAGCATTCAAGCTACGAGCGCCTAGAAATTTCTATTGTAAAGGACAGTCAATTCCGCACTACCGAACAGTCATGAAGGTAGTGTATAGCAGTGGCGCCTTCATCTTACAGTAACCCTCGAGGACGACCTGTCCAGTTCGCCAGTCACAAGAATTTCGAACATACTATATCCATAGCACATAAACATACTATACACATAATACACAAGCATAATATAGCCTTAATTCATAAACATTCTGCACCCATAATACACAAGCATACTATAGCCTTAATACATAAACATAATATAGCCTTAGTAAATAAACATACTAAAGCCAAAATACATAACATACTACAGCCTTAATACATAAACATACTATACCCATAATACACAAGCATACTATAGCCTTAATTCATAAACATTCTGCACCCATAATACACAAGCATACTATAGCCTTAATACATAAACATAATATATCCTTAGTAAATAAACATACTAAAGCCAAAATACATAACATACTATAGCCAAAATGCATAACATACTACAGCCTTAATACATAAACATACTATACCCATAATACACAAGCATACCATAGCATACTATATTATTCTGTCAGTATCTTAATACATAAATATACTATAGCCAAAATACATAACAAACTACAGTCAAAATGCATAACATACTACAGCCTTAATACATAAACATACTATAGTCATAATACATAAACATACTTTTACAGATGAGTTCGCTTCAGACGTGTATTTCCTATTTTTAGTATGTTATTCCTCAATGGTTCTACTAATAATTTATAACAGGGGTTGTTAAAATTAATTTAATGAAGTTATCAATTCCGATTTCAAAACTCTATTCTACTGACTAGAACAAGTCTGTTTCGTCCTTTAAGAACGAATAAACGAACACACACTCCATTAACAAGTTCAAACATTCATTCATATTACCATATGAAAACGTGTCTTTCCCAGACATAGTAGTTGAGACGAAATTAAAAATATAGTTTCAGAATTCACTTCCAGATTATAATTGGCGAATACGATAGGTGTCTTTGATGATATATTATTCTGTCAGTATTAACTTTCTTCATTCAGTTCAGTACCAATTAAACAAGTTTGGATTGAAGCTAATTAGTTAATTGATTCCGGTAGGTATTTATTCAATCGTTCTAATAAAAGTCACTATACTATAATATATATCAAGTATATATTATTTTATTTGCCTCCATAGGTCCCTCCAAAGGTTATATTGTATTTTCACATAGAGCTTTTCATTATCTTTTCATAAGCACATAAGTCTTAAGTGGCATTCAAAAGTATTGGAAACTCCGTTCTTCGTCATTCATGAGTTTCTTGAGAAGAGTGTTATCATTATCCATATTATTCGTATTTAATTTTTTTCTAGACCACGAGCCAAAAAAAGCCAACATTTAATTTTGTTTTAAATAAAATAACAAAGCAAACGCAGATAAATCATAAGCCACTACTTTTCTTTTTTTTTAATTTTTCATAGCCCCTTTAAATTTACAGATAATTATAAATCCTCAGGCAAATCTATCATTACTAATAAAAATATTTGATGAGGGATTTTTACTGTCAGAAATGTACAGGCACACTTTCAATAGCTTTTAACGAACTAAAAGATCTACTGGGTCCCACTAACTAATCTTGAGATAACAAAAAATTATTGGTGTTTTTTACGATCAAAAACTATTATTACTTATAATTGCTCATAAATCCTACTTATTTGATTCATAAAATCATTCATAAGCTAGAAAATCTTAGATGTAAGTAATTTTGGTATTTTTGTTGTCAATGCCGTTTTTTTGATCTTACACTCATTTGAGTAACATGTAACTGCATATTTCTTACTTGTTTTTTTTCATATTTTTTTGTTTTTGGTCAAATTGTATGTTATATGTTTTCAGGTCTAAGAATGCGAGGGATAAGATCAACTTCTTAGACATGATTACTAGGCTGTTGATAAGTGTGCTACTGTCCCCCGTATTCGGAAGAACAGTCTCCGAGCCGAAGTACTACTGGAAAACTGGTGAGTAATAAACAACCAAAATAAATATTAATATATCAAGTTGGAGTAAAACTCAAAATGGTGACAAAAAATAGGATGGTTTATTAAAAAAAAAAAAAACCTTGTGTATCTTCAGAAAATTTATTTATTTAATTACGCATGCCAACAGGTGTTTTGGTGCCGGAGTATTTGGAGCTGAGTTCATATGAATTTTTTATAACCTGAATTTAAATATGGCTTTAGTTTTTGCCTAGGGCCTCAAATTTCTAAGATATAACATTTTAGTGAAATATACCTTACACTATTTTAAGTTAAATCCATGGATCAAATAAAAAACTATACACGGAATTTTTATTATTACATTATACAGATATTACAAAGATAGAGGAATAAATCGTCGATGAAACCAACTAGTCACTGAACACTTCAGAAGCTTCTTTTCTGTCAAATTCTCGAATGCGTTTTGGAACAGTCCCTTTTTAAACTCCAGCAGTAATCTGTCATCATGTGCGTATCCCATCTTCCTTGGTAGCGGACCTCCATAGTTTTAATATCCTGATAAAATCTTTTACCTTGTTCCTCACTGGTGTCTCCTAAATTTTCAGAAAATGGTTTAAGTGGTTTGTAAATAGCGCATCTTAATAGTCATGTTACACCTAAGGTATTTGCAACTGTTAAGCAACTCGTTTACCAGCTCGACATAGCTTTCAGCTTTGCGTCTGCCCAGAAAATTTCTGACAACTGCAACAAATGAAGTCCAGGCTTTTTGCTCAGCATCATCCATCGAACTTAAGAAGGCAGGATCTGTAATGAGTTGTCTTATTTGTCGGTTGTCAAATATTCCTGCATTAATTTTTTCCGGACTCAACTGAAGCATTTTCCCCTATAAATGCAAAGCATGAGTTCTTATCAAGAGCCTTTACAAACTGCTTCATAATGCTCAGCTTTACATGCATTGGAAGAAAGATGAGTTTCTATCGCTCAACTAAGGGGTTTTTAATAAATAACATTCTTTTCCCAACCTCCATGTTTTGTCTCTTAGCCCAATCTGTTGTAACCCAGTTTTTTGTCTCTGAAGTCTCACAAGATACAAGGATATTTATTGTGGCCAACTTGCTGTCCAAGGAGAAAGTTTACCATTTTTAAGTCCACACAAATCAGCCATCAATGTTCATGATATCTTCTCCAAGACCAAAGTTGTAGTGTTATATTCTTCTTTTCCTGGAACTAACTAGACAGCAAGCTGACAATAGGGAAAAAATACAGGAACCAATCCTTGTGTATATGTGATTTAGAACTGTACCCTCAACAAAACCTCTCGTATGAAAACGTAGTGCAGATAGAAAAAAAACATATCTCATATTTAGATTCAGCTAAAATCAGGTCTAAAATCCTAGACACCAAAAAAAATGTTTATCTTGTTGGTCTGTGTTATTGCTCAAATTCAAATGCTATTAAATTCACCAATTTAAGACATATAATTTGAAACTTGATATAATTTTATGTAATTGGGTAACTAATATCAAAGTAATAACTCTGAATAATATCCAAAATATATATATATATATATATATATATATATATATATATATATATATATAAACGATAGGTGTCAGTGTAGAAATGTTTTATGACAATATCTTTTTAAACTTCATACTTATAAAAAGCTATTAAAAACATACTTCATGCCCATTAGAAGCCGATGGTGAGTGCGGTGGGGAGTCTGATAAATAGTGTGCGGTTACGAAATGAGACTGTACTTTTAAAGTACACACTTTTTTTTTTTTTTTCTTTTTTTTCTAAAACCCCATTGGATTAAACTTGAGCAAAGACTATATTTCTACCCCACTTTCCTAATGGCCGCTGTGAATGTTTCCACTATAAATCCACCTTATCACCGGGAACACTGCTGCCTGCCCTCGTAGTGCTATTTTTAATGAACATTTCGCATTCATTATGTACGGGCTCAAGTGGGGACCGTTTCACACATCGAAGCGTTTGCCTAAGTGACACGATCTATAGCAGGCTAATTAAAATTTATAATCATGTTTGGGTGGTTTTTTAGCTGCTGGTAATGCAAGAATCAGTCCAGACGAAACAGAGAAACAAATCATCTCACTAATTGCGACCACTTGTAATAAAATATACCACCTGTATCAAACCTCTTTTTTTTTAGTAATAATTGTTTCCAACAATTATTTTATTTTTTGAAATATGTTTCAATTTTCAATTTGTTTAGTTTGTCATTTCGATTAAACGAAAAAAAATATAGAAAGTGAAGGCTCAATTAAAGGTGGTTGTGATTAAATGTTTTGAGAGAAAAAAATACTTGAACTTATATTTCAGGGTTGTGGTTGAATAAATAATTTGTTTTATGCATTGACATGTATTTATTATTTTACAAAACAAAAGTAATAAGCAGATAAAAATATCATCTCATTATTAAATCGCAATTCATACACGATGTTAAATTAAATTAAAACTAATGTAGTTGTTTTTAAACTCATAACTGACTCGGCCAAAATGGCATTTTCAGAATTTTAGTCCCAGTACAGTAGCTGAAGTTATAGCACTACTCATTCGAATCGGAAGAATTATATTCGCCTTTCAGGTGATATATCTAGTTTATTTATATGTCCAGATGTCTTCAGTGAATAAATTTGGCACTCCTGTGAGGACCAGAAAATAGTAGTAACCTGTCGATAACCCGCCCTTCCTACCTCTATTTGTTAGTAGCTTAGTAAACGAAAACATTTAGCAGACTAGATCGAAATTACAAAGAACTTGAGAAACTTCGATAAAGAGGAAATGCTCGCATTGAACGATCTTTGGAATGATGTGAAGTTCATGTGAAGAAAAAATCTTCACCTTCCAGAAGAATAATTATTTAATTTAAAATCATTTCAGGTGGAAATACTACCATTTTCGAGTATATTATAATGTATTACTACGCCCAGATTATTTCTTTCATTTGAAGTATGAATTTTAATACAGTTTTTTACAAAATTGTATGTTTTACACCAAGTCAAAAGGCAACATTTTAGAATAATAATTTGTGTTAAATTTAACGTTTTTTTTCGAGGAGTTTTGTTCAGATTCGTCAAATTAATATCCCACGAGTTATCGAGTCAGAAGTGTTCAATCGATCATGATTAATAAGCCTACTGCCGACCATTAAAAAAAAAAAAATCTCATACAAAAATGAAGTGAGTCACAACAAGAGATTGTGTAGAGGCGTTTCAAAAATACAAGAGGGGAGTGATGGTACACTGTAGGGCTCTTGAAAAAGGGATCTCAAGTCTACTCGATTAGAATGGTCATCTCCTTTATATGGCCGTCATCGGTTTACAATCAAGGAAAATATCGGGTTCTACTCATTTTTCACCAACGCCCTTTTGACTCAAATCCTTGCAACAGACAAAAGACTGGGTTTTCATCAAACTTAAAAAAGTTTATTTACAACTTTTATATCGATTTCAATGAATCTTTTTTCTGCTACTACTAATTCGAAAAATATGTAAGACGCATAACAGAGTGCACTTTTCAAATGAATTGTATCTGCACAACATATTCCCTTTACGTTTTTTTTTAAAAACAAAACTGCAGTTACTGCGATCCATGGCCAATTTCTCCGTAAACCATATGAGGGCGTCTTTTTTAACAAAAGATACGAAATCTCGATCTTTATAGAACATGGCCATCAGAGAGCCTGTAATTCAGATTTAAGTGGATGTATTTTTGGGATATCAGGTACGATACAGTTACATAAAACAAATATATTCAAATATTGCTATAATATATCTAATATTAATACTGTTTTAATAGGAAATTAAAACCTAATAACATACGAAAATGATTACTTATTAATTAAACTTACCTTAGTATAAGAAGAACATTTTAACTAGCAGAGAAGTCTTCATTCTACAGCTGAAGTAAAGGGTATCCCAAAATTAACGCAAGATTTGATTTAAATAAAAAACACAGTTTTTAGTATTTTTGTTGTTATTTTTTTATTTAATTATAAATTAAATATGATAGGGTTATTTATGGAGTAACACATAGGGCAAATGGCCTTTACGACTTTGCTGGCACATACGCACTATTTCGACGAAATTTTACATGAACATTTGGCATAAATGTGGTTGAATTTAGTCGACACAGGGTTGAATTTCCTCTTTTAATGCACGGGTGGATGTGGGCTTGTTGACATACACCTTTGACTTCAAATAACCACATAAAAATAAATCTAAAGGCGTTAAATCACACGATCTAGGGGGCCAATTCTGAACACCGAAACGAGAGAGCACACGACCTGGAAATGTCTCATGCAGTATTTGAATTGTTTCATGGGCTATATGGCATGTGGCACCATCTTGTTGAAACCACATATTGGCCACATTAATATCATCCAATTTCGGTGCAAAGAGCTGCATTTACGACGCTGAATTGATGTTCCTGGATTTTCAACAACACTCTCACGCACTGCTTCGATATTGACATTTGAACGGCTTGTTTTTGGACAACCAGTGTGTTAATGTCTCCAACTGATCCAGTCTCCCTAATTTTTTTAATTAATATCTTCCCAGTTGAAGTCAAAACACTATTCCGACCATATTTTGTTTGAAATTTTCGAACTGCGGCCGCCAAAGTTTTATTATTTTTGAGATAATGTTCAACAATAAAGATACGTTGTTCTATGGTGTAACGCTCCATTTTTACTAACCCTAAACTGTCAGCTGTCAAATTGTTTTTTTTTTTTATGGTTGCCAGCACTTTACTGTACAAATGGCGACAAATTCAAATCTTGCGTTAATTCTGGGACACCCTTTACTTCGGCTTCCTTCAGAATGGTTCTTTTTTAACCAAATATTAAGCTACCGACACGAAATTTTATATTTTTCAACACATACTAGACTCTACATACATAGTATAAGACATATTGCAGCTAAGACTAGCACTAAATGCCCGCAGATGCCTCGCGTTGGAGTCCACAGGTTGCAATGACCAGCCAGAGCTACTAGTGCAAAGTGCAATCATCATAAAACTGTTAAAAATTTCTCTGGATGAGGTACTACTAAAATCTGAATCCATTTTTTGCTAAACATCACAAATGCTCTATGTGCTATGAGACCTGATTCTGTAATTTGTGAAATAATTTCTATTTCATTGATCTATATCAGTATGGAATTCCATTGCTATAAGGGGTTAAATTATTCTATTTATGAATTTTAATCTATTCATATTTTTTTTTAGGGGAGTGGGGCTCATGCTATGTTCCGGAAGGGTGTGGGGAAGGAACCAGGGAGCGACCTGTGTGGTGCGCCGAAAAGAACTCTGGGAAAGCTTCCATCGAGTACTTTTGCAAGGCTGCCGAAGAACCTCAGAGGAATAAGAAATGCTTCGTAGCCTGTAGGCACCACAAAGGTAAATCTTGTTTTAATTCAATATATTAATAAATATTTTAGGTTAGATTAGTTATTTAGATTAAATTAGTAAATAGTTTGGTCTATTCAAAAGAAAAATATTTTTTAACATTAGTCATACTTAAATTCATCATCCTTGTAAAGATTGGATACATTTAATGTAAAATTTTAAATAATAACATTATAAATAAATGAAGAAATACATTTAGAATAGTTACTCTGCTAATATCGCAATAATATATTAATAATAAATTATAAATAAACAACAAATGATGAAGAAAAATGTCAAATTTTTGTGTCATACCCACAGTTAGAACATAACCGCAGATTAAGAGCTCTGGAACCGTCCTGTTAGCTGGCACCATGAGCACTTGAAAATGGCACCATGATCTGATGAAAGAACTTGTGCATAAAAAAATAAATAACTTATGTTATAATTGGGCAAATTTAACTTTTTCCTTTATCCTTTGAAGTATGAAACTACGACAACAATAACAATAATGATTTTGTGGCCATCAAACTCAGCTATGAATAAAAATTTAAGCCCAGGCATAAGGAAACCAGCCCCGCCCTCAATCCACGATAGAATAAGTATTGGTCTGAAAGCCATAAAATAAGCATTACTTTTTTAAGACGATACATTTTATATTTTATTGTAGATGTGAATGATTCTTTGTAATTATTCCTTTCTTTTGTAGATAATTTATTTATCTGTTTAATATTAGTGCTCCTTTTTCTTTTCAATTTTTTTTTTCAATCCCTTCTGGGTGTTTTTGTATTAACATATTGAATTTTTTCTCAAAAATTTATGTATTTTAGAAAACTGGTCTGATTGTGGTTTTACTTCAAACACCTTAAAGTGTCAGAAAAAGTTTTGCAGTAAAACGGTTTGATACCACAACTATTAAGGTGTACCAAAGTCCATAGTGTGTATTGAAAGTGTATTGACCACTTATGATCAAAGCTAGGTTTACCTCGGAATCTTAATATGATTTTTTTTTTTTTTAGACCGGTATTGTATTCAAGTATATCCCTTGGGCTATACTTATATAGCCTATGTATGGCCTGGGCTTCCTTAATAACCCTGCACTGCTCTTTATCTTCCCACTCCCATTCCTATTTATATATTCTATATATTACCCTAACCCTTTAAGCGGAATCCTTTGATTATTCTACCCCTAGCCAGACTTTTGGATGTTTTTATGAACTCTACACTAAGATATAAATGCACTGTTTAACTCTTCAAACAAACTCATTTATTAAAATTTTATTTTAGCAATTTTTTTTTTTTTTTCAGACCATTTAGAATGGAAAACAGGAGAATGGGGGCCTTGCACAGTTCCTGGAAGCACAGCCGAAGAACTCAGCAACAGTTCCGAAGAAGTAGTAGAAAGGAGAGGAGCCATGGAAAGAAATATATCCTGTGTTTTGACTTCTCACGATATTACAGTAATAACAATATCATTAAAAAATATTCAATTTCATTTTTCGATTTATTTTAAATGGCGCACTACAGCAAAAGTAATGTTTACCAATAACTTTTTTAATAAACTATTAAAAATTGAAATATGAGGAAGTATTAATTTTCATGATATGTGTATTTTTTTTTTTATTCCAAGTTACAAAATAAGAAATCAATTTTAAAACAATTTCATTTAAATTGAGCTGGTAACTGTGCGAAAAAACATCAATTATCATTCTCTTAAACCATACAGATCATTTCATGAGCGTTTAATTCAACCATCTTTAAATATTTCAATCTAAAAACATATTATTGATAACAATTGAAATATTATTTTGTAAATGTTACTGAGCAGTGGAAGTGCATACTCTCAGCTCTGCAAAAATACAGATTTTGTTTGATGTACTTGTAAGGAAATTAATGGAGTTATTAGGTGGATTAAGAAAATTGTTAATCTTAAAGAAGTGAGTGACAAGTTTTACATTCTCAATTGAAACTATTTTTGGGGTTTTACACCAGAGCTAATGTACCATATACTGCACAGTACATACTGTTCTGTTTCCTGAGGCGCCTGGAAATGTAGTTTGCCAAATGGTGCCAAAATTGGAAACTACTCATACTACTACTGGTATATTCTGGGTATAAAAATGGATAGGCATCTTCATTTCTCAACTCATTTTAGTAATCAAATAGGAAAAGTATGACACAGGCCTTACCGTCTCCAAAAAGGTCTCCAACAATTCCAGAATGGGATTATGAGAAAAGTAGTCCAACATTCCTCTCTCGAAAGGTTAAAGAATGCCAACCTGCACCCGTTGCTCGGTGTGCCGTCGGTGGGTGAGTTCATCCGCCGGAGACACATCAAGTTTTTTGACTCCTTGCAGCATCTGACAAACCCAGTGTTTAACACTATTATGAGCTCACCACCCCTCCCGCATCAATGGCAACAGACTATTGGGGAAAAACTAGGTTAAGGTTTAGTATGTAAGCTAGTTTTAAGTATGATCAAAAAGGTGAGCACCATCACCTTTATTAGAGTTCAATCCATTCATGTATAATATGTATCATTACCTTATATAATATTATGTTTTTTATCTATATTGTTTATATTTAAATTAATCTGAGGTTTTAAAAGTTCTGTTAATATAAAAAAAAGAATTCTCTGGCAAAAGGAATATTAGATTTTACAAAACTTTTCATTAATTTATTATATATAAGCACGTCTGTGACAAAATTACAATGTTAAAACTAAACTTAAAATTTACCTTAATATTACTGGTGACTGGCCAGATTTACTATTCTTACGTCCTTCAGCGAATTCTTCTTTTTTCTTTGTTCGTTGTTGTTGTGCCACGCGATCAGTACACCTCCACTGCTATCACCTCTTCAATCCTTCTTCTCTGGATAAAATTATTCTTCATACTCTGTTCTTCCATATGCTTACCTCATGTCTCCTGCGATGATCAAAATGAACAAGAATTCCTTGCCTCCTGGCTGATCAAAACGAACAAGGGCGCTTCCCGCTCTCTCGTCATTTTTATCTTGTCTGTTGCCTTCTTGATTTTTTTAACTTTCTTATTTTCCGATGCCAGTTGTCTCAGATATTATTAACTTTTCTTATTTTAACGTTAACAAATCCAATATTAAAATCTTTATATTTAATTCTTGATATTATTTATATGATAACTATTAATATTAGATATAACGGCAACAAATAATGTTCATCCCTTCATAGCCATGATCCACGGGTCGTTTACCACCCTTTTATGCCCGCTAATTTCGAATTTAAATCAAAAGCAACATCATAAGTTCACATCAAATATCACAACAATATATATTATTCAAATATTTATTATTTATATGTATTTTAATTATATATTTTTCATATAATTTATAACTTTATATTTAACTTTTACGTTATCTCAAGGTTCTGTTAATAAAATATAGGAAACTTCTGGCAAAAGGAATAATGGTTTATTACACATATGTTCATTAAAATTAATATACAAATTAACTACGTACGTAATACAAGAATACTATTAAATCTAACATTAAAATGGTACCTTATAATTATTCGTAATGTGATACTAATACTGGCCAGTGTTTCTTTGTGTTGCTTTCTTCGATGGTCGTCTTCTATTGCGTGATTCGGATTAGCGTCTTCTTCTTGATCGTCAGTGAAAGAGTGCGTGGATCTTGTCTCGAGGCCGGATGCAAGTCTGATGCACCACGAGGCCGTCGCCGGGTCTTAGCGTGAGGCTGCTACCTGGGCTGGAGTACCTCCTCGTGCTGCCTCGTCCTCTGCCGGTTCCAAGATGAATAGAGTCCAGGTCTCATACGTCTCGTGGTCCTATATCTTGCATCTCTCCCCTACCTTATTGATTTTTCAACTGGTTATTCAATGCCAGTTGTTTCGGATATTTATACTTTGCTTAATTTACGTAGTTTATAAAATATAATAATTATTGATATTATTTTTATTATAAATATTAATAGTTAATATAACGGCAATAACAACGTTCATACTTTCATATGCATGAACCATGGATCGTTATTACGTTATTCAACGCACGCTAATTCCGAGTTTATTTCAAAAACACCATCAAAAATCGCAACATTAAAATATCACAACAATATATATAATTTTTTATAAAATATCATTACCTGTATATAATGTAACGACGCTACAGGAAACAGAAATAAATTGTAAATAGATTCGTCTGAGAATCTATAATTGTATAATTATATGTAAATTTAAAGGGGCTATGGAAAAAAAACTACTACTAGTATATAATACGAGGTAAACAAAAATTGAAAATTACTACTCATACTACTACTACTACTAAGGTGAGCCCTATCACTTTTAAAGATGTTCAGTAAATTAATGTATAATATACATCATTATACTTTTGTACAAGCACAAATCACAATATGTAATAATTAGAAATTGTATAAAATGTAGCCAGGCTACAGGAAATATAATGATCTATTGTAAATAGATTCATTTTTAGAATCTATATTGAATTCTGTAATAATTTTGTAATAACAGGATATGAAAAAAAAAATCTACTAATAGGGTTTAGTGTAACCCTAATGACAGAACTTAACAGGGGTAGCCATTGGGTTAAAAAAAAAAAAAGAAGCTTTGGTAAGGCCAATTTTTAAGTGTAAAGTCACTTCTAGTACAAATTTTCTAATTTTGATAATTTTAAAACTATTAAACTTACATCAATATACTCTGAGTCCAAAATACTTTACATTTATTACTAGGAACATATTTTAAAATATTATACTGTAAATTTCTATTTATATTTCAGATATGGATGGCGATTGATGAAGATAATTGTCTTATCCTTGGCAAACCCCCCGCTAAATCCAGTGAATGTTACCTTCCAGCTAGGCAAGAATGTATTCTCACAGAATGGTCAGACTGGACACCTTGTTGTGGTTCTACAAGGCACAGGACAAGAAGTGTCCTCGTTGCACCACATTATGGAGCGAAGCCATGCCCACAGGTAATTATTGTAATACCTTGCCTAACACCTTTATACAAACACTTTCAAAATTGTGTTTTTGAAAGAATAAACTGATGGAATAAGCATTCAAGATCAATATTCTGTATTTTTATCCAATCGTTTAAAATGTTTATGATTGTTTTCATTTCATTTCAGCTGAGCGAATGGAAATCATGTGACGAAGAAGAGGCCGATTGCAGGAAACCTGAGATTGGTACAAGACTAAGGGTAGAAAAGTGGGGAGAATGTAAGGTAAATCATCTTTATGTCTCTTGGCGATTGAATGAATTTTTAAAACAAATTTTGATTTTGTCGAGACCAGGAAATTAATTAATCAATTTGCTTGATGTCGCTCGTGGATGGATAAATTAAAATAAATACTCTTCAATCTCTCAAAAAATCAATCCTAAGAACACTTTTATAACCGTCTCATTCTTTATGTAGATTACTCGATTATGAAATTTTCGGCAATTAATTAGGAACTGAAGACGACAGCTTAATGCTTTCCAAAATGTTCGGAATAATAATATTTAATTATTTACAGTGTATTAGAGACATGAGAACATCCATTTTGAAATTTATGTCCTCAAAATTAACTTTTCTATCTGTTTATCTATCAAAAAAAAAATTACATTAAATTATAAATATTATCTTTAAGTTTGACCATTAATAGGTTTATTCAATTTGTTAATAAAAATCGTTTTTAAAACCAGATGAATGGAGGAAACCTATGGGATGGAGATACCGCCGGCCATGCAGACAACTACTATAAGCATTGGCCTCAAGTTGGTACACAAACACGAGCTATCACATGCTTGAATACCCAAGGACAGACTTTAGACAAGAGGTACTTTTATTCGTGTTATTTTTGTGTTTTATTCAGTGAATCTTCTTATTGTTATTCATCACACAGACCAAATTTTCTGTAAAAATATTCCTAATTGAAAAATGTATTCCATTAAGAATGAATATTAATGACATCTAATTTTTCTCGGTTTTAAACAAAAAAAAAAAATAAATAGACTCCATAACAAATACATTTTCAGTGAATGTGTCGGAGAACACGGAGAGGTAGGCCTGCCAACTAGAGAGAGGGCCTGCATTATATCTCAAGACTGTGCAGTTAGCGAATGGTCGGACTGGAAAGTAATACAAGAAGGCTGCATAGATCCAAATGGCAATGTATGAATATTTTTTTATTTAACTTAAACAAAAAATATTCAATTCAATATTAAATATGGCTGAAAATATTTATAGGAATGGGCGGATATAAAAGAACGTAGACGAGAAATCCTAAGACTCCATGAAGGACAGGGACAAAACTGTCCTCATCTTGTTGAAACTCAATCGACAACACAGGATTTGCCTCTTTGTTCTCACAAGTATTTGTCTTATTATTATTTTATGTATACTCAACTTGTGTATAGGGCAAAACAAAAAATACACAAATATGCACCTAACAAATTGATTGTACAACATATTGCAATTTATAGATTTAATCTAAACAAATAAAAAAAACTAAACTTCATCCACAAAACTAATCACCTGTTGAAATATACATATTTTCTTCATTCATTTTATTCATTCATAAAATTTAATAAATAATGACAATATAATTATGTGTCATGAAAGACTAATGAACCAAAAACAAAGTTTCAATGTTACCAAAACTGATTCAATTTAATTTGTTTAGAGAACTGTCCATCCGCCATCCAAACAATACATGCTTTTTTATTAGATATTTTTCATTCAGATTTTGTGTCTATTTTTATTAATTGTTTATTATTGCAAACTTAGGAATACATTTTCCTGACAGTCTGAGTTGAGCTATTAGCATTGCGTCAAAGTTTCTACCTGTATTTCTTACACCTGTAAAGCGATGATAAATTGCGATTATTACATAAATAGATAAGGAATTTTAAAATTTTCAGTTACAGGTGGGTCACCTCAAAGTGGAGTGCTTGCACACTACCCGGGATTATGGGAGTAGTGGTTTGTGGCGGGGGATTACAGCTCCGCAACATCACATGTGTCAAAGCAGAAGGAGGTCAGCCACTTCCTCCAGAAACATGTAGGAATCTTCAGCCTCCTCCTACAGTTCAGAGGTACTATCCAAAAAAAATAGCAATCTAATGGGTAGTATGAATGTTATGAGTAGTGGATGAATCCAATGAATTAAATTAAACTTATAAATCTCTCCACTATGAGTTAATTTAGCGTAATTGCGGCCAATGGCACAATTTGAATATTGTAAGGAGTGTTATTTAATCCAATGTTATACGTTTATTTTATTTATCTTCTTCAAAATGGTCAGGGACTATATTTTTTTGTTAAATGGTTCGGTCAATTGTAAACATGAAAAACACAGATTTATTTAAGGCTGCAAACTGTGTCAGTATAAGGAATAGGGGACAATAAGATAAGCTTATATACTAGACCCTGTTATCAATCTAATATAATCTAACAAAAGTTCATCATCTACCACTTATTAGCGAGGACAGGGAAGGGGGATCTAAAGTTTAAAATTGTCATTGCTTAGCTAATTATGCTTGTCATTCACTCGCTAATTATGACGCATAATATCAAAACTCTACCTTTTAATTTATATTTATCCCAAAGCGTGCAGCCAAGTAGTTTTATTTGAAAGTATTTTAGTATTGGCAAGCTGGCCGTTAATCTTATGTCATTATCGATGAAGAGTTAATTCTGTCTCTACATCACTTAAAAAAATTATTTCACTAAGCGGTTGGAATGAAATCCTGTAGGCCCAGTTATTCTATGGTTAGTTTTGTTCAATGAATAGTTTTTTTTATAATGCCAAACACACTGTTTATTTATACTATTTGATGTTAGGATTGGTAGCCTTATAATTATTTTTTATCATTAGAATGATTTGTTTCTTTTATTACTGATTACATTTATTTTTTATATCAATTATGAACTCATTTTTTTTAACATAAATAAACAAAATAAAAGACTTATTTAGATATATTTTTAAAGGACTCTATGCGAGTTTCTTAAAAAATGCTCAGACCCAAAATACATTATTTTATTTTTTAAACCATCTCAATCACTGAAAATTTCCTTTCAAAAAAAAACAACCTAAAATATAGAGAAAAAAATATTATCGGCTAGAACGATGTTATGTATGTGTTTTCTGTTGTAGGCTCCCATTACTTTATGTTCTTGAATATATTTCTTTTAATTATGAAAGGGGAAACCATGAGTACAGAGCTCCCTAGTTTTAAATAGAAACGAAACTAAGCTTATAACTAAGCATTGGTGCTATTTGGTTTATGTTTATAATTTTAAATGTATTAGAAATTTGAAGATTCAATTTTAGAATAAATATTAAAAATAATGATATCAAACTCATATATATGTAGAATTTAGAATAAACCCGGTATAATTCATTTTATAAAAACATGACACATTTTTACCTACTTTTATTTTATTGCCGATATCTTGTATTTGCTAAAATTACACCAGCTTATTTGCGAGGAGTAAAAGGACATTTATAAAAAGTTCATAATGAATAATAGTTCACTCATTAATTTTATAATGCTACATTTAATACGATACCAGGGTATTACTCCTTCTAGTACTTACATAATTTTGTCTATTTCCGATATTTCATAAAAAAAGAATTTGGTATAGGAAGTTATATATAGTTTATATACAGTTATTATAAACAGTGATATTTAAATAAGTGGATATATTCTTGCCTCGTGCTGAATGAGTGTCTTTGTTCCCAAATATGTAAAGTAGATTAAGCATCCATTGTAGATAATCCATTCTCTAAAAACTCAAAAAATTAAGTCTTCAATAACTTCTGAGTAGTGAATTGAGAAAGCTTAAAATTCAGAAAGATGTGGATCAGTGGATAAATGGGAGATCTATTTATTTTTTATTTTTTCACATATTTCCTATTATAATATTATAGTGTTGGTTAACACATATAAAGTAGAGCCTTTTCCTTCAGGCTTTACGATTATTACACAACAGACCTAAATGCGATCTATGGAAATGCCATTACATACTAGTTGTCACGACCTCTCTTACGCATTTTAGATACATTAAAATTCATTAGCTACTTCAAATTTTGTATAATCAATTTATTAATTTATTAATTACAGATGTGAAGTAGCCTGTCCTCGGGACTGTGAAGTTAGTGAGTGGGGAAATTGGGGTAACTGTAAACCTTACCCAGACATGTGTTCAACGTCACCCAATGAACAGCCGAAGCCTTTACCTCGTAAAGGTACCTATCATGATTCACTCAAAAGTATTTAATTCTATGTCATTTTCAATTGAAATAATTATTATTTTACCATTGGTCAATTCACAAACAACATAGAAGTGTACATAATTAATTAACTAGACATGTTAATTAACTAAAAATAATCCAAACATTTATTTATCTTCTTTTTTTTTTGCTAGGCGAACGCATCCGTGAGAGAACCGTCTTGGTAGCTCCTAGCGCTTTAGGTCTTGGCTGCCGCAGCTTGATTGAAGTCCAGCCGTGCCCACACCCTAAGTGCTTTACATGGAGAACAGGACAATGGTCTTCTTGCTATCTACCTTCACACAGCAAGTGTGGGACAGGCATACGTAACAGACAAGTTGTCTGTGTCACTCACTCTGGGGTAAGTTTTCATTTAAAGTAATGTGAGCAGCTGTTATATAAATTCCATTTGTTTTTCTTTTTTTTTACAAATTAGATGAAAATTTCTAAATTTCTGGAACAAAAAGGCTAAGGATTATTTTCTACCAAGCAAAATTTGGGTTCGACCTATTCAATAAATAAATCAATGTATAATTACAATACAATAATTACAATACTAGCTATTGGAGAAAGTAACCCAGCCAGGTCTCCACTAGATACATTCCATACTTGCCCCAATACAGTATTTTTCAAAAGACCCTAGTTGTATGTGTTAAATTTGATTTGTACATTATGATGTTTCCATTCAATCAACAATCAAACATTTTAATCTAATTTATTTTGACTCTTTAAACTTTTAGGGTTGGATTCTGACAACCAAACACTCACACTACTAAACATATATTTCTTCTTAACCTAATTTTGAAGAGCAATTAGGACTTAATGCAGTTTATACGGTGCCTTGTGTTGGTCTTGAACTGTCAAATAATGATGGTGCCTGATGAGTTTCTTTGAAATTTTCTGCATCCTTCATTTAATCATAACCGTTGTGAAATTCACAAACATGTAAACTAGGAGGGCCCTCGTGCCAATGTGTCTTGACTATTAGCAAACCGCAACTCCTGCAAAAAGAAGCTCTCACGCAATGTCTTGACTCTCTGTAAGCCAAAACAGAACTTCTTAAAAATAGAAAGGCACTCCCCCCATGTGTGAATACATATAAGGTGTAATGTGTGAATACACTCTCCTCTCTAGCATTTTCTCACTTCTTCCGAATTACTCCTTATCACAATAGTAACAATCTAATCACATTGAACAAACAGTCAGCAATCTTAAACAAGCTTTACGAATGCAGTGTAATAAGTAACCAAAACCACTGAACTGAAACCAATGTAACCATAACTAAAATATAGGATGAAATTTAACAATTTGACAATAGAAACCTCCTTAAAATAACATCACAATATGAAATAAAAAAGAATACAGTTGATAAGGAAGGAAGAGAGGTAAATCTATGGGTGTTTAGCCAGCCAGTATTTTTCTTAAAATAATAAACTTTGTTCTTTTTAAATGAGGAATGACAGGGGAGAAGGGGTAAAGTTTCAAGGAGACGAAACTCACAGCATTTGTGCTCTATTTTGTGCAAAACTATTGACAATTAAGAAGCAAGGGAGTTAATGGGAGAGAGGATGAAATTTTTAAACGTCCTCCCCAGATTTTATAATGTAATAAATAGCAATCATGCGTAAATTTTTAAAGGAAAACATTTTAGAGGGAAAAATGGAGACGAATTGGTGTAAACTCTTGGGTAACGATGCCATCTGTTCTAAGTTTTGTACAAGTTATTGAACTATATGTTTTAAAAGAATCTGACAACCCTACATACATGCTTTTTATACATTAATCCTTTTGTTTATTTGAATCACTCTAATCAGTCATGAATAATATCTACATAATTTGATCCTTATCTCTTAATTAATCTAATGTTAGTTATACATCTTAAATTACAGGACCCTGTACCTAACAGTTTGTGCACAGAGACACAACCGGAAGAAAAAGAATCATGTCTTCTCCCCTGCCCGTTTGACTGTGTAGTTTCTGCTTGGTCTGATTGGACACCATGCTCACAACCATGTTCTACATCAACAAGTATGGCCTTAAGATCAAGAAATAGAACGATTATCGCTCCACCAGGACCAGGTACTTTTCAATTTTTCAACTATTTCAAATCGCCTATATTTGGACTAAACAGAAAAAAATGCAGAGAAGCAAAAAAAAACTTGTTGTAAGTCCATACAGTTGCAATTATTATGAAGCTATAAGAAGCCATAAATAAAATTATACCTCAAAAGGGGTTGATTTCAACAGGAAAGCAAATAATAACTTAGAGTTCATATTTTTGGACAATTCCACAACCATTTGTTCATGGCTTGGTTAAAATCCTATTTTACACACTTAAAACTAAAAAAAAATAGTAAAATATTCAGTAATTATGATAATTAATGATACCTTCAAAACCGAGTTAAATATAACCACAATATCAGGTTTCGCTGCAACAACTATTATTATTGATGTTTTCTTTCCTGTTGGTTGATAAACATTATTTAAAGTGTTTCTAAAATCTAAAATTATACAAAGAACTTATATTTATTCCTTTTATGAGATATTTTTAACTCATCACTTAAATTTTTAGGGGGACATTCTTGCCCAGATCCAGATGAAATGATGCAAATTGAGAAATGCAACACGCATGGTTGTCATGGTTACTGCTGGATGACATTACCTTTTGAAGAGTGCAATGGCACATGTGATAGGGAAGGATATCAAAGTCGAGATGTTTGGTGTGCCGAAAATCAACAATTTGTTTCACCTGATAAGTAAGTTCAATGGCATACAAAAAAATTTATTGTGAAAATAAATAGTAATATAAGAAACAATTAACTTTTTTTTAGTTAGTTGATATTTCTATAGCTATATGAAAAAATGTATTATTAATGTTTCATTAGATGTTCCACTCTTAAGAAACCTGCCGAAACTAGACTTTGTACAAAGGATTGCCCAGCAGAATGCCAAGTCTCTCCATGGTCGGAATGGTCTGAATGTAACTCACATATTTGTTATCCCAGTGAGTAAACTATTCAATACAATCAAGAGTTTTATTATTATAAACAGCATTACTTATTCCTTATATAGTAGAACTTAAGTTATTCGATATTAAATTCATAGATAGTTATTATCCATAGCCTCATTTTGGCTTAAGTGGGTTAGTGAGCTTTAGTTAGCCTACTCTTAATAATGAATAAATCACTTAACAGGATTATTCTTAATCTTCTTGATATTATGTGTGAATTATTGATATCATGACTTTAATTACAGTCTCGTTTTATTATATCCAACGGATATGGAGTTGATCTACCAGGATTCTAAACCATTCTTTGACTGAATGCAAAGGAAGTGAAACCCTGCAGATTCTACAAAAGGTGTTAACAATGGTGGATTTAACATTTAACCAGAGCGCCCCCCGGGGGGAGGTCTCCTCCACCCAGCCACTGCCAGGCGGGCGTTAGGAAGATATAAATAAATAAACCTGTGGTCTTTGACCTTTGCTGGTGGCCTAGTCGGCGGGCAGCTTTATTCGTATTTTGTTTATTGATCTGACTCCATAAGGTCTTAGAAGGTGTGCCCCGACAGTGCACTATGTTCAGGAGAAGAGGTGCAGGCTAGGTATTATAGGTAGTTTACGTGGTCTTGGAATGACCATGAGTTCACACTCGGAATCTGAGAGTAGGATCCGGATCCCAAATGCAAGTGTGAACCGGAAAGAGGCAGACTGGATTACTGGGGGAGACGTTATTAGGTACATTTTTTTAGGGCCCCAGAGATCATTGTCTGCAAGAAAAGGATCCCATACAAGGATGTGCTAGTTTTAGCAAGACAAAGGCAGAGAATTCCACTAGGAAGGTGTGGGGTCTGACAACGCCAGACTAAAGCATAGTAAGGTTAGGAAAAAGAGGTGCAGAGGTGGTAATTAAATAAGAAAGCCATGGTTCTAGCAGAGCAACAAGCACCAGTGCAGAGAGAGAAACCACTGTTCATTTCAAGTGTCTGGTTTCGACTTTCTGAACAAGCTCAGAATTTCTGCCTTATATGGGCAGGTCAGAGACTATGCCCGTGGCCCTTGTGAAATCCGGTCGTATTGGGATCATAAACTAGTCCCCTCTTTCTATATATAAATATGGAAATGTAGGCGCGTGTTTTTTGGTCCGAGAAGAGGGTAACTTCTATTTATTCGTGATGAAGAAGTTGGCATAACAAACATCATATTCATTGACAACATATGGAAATTATGTACAAGCAGAACACAAATAATTGTTGTGTTGTGGCCAGCTCTTGATTATGAATAATTATAAGTTCCCCTCTTCTCGATCAGATCATATCTATCACTGTTTCCATATGTTTAATAAAAATTATGACGTCAGTCGGAGTGGGGGAGAAGCTGGAGGGGGAACAGCCGCTGGTGGGGATGGCTCCCCACTACGGCTAGCCTATATAAGAAGCGCCCCATAGGGCGAAAATCAGAAAGAAACAAACCGGCACCTTGAACACTTCTCTCTCTCTCTGCACTAAAGCTTGCTGCTCTACTCAAAACCATGGTCATCTCATTCAACTACCTCTGCATCTCTCTCTCCTAACCTCGCTATGTTTTAGTCCGGCGTTGTCAGACCCCACACCTTCCTAGTGGGAATCTCTGCCTCCGTCTCGCTAAAACTTGCACCTCCTTGGGAGAGACCTCTCCCTCGCGGACGACGGTTGCCGTGGCCCTACAAACTTACCAGTAGCGTCTCCCATGGCAATCCAGTCTGCTTCTCTCCTGTTCACACTCGCCTTTGGGATCCGGACGGTTTTCGCCTACCCTTAGGTACTGAGTATGAATTCGTGTTCATTCCAAGATCACATAAACTACCTATAAACCTACCCTGTACCTCTTCTCCTGAACATAGTGCTTTGTCGGGGCACACACCTTCTAAAGATCTTATGGAGTCAGATCAAAACGAATTAAAGCTGCCCGCCGACTAGGCCGGGAGCTAGGGTGAAAGACCATAGGTCCTTATCTGTTTCTTGGCGCTCCCCAGATGGCCGATAAGAGTGACAGTTTAGAGTGACAGACCCTAGCCCGCGGCAGGCATCTCCTCCCCACTTTGGGGATACTCAGTTATCTGAGCCCGACAAATTGTTTTGCTGGTCTTCATATATGCTAACATTATTTTGAGATGCTCTTAACTGTTATAAACAAATGATGTATCATATCAATGATGATCAGCAAATGTTATGGGCCTAAATGTTGGAAAGGGAAATTTGGTGCAGGCTCTAATAGATGTTGATGAAAGAGAAATTATAAGATACAGGATTCCTATGGAAAACATCAACAGTTATGATAATCTCCATAGAATATCAATCAAGATGGACGAATGGAAAAAAAATTTTGAGATGGTCTTTAGATTTAAAAAAGTATTGATCAATTTATACAAGTATTTTATAAATTTTCAACTATTTTATGGCATCTACTCATTTACCCATGGGTCTCCATGGCTACTTACATGTTTACCCAGATCACTACCTTCTTAGCCTACGTCTAGAAATTCCAGTACCAGTTAACAAACCTAAATATTATAAATTTTCTTTAATGAAGAAAAAAAAATGTTAAGTAAACATACTTGTTTTGTTTTCTTCAGATGGGAGCAGAGGAGATGCCTTCATGCAGACAAGATATCGAGTAGTGCTGGAAGGTGAAAACTGCGGTCCGCTGACCGAGAAGAGAGACTGCATGATACCGAGGACACCGTGTCCTTCTTACAGTTGGTCGGCTGGAAATTGGTCTCATTGTCAATTAGCTGCTGGTGTTCACTGTGGTCATGGCCTAAGAACAAGAGGTAGCTATTTTTCTGAAGTAGTATAAGTTGAACACCAGAGATAATGACAAGAGCAAAATGGGAATGAAAGGAAGCATGGATAGATTGAATTAGAGGAATGGTAAAATTGCTGACAAGTATATTTATTTAAAATTATCTTTTTATTTGGTTCCTTGATCGAATCATGCCAAGTTGAATTTGAATGATTCTGCAAAAAGATTATAATTTTTCATTTCTGTCATAGTCATTTTATTACTAAACCATAATACTTCTTGTTTACAGACTTATGGTGTACAAAGGACGATGACGCCAGAGTAGAGCTAAGACACTGCTTGGCTACCGGAACTCCGATCCCGCCCAGCATCCAAAGATGCCATGCTGATTGCCACACCCCTTGCCAGCTGACTGAGTGGTCGAGCTGGTCTCCTTGCAAACAGCCCTGTGCTGGGGTCAAAGTGAGAACCAGAGACCTTATAGGTATGTCAAAACTTGACTTTAATTTTTTTTTTAATGTTCTACTTATTTGCTTAGACAGCCTACCCACCGATCCCAACAAGATATCCATGAAGACAGGTATTATTATTCATGGTCTATAATGTTAATAATTTGTAATATAATAACAACAATAAAAATCTTTATTCTGAGCTTGACCCCACAAAAATATTTTTACAAATAAAGGACCACAGTCTGAGCGATATATAAAGCAAATAATATAACCTGAATAGTTAATAAATTCTTACTTAAAAGAAAGATAAAAATGAAATTAAAAACTAATTATTTGTTTGTTAGTAATTGTCTAATTTTACTATTCAAATACTTTACTCAACAAGTGCAATATTTCTCGTTTAATATTTCATCTTCCCGACTAGTAAGATTTTAGAATATATTTATGAAACCCATTAATTCATTATCTTTTATATTCAACCTTATTTTATGATCAGTATACTGTGAAATATAGCAATCCAATATATTATATATACAACAGATCCACTATTTTCTAAGATATTTTAAAATAAACTATTTATATCTCTTAAATAATTTTTATCTGTTTCTTATATTTTCATTTCTGTATATAGGATTCTCAAATGCACATCATTCATGCCAAGAAATGTCTTTAGTAGAAAAAATGCCATGCCCCTGTGCGCAGTACAATTCTTTACCGCTGTCCGATTGGTCCACATGCCTTACCAATGAAAGCACGCCTTGTGGAATCGGAAGTCGGTATAGGGCAATGGGATGTTTTGACCAGAGAGAACAAATGGTTGATCCTAGGTAATAAAAGCATGAAACAGTTCACCGGAATTAATAAAGTTATAAAAAAAATAAATAAAAATCATTATTTATTCCAGTCTTTGTGGAGGTAGTAATGGTCTGGAAGAAGAACCATGTTTTGTGCCATGCCCTGTGGACTGCCTCCTCGATGAGTGGACTGCTTGGAGTGAATGTAATACCCAATGTGGACCTGGTGTTCACAATAGAACAAGAAAGGTAATCAATAAATTATAATAATAACTGGATGAACCTTTCCTATTTATTGTAAATATGAACAACAAAGGTTTTTTTTATAGATACTAAGAAGAGATTCTTATGGCGGACGAGTATGTGGAAACGTTTTAGAAACAAAAATATGTAACACTCCTTGTGAAATATTTCAATGGCATGCAGGAGGCTGGAGTGAGTGTCAACTCATCCCGTCAGACAAGCACCTTGGCTGTGGCACTGGAGATCAATACCGACAAGTGAAGTAAGTTCTAAAGATGTATGATTTATATTGATGAGTTAGTTATTTATTAAACAGAAGGCTCTCCAAAAACTTCAAGAACAAGGAGTTGCCTTGTCTACAATTCTGTTTAATGTCGTGTTCGAAATTAGATTAGAAAGATAAAAACCAGAGAAAGCGGTACAATTTATAATGACATAAAATGCAATTTGGCATACATACATGAACGACAGACTTAGGAACCCTGGAAGTGGCTGCTGGAAAGCTGGAAATAAACAAAAGAAAAATTTGAATAGAGACATAAAGAAATGCTCAGAATGGAGAGCAGGAGGTGCAGATTGGGGAGTAATGTTTCAAAAACAACAACTAATTCAAATATCATCGCTACTGCTAACGATAATAGCAACAAAGCAGACATAAAAGCTTAAATAGCAGTTAGGAACAGATACCTTCAGGCAAAAAATTCTGAAGTGAAAAATCCTCTCAATCAAGCCATTGTATAGCTATTTTAAGGGGTCTTCAGAAATGCATTGATTATGCTGTGGTCTACGTTTTGAAGTGAATATCAGCTAAAATCAAGTTGAAGGTTCGTAATATTTGGCCAATACCTCATTTTATTTTGCAACTGAGACATCCTTCACAAAAAATTTTTTAGATAATTTTTTTTTTATTCATGTAATCACTTCTTTTTGTGATTTTTAAAACACAAAACTTGTTTTCTATTTTTAAAACATTTTCTAATGTTCTAACATTTTTTTTTTAAGGAGACATTAATTAATAATGTTTTTTAAAATGCATTTTTCAGATGTGTTGACAGTCGATCGAATTCTGACGCTCCAGATTCTCTTTGCGACTGGACAACACGACCTGCAGACATCGCAGCTTGTCATGTTGCCTGTCCTGGAGATTGTGTCCTTGGGCCATGGTCTGATTGGTCTCCGTGTCCTAAGGTGATGTGGCTACATAAGCTAGCATTTCAACAAGCATTCACATAAAACCTTATTTTCTTAAATAATTTATTTAAATTAATACTTCATAGATCATTAATTAAATATATTTTTCATAAAGGGGTGTCAAGGAAACACTCCCCAGCAGCGAACTCGGTCACTAATGCGATCAGCTGCATCAAGTGGAGCCAACTGCCCTCAGCCGATTCAGACACAAAACTGTGTAATCAACATAACTTGCTTTACGTACCATTGGGTGGTGACAAACTACTCATCATGCATGCCTCTCGGAGGAAGTCCTTGTGGTGAAGGAATGGCGACCAGAGCAATTTACTGTCTACGATCTGATAGCAGACCTGTCGCTGATGTGTAATATATTTATTTACTTCTGTGGCATTTTAAAACTTAATAATGATTTATTTTTCAATTTCATAATAGCCTATTATGCCCAAGAGGATTGATCCTTGTCTTCTTCTGTCAAATATTGATTAATTTTAATGTTTTTGTAGTTATAGTTAAAGCTAGAAATTATTTTAAGAGATGTTCTGTCATCCTTATTAATAATAATTAACTAGTTGATCAGAGGATTAAGGGCCTTACTATTTTTTATTTTTTTATTTATTTTTATCACACATTGTGCTGTCATATCAATTAGTTTCTAAATTTTACTCATGAAATATATTCAAACAAGACAAAGGGTGTAAAAGTGAAGCATATTTCAATAATAACCATCATAATCAAGAAGGTGTGGACCCCATAAATTTATTGAAATAATTGTGAAAAAACTACTGGATATTTTTGACTAAAAATACTCACCTTTATATTCAAACCTGCTTAGTTACTGAAAATTGTCTTTTTGACAAATTAAAGTATGTTTAAACAGCTAACATATTAACCAAATAAAGCATATTACAATCTGTACAATGTAAAATTTGTGATTTCTAGTGCTGCCTCTCCAAACTTTTTTTTTGAATATCTTGGAATTTCCAATCCAATATTTTGGAATAGGTGTTAATTGAAAAACATAAAAAGTTAGCTGAGCTCTACATTCTTCCCATTATTATATCTCAACCAAAATGTATACAGGATGATTCAAAGAGTTTTCAAACATGGCTTATTTTGATTTTGTAATTTTCAAGATAGTCATCTTAGAACACAAATAGGCAGACTAAAGGCCATTGTCCTGTACCTGTTTTAAACTAAAGCCTAAGATAAGATTTAAATAACAATTCAAAACAAAATCTATGTATTATATTTTCTACTAGCTGGTGCTCAGATATACCTAAACCCACCCCTGCTGAAAAGTGGTGTTACACCGACTGTCCGGTGGACTGCCAGGTTGCTGGTTGGAGCGAATGGAATTCATCTCAGTGCTCCTGTGGGCAAAGTGGTAAGTGTAAGATACCTTCATCATGGTATTAAGAACTTTTAAGTTTTGCTTTTCATCTTAATCCTTTGTTCTGAATAAAAACACAAAACAGAAAAACTCAAGTCATTTCATGAAATTGTAATCAACATGGTATTTTTATTTTAGATAAAATAATAAACTCAAGAAATAAAGAGTTTATATATTGTATTTAATTGTTAAAAACAAATATAAAATGTATTCTGTCTCAGCAATACTTATTTAATGATAAATTTGCATCATCTAAGCAAAAAATCCAGTGAAAGCACCTGAACCTTGGCTAATATTAAGCCAAAATGAGTAACTAGTGGTGATCTCTAATAATATATTGGAAAAAATCAAATTGCAATTAAAATCATTGATGGTAGTCCATACAAATATAGTAATTTATACATCTCATTCCTATTATATAAGTGTATATAGGGTATAACCCATTTTTCTATTACCTGGATCATCGAAGAGCACATAGCTTGTATTAAGAGTATTATGCTATTAGAATATGTTAAAATAGGGCTAACTTAATAATTCTTGAAGAACAGATTCAAACATTTACTCTTGATAATCTGACTCCAATAGATCTTAGAATGTGTGCCCTGACAGTGCACGATATTCAGGAGAAGAGTTACAGGCTATGAATAGGTAATTTACATGATCTTAGAATGATAAGGAATTCACACTCGGTATCTAAGGCTAGGTGAAAACATCGTATCACATGGGTTACAGAGTATATAAATTTATAACTAGCTTAAATATTAAACATTATTAATAATTTTATTTTCCTGTTGTGAAGGTATGAGTCGCCATGCAATCATTGGTACGAACCCAAGCTCTTCTGGTCGAAGCTGTCCTGTCTTGTTGCAGTGGAAACCTTGCCCGGCGGTGCCCTGCTACAGTTGGCAGGCTGGACCTTGGACCACATGCCAGCTCCATGTATGTATAAATAAGTGAATCTCTTTACTGGGATGTCTTCTGGTTTTAATTTTCTTTGTTTTGCTCTCCAGAGATGTCCTGTTATACATTCATTTAGAATTATAGGGGACTTCTTCTGAAGGTTTCCCCTCTGGAGCGAAACCCCCCAAAAATGAAAACCATAAATAAGTGTTTTTTACTAGCTAGATTTAAAGTCAATATCCAAATTAATAATTACAACTTCAGTGGTATTTAGTTTATATGTTTAAAAACCCAATACAAATTTGAAATTCCAACTGCATTAAATTTAAGTTGGTTAAATTCTGACAAGAATTAAACCTGACATGTGAATGTAGAATTTAAAATAAACCAAGTAAAATGTTGTTTATAAGAAAGTGATACATTTTTTCTTATCTTTTTGTATAATACTGAATTAATCTATTATATTAGTTTTATTATTTTTAACCTAATAATTACTATAGGGAGCTTCATGTGGACATGGACTGAGAACGAGGAATGTCTCTTGCATACGTGGTAACGACAACACTACAGTTGAAGC
The DNA here is from genome assembly GCA_930367205.1 of Acanthosoma haemorrhoidale. Classification (NCBI taxonomy): domain Eukaryota; kingdom Metazoa; phylum Arthropoda; class Insecta; order Hemiptera; family Acanthosomatidae; genus Acanthosoma; species Acanthosoma haemorrhoidale. Next base: position 30,224,058 of record OV884011.1, on the reverse strand, counting down.
TTGGTACTGCTCTGGGTCCAAGAGACCCCAGACCTGGGAGGCATGTCACAGTCCATGCGATAGTGACTGTCAGCTTTCTACGTGGTCGGAGTGGTCCCACTGTCATGCAGATTGCAGTAAACAAACAACAGGTAGCCATAACAACATGTCTTTATGTATTATACATATTTAAATTTTTAGTTATTTATCACCATTAGTCATTGTGGACATAGACTATAACCATTTTAAAAAAATATACACACTGTTAATAAATTATTCATGAGTAGGTACAGAACATAATTCTTAGTTCATTTGTATCAGAACATAATGATTTCTAGTTCTTCAGCATGACTAACAGACGATTCAAACTATTTCTCCGCCTCATAGACAAGCGTTCAAAAATAACGATAGAAAACAAAGGACTGATATACACAAATATACTCCAACCTACCTGGTCCTACAGAAGTCGGGGGGAGTAGCAAGCCTCCAATATCCTGCTCCAATCGGCTATAATACACTTAACCATAACTAAGATTAACAGCATTAAGTACACAAAATTGACAAGTAAACAATTCAAATATTAAAATGTGTGGCATACATTCTAATGTTATTACATACTATTAATGTTTAATGATAAATTTTAAAAAGAAATAGCTAAACATTAAATTATCTCTTAATTGAAACAATTTCAACACTGAATAATACTAATAAAATAGATATGATTTCTGATATAATAAGATTATATCATAAAATATGATAGAAATATGATATAATAAGATATAAGGCTTAGTAAGATGAAAGCAACAGATAATATGGAATACTCCAAAATTTATCATTAATATTAACAAAATAATCTTTTTATTTGATAATAAAGCATAATTAATCAGATTTTATTTACAATTCTAATTATTTATTTAGTTCAACAATTTTTAACATTTTTTTTTTCCTCTGAAAAATAGCATTCAGTAAAAAATTCGATTCTTTACCCACTAACTACATGGCAATATAATAAAAAATGGATCAAATTGTCAATATCTTGACTGATTAAAGTACATTAATTCTCCATGTCAACTTAAATAATTTTATTAACAAGTACCAAAATTCAGGTGCAAAGAATCTACTGTGATACTGTGATACAATTTAAATATATTTATGAAATATAGGGGTCTAAGCATATCGCTATTTTTTTTTTTTTTTTTTTTTGAAGGTTATGAAACACGGTCGAGAGCAGTGATCAGACCTCCACAGTCTGCTGGCGCAGAACCCTGTCCTGAGGCTCTGTGGGAAACGAGGCCGTGCAACCCACAGCCTTGCTACACATTTGATTGGGCTGTAACTGCTGCAGGTAACATAATCTGCCAGCGCAATGATGGACTCAGAGTAGAAGGTAGGTTTTTGTACATGAAATGAAAACTAATAATTTTATAGATCCTATTCTCATTAAAAGTTAACCACGCCATTGCTAGGTAGTAGCTATATCATTGATGAAGTTATTTCTTATTTGATTATTTTACATTATGTTAGTCAATGCAATATTCAATTGATGTTTGCAACTTTTTACCATCTTTTAGATAGTTATGCAAACACCTCTGATTTCAATGAAACTCGTAAATTTACTTCTTCCAGAAAACCTAATAGATTTATTTCTAAATTTTAGAAATAAAAAAGCTGGGAGTCTCTCCCAATGTATCTTTTTTATTGGTCACTGATGTTTCACCTATTGAAGCATCAACAAGACTACAATTTAGAAAAAATACATAAATTTACATATTTTGAAGAACAAAAACATAATACAAAAACTCTTAAAATAATAAATGATTAGATTAGAAAACTATAAAAAGAGTACAACAGCACATCTGTCGGATTAGCAAGAAAGTGATTTCGGTTTGCACCAGTAGATAGCGTTATGCTTGTTTCGTTATTCTTTTGTCAATGTTAGAATTTTTTTCTTTTGAGATTTGGTAGTTGATACCTTTAGGTTGCAATTAGGTGTTGATTTTTTAACAGAACGCACGTGTCAGAATCGGTTTAAAAAATTTTGTTCAGGAGATTTTTCAGTGAAAGATCTGGTCGACCTTCTGAAGTTGATGATGACAAAATGAAAGCAATAATTGAATCGAATCGTCATATAACTATGCGAGAGATTGCAAAACAGTTAAATGTATCACAAACAAGAATTGAAAATCATATAAGACATCTTGTACTTGTTAAGAAGCTCGATATTTTGGTTCCGCCACGACAATGCAAGGCCTCACACATCTTTAGAAACACGTAAGAAACTATTGGAGCTTGGTAGGGAAGTAATGTCGCATCCCCCATACAGCCCTGACCTTGCACCATTGGATTATCATTTATTTCGAAGTTAACAAAACTTCTTAAATGGTAAAAATTTCAGTAATAACAATGACCTCAAATCGCACTTGGTTGAGTTTTTTGCTGATAAAGACCAGCCGTTCTATGAGCACGGGATCATGAAGTTACCAGAAAGATGGGAAAATATCATCGAACAGAATGGAAAATATTTGACTGATTAAAGTTCATTTTTTGTATAGAAAAAAATGTGTTTTATTTCACGCAAAAAAACGAAATTCCTTTCTAGCCAACCTCAATATATTATCTTTTTTTAATTTTTTATTAATTTATTGTTGTGTATAGTGGTGAGTTGGTAATAGTAAATTTGTTAAAATAAAAACCAAATTTTACAAATCTGAGTTATATAAAAACTATCTTGATTAATTCAACATTAAATACATATAATCAAACATTACTTTGTTGGGGGAGGTTATGTAACTTGGAAAGAAATATTAACCCTTATCTAATTAAAATTAAGTGACAAATAATACTTTTTTTAAAAATCATAATAGAAAAAATCAGAAATCATTCAGGAATTTCTTTAAATATTTTTTATTAAAAACAAAAATAATCCTGAAAAAAAAAATTCCAATATATTCAAAGTTTAAATACCAGAGTTTCAGAAAAAACTTTCAATTTGTCCAAACTAAAAATTTCCGCATGGAAAATGGTTTAAGTTCCAACAATCGGTCTTATAGTTAACTGCCAAACCAAAATTTTGAGTAATTTCAAGCACTTCATCAGCTTCTTTTAAATTTACTCAGTTCTTTTTCTATACTATGTCAAAGCTATGTTTGTGAATTTTGAAATGTGTTAAAACAGTTTTAGGTTCTTCATTTTCTACATTTTTAAAATCACATTCATGTTACTATAGTCTTTTACTTAAATTTATCACCGGAGTTTGGTTAAATGTCTTAATCGCTTCTGGTATCAACTACACAGTTTCATGTTCATACACTTTTAATTAACAGGAGGCTGTAGTGGAAAAATGAAACCAAAATCGCCATCGTGTCAATGGGACAAGGGCCGAGGCCGTTGCATTTGCGAAGATGGAGCTGTTGTATTGCAACAAACAGCCTGCCCGACTGAGAACAATCAAGTCCACGCCAGTATATACTACCCGAGTAAGTAAAAAAAGTTTTCAAAAGAAGTAGAAATATGGGATTCCCTTAACTCTCTTTGATTCTTTTTCAAAATCCTCTCGTGTTGCACCAGCAATTTCCATGAAAATTTTACATTCTACTTTTCTCTCATTTAAAAAAAAAATTGTTATCTGCCTGGGTCTAGTATAAACTATTAAAAACAAACAATTACTAAATAATATTCTAACAAATTATTTTAAAACTCAGGGTTGGGGGGGTTTTAGGCCCTTTTCTGAATAATTTTTAAAAATATCAACACGAAGCACAAAATTGTAGTTTTGAAAAAAAAAACAATGAATGATTCAAAAGATCAATCTTTTTATCAAATCAAGCATTCTATTTTATACAAGATAACATACAGAATATGAATAATTATCGGTGTGAATTAACATTTATACCTTTGCAATAGCCTAAACTACCAATTCTTAAAATAAGCTTAAGTAAAAATTGACAAAATTTTGTTTTGTTGACATTAGTGTAGTGGGAGCATTATTTTTACGTCCATGGGGAGGCATTAATTAAGTTAAGAATTTTAAAAATTTATGTATGTTTTTTTTTCCAGATGACAACTTGAGTGTTTGGATGTTTGCTATGATAGGTGTTGGTTGTGTCTTCATTATATTTGTCGCTGTTTCTATCTACTTATTATGGTAAGGTCTATTCGTGTACATGAGATAAATACTATAGTGTAACAAGGACTCCATTCATCTTAGTTTTGTAATAAGACGCATCTAAAATTATTTCTAAATGTTTAAATGTCTTCCCTATAAGTTCAAAGCCCAATTGGCTGCAATAAAAAAATTATAACAGTATTTTATAGTACCAACAAACAGTACTACCACCGGCGGTGTCATCCATATTTATTATTTAAATATTTTCTTCACAATAAATTGGTCTATTTACTAATTTTGAGGTATTATTGAATTCCTGATTAATAAGATCAATTAAGGTTACAAATTATAGTCAAAGCTTTAAACATACATATAACATTAGAGCAGAGCAAAATGATGAACCAAGCCTCTCTGAATAACCTGGTAGGTTTATAGTCTTCATAATTATATGCAGACACAACAAATCTTTCAATGATTAATTAAATACATTTAAAAATAAATACAATAATTTAAATATCTCAACAATTACATAGCCATGTTTCGAATTTATTAAATTATTTATGGCTTTAAATCCTTATGAAATAACACTTAACCCAGGAAATACCCTTGTGTTTCCAAAGTTTTCAAACCATAGACAAAAGAAAAACTATTTTAATTATCGATGGTATAAAGTCAAACAATCCGTAACTATTAACTATCTGTAGTTATCAACGCTAGATTAGAAAAGAGGGTATAAATCTTTGAAAACCTTATTTTGAGTACCATTCATTGTAAATAAACCAAACTAGTGGTTTATTTTTAGTGTTGCTTTCAGCTTAGAAATAGAAATTCTCTTGTTAAAATCACTGTACATATCTGGTTATGAGAGAGGCTGCTTAGTGAAAACTGGACAGGGAGTAAGAGTGAATTTTCCAGGATGAAGAATGGGAAGACAGGGAAAATAAAATTGTCAGGCTATTGGAAATACCTAATTTGGGAAAGTTTCATTACCATTATTATGTTTATTAAATTATAGTAAATTTCTATTTCTATTTATAATTTTTTTATGATTTTTTTTCAGCCATTCTGGCAGAGAAGCAAGTATGGGTTACCAAGCAGCAAAGCAATAGCAGGTAAGAAAAGAAAAAAAAATGGATCATTCTAAAAAATTGAATGGAATTTGTTACAGATTTAGTTACTAATAATTGTACAAGAAATTATTATGTTTTAATGATGTGATTATTATTGGAAGTAGACCAAACCTTTTCATTATGATAAACGATATTCAAAAAAAAAAAAAAAAAAATTCATTGAATCGTTTGTATTACACGTAAAAGTCTAGTTGAGAAGATGGTTGTGATTTATATGAAAATATATATGACAAAGAAAACTCTTAAAAAATAAATGAGGCATGGGAGCTCGTTCTACTAATGATTGTGGAATGGTTGACAATTTGTAATAAATTTTGTAATCTAGAATTTTTGTATATAATACGATTATATTTTAAATTTAGCATTTTTTAAAATGAACAGCAAATTAAGTTTTTATATGCAATATTGTTCATCTGAGTAAAAACATACACAGCTTCTTATAAGAAACTACTATAATATTGAAAATTGAATATTTTCCGAGCCATTTTTTAGTCATTCAACAATGTAGCTACTTTAATTAGCATGTTAATTTCATGTAGGAATGTTTGATAAAAGATTAAGGGTTAACCGAAGAAAGCTTCCATACATGTAATTTGGATGTTGGTGACTTTAATATTTTAATAATAACTTAAAGGCAATATGCGCTGGATATTAATAATAATTTAATCATGTCTAATGATCGGACAGCAATAGAAGACAATTAAAACCAATTGTGCTACAAATTATATTTCCTTTTTGTAACAATATGTGTGTACACTATGACCTTTATTATTGTACATGTTGTAAATGTCACTTTTATAATGTGACTTAGGGCAGAAATAGTTTTTTCTTTTATTATTAATATATAAAAATGTTACCTTTCTGATTAATTGAAACATTCTTATTAACATCATAATTTACCTATTATATAATTCTTAATAGCTGCGCCCCTCTACAATTTGTATATAAATTATTATTGGTATAAAATACCTGTATGAAAAAAAGGACATGGTATTAGTTTAAACATAAGATTGTTCATTTGTATAGCTGTTTTTAAAAACTAAATTATAAAATATATATATATATAATGAGTTTAATATGTTGTTTACTAAAATTATAGATTTATCTTGAGCTGTGTGTACAAAATAGTTATTTATACTTCTAATAATTTTATGTATTATATATTATTAAGTTATTGTAATTTAAAATACTGCTTTGTTTCCTCCAAGCTATTTATAAAAACTCTGTATTTTTATATATTAAGGGGCTATTAATGTTGTAATGAGATTGCCTAAAAGTACTATCTGAATATGAAGACTACTTTCGGATTACGTAATCGCTCGTATAGCTGCCGAAATATATAATCATAAATTATGTATAGATTTGTATAAAATCTATTAACCAAAGTATGAAACTGTGGGTGATTTGAGAACCTTGTTTCTATTAAGAAATATATTAAATGATCCTTTTAATGCTTCACTATATTAAAGATACATGTGTATGTGTGTTACCAATATTAAAAGAATACAATGGGCTTGCATTGATAATTCCTTAACAAATTATAATAATAAACAATTTGTGTTAATCTCTAAAACATTTTTTAGGCAGAAGGATATCATTTAAACCGACTAGATATAAGCAACGAATAGTATAACAGTAATTCTATTCTTTAAAACAAATGACTTCTTGGGCTTTTCTCTGTGGATTCTGATGTTAATTAAAAATAGTTATAATTTAGCTACTTTTCGTTTTTTTGTTCATCGTGTCATTGCCCAAGCAAGAGAAAACTGGAATCACTTGTAAAAAATACAAAATAAAATAACAGGATTTGTATTATAATCAGGTTTGTAGTGAAAATGCAATATTACAGGGGATGTCTTCATACATATTTATATAAACAAATAATTAAAAATTTAAGCGTGGAAACAAATATATTGCATGATTATATTAAGGACAAAAAATGGATTACCTTATACCATCAAACAGTACATTTTTATTTGGCTACATAATTCAATCCAACAAAACCATTTTTTTTTTTTTAACAGCAATCAGCCATAAAATATTGACAAGTTAATTTTTTCTCTATTAAATAAACTGAGCACCACATTGTACAGTTTTATATAATTATAGATGGTTAAATGTTGCGGAAACATCAATGCTGGCCTCTTATTACATATACCATGATTTACATTGACAATACGTAGATGTGCTAAGTACAACATGAGCTTGTTGGAAGATGAGACGAGTGCAATGTTGAACCTGTCCATTTAAATAATGCATTTTGTATGTTCACTGTTATATGTACTTAGTTAGTGTAACATGTAATAAAGTTTGAACAGAAATATTTATACAATTTTTTTTTTACCTACTAAACCAAAACATCTATGCTCAAATGAAAAACCGTGTGGAACAAATGAGATGTAGCCTAATTAAATATATTAAATGTTTCAATACATTACAGTGATCACAAGCCACAAATATGCGTAATAATAGATTTATTTCTTCAGATTAGATCATCATTTATCTATGGCCTTACGTAAATAAATAATAATTGGGAAAAACAAGACTTTTAGGACGTCTACAATCCCACTACATCTGATTGTGATGTCTCTAGCCTCAACCTCCAAATGTTCTTTGGACTCGACGGAACAGTCAAACCTCCAGACTTCCTCATCCAGTCATTAACCTCCATCCTCCCTGTTAAGTGTACTACAAGCCATAATTATGTACTCAATAATATTTCCTGTATAGGATAAAATATTTGAAAATGGTTTTTGTGGTGACCACCCGAAATAAATTTATTATTTTTACACTGGCTAAAAAAAGTTAGTAACCACAGATAACCAACTCCATGTATTTAAAAATAGGCTTATTTAACTCATATATACTTAAAAAATCAATTTTGTAAACTTTCTAGAGTCATACAAACCATTTGTTTGAATAACAATTAAGCAATCGTCATCTGAAAAAATCAATGATAAAAATTGGTCTTTCAACGTTAAGGAACAGTCTTTTTTTTTGTGTGTAGATAATGGCATCTAAAAAATCAAATATGTCACAAAGCAAGAATTTTCATTTAGATTCTTCGTGAAAATAAAGAAGATAAAGATATAAGAAAAATAGGTTGCTATTCATTAAGTCATCAATCTGGGAGTTACATTTCTAGAGTTTAGACGAAATATTAATCTCTTGATCTTCATTAAATTATTTTTAATCAACAGGCTTAAATTTATTGAATTTTTTCACTTTGAATTGGATCTCTGATCATCATGATCAGGTATCTATACTTTTGATTAAATGTTAAATGTAATATTAGAGTATAAGTCATCATATACATGCAAGTGTGATAACAAATAGATTGAACAATTGAACAATAAATAGAACAGTACATTTTAAAATTTAAACTCAACCAAACAAAGCCATTTTTTCTATATATTTTTTGATTGGATATGGATCATTTAATTATCTAAAGAAAATGTTTAAATTATTTTTATGGAGGTATTCGGTTTAGCACCATCAAGTGAATGAAACCACCTTGCTTCATTTCATGCCTCAATCTGCATGATGCATCAAGATATGTCAAAGGAGGTTGCAGAAAAGTTGAGAAATCAATATTAATAGCAAACATTTAAATTATAGTCATAAGAAATATAACAATTATAATTGTGGCCTTGACACAAAGAGTTTTATAATGTTAGGGCTTTATTGCTCTGGCTGTGGGTTATGATTGAAAAAATTATAAGTCAACCTATTGGTCTTTCCACAAATCACGGCATTTATTCCTGCAAAAGCGCTTTCAGCAGTACTCCCAATCGTGAAACAGTTCTCATTGGGATGTATTCTCTCAAAATCTTCAATAAATATCTCGACCTTGCATCTAACAAATTATCTTCGAATGAAGAAGAGGTGTTAAAATATATCCAACAACAGTAAGCCACACTTCTCCATACATTTATAATCCTTTTAAAGTTTATAATAGATACTGAAATTATATAACATTGAAAACTTGTACAGCAGAATGTGTTTTGGTTTGTTTCAGTTTTTTTAACAGAAGTGATAACTATAATTGGGAAGAAGTATATCTAAAACAACTGAAATTTACCGAAAATAATATGATATTTGAGGGTATGTGATATTTTTACAAAATAACTTTTTATTATACTTTGATGTTTTTTTTTTTTTAAACTTACCCCCTTATACTGTTGTTCTGATACCAATTGTGGGTTGTTTGTTAATTTTAATAAAATATATGTCTGCCAAAAGTATTTTTTTATTCCAGTGCAGGTTCTTTCAATGGACTATACCGTCACCTTCAGTTGGTAAATTATATTGATAAGGCACCATACTGGTTAAAAATAAACTAACAATTTTGGTTAGCTTTTATATGCATTTATGTCATTATTGTAAAGTATATTTGGTTAAAATACTCTATGTCATGGCCAAGTTACCTAAACAGATGAATGGTGGTGCATATTTAATACAATTGTTTTAAATCAGTTATCTTAAGGTAGAATATTAATATGACAGTTCTAAGGGGAGGGCTGGCTGTGAAGGGGTATTCGGTTAAAAAATAAATAACCAAGTTATGTTTCGTAAAAGTTTTTTCAAGTCAAATCACATTTTATTTTTACGGTTTTGTTTGATTTCTACAAGTGATCATGGATAAAGCTCCTTTTTACTCTAGCACTAACTAGCCAGGGCTGTTCTTGTCTTCCCCACAATGAGATTGCAGGTTCAACCTCTTCCTCCTTTGCAGCTGTCCCTCTGATAGTGCATCTCATGTGGTACATCCCTTTACCTGACCTACACCCAAGAGTTGACTTATTAGTTCACATGATGGGCATACAGAGGGGTTTACAACGTAGGCTGTGAAGTGAGAGGGGCTGTGAATTGGACTGTAAGAACTAAATGTGTAAGTCAAGTGAATGGGATTAGCCAAAAGGTGCAGTCATTGGTGGATGCAGGTAAGCATTCACAATCTTCACACTCAAATTAAATTTTTCAAATTGTATTACTTATTTTATTTGGTATGTAAATATTTACTAACTTTGATTTATCAATAATTAAACATTGTTTTAACAAGTAACAATCCACAAAATGTTGCCAAATAGCCTAGCCTAATTTAATAGAGAGAAATTTGGCAAAACTATGGTATGGTACGCGGCACTACTAGAATTTGAGTTGTGGCCCACAAGTTGGACAGCCCTGGTCTAAGGTTACTCCATGAGGCTAAAAAGACAAGAACTAAACAGACGCTTTGGAGAACTGTACAGAATGCTTCGAAGGGCATCCCCTCTCTTAATAGAAAATAAATTACTAATCTACAAAGTTATAATTAAGCCAATCTGGACATATGAAATAGAGCTATGGGGTAAAGCAAAAAAGTTGAACATCAATTGTATCCATCCTTCAATCAAAAGTCCTGAGAACAATAGTTATTGCCCCTTATTATGTCAGCAACAAAACCCTTCATAACAACCATAGTATACCCTACATTCTTGAACTCATCCTTTCCAAGTTCATAAAAATCCATAGTAACCTATCTAACCACCCTAATCTCCTAGCACAGTCGTTAAACTGCACCATTTATCCCTATAATCTACCTCAAAGACTAAAAGGGCAGTGGCCTCATAACCTGCTATAAATGTGTGAATGGCAATGGTCAGTTTCTCCAATTATGTCCTGAGCGTATATGTGGCTCTCCCCCTCTTGGTTAGCCTCCACTGGCTCATATCTGGTGATGTGGCTGACAGAGGACTGTGGGGGACTTCCCTATATTCCGCTTCTTCTTTCTAATGCAATAGAGGTGACAACCATATGGATTTGAGAGGTCTCTGGGCTGTTTTTAAATACTGTATGAATGAGCGAGTGAATGAAAATTGTAAATATGCATACAAGCAATACTGTAACAAGCGGATTATTTATAATTGAGAACAGGACTTATGATACAGCTGTAGAGCTATCCAATGGAGCCACAATTGCTCAGAAACTTAACAAGAGATATCATATCGGGTTGTTCGCGAGTGAAGATTGGAAAACAACCATTGTGAATAAAGAGAAACATCTGAGAAGTGAACATGGGAGGCATTATACTAGATCAGTAAAACAAATGGAGCTTGTTTTGCAATGAAATAACTTGTGAAGAAATAACTAGAAAAATTTGAAACTCGAAGGGGCATAAGATATTGATCAAGTCTTATACCATTCACCGGGGCCACTTTTCAGATGTTTTACATGTTAGTTCATTTCGGGTTTATCTTTAATTAATTAATATTAGTTATAAAATTTAGGGCATAAGCATTTGAAGTGTCTATTTCCCTTATAACACCTAGAAAATTTATTAATTATGATAGTGAGTAGATACAAACATACATATTGAAAAAAATTAATTTTTTAATCTACAGAGGAAAATCAAACTTTTTTCTTTTTATAGCTATTTTACAATTTATCATACTTACAACCTTATATCTAATAATCTCAAATGTTACAATTTTTAAATGAGTAGATTCTGAAAATTATTAACTAATTATTTTCTTCCAATTATTTAAAAAAAATAATATGCAAAAAATTGATGATTTTGTTTTCTACTCCTATTCTTAAATTTTAATATAATATCATTCCTTTTACATATTTACAAATTCATTCAAAAAATATGTGCTTTTATAAATATAAAATAGATAAATAAAATTTTACATTATTATTATTTACAAATTTTATGATACTAAAATAATGGTAGGATATCTTAAGGCAATTGAGAGTAATGAAATACATTTACTAATGACAGCTTCCAACCTACAAATTAATAAAGAAATATCCAATAAATACCTATAATACTTTCGTTACGTAGTATAATACTGAACGTTTTATTGTCACTATAATACCTAGTTTTATAATAAAATTAATTACGTAGATTAAAAAAGAACATAAATCACTTTGTATGTATCAAAGTTGACTTAATTACAACAATGAAATGTAACATATCACCTTACAAAAAACAAGTAGTAGAGTGATGCAAAGGTGGATTTAATTGGAATATTAATGTTTTTTAACAATATATTATATTGTCATTTTTAGTCATCAAAAGCAATTGGTGAATAACTAAGAAGATTTCATACCGTTAGCTCATAAAGATTCACATTGTTCTTTGTAAGTTAATTTTTAGTTAATCGTCAATATTAGATAACATTTTCAAATTTCACAGATTACTACATTAAAACCCCTAAGTAGTACACTAAAACATAATTGTTTTTTTCTTAATAATTTGTAATATCCTCCTTTGAAATGAAATGCACCTAATGTTATTTACCTCGTGTTAATTAAATTAATTATTAAAAGTTCAGTAAAATTATAAACTGATACTTTATCAAATCAAATATCATAGTGGAGAAAAATGGGCAGCAATGAAAGATAATTTTATCAACACCAATAGTTATTACATCTGAGGGCATGGAAGGTTTTTTGGGAAGGTTATAAAATGAAAATTATCTAACTCTGTATCTACTTCATTCCCAAAAGAACGATTTTCCTTGATTTTCCATGAGCCACTTTTCTCCGCTTTAATATCTATATGAATAATGTACTTAAGAATGGAAGCGCTTCTGTACTTGTATGAGAGAGATACATCTATCTCGAATATGTGGTTGGGATCAGGCAGTTATCCCTTTGGATGCCGATGATATAACAGTTACATCATGTGGAAACTAGTACACTAATATGGTTTGTTTGGGAACCAGAAGAAACCGGATAGATGATCATCAATACTACACATGAACTGCTCCAAATATTTGACTGGGTGGTAATACACAAGCAAAGAGTTCAAATACCTTTGTTAATGAATATCAGCAATATGAACAAATGAGGCAGATATCTTATTTAAACTCAACTGTTACGCAAACAAACAAAACCTCATAGTGCAATTATATTCAGTTCCCAATATCTTGGGCCTAAATTCTTAAAAATCTCACTGCTCCTTTGAGAAACTGGGTCTCTTTCTTTAAGTTAAAAATAAATGTAACTATTTTCCAGTGATAGTTCTGTAAATAAAGATGAACAATAAGGTACTGTTTCACTTTTGTGTCTAAAGTAGGGCAGACACAGCGATGAGGTCACTGCATTTAATCATTTTGTACCACCTTCGATCCCACTTTAGGCATCTGTTAGAAACTGATTCATTCCTCCATTTTATGAAAATCATTAACGTGGCTGTTGCATTCTCTGTTTAGTGAGAGTTCTACATTTTGCACTTTATCAACAATTCAAATTTATGAAAAATATTAATCGTCCATTAAAGTTTGATTTGAATCCACTTTTGTGTAGTTTGTTTTTCAAAAAATTTAACTAGATCTAATTGCTTTCCAGATTATGATGTAAATTAGCAAATCTATGGGTATTTCTAGGTATGATATTGATTATGATCATACTTCCTGGTTTTGAAAATTGTTAGTTGAAATTGTTGAAAGTTGAAATATGTTATTCACTAGTGAACTATTAGATTTAAATGGTGAATTATAACATTATTTCAATGCATATAAATCTCAAAAGATTGATAAAATTTTATAGAAATCTGATGAGAAAAATAAATTAAAAATTATTTCAATATAAAATTTAAAGCTTCCATTTGATTGGTGGTAGCAGCTGATTGGGAAGCATGTTAGTCATGTATGATGGTTAGTCAATATGTTAGTCAGAGTAGCTGCAAGATGAGAAGACATGGATGGAGCACTACAGAGGTGTGGTGTGTACCAATGGAGGATGGTAGCTGCTGAGGACGACCTTGTGCTTGAGGGCCTCTTCGTAGGGCGGAGGGCCAAGTGGAAGCAGGATGCAGGGAGGCCCACTTCGCTCTACCGTACCAAAAACTGCAAACAAATCGTAAACATGGTATAATGCCACCACCTCTTCTATTCACACTTCTCAAAGGTGTTCTTTTTTAATTTTTCAAGAATAGCTTAAGTGAAATTTGTTTAATCGGTTTTCACTGTGTTAACTTAAAAATATTCATTGACCTGTCATTATTTTTATTTACTTATCACATATTAATTATAAAATTAATTGCATTGCCGAGTCTGAAAGGAAAGGTTATAATTTCAAAAAGGTACTTTTGCCTGTTTGTACCAGGTAAGTGACCCTAAAATTATTCAAGTGTGATCAACAATACCTTCAAATATTATGTGTTGGTTAAAATCCAAGAACGGAAAGTATGAACAAAAAATTAAACATAAAAAGTTTTCAAGTCACAGAAGCTATTCAAGATTTAAGGTTCTGACGATTATACAGTTGGCCCCTTGGTCATCGGAAACTTAAAAGATGTTCAAAAAAAAAATTCATAGATATTCCAAAAAATTAAATTTTCAAAGTCTAGAATAGAAAATTGCGTAATTAATACCATCTTCTTATTTTAATAGTATTTTTTTTTATCTCAATTCTTTATCTATTTATAATATTTTTTTTCAAAAAAAGTGATTTTTAGTGGCTTAGATGGTTTAACAAATAAAATAACATTTGTTTTTTCTCAAAAGTATAATAAAGTCTTAAGTTCAAGACACTAATTCAGAAAAATATTCCAAAAAACTAAGCTTTGAGATCCAGTTGGTTTTATTAGAAAACTTTATTAGTCAATTTGACAATGTAAAGTTAAATATGAAAATTAATGTTTTGTCAGAAAAGATTTGTAAGTTGTGAAGTTTTCAACAATCTCCACTATAAACCACCCTTAGCCACATTTTTAACCATCCATAAGCACAAGCGATATCCCACCTCTTTCCTCAACCTAACCACACCCAAAACTAACCAGGGCATAAATTAAAATGAAATATTTCCTCTATTTTTTATTTTACATTACTACATATTATTACAATAAATACAGATAGATGAAAAATGATTGACCTGTATCTCAGGCTTGTTACAAAGTGATCATTTAAAAAAATAAAGGAAATGATGAGTATGTAAGAGATGTAGAGAGAATACCCCTGTAGGATGCAATCCAAGTTGCTGTCGGCTGCGAAGTGGCGACAACAGGAACTTGCGTTTCTTCAAGAGCCCTTGCCATTTCGTTACCACACCTCCTCCGTCGCCAGCTCCCACGAGTACTGCAAACATGCGTAAATAATCTCCAAATTTAGTTGTCATATACAACAAGCCATGCTAGATACCAACCATATGCTATTTAAGTAAGTACTGTTCACAATTATGCAATAATTATGAAACAATTTGGTACAAGCTTTTAGGAAGAGCTGAGATTTGATCCCAGGACCTTCTGATCACTATTAAATGGAAATCTATCATCAATCACCATATGATAAATATATATAATCACAGTATCATTTCACTATCAGCAAATACAGACACAATCCGCCAATGGGCTAGATCCAACTTATTAGAGTCAGCTGCTATCGTTCGTCTCCTCTATCTCACTACATTGGAGTACACCTCAGCCAGGCAGAAAAAGCAGATCAGATGCCTACTAGTAGTAGTAGGTGAGCGAGTTTGAATGCAGAGGGCAGAAGTAGCTCAATACTGGACACTTTGAAGTATCGCATGTTGCAAAAATTTCAAATATGACCCATTCTATGTGAAGCACAGTGGAAAAAATCGAACTAATTTCCAGAAATTATTTCCAGGCTAAGTTTACCACAATCCGAATTTAGATGATTTTGACTAGTGCAAAAATTGTAGCATTAGATGTAAAGAAATTTGACTCTGAATTTTGATTTTTGGTAATCAATTTTTTAAGTGAGAGCTCTTTTAAAAGCTCTTTAAGTTGATTAGGAATACCAAAATTCATTTAAAATTGGGACTGCTCACAATATCCCAACATTATAGAAGAGATTAGGAATAGATTATATGACCAATTGCAATCAATCATCTTCAGGGGCGGCCTCCTTCTGTCTAGGCCAACTTATCCAGCACAGACTCAAGTCAAGAATATATCAAGACCTTTCTTTAAATATATATTTATTTTTTTCTTCTTCTTATTATTAATAATACTAAGAACATCTTTTCCTTTGATTAAAATACTATATACCAATTATGATGTATGAAACCAATACTAATGTATTAGTACTAAAAAATATATTTATTGATTTGATTGTGACAGTTAGTCCTAATAACTTTTTTTTATAAGAATTACACCAAAATAGAAGATAGTAAATTATGTAAGTTTAACTTATTTCCATGGCTTCATTTTAATTGTTATTAATATGTAAGACATTTTCAACAGTAGATACTCGAACTTACCAGAAGAGCCTGTAGCAGAGTGATGCAGTGATGGTAAGGGACACCAGAATGATGGAGGGAATGATCACATCCCTTGTCAAGTCATACTTCTTGCCTGAAATAGGTTATTGGTGAAAAATAACCAAATGGTTGACTTTGTAATACTACTGTAGTATATACCGTAATAATAATACAGATTGCCTCATATATATTTATTTATTTCCATTTAGGTTTTAACAGCTTTTTTGGAGTGATTGAAACCTTTATAATTATCAGGCAAAGAAAAATTTTTTTTTTGACAGAGTGGAATCCTTAACTACCGGTCAGGTGTTTTACCTATGAGCTATCTCTGCACATCCTTGCAAAATCAAAACGATTTAGCTTTACTCTCCCAACCTTGCGAGAGGCTACAATGTAGTCCTTAGGTTTGTTTATTAATTCTTTGCGTGAATTATAGAGTTTTCTTGCCCACTGACTATATGTGCCTTATAGTGATGATAATACAATTTGCTAAACTGGTGGTGAGGTGCAACATCTGACAAGGTTACAAGAATATTACAGCTAGGTATGATAGTATTCGTTTTGACATGACTGGTGTTTGTACAGGGGTAATTTTGAGGCAGGGGGTTGACAAAAAGTCACAAATACAATTCTCATGTTACTTTTAATGACTTTTTGTAATTCCGATCAACAAAAGTCTCAGTACATAATAAATATTATTGGTAAGGAAGGCAAGGAGCTGTAATTTGATATCCTACTCAGTTTGCTAATAAAAACAATATTTTAATTATACACTGCGCCACAAAAACAGTGGCGCATTTAGAAAAATTCATATATTTGCTTCCTAATAGAATTATTTGGATTTTCAATTTTTAATTGATACTAACCATTTTAAGTGATAAGGGGCTATAAATATGAAAGAAAAACCCAATAAATTTTCAAAAAATGTATTTAAAAAATTATACAGAAATCTCTTCTTGTGTAAATTTGATTTCTTGTGTAACTGACCTCTAAAAGTTTAGCAAAAGGTTTTTAAAGTTTTTTTAAATTTAAAAAATGGTTTTAATGGTTGAGCAAGTAGCTGTTGTTGTTGCTTTAGTGGAAGACAGCCGAAGCCAAATATATGCAGCCCGCGGATTATTTTACCTGAAACTACTATTCGGAGAATAATTACATGTTACCATGAGACAGGTTTGTGAATCAGAGTCCTGAATCAGATAGGCCACGAGTGACAGAGCCAAAAGATGATCGGTTTATTGCACTTAACACGCTTTGAAATTGGTTTTCAACTGCTACTGAGACTGCTCAACTTCTTCCTACAACTGTTAGCAGAACTGTAGAGCCCGTTTGGAATTTGCTCGTGAACACCTTCTGTGGACTGAAAACGAATGGAGCAATGTGCTCTTTTCAGATGGGTCACGCTTCTCTCTTTGTACACCAGATGGACTGATGAAAGTTTGGCCAAAACCTGGCGAGTGCTACACTGAGTGTATTGTGACTGGGAGAGTTGGTTGGGGGGTGAAATGTCTTTGACGGCAAACACAGAGCTCTAAGATGTTCTCTGGTCAACAACGGCCCTGATGCTGGTCTCTGAGGATTTAAATTCACTTCAGCAAGTCTTCTTCGAACAGTTTCTGTACATATTGCTACTCCCGAGTTGTATGAAGAAGTTGAACAGTCTCAGTAGCAGTTGAAAACCAATTCCGAAGCATATTTAGTACAGTAAATTGGTCATCTCTTGGCTATGTCACACACGGCTGACCTGATCCAGGTATCGCTATTGCGCAAACCTGCCACATGTAATTGTTCTCTGAACAGTAGTTTCCGGTAAACCAATGGCAGGCCTGCATATCTGTGGCTTAGACTGTCTTTTACTAAAGCAACAACATGGGCTACTTGCTCCACTGTCAAAACCATTTTTTAAATTAAAGTAAAAAAAAATTTAAAAACCTTTTACTGAACTTTTAGAAATCAGTTACACAATAAATCCAAATAGAAATTTCTCTATATTTTTTAAAATAATTTTTTTGAATATTTAAGGGGGTTTTCTTTCTTATAAGTTCTTAATCAATAATTAATTAATGACACTTATCATGTTTTGGGATGAAACATATTTGTGTAAAATCTCTTGTTTGCAGTTCTAAGTTCTAAGTGACTAAAAAAGACCAGGAGAGGCAGACAAACGAGTAAAAATATAAGGTTTTAAAACCTTATTATTATTAACTATTAAAAGTTCTAATTAAATTTTTATGAAATTGAGGGTTGCATACTTACTGACATAATCATTATTATCATGGGTTATGTAACATCTATTTGAAACTTTATCCCAGACGTTATCTCTGAAATTATAATACCATTACAAACTGATCGAGAATATTCAAATGACTGAAATCGGCCGACTCATACCTTGGGCATTTGCAAAACCTCCTGTCAGACTTTTCACATATCAATTCCTGTCCACAGTCGACATCTGAGGAACACTTCTGTCCAAAGGTCACTAAACATTCATGGTTTTAAATTTTCTTTCAAAATATTTTATTATGCATATATATACTATAGTTGTATGTAGTTCATAAAAAATAAGTAATATTTGTAATCATATAATAAGTAATATTGTTGTTAATTGATACAATAATCATGTAGAAATAGTTGACCCATTCTTCAAACATCAGCTAATTTTTAAAATTAAATCTTTGACCTTTAATGCTCAAAAACTGTTGTTGTTGAATAAAAAAGGTATTCCTCAAACAAACGATGTCTGCTGAGGAAATCCTGCAAAAATTGTCCACTTCCCCTCAAGGCTCTCACAAAAGATTTACTAACAATTTACCCCCATCATATCATATCTAAAATAAGTTAAAACAAATTGTAAGTACATATTGACGGGAGAAATTCATATTTATAAATTAATGATGCTTGTAGTCGCAACTTAGTTAAATGAATATGTTTAAATTCTACCATTGCCTATAAGTACTTCCCTTCCAACACTATTATTGAAATTTATAAGAATATGGGAAAATGTTACATGGACTATACATACTTGCATACGGACATATAAGATATAAGCATAGATGTAACATAGAAGGAAGCGACAGCTAATTCATCCCCCGAATCCACAGTAGAATTACCGGAACCACAAATTTTCACAAATGATTTATTGAAAGGGCATGCCATGATTGTAGATGTCACATTTATTACCAACCTTCAATTGGCATTCTTTATAAATGGTTTCACAGAAATTTTGCCACTTAAGATTATTTAATTTAACAATAGCTACTAACTATTGGGAATACATTTTCTGCCATTCAGCAATATAAGCTTTAAGATGTGTTTTACACAACCTTAAATTGATATGTTTGTTCTGAAAAGTAATCTTTTAAATAACTCGAAATAAAAATTATCAAATCATCAGTTGCTTTAATTATATATTTTTTAGCGTGTCGTTTTTTTCCCCCCATATAATTATAGATATTAGTTAGTGCTTATAGTTTTGTTAGCTATTCATTATCACAGGAGGTGGTGGACCGTAGAGAATAGCAGTGTAAGTATACAAATGTAAAGCGAATTTTACCGCAAGGAAGCTTCTATGGGAGGTATTCCTAGTAGTCCTACACCTAGGACTTTCTAAGAAAGTCTAGTTCTAGTTCTAGGGCTACACCTAGTAGTCCTAGTAATCTAGTTGTTGTTAAAATGAAAAAGAAATAATAAAACGAATCTAAAATTTTTACATTATGCAACATTTCATAATGATCGTGCAATGCAGTACAATTTTCCTCTATTTACCTGAAGGACAGGACACTAGGTAATTGCCTCCCTTTGTTAAGCAGATACATTCAGAGTTCTGGCAAGTCGCTCCTAGCCGCATCGAACAGTCTGTCGAATCTTTGCAATATTGCTGTCCTATTTATAAAAAAAAAACATTACTATTATAAAATGAAAGTCATTATAATTATAGGTTATAAAGAATCACAGCTAATTATTTAATACTAGAAAATTCCATTTTCAACTAAAGAAAGTTTCAACGAAGTTAAAGAAGGCAGACTTTAAGGGTTTATGTTAAGTGTATTTTTTCTTATTTTTGAGCTAAGCTTTTATATGATATTAAGCCTTCGGAATATTTAAGGAAACAAGTTTTTTTAGTACGGAATCTTATTAATAGATGGGGTAGCTCATCACAATGGCAAAGAATAACATTTTTTTTTTTAATTCAGTTATAAAATTTAGTAAATTAGAAATGAAAAGGAGGCACCAGATAAGGGGTATTGAATGGAATTATCTAATGCCAGCGGATCTAATGCCAAACGATGTTTGTGTACACTTTTCTCATTGTGAGGTTAATTCGACTTGACCACTTATTCCATCTAGCCATAGATATGTAAGGAGAGGGGATTGAAATCCACAAGGACTCTGGTTAGGTCGATGATAAAAATAGATTTTCATCAAATTTATTTATAGATAACATTTTGACATGCTATTTGAGCCCACCTGCATCATAAGACCTTTAAAAATAATGTAAAAACTCTTCCGTTATATTTTTTTCAAATTTATTAATCGACAATGTTTCTACGTACTGCGTTGTGTCCGATTCTGGTACAAGTAAGAGGCAGTTGGATGATGTAGACAGCTTAACACTTACAGTTTTTAAATATATTTTAAATCGCTGAGGTCTCCCTTAATACTCCCAACGCTGTCATATTCGGTATTTACATATGGCGTGATAATTGTGCACTGTGTTTGTCACTAGTTCAAAAAAAAAAAAAAGAATGTTCACAGATGACTGTTAAATATGTAATACATCTTAAACTTCTTCTCATTATTATTATTATTATAAATAACAATTTTTAGACTATTTTTTTTTTTGACATCTCATTTTCTTTTTTGTAATCTTGACCACACACAGAAATATATAGCATGTCAAAACATCTTCCATAAATGAGTTTGATAAAAATTAAATATGTTTTTTTTATCAACCTAAGGTCATTCCCAACAATTACTAATTTCTCAGCTAACTGAATAAATGAACTCACAGTTTTATAAATTGCTAAATATAAAGTAGGCAGCGGACTATGATAAATCGTCAAGCGAAGTTATGTATGCTCTTCTTGGAGGAACATTGTTCCCAAGCAATGAATTCTTGTATTCTTTTTATTAAAAATCAAATATGAGACATATAAATAAAATATAAAAGGATTATTGGATAATATCAATTACGAATAATTTTCTTTTAATTAAATAGTTGATGGGACCAGAATGTAATCTTTCTGAATTTTAGTTGCAGGTTGAATTTTATACATGGATGAAAAGATTTGTCTAATCACAATATTATTGAGCCCTTTAACAATTGATGGTTATTTTCAAAGGATAAAACAAATATTATAACAATTTATCGTAACTTGACTTATTTTATTTATTGCATTACAACAAAAGGACAAATACAATGCTGTTTTCTTATTCAATTTTTGTTGTATCAAGTATTGTTTTTAGGGAGGGAATAGTCTGATAAGAATGGTCAAATATTCATTATCTCTCAACTTCAAGACAATGAATTTTAATTACTTGACAGTCTATCCATTTAATTGATGACACTTAATTACTTGATAAAGGTCTTAATGCATTATTGATAAAGTAATTCTATAAAGATGACCTGATATGTAATGTATATTGTAATGTTATTTTTGAGTAGTGATTTGAAAGGATTATTTTATTATATAAAATAAATTATAAAAAGTTTAAATCCACAACAAGTGAAAGTAACAGCCTGAAGTATGTAAGTAATTGAAACCGTTCAGAGGAAGACTGGGACTAAAGTTGTTTATAGTTGCTATGAATGAGAAGTGATCAGTTTTTTGAATTGTTTTAAAACAAGAGGTGTTGATGATTCATAGTTCCAATTTGTGGTTGGTCAAGCATATATGATGTGAGGCTTATACGTTGTATAACCTTACATTTCGTATTTCCTCATACCTGTTATTTGTAAGCATAACCTCAGATCTCCTATTTATTCTTATTACCTCATAGCAGCACATGCCATCATAGAACCTCATACATCATATGAGCGGAATCTACACGAGGCCATTGGGCAACATTGTATTTGGTGCATCGGGATAAAAAACCTCAATACTTGAATGGAGCAAGGCAGAAGATTTGTAAACAACTCATAAACTGTAGATGCATTCATTTTTTATTTTTAGTTATTTTATTTAAATGTTTTGGCTGTCATGGAGCCCCATGAGATTTAATAAATTATAAATTTAATTTAATTTTTTTTATTAACAAATAAGATATATTGCAATATGTTAGGTGCTTATTGTGTACAAATAATTTGACAGATTAACAACTTTATCTATTCACAAAATTTTTATTTGAATAGAAGTGCTTTTGATTCTTCCGTGTAATCATTATCAATTTCTGCAACAATCAACAATTACAGAACTTATAGAAAATTATATATTAGTTGCAATGAACATCTGCAACCAAAGATAAGTATATTCTGCCAACATTTGGATGAGAAGAGACTCCAAGATGTACCACGCAAAACTACATTGTTAAATAATGTGACAAATAAAAAATAAATAGATACATTAAAAACATAGCAATTAAATGAGAATTTTTCAGTTTGATAATATAAACAAAAAAGTGGAAATTCTAAATTCAGCAATGACCAGTGACCGACCCTTTCTCTTATTTTTAGATTTATCCAATAGCCGTTTGAAAACGGTTGAGTATACATCCCTTTAAAAGTAAACATCCTTCTTTTAATAAACATTAATTGGATTTTGTCAAATAATATTTATATGTTTTGATGATTGGTAGGTACATAATCATCAAATGTGTAATTACTGTTATTTTAGTTGGACCTATAAATTTTAAAATATTCATTCATTTTCAAAAGTTTCACTCATGATTTCCTTAAAACCATGGGTTTAGGCAATTATTTCATTCAATAATTATAATTATCAATAAGTTTCTAATTATTTTTAACTGATAATATTGACATAAGTTATATTTTTGTACAATTTTACTTTGACACATTACTAACGACTAATTACTATTGACTAACGACACATTATTGTTATAATATATAAGATTTCTAAAAATGTATAACATGTAAAATCAATTGGTTTATACTGCACATTTCTTACCTAGGAAGATTAAGTTTGAACCAGAGAATATAAACAAATATTATGAACTATAAATTACACAACTCTAATATCAAACATATTATAAAGGGGCTTACGGAATTATATAATAACAGCCTTTAAATTTACTTTTGATACACACACTTGGAATTTAGGGAAAAAATGAGCTGTCAAATGCAATTAAAAATGTAATAATGTAATTAAAAATTGTTAAATTACAAATCAAGTGCACTTTGCAGGCTTAGTCAATTCCACATTTTCAAAGACACTGGAAAAATCCAAAAAATTACAAAAGTTCACTCCTAAAAATTTTCTTTTCACTACTACCTGAGTACATGACTGAACTGACTAGACCTCAAAATGTAAATTATAACTCAGTTGCCTTAAAGCGACCAACAGCACATTTAATATACGACATTATTACATTATATTGACTGTAATTCAATGACAGAACAACGGTACATACTAATGGAGACAGTTACTAAGAAATGATACTGTGGGCCTATTGAGGAATGACAGCCGTTTTATAAACATAATGAAGCTCTGCGAAGATTTTCAGAGGGGTTGTATAAATGAGGGAAAGCTGAAACGCTTATTACAAATACAAATTACTGTTTATATGCTTTTTTAATCAACTTTATAACATTTATTTTCATTCTTTTCTCTTTCGATTCTTTGTTTACTTTTATTCGCCTTTATCCTTACTATACAATATCAACATTATACTTGAAATGAATACAGTATAAAGAAAAAAAAAAAAGATTTGATATGTCTGCGTAGTAAATAAATGCCCACCTTATTTACAAATACTACTAAAAGGATAAGACAGACAAAAAACATATATATATATTTAATACAAGTGTAGTGTGGGACTAAGCTGCAATATAAAGACCTGATGTGAGCTGGAGGACTAGAAGACACAGCAGCCGGGCAGACATGACATTGTAGGACTGAGGGGACAGGAGCACCCAGTATTGATCCGCCAGGTTTGCCAACCGTCCGAGCAGATTTCATCACCGAATACGAACAGAGGACCGGACACTGGTTTAAAATCTAATATTTTTTTTTTCAAGAATGGACATGTCAAGCTCGATCTGTGAGCCGTAAAAAAATATTTTTTTTTATCATCTTATTGTGAATTAAAGTTTCTTATTGATGCATGCTTTCAAATGTTTTCTACCGTTTATCTATATATTACAATTTTTTTTATCAAAAACTGCCATTTCTGAAGGCTTTTATTTTATTAGGTAGCCATCGTTAAGTATTGGACGTCAAAACTGATCACTAATTAACAATCAAAACTAATTGCATGATATAATATTTAACATGGTAAATAAACTCGATTGAACTAAATATAACCTAACCTACTATTGACTGTTTTTTTTTTTTTTTAAAGTAAAACAACTGTTGTGACAAGGGCCAAATAATGAGACACATTTTATGCTTAGCTGAATAACACAACACACTTTAATACATAGATATCTGTAACACATACTAACTAACTGAAACCTCCTGAACACAGGTGAGGTGTGTCGGAATACACTGTTATTTATAACGGTTCTTCACTATGACAACTAAATATTTTTATAACCCAATATAAACTATAATATAATAAGAAAAAGTACGACAAAGGTCTTACCGGCTATCGCACTTGCTAAATTCACCTAACCTGTCGCTTCGTCTTAAATTGATGATATATAAATGTGTCCTCCGGCCAGCTCTGCTGTACGGTGCCCCACTATTTACCCACTTGACTGACAATACAGCCAAATGTCTCCAACACTTCCAGAATGGGATCATGCGAAAAGTGGTCCGACATACCTCTTTCGAGAGGTTGAAGAACGCTGACCTGCACCCGTTGCTTGGTGTGCCGTCGGTGGGTGAGTTCATCAGCCGGACACATTAAGTTTTTTGACTCGTTGCAGCACCTGACAAACCCAGTGTTTAACACTATGACCCCACCACCCCTCCCGCATTGATGGCAACAGACTGTTGGGGAAAAATTAGGTTAAGAATTAGTATGTAAGCTAGTTTTAAGGTTGATAAAAAAGGTGAGCCCCATCACCTTTATTAGTCAGTTTAGTTCAGTCACGTATAATGTATATCATTATACTTGTTTATTCATTATATAATTTTTATAAAATAACAAAACCTGTTTATAATTTAGTGATGCTACCGGAAATACAAAAATAATTTGTAAATAGATTCACCTAGCATGATAAATAATGATAAATCATTATTTTTATTTATTTTTCAAGGTCAGATTGTGAGAAAGCAGAAAAACACTGTGGCCGTTTCTGTGATATGCAGGCTTGCACCTTTGCAACAAACAAACCATAGATTATAATTGGTACATAGAATCCGCACGCAAATTAACTAGCCATTTATGTGTTGTTTATATTAACAAAGAAAATGGCATAAACCTTCAATGAAATGAATTATTTGTTATTAATGATATACTTTCTTTATCATTTATTTTGTTAAAGTTCAATATAATTCACAGCGAAAAAACAAAAATCTTTAGTAATAAAAATATGATGGATCTTAGTAAGAAAGAAAGTTGGATATTTCTTTTTAGCTTAAATTGATTTGTCTTTTTTATATCTTTAGAGTTGACATAACTCCACTTATCCAACGGAAAGACTAATGATTATTAATGCGTAGTGGCGTCCTAGACCAGTCTACACCAGTGTTCATAATCCAATTCAGTTCCGCAGTCCAGGGTGTACTTCTCGTCCAGCAAACACTCTCTTATGGAAATATCCACAATAGCTATTATTATAATAGCTGTTAATTAAGTTTTGAAAAAAACTAAACTTCGTTCATGCTGCGGCTTCGTTCACTTGGTTTTTTTCTCACTAGCTAGCGTCTGTTTTGCACTCTGTTGTGACAGTAATCACTGTTGCTACTTCTATGTTGTTCTTTGTTTTTTTGTTGTTTTTTCCCCTAAACCCCTTTAAATTCTAATACAATGTGTAAAAATATGAACAGAATAATTGACAAATTTTCTCCTCTTTCTGCTATGCGCAGATGCATTTGAAGGAGGTTGGGTTACATAAAATAAGATTGAAGTTAATAGGAAAATAACATGAATACAAATCTAGGTGATGGGGCTCACCTTTAGTTTAATATGTGGGAGAAAAAACTTACAAACTAAAACCTAAACCTAGAACCTAAAACTAAAGCGTTCCAGCCGCGACCGCGTCCTGTCATCGCTGGGGGAACGGAGCGGGGGTCATCGTGTTAAACACCGGGTTTGCCAAGTATTGCAATGAGCCGAAAAATTTGTCTGTTGGATGAATTCATCCACCGTAGGCAGCTCAAAGATCTCGTAAAGCTCCGAGTTGCTCCGCAGCTCGAATAAATTACCTCTGACCACTTTCATGAGTATACCGTTTTGGAATTGTTGACGTTTCTTAGCTGTCGTATACGTCAGATAACGATAAGCGGTGCACCATACAGCAGAGCAGGCCTGAGTATGCTCTTGTAAATCAGTAGCTTGAGACGCAGTGATAGATTGGGGGAAGTCATTAAGTGCATAAGCCGGTAAGACTTCATGCGTGTTTGCTTCAACTTCTTCGCAAAATGGTTACTAAAATGGAGGTGTCTGTCCATTTTAATTCTCAGATATACTAGGTTGTTGGCTGGTGAATTTTCCTCCGTTCCTACTATATAACTAGTAGGTAGCGGGATTTTCCCTTTTGAGAAGAGAAAATTACGCAGTCAGTCTTACCCGCGTTAACAGAGATATTGAGTCTCCCCAATCTCTCACTGATCTGGTTACAGGCTGCTTCAGCCTGTCTTAGAGCCACCTTGGCGCTCATGCTGCTACTGTACACCGCTATGTCATCTGCGAAAGCAGTAACTGTGGTATATTTGTACCGGGCTCTGACAATCTCAGACGTCTATACGTTGAATAGTACAGGGGATAAGACGGCGCCTGTTCATTGCAATCAGTGTTGCCACTTTTAGACAGCCTATAGCTGCCAGCAACTCCGGGAGAGGGGGGCGGATACATTCCGCCTTTCTCACAACCTCATCAGTTCCAAAACGAGAAAAATACTATAAGGAACAAGGAGCTATTTTTTTCTTTAGAAAAACAGTATAAAGTAGAAAAAACGACCTGACCCGGAAAAAAATGCGTAGTTTGTTTCCTTTTATATTCTTCTTCATCTGTCACCCACTGCAGTGCCCAATATTAATCCTCCAGCATCCTCTCATTTCATCTGCCACTACTCCTTTTCTCTATTACACCTACAACATGATGGCGGCGTCCCCCACAATGTCACCTGTCACTGCTCCCAGGTCGGGAGGGAACAAATCCAAATGGGAGTGGGTAATGTGAATTTTTTATGTCATACTGAACTGAACGCCTTTTATGAAGAATGTAATTTGTTGACATTTTGCCCGCAGTCTTATGATCTGTGGTAGCTTAATAGTTGTAACATAGCTTTTCAGTCCATTCTTTTTTCCGTTTTCTTTAAACCTATTTAAATGTAAGTGACCTTGAAAGGACTACGTCATTTTATCATCATTCATTGCATCTCACATTAGGAACGGCTACAGTTTTTTTCTACTTTGCTCAGTCTCTCATGAGTGAGTAGAGATATGGGAGGTACTCGGGTCACAACAGGATGATGCCACACCAAGGGGAACGTACAACGATGAAAAAGACTAACTGCGACGGCAGAGAAGAATGAAATCTTCATTTTTATATAACTTTGCCATAATTTTAGTTTGTTCCATGTCTTCCCTTTTTATTTTGTAAATATAATTAGTGCATTAAGCCCATGTCTTTTATTTCATTTCGTTTTAAAGCTAACATACAATCTTCATAAGCCGGCCTTCAGTCTAATAAACAGTTGGTGCTGTTTTCATAAATATTTGTTACATACCTGCTTAGGTAAGTATGTATTCCCCATGCTACCTTACACTGCAAGGTTGGAACCATTCACTCAGCACACTTGAAAACTTAGGAATTGCGTGAAATTCGAAAAAGGGAGGGAAACAAAATACATTTTTTAGAGAACAGTAATCAAATGACATGTATTATTGCCTTTTGTAAATCAAATTATACAATCCCCGCAGTAGTCTAAGAATCGAAAAACGAACAGAAGTTTTAAAGCTCATAAAACAAAAAAAATATTCAGAGAAAATCTCAAAACCCCCTGGATACCACCCTCACCCCTCTCCCCTGCAATCCCTCCACCGTACTTTAAAGCAGGCAAGGGCCGACAATCGTTAGTCGATCTGTCCGTTCCACGATATCGTCCTAAACATTCCC
The DNA here is from genome assembly GCA_930367205.1 of Acanthosoma haemorrhoidale. Taxonomy (NCBI): domain Eukaryota; kingdom Metazoa; phylum Arthropoda; class Insecta; order Hemiptera; family Acanthosomatidae; genus Acanthosoma; species Acanthosoma haemorrhoidale. Next base: position 30,195,228 of record OV884011.1, on the reverse strand, counting down.
CCCCATCTGAAATTGATAATGTTGTAATGTCAGAAATTGCAAACGAAAATATGTTGACAGTCCTAATGACCATCCTAATGATATATGCTGTTAATTAAGAGGTATTAATCTTTAATTTGATTACATAGTCAATATGATAACAAAATGTTTATATGGTAATTGCCAAATAATTAGTTTTTGGCTCATAATCATTTTTCATGATTTTAAGTTTAAGATTAAGGAGTTTAATAAATTAATTTTTTTATTTATGCTCAAAATTTATTATTGCCTTTTAACTATTTCTAATTAGTCCTTGGTGCTAAAATTGACATATATGTGATAATCATAGTTACAATATAGACACATTAACGACTAAATTATTCATTATTAACTAGTTATGTTATCAATTTATTATTATATTGAAACAATAAAACATTTAGTCAATAAAAATCATATAAATACAGCTGTTCATACATCGTCTTTATTATGTTATTATATATCTTCTATATCTCTATATTATCATCATATAACTTGCCTGGCTTCAAACGTGAGTAGACGTAATAAAACCTGTGCTGCAGATTTCACAAATGAAAGCTCTCTATTTTGAGTGAGTTCTTCTGTGCCTTGTCAATAACTGAGATGCAGTAAAACCTTTGCTACAGATGTCACATGTGAACGGTCTCTCTCCTGTATGAGTTCTTTTGTGTGTTTCTAAGCTACCAGACTGAGTAATACCTTTGCTACAGATGTCACATATGAAAGGCCTCTCTCCTGTATGAGTTCTTCTGTGCTTTGTTAAAACATCAGACGTTGTAAATCCTTTGCTACAGATGTCACATGTGAACGGTCTCTCTCCTGTATGAGTTCTTCTGTGCTTTGTTAAAACATCAGACGTTGTAAATCCTTTGCTACAGATGTCACATGTGAACGGTCTCTCTCCTGTATGAGTTCTTTTGTGTGTTTCTAAGCTACCAGACTGAGTAATACCTTTGCTACAGATGTCACATATGAAAGGCCTCTCTCCTGTATGAGTTCTTCTGTGCTTTGTTAAAACATCAGACGTTGTAAATCCTTTGCTACAGATGTCACATGTGAACGGTCTCTCTCCTGTATGAGTTATTTTGTGTGTTTCTAAGCTACCAGACTGAGTAATACCTTTGCTACAGATGTCACATATGAAAGGCCTCTCTCCTGTATGAGTTCTTCTGTGCTTTGTTAAAACATCAGACGTTGTAAATCCTTTGCTACAGATGTCACATATGAACGGTCTCTCTCCTGTATGAGTTATTTTGTGTGTTTCTAAGCTACCAGACTGAGTAATACCTTTGCTACAGATGTAACATATGAAAGGCCTCTCTCCTGTATGAGTTCTTCTGTGCTTTGTTAAAACATCAGACGTTGTAAATCCTTTGCTACAGATGTCACATATGAACGGTCTCTCTCCTGTATGAGTTATTTTGTGTGTTTCTAAGATACCAGACTGAGTAATACCTTTGCTACAGATGTAACATATGAAAGGCCTCTCTCCTGTATGAGTTCTTCTGTGCTTTGTTAAAACATCAGACGTTGTAAATCCTTTGCTACAGATGTCACATATGAACGGTCTCTCTCCTGTATGAGTTATTTTGTGTGTTTCTAAGCTACCAGACTGAGTAATACCTTTGCTACAGATGTAACATATGAAAGGCCTCTCTCCTGTATGAGTTCTTCTGTGCTTTGTTAAAACATCAGACGTTGTAAATCCTTTGCTACAGATGTCACATATGAACGGTCTCTCTCCTGTATGAGTTATTTTGTGTGTTTCTAAGCTACCAGACTGAGTAATACCTTTGCTACAGATGTCACATATGAAAGGCCTCTCTCCTGTATGAGTTCTTCTGTGCTTTGTTAAAACATCAGACGTTGTAAATCCTTTGCTACAGATGTCACATATGAACGGTCTCTCTCCTGTATGAGTTATTTTGTGTGTTTCTAAGCTACCAGACTGAGTAATACCTTTGCTACAGATGTAACATATGAAAGGCCTCTCTCCTGTATGAGTTCTTCTGTGCTTTGTTAAAACATCAGACGTTGTAAATCCTTTGCTACAGATGTCACATATGAACGGTCTCTCTCCTGTATGAGTTATTTTGTGTGTTTCTAAGCTACCAGACTGAGTAATACCTTTGCTACAGATGTCACATATGAAAGGCCTCTCTCCTGTATGAGTTCTTCTGTGCTTTGTTAAAACATCAGACGTTGTAAATCCTTTGCTACAGATGTCACATATGAAAGGTCTCTCTCCTGTATGAGTTATTTTGTGTGTTTCTAAGCTACCAGACTGAGTAATACCTTTGCTACAGATGTAACATATGAAAGGCCTCTCTCCTATATGAGTTCTTCTGTGCTTTGTTAAAACATCAGACGTTGTAAATCCTTTGCTACAGATGTCACATGTGAACGGTCTCTCTCCTGTATGAGTTATTTTGTGTGTTTCTAAGCTACCAGACTGAGTAATACCTTTGCTACAGATGTAACATATGAAAGGCCTCTCTCCTGTATGAGTTCTTCTGTGCTTTGTTAAAACATCAGACGTTGTAAATCCTTTGCTACAGATGTCACATGTGAACGGTCTCTCTCCTGTATGAGTTATTTTGTGTGTTTCTAAGCTACCAGACTGAGTAATACCTTTGCTACAGATGTAACATATGAAAGGCCTCTCTCCTGTATGAGTTCTTCTGTGCTTTGTTAAAACATCAGACGTTGTAAATCCTTTGCTACAGATGTCACATATGAACGGTCTCTCTCCTGTATGAGTTATTTTGTGTGTTTCTAAGCTACCAGACTGAGTAATACCTTTGCTACAGATGTAACATATGAAAGGCCTCTCTCCTGTATGAGTTCTTCTGTGCTTTGTTAAAACATCAGACGTTGTAAATCCTTTGCTACAGATGTCACATATGAACGGTCTCTCTCCTGTATGAGTTATTTTGTGTGTTTCTAAGCTACCAGACTGAGTAATACCTTTGCTACAGATGTAACATATGAAAGGCCTCTCTCCTGTATGAGTTCTTCTGTGCTTTGTTAAAACATCAGACGTTGTAAATCCTTTGCTACAGATGTCACATATGAACGGTCTCTCTCCTGTATGAGTTATTTTGTGTGTTTCTAAGCTACCAGACTGAGTAATACCTTTGCTACAGATGTAACATATGAAAGGCCTCTCTCCTGTATGAGTTCTTCTGTGCTTTGTTAAAACATCAGACGTTGTAAATCCTTTGCTACAGATGTCACATATGAACGGTCTCTCTCCTGTATGAGTTATTTTGTGTGTTTCTAAGCTACCAGACTGAGTAATACCTTTGCTACAGATGTAACATATGAAAGGCCTCTCTCCTGTATGAGTTCTTCTGTGCTTTGTTAAAACATCAGACGTTGTAAATCCTTTGCTACAGATGTCACATATGAACGGTCTCTCTCCTGTATGAGTTATTTTGTGTGTTTCTAAGCTACCAGACTGAGTAATACCTTTGCTACAGATGTAACATATGAAAGGCCTCTCTCCTGTATGAGTTCTTCTGTGCTTTGTTAAAACATCAGACGTTGTAAATCCTTTGCTACAGATGTCACATATGAACGGTCTCTCTCCTGTATGAGTTATTTTGTGTGTTTCTAAGCTACCAGACTGAGTAATACCTTTGCTACAGATGTAACATATGAAAGGCCTCTCTCCTGTATGAGTTCTTCTGTGCTTTGTTAAAACATCAGACGTTGTAAATCCTTTGCTACAGATGTCACATATGAACGGTCTCTCTCCTGTATGAGTTATTTTGTGTGTTTCTAAGCTACCAGACTGAGTAATACCTTTGCTACAGATGTAACATATGAAAGGCCTCTCTCCTGTATGAGTTCTTCTGTGCTTTGTTAAAACATCAGACGTTGTAAATCCTTTGCTACAGATGTCACATATGAACGGTCTCTCTCCTGTATGAGTTATTTTGTGTGTTTCTAAGCTACCAGACTGAGTAATACCTTTGCTACAGATGTAACATATGAAAGGCCTCTCTCCTGTATGAGTTCTTCTGTGCTTTGTTAAAACATCAGACGTTGTAAATCCTTTGCTACAGATGTCACATATGAACGGTCTCTCTTCTGTATGAGTTCTTTTGTGTGTTTCTAAGTTACCAGACTGAGTAAAACCTTTGCTACAGATGTCACATGTGAAAGGTCTCTCTCCTGTATGAGTTCTTCTGTGTTGTATCAAGGTACTAGACCTATTAAAACCTTTGCTGCATTTATATGGCCTCTCTCCAGTATGAGTTCTTTTGTGCTTTGTTAAGACATCTGACGTAAAAACTTTGCTACGTCTATAAAGGGTTATAAAAAAGGGTTATATAATAACGTTTATAGTACGATATAAATTAAAAGAGTATATAAAGGCTTACTTAAAAAATGTAATTCTTTTAACTGTAATAATAAACATTCATTAGAACAGTCAGTTAGAACATAATTAACATCGCGTTGGCAACTGTCAGTTATTTTTATAAAGGCATAATATTTCGCAATGTAATTTCATGTAATGATCTGCGGATGGTGAAAATAAAACGGGCGAGGAAGTAAACAATTGGCCTCCTATTGCCTATATCTGCTGAGTTTTCATTTTGCAGCAGTGTTTATACAACCTTCTGATCCCTAAGAAGACGTGTTTCTTTCGAGTTGTGCTGAGGATAAAATGCCGTTCACCATTTACTAGATCGACGTGAGGTAGAGTAATTTTAGCAATTTTTCATGCAGTTAGGCCGTCATTTATAGCCGATATAAAACGATATATGCCCTATGTTGAACAAGGAATGGTCATTAACGACTCAAGGTGTCTCCTCAAAACATACAAACAATAAAAATAGTCAAACACTAAGAGACAATTACAATTATTGTAAATGTAACTACAGCATAGAAATGTTCGCCTCTCACATTTGCTATCATTGGAGATGGTGGTGAGGGTACATAGAGGTTGATAATTTTCAGTTAAATCATGGATCGATAACATAGGAAAAGAATAAATACTTATTAAAGGATAATTGAAAAATGTACTTTTAAACATGAAAAGCACTTTTACGCTTCGTGTATTGCATTAACTCCAGGTCACTGAATATTGCCAAAACATGTTCAATGGCTACATTTATTTGACACAAAAGAAATTACATGGTTTTCTAATACTTACCATTATTGTATTTCCACTACTACAGCACTTATTTGTGAAATATGCATTTATTACATAATATAGTTCTCTTCACATCTGTCTAGGAGTAGAGCCTCTCCCTTTTGGAAATTATGTTTGACTTGTAGTTCTGTTTCAGGATCTGATATCCTATAGGAGATTTTAAGCAACATTTTCCTGAATGATGAATATGGTACTATTTTGTATTGTTAATTCACGCCTGAAGGCCAAGGAGCAAAATCTGCTTTCAAATGAGAACATTCAAGCATCAAATAACCATTTTTATATTTATTTATTTGTAAACCCCCGACTTTCTCTCTCTTCCTCCTCCCCCTAAATGTTTACAGGAATCTGGGGAAAATATTAATGCCAGGAGAGGGCATTACCCAAGGACAGGGGAACCTGAAATATTACAGGGAATTGACATTTAGATTACCGACATTTTATTAAATGATAATAAACAAATAGCATTTGATTAAAAAACAAAAAAAATCCTTAAGCTATTTGATAAAAAAAAAAATACTTAAACTATTTGATAAAAAAAATAATTAAACTATTTGATAAAAAAAAATAAGTAAACTATTTGAGAGAAAAATTACTTAAACTATTGGACAGAAAAAATACTTAAACTTTACTAAACTTGAAACTTGTAAACCAGAGTTTTATTAACTTAAAGTTTGCTGATCGAAGAATGAGAACAAAACAAATACATCACTGTCCGTGTTTATCTATACGTATGCATAGTTTGGTGTTATTTGGTGTAAACTGATGAACGACGTAAACAAACAACATAAACCCTCGGTACGTGGAAGCTACGTCCAACGAGGTTACCTGTCGTAGCTAGATAGTGGATTAGTCGATCAGCTGTGAGGTTCCCGGTGGATGGAATCGGTGAGTCGATGATCGATATGCTCATATCCATACTAGTTCCAAGTCAAATCTCCAACCAGAGGTGCTCCCCATAAACCATAGGCCGATAAGGTGGTGAGATGAGGGGGGGGGGCGCTCCGGCGGGTGTTGGCCAACCCAGCTCTGGATACACACACTGACTGCAAGCGACTGATCCCGGTGCTCCGTCCTTTTAATCCTCTATAAAGGATGTAGGGTCTTACGGGGCCTCGGAGGCGTCCCGCACCGTTATTTGTTTTGTTTACTTTCCAGCATATTTCACATAAAACAAAATCAATACACTCACATTTGAAACACAAAGATATTCTTAGAACATTTATAATATTATCAATAATTATTAATTCTTTATATAAAACTAACCAAATACAAAAAAAAATATTTATCTCTAATTTATACTTTTTTTTTTTTTTTTTATAATAAATTTTACGAGGGTACTTTGTTAGATAATTACTTGTCAGCGCAAGACCCCTTATTCGGCTTAAACAATGAATGATAATTTTTTCCTTCAATAACTAAAATAAACGAATTACCGGCGTAAACAATCGCTAATTTACATTGGCTATAAAAGTCTATCGGTCACATATTTATGCTTGTTGTATGAAATAACTTCAAATAGCACCATCTATGATTGAAAGCTAATCTATGTCATCGCTGGTGACTCGCCAATTCCCCTTTTTGTATTGAAAAAAATAATGAAAAAAATTATTAAAACTAAATGTAAATATACTAACTATATTTTTGTTCTTTTGCATCTCTTTTAAAATTGGGTCTTCTGAACCAACGGTACTTCTTTTTCTTTCCAAAATATTTCTTAGAAGTTATATTTTCATCACCTTACTTATCTCACAGTGCCGTAACAGTTAAGTAGTCAGAAGTTATGTTTAAATTTGAATGTTTTGTTAGAATTAATAAAGTGTTTTATTTGATTGATCGTTTTGGAGATATAACTACAGACGTATCAAGCTACATTTTCATCATTCATTAAATTTGTACATTGCACAACAACGACTATACGTGTAATCTTTGAAAACAGTGCAGCCCAGGTCCAACACTAGATCGTGTATACAACGTTTTTTATGATTATATTGTTTTAGAAGGGGCAATAAGTAATTGTGATAAATGTTTTCATTCACTTGCTCATTCACACAGTATTTACAAACAGCCCAGAGAACTCCCAAATGCACATGGTGGTCACCTTCCTCACGTGCTAACGAGGATCGGAGTCTTAGGAATTCCCCCACCTCAGCCTTTTCACCGGATACGAGCCAGCGAATGATGACCAAAAGCGCGAGAGCCACATACGCTCAGGACGTGATTGGAGAAGCTGGCCATTGCCAGTACTCCCACTGTTACGCATCTGTAGCAGGTCAGCAGGATAGTGTTTAAAGACCGAATTTTCGTGCAGTAAACAAAAAAAACGCAAAATGTGCTAAATCGGTCAGTAAAAACTCCAAAAGGTTTACTTATAACTTTTGTGTATATAACACAGTAAAACATGCAAACAACATATTTGTAGTTTAATTTATAATATTAATACACGAAAAGCTTATCTAACCTTTTTCTTGTAATGTTGTAAATTCAAAAAATACGTTATTTTTTTTGGTGTGATAAAAAAATAAAACTCAGTGAAAGAAAAACTACACATTAATAATTTGTTTTCCAAATTATTGGTATATAAAGTGCCTACGAAATATTTAAAAAATGATAATATTAGAAAAAAATAAACAATCTTAAAGAACATAATTTTTGACACTTTCATAAATATCTACAATGTTGTACAGTTCAAAATGTTTATGCACAATTTGTGTTGCCTGTTACGTAAGATGTTATTTAACATAGATAAGGGATGTTCCACGTCTACTGAAGTTATCGGGCAATTATAGAAGCAGACCAATCAGCGTTTTTTTCAAACACGTGATCGAAATAAAAATTTTAAATACTTCCACTGCCCTATAATATAATTTTTGGATTCTAATTTTGTAAGAGAATGTGATAGGGTTTGATTTAATAAATGTAAAATCAGATATAATGGACGATGAATTAAGAATGTGTTTTTCCTTTATGATCGATTGAGTCTCAGTTTCTTCTAATTCGTTGATGAATTCCTTAAGTTTATTTAAATTGTCTGCGAAAAAAGATCTGCATTTAAAGAAGCCCCAAGTTTAACTTCTAGGGAAATTTCATGTTCGTTCTCAAGAACTGGATTCAGCCTATGAGCTAAGCACGTGATGTTGCAAATACTCATTAGGCTGTGATTAAATATACGTGATACTGTTTCATGGTCGGTATTCAAAAGGACTTTGCATGAACTTAACGAAGGTGACAGTTTAATTCGAATTTAATACCAACTAGAAAACTGCAAATGTAAAGGGCTCTTTCTTCGCTAGTTTCAACGACAATGAAAGTGAAGGTGGTTAATATCTTTAAAAGAAAAACCTTATTGAATATTGATTTAGAGATTATAACTGACTACATATAACCCTAATATATACAAAAGTGAATAATGAAAGAAAAGAAACAAATAATAATTAATTATTTACAAGATTGATAGGTCTTATACACTACTTATCGTCATATAAGTCACAGATAAGATAATGTTAAATGTTATGAGTGGAGTGGGGCATTAAATAGCCATCGCCTAAATGTCATGATCTTCTACTTTCTAAGATATTAATAACCATGAATTTGAAAACATCTCCCCAATAGTTTTTTCTTAAGTTACATTCGTCTGCAATATTCCTTTGGTTGTATGTTGTCAAAAACCAGAAGGCAACTAACTGGAGTTTACAAAATGGAACCCCACTAATGCTTGACACGAATCGGGGTAAAACTCGTTCACGCTGGAGAACGCTAGGAATGAATCTATAAGACCTCGTTGGACAGATTTTATTTTTATATAACTCTGTCGTTTATTTAAAAGAAAACAAAAGGTTATTCTGTCTAAAATAACGAGATAAAAAAATTACCTGATTTGTAATGTACGTTAATTTGAGATCATCTGCCGTTTTCTATAGTTTTCACACAACAAGAACAAAATAACACCGTCCAATCATTTTTTGATTCAGGATAAGAATTTATCCATTTTAAAAGAGATATGCCAGAATGTGGAATGGTATGATAAAATTATAAAACAGCTATATTGTCTTTCCATAACCGATGATTTTTTCTTCTTTACTGAAAAAGCACTTTCGAAAGCTCTAAGCTACCGTCTTCAGTTATCTCTCTTTTTACACAGAGTAAAAGAAAAAGTGACAGGATAAAAGTAACCGTCGCATTAGGAGAAAAACTAAATTATGTTATTATACGTAACAATGGCCACAGTCATAAAGGAAAATATCAAATACCTTCCACTAACAGTGCTCAACTGTACTGAAGTTTGAAATTGTCTTTCTATTCTAGTACAATTAAAATTAAAAAATATAACAAATATGTAGAGATAACTAAAGCTGCTTTATAATTTTAATCGATCCATTGTTTCAGTTTTGATAAAACACACTCGTTTTTTGACATAAAACACAGCACAAAATCTTGATAAGATACATTGTCTCTTCGTGTTTACCAAACTGTGGATTACTGCGAGTTACTACAGTATTTTCCGGATTGCTGTCATGATGATAATATTATCATTTCTCTACATTTAAGATTACTAGTTAAATAAAATGAAATTAATTAATTAATTAATTAATTAATAACCTTTTTAATCTAAACATAGTTATTTTTATTTGTAAATAGAATTGCATTTAGTTGAATTTATCCCTATTTTGCGTTAAAAAAAGTTTTTAAAATTTGTAAAAAAGAATTTTACGTAATTGGGTCAATTGTGCGGCTTTTTCCAATAAAAATCTAATTTGTAGGATTCGGCTCAAAAAGTACAAAATGTGCAAATGTGTGCAAAATAAATAATCTTTTTTTTTACCATCTGTCTAGTGAAGATTCCTTTCTTCATTCTACTAAGGGCAGTAAATGACGGTTGGTCTGACTAACAAGCTCGATGAACACCTTGACCATAAGGTTTATAAAATATTCACAGAGCAGAAACGGCTGTGAATCAAAAAGAAATCAGCTTAAGGTCTCGCCTCTGTACTCTAGCGGGGCTTTGACGCAATTTGGTTGTTAAGAATTAGTTCATGTGGATTCTAGGAACAGCGTAAGTTTACATTACTACACACTTGTGTGGATTAATTAACTATCAACTTGGAAAAGTATCCCTGGAGATCCTCCAGGCTTGCTTTGAAGCAAGTTGCGTGCCTTAACCATAAGTTCGTCTTGATAGTTCAAAATTGTGATTGTAATTGGGGAGCATTTTTCAATAGACGACCTATCTTTCAAGCGTATATATTTTTGTGCGTGATGGTGACACATCCAACATAGTTATTTATTATGCAATGGAATTTTATATTTCTAAGTTAAAAAAATCGATTTATATGTGATTTATAAAGCAATTAATTGTTTTTGGCTCCAAAAATAAATATAATAATAGTACCCTAAATTTCCATAACATATAGTATAATAATCACAAATAAATGACCTAAGATGTTTGATTTGAAGGGAACTTTAATTTATGACCAGATTAATTTCAACATTTCGAAATTACAAAAAATGATGAGTTATTAATTGATTATCCTCCATCAATCAAGATATAATGATCTTTAATTTGATTACCTAGTCATTATAATAACAATATATTAATATGGTAATTGCCAAGTAATTAATTTTTGGTTCATCATTTATCATGATATTAAGTTAAATTTTAAGAAGTTAAATAAATCTAAGTTTTTATTTATGCACAATGTTTATTATTGTCTTTTAAAGTATTGCACATTAGACCTTAGTGCTAAAATTGACATAATCATTGTTCAAGTTACAGATATTACGACTAAATTATTCATAATTAACTAGTTAAATTATTAATTGATTATTATATTCAAACAATAAAACTTTCAATCAATGAAAATCATAATTACAGTGTTCATCTATCTTCTTTGTTATGTTATTACACATCATCTATTCTATATATATATATATATATATATATATATATATATATATGTATTATCATAAAACTTCTCTGGCTTCATAAGTAAGTAGGCGTAATAAAACCTTTGCTACTGATATCACATGTGAAAGGTCTCTCTCCTGTATGAGTTCTTTTGTGCTTTGTTAAGACACTAAACGTTGTAAATCCTTTGCTGCAGATGTCACATATGAAAGGTCTCTCTCCTGTATGAGTTCTTATGTGTCTTTCTAAGTTACCAGACGTAGTAAAAGCTTTGCTACATATGTCACATGTGAAAGGTCTCTCTCCCGTATGAGTTTTTTTGTGTGCTAACAAGTTATCAGACCTAGTAAAAGCTTTGCTGCAGGTGTTACATGTGAAGGATTTCTCTCCTGTATGAGTTCTTATGTGTTTTTTTAAGAAATCAGACGTTGTAAAACCTTTGCTACAGATGTCACATGTGAAAGGTTTCTCTCCTGTATGAGTTCTTTTGTGCTGTATCAAGATACTAGACCTAGTAAAACCTTTGCTACAGATGTGGCATTTGAAAGGTCTCTCTCCTGTATGAGTTCTTTTGTGCTTTGTTAAGACACTAAACGTTGTAAATCCTTTGTTGCAGATGTCACATGTGAAAGGTCTCTCTCCTGTATGAGTTCTTTTGTGTGTTGCTAAGCTACATGACTGAGTAAAACCACTGCAACAGATGTCACATGTGAAAGGTCTCTCTCCTGTATGAGTTCTTTTGTGTGTTTTTAAGTTACCAGACTGAGTAAAAGCTTTGCAGCAGATGTCACATTTAAAAGGTCTCTCTCCTGTATGAGTTCTTTTGTGTGTCGCTAAGCTACCAAGCGTAGTAAAACCACTGCAACAGATGTCACATGTGAAAGGTCTCTCTCCTGTATGTGTTCTTTTGTGTTTTTTTAAGTTACCAGACTGAGTAAAAGCTATGCAGCAGATATCACACACGAAAGGTCTCTCTCCTGTATGAGTTCTTTTGTGTGTTACTAACTGACCAGACGTAGTATAACCATTGTTACAGATGTCACATATGAAAGGTCTCTCTCCTGTATGAGTTCTTTTGTGTGTTTCTAAGTGACCATACTGAGTAAAAGCTTTGCTACATATGTCACATGTGAAAGGTCTTTCTCCTGTATGAGTTCTTTTGTGTGTTTCTAAGTGAGCAAATCTAGTAAACGCTTTGCTACAGATGTCACATGTGAAAAGTCTCTCTTCCGTAGATGTTCTTATGTGTTGTGTCAATTGACTAGACATAGTGAAACCTTTACTACAGACGTCAAAATAATAGGCTTCTCTCCTGCAAATAGTGTCGAATGATCTTTTAAACTACAGTCATCTGTGTGTACCTTCCCATTAACTTCACTTTTCAATTCTTCCTGACCATTGACTGTGGTGTGAACCAACGCTTTACCTACTTTTTCCAGTAATGCATGTATCCATAAGTTAAAAACTTTATCTTCATCAAGCTAAGTTCTAATGGTGTTTAGGGGCTGCAGTTCGTCCTCACAAACAACTTCTTCAGTAGTGCTAATATATTCTAGTAAGTGAATGCTTTAGCCTAGGACTGTGTCTTTAGGAACCTTGAGCATAAACTTTATTGTCCCACATAACAACTATTGAATTGTAGTAACGAGTAGATTAGCTTTAACATTCTACCACAATACCTGAAACAACAGATAGTTAATTGTATTTGTAATGGATACTTGCTATAGTTATGTATTTAAAATTACTCGTTCTTAAAAATAACGCTGTCCTCGTCATGTCTCTCTGAAATCTCATTGTAATTGGCCATCAGTGATAGTCGGTGGAAGATGAAAGTGACAGCATGAGTTCTTAAGGGTGTGTAGAGTTGTTTAATTAAAAGAATTGAAATTATAAACAAATGTATACAATAAATTTTATTAGTTTGTGAAACAATATGTATTTTCTTACGGTATAACGGTTAATACCATCCAATCAGTCACGAGGCTATTGCCGTTTTAGTATCCGAGGAGGCTATTATGGGTGAGTGGCGCAGTGAACTAACTGTGCTAGGGAATTAGGATAGTTGGATAGGTTACTATGGGAGGGTTTTGTTGCTAACGTAATAAGGGGCATTAACTAATGTTCTCAGGACTTGAAAGGATTGGTAACACTTGATGTTCGACTTTTTTGCTGTCCCCAAAGCTCTGTTCCTTATGCCAAGATTGGGTTTGCAACAACATTATAAATTAGTAATTTAATTTCTATTAAGAGATGGGATGTCCTTCGAAGTAGTCTGTAAAGTTGTCCAATGTGTCTGTATAGTTCTTGTTTTTTTAGCCTCACGTATGGGTTCCATGTAAGGCTTTTCTCGAGAAGGAAGCCTAAATACCGAACTGTCTCGGATACTGGAAGAGGAATTAAATTAATAAGACTAATGGACAGTGCTTGCGGAAGAGGGTGAAAGCTATGTGGAACATTTTGCCAACGCCCATTGGTAGCAATAATAGTTGATTTCATCAAAGTGTTTTGAAGGGTATGGAATGCTATGTCGAGATAGGGGTTAGGTGACATGACTGCAAGTGTTGCCAAAAAGGTATTGGGAGTAAAGGTGAAATCAGCGATATATAGGTTATAGAAGGGAACCTCAGGTAGTGTCCTCTCTGTGGAACTCCTGCTTTTATGGGATAATAGTTAGAATATTCTATGATGATGATAATATGAGGACAGCTTTATCAGGAAATTTTATAATGGAAGAAGAATATTTAAGCATCAATTTAGTTTTTCAAAGACGAAAATAAAAGTAAATTCACGTCAGGTCTTAAATAATGAATTATAGGAGGAAAAAACTAAAAACCATTCTTAATGAAATCACACGAATGACCATTAATTCAGATAAAAAAATCGTATGATTTTCCATTAGTTAAATTAGATCCACATTCTCTGCCGTATACAAGAGGAACTGTGTACGATTGGTGGCATAGTTGTGGTCGATATAGTTCCCAGTTGTCGTGACTATAGTCTTATTTCGTGTGGGATGGTATCACGACTCTACGATCAATTGAATCCAGAACTGGCAGGTCATCACAAGGTCCAGTATCTCACAAGTATTTATCCTGAGTGGCTGTTTCAAGTGAAGGGTGGCTTACGGTGGACATCATCCGGGTGATTTATCTATAGCGAAAAGTGAGAGTTTTAAAAGTGGAGACCACAAACCTCACCAAACATCAATTCAACTAATACACTTACCTACTGAAATTACTTTGATCATTGGCGATTTTGAACATACAAGCACATATACAGACAGCTTACACAAGGACTATATATATTTCTATCATCTCAACAACCCACATATCTGTGACATCCACGTAGACCAAACTAAACAGGAAGAAGGTTGAGAAGGAGTTGGATGAGAACTCGCCTTCGCTGAGCTGCACACGTTTGAAATATGAGAGGATACCTCACGTGGTGATCTTTCTCTCACATTTCCATCGTGGAAATTATTAACATATAGGCAGCACATTCGTTGATTATTTATTCATGTAATATGTGCAAATACCAAAATAAGATAACAAAAAAATGAAATATGAACTCTAAGTAAATTTTATTTTACTTGATAAACCATCTTATTCACGAAAGACGGCTTTAAAAAAACAATCACTACACATACTAAAAGTTTACTTAAAAAAGCTTATTATATCAAAAAAGGACCGTATCACTACCCTCGTGAGTCTTCCACAATACCTAGCAATGTAAATCAATAAATAATAAAACAATCAGAGAATCTTAAATCATTTTATTACTTAGTTTTTAAATTTGTTCTAAACCTGATGAAGTTTAAGCTCCTTAAACTGTTCAGACAAACTGCTCCCTGAAGACCTGTGATCAGCAATGGTGACTAGTCTCTTCTGAGTTCACAAGTTCGTTTTTGGAAACATTTTCAACACTTATTTGAATGACCGAAAAAACAATATAAGCCAGCTTATTTTTTTTATTTTTGTACGTAAATAAACAAATGTTTGATATGTCATGAACTTATTTTACTTGTAGAACAAACACTAAAAAGCAATGGACAAAAATTAAATTAATAAATTATAACTATTTTTTTCTCGGTTGTTCAAGATCATTGGTACACTTTCGGACACTGCTAAAATATTTTAGAACTGGTACAACAAAAAAATAGTTTAATCGAAATCACTGACTCTCGGCAACTCTTTGTGAGTCGGATAACCGTAAACAAGATTGTTTAGGTTTATTCGAATCCCTTTAACCCGAAGGTGGTCCCCATCACCAAGTCCTTTTTGCAGTTATATAACTTTTAACCATAAAAAGATCATGTTAGGTTTAAGGTTAAGAAATCCTTAAAACGCCGACAGCTAAATTATATTGCTGCTTAAACTTTAAAAATAATTTATAATTTATTTAAAACAATTAATAAGAGGGGTAAGAAAAAAAAAACGAATCCCTCTTCATTCACAGGGGAAAAAGTTTGGGGCTTCACTATACCACAGTCCTACACTACAACATGCATCGAAATGCATTGGTAGACCCTACTGCCAAACTCCACATTCTGTTTACTAAAATATTAAATGCATTATTACGTTATATTTACGCTGGGGAAATAAAATAATTATTATAAATCAATAATGTTGACTTTAAAAATTCCACTTCGAAGGCTGGTTCAAAATTTTCATGATATAATTGTTTCTTGAATTAGTTTTTATAATTTTCAAAATTCAAAGTATCCCTGTATTGCTGCTTGAAAGGTTTCCCTAAATGGATTTACAACGGTTTAGTTTTAGCTAATATGTCATATAGATGAGAAATTTCTGCGAGCGTGGAAAATAATAAAATAAAAGCAACACATGAGGTCATGAAAGAAAGTCACAAGTCCTATTTGATGTGGAAAAGATTAGGTCAATAGATAAAATTAGTCATATAGATGAGAAATAACTGTACTCACGGTTAAATGAACATGCTGGCTACAAATCAATATCATCCACAGTGAAACATTTTTAGGAATTCTATGACTGCATGGAATAAGCGAGTAACTCGAACTAATCTCGAGACGAGATAACTAACTGTACACACATTGTTTGGCAGACTTTGTTCGCACAGTGAACAATGAGTATTAGATTCTGTGTGCATTAGTCGTGCAAACTGCTTGTCTTTTTATAAACATTGTTAAAAGGTGTCCTGTAAATATATAGTAGCATACTTACCCCGAACCACGTATTATTTTATCATATGCCATTTCAATCGATGTCTCTCAAATAATTTTTATTGATTTTATCAAATGAGTGTCTTTAATGTGTACACACCCTTCGTAAAAATATCACATGTAGCATCTTGAATACTGCTCACCTATTACATTAAATTTTGGATGCATGAGCACGATGTCTAGAAAAATGTCTGTGCTAGGATATCACATAACTATCTCTCTCATTTATTCTTCAAATTCAAATCTATTTATGCACATTACTTATATTATAAAAATAATATTATGCATGCTATTCTTAGGATATCATCAAACTACCTCAACTGGGAGAGTTTTGTATTGTCAGAAAAGGCGTATTTTTTCTTATCGGCTGTTATTAGCATTACAGAAAATAACATTTATTTATAATTTTAAGTACGATATAAATTAAAAAGGTATTTAAAGACTTAAAAAATGTAATTATTATAACTCTAATAAGAAACATCCTTTAGAACTGTCAATATTAACATCGCGTTGGCAACTATTTACCAAGTGCGGGATCGCGAAATGGGGAGATTCTACCGATGTTACGCTACGCTGCCAAGGGGCCTGCTCGGGCGCCAGTTAAAGAAGTTTACACTGATTGACTTTCAAGAAGAGTTTACTTGTTAAGTTAAGTACAACGAGGTAACGGTTAGTAAAAATACTGTCTTACGTCTAGTCGGGAAGATAGAGTGTGACTGCGTGAGTAGTGAGTGACTGAGTGGAGGACTGGTAAAATTTAGGGAAGTCTGTGGTAATATAAGAATCATTAGATCCACCTTGGAAATATGAGTGGACGTTGCTTCAACCGGCGAGGCGTCATCTGGGCCATTGCTTAGGGACGATTTATTGTTTCCATAACAAGGTCTGGGTCAGTGATAAATGGGTGTTGTCTCAGCTGGTTAAGTGTTACCTGGGTCATCGCTACACCACCAGCTGACGTATTTTGTTTGCTTTCATAACTGGCATAATATTTCGCAATGTAATTTCATGTAATGATCTGCGGATGTTGAAAATAAAACGGGTGAGGAAGTAAACAGTTGGTCTGCTATTGCTTATATCTGCTGTGTTTTCATTTTGCACCTGTGTTTACATAACCTGTAAATTCATCGAATCCGGGCAAATATAGGAACGGCTCTCCCTTGTATTAAGCGTTATTGAAAGGTCTAATCCAGGTTTTGAAGTTTCTTATTACTGAAGAAGCAGACAACAATTATCAGTACGTCAATAGTTCAACATTTTTAAATTGTCGTTGCTAAGAGGGCCATGGCTCTAAAGTCGAAGCTTTGTATGGCGTAGAAGTGAACATTAGCTCTGCAACAAAGTTCACTCAATATGGCATCAGAGGCCAGCCATGAAGAAGTCGTGAAGCAAGAGGTCAAGAGAGGCGGGTAGGACTAACACCCATAAAAACACTAAAGCTTTAGTAACACCTAATGTAATGATGCCAAATCAATATCGGGTGATTACCCTTTTGAGAATAGGAGATGCTAAAACAGATCAACCTTGTATCTATACATGTATCTATATGTCATCAAATGAATATCAGAAAATATGTACCTATTTTTCATTATGATTAATAAAGGTTATGACGTCAGTGAGAGTGGGGTGAGGGACTGAATTAGTGGGGGAGACAGCCGTGGGGGGGGGGGACTTATCTTCACCCTATAAGGGTGGCTTTATACTGGTGGGTTATATAGGGTTGGCCTCCTATATAAGCCCCGGCCTCAGAGAGAATTACCATAACGAACCGGACCGTCACTTGGAACACTACTCTCTCCTCTCTCTCTCTGCACTGGCGCTTGCTGCTCTACTCAATACTTCTTATTCAACTACCTCTGCATCTCTCTTTCCTAACCTTGCTATGTTTTAGTCCGGCGTTGTCAGACCCCACACCTTCCTAGTGGGACTCTGTGCCTTCGTCTCGCTAGAACTAGCACCTCCTTGGGAGAGACCTCTCCCACGCGGACGACGGTTGCCATGGCCCTACAAACTTACCAGTAGAGCCTCCCACGGAAATCCAGTCTGTTTATCTTCGCTTCACACTCGCCTTTGGGATCCTGACAGTGTTCGCCTACCCTTAGACACCGAGTGTGAATTTGTGGTCATTCCAAGACCACATAAACTACCTATAAACCTACCCTGTACCTCTTCTCCTGAACATAGTGCTTTGTCGGGGCACACACCTTCTAAAGATCTTATGGAGTCAGATCAAAACGAATTAGGCTGCCCACCGACTAGGCCAGCAGCCAGGGTGAAAGACCACAGATCCGCCTGCTCTATCTCTTTCTGGGCACTCGCCGGACGGCGGCTAAGAGGTTGTAGCGACCCTAGCCCGCGGCGGGCGTCTCCTTCCCATTTTGGGGATACTCAGTTAACTGAGCCCGACATTGTCATCGCTGAGTGCCGTCACACCCAAATTTATTGACAAAAAATCGGGCAAAAGCTAGGAGTAAAGCAAGAAACATTCCATGAAAATACACTGAACCTTCTTGGACGGATTGACTTTCAACAACAGATTTAAATAATCATTGTCATTAGTAATTGTTGTTACTAATGCGTATCACAATTTTCATTTGAATGAGATGGTGGCGAATTTTCATCATGGTCCTGTGGGAGGATTTTGTCTCTGTCACTCTTCGTTAAAGGCTGCCTCGTGTTTCAGAGGGTTTGCTCATGGGCCACTTCTTGGATGCTACAAAAACTAACTAAAAACTACTAATCGTTCAAGGGTGGTAAGCGGTGAATACTCTGCTAATTATTCCAACACAACTCTCCAATTGTGCAGGTCTTGGACGATTACACAATCATCAGCACTGAATGGCTATGTCATGGCATACTTTTAGATGCTTACTGTGTAGTTATTGCTTAGTAGAAAGCCATGAGCGTATTATTTTTTTCCTCCTCTTTTAATTTACTGCCAGCCAAAGTCTCATATTCTATATTTTCATCACCTGCATTGTTCAATCAACCTTCTTAGTTTAATCAATCAAACCAAATGCATAGATCGTTCACATAGTTATACAGGCGCCTCTATCACGAGTTGTACAACATCTAGTTACTTAAACGTAAGAAATACAACTCAACCTGCCCTCTCACCAACAATTGACTACTAGCAGCTACTTGTGTAATAATATTCATAACAAATATTTGTTCATGGCACAGAAACGACTGTAGAAGCGCCGATCGCGAGAAGGATAAGTCAGAAGCCATCTGCCTCTAGTGTCTAGCTGACTCTCTAGAACTCGATTTCGTACAATTAAGGCGACAGTTAAAAAATCTTGTTCGAGGATAGTATTTTAAAAATCTTTATTATGAATAACAATCAAAACACTGGTATATATATATATACAAATATTAATCAGTTACAGCGTTACAAGATTCTTTTAGGAAGGCTAAACCACAAGTGTTGCTATCTTAACCCTAGCAGGTAGCAAAGGGTTAGCAGGGGGTTAGAAGACAAAGAAGGGAGACCGTATGTCTCAACTGAGGTACACGTTTCTACTAAAAATGAGTATTATATAAATATTACCTTTTTAGGTCCTGAACTCCTGGACAGGATAATAGGATTTGATGGATGTTGGTGGAGGAGCTTGGTAAACAACTGTGGGGATATCTATTGGGATAGTTTTTGAACAACTGCCTTTACAATATTTGTGACATATATAAAATAAGATTGTTACAATAATTTTTTTTTTTTTTCTTAGCTCTCAAACTTATAAAAATAGGAAGTGGGAAAAATAAAAGAAAATTATTTTAGGCTAATGAGCGCCTTTCACTAAGGGGAGTCCCCCATTTGAAGGATGTTTGAGAAGGATAGATATAGGGTGTGGAATGCCTGAAGGAGGTGGGTGGAATCGGGAAGGTAGTGAGAGTCTACCGAGGGTGGAGCCTACCTAGAGTACCTAGGCAATGGGTTGTAGTCGGCCAGGTCAAGCCTGGCCCGCAGGGGCATGAAATAAGTCGGTCTCTCGGCCGGAAGGTCGACCCTGCTTAAACAGGTAGATGGGGTCTTGTAGCTTCGGTTGAGTCGGCCTCGATCTCTCGGCTGGGTGTAGATCTTCAGTCTCCGTCAGGGGGCTAGGGTTCGATCACGTCCATCTGTCTCCAGGCAATAATTTTTTTTTTTTTTTTTTTCCTATCTCTCAAACTTATCAAAATAGGATGTGGGGAAAAAAAAGAAAAATTATTTTGGGCTAATGAGTGCCTTTCACTAAGGGGAGTCCTCCATTTGAAGGATGTATGAGAAGGATATAGGGTGTGGAATGCCTAAAAAGGCGGATGGAATCAGGAAGGTAGTGAGAGTCTACCGAGGGTTGAGCCTAGGGTCACCTAGGCAATGGATTTTAGTCGGCCAGGCAAAGCCTGGCCCGCCCCGGCAGGGGCCTGAAATAAGTCAGCCTCTCGGCCGGAAGGTCGACCCTGCTTACACTGGTAGATGGGGTCATTGTGGCTTCGGTTGAGTCGGCCGGGAGATGGGCCTCGATATCTCGGCTGGGTGTAGTTCGTTCAGTCATCGGGTTCAATGACGTCGATCATCCTCCAGGCTTCGGCGGTCCAGCAGTGCTTCCATCTGACGGGCATTGGTGGTGGTTGAAGGTCGGAGAATAGTGGGTTGTGGCTATGTCTGAGTGAGTCAAAAAATTTGATGTGCCTTCTCTTGATAAAATCTTGAACGGTGAGCACTTCAAATTTTTTATGCATCTCGTCTGCCTTCATTCGGTCGAACGGGGTATGTTTGAGGGAGGTGCGGAGAACTCTGTTCTGAATTTGCTGGAGCGTTTGGGACGCTCTGGTATATCAGCAGCTTGAGGCGTACCGATAAAGCCGGGCTGTGAAGTAGGTGTCCGAGGCTGAAGAATTTCTTCCTAACACTCCTTAATTTCTTGCCGAGATGCGTTGTGAACGACAAGTGCCTACCGAGGGTAATCCGAGGTAGCACAGCTTGTTGCTTACAGGGCACTCTTTGCCGTCTATGACGAAGGATTTCGGGGGAGCTTCTTTTTTCCGGATTTGTAACTGAATATAATTCCTTGCGTCTTGGCCGGGTTATAGTTAACTAAATGTATAGTTCATCAATATATGCAAAATTAGGATTAGTATATTTAATAAAATTACATTGGGATATTTTACCATTATAAAGGATATTTGATATATATGAATTCTTGAATACTATAGGGTTAATACAATAATAGTTGTTAATAAGATATGTACAATTAATGTTATAAAGATTATGATTTTTTTTCTTAGTACTAGTGTTTTTTGTATATCAATAGAATAATAAATATTTAGTTTTATTTACAGGAATTGGTATGAGCAAAGAGGTTCTTACATTTGGTTCTGCTAGTGGCAGGTCTACAAATACATAGAGCATTTCCTCATGTATAAAATACAATGTATTTTGCTCATAAGCCATAATATTTCTGATTTTCATGGAGTTAATGTTACATTTTTTGTGTATGTCTTAGCGTTAAGTCATTTAGATTGTTATGTAAGTGTGTTAAAGTTATATAAATATCTTAATAAGCTACTTCTTTGCCAATGCTTATCATATTGCCTCTACCCTTATTAAAATTTTCATTTATCAATTTAATATCCGTCTTAAAAGTCTCTATAATTTGTTTATTCATGTTTATTATCTGTTCAATATTATGTTCGGTATTAAAGTTGTTACGTTCTACATTACTTATGACATTGTCATAATGTTGTTTGTCCGTAGCGTCCATAGTACCAGTTAGACAGCTAATTGCCGTTCCTAGTCCATTTATCAATCCACGTCTTTGTCTTCTATTATGATTTCTCAGTAGGTCAATTTTATTCTTGGTTTCATGTATCATATCTACTATCAGAAGGTAGGTTGTTATTATAGCGTAGAGTATGTTTTTGTACATTGGTTAGTTCTGAGTCTAATAGGCTTATGTTATAAAAGTGGTATGTTTTAAAGTATTTTTCAATTACTTTTACATTGTTTAATGTGTAGTGTACCATTCCGTTAATGTTAGTCAGGTCAGTTACTTTCAGAAAAGTTTTTGCAGTCCATAGAATTGTCCGAATCAGCGCAAGTGTCTTTATTGTTATGTGAAACATATTTTCGGTGTGTTAGATGTTTCTTGCGAGGTTGTTTAATATTGTTAGCATGCGATTTCTTTATTTCATTTTTGTCTCTATATTTTACTACTGGTTTATAAGAATTATCATGCTTTTCATGGGTAGTAGTTTTTATCATTAATTGTTCATTATAAATTGTCGGAATGTCTTTCCGATTTTGGTTTAGTTTTTCTATTCGATCAATCTTATCTTTTATTATTTTCTTTACTAAGTCATTTATTAGGCTTTTATCATCGTGATATTTTTGAACATATTGTTCTTTTATTGATTTATTTTGTCTAGTTATTCCAAACGGTTTTGAAAAGTTAATAGCCTTTTTTATGATTATTTGGTGTTTTTCTATATTAGCTATTTTGTTGTCATTTACTACACAAATTTGCTTATTAGAAGAGCGTTGGGAATGTGCAGTCGCTTCATTAGAACATAAGTCGTCTTGTATTATCTGTTCACCTATTTGTTGGGGAATAACTTGCTCTAAATCTACAGTTATTGTGTCATATTCTGGACTATCTTTTACTGGAAGTAATTCTATTTCTTCAATGTCCATCATCACTATAGTTAGGTTCGTCTTCCTTATTTTAAGTGTATTTGTTTTTTTCTTTTTCTGTTGTTGTTTTATTTTCCATTTTATTTTCCGAGTATTTTTGATTTTTTTTTTCTTTTAATTTAATACCGTTTAGTATTATTTCGTCATTATGACATTTTATTTCGGCTTTTAATTCCTTCATTGTTTCGTATCCTAACAGAATATTGAAACGGTTGTTGAATGGATATATTAACATTTTTACCTTTGCACTAATTCCTAACAGCGGATATAAGTCTGTCGTTGCACTGTGTGTACCTTCAGATTTTCCCGTAGGAGTTTTAATGACAAAGTCTTCGCGATTGATTTTTGTTCCCTCGGGTAATGCATTTGGATTAATATAATTTTTAGAAGCTCCGGTGTCAATTAGAAAAGTCTTTTTTATCTTTAATTTTCAGTAACGAATCCGTGTAATTTAAATGATATTCTGGTATAATGAAGTCTGATCGTTTTTGTTCGTTCCATAGTTTAAAAAAATCATTTTGTTTAGCTTCTAAGTAATTTAAACGTTCAGTAAGTAATTGTTTTTGATTGTCTTTATCGTTTTCCGTATAATAAACTCAGTTACTCTTGGTTCTCATGGAGACAGTTTGGTTCTCTCTTTGTTGTTCGTTTTGAATAATTTCTTGCTGTGGTTTGTTGAAGTACTGTCTTTGTTTATGTTGTTCCCATGATTGGTTGTGTCTCTCGTTATTGTCTCGGTTATAGTTTGGTGTATACCGTTGAAAATTTTGTTGTATTTGGTCTAGTTTTTGTTCCCATGTTCTTTTAAAATTGGGATCATAATTTTTTCCTAGGTAGTTGGGATTTCTTTGTTGTTGGTTATGATATTGTTGTCTTGGTTCATATCTTTCCCAATGATAACTTGGTTGGTAATTGTTTCTTATCACATATTGTTCTCTTCTTTCATAATGTTTATGAGGGTAAAAGTTTCTCCCTTTATAATTTGATTGTTGTTTAGTTTTGGTTGCGCATTTTTGATGTTTTCCGTAAATTCTTTCCATAATTTCATCGGTTTCTCTTTTTAGAAATTGTTCGATATCTTCAAGCGTATCGTATTTTACATGAATAAGTTGCGCGTTTAATTCTGGGTGTAAATGTCGCTTACAATGGGTAGCTATTTGTAAATCGTATTCAACCATTTTTGAATTTTTTTGTTCTAAAGTAAATTCGTCATTAGTTCTGATTCTAGCACTTACATCCTCTCTTAGGATCATTAGTCTGTCAATATATGTTAAAGGATGCACATTGTAATGGGGTTAGGTTTCAAAGATTTAACAAATGCTTTTCTGAATGCTTTTGGTGTCTCCAAATTTCTTTTTAACGTCATTAAGTAATTGGCCTACGTCAGTATAAATTTTTTTACACGATCTCGCTTTTCCAACAAGTTTATTACGGACGTGTGCTAATAATCTTTGATGGTTTCCTATTCTATGTGAATTATTAGCATTGCATGAATATTCGAATACTAAGTTTATACTGTTAATAAAATCTACTAAAGTGTCGGATGACCCATCGAAATTTGGGATCAAATGAAAATCTGAATCTTTAATTACGTAATTAGTTCCGTCCATTTCTTCTGTTTCTGTAATGTTTCTCAAAAGATTAAGTCTGTCAGTTACTGATATCATAAAGTCAGAATGTGTATAATAATTGTATTTACCAAGTGAATGATGCCTTCAGTGAAGTCCAGTTTTCTTTCTTCCTTCAACTTCCTCAGATATATAACAAATTTATTTAGGGTATTACCTGGTGAAAATCCAAAAGGTTTACTTACAGCTTTTGTGTATATAACACACTAAAACATGCAAACAACATTTTTGTAGCTTAATGTATAATATTAATACACGAAAAATTGTGTCGTCTGTTACTTAAGATTTTATTTAACATAAATTAGGCATGTTTCAAGTGCTGTGAAATTTTGCATTTTCCATTCCTCTTTTTAATTTTTCTTAGGCTCTCTCGAACAGTTTCCAGAATTTCAATCTATGAATGTAATTTGAGATTTCTGGATGGTGTAAGAGA
Organism: Acanthosoma haemorrhoidale; assembly: GCA_930367205.1. Lineage (NCBI taxonomy): Eukaryota > Metazoa > Arthropoda > Insecta > Hemiptera > Acanthosomatidae > Acanthosoma > Acanthosoma haemorrhoidale. The sequence goes on along the minus strand of OV884011.1, from coordinate 30,170,213 downwards.
ATTTTATAGGGTTTAATTTAATAAATGTAAAAACAGATATAATGGACAATGAATTCAGAATGTTTTCTACCTTTATGGTAGATTAAGCCTCAGTTTCTTCAGGTTCTCAAGAAGTCAACCGCAACGTATGAGCTAAGCACGTGACGTTGAAAATACTCATTAGGCTGTGGTTAAAAATACGTGATACTGTTTCAAGGTTCATGGTTGGTATTCAAAAGGACTTTGCATGAAATTAACAAAGATTAATTACGTTATGAAAAATTCCAACTAGAAACTGCAGAGTACTGCGCCTGCGCTAAGCTATAACAAGTCGTATTCGTGTCGCTTTACAAACTAACTGTTATTGTTACCGTTCGTAGGAAGTGTCTAGATCGTAGAACTGTTTCAACCGACTATTAGGTGAACTGTTCACGGAGGAGTTAGCTACAGGTGAGTGGATAGTGAAGCTGTGGACTATATTGCTAAGTGTATGTGTCACTTCACATTTCATAGAGAAGGCGGCCATATTGAAAGGCTGCAGCTCAGCTGCGCTAGTGATAAGGGTGGGGTATCCGGCCAGACCCTCATAACACTGTCTGTGGCCTTCTGCTAGCTTCGTAGGTTCTTATCAAAATTACGTGTAACAATTTAGTAATTTTGAATTGTTATGTACCCAATTGAGTAAAATCGTAGGTACAGCCTAATACACGTGCCTGAATCGGTCTCGGGACACGAAAATTTCTCCGAACACTCCCGACACTTATCGAGCGATAGTCAAATACTTTGACGATACTAAGGCCTATTTTCATACTTATCAGCTGAAGCAGGGAAGATCAGTATGGGTGGTGATTAGAAACCTGCATCCCACTGTCGGGGGCGTCACTAGGGGAGTCCCTAATCACTCTAGCCCTGGTGACAAGTGCGGATTGTTGTAGTTTATAACATGGACCATGTTCCATGTAGGCGTTAATATCTGGCTCCATTTATTGATAGGGATGTGTCCCGACCATACACTGTGTTCAGGAGAGAGGTTCAGAGGCTTCATAAAGAATAAGACCAGTTTTCAGAGTTCGAGCGGGAGATCGGCAGCGTAATAGTACAAGTCGTCAGAGGGTCTGCTAGAGGCTGTGAGACAAGGAGCCGGCGCAGAGGTGTGGCAGAGAGAGTGTAGACCAGTGGAAGGCTGAGTGGACTTACTCCCAGGGCCCCGGGCTCTGGCGTATCGCGACCAAGTGATAGCGGCTGTCTAGATGAGGAGCCTGGGAAAGAGTGTCTCTACAGGGCGAAACTCCTTGATTAAAATATAATCTCCCCTTCCTAGTGGAAGGCGGAGTCGGCTGAAAGGGGTTTTTTTTATTATGCCACAGTGGCCAATACTGTTTCTGGCATGATTTTATGACCACCAGGGGTCTACCGTGTTGGTTTTATCAGGGGCAGGTGGCTTACCCTCTCAGGTTTTATTGCAGGACCTTCGACCCTCTGTTACTTGTTTCACGACTACCAACCTCTCTATGATTTATTACCAGAAAAGCCTGTTTTACATCTAATTATAATACATTATTTGCACCAGAGTATAGGGTAATTTACATATGTGGTTGGCGAACGCTACACTCACTATACCAGCAGACGAGATAGAAAAGGAGCTCATAGGTTTAGGATGCAAGGTTCGCCAAATTACCAAAGTGCTCCGCGAGGAAAGGCAAGAAGATGATGATATCAAGAAACCACTGCCCCTGTTCTTTGTTGATCTAGAGTTAATACCTTGAGTAGAAAAAATCTACGAGCCTTAGCAACTTGTATTACAGTACAAGTCGAGTAAAGCACAAGAGTACAGTTTAAAAACCTTACTCCAAACGAGACATAGGTCAATGCCATAATTGCAAGGCATATGGGCACACGAAATCATACTTCTACCACCCTCATAGGTGCAGTAGGGAGCACATAAGTGAGTTGTGTAAAAAAACCTGAAATCCCCTGCTGTATGCGTGCTCTGCCAGCAAGACAATCCGGCCAACTATAGAGGCTGTGAGGCTTACAGAATTTGGAAGTCCAGGAGCGAACAACGTCGTCGGCCACAAGAAGAGAAGCCAGCCACAAGTAGCTCAAGAAGCCATCCCACCAGAAATTTGAGGCCTTCAGTCTCTTTTGCTAATGCCGTTTGGAACTAAGAGCAGTCACAGGCATTGCCCACTCCTCATCCGCAAGTTCTTCTTCCCCAGCATTCTGTTTATCCCAGCAGCCAGCAAACTCAATCCCATCCTCAACCACAAATCTCGCATATTCCTCCAACTTTAATCTCTTCAGATCTCACTGGTATATTAACATTATTCCTTACAGAGTTCAGAACCCTAATTACCCCTCTCTTTTCCCTTCTTACAAATCTTGTCACTACCTCATCCTCATTAAACAAATCCCATAAGTGGATCCTTCCGACTCCTTATCCATTCTTCTTTGGAATGCGAATGGTGTTCGTACCCACAACAACGAACTGAAAGCATTACTTCACGACAAGAAAATCGACGTAGCCATCATAACTGAAACAAGACTTACGAGTAACCGACCATTTACAGTTCAACACTACCAGACTTAACGAACTAACCACCCAGATTGAAGATCACATGCAGTTACCGCTGCTATTGCCCAAGACTCCATTTCCCATAACATAGTCGTTTGGTAGCACGCGATTTCTTCAGTTCACTGCAGTGTCAATTAACACCTTCACATTTCCCCTTACTCTAGCCTCAGTGTACCGCCCTCCCAATAAATCCATTTCTGATTCCCAATTCTTTTTACTTCTCTCCATTGGACATCATTTCCTTGTGGGTGGGGACTTTAACGCAAATCACCAACATTAAGGCTCAAGATCCACAAATACACGAGAACGTGATTTGATGTCTGCACTCGCACGGAAGTATTGCTCCCCTATCGCTCCTGACACAGCCACCTATTGGTCATCTGATCCCAACCGAAATCCTGATCTCCTTGACTTATTTTTCTACAATAGTTAAGGAACACTAAACTATTCACTCACGCGTCTTGACGACCTCTCCTTCGATCATAACCCCGTGATCCCGGTCGGAAGAATTCGCACTGCATCATTCCCGTACTTTTACGCCTCACCTTACTCCTCTGCCAATACTCGTCGCACAAATGTTGAAGATATCCTCACTTCACCTATCCCTCTCTCTCACTTCAACCGAAAGCCGTTAACCCCTCTGAGGTTAAATATCTTCTGAAAAAATTACCTTAACGAAAATCTCCAGGATATGAGCTCCTTACTCCTTAAATTCTTAAACAACATCCTCTTAAAGCCATAATCTTTCTAACCTACATTTATAATTGTATTATCCGAACTACGCACTTTCCTCTCCTCTCGAAACACTCCAATATAGTCCTATTCGCCAAACCCGGTAAACCACCCAATGACGCCTCATCTTACCGTCCAATTAGTCTACCCAAATCTAGTTCAGTCCTCTCAAAAATGTTTGAAAACCTTCTATTAAAACGCCTAGTTTTGTTTGTGAAATACAAAAACTTTTATGCTTCTCACCAGTTTAGTTTCCGTCAATGACATTCTACTGCTCAACAAGGCCTTCGGGTTGTTGATCACATATCCACGCCTTGAGACCAAACTATACAATACTGCTCCCTTACAGGACATAACTCAAACTTCTGACAGGGTCTGGCACGCAAGGTTTGCTTTACAAGCTCAAAAGATATTTACCGCATACCCTATTCCTGATTCTACTGTCTTACCTTTCAAGTCCGCTGTAGTTTGGAATATTCTAACTACTAACCCAAGCAGGAGTTCCACAGGGCACCGTCCTGAGTCCCATTCTTTATAATCTATAAACCGCTGATGTCCTCTCTATCACCAACACCTTCTTAACAAAAATTGCAGATGAAACTGGAGTCCTGTAATCCCATTCAGACCCTAATATAGCATCCCGAAACCTTCAAAAATACCTTGTTGAGATCGAGTATTGGTGCAACCAATGGCGAATCAAAGTCAATGAAGCAAAATGTTCCCACATAAACTTTACCCTCTGCCGCTAGTCCTGTCCGTTAGGTTTTGTAAATTTTATTCTACTCCCTGTGTCTGAGACAGTAAGGAATTTAGGCTTCCATTTCGACAAAAGACTGATCTGGAACGTACACACAAGGCTAAATAGACGTCAGAAACAAAACCATTCATAATGATCTTAATATACCCTACATTCTTGAACTCATCCCTTCCAAGTTCAGGAAAGTCCACAGTACCCAATCCAACCACCCTAATTCCCCACCACAGTCATTGCACTGCACCACTTATCCCTATAAACCTCCTCAGAGACTAAAGCGGCAGTGGCCCTGTACCTGCTATAAATAAGTAACAATGGGAGTCCTGGCATTGGCCAGTTTCTCCGATCATGTCCCAAGTGTCTGTGGCTCTCGCACTCTTAGTCAGCCTCCGCGGGCTCTTATCCTGTGACGCGGCTGATGAAGGAGCGTAGGAGACTTCCCAATGGTCCGCTTCCTCCTTCACACCCGAGGAAGGTGACAACCATGTGGATTGGAGGTGCCTTTGGGCTGTTTGTGGATATAGCATGAATGATCGGGTGAATGAAAATTGTAAAATTTAATTTTAATTGTAAAATCAGGCAGATTGTAATTCTATCATAATGAAGTAATTGTTGAAGTATAGAGATCTATAAATGTAAGGGCCCCTTTCATCGCTAGTTTCAACAACAATGAAAGTGAAGGTGGTTAATAACTTTAAAATAAAAACCTTATTGAATATTGACTTAGAGATTATAACTGACTACATGTAACCCTAATGTATACAAAAGTGAATAATGAAAGAAAAGAAACAAGTAATAATTAATTATTTACAAGATTGATAGATATTATATACTACTTATCGTCACAGATAAGATAATGTTGAATGTTATGAGTGGAGTGGGGCTTTAACTGACCATCGCGTATATGTCATGATCTCCTATTTTTTGCGATATTAAGTTTACAAAGTTGGCACCTTATCCCCTACTAATCCTTGACACAAATCGTGGTAAAAGTTCATGCTGTAGAATGCTAGGAATAGATTTTTTATATAGATTATGTAGATAGATAAGACCTCGTTGGAAAGATTTTTTATTTTATTTTACTCTAATTCTCGGTTATGAAAAAGGATACAAAAGATTATTCTACAGAGTAAAAGAAAAAGTGACAGGTTAAAAATAACCGTCGCATTAGGAGATAAACTAAATTATGTTATTATACGTAACAATGGCCACAGTCTTAAAATAAAATATTATATTCCACTAACAGTGCTCAACTGTACTGAAGTTTGAAATTGTCTTTCTATTCTATAACAATTAAAATGAAAAATATAACAAATATGTAGAGATAACTAAAGCTGTTATATAATTTGAATCAATCCATTGTTTCAGTTTTGATAAAACACATCATTTTTTGGCATATTTGACATAAAACAAGTACGAAATCTTGATAACACGCATTGTTCCTTCGTGTTTAAGATCTATGCAATTCTGCGAGTTACTACAGTATTTTCCGGGTTGCTGTCTTGATGGTAATATTATCATTTCTCTACGTTTAAAATTACTAGTAAAATCAAATAAAGTTAATACGAACTGTAGCGACCGCTAACTACATAAGATAAATCACCCTATACTCTATTGTATTACCAAAATATAAGTCATTGTAAATATGTTAAACAATAAAGAATTCGGGGATCCAATTAGTTATCATCATTGGGTACTACATTAGCGATTGGCTACTGGCTACTGGCAAGGCCAGCTGGGTATTTAAGCCCACCGGTTTGGATCCTGTATATCATTCTCCTGTCAACTACCGGCTCGTGGCTACCCTGCTTGAAACTCTGAATCTTGACTGCTTCTTTATGAAAAACCTCTACATCTCTTTCCCTCCTTGCCTCGCTACATTTTAGTCCGGCGTTGTCAGACCTCACACCTTTCTAGTGGGAATCTCTGCCTTCGTCTTGCTAAATCTAGCACCTCCATGAAAGAGACCTCTCTCTAGTAGACAACGGTTGTCGTGGCCCTGCAAACTTTCCAAGCATTGTCTCCCGCGACAATTCAGTCAGCCTCTCTCCGATTCATACTCGCCTTCGGAATCCGGACGGATTTCGCCTACCCTCAGATACCGAGTGTGAATTCGTGGTCATTCCAAGACCACATAAACTACCTACCTACCTACGCTATACCTCTTCTCCTGAACATAGTGCACTTCCGGGGCACATACCCAACAAAAAATGGAGTCAGATAGTAAAGCCGTCACGAAACGATTGTCCAGGTTATAAACTCAAACAACCCTCACTTTATCACCAGGGAAAGAGTAACCCGGCACCACCCTCGTGACTACCTGACACAAACCTATTGAATTTAAACATAATAATTTCATTTGTAAATAGAATATCATTTAGTTGAATTTATTCCTTTTTTGCGTTAAAACATAAAAAAACACAATTTGATGAAATTGGATCAATTGTACGGCATTGTGCAATAAGAATCTAATTTGAACAATCAAGTCAAAAATATGTAAATTTGTGCAAAATAAAATTGACGATAAGGTTCATAAAATACTCACAGAGCAGAAACAGCTGCGAATCAAAAAGAAATCAGCTTAAGGTCTCGCCTCCGTACAACGACCTCTAGCGGGGCCTTCACGCAATCTGGTTGTTAAGAATTAGGTGATGTGGGTTAGTGGAGCAATGTAAGATGAAAAATCAACATTCCTACACACTTGTGTGGATTAATTAATCACCCACTTGGAAAAGTATCCCTGGAGATCCTCCAGGCTTGCTTTGAAGCAAGTTGCGTGCCTTAACCATAAGTTCGTCTTGATAGTTCAAAATTGTGATTGCAATTGGGGAGCATTTTTCAATAGACGACCTTTCTTTCAAGCGTATATATTTTTGTGCGTGATGGTGACACATCCAACATAGTTATTTATTATGCAATGGAATTTTATATTTCTAAGCAAAAAAATCGATTTATATGTGATTTATAAAATAATTAATTGTATTTTTCCACAAAAATAAATATAATTATAATCCGTTAAATTTTCATAACATGTAGTATACTAATCACAAATAAATGAACTAAGATGTGTGATTTTAGGAAAACTTTGGTTTATAACTAGAAATAATTAGACCTTTCGAAAATACAAAAAATGATGAGTCATTAATTGATTATCATCCATTTGGTTTATTATTAACACTTCTGGAGCATCCCTCTTTATGAAACTGATGTAATGTCTGAAATTGCAAACGAAAATATTGATAATAGGATAGTCCTATGACGATCCAAATTTTATATCCTAATGATACATGTTTTAAATCTTAATTTAACACCTAGCCAACATTATAACAAAATATTTATTTGGTAATTGTCATGTAATAGATTTTTAGGTTACCGTAATCATAATGATTTTATGTTTAAGAAGTTAAATAAATAAAAGTCTTTATTCATGCACAAAATTTGCTGTTGCTTTCAAAATTATTACACATTAGTGTAACCTGCTAAAATTGAAATAATTAAAAATTAAAAATAAAATGGTGCTAAAATTGACAAATATTACAGATATGATAATCACAGTTACAATATAGACACATTAACGACTAAATTATTCATTATTAACTAGTTATGTTATCAATTTATTATTATATTCAAACAATAAAACATTTAGTCAATGGAAATCATATAAATTCAGCAGTTCATATATCGTCTTTATTATTTTATTACATATCTTCTATATCTCCATATAATTATCATATAACTTCTCAAAAGTGACACAACTATGAAGGGAGTGTGTTCTTCTGTGCCTTACTAGTAACCTAGACGTAGTATAACCAATGCTACAGATGTCACATTTGAAAGGTCTCTCTCCTGTATGAGTTCTTTTGTGTGTTTTTAAGTTATTAGACCTAGTAAACGCTTTGCGACAGATGTCACATGTAAAGGGTCTCTCTCCTGTATGAGTTCTTTTGTGTCTTTTTAGGGTACCAGACATAGTAAAAGCGTTGCTACAGATATCACACACGAAAGGTCTCTCTCCTGTATGAGTTCTTTTGTGTGTTACTAACTGACCAGACGTAGTATAACCATTGTTACAGATGTCACATATGAAAGGTCTCTCTCCTGTATGAGTTCTTTTGTGTGTTTCTAAGTGACCAGACTGAGTAAAAGCTTTGATACATATGTCACATGTGAAAGGTCTTTCTCCTGTATGAGTTCTTTTGTGTGTTTCTAAGTGACCAGACCTAGTAAACGCTTTGCTACAAATGTCACATGTGAAAAGTCTCTCTTCCGTAGATGTCCTTCTGTGTTGTGTCAATTGACTAGACATAATGAGACCTTTACTCCAGACGTCTCAATGAAAGGTTTCTCTCCTGCAAATAGTGTCCTTTAATTAATGATCGTTTAAACTACAGTCATCTGTGTGTACCTTCCCATTAACTTCACATTTCAATTCTTCCTGACCATTGATTGGGCAGTGAACCAACGCTTTACCTACTTTTTCCAGTAATGCATGTATCCATATGTTCAAAACTTTATCTTCATTAAGCTAAGTGCTAATGGTGTTTAGGGGCTGCAGATCGTCCTCACAAACAACTTCTTGAGTAGTGCTATTATATTCTAGTAAGTGAATGCTTTAGCCTAGGACTGTGTCTTTAGGAAGCCGTGGAGGCTAAACTTTATTGTCCCACGTAACAACTTTTGAATTGTGGTAACGATTAGATTAACTTTAATATACCACCACAATACCTGAAACAACAGACAGTTAATTGTATTGGTATTGCATAATTGCTATTACAGTTAAGTATTTAGAGTTACTCATTCTTAAAAATAACGCTTTCCACATCATGTCTCTCTGCCACTTCACTCTAGTTGGCCATCCATTTTGTACGGTGGACAGTAAAAATATCTTTAAAGAGGAGAGTATTTTAAAAGAAATGAAAGAAAAGCTTTAATATGAAGTACAAGCTAAACTGTGGTATATACAAATATTAAGAGTTATGTTACTACATACTGGTTCGGATGTTTAGGGACAGGTGTCGGTGAACAAGTGGTTTGTGGCTAATGCTATGACACATATGTATAAAAGAAGGGTAGTTCCGGGAATAGGAAGCTAGGTCTAGGTAGGATGCGGTCGCTTACTTAAAAATATTTATGACTTCCATGATGTCATGAGGCAGGTATACAGTTCTGCTCAACCACCTTCTACTTTTAGCATTATATATAACATTAGCACAACAATATTCATACCATTATATAACTAACGATGAAAGTGTCTGCATGAGTTCTAAGGGTGTATTATAGGTTTGTCACTCAAAATTTAAACTAACTCTTCATTATGGCATCAATGATGTTAGTTATTCATCAAGTCCAAAATGGTTTTAAGGATTATTAAGGTTATTGTTTCAGTAGAATTTAAATAATAAGAAAACATAGATTTAAGGGGTAAAGATTTTATTTCAATAAGGAGGTAAAGTGACAAGAGTACAGGCAGGATCAAATCCGTCATTAAAATGAGATTAACTATGTTTAATTAAAATAATTTAAATTATAAGCAATTTTATACAATAAATTTTATCAGTTTGTGTAAACATACGTATTTTACTAGGATATAATGTTTAGTGCAATCCATTCAATTGTATTTGATTATCAGAATGAAAAAAAGAGACACCACAATTCCGTGTGAGCAGGTTGGTAGTGAGGAAAGGTGACTATGACAGAGTAGAGGAAAGTGGAAAGTGTTGAACCAGACACAGTTGAGGTTCGTGGAAAGGGTTGACAGGTTGCGCTTGCCTTACGTTAGCTGCAGTAGCTGGAGGCTCAAACCTTTTGTACGACTTGGTGGGCTCGGAAGTGCCAACTTGGGAGTGAGACAGGGAAAGCGACATGGTCATTCCCTCCAAATTGAATACCTGGTTTAGAAGATGTCGCTAATTATCGCCAGGATAGGTGAAGCGATATGGTGATGGGGGGGGGGGTCACATTCACATACTCTCTAGCAGGCTGTGGTCATTGGTATAAAATTCGATATGCACTACGGTCATGGTTGGCGCACTCGAACAAGGGCGAAACGCATGGTTTTAGAAGGACACAGTTGATCGCTCTCATCCGTTCATGAGGGTGTATGGGGAGGTAACATTTGAGGTGTTGGACGTTAGCAGTGGTGGCTCTAGTGGACCAGGTCCTGGAACTGGCCATTGCCAGGATTCCTACTGTCACTCATTTATAGCAGGTCACGAGGACATTGTCACTATAGTCTCCAAGGAGGGAGGATTATAGGGATGAGTGGTGCAGTACAATGACTGTGATACGGGATTAGGGTAGTTGGATAGGTTACTATCCTAAATACCGTTCTCTCTCTGATACAGGAAGAGGACGGGATTTAAAAAAACTAAAGGACATAGCTTGCGGGAGAGGGTAAAAGCAATGTGGAAACATTTTGCCAACGGCCATTGGTAGCAATAATACTCTATCTAATCAAAGTGTTTTGAAGGGTATGGAATGCTATGTCGAGATAAGGGTTAGATGATTTGGCTGCAATGTTACCTGCAAATGTTGCCAAAAAGGTAGTGGGAGTAGAGGGGACATCAGCGATATATAGGTTATAGAAGGGAGCCTCAGGCAGTGTTCCCCCTGTGGAACTCCTGCTTTTATGGGATAATAGTTGGAATATTCTATGATGATGATAATATGAGGACAGCTTTATCAGGAAATTTTATAATGGAAGAAGAATATTTAAGCATCAATTTAGTTATTCAAAGACGAAAATAAAAGTGAATTCACGTCAGGTCTTAAACAATGAAGTATCTTTATTGTGCAATAATTACAATCTGCCTTTTATAAGGCAATAATAATACAGATAACTGATCTCATTTATACCATATTTACAGTCATCATTCACTCGCACATTCATACAATAGGACATGATTGGAGAAACTGGCCATTGCCAGGACTCCCACTGTCACGCGATTATAGCAGGTCACGAGGCCACTGCCGTTTCAGTCTCCAAGGAGGATTATAGGGATGAGTGGCGCAGTGCAAAGACTGTGCTACAGGATTAGGTTGGTTGGAAAGGCTACTGTGGAATTTCATAAACTTGGAAGGGATTAGTTCTAGAATGTAGGGTATATTAAGGTCGTTATTATTTTCTATTGAGAGATGGGATGTCCTTTGAAGTAGTCTGTACAGTCTCGGATACAGGGAAAGGAATAGAATTAAAATAAACTAGTGAACAAGTCATCGACAAAGGGTGAAGGTAATGTGGGAGCATTTTGCTTCATTAACTTTGATCCACCATTGATTGCACCAATACTCGATCTAGTCAAGGTGTTTTTGAAGGTTATGGGATGCTATGTCGGGGTCTGGGTGGGATGACAAGACTGCAGTGTCATCTGCAAATGTGGCTAAGAAGGTATTGGGAGTAGAGGGGACATCAGCGGTGTATAGGTTATAGAGGATGGGGCCTAGGACACTGCCCTGTGGAACTCCTGCATTTATGGGATAGTAGTTAGAGTATTCTAAACCACAGCGGACTTGGAAGAAGCGGTTTGAAAGGTAGGACTGTAGGATTAGGAAAAGGGTCTGTGGTAAATGTCTTTTGAGGTTGTAGAGCAAACCTGCGTGCCAAACCCTGTCAAAAGCTTGAGCTATATCAAGAAAGGCAGCAGTGCAATTCTTTTTGGTTTCAAGGGCTGAGGACATGTGATCAACAACGCGAAGGCCTTGTTGAGCAGTGGAATGTCGTTGGCGGAAACAAAACTGGTGTGTGGGAAAAAGGTTTTTGGATTCAACAATTGGAAGTAGACGTTTTAGTAGGAGTTTCTCAAATATTTTTGCGAGGATAGGGAGTAGGCTAATTGGACGATAAGATGTGGCGTCATTGGGTGGTTTACCGGGTTTGGCGAATAGGACAATAATGGAATGTTTCCAGAGGAGAGGAAAGTGCGTCGTTCGGATAATGCAATTATATATGTAGGTTAGGAAGATTATGGCTTTAGGAGGAAGTTGTTTGAGAATTCAAGGAGTTAGGAGATCATATCCAGGGGATTTTATGTAAGGTAAGTTTTTCAGAAGGTATTTGACCTCAGAGGGATTAACGGCTTTAGGTAGAAGAGAGAGAGGAATAGGTGAAGTGAGGAAATCTTCCACAGTTGTGCTGTGAGTATAGCTTTGATGAGAAAGGTGAGGTGTGAAAGTATGGGTAAGATGCAGAGCAAATTCCTCCGACCTATCCCCATCCGAGGCGGCCCAGGACCCATCATCACGACGGAGTAGATGTGAAACAGCTTGATACTTTAGGATTTTTTTGGTTACATTCCATAAGAAGTTATCCCTGGTAGACAGAGAGGAGAGGTAGGAATTAAAAGAATCAAAACGGAAGGATGCCAATTGCCGCTTTACCAATCGGCAGTACTGAATGTACGAGCGGCGATCAGCAGGATGCCGGGATCTTTGCCACACTGCTCTGGAGCGGCGTTTGGATTTGATTAGATCTTTGAGATGCTGAGGTAAACGATTATGATTGTGGATTCTTGGGTGACGATGCCTCCCAAGCCGACCCCTGGATCAGAGTAGTGAAGGAATGCACTGCATCATCTAGGTCTTGGGATGTTTTCAGAGGTACTTTGAGGTCTTCAGAGTCTGGCGGAAGTGGTCCCAGTCAACTGGGCCCCTAATGAATGAATAATAATAATAATGAATAACCTTGCGCAGTGGCATTATTGTAACCGATGAAGTTCTACTGAGGTGCAATTATTGCTTATTGAAAACTTTACCAAACAATGAAGTATAGGAGGAAAAAACTAAAAACCATCCTTAATGAAATTACACGAATGACCATTAATTCAGATAAAACATCGTAGAATTTATAATGCAATTCTCCATTACTTACAAACCAGTGGTTGATATTCTCAGCGCTTTCTTTAAGAAAGGCTGTGAGGTATTGTACATGACAATTAAATATATGTTTACATAGTTAATAAATTTTCCAAGACAAAATAGTTTTCTGGTTCAAATCTTGAATAATAAAAATTAACCACGACAAATCAAAACCGAACTTCATTATTTGCTACTAACATTTGATTTCGAGCATTGCTTTTAATCCACCAAATAAGAATAATAATCCTTCTTTGCCCAACGAATAACAATTGCTACACTTCCTACTTTACAGAGGTTTTAAAAAGGAGACCTAAAACCAAACTAAACAAATACACTTACCTACTGAAATCACATTGGATATTGGAGAATTTGATCATAAATGCACATATACAGACAGAGTATACAAGGACTATAGAAATTTCTATAATCACAATAGCCCACATATCTCTTACATCCACGTAGACCAAACTAAACAGGAAGAAGGTTGAGAATTTGTTAGATGAGAACTCTCCTTCACTAAGCTGCACATGTTTGAAATATGAGTGGATACCTCACTGGGTGATCTTCCTCTCACATTTCCATAATGGAAAATACTTAGGCTTCCATCTCGACAAACAGCTGACCTGGAACCCTCATACGCGGCTAAGAAGACGAGAACTAAATATACGCTTTGGATAACTGTGCAGACTACTTCAAAAGACATCCCATCTCTCAATAGAAAATAAATTACTAATCTACAAAGTTATACTTAAACCAATCTGGATAGACAGAATAGAGCTATGGGGGACAGCATAAAATTCGAACATCAACCGTACCCAATCCTTTCAATCAAGAGTCTCGAGAACAATAGCAAATGCCCCTTAGTACGTCAGCAACAAAACCCTTCATAACGATCATGAAATTCCATAATAACCTATCCAACCACCCTAATCCCGTAGCACTGCCCCACTCATCCCTCTAATCCTCCTCTGGACTGAAACGGCAGTGGCTTCGTGACCTGCTATAAATGAGTGACAGTGGGAGTCCTGGTAATGGCCAGTTTCTCCAATCATCTTCTGAGCGTATGTGGCCGCTTCCTCTTTCGCACCCGAAGGATTTTGTGGATTTGGGAGGCCTCTGGTCATTTTGTAAATATTGTATAAATAAGCGAGTGAATGATGAATTGTAAATATGGTATGAATGAGAACATTTATCTCAATTACTTATTGTCTAATAAGGCAGATTTTTATTTGAACCATAGTAAAGTTGTTTATCTATATAAAAAAAAAGAAGCATATTAATAAAAAAACAAAGGACCATATCACTACCCTCGTGAGTGTTCTACAATATCTAAAATGTAATACTAAAAATGTAAATCATTACATAATAAAACAATCAGTGAATCTTGAGTCATTTTATTACTTAGTTTTAAAATTTGTTCAAACTTGAAGAACTTAAGGCGAAAAAGCAAAGCTCCTAAAACTGTTTGGACCAACTGAAAAAGATTCCTGATGACCTGTGGTCAGCAATGGTGACTAATTCCGGAGTTCACAAATTCGTTTTTGCAAACATTTTTAACACTTATTTGAACTAAAACCACAATATAAACAAGTTTTTTTTCATTTACGTAAATAAACAAATATGATGTTACATCGCAAACTTATTTTACTTGCAGAACAAAGACTGAAAAGCAATGTACAAAAATTAAATTAATAAATTATAATTATTTTTTTCTTGGTTGCTAAGGATCATTGGTACACTTCCGGACGGTGCTAAAAGATTTTAGAACTAGTACCATAAAAAAAAGTTTCATTGAAATCACTGGCTCTCGGCAACTCTTTGTAAGTCGGTTAACCGTAAATCTAGATTTTTTAGGGTTATTCGAATCCCTTGAACCCGAAGGTGAGCCCAATCACCAAGTCCTTATTGTAGTTATATAACTTTTAACCTTAAAAAAATCATGTTAGTTTTTAGGGTAAGAACTTAAACCGAATATATTATACAGTAGAAGGAGCAGCCTACATCTTAATTATATTCTTGTTTATAAATAAAATATTTAAAACATATTAATATTGGGGTTGAGAAAGAAAACAAATCCCTCTTCATTCACAGGGAAAAAGTTTGGGGGTTTATTGAGTTTTTCAAAATCACAAACCATCTGCAGGTGATGAATTTTAGCTTCACTATACCACAGTCCTACACTACAACATTCTTCGAAATTCCCTACTGCCAAACTCCACAATCTGTTCACTAAAACATTTATTGTATTATTAAATTATATTTACGCTGGAAAAAAGTAAAAAAAAAAAAAGTAACTTTTTAAAAAAAATAATAAAAAAAAACTCCAAGGGTTGGTTCAAAATTTTCATGAAAAAAATGTCCCTTGAATTATTTTTATAATTTTCAAAATCAAAGTCTACCAGTTTCGCTGTTTAAAGGGTTTCCATAAATGAATTTAGAACTGTTTAGTTTTAGCTTATATGTGTAATTCCAGAGAATATGCACAATAATAATATAAAAGTCATACGTGAGGTCATGAAATAAAGTCATAAGTGCTATTTGCTGCCGAAAAAATTGTATAACAAGTCACATAGATAAGAAATTAAAACTTTACTCACGGTTGAATGATACTTGCTGGTTAGAAATCAATAACAGATACAGTTGATACTTTTTTTAGTAAAGGGTCACCTCTCCTCGTCAAAAAAACAATTAAAATTGGCTGGATATTTGACTATGACTGCATGGAATAAGCGAGTAACTCCTAACCTCGAAACGAGATAACTAACTGTACACACCTTGTTTGGCAGACTTTGTTCGCACTGTGAACAATAATACCTGTAAATATAAAGTAACATACCTACCCCAAACCACGTATTATTTTATCATATCCCATTTCAATTGATGTCTCTCAAAATATTTTTTATAGATTTTATCAAATGAGTGTCTTTAATGTGTACACAGCCGTCGTAAAAATATCAGATGTAGCATCTTGAATACTCCTCACCTATTTATTCAAATTTTTTACATAATAAAAATAATATTACGCATGCTATTCTTAGGATGACATCAAACTATCTCAACTGGGAGAGTTATAGTATTGTCAGAAAATGTCAGCTTATTAGCTGATATTAGCATTACAGAAAATAACATTTATTTATAATTTTAATGACGATATAAGTTTAAAGAGTATTTAATTTAAATGTAATTATTTTAACTCTAATAATAAACATTCATTAGAACAGTCAGTTAGAACATAATTAACATCGCGTTGGCAACTGTCAGTTATTATTATAAAGGCATAATATTTCGCAATGTAATTTCACGTAATGATCTGCGGATGGTGAAAATAAAACGGGCGAGGAAGTAAACAATTGCCCTGCTATTGCATATATCTGCTGTGTTTTCATTTTGCAGCAGTGTTTACATAACCTTCTAATCCCTAAGAAGACGTTTTTCCTTAGTGCTGTGCTGAGGATGAAATGCAGGTTTCGTGGTCGAACTGAAGTAGAGGTTTATAAGTAGAGGAAGGTTTATTTCAATGCTGGCCTTCTGTACAGACTACTTCGAAGGACATGCTATCTCTAAATAGAAAATAAATTACTATTCTACAAAGTTATACTAAATCCAATCTGGAAATACGGAATAGAGCTATGGTGGACAGCAAAACAAGTCTAACATCAAGCGTATCTAATCCTTTTAATCAAAAGTCCTGAAAACAATAGTAATTCTTCTTATTACCGCAGCTACAATTCGCTTCATAGCAATCTGAATATACTCTACATTCATAATCTACCATTCAATGGAGATCTCGTCAAATATCATAGCAGTCCAAAGCATTTTGATTTCTCAAAAATGGTCATTGTATGTACCCTAGGATTTTCATTGGTGTTGTTTTACTCTTTTATTTATTACATAAAAATCAATGAGACGTTAAGTAAAGTACCGAATATGTAACTTCATCAATTTTGAATCATCTAAATTGATCTAAAATAAATATTAATAAAAAGTCAAAATATCCCTCATTTGTCATGTCCCTATGCGTCAAAGATTATACCTACTTTTGATATTTTTGGGCATTTTTCAACACCAACCAGCCAACTGAAGGGGTTCTGCCAACTGATTTTACTAAGGTACAGTTTAGCGGTAGATAATATCATTGAACATTTATAATAGTAATAGCATTGTTTACGTTTAAGTAACAAGTTGTTTGTACAACGTGTACTGCAGTTGAGACTTATGGTCCCTCTCCTCACTCATATGTTGTAAGAAAAATCCTTTGCCACGTGAACCAAAGGAACATATTACTATTTGTTACTATGATACCATGTTAGTATGCAGTGTGTAGTCTTTGAAAACAGTTCAGGGCAAGACCAACACAAGGGCATGTATACAACAGCTATAATTATAATGTTTAGAGACCAGATTTTCATGAAGTAAGAACAAAAACGGTCCGTAAAAAATTCAAAATATGCTAAGTCGGTCAGTAAAGATTCCAAAAGGTTTACTTACAGCTTTTGTGTATATAACACAGTAAAACTTGCAAACAACATATTTGTAGCTTAATCCATGATTTTAATACACGAAAATATTATATATCACATATCGTTACCAGGTAAGCAATAATTCCTGACCTAACTCTTCAGGAGTCGAGAGGAACTTTCCATTAATGGTATCAGGTTTGATGCTGAGCCTCAGCGTATTGTTTACAGGACTAAGAATTGTTTTCCAAAATATAAAGTATACAACGTGTAATCTTTGGAAACAGCGCGGGACAGGTCCAACAGAAAATCGTGTATACAACGATTTTTATGATTATAATGTTTAGGGACCTTACTTTTGTGAACTAAAATTAAAAACGTGCCGTAAAAACTCAAAATCTGCTAAGTCGGTCAGTAAAGATTCCAAACGGTTTACTTACAGCTTTTGTGTATATAACACAGTAAAACTTGCAAACAACATATTTGTAGCTTAATCCATGATTTTAATACACGAAAATATTATATATCACATATCGTTACCAGGTAAGCAATAATTCCTGACCTAACTCTTCAGGAGTCGAGAGGAACTTTCCATTAATGGTATCAGGTTTGATGCTGAGCCTCAGCGTATTGTTTACAGGACTAAGAATTGTTTTCCAAAATATAAAGTATACAACGTGTAATCTTTGGAAACAGCGCGGGACAGGTCCAACAGAAAATCGTGTATACAACGATTTTTATGATTATAATGTTTAGGGACCTTACTTTTGTGAACTAAAATTAAAAACGTGCCGTAAAAACTCAAAATCTGCTAAGTCGGTCAGTAAAGATTCCAAACGGTTTACTTACAGCTTTTGTGTATATAACACAGTAAAACTTGCAAACAACATATTTGTAGCTTAATCCATGATTTTAATACACGAAAATATTATATATCACATATCGTTATATAAAATAATATAAAAGTATACAACGTGTAATCTTTCGAAACTGCGTAGGAAAGGTCCAACAGAAAATCGTGTATACAACGATAATGTTTAGGGACCTTACTTTTGTGAACTAAAATTAAAAACGTGCCGTAAAAACTCAAAATCTGCTAAGTCGGTCAGTGAAGATTCCAAAAGGTTTACTTACAGCTTTTGTATATATAACACACAAAACATGCAAACAACATTTTTGTTACTTAATATGTAATATTAATACACGAAAAGCTCATCTAACATGGTTGAAATCACAGTAAATTTGAAAAAGTGCTTTTTTTTTGGTGTAATAAATAAATAAAACATGATGGAAGAAAAATTAACATATTATGAAATTGCTTTCCATATTGTTGGTACATAAAGTGCCTACAAAATATTTTTAAAACAATACTAAAAATCAATAGACAGTAAAAAAAAAAACTTAATTTTGAACACTTTCATAAATATCTACAATGTCGTACATTTCAAATTTTTTTGCCACAAAAATTGTGTCGTCTGTTACTTAAGATGTTATTTAACATAAATGTTCCAAGTGCAGTGAAATTTTGCATTTGAAATTCTTCCAGTTTACCGCTCCTGCGCTAACTATACAAGTCGTTTTCATATCGCTCTGCAACAAACTGTTTTTTGTTACCGTTCGTAGGAAGTGCCTTCTGGTTCGTAAAACTGTTCCAGCCTACCCTTGCGTGAACCGTTCGCGGAGGACTGTCTACAGGTGAGTGGGAAGAGAAGCAGTGGGCATTACTGCTAACGTAAGTTTTTCACCTCACAATTCGTACAGAAGGCAATGCAATGCGGTAGCAGCTGTGGTGAGAGTGGGGAGTCCGGCTGGCCCTCAGTACACTCTCTATAGCCTCCTGGTAGCGTCGCAGGCTCGTATCACAAATAAGTGCGTTTGAGGCTACATTATATTGAATATTTTTTATTTAATTAAAAATTATTTATTATTCAGAAAAGTGCCACTGAGTATGAAACATGCATTTCTATCAGTAGGTTATATCAGAAAATAAGAAAAAACGCTCAAGATCACCAGTCAAACGTAAGCCGTTGCGATCTAATCGAAATATCGTCCCAGTAAATTCTTCAGCACCCAGCAGCGCTATGGAAGAGATACCATCACAACCCAGCACATCAAAACAAACAACAACTCATGAGTCTCCATTTTTCACACCCAATACTTACGAGGTGTTGAAAAATATTGAGGTAGAGGACATGGACTCTACAACACCCACACAGCCCAAGCCACCAGCGATATTCGTACGCAACATTAGTAATTTTAAATTACTATGTACTCAATGGTGCAAAATTGTAGGTACAGGCAAATACACTTGCCTCAATCGATCTCCCGACACATACCGAGCAATTATAAAATACTTAAAAGAAACCAAGGCCGACTTTCATACCTACCAACTAAAGCAAGAAAGATCGCTGCGGGTGGTGATTAGAAACCTGCATCCCACAACACCAGTGGACGAGATAGAAAACGAGCTGATAAGTTTATGATACAAGGTTCGCCAAATTACGAATGTGCTCCGTGGGGAAAGACAAGAAGATGATACAAGTGTTAAGACACCACTGCCCTTATTCTTTGTGAATCTAGAGCGAACTGCTGGAGTGGAAAAAATCTACGAGCTTACCCACTAGTTTTACACAAGAGCACAGGTCGAAAAGCATTACCCGAAACGAGACGTCCAATGCCATAATTGCCAGGCATATGGGCACACAAAATCGTATTGTCATCACCCTCCCAGGTGTGTAAAGTGTAGAGGGCAGCACAAAAGCGAATTGTGCAAAAAGCCCCTGAAACCCCCTTCTGTATGCGTGCTCTGCCAGCAACTACAAAGGATGCAAAGCTTAAAGGATTCTCAAGTCCAGGAGCGAGCAACGTCGTCGGCCAGAAGAAGAGGCCAATCAAAGGTACCTCAAGGAGCGGCCCCGCCAGAAATTTGAGGTCTTCAGTCTATTTTGCTGATGCCGTTCGCAACTGAGAGCAGTCACAGGCATTGCCTACTCCTCCTCCGCAAGTTCTTCTTCCCCAGCACTCCGTTCATCCCAGCAACCAGCAAACTCAATCCCACCCTCAACCACACATCTCACATATTCCTCTAACTTTAATCTCTTTAGATCTCACTTGTCTATTAATATTAAGATCATTCCTTACAGAGTTCAGAACTCTAATTACGCCTCTAATTTCCCTTTTTACAAATCTTGTCACCTACCTCATCCCCATTAAACAAAACCCATAAGTGGATCCTTGCGACTCCTTATCCATTCTCCTTTGGAATGCGAATGGTGTTCGCACCCACACCAATGAATTGAAAGCACTACTTCACGACAAGAACATTGTAGTAGCCATCATTACTGAAACAAGACTTACGAGTAACGAACCATTTACATTTCGACTGCACTAGACTTATCGAACTGACCACCCAGATAGAAGATCACCGCTGTCATTGTCCATATTTCCATTTCCAATAACATAGTCCTTTCATAGCACAAGATTTCTTCAGTCCACTGCAGTGTCAATCAACACCTTCGCATTTCCCCTTACTCTAGCCTCAGTGTACTGCCCTCCCAATAAATCCATTTCTGATTCCCAGTTCTTTCTACTTCTCTCTGGACATCATTTCCTTGTGGGTGGGGACTTTAACGCAAAGCAACCACATTAAAGCTCAAGATCCACAAATACACGAGAACGTTCTTAGAACTCGCGAAGAAACTTTGCTCCACTATCTCTCCCGACACAGCCGCCTTTGGCCCTCTGATTCCAACCGAAACCCTGATCTCCTTGACATATTTTTCTACGATAGTATAGGAAACACTAAACACTAAACTTTAAACTATTCACACACGTCCTTCATTTATCATGGGCACAATGATAGCGACCACTTCCGCCCGATTCTCACAGACTCTGTAGACCTCAAAGTACCTCTGAAAACATCCCAAGACAAAGATGATGCATGCATTCTTCCACTACTCTGATCTAGATGTTGGCCTGGGAAGCATCGTCACCCCACAGTCATCCAAAATTCACAATCAAAATCCTTTACCTCATTGTCTCAACGACCTAATCTAAACCAAACGCCACTAGAGAATAGTCTGGCAAAGATCCTGACATCTTGCTGATCGTCGCTCATATAATCAGTACTGCAAATTGGTAAAGGGGCCATTGGCACCCTTCCGTTCTTAATATTTTTATTCCCATCTCTCCTCTCTGTCTACCAGGGATAACTCCTTGTGAAATCTAACTAAGAAAATCCTAAAATATCATCCTGTTTCACACCAACTCCATCGTGATGAAGGTTCCAGGGCAGCTTCGAATGATAAGAGGTCGGAAGAATTCTCCATCATTCCCGTACTTTTACGCCTCACCTTACTCCTCTAGTAATACTCATCGCACAAATGTTGAAGATATCCTCACTTCACCTATCCCTCTCTCTCACTTCAACCGAAAGCCGTTAACCCCTCTGAGGTTAAATATCTTCTGAAAAAATTACCTTAACGAAAATCTCCAGAATATGAGCTCCTTACTTCTTAAATTCTTAAACAACTTCCTTCTAAAGCCATAATCTTCCTAACCTACATTTATAATTGTATTATCCGAACCACGCAATTACCTCTCCTTTTGAAACACTCCAATATAGTCCTATTCGCCAAACCCGATAAACCACCAAATGACGCCTCATCTTACCATCCAATTAGCCTACTCCCTATCCTCTCAAAAATTTTTAAAAACCTCCTATTAAAACGCCTACTTCTGATTGTGAAATCCAAACACTTTTATGCTTCTCACCAGTTTGGTTTCCGTCAATGACATTCCACTGCTCAACAATGCCTTCGGGTTTTTGATCACATATCCACGCCTTGAAACCAAACTATACAATACTGCGGCCTTACAGGACATAACTCAAACTTCTGACAGGGTCTGGCACGCAAGGTTTGCTTTACAAGCTCAAATGATATTTACGGCATACCCTATTCCTGATTCTACTGTCTTACCTTTCAAACCGCTTCTTCCAAGTCCACTGTGGTTTTGAATATTCTAACTACTATCCCAAGCAGGAGTTCCACAGGGCACCGTCCTGAGTCCCATCCTTTATAATCTATACACCGCTGATGTCCTCTCTATCACCAACACCTTCTTAACAAAATTTGCAGATGAAACTGGAGTCCTGTAATCCCATTCAGACCCTAATATAGCATCCCGAAACCTTCAAAAATACCTTGATGAGATCGAGCGAATCAAAGTCAATGAAGCAAAATGTTTCCACATAAACTTTACCCTCTGCCGCAAGTCCTGTCCGTTAGGTTTTTTAAATTTCATTCTACTCCCTGTGTCTGAGACAGTAAGGAATTTAGGCTTCCATTTCGACAAAGGACTGACATGGAACGTACACTCGAGGCTAAATAGACGTCAGAAACAAAACCATTCATAATGATCTTAATATACCCTACATTCTTAAACTCATCCCTTCCAAGTTCAGGAAAGTCCACAGTACCCAATCCAACCACCCTTATTCCCCACCACAGTCATTGCACTGCACCACTTATCCCTATAAACCTCCTCAGAGACTAAAGCGGCAGTGGCCTTGTACCTGCTATAAATAAGTAACAATGGGAGTCCTGGCATTGGTCAGTTTCTCCGATCATGTCCCGAGTGTCTGTGGCTCTCACGCTCTTCGTCAGCCTCTGCGGGCTCTTATCGAGTGACCTGGCTGACGAAGGAGCGTGGGAGACTTCCCAATAGTCAGCTTCTTCCTTCACACCCGAGGGAGGTGACAACCATGTGGATTGGGAGTGCCTTTGGGCTGTTTGTGAATATAGCATGAATGATCGGGTGAATGAAAATTGTAAAATTTAATTTTAATTGTAAAATCAGGCAGATTGTAATTTTATCATAATGAAGTAGTTGTTGAAGTATAGAGATCTATAAATGTAAGGGCCCCTTTCATCGCTAGTTTCAACAACAATGAAAGTGAAGGTGGTTAATAACTTTAAAATAAAAACCTTATTTAATATTGACTGAGAGATTATAACTGACTACATGTAACCCCAATATATACAAAAGTGAATAATGAAAGAAAAGAAACAAGTAATAATTAATTATTTACAAGATTGATAGGTATTATATACTACTTATCGTCATATAAGTCACAGATAAGATAATGTTGAATGTTATGAGTGGAGTGGGGCTTTAACTGACCATCGCGTATATGTCATGATCTCCTATTTTTTGCGATATTAAGTTTACAAAGTTGGCACCTTACCTACTAATCCTTGACACAAATCGTGGTAAAAGTTCATGCTGTAGAATGCTAGGAATAGATTTTTTATATAGATTATATAGATAGATAAGACCTCGTTGGAAAGATTTTTTATTTTATTTTACTCTAATTCTCGGTTATGAAAAAGGATACAAAAGATTATTCTGTCTAAAATAACGAGATAAATACTGATATATAAAAAGTACCTGATTTGCAATGTACGTTAATTTGAGACCGTCTGTCGTTTTCTATATTTTTTTCACAACAAGAACAAAATACCACCTTCCAATCAACCTTTAATTCAAGAAAAGAATTTATCCATTTTAAAAGAGATATGCCAGAATTTGAAATGGTATCATAAAATTATAAAACAGCTATATTGCCTTTCCAAAACTGATAATTTCTTCTTTACTGAAAAAGCGCTTTCGAAAGCTCTAACCTACCGTATTCAGTTATCTCTTTTTTTATACAGAGTGAAAGAAAAAGTGACAGGTTAAAAATAACCGTCGCGTTAGGAGATAAACTAAATTCTGTTATTATACGTAACAATGGCCACAGTCTTAAAATAAAATATTATATTCCATTGAACTGTACTGAAGTTCGAAATTGTCTTTCTATTCTAGTACAATTAAAATGAAAAATATAACAAATATGTAGAGATAAATAAAGCTGTTATATAATTTGAATCAATCCATTGTTTCAGTTTTGATAAAACACATCATTTTTTGGCATATTTGACATAAAACAAGTACGAAATCTTGATAACACGCATTGTTTCTTCGTGTTTAAGAACTGTGCGATTCTGCGAGTTACTACAGTATTTTCCGGGTTGCTGTCTTGATGGTAATATTATCATTTCTCTACGTTTAACATTACTAGTAAAATCAAATAAAGTTAATACGAACTGTAGCGACCGCTAACTACATAAGATAAATCACCCTATACTCTATTGTATTACCAAAATATAAGTCATTGTAAATATGTTAAACAATAAAAAATTCGGGGAGCCAATTAGTTATCATCATTGGGTACTACATTAGCGATTGGCTACTGGCTACTGGCAAGGCCAGCTAGGTAGTTAAGCCCACCGGTTTGGGTCCTGTATATCATTCTCCTGTCAACTACTGGCTCGTGGCTACCCTGCTTGAAACTTTGAATCTTGACTGCTTCTTTATGAAAAACCTCTACATCTCTTTCCCTCCTTGCCTCGCTACATTTTAGTCCGGCGTTGTCAGACCTCACACCTTTCTAGTGGGAATCTCAGCCTTCGTCTCGCTAAATCTAGCCCCTCCATGAAAAATACCTCTCCCTAGTGGACAACGGTTGTCGTGGCCTTGCAAACTTACCAAGCAGTGTCTCCCGCGACAATTCAGTCTGCCTCTCTCCGTTTCACACCCGCCTTGGGGATCCGGACGGATTTCGCATACCCTTAGATACCGAGTGTGAATTCGTGGTCATTCCAAGACCACAGAAGCTACCTACCTACCTACCCTATACCTCTTCTCCTGAACATAGTGCACTGAACGTATTCCTTTTTTGCGTTAAACATAAAAAAACATAATTTGATGAAATTGAATCAATTGTACGGCATTGTACAATAAGAATCTAATTTGAACAATCAATTCCAAAATATGTAAATTTGTGCAAAATAAAATTGACGATAAGGTTCATAAAATACTCACAGAGCAGAAACAGCTGCGAATCAAAAAGAAATCAGCTTAAGGTCTCGCCTCCGTACAACGACCTCTAGCGGGGCCTTGACGCAATTTGGTTGTTAAGAATTAGGTGATGTGGTATAGAGGAGCAATGTAAGTTGAAAAATTATCATTACTACACATTTGTGTGCATTAATTAACTATCCACTTGGAAAAATAGTTGCGTGCCTTAACCATAAGTTCGTCTTGATAGTTCAAAATTGTGATTGCAATTGGGGAGCATTTTTCAATAGACGACCTATCTTTTAAGCGTATATATTTTTGTGCGTGATGGTGACACATCCAACATAGTTATTTATTATGCAATGGAATTTTATATTTCTAAGTTAAAAAAATCGATTTATATGTGATTTATAAAGCAATAAATTGTATTTTGCCGCAAAAATAAATATAATTATAATCCGTTAAATATTCATATCATGTAGTATACTAATCAAAAATAAATGACCTAAGATGTGTGATTTTAAGAGAACTTTAATTTATAACTAGATTAATTTTAACATTTCGAAATTACAAAAAATGATGAGTTATTAATTGATTATCATCCATTCGGTTTTATTATTAACACTTCTGGAGCATCCCTCTTTATGAAACTGATGTAATGTCTGAAATTGCAAACGAAAATATTGATAATAGGATAGTCCTAATGACGATCCTAATTTTATATCCTAATGATACATGTTTTAAATCTTAATTTAACACCTGGCACATATAACAAAATATTTATTTGGCAATTGTCATGTAATAGATTTTTGGGTTACCGTAATAATAATGATTTTATGTTAAGGAAGTTAAATAAATTAAAGTTTTTATTCATGCACAAAATTTGCAGTTGCTTTTAAAATTATTACACATTAGTACCTGCTAAAATTTATTTATTAAAAATTAAAAAAAAATAGTGCTAAAATTGACAAATATTACAGATATGATAATCACAGTTACAATATAGACACATTAACGACTAAATTATTCATTATTAACTAGTTGTATTATCAATTTATTATTATATTTAAACAATAAAACATTTAGTCAATAAAAATCATATAAATACAGCGGTTCATACATCGTCTTTATTATGTTATTACATATCTTCTATATCTCTATATAATTATCATATAACTTCTCTACATTCATAAGTGACACAACTATGAAGGGAGTGTGTTCTTCTGTGCCTTACTAGTAACCTAGACGTAGTATAACCAATGTTACAGATGGCACATTTAAAAGGTCTCTCTCCTGTATGAGTTCTTTTGTGTCTTGCTAGGCTACCAGACGTAGAAAAACCTTTACTACAGATGTTACATACGAAAGGTCTCTCTCCTGTATGAGTTCTTTTGTGTTTTTTTAGGATACTAGACGTAGTAAAACCTAAGCAACAGATGTCACATACGAAAGGTCTCTCTCCTGTATGAGTTCTTTTGTGTGTTACTAACTGACTAGACGTAGTATAACTATTGTGACAGATGTCACATATAAAAGGTCTCTCTCCTGTATGAGTTCTTTTGTGTGTTTCTAAGTGACCAGACCTAGTAAACGGTTTGTTACATATGTGACATATGAAAAGTCTCTCTTCTGTATGAGTTCTTTTGTGTGTTTCTAAGTGACCACACTGAGTAAAGCCTTTGTTACATATGTTACATATGAAAAGTCTCTCTTCCGCAGATGTTCTAATGTGTTGTGTCAATTGACTAGACATAATGAAACCTTTACTGCAGACGTCTCAATGAAAGGTTTCTCTCCTGCAAATAGTGTCTAATGATCCTTTAAACTACAGTCATCTGTGTGTACCTTCCCATTAACTTCACTTTCCAATTCTTCCTGACCAATGATTGTAGTGTGAACCTTTACCTGCTTTTCAAGTAATGCATGTATCCATATGTTCAAACCTTTATCTTCATTAGCCTAAGTGCTCATGGTGTTTAGGGGCTGCAATTTGTCATCACAAATATCTTCTTCAGTATTGCTATTATATTCTAGTAAGTGAATGCTTTAGCCTAGGACTGTATCTTTAGGAAGCCTTGGAGCATAAACTTGATTGTCCCACATAACAACTTTTAAATTGTAGTAACGAGTAGATTAGCTTTAATATTCCACCTCAATACCTGAAAAAAACGGATAGTTAATTGTATTTGTAATAAAGAAAACATAGATTTAAGGGGTGAAGATTTTATTTCAATTAGGAGATAAACAGACAATAGTACAGGCAGGATCAAATCCGTCATTTAAATGAGATTTACTTTGGTTAATTAAAAGAATTTAAATTATAAGCAATTTTATACAATAAATTTTATCAGTTTGTGTAAACATACGTATTTTACTAGGTTATAATGTTTAGTACAATCCATTCAATTGTATTTGATTATCAGAATGAAAAAAATAAGATATCATAGTTCCGTGTGAGCAGGTTGGTAGTGAGGAAAGGTGACTATGACAGAATAGAGGGAAGTGGAGAGTGTTGAACCAGACGAAGTAGAGGTTCGTGGAAAGGGTTGACAGGTTGCGGTTGCCCTACGTTAGCTGCAGTAGCTGGAGGCTTTAACCTTTTGTACGACTTGGTGGGCTCGGAAGTGTCAACTTGGAAGTGAGACAGGGAAAGTGGCATAGTCATTCCCTCCAAATTGAATACCTGGTTTAGAAGGTGTCGCTAATTATCGCCAGGATAGGTGAAGCGATATGGTGATGGGGGGGGGGGGGGGGTCACATTCACACGGCATCGTAACGCCGGTCGGAGACTGATTCAGTGCATATTCAGATTAAGTCGGTTTTAATGTATCTTGTGAATTGATAAGCGTAGACTAAAAATTAGTTTGGGGGGCAGGAGATTAGATATTTTTTTTTAGATTCAAATCAAGCCTTTATTAATTACAATCTGCCTTAATAGGCAATATGTGTTCAATGTTATCATTCATACCATATTTACAATTCTTCGTTCACTCACTCATTCTTCAATATTCACTTGCATCCCAGAGACCTCACATATCCGCATTATTGTCACCCCCCCCCCTCACAAGTGATAGAGGAAGGGTACTCAGCAACGTCATCGGAGACATGTGGAGGGTGACGAAGAGCGTAACAGTCGCTTAGGGGATAATTGAGGTAACTGGCCATTGCCTGGAGACCCACGGTCACGAATTTATAGCAGATCACGAGGCCATTGCCGCTTTAGTCTCCTAGGAGAATTATAGGCATAAGTGGCACATCGAAATCACTGTGCTATGGAATTAGGGTGGTTGGATAGGTTACTATGGATTCTCATGCACTCGGAAGGGGTAAGTTCGAGCTTGTAGTCTATATTCAGATGTTTATACAGGGTTTTGTTACTGACGTAATAAGGGGCATTAACTATTGTTATCAGGACTTTTGATTGAAAGGATTGGGTGCACTTTTTCCTGTCTCCCAAAGCTCTATTCAGTAGCCCAGATTGACTTAGGTATAACTTAGTAGATTATAAACTTATTTTCTATTAAAAGAATCGATCTCCTTGAATTATTCTGTTAAGTTGTCCAAATCGTCTGTATAATTCATG
This sequence comes from Acanthosoma haemorrhoidale, assembly GCA_930367205.1. Lineage (NCBI taxonomy): Eukaryota > Metazoa > Arthropoda > Insecta > Hemiptera > Acanthosomatidae > Acanthosoma > Acanthosoma haemorrhoidale. The sequence goes on along the minus strand of OV884011.1, from coordinate 30,141,378 downwards.
TCTTTTCAGCCTCACGTATGGGTTCCATGTAAGGCTTTTCTTGAGATGGAAGCCTAAATACCGAACTTTCTTGGATACAGGAAGAGGAATTAAATTAAAAAGACTAATGGACAGTGCTTGCGGGAGAGGGTAAAAGCATGTGTGGGAACATTTTGCCAACACCCATTGGTAGCAATAATACTCGATCTAATCAAAGTGTTTTGAAGGGTATGGAATGCTATGTCGAGATAGGGGTTAGGTGACGTGACTGCAATGTTGCCAAAAAGGTATTGGGAGTAGAGGGGACATCAGCGATATATAGGTTATAGAAGGGAACCTCAGGCAGTGTTCCCCCTGCTTTTATGGGATAATAGTTAGAATATTCTATGATGATGATAATATGAGGCTATACAGCTTCATAAGGAAATTTTATAATGGAAGAAGAATATATAAGCATCAATTTAGGTTTTCAAAGACGAAAATAAAAGTAAATTCACGTCAGGTCTTAAATAATGAAGTATAGAAGGAAAACAACTAAAAACCATTATTAATGAAATCACACGAATGACCATTAATTCAGATAAAAAATCGTATGATTTATAATGCAATTTTCCATTAGTTAAATTAGATCCACATTCTCTGCCGTATACAAGAGGAACTGTGTCCAATTGTTGGCATAGTTGTGGTCGATATAGTTCCCAGTTGTCGTGACTATAGTCTTATTTCGTGTGGGATGGTATCACGACACACAGGTCGTCACAAGGTCCAGGATTTCACATGTATTTATCAACCGGCTGTTTTTTCTATAGCGAACAGTAAAGTTCTAACAGTGCTCGACAGAAAAGGGGGGGGGCTTTACCAATTGTCTCCCATTTTGGTTGACGGAGGCATTTTTCCACAGTGGGTGCTGTGCATTTAAGTCTCTGAAACGGCAGTGGCCTCGTGACCTGCTATAAATGAGTGACAGTGAGAGTCCTTGGAATGACCAGTTTCTTCAATCATGTCCTGAGCGTATGTGGCCGCTTCCTCTTTCGCAGCCGAAGGATCATGAGGATTTGGTAGGCCTCTGGGCTGTTTGTGAATATTGTATGAATGAGTGAGTGAATGAAGAATTGTAAATATGGTATGAATGAGAAAATTTATCTCAATTACTAATTGCCTAATAAGGCAGATTTTAATTTTACCATAGTATAGCTGTTTATCTATTTAAAAAAAAGAAGCATATTACTACCCTCGTGAGTATTCTACAATATCTAGCAATGTAAATCATTAAATAATAAAACAATCAGTGAATCTTGAATCATTTTATTACTTAGTTTTAAAATTTGTTCAAACTGAAAAATATTCCTGATGACCTGTGGTCAGCAATGGTAAGTACTCTCTGAGTTAACAAATTCGTTTTTGCAAACATTTTTAAAACTTATTTGAACGACTAAAACCACAATATAAACAAGATTTTTTGTTTTTTTTTTTTCATTTACGTAAATGAACAAATAAGATGTTACATCGTAAACTTATTTTACTTGTATAACAAAGACTGAAAAGCAATGGACAAAAATTAAATTAATAAATTATAATTATTTTTTTCTCGGTTGCTAAGATATACATAAGGTATACGCAAGATACCTCACTGGGTGATCTTCCTCTCACATTTCCTTCATGAAATTATTAACTATCATATAGACAGTACATTCGTTGATTATTTATTCATACACCAGGTGCCAATGACAAAATATAATTAAAAAAAAAAAGAATGAAAAAAGAACTCCAAGTATATTTTATTTTACTCACAAAAAAACAAACACATACTAAAATTTTACAATAAAAAACTAATTTTATTAAAAAAAGGGCCCTGTCACTACCCTCGTGAGTGTTCTGCAATATCTAGCAATGTAAATCATTAAATAATAAAACAATCAGTTAATATTTTATCATTTTATTACATAGTTTTAAAACTTGTTCAAACCACGTAAGGCAAAAATGCAATGCTACTTAAACTGTTCGGACAAACTGCTCCCTGAAGACATGTGGTCAGCAATAGGGACTAGTCTCAGTTCACAAATATGTTTTTGCAAACATTTTCAACACTTATTTGAATGACCGAAAAAACAATATAAGCCAGATTATTTTTTTAATTTCTTACGTAAATAAACAAATGTTTGATGTGTCATGAACTTATATTACCTTAGAACAAAGGCTAAAAAGCAATGGACAAAAATTAAATTAAGAAATTATAATTATTTTTTTTCTCGGTTGTTCAAGATCAATGGGATCATTTTCGGCCGCTGCTAAAATATTTTAGAACTGATACAACAAAAAATAGTTTCATTGAAATCACTGACTCTCGGCAACTCTTTGTAAGTCGGATAACCGTAAATCTAGATTGTTTAGGGTTATTCGAATCCCTTGAACTCGAAGGTGAGCCCAATCACCAAGTACTTTTTGCAGTTATATAACTTTTCTCCTTAAAAAGATAATGTTAGTTTTTAGGATAAGAACTTAAAACGATTATATTACGATACAGTACGAGGGTGGGCTGAACAGTTTCCGACCTAACAAAGCTTTTATTTTAGCTTTTATTTCACTAGCTTTTATTTATTTTATTATCATCTTCATGTTGAGGTTGGAAACTTTTCAGTCCACCTGTCTAGAAGGAGCAGCTTACAGCATAATAATATTCTTCTTTATAAATAAAATATTTAAAACATATTAATATTCGGGCTGAGAAAGAAAACAAATCCCTCTTCATTCACAGGGAAAAATTTTGGGGGTTTATTGAGTTTTTCAAAATCACAAACCATCTGCAGGCGTTGAATTTTAGCTTTGCTATACCACAGTCCTACACTACAACATGCATCGAAATTCCCCACTGCCGAACTCCACAATATTTAAACTAAAATATTTAATGGATTATTACATTATATTTACGCTTGGGAAATAAACTCACTAATATAAAACAAATAATGCTGATTTCAAAAATTTAACTCCATAGGTTGGTAAAAATTTTAATGAAAAATAGTTTTTTGAATTATTAATTTTTAAAATCAATCTCCCAGTATCGCTGTTTGAAATATTTCCACAAATGAATTTAGAGCTGTTTAGTTTTAGCTAATATGTGTAATTTCTTGGAGCATGGACAATAATAAAATAAAAGCCACACATGGGGTCATGAAATAAAGTCTTTGTTAAATGAAATAGGATATTTGTTGTGAAAATAAAATGGTATAACAATTCATATAGACGAGAAATTAAAACTTTACTTACGGTTAAATAAAACTTGCAGGCTACAAATCAATAACAGCCACAGTTACCATTTTTTTTAGGAAAGGTTCACCTCTCCTCGCCAAAAAAACAATTAAAATGGGATGGATATTTGCCAATGACTGCATGGAATAAGCGAGTAACTCGAACTAATCTCGAGACAAGATAACTAACTGTACACACTTGGTTTGGCAGACTTTGTTCGCACAGTCAGCAAGGGGTATTAGATTCTGTGTACATTAGTCGTGCAAACAGCTTTTTTTTTTTTTTAAATTGTTGAAAGATGTCTCCCTGTAAATATAAAGTAACATAGTTACCCCGAACCACGTATTATTTTATCATATGCCATTTCAATTGATGTCTCTCAAACTATTTTTTATAGATTTTATCAAATGAGTGCCTTTAATGTGTACACAGCCGTCGTAAAAATATCAGATGTAGCATCTTAAATACTCCTCACCTATTATATTAAATTTTGGCTGATGAGCACTATGTCTAAAAAAATGTCTGTGCCAGGATATCACATAGCTATCTCTCTCGTTTTATTCTTGGAATCTCCAGAAAGCACTGCCTGTTACTGACGGTCTTAATTTTTATTTATTAAACATTAAATACCTATTATTAATCGATCATTGACAACAATGACAATATTTAGTCACATTTTCAACATCATATTTTGTACGTGATATTATAACCAGTATTATTTTTTACAATTGAGGTAGGAAGGTAAAAAACATTTTTTTAAATGTAGAGGGTCTTAGATTCTATCAAACTAACATTCTGGATGCTTCAGAGTATGGTGGCTTCAGAGAACTGTGAAGCTTTCTCAAGTACTTGTAGCCTTCGAAAGTAACAGTTTATGGCAAAAACAGTTTCGTTCCATGGTTAGTGTTTACTATAATGAACAATTATACTTTTCTTTGTTTAAGGGAACCAGTCTGGTCCACTAATTTATTTAATTCCATTCCTCTCCCTGTATCCAAGATAGTGCGGTACTCATCCATTCCATCTCGACAAACAGCTGACCTGGAACCCACATACGCGGCTAAAAAGACGAGAACTAAACTTACGCTTTGAACAACTGTACAGACTACTTCGAAGGACATCCTATCTCTAAATAGAAAATAAATTACTATTCTACAAAGTTATACTAAATCCAATCTGGAAATACGGAATAGAGCTATGATGGACAGCAAAACAAGTCTAACATCAAGCGTATCCAATCCTTTTAATCAAAAGTCCTGAGAACAATAGTAAATTCTTCTTATTACGTAAGCAACAAATCCCTTCATAGCAATCTGAATATACTCTACATTCATAATCTACCATTCAATGGAGATCTCGTCAAATAACATAGCAGTCCAAAGCATTTTGATTTCTCAAAAATGGTCGTTGTATGTACCCTAGGATTTTCATTGGTGTTTTTTTACTCTTTTATTTATTACATAAAAATCAATGAGACGTTAATTAAAGTACCGAATATTAAGCAATACAACTCAACCTGTCCCTCTCCTTACCAACAACTGACTACCAGCCACTTCTTGTCTAATAATATTCATAACAAATATTTGTACATTGCACAGCAACGACTGTAGAAGCACCGATCGCGAGAAGGATAAGTCAGAAGCCATCTGCCTCTAGTGTCTAGCTGACTCTCTAGAATTTGACATCGTACGATTAAGGCGACGATGGTTCTCCGGAACATCCTACGTCTTAACATCAATAAGGTCATGGAAATCACACACTAATATGCTAAATAGTCACCCTTCTAAAAAGACAATGCAGTTCTCATATAAAAAATTTTATATTCATGCTCTTACCAAGGAGTTTGTAGCTTCATATGTTGTAAGAAAAATCCTTTGCCACGTGAACCAAAGGAACATATTACTATTTGTTACTATGATACCATGTTAGTATGCAGTGTGTAGTCTTTGAAAACAGTTCAGGGCAAGACCAACACAAGGTCATGTATACAACAGTTATAATTATAATGTTTAGAGACCAGATTTTCGTGCAGTAAGAACAAAAACGGTCCGTAAAAAATTCAAAATATGCTAAATCGTTGAGTAAAACCTCCAAAAGGTTTACTTACAGCTTTTGTGAATATAACACACTAAAACTTGCAAACAACATATTCGTAGCTTAATCCATAACTTTAATACACGAAAATATTATATATCACATATCGTTATATAAAATAATATAAAAGTATACAACGTGTAATCTTTGGAAACTGCTTAGGAAAGGTCCTACAGAAAATCGTGTATACAACGTTTTTTAAGATTATAATGTTTAGGGACCTTACTTTTGTGTAGTAAAATTAAAAACGTGCCGTTAAAACTCAAAATCTGCTAAGTCGGTCAGTTAAGACTACATAAGGTTTACTTACAGCTTTTGTATATATAACACACCAAAACATGCAAAGAACATTTTTGTTGCTTAATATGTAATATTATTACACGAAAAGCTCATCTAACATGGTTTAAATCACAGTAAATTTGATAAAGCACTTTTTTTTTGGTGTAATAAATAAATAAAACGTGATGGAAGAAAAATTAACATATTATGAAATTGCTTTCCATATTGTTGGTACATAAAGTGCCTACAAAGTATTTTTAAAATAATACAAAAAATAAATAGACCGTAAAAAAAAACAACTTAATTTTGAACACTTTCATAAATATCTACAATGTCGTACATTTCAAATTTTTTTGCCACAAAAATTGTGTCGTCTGTTACTTAAGATGTTATTTAACATAAATAAGGCATGTTCCAAGTGCAGTGAAATTTTGCATTTAAAATTCTTCCAGTTTACCGCTCCAGCGCTAACTATACAAGTCGTTTTCATATCGCTCTGCAACAAACTGTTTTTTGTTACCGTTCGTAGGAAGTGCCTTCTAGTTCGTAAAACTGTTCCAACCAACCCTTGCGTGAACCGTTCGCGGAGGACTGTATACAGGTGAGTGGAAAGAGAAGCAGTGGGCATTACTGCTAACGTAAGTTTTTCACCTCACAATTCGTACAGAAGGCAATGCAATGCGGTAGCAGATGTGGTGAGAGTGGGGATAGGCGTGGGGAACATGGCTGGCCCTCAGTACACTCTCTATGGTCTCTTGGTAGCGTCGCAGGCTCGTATCACAAATAAGTGCTTTTGAGGCTACATTATATTGAATATTTTGTATTTAATTAAAAATTATTTATTATTCAGAAAAGTGCGGCTGAGTTTGAAACATGCGTTTTTATCAGCAGGTTATATCACAAAATAAGAAAAAACGCTCAAGATCACTGGGACCTACGCCCACTCCGTCACCGGTCAAACGTAAGCCGCGGCAATCTAATGAAATATCATCCCAGTAAATTCTTCAGCACCCAGCAGCTCTATGGAAGAGATACCATCACAACCCAGCACATCAAAACAAACAACAATAACTCATGAGTCTCCATTTTTCACACCCAATACTTACGAGGTGTTGAAGAATATTGAGGTAGAGGACATGGACTCTACAACACCCACATAGCCCAAGCCACCAGTGATATTCGTACGCAACATTAGTAATTTTAAATTACTATGTACTCTATGGTGCAAAATTGTAGGTACACGCAAATACACTTGCCTTAATCGATCTCATGACACAAACGTTTTTCCGGACACTCCCGACACATACCGAGCAATTATAAAATACTTAGAAGAAGCCAAGGCCGACTTTCAAACCTACCAACTAAAGCAAGAAAGATCGCTGCGGGTGGTGATTAGAAACCTGCATCCCACAACACCAGCGGACGAGATAGAAAAGGAGCTGATAAGTTTAGGATACAAGGTTCGCCAAATTACGAATGTGCTCCGTGGGGAAAGACAAGAAGATGATACAAGTATTAAGACACCACTGCCCTTATTCTTTGTGGATCTAGAGCGAACTGCTGGAGTGGAAAAAATCTACGAGCTTACCCACTAGTATTACACAAGAGTACAGGTCCAAAAGCCTTACCCGAAACGAGACACGCATTGTCATCACCCTCCCAGGTGTGTGAGGTGTAGAGGGCAGCACAAAAGTGAATTGTGCAAGAAGCCCCTAAAATCACCTGCTGTATGCGTGCTCCGCCAGCGACTAAAAAGGCAGCAAAGCTTATAGGATTCTCAAGTCCAGGAGCGAGCAACGTCGTCGGCCAGAAGAAGAGAAGCCAGTCAAAGGTACCTCAAGGAGCGCCCCCGCCAGAAATTTGAGGCCTTCAGTCTCTTTTGCTGATGCCGTTCAGAACCGAGAGCAGTCACAGGCATTGCCTACTCCCCCTACGCAAGTTCTTCTTCCCCAGCACTCCGTTCATTTCCTTGTGGGTGGGGACTTTAACGCAAAGCATCAACATTGAGGCTCAAGATCCACAAGTACACCAGAACGTTGCTCTTAGAACTGGCAAGGAAACTTTGCTCCACTATCTCTCCTGACACAGCCACCTATTGGCCATCAGATCCCAACCGAAATCCTGATCTCCTTGACTTATTTTTCTACAATAGTTTGGGAAACACTAAACACTAAACTTTAAACTATTCACACACGCGCCTTGACGACCTCTCCTTCGATCATAGCCCTGTGATCTCTACCATTTCCCGAATTCCTATCTAGAAACTGCCACCTCCTTCATTTATCATGGGCACAGTGATAGGGACCACTTCCGCCCGAATTTTACAGACTCTGTAGACCTCAAAGTACCTCTGAAAACATCCCAAGACAAAGATGATGCATGCATTCTTCCACTACTCTGATCTAGAGATTGGCCTGGGAAGCATCGTCACCCCACCGTCATCCAAAATTCACAATCAAAATCCTTTACCTCATTGTCTCAACGACCTAATCCAAGCCAAACGCCAGTAGAGAATAGTCTGGCAAAGATCCTGACATCCTGCTGATCGTCGCTCGTATAATCAGTACTGCAAATTGGTAAAGGGCACCCTTCCGTTCTGAATCTTTTTATTCCCATCTCTCCTCTCTGTCTACCAGGGATAACTCCTTGTGGAATCTAACTCAGAATATCCTAAGATATCATTCTGTTTCACACCAACTCCGTCGTGATGATAGGTCCTGAGCTGCTTCCCACTCCTCACCTTACTCCTCTAACAATACTCATCGCACAAATGTTGAAGATATCCTCACTTCACCTATCCCTCTCTCTCATTTCAACCGAAAGCCGTTAACCCCTCTGAGGTTAAATATCTTCTGAAAAAATCACCTTAACGAAAATCTCCAGGATATGAGCTCGTTACTCCTTAAATTCTTAAACAACTTCCTTCTAAAGCCATAATCTTCCTAACCTACATTTATAATTGTATTATCTGAACCACGCACTTACAATTGTCATCACCCTCCCAGGTGTGTGAGGTGTAGAGGGCAGCACAAAAGTGAATTGTGCAAGAAGCCCCTAAAATCACCTGCTGTATGCGTGCTCCGCCAGCGACTAAAAGGGCAGCAAAGCTTATAGGATTCTCAAGTCCAGGAGCGAGCAACGTCGTCGGCCAGAAGAAGAGAAGCCAGTAACAGGTAGCTCAAGAAGCGCCCCCACCAGAAATTTGAGGCCTTCTGTCTCTTTTGCTGATGCCGTTCAGAACCGAGAGCAGTCACAGGCATTGCCTACTCCCCCTACGCAAGTTCTTCTTCCCCAGCACTCCGTTCATTTCCTTGTGGGTGGGGACTTTAACGCAAAGCATCAACATTGAGGCTCAAGATCCACAAGTACACGAGAACGTTGCTCTTAGAACTCTTAGAAACTTTACTCTCCTTTGGAAACACTCCAATATAGTCCTATTCGCCAAACCCAGTATACCACCCAATGACGCCTTATCTTACCGTCCAATTAGTCTACCCTAATCTAGTTCAGTCCTCTCAAAAATGTTTGAAAACCTTCTATTAAAACGCCTACTTCTGATTGTGAAATCCAAAAACTTTTATGCTACTCACCAGTTTGGTTACCGTCAATGACATTCCACTGCTCAACAAAGCCTTCGGGTTGTTGATCACATATCCACGCCTTGAGACCAAACTATACAATACGGCGGCCTTACAGGACATAACTCAAACTTCTGACAGGGTCTGGCACGCAAGGTTTGCTTTACAAGCTCAAATGATATTTACGGCATACCCTATTCCTGATTCTACTGTCTTACCTTTCAAACCGCTTCTTCCAAGTCCGCTGTGGTTTGGAATATTCTAACTACTATCCCAAGCAGGAGTTCCACAGGGCACCGTCCTAAGTCCCATCCTTTATAATCTATACACCGCTGATGTCCTCTCTATCACCAACACCTTCTTAACAAAATTTGCAGATGAAACTGGATTTCTGTCATCCCATTCAGACCCTAATATAGCATCCTGAAACCTTCAGATATACCTTGATGAGATCGAGTATTGGTGCAACCAATGGTGAATCAAAGTCAATGAAGCAAAATGTTCCCACATAAACTTTACCCTCTACCGCAAGTCCTGTCCGTTAGGTTTTGTAAATTCCATTCCTCTCTCTGTGTCTGAGACAGTACGGAATTTAGGCTTCCATTTCGACAAAGGACTGACATGGAAAGCACACTCGAGGCTAAATAGACAAAAACTAAACAGACGCTTTGGACAACTGTACAGACTACTTCGAAGGACATCCCATCTCTCAATAGAAAATTAACTACTTATCTAAAAAGTTATACCTATGCCATTCTGGGCATACTGAATAGAGCTATGGAGGACAGCGAAAAAGTCTAACATCAAGGGCATCCAATACATTCAATCAAAAGTTCCGAGAACAATAGTAAATGCCCCTTATTACGTCAGAAACAAAACCATTCATAATGATACCCTACATTCTTGAACTCATCCTTTCCAAGTCCAGAAAAGGCCACAGTAACCAATCCAACCACCCTAATTCCCCACCACAGTCATTGCACTGCACCACTTATCCCTATAAACCTCCTCAGAGACTAAAGCGGTAGTGGCCCTGTACCTGCTATAAATAAGTAACAATGGGAGTCCTGGCATTGGCCAGTTTCTCCGATCATGTCCCGAGTGTCTGTGGCTCTCGCGCTCTTCGTCATCCTCCGCGGGCTCTTATCCTGTGACGCGGCTGACGAAGGAGCGTGAGAGACTTCCCAATAGTCCGCTTCCTCCTTCAAACCGAGGGAGGTGACAACCATGTGGATTGGGGGTGCCTTTGGGCTGTTTGTGAATATAGCATGAATGATTGGGTGAATAAAAATTGTAAAATTTAATTTTAATTGTAAAATCAGGCAGATTGTAATTTTATCATAATGAAGTAGTTGTTGAAGTATAGAGATCTATAAATGTAAGGGCCTCTTTCATCGCTAGTTTCAACAACAATGAAAGTGAAGGTGGTTAATAACTTTAAAATAAAAACCTTATTGAATATTGACTTAGAGATTATAACTGACTACATGTAACCCTAATGTATACAAAAGTGAATAATGAAAGAAAAGAAACAAGTAATAATTAATTATTTACAAGATTGATAGGTCTTATATACTACTTATCGTCATATAAGTCACAGATAAGATAATGTTGAACGTTATGAGTGGAGTGGGGCTTTAACTGACCATCGGGTATATGTCATGATCTCCTGTTTTTTGCGATATTAAGTTTACAAAGTTGGCACCTTATCCCCTACTAATCCTTGACACAAATCGTGGTAAAAGTTCATGCTGGAGAATGCTAGGAATAGATTTTTTATATAGATTAGGGCCCTGTCACTACCCTCGTGAGTGTTCTGCAATATCTAGCAATTTAAATCATTAAATAATAAAACAATCAGTTAATATTTTATAATTTTATTACTTAGCTTTAAAACTTGTTCGAACCACGTAAGGCGAAAACGCAATGCTACTTAAACTGTTCGGACAAACTGCGTTCTGAAGACATGTGGTCAGCAATAGGGACTAGTCTTTGAGTTCACAAACTCGTTTTTGCAAACATTTTCAACACTATTTGAATGTCATGATCTCCTGTTTTTTGCGATATTGCGAAAGTTGGCACCTTATCCTCTACTAATCCTTGACACAAATCGTGGTAAATGTTCATGCTGTAGAATGCTAGGAATAGATTTTTTATATAGATTATAAAGATAGATAAGACCTCGTTGGAAAGATTTTTTATTTTATTTTACTCTAATTGTCGGTTATGAAAAAGGATACAAAAGATTATCCTGTCTAAAATAACGAGATGATTTCTTTTTTACTGAAAAAGCGCTTTCGAAAGCTCTAAGCTACCGTATTCAGTTATCTCTCTTTTTATACAGAGTAAAAGAAAAAGTGACAGGATAAAAATAACCGTCGCATTAGGAGAAAAACTAAATTCTGTTATTATACGTAACAATGGCCACAGTCTTAAAATAAAATATTATATTCCATTGAACTGTGCTGAAGTTTGAAATTGTCTTCCTATTCTACAATTATTAAAATGAAAAATATAACAAATATGTAGAAATAACTAAAGCCTTTATATAATTTTATTCGATCCATTGTTTCAGTTTTGATAAAACACACTCGTTTTTTGGCATTTTTGACATAAAACAAGTACGAAATCTTGATAACACGCATTGTTTCTTCGTGTTTACAAACTGTGTTATTCTGCGAGTTACTACAGTATTTTCCGGGTTGCTGTCTTAATGGTAATATTATCATTTCTCTACGTTTAAAATTACTAGTAAAATCAAATAAAGTTAATCCGAACTGTAGCGACCCCTAACTACATAAGATAAATCACCCTATACTCTATTGTATTACCAAAATATAAGTCATTGTAAATATGTTAAACAATAAAAAATTCGGGGAGCCAATTAGTTATCATCATTGGGTACTACATTAGCGATTGGCTACTGGCTACTGGCAAGGCCAGCTGGGTATTTAAGCCCACCGGTTTGGATCCTGTATATCTTTCTCCTGTCAACTACCGGCTCGTGGCTACCCTGCTTCAAACTCTGAATCTTGACTGCTTCTTTATGAAAAACCTCTACATCTCTTTCCCTCCTTGCCTCGCTACATTTTAGTCCGGCGTTGTCAGACCTCACACCTTTCTAGTGGGAATCTCAGCCTTCGTCTCGCTAAATCTAGCCCCTCCATGAAAAATACCTCTCCCTAGTGGACAACGGTTGTCGTGGCCCTGCAAACTTACCAAGCAGTGTCTCCCGCGACAATTCAGTCTGCCTCTCTCCGGTTCACACCCGCCTTGGGGATCCGGACGGATTTCGCATACCCTTAGATACCGAGTGTGAATTCGTGGTCATTCCAAGACCACAGAAGCTACCTACCTACCTACCCTATACCTCTTCTCCTGAACATAGTGCACTGTCGGGGCACATACCTATCAAAAAATGGAGTCAGATAGTAAAGCCGTCACGAAACGATTGTCCAGGTTGTAAACTCAAACAATCCTCACTTTATCACCAGGGAAAGAGTAACCCGGCACCACCCTCGTGACGACCCGACACAAACTTATTGAATTTAAACATAATAATTTCATTTGTAAATAGAATTGTATTTAGTTGAACGTATTCCTTTTTTGCGTTAAACATAAAAAAACAGAATTTGATGAAATTGAATCAATTGTACGGCATTGTACAATAAGAATATAGTTTGAACAATCAATTCCAAAATATGTAAATTTGTGCAAAATAAAATTGACGATAAGGTTTATAAAATACTCACAGAGTAGAAACAGCTGCGAATCAAAAAGAAATCAGCTTAAGGTCTCGCCTCCGTACAATGACCTCTAGCGGGGCCTTGACGCAATTTGGTCGTTAAGAATTAGGTGATGTGGTTTAGAGGAGCAATGTAAGTTGAAAAATTATCATTACTACACATTTGTGTGGATTAATTAACTATCCACTTGGAAAAGTATCCCTGGAGATCCTCCAGGCTTGCTTTGAAGCAAGTTGCGTGCCTTAACCATAAGTTCGTCTTGATAGTTCAAAATTGTGATTGTAATTGGGGAGCATTTTTCAATAGACGACCTATCTTTCAAGCGTATATATTTTTGTGCGTGATGGTGACACATCCAACATAGTTATTTATTATGCAATGGAATTTTATATTTATAAGTTTAAAAAATCGATTTATATGTGATTTATAAAGCAATAAATTGTATTTTGCCACAAAAATAAATATAATTATAATCCGTTAAATTTCCATAACATGTAGTATACTAATCAAAAATAAATGACCTAAGATGTGTGATTTTAAGAAATTTTAATTTATAACTAGATTAATTTTAACATTTCGAAATTACAAAAAATGATGAGTTATTAATTGATTATCATCCATTCGGTTTTATTATTAACACTTCCGGAGCATCCCTCTTTATGAAACTGATGTAATGTCAGAAATTGCAAACGAAAATATTGATAATAGGATAGTCCTAATTACAATCTTAATTTTATATCCTAATGATACATGTTTTTAATCTTAATTTAACACCTAGCACACATTTATTTGGTAATTGTCATGTAATAGATTTTTGGGTTACCGTAGTAATAATGATTTTATGTTTAAGGATTTAAATAAATTAAAGTTTTTATTCATGCACAAAAGTTGCTGTTGCTTTTAAAATTATTACTTATTATTACCAGCTAAAATTGAATTAATTAAAAATTAAAAATAAAATGGTGCTAAAATTGACAAAGATTGCAGATATGATAAAAACAGTTAAAATATAGACACATTAACGACTAAATTATTCATTATTAACTAGTTATATTATCAATTTATTATTATATTTAAACAATAAAACATTTAGTCAATGAAAATCATATAAATACAGCTGTTCATACATCGTCTTTATTATGTTATTACATATCTTCTATATCTCTATATAATTATCATATAACTTCTCTACATTCATAAGTGACACAACTATGAAGGGAGTGTGTTCTTCTGTGCCTTACTAGTAACCTAAACGTAGTATAACCAATGTTACAGATGTCACATGTGAAAGGTCTCTCTCCTGTATGAGTTCTTTTGTGTCTTGCTAGGCTACCAGACGTAGTAAAAGCGTTGCTACAGATATCACACACGAAAGGTCTCTCTCCTGTATGAGTTCTTTTGTGTGTTTCTAAGCTACTAGACGTAGTAAAAGCGTTGCTACAGATATCAAATACGAAAGGTCTCTCTCCTGTATGAGTTCTTTTGTGTGTTACTAAATGATCAGACGTAGTATAACAATTGTTACAGATGTTACATTTAAAAGGTCGCTCTCCTGTATGAGTTCTTCTGTGTCTTTCTAAGTTACCAGACTGAGTAAAAGCGTTGCTACAGATATCACATGTAAAGGGTCTTTCACCTGTATGAGTTCTTATGTGTGCTTCTAGGCTACCAGCCGTAGTAAAAGCTTTGCAACAGATGTCACATACGAAAGTTCTCTCTCCTGTATGAGCTCTTTTGTGTGTGACTAACTGACCAAACGTAGTATAACCATTGTTACAGATGTCACATATGAAAGGTCTCTCTCCTGTATGAGTTCTTATGTGTCTTTCTAAGTTACCAGACTGAGTAAAAGCTTTGCTACATATGTCACATGTGAAAGGTCTCTCTCCCGTATGAGTTCTTATGTGTGTTTCTAAATGACCAGACGTAGTAAAAGCATTGCTACAGATATCACATGTAAAGGGTCTCTCTCCTGTATGAGTTCTTTTGTGTGCTTCTAGTCTACCAGCCGTAGTAAAAGCTTTGCAACAGATGTCACATACGAAAGTTCTCTCTCCTGTATGAGTTCTTTTGTGTCTTTCTAAGTGACCAGACTGAGTAAAAGCTTTGCTACATATGTCACATATGAAAGGTATCTTTTCCGTATATGTTCTTACATGTTGTGTAAATTGACTAGACATAGCGTAACCTTTACTCCAGACGTCAAAATAAAAGGTTTCTCTCCTGCAAATAGTGTCGAATGATCCCTTAAACTACAGTCATCTGTGTGTACCTTCCCATTAACCTTCACTTTTCAATTCTTCCTGACCATTGATTGGGCAGTGAACCAACGCTTTACCTACTTTTTCCAGTGTATGCATGTACCTATATGTTCCTTTATCTTCACTAGCCTAAGTGCTAATGGTGTTTAGGGACTGCAGTTCTTCCTCACAAAGACCTTATTCAGTAGAGCTATTATATTCTAGTAAGTGAATGCTTTAGTCAAGGACAGTGTCTTTAGGAAACCTTGGAGCCTAAACTTGATCGTCCCACCTAACAACTTTTGAATTGTAGTGACGAGTAGATTAGCTTTAATATTCCCCCACAATACCTGAAAAACAGATATTTAATTGTATTTATAATGCATAATTTCTATTACAGTATGTATTTAGTATTTAGAGTTAGTAATGTATTTAGATTTACTCATTCATAAAAATAACGCTTTCCACGTCATCTTACTCTGCCGCTTCACTCTAGTTCGCCATCCATTTTGTACGGTAGACAGTTAAATAATGTTTGGAGAGGAGAATATTTTCAAAGAAATGAAAGAAAAGCTTTAATATGAAGTAAATGCTAAACTCTGGTATATACAAATATTAAGAGTTATGTTACTACATACTGGTTCGGATGTTTAGTGACGGGTGTCGGTGAACAAGTGGTCTGGGGCTAATGCTATGACACATATGTATAAGAGAAGGGCAGTTCCGGGAATAGGGAGCTAGGTCTAGGAAGGATGCGGTCGCTTACATAAAAATATCAGTTACTTCCATGAAGTCATGAGGCAGGTATACAGTTCTGCTCAACCACCTGCTACTTTTAGCATTATATATAACATTAGCATTACAATATTCATAGCATTATATAACTGACGATGAAAGTGACTGCATGAGTTCTTAAGGGTGTATAGGTTTGTCACTCAAGAATTTAAAATACTTCTTTATTATAGCATCAATGATGTTAGTTATTCATCAAGTCCAAATTGGTTTTAAGGATTATTAAGGTTATTGTTTCAGTAGATTTAAAATGATAAGAAAACATAGATTTAAGGGGTAAAGATTTTATTTCAATTAGGAGGTGTAACCGTTCTGAAATGGAACAAACGGTTTGTTGTACAGTTGGTTTAGGAAATAATTGTATTAACTTGTATTATTTGAGGTTTCCATTAATGTTTTATAATTTTGCAACCTAATGTTAATTCTAGATTTAAGTATTGATTGACATGTGATTTTTTTTCGATATTCCAATAAAATATTTCAAAGTGTTCTCCATATTCCCTGTTATTATTTTCCTAAATCCATGTGAAGTTCCTTTAGCTTGCCAACCATTTTTTCAGCGTTCCTCGACGAGTCTAGGAAGGAGCCAGGGATTACAAATTGGGGTCAGGTGTGGGGTAGGGTTGCAAGAATATCCCTATAGCACAGAAGTCGTGACCACGCTGGAAAATGGCGAAAGCAAAGCAAGCGGAACTGGAGAAGTTGGTGAAACAGCTACGAGCGGCAAACCAGAAGTTTGCCGAGGAAAATAAAACTCTGAAGTACGAGAAAGAGTCCTTAGCCCAACGGACCAGTGCGATGACGGCTTAACTGGAAAAAGGAGAACCGGGGAGCCGGGGAAAACGGGACCTAGGGTTGCAGAACCTGGTCAAGCCTTGGACAGGGACCCCGGGAAGTGGATTGGTCACTCAGTTTTTCAAGAAGTTAGAGAAGATAAGTGCAGTAGGGAATTGGACGGAGCAGGACAAAATAATGATTGCAGAACAGAAACTGGGTGGAGTGGCTGAGAAGTTCCTTGAGTCTAAGCCAGAGCTAGTAGGAGAGGGAGCGCCTTACGATATCCTGAAGAAAGAAGTGGTGAAGAGATTCGAGGATCCCAGAGAGAGAGAAAAACTGAAAAGGAGAGCTGAGTGAAGCGAGACAAGGAACAACCGAGCCAGCCAGGGTTTTCGCCGACAGAGTCAGAGCAATTGGAGCTCGGCTGATTGCAGATATAGACGGGGTAGAAGAGCGAGGCATACTCTCAAAGCACATTGAAAGTAGAGTGCTAGCGGCTTTCCAGGGAGGTCTCTTGCCCGAAACGGCGAGGCGAACGGAAATAGCTAGCATGACGCGGTACGAAGAGAAGTAAACTTGGAAGGCCAACAGGAAGAACCCAGTTGAGATGTTACCGCTGTGGGAAGGAAATACACTTAGCGAGAGGATGCCTCCAGGGCCCCGCACCGACACCTAGGGGGGCAGGTGACCGGCAGAATCGTCAATGCTTCGCATGCGGAAAGGAGGGGCATTTTGCACGAGACTGTAGGAGTCGACCGACCCCAAGATGGGAGCAACCAAGAAACGTCAACTCTCCTGCCGGCCCCGTAGACCCAAAAGCCCAAGACTTGTAGGACACCCCGACCACAGGTTCCATAGACAAAGGGGATACACTCGCCTAGTGATAGGGATAAGAGGAAGATGGGGTGGGACCATCTCAGTGGCGATGGAAATAGAAGGCGTGGCACATGACATGATGGTGGATACGGGAGCAGAGGTAACGTTGATCAGGCCGCTGTCCCCGGAATATACCTAGGGCCGGCTAGTCTACGGGCTAAGGGAGTGACGGGCCAACCACTTCAGATAGACGGGATTCAGCTGCTGCGATGTAAGCTACAAGGGAAGGAGTTTACACACCCCATCGTGATATCCCCACTGGATCTGCCCGGAGACGGAATCATCGGCATGGATGTGCTCACTAGGACGGGAGCGAAAGTGTTTGTCAGGGAACAGAAGCTATAGATCATCGAGGGAAGCACCGTCCCAGTTGTCCGGAGAATAGACGGAGGTAGCGAATAGATAGAGAGGCTGAGTCAAGCTGTCGAGAACCTGAACAAGAAGTGGAACTCAGTGGTAGAGCCATTAGAGGCTAGTGATGACAGTGACCCACGGAAGGAGAAGCTGAGAGAAAGAAACAGCAGAAAGAGAAAGAAAAGAAGGGCAGAAGCCCGCGCGGAGTGGAGAAGAGACTACCAGACAAGGGATACGGCCGACCAGGGGGCCCCACGAGAGGGAGAAGGAAGGGAGTTTGTAAGAAGCATTGCGCAGGTGAAGATACCACCCTACAGCGAAATCTTAACAAGAGGTCTTGTATCCGGAGAGGAACTATCGGACATAGCAATAGTGCCCGCAACGCTGAGGCAAAACGGTGCCCGAACAGCTCGCTGCTTATCTAGGATTGAAGATGGCAGCGTGTGGGTACAGGTGATCAATATGGGCCCCCAGGAAGTTTGTTTGGACCGAAATCAGACTCTAGGGGTAGCTTCGAAATGGAACCAGGGAAGCAACATTCTAACAAATGCCTAAAGGGAAGGGAAGGATTTCGAAGGGGACCGAAGGACAGCTGGATTCGGATTGATAAAAATGAAGGGCCCTGACTGGGCCATCTAAGCGAGAACGAGAGAAAAATGATAGAACCGCTACTGCGGGAGTATGAGGCCCTGTTCAACCCACCCGGGAAGGAAGGCTGCTCGGTAGGGGTTAGACACCAAATACCCACAGGTGAGAATCGCCCCGTAATGAAACGGCCGTACAGAGTACCGTTTCACCACCGCCCAATAGTAGAAGGTCACTTAAAAGAGATGCTGGACAATGGAGTGATCACTCACTCCACCAGCCCTTGGGCAGCACCAGTGGTGTGGGTTCCCAAGAAGAGCGAAGACGGGAGCATGAAGTTTCGCTTTTGCACGGACTTCCCAGGATTGAATGCGCTGACCCAAGTCGACGCGTACCTGCTGCCTCTAATACAAGAGACGCTAGAGATGCTAGGAAAGAGTCGAATTTTCTCCACCTTAGATCTAAGCAGCGGATACCACCAAATACCAGTAGCCGAAAAGGATCAGCCGAAGATGGCCTTTACCACTTTAGACGGCCATTACGAGTATAAGAAGATGCCGTTTGGGCTGGCGGGAGCCCCAGCGACCTTCCAGAGGACCATGGATCAGATCCTCGCAGGTATGAAGGGTCTAGAATGTTACGTATATTTAGATGATATCATCATCTTCAGTGAAGACTTGGAACAACATAGATACCGATTAGAACACGTGTTTGGCCGACTGAAGGAAGCAAACCTTAAACTGAACGGGGAAAAGTGTAAGTTCGCTGTTAGGCAAGTACGATACCTCTGCCATTTAGTGACCGAAGAGGGAGTCAAACCATATGACGGGAAAATACAAGCACTAAGAGGATTCCCGACGCCCGGTTCAGCGAGGGAGGTACGAGGCTTCCTGGGGTTAGCGGGATATTACCGGAGGTTTATTCCCCGCTTCGCCGAGATAGCCAAGCCGTTGACACTCCTTACCGGGAAAGACAAACGCTTCCAGTGGAAGAAAGACCAGGAAGTGGCTTTCCAAGAGCTGAAAGAGGCGTTGTGTACAGACTCGGTCCTCATATACCCAGATTTCAAAGATCCCTTTATTCTGGCAACCGACGCGTCTGGAGTTGCTCTAGGAGCCATCCTTTCCCAAGTGAGAAACGGACAAGAGAGACCGTTATCATATGCCAGCTGCCAACTACAGGCGGAACAGAACTACTTGGCTACGGAGTGGAAGCTGCTGTCGGTAATATGGGCCACGAAACACTTCCGGTGCTACCTACAAGGGCGGAAGCTCACCTTGGTAACGGATTACGCGGCACTGCGGTGGATGTTGCCCCTCAGGGATCCGTCGTCTCGACTGACGAGATGGGCGCTCCGGTTGGGAGAGTTCGACTACGAGGTAGTCCACAAACCCGGACGCAAACACACCAAGTGCGGTGGAGAGGTAACTTCAGAGGAGGCCCAGGACTACGAACGATATCGCCAAGACCAGCTAAAGGACGAAGAGTGCCAAAACTGGGCGAAAGGCAACCCCCGATTGTGCAGGTGGGACGAACAGGGGTTAATGTACCGAGGAGAGAACGACGAGCGAAGACAGTGGAAGGTGGTAGTGCCTCAGGTCAGGAGAAAAGAAGCTTTGATCGACCATCACAGCAGCGTGTGGGCTGGTCACCCCAGGGGGGAGGGGAGAGAACGCTTGCCGTCTTACGGCAAAGGTACTTCTGGCCTTCAATGAAGCAAGACGTAGAGGCGTTTGTAAAGACGTGTCAATCGTGTGCCACCCAGAAAACACCGGTGGGACGGACGGTACCAATTGAGAGGCCGTTCTTTCCATCGCGACCTTTCGAAATGGTGTCCCTTGACATAGTGGGACCCTTCCCAAGGAGCCAGGGGGGGAACAAATACCTTTTGACCTTTATCAATCACTTCTCTAGATACACCGAGGCCGTAGCAATTACCGAACAGATGGCGGAAGCCACGGCAAAGGCCTTCGTGGAGAACATCATCACCAGACATGGGGTGCCACTGCGCCCACTAACTGACCAGGGCCGAAATTTTGTCTCCGAATTGTTTAAGGAGGTGTGTAAAGCGCTAGGGATTGCCAAGCTACGTACAACGTCCTACCACCCCCAAAGCAATAGAATACTAGAAAGGTTCCACAGGACTTTGGGCGATTCGTTAGCTCACTTTGCCAGAAAGGATGAGAGGGATTGGGACGAATGGGTCCCGTATTCCTAGATGGCGTACAGAGACATTCCCCACTCGGCCACGGGATTCTCGCCTAACTACCTCCTGTTCGGACGGGAACAACGGACACCAGTGCGACTAGAGAAGGTCACCAAAGACGAAGGAGACACGGACGAGGCCGGCGAGGTGGTGCAACAATTAGGGGACCGGATACAGAAAGCCCAAGATGAGGCAAGACAAAGAATTGACCAAGAGTGGACACGACGCACAGAGCGGATAAACAAGACGAGGAAGAAAAGAGAGTTTAGTGTGGGGACTTCGTATACCTCCATGTACCCGCGGTAAAGCCAGGCCATTTCCCAAAGTTTCACTGCCCATGGACTGGTCCCCATGAGGTGACCAAGAGGTTAGGGAAGATCACATACGAAATAAGGAGTGAATCAGGAAACACTCAGGTGGTCAATATAAACAGGCTGAAGCCGGCTCACGGAGGACTACATGGAGGAGTGCCCGTGACGAGTCAAGGGAAACCGGGACGACTGGAATTCTTCTCTGAGCAGGCGGAGAGCGATCTCGACAGTACGGACGAAGAAGACACAAGCACCGATGGCAAGCTCAGATGATGACGAGGAGGAAGGAGAGGGAGACGACCACATGACCCCACCGAATACATTGGCCACTAGCTCCCCAAAAGGAAAGGGCCCAATGCCGTGGCAAGTAGTAGAAACGGCGGGAAGACCCAGTGTCATACCAACAGGTCTAGAACCGGTCCAACCAACCGCGTGAGAGAGACCCCTTCCTGAAGCCAGCATACCGGAGGAGATTGAAGAGAGTACCCTCGAACCCTCTGACAACCCCCTGGACCCGACGTGGGAACCTGAACCTCTACCAGCCGTTCCCACACACCAAAGTTCGTACAACCTACGGAATCCAAGGAAGTAATGACGGATGGTGTTTCAGGAGGACTGATGTTGGTGGTGGAGCGGGATAGGAACATTGATAGGATTACCGCAAGTAATCGGCCTCGCCTGGCTGGTATACAGCTGGCGAGCCCGATGTCAACCCCGAGAGGAGTCAACCCCTACAGCGGCCCAGGTGATTATTCGTTACCCGAAGGAACAAGAGCCTTTCCCGTCTACAAATAACGGGGAAGAGTGAGTGTATGTGGTGACAGTGAATAGTTCAGTGCAACGTACCCCCCAGGATACTATTTTACTAGGATATAATATTTAGTACAATCCATTCAATTGTATTTGATTACTGGCATGACAAAAAAAGACACCACAATTCCGTGTGAGCAGGTTGGTAGTGAGGAAAGGTGAGTCTGATAGAGTAGAGGAAAGTGGAAAGTGTTGAACCAGACGAAGTTGAGGTTCGTGGAAAGTGTTGACAGGTTGCGGCTGCCCTACGTTATCTGCAGTAGCACTTTCACACTGCGTCGTAACGCCGGTCGGAGAGTGATTCAGTACATATTCAGATGAAAGTGAAAGCTATGTGGAACATTTTGCCAACACCCATTGGTAGCAATAATACTCGATCTAATCAAAGTGTTTTGAAGGGTATGGAATGCTATGTCGAGATAGGGGTTAGGTGACATGGCTGCAATGTTGCCAAAAAGGTATTGGGAGTAGAGGGGACATCAGCGATATATAGGTTATAGAAAGGAGCCTCAGGCAGTGTTCCCCCTGTGGAACTCCTGCTTTTATGGGATAATAGTTGGAATATTCTATGATGATGATAATATGAGGACAGGTAAATCAGGAAATTTTATAATGGAAGAAGAATATTTAAGCATCAATTTAGTTTTTCAAAGACGAAAATAAAAGTAAATTCACGTCAGGTCTTAAATAATGAAGTATAGGAGGAAAAAACTAAAAACCATTCTTGATGAAATTAAACGAATGACCTTTATTTCAGATAAAAAATCGTATGATTTATAATGCAATTTTCCATTTGTTAAATTAGATCCACATTCTCTGTCGTATACAAGAAGAACTGTGTACAATTGGTGGCATAGTTGTGGTCGATATAGTTCCCAGTTGTCGTGACTATAGTCTTATTTCGTGTGGGATGGTATCACGACACACAGGTCGTCACAAGGTCCAGGATTTCACATGTATTTATCAACCGGCTGTTTTTTCTATAGCGAACAGTAAAGTTCTAACAGTGCTCGACAGAAAAGGGGGGGGGGCTTTACCAATTGTCTCCCATTTGGGTTGAAGGAGGCATTTTTCCACAATGACGGGGTGCCGTGCATTTAAGTCTGCAACAAACCAGTAGTTGATATTCTCAGCGCATTCTTCAAGAAAAACTGCGAATTATTGTACATGACAATTAAATATAACTTTTACATAGTTAATAAATTTTCCAAGACAATATGGTTTTCTGGTTCAAATCTTGAAAAATAAAAATTAACTGCGACAAATTAAAACCGAACTTCATTTTTGGCTACTAACATTTGATTTCAAGCATTGCTTGTAATCCGCCCAAAAAGAATAATAATCCTTGTTTGCTCAAGGAATATCAATTGCTACACTCCCTACTTCACAGAGGTTTCAAAAGGGAGACCAAACTGAACATAAACTCAACAAATTCACTTACCTACTGAAATCACTTTGGATATTGGAGAATTTGATCATACATGCGCATATATTGATAGAGTACACAAAGACTATACAAATTTCTATAATCACAATAACCCACATATCTGTGACATCCACGAAGACCAAACTAAACAGGAAGAAGGTTGAGAAGGAGTTGGATGAGAACTATCCTTCGCTAAGCTGCACACGTTTGAAATATGAGAGGATACCTAACTGGGTGATCTTCCTCTCACATTTCCATAATGGAAAATACTTAGGCTTCCATCTCGACAAGCAGCTGACCTAAAACCCCCATACGCAGCTAGAAATACGAGAACTAAGCATACGCTTTGGTTAACTACAGGCTACTTCAGAAGACATCCCATCTCTCAATTACTAATCTACAAAGTTATACTTAACCCAATCTGGATAGACAGAATAGAGCTATGGGGGACAGCATAAAAGTCAAACATCAACTGTATCCAATCCTTTCAATCTATAGTCTCGAGAACAATAGCAAATGCCCCTTAGTACGTCAGCAACAAAACCCTTCATAACGATCATGAAAATTCATAATAACCACCCTAATCCCGTAGCACAGTCATTGCACTGCACCACTCATCCCTATAATCCGCCTCGGAGACTGAAACGGCAGTGGCCTCCTGACCTGCTATAAATGAGTGGCAGTGGGAGTGCTGGCAATGGCCAGTTTCCTCAATCATGTCCTAAGCGTATGTGGCCGCTTCCTCTTTCGCGCCCGAAGGATCATGTGGATTTGGGAGTCCTCTGGGCTGTTGGTGAATATTGTATGAATGAGTGAGTGAATGAAGAATTGTAAATATGGTATGAATGAGAAAATTTATCTCAATTACTAATTGCCTAATAAGGCAGATTTTAATTTTACCATAGTATAGTTGTTTATCTTTATAAAAAAAAGAAGCATATTACTACCCTCGTGAGTATTCTACAATATCTAGCAATGTAAATCATTAAATAATAAAACAATCAGTGAATCTTGAATCATTTTATTACTTAGTTTTAAAATTTGTTCAAACTTGAAGAACTTAAGGCGAAAAAGCAACGCTCCTAAAACTGTTTGGACAAACTGAAAAATATTCCTGATGACCTGTGGTCAGCAATGGTGACTAGTCTCTGAGTTAACAAATTCGTTTTTGCAAACATTTTTAAAACTTATTAGAACGACTAAAAGCACAATATAAACAAGTTTTTTTGTTTTTTTTCATTTACGTAAATTAACAAATAAGACGTTATATCGTAAACTTATCTTACTTCTAGAACAAAGACTAAAAAGATATTGACAAAAATTAAATTAATAAATTATAATTATTCTATTCTCAGTTGCTAAGGATCATTGGTACACTTTCGGACGGTGCTAAAAGATTTTAGAACTAGTACCATAAAAAATAGTTCCATTGAAATCACTGACTCTCGGCAACTCTATAGCCAGTGCTATAAATGAGTGGTTTATTTTTATTCGAATCCCTTAACCCGAAGGTGATCCCCATCACCAAGTCCTTTTTACACTAATATTATACGAATATATTATACAGTACGAGGGTGGTCTGAAAGGTTTCCGACCTAACAAAGCTTTTATTTCACTAGCTCTTATTTATTTTACTATCATCTTTATGTTGAGGTTGGAAACTTTTCAGACCACCTGTGTAGAAGGAGCAGCCTACAGCATAATTATATTCTTTTTTATAAATAAAATATTTAAAACATATTAATATTGGGGTTGAGAAAGAAAACAAATCCCTCTTCATTCACAGGGAAAAAGTTTAGGGGTTTATTGAGTTTTTCAAAATCACAAACCATCTGCAGGCGTTGAATTTTAGATTTACTGTACCACAGTCCTACAATACAACATTCTTCGGAAGTCCCCACTGCCGAAGTCCACAATCTGTTTAATGGATTATTATATTATATTTACGCTGAGCAAATAAAATCATTAATATAAAACAAATAATGCAGATTTCAAAAATTTCATAGTTTGGTAAAAAGTTTAATGAAAAATAGTTTTTTGAATTATTTTTATAATTTTTAAAATCAATCTACCATTATCGCTGTTTAGTTTTAGCTAATATGTGTAATTTCTTGTTGCATGGACAATAACAATATAAAAGCCACACATGAGGACATGAAATAAATTCTTTGTTAGATGAAATAGGACTTATATTTGTTGTGAAAATAAAACGGTATAACAATTCATATAGATGAGAAATTAAAACTTGACTCACGGTTAAATAAAACTTGCAGGCTACAAATCAATAACAGCAACAGTTACTGTTGCTTTCGGATCACTTTCGGACGGTGCTGTAATATTTTAGAACTGGTACAAATAAAAAATAGTTTCATTGAAATCATTGACTCTCGGCAACTCTTTGTAAGTTCGGTATCCGTAAACAAGATTGTTCGGCCTCATACGAATCTCTTGAACCTGAAGGTGAACACCTAAACCTTTTTTTAATTATATAACTTTTAACCATAAAAAGATCTTTTTAGTTTTTAGGATAAGTATTTAAATTGTTTATAATTAAAATTTTTAAAACATATTAATATAGGGGGTAAGAAAAAAAACGAATCCCAGTTTAATTACAGGGGAAAACGATTGGGGGTTGATTGGGTTTTTCAAAATCACAAACCATTGAATTTTAGCTTCACTATACCACAGTCCTACCACACTTTAACATGCATCGAAATTCCCTACTGCCAAACTCCACATTCTGTTTACTAAAATATATGATGCATTATTACGTGATATTTACGCTGGGGAAATAAATTCAATATTACAAAACAAATCGACTTTCGAAATTTAAGTTCGTGGGTTGGATTAAAATTTTCATGGAAAAATGGTCTCTTGTATTATTTTTATGATTTCCAAAATCAAAATCTCCCAGTATCGCTGTTTGAAAGGTTTCTATAAATGAAGTTAAAACTGTTTAGTTTTAGCTAGTATGTCATATAGATGAGAAATTAAAACTTTACTCACGGTTAATTGAACTTGCTGGCTACAAATCAATCCTTGTCTAAAAACAATTGAAATTGGATGGATATTTGCCTATAACTGCATGGAATAAGCGAGTAACTCAAACTAATCTCGAGGCGAGATAACTAACTGTACACACTTTGTTTGGCAGACTTTGTTCGCTCAGTGAACAATAGGTATTAGATTATGAGTACCTTTGTCGGGCAAACGTCTTTACTTTTTATAAAAATTGTTGAAAGAGGTCTCCCTGTAAATATATAGTAACATACTTACCCCGAACCACGTATTATTTTATCATATGCTGAAATGGCATTGGATATCACTAAACTACCTCAACTGGGAGAGTTTCAGTATTGTCAGAAAATTCGTATTTTTCCTTAGCGGCTGTTATTAGCATTATAGAAAATAACATTTATTTATAATTTGAAGTTTAAAGAGTATTTAATTTATATGTACTTCTTTTAACTCTAATAATGAACATATATTGGAACTGTCAATATTAACATCGCGTTGGCAACTGTCAGTTATTATTATAAAGGCATAATATTTCGCAATGTAATTTCATGTAATGATCTGCGGATGGTGAAAATCAAACGGGCGAGGAAGTAAACAATTGGCCTGCTATTGCTTATATCTGCTGTGTTATCATTTTGCAGCAGTGTTTACATAACCTTCTAATCCCTAAGAAGACGTTTTTCATTAGTGCAGTGCTGAGGATGAAATGCAGGTTTCGTGGTCCAACTGAAGTAGAGGTTTTTTTCAATGCTGGCCTTTCCCAAAGTCTGTGGCATAAAAAAAAACAATGAATAACTTTTTGATTAAGGCTTTATCAAACAGAATTAACACACACAGTAGACTGATAATTATTTGAGTATTTAAATCTTCTCAACTGTTTTCTGCTATAGCTACACCGTGTGTACAAAATGCTGACATTGTCACAGAACATCTGATAGTTTATTAAGTCTAACCTGTGACAGGCTGCTATCTCCATGTATTGTCTACACTAACAGATCCGGGCTTCAAACAGTACAACTACGCAACATGCCGTGATTGAATTGTCATTGTTTGAGTTAAATTTCCAAATTCTATTTTAACGAGAGTATTAGTGACTTTTGGAAATTATAATAGGAAAACCCCGAGTAATTATCCATTAACAATGAAGACTACGAAATCTTAATTTTGACAATTTCCTCAAAATTATAGAAATAAATCGTTATTTCCTATATTTATTTATTACCTTTCAATAAATCCCGTGTACTTTTAATCAGAAGAAACTCTAAAGAGGACTAAATTTCTTTAATTGCATGAAGGACAAAGAACAAATTTCGAACGCATATAAACATATATTTCGATTACTAAGCTAAAGAGCAGAAGGCTGTCCACTCGTGCAGGTTAGCTCTATTGGTAAAGCCCCAGACTTGAAATCCGTGAGGTCCCGGGTTCAATACCAATCCCCCATGTATAATGTTTCCTTAGGGGTTATATTGTATGAATGAGCGAGTGAATGATGAACTGTAAATATTGTATGAATGAGAGCATATATCTTAATTACTTATTGCCTTATAAAGGCAGATTGTAAATATTGCACAATAAAGGAAGTATAAAGGGGTTACTAATAACTATTAACTATTCTTTTCTAACTATTACGGTATCTGTAGCAAGATAGTTTTTCAAAATATTCTGCACTTCGTCCCCACCTCTATTCCTCATTTTTATTGTCCTGCAGTCACACTCTCGGAAAACAGTACTATGTCCAACAATAAATTTGGCAAAATCAAACAAAATAATTAATTCTTAATTATAGGGCATTGAACCTATTATATATACCGGACTACAATGTATAATTACATTGCTGTATCTTGAATGCACAGACAAGAATACATGAACAGTCAGTCAGACACCCTTGTGAAACCTTGAGTGTTTGTTGGTTCAGGAGCCTCTCCTCAACGAAGATCAAGTAGTGTTGAAAATGCAATTCCCTACCTCTCATTTTGATTTTCTTTTCCTGCTTTCTTGAAATCTCCGCTTGTTCTGTTTATGGCAAATTACTGACGATCTTAGTTTTTATTTATTAAAAATTAAATACCTATTATTAATCGATCGTTGACAACAATGACAATATTTGGTCACATTTCCAACATCACATTTTCTAGGTGATATTATAACCAGTATTATTTTTTACAATTGAGGTAGGAAGGTAAAAAACATTTTTTTAAATGTAGATGGTCTTATATTCTATAAAACTAACATTCTGGATGCTTCAGAGTATGGTGGCTTCAGAGAACAGCGAAGCTTTCTCAAGTACTTGTAGCCTGCGAAAGTAACAGTTTATGGCACAAACGGTTTCGTTCCATGGTCAGTGTTTATTATAATGAACTGTTATACTTTTCTTTGTTCAAGGGAACCAGTCTGGTCCACTAATTTTATTTAATTCCATTCCTCTCCCTGTATCCGAGATAGTACGGTATTCATCCATTCCATCTTGACAAACAGCTGACCTGGAACCCACATACGCGGCTAAAAAGACGATTACTAAACATACGCTTTGAACAACTGTACAGACTACTTCGAAGGACATCCTATCTCTAAATAGAAAATAAATTACTAATCTACAAAGTTATACTGAAGCCAACCCGGAAATACGGAATAGCGCTATGGCGTATCCAATCCTGGAGCGTGGCCTGACCTACTCTCCTCTATGAACACCTACCTTGCTCGATGAACACCTTGACCATAAGGCTTATAAAATATTCACAGAGCAGAAACTACTGGGAATCAAAAAGAAATCAGCTTAAAGATTCATCTCCGTACTACATTAGTTGAATTAGTTGATGTGGATTCGAGATAGCGTAGGCTTACTTTACTACTTGTGTGGATTATTTAACTATTCATTTGGAAAAGTAAGGAGATCCTCCAGGTTTGCTTTGAAGAAAGTTGCGTGCCTTAACCAGTTTCGTCTTGTACTTCAAAATAGTGACAGCAATTAGAGATATTTTATCAATAAATGACATTTCTTTCCATATACGCTGGAGTGTTTGTGTGCATGATGGTGACACAACCAACATAGTTTTTATTACGTAATGGAATTTTATATTTCTAATAAATTCTAAAAATAATTGTAATTACAGTACGTTAAATTTCTATAACATACAGTATAATAATCACAAATAAATAACCTAAGCTGTTTGATTTGAAGAGAACTTTAGTTTATAACTAGCTTAATTTGACAGCATAGATTTTATTTCAAAATTACAAACAAATGATGAGTTATTAATTGATTATCCTCCATTCTGTTTCATTTATTTTTAACACCTCTGGAACATCCCTCTTTATGAAACTGGTGTGATGTCAGAAATTGCAAACGAAAATATGTTGACAGTCCTAATGACTATCCTAATTTTATATCCTAATGATACATGTTAATGATCAAGAGTTATGGATGGATCTTTGATTTGACCTAGTCAATACGATGACAAAATGTTTATATGGTTATTGCCAAGTAATTAATTTTTTGCTCATCATCATTTTTCATGATTCTAAGTTTAAGGATATTTGATAATTAAATTAAAGTTTTATTTATGCACAAAGTTTACTATTGCCTGTAAGTACAAAAGTAAATTAAAGCTAGTGAAATAAAAGCTAAAATAAAAGCTTTGTTAGGTCGGAAACTTTTCAGCCTATTGCGCATCAGTCCTAGGTGCTAAAATTGACATAAATGTGATAATCATTGTTACAAGATACAGACATTAAATCTAAATTATTCATTATTAAATAGTTAAATTATCAATTTATTATTATATTCAAACAATAAAACGTTAAATAAATAAAAATCATAAGTACTGTTCATATATCGTCATTATTATGTTAATAAATATCTTATATATCTTTATATTATTATCAAATAACTTCTCTGCCTTAATAACTGACAAGACGTAATAAAACCTCTGCAAGAGATGTCACATGTGAATGGTCTCTCTCCTGTATGAGTTCTTTTTTGTGTTTCTAAACAACCAGACTGAGTAAAACCCTTGGCACAGATGTCACATGTGAAAGATCTTACTCCTATATGAGTTCTTCTGTGTTGCATTAAGGTATAGACCTAGTAAAACTTTTGCTACAAATCTTGCATTTGAATGGCCTTTATCCTGTCTGAGTTCTTTTGTGGGTTTCTAACTGACCAGACTGAGTAAAAGCTTTGCTACAGATATTACATACGAAAGGTCTCTCTCCTGTATGAGTCCTTTTGTGTGTTTCTAAGTCACCAGACCTAGTAAAACCTTTGTTACAGACGTTGCATTTGAAAGGACTCTCTCCTGTATGAGTTCTTTTGTGTGTTTCCAGGATACCAAACTTTGTAAAACCTTTGTTACAGATGTCACATGTGAATGGTCTCCCTCCTCTATGAGTTCTATTGTGTGTTTCTAAGTGACCAGACTGAGTAAAACCTTTCCTACAGATGTCAGATGTGAAAGGTCTTTCACCTATATGAGTTCTTCTGTGTTGCATTAAGGTATAGACCTAGTAAAACGTTTGCTACAAATCTTGCATTTGAATGGTCTTTATCCAGTATGAGTTCTTTTGTGGGTTTCTAAGCTATCATACGTAGTAAAACCTTTGCTACAGATGTCACATATGAAATTTCTCTCTCCAGTATGAGTTTTTATGTGTCTTTCTAGGCTACCAGACGTAGTAAAAGCTTTGCTACAGGTATCACATACGAAAGGTCTGTCTCCTGTATGAGTTCTTTTGTGTATTTCTATGTTATCAGACCTAGTAAAAGCTTTGCTACAGATGTTGCATTTGAAAGGTCTCTCTCCTCTATGAGTTCTTTTGTGTCTTTCTAATTTACCAGACTTCGTAAAACCTTTGTTACAGATGTCACATATGAAAGGTCTCTCTCCCGTATGAGTTCTTTTGTGTGTTTCTAAGCTACCAAACGTAGTAAAGCCTTTGTTACAGATGTCACAAGTGAAACGTCTGTCTCCTGTATGAATTCTTTTGTGTATTTCTAAGCTACCAGACTGAGTAAAACCTTTGTTGCAGATGTCACATGTGAAAGGTCTCTCTCCTGTATGAGTTCTTATGTGTCTTTCTAAGTTACCAGACTGAGTAAAAGCTTCGCTACATATGTCACATGTGAAAGGTCTTTCTCCTGTATGAGTTCTTATGTGTCTTTCTAAGTTACCAGACTGAGTAAAAGCTTCGCTACATATGTCACATGTGAAAGGTCTTTCTCCTGTATGAGTTCTTTTGTGTGTTTCTAAGCTACTAGACGTAGTAAAGCCTTTGTTACAGATGTCACATGTAAAAGGTCTCTCTCCTTTATGAGTTCTTTTGTGTGCTTCTAACTGACCAGACTGAGTACCACCTCTCCAACAGATGTCACAAGTGAATGGTCTTTCTCCTGTGTGAATTCTTTTGTGTGTTTCTAAGCTACCAGACGTAGTAAAGCCTTTGTTACAGATGTCAAAAGTGAAAGGTCTGTCTCCTGTATGAATTCTTTTGTGTTTTTCTAAGTGACCAGACTGAGAAAAACCTTTGCTACAGATGTCACAAGTGAATGGCCTTTCTCCTGTGTGAATTCTTTTGTGTGTTACTAACTGACCAGACGTAGTAAAGCCTTTGTTGCAGATGTCACATGTGAAAGGTCTCTCACCTGTATGAGTTCTTTTGTGTGTTTCTAAGCTACTAGATGTAGTAAAGCCTTTGTTACAGACGTCACAAGTGAAAGGTCTGTCTCCTGTATGAATTCTTTTGTGTGTTTCTAAGCTACCAGACTGAGTAAAACCTTTGTTGCAGATGTCACATGTGAAAGGTCTCTCTCCTGTATGAGTTCTTATGTGTCTTTCTAAGTTACCAGACTGAGTAAAAGCTTCGCTACATATGTCACATGTGAAAGGTCTTTCTCCTGTATGAGTTCTTTTGTGGGTTTCTAAGTGACCAGACCTAGTAAACGCTTTGCTACAAACGTCACATGTGAAAGGTCTCTCTCCTGTATGAGTTCTTTTGTGTGTTTCTAAGCTACGAGACGTAGTAAAGCCTTTGTTACAGATGTCACATGTAAAAGGTCTCTCTCCTGTTTGAGTTCTTTTGTGAGTTTCTAAGCTACCAGACTGAGTAAAACCTCCGCAACAGATGTCATAAGTGAATGGTCTTTCTGCTGTGTGAATTCTTTTGTGTGTTTCTAAGCTTCCAGACGTAGTAAAGCCTTTGTTACAGATGTCACATGTAAAAGGTCTCTCTCCTGTATGAGTTCTTTTGTGTGTTTCTAAGTGACCAGATCTAGTAAACGCTTTGCTACAGATGTCACATGTGAAAAGTCTCTCTTTCGTAGATGTTCTTCTGTGTTGTGTCAATTGGCTAGACATAGTGAAACCTTTACTACAGACGTCACAATAAAACGTTTCTCTCTTGAAAATAGTGTCGAATGATCCTTTAAACTACAGTCATCTGTGTGTACGTTCCCATTAACTTCACTTTCCAATTCTTCCTGACCATTGATTGTGGTGTGAACCAACGCTTTACCTACTTTTTCCAGTAATGCATGTATCCATATGTTCAAAACTTTATCTTCATCAAGCTAAGTGCTAATGGTGTTTAGGGGCTGCAGTTCGTCCTCACAAACAACTTGTTCAGTAGAGCTATTATATTCTAGTAAGTGAATGCTTTAGCCTTTGACTGTGTCTTTAGGAAGTCTTGGAGCCTAAACTGTATTGTCCCATATAATAACTTTTGAATTGTAGTAATAAGTAGACTACCTTAGCATTCCACTATAATACCTGAAACCACAGATAGTTAATTATAATTGTATTTGTAATCCTCAATTCTATTATAGTTATGTATTTAGAGTTACTTGAGTTTGGATATTAAAAATAACGACATGTTAGCCATGTCTCTCTGCCATTAAAATAATTTATAAGAATAATAATTAACTATAACCAATTGTATATAATAAATAAATAAAAAATATACAATGAATATAATAACAAAAAAAAACAAGTAATTCAATAAAAGTATTTTGGTATGTTTTTTTTAGCGTTTCAATGGTTTGAGGGAATGACATGGTGTGGATGCCCTACGTGAGCGGCAGGAGGTTGAGGCACCAAGTAATCTGACTTGGTGGGCACCTAATTCAACATCAAGGTGGGCACGGAAGAATCATCTTGGGAATGAGATAGGGAAAGCGACATAGTCATTCCCTCCAAATTGAATACCTGGTTTAGAAGGTGTCGCTAATTATCGCCAGGATAGGTGAAGCGATTTGGGGGGGGGGGGTCACATTTCACATTCTCAAGGGCTCTCTACCAGGCTGTGGTCATGGGTGTAATTCGATATGCACTACGGTCATGGTTAGCGCACCCGAGCAAGGGCAAAACGCATGGTTTTAGGACACAGATGATTGCGCTTATCTGGTCACGAGGGCGTATAGGAAGAAATCATCCAAGGTGGCTCCAGTGGGTCTGGTCCTGGAACTGGCCATTGCCAGGACCACCAGTGTAACGTATTTATAGCAGGTCACGAGGCCAATAAGGTAAGAAGTCGTATTCTCTTCGGAGCGTTACGTGGATTTTGTCATGCTCTGGAACCCATGAGGGCACGGCTGCTTCTCTCGTTGCCTGGCGTTATCTGCCTTTAGTAGGGAGTAGAGAGAGTCCCTGGGTGTCAGTCATGTCTCGAACTTGTCGGGCATAACGCGGAATGACTAACCGTGCTTTCCGGAAGGCTTACCAGAAGTCGTATACACCGTCGTAAGGCCGGTCGGAGAGTGATTCAGTGCATATACAGATTGAGTACGTTTTAAAGTATCTTGTGAATTGATAAGCGTAGGTTAAAAATTAGTTTGGGGGGGCAGGAGATATAGATAATTTTTTTTAGATTCAAATCAAGCCTTTATTGTGATAAAATTACAATCTGCCTTGATTGGCAATATGTAATTGTGTTCAATATTATCATTCATACCATATTTACAATTCTTCTCTCACTCATTCTTCAATATTCACGAGCATCCCAGAGACCTCACATATCCGCATTATTGCCCCCCCCCCACACACGTAAAAGAGGAAGGGTCGTCAGCAACGTCATCGGAGACCTGTGGAGGGTGACGAAGAGCGTAACAGTCGCTTGTGGGATAATTGAGGAAACTGGCCATTGCCAGGACACCCACGGTCACGTATTTATAGCAGATCACGAGGCCACCACCGCTTTAGTCTCCTAGGAGAATTATAGGCATGAGTGGCACCGCGAAATGACTGTGCTATGGAATTAGGGTGGTTGGATAGGTTATTAAGGATTCTTATGCACTTAGAAGGGGTAAGTTCAAGATTGTAGACTATATTCAGATTGTTATACAGGGTTTTGTTGCTGACGTAATAAGGGGGATCAACTATTTAGGATTGAGTTCACTTGATGTTGGACTATTTTCCTGTCCCCCAAAGCTCTATTCACTATGCCCAGATTGACTAAAGTATAACTTTCTAGATTACTAAATTATTTTCTATTAAAACAATCGATCTCCTTTGAATTATTCTGTTAAGTTATCCAAATCGTCTGTACAGTTCTTGTCTATTTAGCCTCGTGTGAGGATTCCATGTCAGCCTTATCTCGAGATGGAAGCCTAAATACCGTGCTGTCTTTGATACAGGAAGAGGATTTGAATTAAAAAGACTAATGGACAGGGCTTTGGGGAGAGGGTAAAAGCTATGTGGGAACATTTTGCCAGCGGCCATTGGTAGCACGAATACTCGATCTAATCAAGGAGTTTTGAAGCTTATGGGATGCTATATCGGGGCTGGGTTGAATAACATGGCTGCAATGTTACCTGCAAATGATGCCAAAACGGTATTGAAGTAGAGGGGACATCAGCGATATATATAAGTTATATATATATATATACATATATAGTAAGTGTCCTAGGGGAACTCCTGCTTTTATGGGATGGTTGTTAAAATATTCTATGAAGATGTTAATATCAGCTTCATCGGGCAATTTGATAGTTGAACAAGAATATTCAATTATCAATTGTTCTTCTGTAATTAGTTTTCAAAGACAAAAATAAAAGTAAATTCATGTTAAGCCGTAGATAATGAAGTATAGGAGGAAAACACTAAAACCCATTCTTAATAAAACAACCTGAATGACCATTGTCGGGTCGCTCCAAGGGGGGAGGACGCCCCCCACGGCTAGGGTCTCTGTACCCGGCCGCTTTTTGGCAAGCATTGAGAAAGAGATAAAATAGGTGGACCTGTGGTATTTGATCTTTGCTGATGGCCTAGTCGGTGGGCAGCTTTAATCTCCCCTAATTTAATTCTAATTTAAAAGATCTTATAAGGTGTTCCCCGATAAACCTGTTCAGGAGAAGAGGAACAGGCTAGGCATTTTAGGTAGTTTATGTTGTCTCGAAATGACCCCGAATTCACTATCCAAGGGAAGGTGAATACCGGATACCAAAGGCGAGTGTGAGCCGGATAGAGGCAGACTGGATCGCTGGAGGAGACGCTACTTGGTACATTTTGTAGGGCCCCAGAGACCATCGTCTGCATGGAAGGGATCTCTTCCAAGGATGTGCTGGTTTTAGCGAGGCAAACGGAGAGAATCCTGCTAGCAAGGTGTGAGAGTCTGACAACGCCGGACTAAAACATAGCAAGGTTAAGAAAAAGAGATGCAGAGGTAGTTGAATAAGATACCCATGGTGAACTCAACATACAAACACAGTTGTAACACGTACTACTTCACAGAGGTTTCAAAAAAGAGACCTCACACCTCACCAAACATTAATTCAACTAATACACTTACCTACTGAAATCACTTTGGATATTGGAGAATTTGATCGTACATGCGCATATACTGATAGAGTACACAAGGACTATACAAATTTCTATAATCACAATAACCCACATATCTGTGACATCCACGAAGACCAAACTAAACAGAATGAAGGTTGAGAAGGAGTTGGATGAGAACTCTCCTTCGCTAAGCTGCACACGTTTCAAATATAAGAAGATACCTCACTGGGTGATCATCCTCTCACATTTCCATCGTGGAAATTATTAACTATCATATAGACAGTACATTCGTTGATTATTTATTCATACGCCAGGTGCAAATGACAAAATAAAATTAAAATAAAAAAGAATGAAAAAAGAACTCCAAGTATGTTTTATTTTACTCACAAAAAAACAAAAAACAATCACTACACATACTAAAATGTTCCTATAAAAAGCTAATTTTATTAAAAAAAGGGCCCTGTCACTACCCTCGTGAGTGTTCTGCAATATCTAGCAATGTAAATCATTAAATAATAAAACAATCAGTTAATATATTATCATTTTATTACATAGTTTTAAAACTTGTTCGAACCACGTAAGGCGAAAACGCAATGCTACTTAAACTGTTCGGACAAACTGCTCCTGAAGACATGTGGTCAGCAATAGGGACTAGTCTCTGAGTTCACAAATTCGTTTTTGCAAACATTTTCAACACTAGTTTGAACGACTGAAAAAACAATATAAGCCAGCTTATTTTTTTATTTTTTTACGTAAATAAACAAATGTTTGATATGTCATGAACTTAGTTTACTTGTAGAACAAACACTAAAAAGCAATGGACAAAAATTAAATTAATAAATTATAACTATTTTTTTCTCGGTTGTTCAAGATCATTGGGATCACTTTCGGACGCTGCTAAAATATTTTAGAACTGGTACAATAAAAAATAGTTTCATTGAAATCACTGACTCTCGGCAACTCTTTGTAAGTTGGAAAACCGTAAACAAGATTGTTCCGCCTTATTTGAATCTCTTGAACCTGAAGGTGAACCCAATCACCTAAACCTTTTTTTAATTATATAACTTTTAACCATAAAAAGATCTTGTTAGTTTTTAGGATAAGGATTTAAAACGAATATATTATACAGTAGAAGGAGCAGCCTACAGTTAAATTATATTGTTGTTTATAATTTAAATTTGTAAAACATATTAATATAGGGGGTAAGAAAAAAAACGAATCCCAGTTCAATTACAGGGGAAAACGATTGGGGGTTGATTGGGTTTTTCAAAATCACAAACCATTGAATTTTACCTTCACTATACACCACAGTCCTACACTTCAACATGCATCGAAATTCCCTACTGCCAAACTCCACATTCTGTTTACTAAAATATATGATGCATTATTACGTGATATTTACGCTGGGGAAATAAATTCAATATTATAAAAGAAATTGACTTTCGAAATTTAAGTTCGTGGGTTGGATTAAAATTTTCATGGAAAAATGGTCTCTTGTATTATTTTTATGATTTCCAAAATCAAAATCTCCCAGTATCGCTGTTTGAAAGGTTTCTATAAATGAAGTTAAAACTGTTTAGTTTTAGCCATTATGTCATATAGATGAGAAATTAAAACTTTACTCACGGTTAATTGAACTTGCTGACAACAAATCAATCCTTGTCTAAAAACAATTGAAATTGGATGGATATTTGCCTATGACTTCATGGAATAAGCCAGTAACTTCTAACCTCGAAACGAGATAACTAACTGTACACACTTTGTTTGGCAGACTTTGTTCGCACAGTGAACAATAGGTATTAGATTATGAGTACCTTTGTCAGGCAAACGTCTTTACTATTTATAAACATTGTTGAAAGACGTCTCCCTGTAAATATATAGTAACATAGTTACCCCGAACCACGTATTATTTTATCATATGCCATTTCAATTGATGCCTCTCAAACTATTTTGTATAGATTTTATCAAATGAGTGTCTTTAATGTGTACACAGCCGTCGTAAAAATATCAGATGTAGCATCTTAAATACTCCTCACCTGTTATATTAAATTTTGGATGATGAGCACGATGTCAAGAAAAATGTCTGTGCCAGGATATCGCATAGCTATCTCTCTCCTTTTATTCTTCAAATTCAAATATATATATTCACATTTTTTACATAATAAAAATAGTATTATGCATGATATCCTTAGGATATCATCAAACTACCTCAACTGGGAGAGTTCTAGTATTGTCAGAAAATACGTATTTTTTCTTATTGGCTGTTATTAGCATTAAAGAAAATAACGTTTATTTATAATTGTAAGTAAGATTTAAATTAAAAGAGTATTTAAAGACTTACGTCAAAATGTAATTCTTCTAACTCTAATAAAATATCTCCATTAGAACTGTCAATATTAACATCGCGTTGGCAACTGTCAGTTATTATTATAAAGGCATAATATTTCGCAATGTAATTTTATGTAATGATCTGCGGATGGTGAAAATAAAACGGGCGAGGAAGTAAACAATTGGCCTGCTATTGCTTATATCTGCTGTGTTATCATTTTGCACCTGTGTTTACACAACCTTCTAATCCCTAAGAAGACGCTTTTCCTTAGTGCAGTGCTGAGGATGAAATGCAGGTTTCGTGGTCAAACTGAAGTAGAGGTTTATTTCAATGGCCTTCTTCAAAGTCTGTGGCATAAAATAAACAATGAATAACTTTTTGATTAAGGCTTTATCAAACAGAATGAACACACGCAGTAGACTGATAATTATTTGAGTATATAAATCTTCTCAACTGTTTTCTGCTATAGCTACACCGTGTGTACAAAATGCTGACATTATCACAGAACATCTGAAAGTAGTTTATTAAGTCTAACCTGTGACAGGCTGATATCTCCATGTATTGTTTACACTAACAGATCCGGGCTTCAAATAGTACAACTACGCAACATGCCGTGATTAAATTGTCACTGTTTGAGTCAAATTTCCAAATTCTGCAATTGTTTTGCTAACAATTTTCCTCTAAATTATTTCCTCTAAATTATAGAAACAAGTCGTTATTTCCTATATTTATTTATTGCCTTTCATGACTCCCGTGTACTTTTAATCAGAAGAAACACTAAAGAGGACGCAATTCCTTTAATTGCATGACGGACAAAGAACAAATTTCGAACCTACATAAACATATATTTCGATTACTAAGCTAAAGAGCAGAAGGCTGTCCACTCGTGCAGGTTAGCTCTATTGGTAAAGCCCCAGACTTGAAATCCGTGAGGTCCCAGGTTCAATACCAATCCCCCATGTATAATGTTTCCTTTAGGTGTTCCTAATAACTACTATCAATTCTTTTCTAACTATTACGGTATCTGTAGCACTATAATTTTTCAAAATATTCTGCACTTCCTCCCCACCTCTATTCCACATGTTTATTGTCGTTGAGTCACACTCTCGGTTAACAGTAAATTGTCCAACAATAAATTTGGCAAAAATCAAGCAAAATAATAAAATCTTAATTATTGGGCATTGAACCTATTATATATACCGGACTTCTATTATTCTTATTATATTCTACCGGACTATAATTACATTGCTGTATCTTGAATGGACAGACAAAAATACTTGAACAGTCAGTCAGACACCCTTGTGAAAATATGAGTATTTTTGGTTCCGAAATAAGGTAAGGATCCTCTCCTCAACAAAGATCAAGTAGTGTTGAAAATGCAATTCCCTACCTCTCATTTTGATTTTCTTTTCCTGCTTTCTTGGAATCTCCAGAAGCACTGCCTGTTGTGTTTATGGCAAATTACTTACGATCTTAATTTTTATTTATTAAACATTAAATACCTGTTATTAATCGATCATTGACAACAATGACAATATTTGTTCACATTTTGTACGTGATATTATAAACAGTATTATTTTTTAGGATTGTGGTAGGAAGGTGAAAAACATTTTTTTTCTTAGTACTTGTAGCCTTCAAAAGTAACAGTTTATGGCACAAACAGTTTCGTTCCATGGTCAGTGTTTATTATAATGAACAATTATACTTTTCTTTGTTTAAGGGAACAAGTCTGGTACACTAATTTTATTTAATTCCATTCCTCTCCCTGTATCCAAGATAGTGCGGTACTCATCCATTCATCCATCCCGACAAACAGCTGACCTAGAACCCACATACGCGGCTAAAAAGACGAGAACTAAACATACACTTTGAACAGACTACTTCGAAGAACATCCTATCTCTAAATAGAAAATAAATTACTATTCTACAATGTTATACTAAAGCCAATCTGGAAATACGGAATAGAGCTATGGTGGACAGTAAAATAAGTCTTAGATCAAGCGTATCCAATCCTTTTAATCAAAAGTCCTGAGAACAATAGTAAATTCTTCTTATTACGGCAGCAACAATTCTCTTCATAACAATTTGAATATACTCTAAATTCATAATCAACCATTAAATTGAGAACTCTTCAAATAACATAGTAGTCGAAAGCATTTTGATCTCTCAAAAATGGTTGTTGTATGTACCCTAGGATTTTCTTTTGTGTTTTTTTAAT
This sequence comes from Acanthosoma haemorrhoidale, assembly GCA_930367205.1. Taxonomy (NCBI): domain Eukaryota; kingdom Metazoa; phylum Arthropoda; class Insecta; order Hemiptera; family Acanthosomatidae; genus Acanthosoma; species Acanthosoma haemorrhoidale. The sequence continues at coordinate 30,100,747 of OV884011.1, read as the reverse complement.
CTTTTATTTATTTCATAAAAATCAATGAGGCGTTAATTAAAGTACCGAATATGTAACTTCATCAATTTTTTATCATCTAAATCGGCCTAAAATAAATATTATTAAAAAGTCAAAACATCCCTCACTTGTCCCTTTGCATCAATGATTATACCTACTTTTGATATTTTTGGACATTTTTCAACATCAAGCTGCCAACTGATTTTACTAAGGTACAGTATAGTGGTAGATAATATCATTGAAGATTAATAATAATAATAAAAGAAAAGTTGAAATCCAAGCACGTAATTTCGGTGTCACAATGTTTGTACACATTTCCCTCCTGTTTTAATTTACTGCCAACTAAAGACTCATATTCTATATTTTCATCACTTGCATTGTTCAATTAACCTTCTTAGTTTAATCAATCAAACAAAATGCATAGATCGTTCACATAGTTATACAGGCGAGTTAAATTATCTTGTAGAGGAGAGTCTTTTGAAAAACTTTATTATCCATAACAATCAAAACACTGGTATATACACAAATATTAATCAGTTACAGCACTAGTACATACTTTTGGGAAGGCTAAGGCACGAGTGAGCGTGTCTGGGCCCTAGCAGGTAGCAAAGGGCTAAGGGTTAGGTTTAGGAGAATGGTTAAAAGACAAAAAAAGGGGAATACAAGTCTCAACTGCAGTACCCGTTGTACAAACAACTTGTTACTTAAACGTAAACAATACAACTCAACCTGTCCCTCTCCTCACCAACAACTGACTACTAGCAGCTTCTTCTCTAATAATATTCATAACAAATATTTGTACATTGCACAACAACGACTGTAGAAGCGCCGATCGCGAGAAGGATAAGTCAGAAGCCATCTGCCTCTAGTGTCTAGCTGACTCTCTAGAACTCGATTTCGTACGATTGAGGCGACAGTTAAATAATCTTGTTCGAGGATAGTATTTTAAAAAACTTTATTAGGAATATCAATCAAAACACTGGTATATATACAAATATTAATGAATTACAGCACTAGGACATTCCTTGCCTAAGGCTAAAGGACAAGTGTTCTATATAGGCCCTGTCAGGTAGCAAAGGGTTAGAGGAAGGGTTGTAAAAGAGGGACAAATACAAAGGAAGGGTAGACCATATGTCTCAACTGAAGTACACATTTCACCTAAAAACGAATATTATATAACTCTTCCGTTTTTTAGGTCCTGAACTCCTAGGCAGGATAATAGGATTTGATGGATGTTGTTGGAGGAGCTTAGTTAACAACTCTGGGGATATCTATTGGGATAGTTTTTGAACAACAGGCTTTACAATATTTGTGACATATAAAAAATAAGATTGTCACATTGATTACAATAATAATGGATCAGGTTTGATGCTGAACCTCGGCGTATTGTTTACAGGACTAAGAATTGTTTTCCAAAATATAAAGTATACAACGTGTAATCTTTGGAAACTGCGTAGGAAAGGTCCAACAGAAAATCGTGTATACAACGATTTTTATGATTATAATGTTAAGGGACCTTACTTTTGTGTAGTAAAATTAAAAACGTGCCGTAAAAACTCAAAATCAAAAGTCGGTCAGTAAAGACTACAAAAGGTTTACTTACAGCTTTTGTGTATATATCACACTAAACATGCAAAAAACATTTTGTAGCTTAATATGTAATATTAATACACGAAAAGCTCATCTAACATGGTTGAAATCACAGTAAATTTTAAAAAGCACTTTTTTTTGGTGTAATAAACAAATAAAACGTGATGGAAGGAAAATTAACATATTATGAAATTGCTTTATATATTGTTGGTACATAAAGTGCCTACAAAATATTTTTAAAATAATACAAAAAATAAATAGACCGTCAAAAAAACAACTTAATTTTGAACACATTCATAAATATCTACAATGTCGTACATTTCAAATTTTTTTGCCACAAAAATTGTGTCGTCTGTTACTTAAGATATTATTTAACATAAATAACATAAATGTTCCAAGTGCAGTGAAATTTTGCATTTAAAATTCTTCCAGTTTACCGCTCCTGCGCTAACTATACAAGTCGTTTTCATATCGCTCTGCAACAAACTGTTTTTTGTTACCGTTCGTAGGAAGTGCCTTCTAGTTCGTAAAACTGTTCCAGCCGACCCTTGCGTGAACCGTTCGCGGAGGACTGTCTACAGGTGAGTGGGAAGAGAAGCAGTGGGCATTACTGCTAACGTAAGTTTTTCACCTCACAATTCGTACAGAAGGCAATGCAATGCGGTAGCAGCTGTGGTGGGTGTGGGGAGTCCGGCTGGCCCTCAGTACACTCTCTATAGCCTCTTGGTAGCGTCGCAGGCTCGTATCACAAATAAGTGCGTTTGAGGCTACATTATATTGAATATTTTGTATTTAATTAAAAATTATTTATTATCCAGAAGAGTGCCACTGAGTATGAAACTTGCGTTTTTATCAGCAGGTTATATTAGAAAATAAGAAAAAACGCTCAAGATCACTGGGACCTACGCCCACTCCGTCACCGGTCAAACGTAAGCCGCGGCAATCTAATGAAATATCGTCCAGGTAAATTCTTCAGCACCCAGCAGCTCTATGGAAGAGATACCATCACAACCCAGCACATCAAAACAAACAACAATAACTCATGAGTCTCCATTTTTCACACCCAATACTTACGAGGTGTTGAAGAATATTGAGGTAGAGGCCATGGACTTTACAACAACACCCACATAGCCCAAGCCACCAGTGATATTCGTACGCAACATTAGTAATTTTAAATTACTAAGTACTCTATGGTGCAAAATTGTAGGTACACGCAAATACACTTGCCTCAATCGATCTCATGACACAAACGTTTCTCCGGACACTCCCGACACATACCGAGCAATTATAAAATACTTAGAAGAAGCCAACGCCGACTTTCATACCTACCAACTAAAGCAAGAAAGATCGCTGCGGGTGGTTATTAGAAACCTGCATCCCACAACACCAGCCGACGAGATAGAGAAGGAGCTGATATGTTTAGGATACAAGGTTCGCCAAATTACGAATGTGCTCCGTGGGGAAAGGCAAGAAGATGATACAAGTGTTAAGACACCACTTCCCTTATTCTTTGTGGATATAGAGCGAACAGCTGGAGTGGAAAAAATCTACGAGCTTACCCACTTTTATTACACAAGAGTACAGGTCGAAAAGCCTTACCCGAAACGAGACATCGTCCAATGCCATAATTGCCAGGCATATGGGCACACAAAATCGTATTGTCACCCTCCCAGGTGTGTAAAATGTAGAAGGCAGCACAAAAGCGAATTGTGCAAAAAACCGCTGAAACCCCTTTCTGTATGCGTGCTCTGCCAGCAACTACAAAGGATGCAGAGCTTATAGGATTCTCAAGTCTAGGAGCGAGCAACGTCAGTTAAATAATTGATGACCAAAGGGGCCTTTTTAAAAAGTGGTTTATTAACTAGACAAAACAATAAACTTATATGATAATAGTGACAGAGTAATACGTCAGGGGTACAGTAACGAGATGAATGAGAGCTGGTGAGAGGAAAGGAAGGATTATATAATGACAGATTAGATTAAGGAGTGCTGACTTAAGCGATGGTGCAGGTGTCAGCTGGGTGTTGTCTGTCGGTGTGCGTGTGTCAGCGGCTTCCATAACTCCTTCCGACTTTAGGTTTCTTGTTCCATCAAGAAATTAAGTTGATGGCTGCGGGTGCATGAGGGCTGTTATTTGGGTGATAAACCCTTGTTGCCAAAATGTTGATAGGCTCTTGTTGTCCGGGATGGTATACAACTGTTGGTGTAGGGTTTTGTAAGGAATTGGTAGTTTTACATTTTTTAAGGTAGTAGAGGATTACAATTATAATAGCTGCCCCTATAATTAAATAAAAATAAAAATAAGTATTTGATTGATTAAATATAAGTGGTTCTAAAACTATGTCTGTTATATTTAGGTTTTCTATTTCGCTTATATTTGCGATTACATCTATATCTATTTTATTGTACAATTTGTTTATGGTGGAGTCTATTATATGTCTTGAAATTTTGGGGAGTTCTTTATAACAATCATTTTGATCTAGGGTGAGTAAGCTAACGGGTGGTAGGTATACAGTATCATTAGTAAGGCAATTGTCTAATTTGGAGAGGTTAGTAGTTATAAAACTGTTTATATTATCTATATATCTAATGTTAGTATTGGTTAATTTATATTTGCATGCATTCATCGTTCCAGATGAAATAATATTATTTATACAAGTATTATTTAAAATAAAAAGGTTTTTACAGTAATATTCATTGTTTAAAAATGTACAATTTGTTGTATATAACATATTAAATTTTTTTATTATAATAGTTTCGTCTATATCTAAAGTTACATATTGGTTGTTAATTTTTACAGGCGAAGGTATGAGTAAATAAGTCTTTATATTTGGGGTTGCCTTAGGAAGGTCTACAAAGATATGGAGTGTTTCACTATGAGTAGTGCAGTAAATTTTACTCATTATCCACAGGATTTCAGGATTCCTAGAAGCTAGATTTACATTTTGGTTTATGTCATGTAGTATTTGGGACATTAATGATGAGTGTGTGATGCCAATTTTGCATAGTTCCAGTGTTAATGTAAGTTCATCTATTTTGTTGTGTAGGTGTGTCAGAATTATGTACATGTCAAAGAATGTCATTTCCTTGTTTATCTTCATTATGTTGTCTTGTTCTGTTTTAAAATTATTATTAATTAATTGTATGTCCTTTTGAAAGTTTTTAATTACGTGTTTATTAAGTTTTATGTCTTGTTCTATGTTGTGTTCTATATTATAGTTGTTCCGTCCTAACTCATTTATTACTTCGTCATAATGTGATTTGTCATCAGCTGTCATGGTGCCAGTAAGCCAGCTGAGAGCTGTTCCAAGTCCGTTTATTAGTCCTCTCTTAGTTCGTTTGTTGTGTGATTTTAATAGGTTTAATTTGTTTTGTGTTTGTATGATAAGGTTTTTGATTATAGGGTATGTCGGTAGGTCCCTATAAGATGGTACATTGTTCTGTATATTGTTTAGTTCCTTGTCAAGTAAGCTAATGTCATAAAAATGATATGTCCTGTAGTAATTTTCTATTACCTTTGCGTTCTTTATAGTGTAATGTAGGACTCCGGGGTTATCTCTTATATCAGTCACTGTCATAGTATATGTTAATGTCCATAGAAGTGTCTGGATTAGTACTGTCCGAGTAGGATTCATTTTCTCCTTCTGAAACAGTAATGTTTGGTCTCGGTCTCAAGTGTTGTTTACGTGGTCTTTTGATTCTATTAACGTGTGCTTTGTTTGTTTCGTTTCTGTCTTTGTACAATAGTACGGGTCTGTAGGGATTATTGTATTTGCGGTGATGGGTTGTTTTTATATATATCTGTTCGTCATTTATGTCAGGTGGGTCTTCGCGATTTGTATTTAATAACTCTGTTCTATTTTCTTTTTCTGTCACGATTTTATTCCGTATTAGTTCATGTATTATGTTCTTTTCGTCATGGTATTTTTGTACGTATTGTTCTTTTATTTCTATTTGTTTGTTAGGTCTTCTTGTTATTCCGAATGTTATTTCGTCCGGTGTCATGTTTAGTTTAGAGTTTAAGGTATTGTTGTATGCTATTGTTGCTAGCATTAGTCTGTTATTTAATGATGTGTTTGTTAGTTCTTTTTCGTTAAGTGTTCGTAATATTTCGATGAGTGTACTATGTGCTCTGTTTAGTGTTCCTAATGAATTAGGATTTCCTGGGGTCACGTAAATTGGTTCGATTTCGTTAGTTTGTAAGAAGTTGAGTACTAAATTATTTTTATATTCTTTGCCGTTGTCCATTTTTATCGATACGGGTGTTGGATATAGTGTTAAGTAAAGTTTAATGGCTTCGCATATGTTAATTCCAGTTACGGCTGGTATCATGTGTGTAAATAGTCTTTTCGAGAATGTGTCAATTATAGTTACGATATATTTTCTGTCAAAATGTAATGTGTCTATCATTAATTCTTCGAACGGTCTATTTGGTGTTGGTGTTATCATGTACTTTGTTTTTATAGGATTGCGTTCGTATTTAGTTTTCTTACATGTCTTACAATTGTTAATAAAGTCATTAATTGTTTCTTTCATTAATGGGAAGTAGTATAATTTTCTAAGTTTGTCGTATGTTTCGACTGTGCCTCTGTGGGATGTTTTTCCTATGTGGTAGTCATTAATTATTTCAATTTGTCCTTCTTTGTCTAAGATATCGGTTACATAGTTTTTGTATCTTTTTAGTTTAACTGTTGGGTATGATTCTTGTATTAGTCTAGAAATGTCTTTAAATGTTTTATCGTACCATGGTTGGAGTAATGGGATATCTGGTTCACAGTAAATTCCATAAGTAATTTTGGGTCTAATAAATTGTTCGATTAGTGATTCTAAGTCGTCTAAGTTGTCAAATTTAATTTCATGTCTGTTTTTGTTAAATGGTTTAGTAAAGTTTGTTTCTTTTATTCCCTTTTTTATTATTATCTGATGTTTATCTATGTTAATATTCTTGTCATTGTCTACTATCCAAATTTGTTCGTTGGATGATCGTTGGGAGTGAACAGTTGCTCCACATGTACTAATTGCGTCATTTATTTGTTCTGTTTGAGTCATGTTTTCTAATTCTTCTATAAGTGTGTCATAGTCTGGGTTCTCGTCTAACGGGAGTATTGCTAGTTCGCTTAGAAATTCGTCAAAATCTCCGTCTATATGGTTAGTATTTGTGTTTTGTTCTAAGTTCTCGTTTTGTCGTGATAGTAAGTCCGCTACGTAATTTGTTTTTCCATTAATGTGGTTTATGTCAAATTCAAAGTCCTGTAATTTCCAGATCCATTTCATGATTCTGGTGTTTCCGTTTTTCATTGTATAGATCCATTTTAATGGTTTGTGGTCAGTTAGTAATTGGAATTTAGTACCGTACAAGTATGGTTTGAAATGGTGTGTAGACCAAACAATTGCTAAAAGTTCTTTTTCAATTGTTGAATAATTTAATTCTGGAGGTTGTAATACTCGTGAGGCGAATGCTACTGGGTGTTCTATTCCGTCGTTATCTTTTTGCGATAGCACCGAGCCGATGGCTTTATCACTTGCGTCTGTCGTTAAGTAAAATGTCTTATTCCAGTCCGGGTATGCTAATATTGGTGAATTTGTCATGAGGGTTTTTAGTATGTCACAAGCCTTTTTTATTTCTTCTGTCTCGTATGTTTTAGTCTGTAAGTCATCAATATAGTATAGTTCGTTCTTTTCTTTTGATTTATTATTATTATTGTTATTAAATTTATTATTATTAGATTTATTGTTATTATTACTTTTATTGTTTTCATTATTTTCCGGGTGTGTTTGGTTCCTTTTATTTTTGTTTATTTCCGGGTATGTTTGGTCCCTTTTATTTTTGTTTATTTCCGGGTATGTTTGGTCCCTTTTATTTTTTAATTTATTATTATTATCTTCTAAATTTTCGTTTTCTAATTTAAATTTTATTTTATTTATTATTAATTCATTATTTTGACAGTTAATTTTTATGTTTAAATTTTGCATTGTCTCGTATCCTAATAAAATATCGAAACGATTGCTAAAGGGGTATATTAGCATTTTTACCTTTGCTTGAATTCCTAACAGGGGATAGAGATCGATTATGGCGCTTTGAGTGCCTTCGGCTCTGCCTGTAGGAGTTTTCATTACAAAGTCTTCCGAATTAATTTTTGTTCCCTCGGGTAAGGAATGGGGATTGATATAATTTTTAGAAGCTCCAGTGTCAATTAGCCATGTCTTGCCTTTTTTGTCTTTTATTTTTGGGAGACTGTCCGTGTAATTTAATTGGTATTCGGGTCTGGAGGTTCGTTGTTGTTGGGACCTACGTCTAAAAAATCCTCATAACGAGATTCTAATTGTTGTAGTCTGTCTTGTAATTCGGTTATTTGTTGGTCTTTGTCATTTTCCGTGTGGTGTACGCGATTGCTGGCTGTGCGCATTGATACGGTCTGATTTTCTCTTTGTTCCGGTCTGGGGTTTGGTTTGTTAAAGTATTGTCTTTGTTCATAGGGTTTCCATGATTGATTATGTCTTTCGTTTTCGTCTCGGGGGTAGTTATTGTTAAAACGTGGTTGTTCTTGATTGTACTGTCTTGGTTGTTGGGATTGTTGTCTATTATTGTCATTAAATTGTTGTCTATTATTGTCATAAAATTCACGTTTTTTCTCGTGATAATGTGGGTCGTAATTCCTCCCTTTATAATTGCTAGTGGAGGGTGGTTGGTTTTGACTGCGTCTTTGTGTGGATTCGTTGTGTGTTAGTTTGTTACCGTATGCTCTTTCGACTACTCGTACTGCTGTGGTTTTTAATGCCTTTTTCAAATCCCTCAAATTTTTAATTCGTAGGTGTTGGAGGAAATTGTCAACTGAAGTTTCAAGTTGTCTTTGGCAATGGTCAACTATTTGTTCATCAAATACGTTTATTTCTGTGTGTTTTTGTAAGTCTGTTTTTGTGTCGTCCGTATATAATCTACCTTCAAGGTCGTCTCGTAATAATATCAGTCTTTCTACATAGCTATTGGGATGTTCGTTTCTTAAGGGTTTAGTTTGATATATTTCTGCTATGGATTGGGGTATTGTTTTGTCGTCACGAAAGTTAAGTTTGAGTTCTTGGATCAGTTCTAGTAAAGAGTTATAGTTCCGTCTTCCGCAATATTCGGCATGTCCTACTAATTTGTTTGTTGCATGTCCTATCAATTGTTTCGCGTTATATTCGTGATGTGGATTGTCAGTTGTGCAGACGTTATTCGCTACAAAATTTATTTTATTAATAAATCTTACTAGATGGCTGGGATTTCCGTCAAATTCTGGGATCAGTTTAAGGTCTGTAGTAGAAATTTTGTAATCGTTAGAAGTCATGTTTACGGTTTCTTCTAAGTTACGGTTTATATTAAGTCTGTCAGTAATGGGCATGTAAATGTGTACAAAAAATATATTTACCAATACAAGTGATGTCTTCTTCTAGATAATGTTGCTTTCTATCGGCTTCCTCTGGTCGCTAGATAACAGATTTTGTGGTTCTTGGAGCCTCGGTGAATGTATATTGAAATATACCAGTGCTCGATCAGTCCTGAAGTCCTGTTCAATATAGCATCGGCCTTCTCATGGAAAGAATCGAAAAGTTCTCAGGTCTAGCCTAGCCAAACGCGGGATCGCTGAATGGGGAGATTCTTCTGAAGTTATATAAACACTGCCAAGGTCCCTGTTCGGGCGCCAGTTAAATAATTGATGACCAAAGGGGCCTTTTTAAAAAGTGGTTTATTAACTAGACAAAACAATAAACTTATATGATAATAGTGACAGAGTAATACGTCAGGGGTACAGTAACGAGATGAATGAGAGCTGGTGAGAGGAAAGGAAGGATTATATAATGACAGATTAGATTAAGGAGTGCTGACTTAGGCGATGGTGCAGGTGTCAGCTGGGCGTTGTCTGCCGGTGTGCGTGTGTCAGCGGCTTCCATAACTGTCGTCGGCCAGAAGAAGAGACGCCAGTCAAAGCTACCTCAAGGAGCGCCCCCGGCAGAAATGTGAGGCCTTCAATCTCTTTTGCTGATGCCGTTCAGAACAGAGAGCAGTCACAGGTATTGCCTACTCCTCCTCCGCAAATTATTCTTACCCACCACTCCGTTCATCCCGGCCACCAGCAAAACTCAATCCTACCCTCAACCACACATCTCGCATATTCCTCTAACTTTAATCTCTTCAGATCTCACTAGTCTATTAACATCATTCCTTACAGAGTTCAGAACCCTAATTACGCCTCTCATTTCCCTTCTTACAAATCTTGTCACCTACCTCATCCCCATTAAACAAAACCCATAAGTGGATCCTTGCGACTACTTTTCCATTCTCGTTTGAAATAGGAATGGTGTTCGCACCCACACCAATGAATTGAAAGCACTACTTCACGACAAGTACATCGACGTAGCCATCATTACTGAAACAAGACTTACGAGTAACGAACCATTTACAGTTCGACTGCACCAGACTTATCTAACTGACCACCTAGATAGAAGATCACCGCTGGCATTGTCCATATTTCCATTTCCAATAACATAGTCCTTTCATAGCACACGATTTCTTCAGTCCACTGCAGTGTCAGTCAACACCTTCACATTTCCACTTACTCTAGCCTTAGTGTACTGCCCACCCAATAAATCCATTTCTGATTCCCAGTTCTTTCTGCTCTCCGGACATCATTTCCTTGTGGGTGGGGACTTTGCAGCATCAACATTGAGGCTCAAGATCCACAAATACACGAGAACGTTGCTCTCAGAACTCGCAAGGAAACATTGCTCCACTATCTCTCCTGACACAGCCGCCCATTGGCCATCAGACCCCAACCGAAATCCTGATCTCCTTGACTTATTTTTCTACAATAGTTTAGGAAACACTAAACTTTAAACTATTCACACACGCGCCTTGACGACCTCTCCTTCAATCATAGCCTTGTGATCCCTACCATTTCCCGAATTCCTATCTAAAAACTGCCACCTCCTTCATTTATCATGGGCACCGTGATAGGGACCACTTCCGCCCAATTCGTACAGACTCTGTAGACCTCAAAGTACCTCTGAAAACATCCCAAGATGATGCAGTGCATTCTTTCACTACTCTGATCGAGAAATTGGCCTAAAAAGCATCGTCACCCCACCGTCATCCAAAATTCTAAATCAAAATCCTTTACCTCAGTATCTCAACGACCCAATCCAACCCAAACGTCACTCAAGGACAGTTTGGCAAAGATCCCGACATCCTCGCTCATACAATCAGTACTGCAAATTGGTAAAGGGGCAATTGGCAACCTTCCTTTCAGATTCTTTTCATTCCCATCTCTCCTCTCTGTCTACCAGGGATAACTCCTCGTGGAATCTAACTAAGAAAATCCTAAAATACCATCCTGTTTCACACCAACTCCGTCGTGATGAAGGTTCCAGGGCGGCTTCGAATGATAAGAGGTCGGAAGAATTCGCACCGCATCATTCCCGTACTTTCACGCCTCACCTTACTCCTCTGCCAGTACTCGTCAGTTATGGAAGCAGCTGACACACGCACACCGGCAGACAACGCCCAGCTGACACCTGCACCATCGCCTAAGTCAGCACTCCTTAATCTAATCTGTCATTATATAATCCTTCCTTTCCTCTCACCAGCTCTCATTCATCTCGTTACTGTACCCCTGACGTATTACTCTGTCACTATTATCATATAAGTTTATTGTTTTGTCTAGTTAATAAACCACTTTTTAAAAAGGCCCCTTTGGTCTTCAATTATTTAACTGGCGCCCGAACAGGGACCTTGGCAGTGTTTATATAACTTCAGAAGAATCTCCCCATTCAGCGATCCCGCGTTTGGCTAGGCTAGACCTGAGAACTTTTCGATTCTTTCCATGAGAAGGCCGATGCTATATTGAACAGGACTTCAGGACTGATCGAGCACTGGTATATTTTAATATACATTCACCGAGGCTCCAAGAACCACAAAATCTGTTATCTAGCGACCAGAGGAAGCCGATAGAAGGCAACATTATCTAGAAGAAGACATCACTTGTATTGGTAAATATATTTTTTGTACACATTTACATGCCCATTACTGACAGACTTAATATAAACCGTAACTTAGAAGAAACCGTAAACATGACTTCTAACGATTACAAAATTTCTACTACAGACCTTAAACTGATCCCAGAATTTGACGGAAATCCCAGCCATCTAGTAAGATTTATTAATAAAATAAATTTTGTAGCGAATAACGTCTGCACAACTGACAATCCACATCACGAATATAACGCGAAACAATTGATAGGACATGCAACAAACAAATTAGTAGGACATGCCGAATATTGCGGAAGACGGAACTATAACTCTTTACTAGAACTGATCCAAGAACTCAAACTTAACTTTCGTGACGACAAAACAATACCCCAATCCATAGCAGAAATATATCAAACTAAACCCTTAAGAAACGAACATCCCAATAGCTATGTAGAAAGACTGATATTATTACGAGACGACCTTGAAGGTAGATTATATACGGACGACACAAAAACAGACTTACAAAAACACACAGAAATAAACGTATTTGATGAACAAATAGTTGACCATTGCCAAAGACAACTTGAAACTTCAGTTGACAATTTCCTCCAACACCTACGAATTAAAAATTTGAGGGATTTGAAAAAGGCATTAAAAACCACAGCAGTACGAGTAGTCGAAAGAGCATACGGTAACAAACTAACACACAACGAATCCACACAAAGACGCAGTCAAAACCAACCACCCTCCACTAGCAATTATAAAGGGAGGAATTACGACCCACATTATCACGAGAAAAAACGTGAATTTTATGACAATAATAGACAACAATTTAATGACAATAATAGACAACAATCCCAACAACCAAGACAGTACAATCAAGAACAACCACGTTTTAACAATAACTACCCCCGAGACGAAAACGAAAGACACAATCAATCATGGAAACCCTATGAACAAAGACAATACTTTAACAAACCAAACCCCAGACCGGAACAAAGAGAAAATCAGACCGTATCAATGCGCACAGCCAGCAATCGCGTACACCACACGGAAAATGACAAAGACCAACAAATAACTGAATTACAAGACAGACTACAACAATTAGAATCTCGTTATGAGGATTTTTTAGACGTAGGTCCCAACAACAACGAACCTCCAGACCCGAATACCAATTAAATTACACAGACAGTCTCCCAAAAATAAAAGACAAAAAAGGCAAGACATGGCTAATTGACACTGGAGCTTCTAAAAATTATATCAATCCCCATTCCTTACCCGAGGGAACAAAAATTAATTCGGAAGACTTTGTAATGAAAACTCCTACAGGCAGAGCCGAAGGCACTCAAAGCGCCATAATCGATCTCTATCCCCTGTTAGGAATTCAAGCAAAGGTAAAAATGCTAATTTACCCCTTTAGCAATCGTTTCGATATTCTTTTAGGATACGAAACGATGAAAGAACTGAAAACTGAAATAAAATGTCACAATGACGAAATAATAATAAAAGGAACCAAACATAACCTGGAAAATGAAATTTACTATATAAATGACTTACAGACAATAAAACAACTAATTAGGACAGACCACATTGATAACAAGCTTTCGGACGAACTTGTGGTACTGATTGGTAAATATGGTGAAATAAGAAAAACAAATGAAGAAAAATTACGCGCGACCAATTTAATTAAACATAAAATAAACACAAAAAACGAAAACCCTTGCTACACTAGGAACTATCGGTACCCCGTGCAATTCAAAAATCAAATAAATGAAGAAGTCGCGAATTTATTAAAAAATAACATTATTAGAAAGAGTAACTCCCCATACAACTCACCAGTATGGATAGTACCAAAAAAAATGGATGCCTCAGGCATAAAAAAAGTTCGAATGGTAATAGACTACCGAAAACTGAACGAAATGACGACTAATGACAAATACCCACTACCCAACATTGAAGACTTACTAAACAGACTACAAAAAGCAAAAATATTCTCAACAATAGACCTTGCATCAGGATTCCATCAAATCGAAATGGATCCAGATTCAATACCAAAAACCGCATTTAGTACAGAAGACGGACACTTTGAATTCTTACGAATGCCCTACGGACTTTGTAACGCACCACCCACATTCCAACGAGCCATGAATATGATGATAGCGAACGTCCCTAACGCTATGATATACATTGACGACATAATCATTTACTCGAACACAATACAAGAACACCTAGAACATCTCGAAAACGTATTCCAAAAGTTAAAAGAACATGCACTTTCTATCCAATTAGACAAGACTGAATTTTTTAAAACTGAAATCCCCTTCTTAGGATATATTGTCACTCCCGACGGACTAAAAACTAACCACAAGAAAATAGAAGCAATCACAAAATTACCATACCCAAACAACGAAAAAACGACTAGACAATTTCTCGGAATGACCGGATACTACCGAAAATTCATAAAAGACTATGCGAAAATAACGAAACCAATTTCGAAATCACTACAGACTAAAACATACGAGACAGAAGAAATAAAAAAGGCTTGTGACATACTAAAAACCCTCATGACAAATTCACCAATATTAGCATACCCGGACTGGAATAAGACATTTTACTTAACGACAGACGCAAGTGATAAAGCCATCGGCTCGGTGCTATCGCAAAAAGATAACGACGGAATAGAACACCCTGTAGCATTCGCCTCACGAGTATTACAGCCTCCCGAGATAAACTATTCAACAATTGAAAAAGAACTTTTAGCAATTGTTTGGTCTACACACCATTTCAAACCATACTTGTACGGTACTAAATTCCAATTACTAACTGACCACAAACCATTAAAATGGATCTATACAATGAAAAACGGAAACACCAGAATCATGAAATGGATCTGGAAATTACAGGACTTTGAATTTGACATAAACCACATTAATGGAAAAACAAATTACGTAGCGGACTTACTATCACGACAAAACGAGAACTTAGAACAAAACACAAATACTAACCATATAGACGGAGATTTTGACGAATTTCTAAACGAACTAGCAATACTCCCGTTAGACGAGAACCCAGACTATGACACACTTATAGAAGAATTAGAAAACATGACTCAAACAGAACAAATAAATGACGCAATTAGTACATGTGGAGCAACTGTTCACTCCCAACGATCATCCAACGAACAAATTTGGATAGTAGACAATGACAAGAATATTAATATAGAGAAACATCAGATAATAATAAAAAAGGGAATAAAAGAAACAAACTTTACTAAACCATTTAACAAAAACAGACATGAAATTAAATTTGACAACTTAGACGACTTAGAATCACTAATCGAACAATTTATTAGACCCAAAATTACTTATGGAATTTACTGTGAACCAGATATCCCATTACTCCAACCATGGTACGATAAAACATTTAAAGACATTTCTAGACTAATACAAGAATCATACCCAACAGTTAAACTAAAAAGATACAAAAACTATGTAACCGATATCTTAGACAAAGAAGGACAAATTGAAATAATTAATGACTACCACATAGGAAAAACATCCCACAGAGGCACAATCGAAACATACGACAAACTTAGAAAATTATACTACTTCCCGTTAATGAAAGAAACAATTAATGACTTTATTAACAATTGTAAGACATGTAAGAAAACTAAATACGAACGCAATCCTATAAAAACAAAGTACATGATAACACCAACACCAAATAGACCGTTCGAAGAATTAATGATAGACACATTACATTTTGACAGAAAATATATCGTAACTATAATTGACACATTCTCGAAAAGACTATTTACACACATGATACCAGCCGTAACTGGAATTAACATATGCGAAGCCATTAAACTTTACTTAACACTATATCCAACACCCGTATCGATAAAAATGGACAACGGCAAAGAATACAAAAATAATTTAGTACTCAACTTCTTACAAACTAACGAAATCGAACCAATTTACGTGACCCCAGGAAATCCTAATTCATTAGGAACACTAAACAGAGCACATAGTACACTCATCGAAATATTACGAACACTTAACGAAAAAGAACTAACAAACACATCATTAAATAACAGACTAATGCTAGCAACAATAGCATACAACAATACCTTAAACTCTAAACTAAACATGACACCGGACGAAATAACATTCGGAATAACAAGAAGACCTAACAAACAAATAGAAATAAAAGAACAATACGTACAAAAATACCATGACGAAAAGAACATAATACATGAACTAATACGGAATAAAATCGTGACAGAAAAAGAAAATAGAACAGAGTTATTAAATACAAATCGCGAAGACCCACCTGACATAAATGACGAACAGATATATATAAAAACAACCCATCACCGCAAATACAATAATCCCTACAGACCCGTACTATTGTACAAAGACAGAAACGAAACAAACAAAGCACACGTTAATAGAATCAAAAGACCACGTAAACAACACTTGAGACCGAGACCAAACATTACTGTTTCAGAAGGAGAAAATGAATCCTACTCGGACAGTACTAATCCAGACACTTCTATGGACATTAACATATACTATGACAGTGACTGATATAAGAGATAACCCCGGAGTCCTACATTACACTATAAAGAACGCAAAGGTAATAGAAAATTACTACAGGACATATCATTTTTATGACATTAGCTTACTTGACAAGGAACTAAACAATATACAGAACAATGTACCATCTTATAGGGACCTACCGACATACCCTATAATCAAAAACCTTATCATACAAACACAAAACAAATTAAACCTATTAAAATCACACAACAAACGAACTAAGAGAGGACTAATAAACGGACTTGGAACAGCTCTCAGCTGGCTTACTGGCACCATGACAGCTGATGACAAATCACATTATGACGAAGTAATAAATGAGTTAGGACGGAACAACTATAATATAGAACACAACATAGAACAAGACATAAAACTTAATAAACACGTAATTAAAAACTTTCAAAAGGACATACAATTAATTAATAATAATTTTAAAACAGAACAAGACAACATAATGAAGATAAACAAGGAAATGACATTCTTTGACATGTACATAATTCTGACACACCTACACAACAAAATAGATGAACTTACATTAACACTGGAACTATGCAAAATTGGCATCACACACTCATCATTAATGTCCCAAATACTACATGACATAAACCAAAATGTAAATCTAGCTTCTAGGAATCCTGAAATCCTGTGGATAATGAGTAAAATTCACTGCACTACTCATAATGAAACACTCCATATCTTTGTAGACCTTCCTAAGGCAACCCTAAATATAAAGACTTATTTACTCATACCTTCGCCTGTAAAAATTAACAACCAATATGTAACTTTAGATATAGACGAAACTATTATAATAAAAAAATTTAATATGTTATATACAACAAATTGTACATTTTTAAACAATGAATATTACTGTAAAAACCTTTTTATTTTAAATAATACTTGTATAAATAATATTATTTCATCTGGAACGATGAATGCATGCAAATATAAATTAGCCAATACTAACATTAGATATATAGATAATATAAACAGTTTTATAACTACTAACCTCTCCAAATTAGACAATTGCCTTACTAATGATACTGTATACCTACCACCCGTTAGCTTACTCACCCTAGATCAAAATGATTGTTATAAAGAACTCCCCAAAATTTCAAGACATATAATAGACTCCACCATAAACAAATTGTACAATAAAATAGATATAGATGTAATCGCAAATATAAGCGAAATAGAAAACCTAAATATAACAGACATAGTTTTAGAACCACTTATATTTAATCAATCAAATACTTATTTTTATTTTTATTTAATTATAGGGGCAGCTATTATAATTGTAATCCTCTACTACCTTAAAAAATGTAAAACTACCAATTCCTTACGAAACCCTACACCAACCATCCCAGTTGTATACCATCCCGGACAACAAGAGCCTATCAACATTTTGGCAACAAGGGTTTATCACCCAAATAACAGCCCTCATGCACCCGCAGCCATCAACTTAATTTCTTGATGGAACAAGAAACCTAAAGTCGGAAGGAGTTATGGAAGCAGCTGACACACGCACACCGGCAGACAACGCCCAGCTGACACCTGCACCATCGCCTAAGTCAGCACTCCTTAATCTAATCTGTCATTATATAATCCTTCCTTTCCTCTCACCAGCTCTCATTCATCTCGTTACTGTACCCCTGACGTATTACTCTGTCACTATTATCATATAAGTTTATTGTTTTGTCTAGTTAATAAACCACTTTTTAAAAAGGCCCCTTTGGTCTTCAATTATTTAACTGTCGCACAAATGTTGAAGATATCCTCACTTCACCTATCCCTCTCTCTCACTTCAACCGAAAGCCGTTAACCCCTCTGAGGTAAAATATCTTTTGAAAAAATTACCTTAACGAAAATCTACAGGATATGAGCTCCTTACTTCTTAAATTCTTAAACAACATCCTTCTAAAGCTATAATCTTTCTAACCTACATTTATAATTGTATTATCCGAACCACGCACTTTCCTCTCCTTTCGAAACACTCCAATATAGTCCTATTCGTCAAACCCGGTATACCACCCAATGACGCCTCATCTTACCGTCCAATTAGTCTACTATAGTCTAGTTCAATCCTCTCAAAAATGTTTGAAAACCTTCTATTAAAACGCCTACTTCTGATTGTGAAATCCAAACACTTTTATGCTTCTCACCAGTTTGGTTTCCGTCAATGACATTCCACTGCTCAACAATGCCTTCGGGTGGTTGATCACATATCCACGCCTTGAAACCAAACTATACAATACTGCGGCCTTACAGGACATAACTCAAACTTCTGACAGGTTCTGGCACGCAAGGTTTGTTTTACAAGCTCAAATGATATTTACGGCATACCCTATTCCTGATTCTACTGTCTTACCTTTCAAACCGCTTCTTCCAAGTCCGCTGTGGTTTGGAATATTCTAACTACTATCCCAAGCAGGAGTTCCACAGAGCAGAGTCCTGAGTCCCATCCTTTATAATCTATACACCGCTGATGTCCTCCCTATCACCAACACATTCTTAGCAAACTTTGCAGATGGAACTGGAGTCCTGTCATCCCATTCAGACCCTGATATAGCTTCCCGAAACCTTCAAAAATACCTTGATGAGATCGAGTATTGGTGCAACCAATGGCGAATCAAAGTCAATGAAGCAAAATGTTCCCACATAAACTTTACCCTCTGCCACAAGTCCTGTCCGTTAGGTTTTGTAAATTCCATTTCTCTCCCTGTGTCTGAGACAGTACGGAATTTAGGCTTCCATTTCGACAAAGGACTGACATGGAACGCACACTCGAGGCTAAATAGACAAGAACTAAACAGACGCTTTGGACTACTGTACAGACTACTTCGAAGGACATCCCATCTCTCAATAGAAAATAAACTACTTATCTACAAAGTTATACCTATGTCATTCTGGGCATACTGAATAGAGCTATGGGGGACAGCGAAAAAGTTGAACATCAAGGGCATCCAATACTTTCAATCAAACGTTCCGAGTACAATAGTAAATGCCCCTTATTACGTCAGAAACAAAACCATTCATAATGATACCCTACATTCTTGAACTCATCCCTTCCAAATTCAGAAAAGTACACAGTAACCAATCCAACCACCCTAATTCCCCACCACAGTCATTGCACTGCACCACTTATCCCTATAAACCTCCTCAGAGACTAAAGCGGTAGTGGCCCTGTACCTGCTATAAATAAGTAACAATGGGAGTCCTGGCATTGGCCAGTTTCTCCGATCATGTCCCGAGTGTCTGTGGCTCTCGCGCTCTTCGTCAGCCTCTGCTGGCTCTTATCCTGTGACGCGGCTGACGAAGGAGCGTGGGAGACTTCCCAATAGTCAGCTTCTTCCTTCACACCCGAGGGAGGTGACAACCATGTGGATTGGGGGTGCCTTTGGGCTGTTTGTGGATATAGCATGAATGATCGGGTGAATGAAAATTGTAAAATTTAATTTTAATTGTAAAATCAGGCAGATTGTAATTTTATCATAATGTGAAGTAGTTGTTAAGGTATAGAGATCTATAAATGTAAGGGCCTCTTTCATCGCTAGTTTCAACAACAATGAAAGTGAAGGTGGTTAATAACTTTAAAATAAAAACCGAACAGTGTGGCAAAGATCCCGGCCTCCTGCCGATCGCCGCTCGTACAATCAGTACTGCCGATTGGTAAAGCGGCGATTGGCATCCTTCCGTTCCGATTCTTTCAATTCCTACCTCTCCTCTCTGTCTACCAGGGATAACTCCTTGTGGAATGTAACCAAAAAAATCCTAAAGTATCAACCTGTTTCACATCCGCTCCGTCGTGATGATGGGTCCTGGGCGGCTTCGGATGGGGATAGGTCGGAGGAATTTGCTCTGCATCTTACCCATACTTTCACACCTAACCTTTCTCATCAAAGCCATACTCACAGCACAACTGTGGAAGATTTCCTCACTTCACCTATTCCTCTCTCTCTTCCACCAAAAGCCGTTAATCCCTCTGAGGTCAAATACCTTCTGAAAAACTTACCTTACCGAAAATCCCCTGGATATGATCTCCTTACTCCTCAAATTCTCAAACAACTTCCTCCTAAAGCCATAATCTTCCTAACCTATATATATAATTGCATTATCCGAACGACGCACTTTCCACTCCTCTGGAAACATTCCATTATTGTCCTATTCGCCAAACCCGGTAAACCACCCAATGACGCCTCATCTTACCGACCAATAAGCCTACTCCCTATCCTCTCAAAAATATTTGAGAAACTTCTACTAAAACGTATACTTCCAATTATTGAATCCAAAAACCTTTTTCCTACACACCAGTTTGGCTTCCGCCAACGGCATTCCACTGCTCAACAAGGCCTTCGCGTGGTTGATCACATGTCCTCAGCCCTTGAAACCAAACAGTATTGCACTGCTGCCTTTCTTGATATAGCTCAAGCTTTTGACAGGGTTTGGCACGCAGGTTTACTCTACAAGCTCAAAAGATATTTACCACAGACCCTTTTCCTAATCCTACAGTCCTACCTTTCAAACCGCTTCTTCCAAGTCCGCTGTGGTTTAGAATATTCAAACTACTATCCTATAAATGCAGGAGTTCCACAGGGCAGTGTCCTGGGCCCCATCCTCTACAACCTATACACCGCTGATGTCCCCTCTACTCCCAATACCTTCTTAACCACATTTGCAGATGACACTGCAGTCTTGTCATCTAACCCAGACCCCGACATAGCATCCCATAACATTCAAAAACACCTTGACGAGATTGAGTATTGGTGCAACCAATAGCGGATCAAAGTTAATGAAGCAAAATGTTCCCACATTACCTTTACCCTTTGTCGCAAGTCTTGTCCACTAGTTTATTTTAATTCTATTCCTCTCCCTGTATCCGAGACAGTACGGTATTTAGGCTTCCATCTCGATAAACGAATGACCTGGAACCCACATACGAGACTAAAAAGACAAGAACTAAACAGACGCTTTGGACAACTATACAGACTACTTCAAAGGACATCCCATCTCTCAATAGAAAATAAACTACTAATCTACAAAGTTATACTTAAACCAATCTGGACATACGGAATAGAGCTATGGGGGACAGAAAAAAAGTCGAACATCAAGCGTATCCAATCCTTTCAATCAAAAGTCCTGAGAACAGTAGTAAATGCCCCTTATTATGTCAGCAACAAAACCCTTCATAACGACCTTAATATACCCTACATTCTAGAACTCATCCCTTCCAAGTTTACGAAATTCCACAGTAGCCTTTCCAACCACCCTAATCCTGTAGCACAGTCACTGCACTGCGTCACTCATCCCTATAATCCTCCTCGGAGACTGAAACGGCAGTGGCCTCGTGACCTGCTATAATCAAGTGACAGTGGGAGTCCTGGCAATGGCCAGTTTCTCCAATCATGTCCTGAATGAATGAGCGAGTGAATGACGAAATGTAAATATGGTATGAATGATCGTATATCTTAATTACTTATTGCCTAGCAAGGCAGATTGTAATTTTAGCACAATAAAGGAATTTTATTATTAGAAAAAATAAAAACCATATTGAATATTGACTTAGAGATTATAACTGACTACATGTAACTCTAATATATACAAAAGTGAATAATGAAAGAAAAGAAACAAGTAATAATTAATTATTTACAAGATTGATAGATATTATATACTACTTATCGTCATATAAGTCTCAGATAAGATAATGTTGAATGTTATGAGTGGAGTGGGGCTTTAACTGACCATCGCGTATATGTCATGATCTCCTGTTTTTTGCGATATTAAGTTTACAAAGTTAGCACCTTATCCTCTACTAATCCTTGACACAAATCGTGGTAAAAGTTCATGCTGGAGAATGCTAGGAATAGATTTTTTATATAGATTATATAGATAGATAAGACCTCGTTGGAAAGATTTTTTATTTTATTTTACCCTAATTCTCGGTTATGAAAAAGGATACAAAAGATTATTCTGTCCAAAATAACAAGATAAATACTGATATATAAAAAGTACCTGATTTGCAATGTACGTTAATTTGAGACCGTCTGTCGTTTTCTATAGCTTTCTCACAACAAAAACAAAATACCATCTTCCATCAACCTTTAATTCAAGAAAAAAATTTATCCATTTTAAAAGAGATATGCCAGAATTTGAAATGGTATAATAAAATTATAAAACAGCTATATTGCCTTTCCAAAACATATAATTTCTTCTTTACTGAAAAAGCGCTTTCGAAAGCTCTAACCTACCGTATTCAGTTATCTCTTTTTTTATACAGAGTAAAAGAAAAAGTGACAGGATAAAAGTAACCGTCACATTAGGAGAAAAACTAAATTCTATTATTATACGTAACAATGGCCACAGTCTTAAAATAAAATATTATATTCCACTAACAGTGCTCAACTGTACTGAATTTTGAAATTGTTTTTCTATTCTACAATTATTAAAATGAAAAATATAACAAATATGTAGAAATAACTAAAGCTTTAATATAATTTTAATCGATCCATTGTTTCAGTTTTGATAAAACACATTATTTTTTGCCATTTTTGACATAAAACAAGTACGAAATCTTTTTTTTTTTTTTTTTTTTTTTCTAAGCTCTCAAACTTATAAAAATAGGAATGTGGGAAAAATAAGGAAAATTATTTTTGGCTGGAAAGTGCCTTTCACTAAGGGGAGACCCCTATTTGAAGGATGTATGAGAAGGATATGGGGTGTGGAATGCCTAGAAAGGCGGATGGAGTCAGGAAGGTAGTGAGAGTCTACCAAGGATTAAGCCTAGGCGATGGTTTGTTGTAGGCCAGGAGAAGCCTGGCCGGCCGCCCCACCAGGGGCCTGAATGAGTCGGCCTAATCGGCCGGAAGATCAACCCTGCTTACACAGGTAGATGGGGTAATGTGGCGTCGGTTGAGTCGGGCGGGAGATCGGCCTCGATCTCTCGGCTGGGTGTAGATCGTTCAGTCATCGGGTTCAATGACGTCGATCATCCTCCAGGCTTCGGCGGCCCAGCAGTGCTTCCATCTGACGGGCATTGGTGGTGGCTGAAGGTCGGAGAAGAGTGGGTTGTGGCTATGTCTTAGGGAGTCAAAAAATTTGATGTGCCTTCTCTTGATAAAATCTTGGATAGTGAGCACTTCGAATTTTTGTGGATTTCGTCGGCCTTCATTTGGTCGAATGGGGTGTGTTTGAGGGAGGTGCGGAGAACTCTATTCTGAAATTGCTGGAGCTTTAGGAGAGTGTTGATCGTCAAATACTTGTAGAGAGGGGTTCCATACATCAATGCAGGTCTTAGGACGCTCTGGTATATCAGCAGCTTGAGGCGTACTGATAGAGCCGGGCTGTGAAGTAGGTGTCCAAGGCTAAAGAATTTCTTCCTAACACTCTTTAACTTCTTTCCGAGGTGCGTTGTGAACGACAAGTGCCTACCGAGGGTAATTCCGAGGTAGCACAGCTTGTTGCTTACAGGGCATTCTTTGCCGTCTAACACGAAGGATTTCGGGAGCTTCTTTTTTCCGGATTTGCAACTAAATATTATTCCTTGCGTCTTGGCCTTCTGGCGAAATCTTGATAACACGCATTGTCTCTTCGTGTTTACCAAACTGTGCGATTCTGCGAGTTACTACAGTATTTTCCCGGTTGCTGTCTTGATGGTAATATTATCATTTCTCTACGTTCAAAATTACTAGTAAAATTAAATAAAGTTAATACGAACTGTAGCGACCCCCAACTACATAAGATAAATCACCCTATACTCTATTGTATTACCAAAATATAAGTCATTGTAAATATGTTAAACAATAAAAAATTTGGGGAGCCAATTAGTTATCATCATTGGGTACTACATTAGCGATTGGCTACTGGCTACTGGCAAGGCCAGCTGGGTATTTAAGCCCACCGGTTTGGATCCTGTATATCTTTCTCCTGTCAACTACCGGCTCGTGGCTACCCTGCTTGAAACTCTTAATCTTGACTGCTTCTTTATGAAAAATCTCTACATCTCTTTCCCTCCTTGCCTCGCTACATTTTAGTCCGGCGTTGTCAGACCTCACACCTTTCTAGTGGGAATCTCAGCCTTCGTCTCGCTAAATCTAGCCCCTCTATGAAAAATACCTCTCCCTAGTGGACAACGGTTGTCGTGGCCCTGCAAACTTACCAAGCAGTGTCTCCCGCGACACTTCAGTCCACCTCTCTCCGGTTCACACCCGCCTTAGGGATCCGGACGGATTTCGCATACCATTAGATACCGAGTGTGAATTCGTGGTCATTCCAAGACCACAGAAGCTACCTACCTACCTACCCTATACCTCTTCTCCTGAACATAGTGCACTGTCGGGGCACATACCTATCAAAAAATGGAGTCAGATAGTAAAGCCGTCACGAAACGATAGTCCAGGTTGTAAACTCAAACAATCCTCACTTTGTCACCAGGGAAAGAGTAACCCGGCACCACCCTCGTGACGACCCGACACAAACTTATTGAATTTAAACATAATAATTTCATTTGTAAATAGAATTTTATTCAGTTGAACGTATTCCTTTTTTGCGTTAAACATAAAAAAACAGAATTTGATGAAATTGAATCAATTGTACGGCATTGTACAATAAGAATCTAATTTGAACAATCAATTCCAAAATATGTAAATTTGTGCAAAATAAAATTGACGATAAGGTTTATAAAATACTCACAGAGCAGAAACAGCTGCGAATCAAAAAGAAATCAGCTTAAGGTCTCGCCTCCGTACAATGACCTCTAGCGGGGCCTTGACGCAATTTGGTTGTTAAGAATTAGGTGATGTGGTTTAGAGGAGCAATGTAAGTTGAAAAATTATCATTACTACACATTTGTGTGGATTAATTAACTATCCACTTGGAAAAGTATCCCTGGAGATCCTCCAGGCTTGCTTTGAAGCAAGTTGCGTGCCTTAACCATAAGTTCGTCTTGATAGTTCAAAATTGTGATTGTAATTGGGGAGCATTTTTCAATGGACGACCTATCTTTCAAGCGTATATATTTTTGTGCGTGATGGTGACACATCCAACATAGTTATTTATTATGCAATGGAATTTTATATTTCTAAGTTAAAAAAATCGATTTATATGTGATTTAAAAGCAATAAATTGTATTTTGCCGCAAAAATAAATATAATTATAATCCGTTAAATTTCCATAACATGTAGTATACTAATCAAAAATAAATGACCTAAGATGTGTGATTTTAAGAGAACTTTAATTTATAACTAGATTAATTTCAACATTTTGAAATTACAAAAAATGATGAGTTATTAATTGATTATCATCCATTCGGTTTTATTATTAACACTTCCGGAGCATCCCTCTTTATGGAACTGATGTAATGTCTGAAATTGCAAACGAAAATATTGATAATAGGATAGTCCTAATTACGATCTTAATTTTATATCCTAATGATACATGTTTTAAATCTTAATTTAACACCTGGCACATATAACAAAATATTTATTTGGCAATTGTCATGTAATAGATTTTTGGGTTACCGTAATAATAATGATTTTATGTTAAGGAAGTTAAAAAAATTAAAGTTTTTATTCATGCACAAAATTTGCAGTTGCTTTTAAAATTATTACACATTAGTACCTGCTAAAATTTAATTAATTAAAATTAAAAAAATAATAGTGCTAAAATTGACAAATATTACAGATATGATAATCACAGTTACAATATAGACACATTAACGACTAAATTATTCATTATTAACTAGTTATATTATCAATTTATTATTATATTTAAACAATAAAACATTTAGTCAATAAAAATCATATAAATACAGCTGTTCATACATCGTCTTTATTATGTTATTACATATCTTCTATATCTCTATATAATTATCATATAACTTCTCTAAATTTATAAGTGACACAACTATAAAGAGTGTGTTCTTTTGTGCCTTACTAGTAACCTATACGTAGTATAGCCAATGTTACAGATGGCACATTTAAAAGGTCTTTCTCCTGTATGAGTTCTTTTGTGTCTTGCTAGGCTACCAGACGTAGTAAAGCCTTTGCTACAGATGTCACATTTGAAAGGTCCCTCTCCATTATGAGTTCTTCTGTGTCTTTCTAATTTATCAGAACTAGTAAACGTTTTGCTACAGATGTTGCATTTGAAAGGTCTCTCTCCTGTATGAGTTCTTTTGTGTCTTGCTAAGTGATCAGACCTAGTAAAAGCTTTGCTACAGATGTTGCATTTGAAAGGTCTCTCTCCTCTATGAGTTCTTTTGTGACTTTCTAATTTACTGGACGTAGTAAAACCTCTGCAACAGATCTCACATATGAAAGGCCTTTCTCCTGTGTGAGTTCTTTTGTGTGTTTCTAAGTTACCAGACTGAGTAAAAGCTTTGCTACAGATTTCACATACGAAAGGTCTTTCTCCTGTATGAGTTCTTTTGTGTGTTTCTAAGTTATCAGAATTAGTAAACGTTTTACTACAGATGTTGCATATGAAAGGTCTCTCTCCTGTATGAATTCTTTTGTGTCTTGCTAGGCTACCAGACGTAGTATAACCAATGTTACAGATGTCACATACGAAAGGTCTCTCCCCTGTGTGAGTTCGTTTGTGTGTTTCTAAGTTACCAGACCTAGTAAACGCTTTGTTACATATGTTACATATGAAAAGTCTCTCTCCTGTATGAGTTATTTTGTGTGTTTCTAAGTGACCAGACTGAGTAAAAGCTTTGCTACATATGTCACATGTGAAAAGTCTCTCTTCCGCCGATGTTCTTATGTGTTGTGTAAATTGACTGGACATATTGAAACCTTTACTCCAGACGTCAAAATAATAGGTTTCTCTCCTGCAAATAGTGTCTAATGATCCTTTAAACGACAGTAATGTGTGTACCTTCCCATTAACTTCACATTTCAATTCTTCCTGACCATTGATTGGGCAGTGAACCAACGCTTTACCTACTTTTTCCAGTAATATATTCTAGTAAGTGAATGCTTTAGCCTTGGACTGTCTTTAGGAAGCCTTGGAGCATAAACTTGTTTGTCCCACATAACATCTTTTGAATTGTAGTAAATAGTAGATCACCTTTTACATTCCACCACAATACCTGAAACAACAGATAGTTAATTGTATTTGTAATGCATAATTGCTATTACAGTTATGTATTTAGAGTTACTCGTTCTTAAAAATAACGAGTCATGTCTCTCTGCAATTTCATTGTAATTGGCCATCAGTGTTAGTCGGTGGAAGATATAAGTGACTGCATTAGTTATTAAGGGTGTGTAGAGTTGTTCACTCAAGAATTTAAAATACCTCTTCATTATGGAATCATTGATGTCTGTTATTCATAAGTCATTAAGTAAATTACTTTTTCGACCGCTAAAATTTTGGTCCATTAAGTCCAAAATGGTTATAAGGATTATTACGTTTTTGTTCCGGTATAATTTAAATCATAAAAAAAAATGAAATAAAATATCGACAAATTTATGTAATGGATATGACATTTCCGAGGTGAAGATTTCATTTCAATTAGGAGGTAAAGTTATGAGAGTACAGGCTGGATCAAAAACGGTTTTAAAATGAGATTTACTTTGTTTGATTAAATGAATTGAAATTATAAGCAATCGTAAATTATAAGTTTTATTAGGTTGAGTAACAATACGTTAGTTTGTTATAATTTAGTATAATCCATTCATTTGAATAAATTGAATGAAGTATTTGATTATCGGAATGAAAAAAAAAACATCTTGAGGTGGTGGGAAGTGAGTGAAGGTGAGTATGACAGAGTAGAGATAAGTGGAGAGTGCTGAACCAGACTAAGTTGAGATTCACGGAGAGGAGCCAGTTAGATGTATTTTTTTTTTAATAAAAACGAACATTCGTTGAATATTTATTCATACACCAGGTGCTAATGACAAAATAAAAATAATGAAAAAAGTACTCCAAGTATATTTTATTTTACTCACAAAAAAACAAACAATCACTACACATACTAAAATTTTACAATAAAAAACTAATTTTATTAAAAATAGGGCCCTGTCACTACCCTCGTGAGTGTTCTGCAATATCTAGCAATGTAAATCATTAAATAATAAAACAATCAGTTAATATTTTATAATTTTATTACTTAGTTTTAAAACTAAAAACTAAAACGCAATGCTACTTAAACTGTTCGGACAAACTGCTCCCTGAAGACATGTGGTCAGCAATAGGGACTAGTCTCTGAGTTCACAAATTCGTTTTTGCAAACATTTTCAACACTAGTTTGAACGACTGAAAAAACAATATAAGCCAGCTTATTTTTTTATTTTTTTACGTAAATAAACAAATGTTTGATATGTCATGAACTTAGTTTACTTGTAGAACAAACACTAAAAAGCAATGGACAAAAATTAAATTAATAAATTATAACTATTTTTTTCTCGGTTGTTCAAGATCATTGGGATCACTTTCGGACGCTGCTAAAATATTTTAGAACTGGTACAATAAAAAATAGTTTCATTGAAATCACTGACTCTCGGCAACTCTTTGTAAGTTGGAAAACCGTAAACAAGATTGTTCCACCTTATTTGAATCTCTTGAACCTGAAGGTGAACCCAATCACCTAAACCTTTTTTTAATTATATAACTTTTAACCATAAAAAGATCTTGTTAGTTTTTAGGATAAGGATTTAAAACGAATATGTTATACAGTAGAAGGAGCAGCCTACAGTTAAATTATATTGTTGTTTATAATTTAAATTTGTAAAACATATTAATATAGGGGGTAAGAAAAAAAACGAATCCCAGTTCAATTACAGGGGAAAACGATTGGGGGTTGATTGGGTTTTTCAAAATCACAAACCATTGAAATTTACCTTCACTATACCACAGCCCTACACTTCAACATGCATCGAAATTCCCTACTGCCATACTCCACATTCTGTTTACTAAAATATATAATGCATTATTACGTGACATTTACGCTGGGGAAATAAATTCAATATTATAAAACAAATTGACTTTCGAAATTTAAGTTCGTGGGTTGGATTAAAATTTTCATGGAAAAATGGTCTCTTGTATTATTTTTATGATTTTCAAAATCAAATTCTCCCAGTATCGCTGTTTGAAAGGTTTCTATAAATGAAGTTAAAACTGTTTAGTTTTAGCTAGTATGTCATATAGATGAGAAATTAAAACTTTACTCACGGTTAATTGAACTTGCTGGCAACAAATCAATCCTTGTCTAAAAACAATTGAAATTCGATGGATATTTGACTATGACTGCATGGAATAAGCGAGTAACTCGAACTAATCTTGAGACAAGATAACTAACTGTACACACTTTGTTTGGCAGACTTTGTTCGTTCAGTGAACAATAGGTATTTGATTATGACTACCTTTGTCGGGCAAACGTCTTTACGTTTTATAAAAATTGTTGAAAGACGTCTCCCTGTAAATATATAGTAACATATTTACCCCAAACCACGTATTATTTTATCATATGCCATTTCAATTGACGCCTCTCAAACTATTTTTTATAGATTTTATCAAATGAGTGTCTTTAATGTGTACACAGCCGTCGTAAAAATATCACATGTAGCATCTTAAATACTCCTCACCTATTATATTAAATTTTGGATGATGAGCACGATGTCAAGAAAAATGTCTGTGCCAGGATATCGCATAGCTATCTCTGTCGTTATATTCTTCAAATTCAAATATATATATTCACATTTTTTACATAATAAAAATAGTATTATGCATGATATTCTTAGGATATCATCAAACTACCTCAACTGGGAGAGTTCTAGTATTGTCAGAAAATACGTATTTTTTCTTATTGGCTGTTATTAGCATTAAAGAATATAACGTTTTTTTATAATTGTAAGTAAGATTTAAATTAAAAGAGTATTTAAAGACTTACGTCAAAATGTAATTCTTCTAACTCTAATAAAATATCTCCATTAGAACTGTCAATATTAACATCGCGTTGGCAACTGTCAGTTATTTTTATAAAGGCATAATAATTCGCAATGTAATTTCATGTAATGATCTGCGGATGGTGAAAATAAAACGGGCGAGGAAGTAAACAATTGGCCTGCTATTGCTTATATCTGCTGTGTTATCATTTTGCACCTGTGTTTACATAACCTTCTAATCCCTAAGAAGACGCTTTTCCTTAGTGCAGTGCTGAGGATGAAATGCAGGTTTCGTGGTCAAACTGAAGTAGAGGTTTATTTCAATGCTGGCCTTCTTCAAAGTCTGTGGCATAAAATAAACAATGAATAACTGTTTGATTAAGGCTTTATCAAACAGAATGAACACACACAGTAGACTGATAATTATTTGAGTATTTACATCTTCTCAACTGTTTTCTGCTATAGCTACACCGTGTGTACAAAATGCTGCCATTATCACAGAACATCTGAAAGTAGTTTATTAAGTCTAACCTGTGACAGGCTGCTATCTCCATGTATTGTTTACACTAACAGATCCGGGCTTCAAATAGTACAACTACGCAACATGCCGTGATTAAATTGTCACTGTTTGAGTCAAATTTCCAAATTCTGCAATTGTTTTGCTAACAATTTCCCTCTAAATTATAGAAACAAGTCGTTATTTCCTATATTTATTTATTGCCTTTCATGACTCCCGTGTACTTTTAATCAGAAGAAACACTGAAGAGGACTAAATTTCTTTAATTGCATGACGGACAAAGAACAAATTTCGAACCTACATAAACATATATTTCGATTACTAAG
Organism: Acanthosoma haemorrhoidale; assembly: GCA_930367205.1. Lineage (NCBI taxonomy): Eukaryota > Metazoa > Arthropoda > Insecta > Hemiptera > Acanthosomatidae > Acanthosoma > Acanthosoma haemorrhoidale. Next base: position 30,069,840 of record OV884011.1, on the reverse strand, counting down.
CTAAAGAGCAGAAGGCTGTCCACTCGTGCAGGTTAGCTCTATTGGTAAAGCCCCAGACTTGAAATCCGTGAGGTCCCAGGTTCAATACCAATCCCCCATGTATAATGTTTCCTTTAGGTGTTCCTAATAACTACTAACAATTCTTTTCTAACTATTACGGTATCTGTAGCACTATAATTTTTCAAAATATTCTGCACTTCCTCCCCACCTCTATTCCACATGTTTATTGTCGTTGAGTCACACTCTCGGTTAACAGTAAATTGTCCAACAATAAATTTGGCAAAAATCAAGCAAAATAATAAAATCTTAATTATTGGGCATTGAACCTATTATATATACCGGACTTCTATTATTCTTATTATATTCTACCGGACTATAATTACATTGCTGTATCTTGAATGGACAGACAAAAATACTTGAACAGTCAGTCAGACACCCTTGTGAAAATATGAGTATTTTTGGTTCCGAAATAAGGTAAGGATCCTCTCCTCAACAAAGATCAAGTAGTGTTGAAAATGCAATTCCCTACCTCTCATTTTGATTTTCTTTTCCTGCTTTCTTGGAATCTCCAGAAGCACTGCCTGTTGTGTTTATGGCAAATTACTTACGATCTTAATTTTTATTTATTAAACATTAAATACCTGTTATTAATCGATCATTGACAACAATGACAATATTTGTTCACATTTTGTACGTGATATTATAAACAGTATTATTTTTTAGGATTGTGGTAGGAAGGTGAAAAACATTTTTTTTCTTAGTACTTGTAGCCTTCAAAAGTAACAGTTTATGGCACAAACAGTTTCGTTCCATGGTCAGTGTTTATTATAATGAACAATTATACTTTTCTTTGTTTAAGGGAACAAGCCTGGTCCACTAATTTTATTTAATTCCATTCCCCTCCCTCTATCCGAGATATTACGGTACCCATCCATTCCATCTCGACAAACAGCTGACTTGGAACCCACATACGCGGCTAAAAAGACGAGAACTAAACATACACTTTGAACAACTGTACAGACTACTTCGAAGGACATCCTATCTCTAAATAGAAAATAAATTACTATTCTACAAAGTTATACTGAAGCCAATCTGGAAATACGGAATAGAGCTATGGTGGACAGTAAAACAAGTCTAACATCAAGCGTATCCAATCCTTTTAATCAAAAGTCCTGAGAACAATAGTAAATTCTTCTTATTACGGCAGCAAAAATTCTCTTCATAACAATTTGAATATACTCTAAATTCATAATCAACCATTAAATTGAGAACTCTTCAAATAACATAGTAGTCGAAAGCATTTTGATCTCTCAAAAATGGTTGTTGTATGTACCCTAGGATTTTCTTTTGTGTTTTTTTAATCTTTTATTTATTTCATAAAAATCAATGAGGCGTTAATTAAAGTACCGAATATGTAACTTCATCAATTTTTTATCATCTAAATCGGCCTAAAATAAATATTATTAAAAAGTCAAAACATCCCTCACTTGTCCCTTTGCATCAATGATTATACCTACTTTTGATATTTTTGGACATTTTTCAACATCAAGCTGCCAACTGATTTTACTAAGGTACAGTATAGTGGTAGATAATATCATTGAAGATTAATAATAATAATAAAAGAAAAGTTGAAATCCAAGCACGTAATTTCGGTGTCACAATGTTTGTACACATTTCCCTCCTGTTTTAATTTACTGCCAACTAAAGACTCATATTCTATATTTTCATCACTTGCATTGTTCAATTAACCTTCTTAGTTTAATCAATCAAACAAAATGCATAGATCGTTCACATAGTTATACAGGCGAGTTAAATAATCTTGTAGAGGAGAGTCTTTTGAAAAACTTTATTATCCATAACAATCAAAACACTGGTATATACACAAATACTAATCAGTTACAGCACTGGAACATACTTTTATGAAGACTAAGGCACGAGTGAGTGTGTCTTGGCCCTAGCAGGTAGCAAAGGGCTAAGGGTTAGGTTTAGGAGAATGGTTAAAAGAAAAAAAAAGGGAACACAAGTCTTAACTGCAGTACACGTTGTACAAACAACTTGTTACTCAAACGTTAACAATACAACTCAACCTGTCCCTCTCCTCACCAACAACTTACTACTAGCCGCTTCTTGTGTGATAATAATCATAACAAATATTTGTACATTGCACAACAACGACTGTAGAAGCGCCGATCGCGAGAAGGATAAGTCAGAAGCCATCTGCCTCTAGTGTCTAGCTGACTCTCTAGAACTCGATTTCGTACGACTAAGGCGACAGTTAAATAATCTTGTTCGAGGATAGTATTTTAAAAAACTTTATTTGGAATAACAATCAAAACACTGGTATATATACAAATATTAATGAATTACAGCACTAGGACATTCCTTGCCTAAGGCTAAAGGACAAGTGTTCTATCGAAGGCCCTGTCAGGTAGCAAAGGGCTAGAGGAAGGGTTGTGAAAGAGGGACAAATACAAAGGAAGGGTAGACCATATGTCTCAACTGAAGTACACATTTCAGCTAAAAACGAATATTATATAACTCTTCCGTTTTTTAGGTCCTGAACTCTTGGGCAGGATAATAGGATTTGATGGATGTTGTTGGAGGAGCTTGGTTAACAACTCTGGGGATATCTATTGGGATAGTTTTTGAACAACAGCCTTTACAATATTTGTGACATATAAAAAATAAGATTGTCACATTGATTACAATAATAATGGATCAGGTTTGATGCTGAACCACGGCGTATTGTTTACAGGACTAAGAATTGTTTTCCAAAATATAAAATATACAACGTGCAATCTTTGGAAACTGCGTAGAAAAGGTCCAACAGAAAATCGTGTATACAACGATTTTTATGATTATAATGTTAAGGGGCCTTACTTTTGTGTAGTAAAATTAAAAACGTGCCGTAAAAACTCAAAATCAAAAGTCGGTCAGTAAAGACTACAAAAGGTTTACTTACAACTTTTGTGTATATATCACACTAAACATGCAAACAACATTTTGTAGCTTAATATGTAATATTAATACACGAAAAGCTCATCTAACATGGTTGAAATCACAGTAAATTTTAAAAAGCACTTTTTTTTGGTGTAATAAATAAATAAAACGTGATGGAAGGAAAATTAACATATTATGAAATTGCTTTCTATATTGTTGGTACATAAAGTGCCTACAAAATATTTTAAAAATAATACAAAAAATAAATAGACCGTCAAAAAAACAACTTAATTTTGAACACTTTCATAAATATCTACAATGTCGTACATTTCAAATTTTTTTGCCACAAAAATTGTGTCGTCTGTTACTTAAGATGTTATTTAACATAAATGTTCTAAGTGCAGTGAAATTTTGCATTTAAAATTCTTCCAGTTTACCGCTCCTGCGCTAACTTTAGAAGTCGTTTTCATATCGCTCTGCAACAAACTGTTTTTTGTTACCGTTCGTAGGAAGTGCCTTCTAGTTCGTAAAACTGTTCCAACCAACCCTTGCGTGAACCGTTCGCGGAGGACTGTCTACAGGTGAGTGGAAAGAGAAGCAGTGGGCATTACTGCTAACGTAAGTTTTTCACCTCACAATTCGTACAGAAGGCAATGCAATGCGGTAGCAGCTGTGGTGAGAGTGGGGATAGGTGTGGGGAGTCCGGCTGGCCCTCAGTCAACTCTCTATAGCCTCTTGGTAGCGTCGCAGCCTCGTATCACAAATAAGTGCGTTTGAGGCTACATTATATTGAATATTTTGTATTTAATTAAAAATTATTTATTATTCAGAAGAGTGCCGCTGAGTATGAAACTTGCGTTTTTATCAGCAGGTTATATTAGAAAATAAGAAAAAACGCTCAAGATCACTGGGACCTACGCCCACTCCGTCACCGGTCAAACGTAAGCCGCGGCAATCTAATCGAAATATCGTCCAGGTAAATTCTTCAGCACCCAGCAGCTCTATGGAAGAGATACCAGCACAACCCAGCACATCAAAAAAACAAAACAATAACTCATGAGTCTCCATTTTTCACACCCAATACTTACGAGGTGTTGAAGAATATTGAGGTAGAGGACATGGACTCTACAACAACACCCACACAGCCCAAGCCACCAGTGATATTCGTACGCAACATTAGTAATTTTAAATTACTAAGTACTCTATGGTGCAAAATTGTAGGTACACGCAAATAAACTTGCCTCAATCGATCTCATGACACAAACGTTTCTCCAGACACTCCCGACACATACCGAGCAATTATAAAATACTTAGAAGAAGCCAAGGCCGACTTTCATACCTACCAACTAAAGCAAGAAAGATCGCTGCGGGTGGTGATTAGAAACCTGCATCCCACAACACAAGCGGACGAGATAGAAAAGGAGCTGTTAAGTTTAGGATACAAGGTTCACCAAATTACGAATGTGGGGAAAGGCAAGAAGATGATACAAGTATAAGGACACCACTGCCCTTATTTTTTGTGGATCTAGAGCGAACTGCTGGAGTGGATAAAATCTACGAGCTTACCCACTTTTATTACACAAGAGTACAGGTCGAAACGCCTTACCCGAAATGAGACATCGTCCAATGCCATAATTGCCAGGCATATGGGCACACAAAATCGTATTGTGACCCTCCCAGGTGTGTAAAATGTAGAAGGCAGCACAAAAGCGAATTGTGAAAAAAAAACCTGAAACCCCTTTTTGTATGCGTGCTCTGCCAGCAACTACAAAGGATGCAAAGCTTATAGGATTCTCAAGTCCAGGAGCGAGCAACGTCATCGGCCAGAAGAAGAGAAGCCAGTCAAAGGTACCTCAAGGAGCGCCCCCGCCAGAAATTTGAGGCCTTCAGTCTCTTTTGCTGATGCCGTTCGCAACTGAGAGCAGTCACAGGCATTGCCTACTCCTCCTCCGCAAGTTCTTCTTCCCCAGCACTCCGTTCATCCCAGCAACCAGCAAACTCAATCCCACCCTCAACCACACATCTCGCATATTCCTCTAACTTTAATATCTTTATATATCACTAGTCTATTAAGATCATTCCTTACAGAATTCAGAACCCTAATTACGCCTCTCATTTCCCTTCTTACAAATCTTGTCACCTACTTCATCCCCATTAAACCAAACCCATAAGTGGATCCTTGCGACTCCTTTTCCATTCTTGTTTGAAATACGAATGGTGTTCGCACCCACACCAATGAACTGAAAGCACTACATCACGACAAGTACATCGACGTAGCCATCATTACTGAAACAAGACTTATGAGTAACGAACCATTTACAGTTCGACTGCACCAGACTTATCGAACTGACCACCTAGATAGAAGATCACCGCTGGCATTGTCCATATTTCCATTTCCAATAACATAGCACACGATTTCTTCAGTCCACTGCAGTGTCAATCAACACCTTCACATTTTCTCTTACTCTAGCCTCAGTGTACTGCCCACCCAATAAATCCATTTCTGATTCCCAGTTCTTTCTACTTCTCTCCGGACATCATTTCCTTGTGGGTGGGGACTTTGCAGCATCAACATTGAGGCTCAAGATCCACAAATACACGAGAACGTTGCTCTCAGAACTCGCAAGGAAACATTGCTCCACTAGCTCTCCTGACACAGCCGCCCATTGGCCATCAGACCCCAACCGAAATCCTGATCTCCTTGACTTATTTTTCTACAATAGTTTAAGAAACACTAAACACTAAACTTTAAACTATTCACACACGCGCCTTGACGACCTCTCCTTCGATCATAGCCCTGTGATCCCTACATTTTCCCGAATTCCTATCTAGAAACTGCCACCTCCTTCATTTATCATGGGCACCGTGATAGGGACCACTTCCGCCCGATTCTTACAGACTCTGTAGACCTCAAAGTACCTCTGAAAACATCCCAAGATGATGCAGTGCATTCTTTCACTACTCTGATCGAGAAATTGGCCTGAAAAGCATCGTCACCCCACCGTCATCCAAAATTCTAAATCAAAATCCTTTACCTCAGTATCTCAACGACCTAATCCAACCCAAACGTCACTCGAGGACAGTCTGGTAAAGATCCCGACATCCTCGCTCATACAATCAGTACTGCAAATTGGTAAAGGGGCAATTGGCACCCTTCCTTTCAGATTCTTTTCATTCCCATCTCTCCTCTCTGTCTACCAGGGATAACTCCTCGTGGAATCTAACTAAGAAAATCCTAAAATACCATCCTGTTTCACACCAACTCCGTCGTGATGAAGGTTCCAGGGTGGCTTCGAATGATAAGAGGTCGGAAGAATTCGCACTCCATCATTCCCGTACTTTCACGCCTCACCTTACTCCTCTGCCAATACTCGTCGCACAAATGTTGAAGATATCCTCACTTCACCTATCCCTCTCTCTCACTTCAACCGAAAGCCGTTAACCCCTCTGAGGTAAAATATCTTTTGAAAAAATTACCTTAACGAAAATCTCCAGGATATGAGCTCCTTACTCCTTAAATTCTTAAACAACATCCTTCTAAAGCTATAATCTTTCTAACCTACATTTATAATTGTATCTTCCGAACCACGCACTTTCCTCTCCTTTGGAAACACTCCAATATAGTCTTATTCGCCAAACCCGGTATACCACCCAATGACGCCTCATCTTACCGTCCAATTAGCCTACTCTAGTCTAGTTCAATCCTCTCAAAAATGTTTGAAAAGCTTCTATTAAAACGCCTACTTCTGATTGTGAAATCCAAACACTTTTATGCTTCTCACCAGTTTGGTTTCCGTCAATGACATTCCACTGCTCAACAAGGCCTTAGGGTTGTTGATCACATATCCACGCCTTGAAACCAAAATATACAATACTGCGGCCTAACAGGACATAACTCAATGAAGCATGAGTTCCACAGAGCAGAGTCCTGAGTCCCATCCTTTATAATCTATACACCGCTGATGTCCTCTCTATCACCAACACATTCTTAGCAAACTTTGCAGATGGAACTAGAGTCCTGTCATCCCATTCAGACCCTGATATAGCTTCCCGAAACCTTCAAAAATACCTTGATGAGATCGAGTATTGGTGCAACCAATGGCGAATCAAAGTCAATGAAGCGAAATGTTCTGCTCGTCGACTATGGTGCGCGTATTCCGTGCAATGGGTGTTTGCAACGGTCAGCGCACCTTGGGAATTCTGTTTTTCTTTTTTTATTTCATTCCATAATACATTATAAGTACAAAATTAAACAAAACTTAAAGTTAAACAAAATTAAACGGAACTACAAGGAAATAGAAAATTAGCGTACAGAGGAGAGAAAATAGTCAGGAAACAGTCCTGGTCCACTCTGGGACAAACAGCAACAAAACAAAACTATATACATAAAAGAAAACAAAAGGAAGCCTATTATTTCTATTTACACTTTCCTTACTTACTAACTTATACTATATTTACAATTCCTACATAATAACTTACACTATATTTACATCCTTACATCTACCCTAACTAACTTACTTACTATATATACATGGGGATGTATCCTCTAGACCCTACTCTAAGCTCACCGTGACTCTCTCCCCATCCGGCGGTACAACGCTGGCTTCGCCTGCAGGGTCTCGATGAGGAAGAAGCCCCCCGCCCACCAGATTGCCCCGGGAAATAGTAAAGTGTCCGGGCCCTTGCAGATCCACCCAATGCCCTACAAACACGCAGAAGGCGGTGTAATTACTTTCGCTGCTTACCAGCTCCGGTAGGTCCTCCTCTCCCAAGGTATAGGTCCCTATCTTCGCTAACAGTCGCGCTCTTGCCGGCTCCAGTGCGTGGCACGTGAGCACCACGTGCTCTGCCGTGTCTTCAAGCCCGCAGTGAGGGCAGTTCCTGTTTGGGGCCCTCTTCATTTCAAACAGCTTAGATCTGAAGCCCCCGTGTCCCGTAAGGACCTGTGACGTCCAGTAGTCCGGGGTCAGACACGCACACTCGAGGCTAAAGAGACAAGAACTAAACAGACGCTTTGGACAACTGTACAGACTACTTCGAACGACATCCCATCTCTCAATAGAAAATTAACTACTTATCTAAAACGTTATACCTATGCCATTCTGAACATACTGAATAGAGCTATGGGGGACAGCGAAAAAGTCGAACATCAAGGGCATCCAATGCTTTCAATCAAAAGTTCCAAGTACAATAGTAAATGCCCCTAAATACAACAAAGAAGTCAGAAACAAAACCATTCATAATGATACCCTACATTCTTGAACTCATCCCTTCCAAATTCAGAAAAGTACACAGTAACCCATCCAACCACCCTAATTCCCCACCACAGTCATTGCACTGCACCACTTATCCGTATAAACCTCCTCAGAGACTAAAGCGGTAGTGGCCCTGTACCTGCTATAAATAAGTAACAATGGGAGTCCTGGCATTGGCCAGTTTCTCCGATCATGTCCCGAGTGTCTGTGGCTCTCGCGCTCTTCGTCAGCCTCTGCGGGCTCTTATCCAGTGACCTGGCTGACGAAGGAGCGTGGGAGACTTCCCAATAGTCCGCTTCCTCCTTCACACCCGTGGGAGGTGACAACCATGTGGATTGGGGGTGCCTTTGGGCTGTTTGTGAATATAGCATAAATGATTGGGTGAATGAAAATTGTAAAATTTAATTTTAATTGTAAAATCAGGCAGATTGTAATTTTATCATAATGTGAAGTAGTTGTTGAAGTATAAAGATCTATAAATGTAAGGGCCTCTTTCATCGCTAGTTTCAACAACAACGAAAGTGAAGGTGGTTAATAACTTTAAAATAAAAACCTTATTGAATATTTACTAAGAGATTATAACTGACTACATGTAACTCTAATATATACAAAAGTGAATAATGAAAGAAAAGAAACAAGTAATAATTAATTATTTACAAGATTGATAGGTCTTATATACTACTTATCGTCATATAAGTCACAGATAAGATAATGTTGAATGTTATGAGTGGAGTGGGGCTTTAACTGACCATCGCGTATATGTCATGATCTCCTATTTTTTGCGATATTAAGTTTACAAAGTTGGCACCTTATCCCCTACTTATCCTTGACACAAATCGTGGTAAAAGTTCATGCTGTAGAATGCTAGGAATAGATTTTTTATATAGATTATAAAGATAGATAAGACCTCGTTGGAAAGATTTTTTATTTTATTTTACTCTAATTGTCGGTTATGAAAAAGGATACAAAAGATTATCCTGTCTAAAATAACGAGATAAATACTGATATATAAAAAGTACCTGATTTGCAATGTACGTTAATTTGAGACCGTCTGTCGTTTTCTATAGCTTTCTCACAACAAAAACAAAATACCATCTTCCATCAACCTTTAATTCAAGAAAAAAATTTATCCATTTTAAAAGAGATATGCCAGAATTTGAAATGGTATAATAAAATTATAAAACAGCTATATTGCCTTTCCAAAACATATAATTTCTTCTTTACTGAAAAGGCGCTTTCGAAAGCTCTAACCTACCGTACTCAGTTATCTCTTTTTTTATACAGAGTAAAAGAAAAAGTGACAGGTTAAAAATAACCGTCACATTAGGAGAATAACTAAATTCTGTTATTATACGTAACAATGGCCACAGTCTTAAAATAAAATATTATATTCCACTAACAGTGCTGAACTGTACTGAAGTTTGAAATTGTCTTTCTATTCTACAATTATTAAAATGAAAAATATAACAAATATGTAGAAATAACTAAAGCTTTAATATAATTTTAATCGATCCATTGTTTCAGTTTTGATAAAACACATAATTTTTTGGCATTTTTGACATAAAACAAGTACGAAATCTTGATAACACGCATTGTCTCTTCGTGTTTACCAAACTGTGCGATTCTGCGAGTTACTACAGTATTTTCCGAGTTGCTGTCTTGATGCTAATATTATCATTTCTCTACGTTTAAAATTACTAGTAAAATCAAATAAAGTTAATACGAACATTAGCGATTGGCTACTGGCTACTGGCAAGGCCAGCTGGGTATTTAAGCCCACCGGTTTGGATCCTGTATATCATTCTCCGGTCAACTACCGGCTCGTGGCTACCCTGCTTGAAACTCTGAATCTTGACTGCTTCTTTATGAAAAACCTCTACATCTCTTTCCCTCCTTGCCTCGCTACATTTTAGTCCGGCGTTGTCAGACCTCACACCTTTCTAGTGGGAATCTCAGCCTTCGTCTCACTAAATCTAGCCCCTCCATGAAAAATACCTCTCCCTAGTGGACAACGGTTGTCGTGGCCCTGCAAACTTACCAAGCAGTGTCTCCCGCGACAATTCAGTCCGCCTCTCTCCGGTTCACACCCGCCTTGGGGATCCGGACGGATTTCGCATACCATTAGATACCGAGTGTGAATTCGTGGTCATTCCAAGACCACAGAAACTACCTACCTACCTACCCTATACCTCTTCTCCTGAACATAGTGCACTGTCGGGGCACATACCTATCAAAGGTGGTGTCAGATAGTAAAGCCGTCACGAAACGATAGTCCAGGTTGTAAACTCAAACAATCCTCACTTTGTCACCAGGGAAAGAGTAACCCGGCACCACCCTCGTGACGACCCAACACAAACCTATTAAATTTAAACATAATAATTTCATTTGTAAATAGAATTTTATTTAGTTGAACGTATTCCTTTTTTGCGTTAAACATAAAAAAACAGAATTTGAATCAATTGTACGGCATTGTACAATAAGAATCTAATTTGAACAATCAATTCCAAAATATGTAAATTTGTGCAAAATAAAATTGACGATAAGGTTTATAAAATACTCACAGAGCAGAAACAGCTGCGAATCAAAAAGAAATCAGCTAAGGTCTTGCCTCCGTACAACGACCTCTAGCGGGGCCTTGACGCAATTTGGTTGTTAAGAATTAGGTGATGTGGTTTAGAGGAGCAATGTAAGTTGAAAAATTATCATTACTACACATTTGTGTGGATTAATTAACTATCCACTTGGAAAAGTATCCCTGGAGATCCTCCAGGCTTGCTTTAAAGCAAGTTGCGTGCCTTAACCATAAGTTCGTCTTGATAGTTCAAAATTGTGATTGCAATTGGGGAGCATTTTTCAATAGACGACCTATCTTTCAAGCGTATATATTTTTGTGCGTGAAGGTGACACATCCAACATAGTTATTTATTATGCAATGGAATTTTATATTTCTAAGTTAAAAAAATCGATTTATAAAGCAATAAATTGTATTTTGCCGCAAAAATAAATATAATTATAATCCGTTAAATTTCCATAACATGTAGTATACTAATCAAAAATAAATGACCTAAGATGTGTGATTTTAAGAGAACTTTAATTTATAACTAGATTAATTTCAACATTTTGAAATTACAAAAAATGATGAGTTATTAATTGATTATCATCCATTCGGTTTTATTATTAACACTTCCGGAGCATCCCTCTTTATGAAACTGATGTAATGTCTGAAATTGCAAACGAAAATATTGATAATAGGATAGTCCTAATTACGATCTTAATTTTATATCCTAATGATACATGTTTTAAATCTTAATTTAACACCTGGCACATATAACAAAATATTTATTTGGCAATTGTCATGTAATAGATTTTTGGGTTACCGTAATAATAATGATTTTATGTTAAGGAAGTTAAAAAAATTAAAGTTTTTATTCATGCACAAAATTTGCAGTTGCTTTTAAAATTATTACACATTAGTACCTGCTAAAATTTAATTAATTAAAATAAAAAAAATAATAGTGCTAAAATTGACAAATATTACAGATATGATAATCACAGTTACAATATAGACACATTAACGACTAAATTATTCATTATTAACTAGTTATATTATCAATTTATTATTATATTTAAACAATAAAACATTTAGTCAATAAAAATCATATAAATACAGCTGTTCATACATCGTCTTTATTATGTTATTACATATCTTCTATATCTCTATATAATTATCATATAACTTCTCTAAATTTATAAGTGACACAACTATGAAGGGAGTGTGTTCTTCTGTGGCTTACTAGTAACCTAGACGTAGTATAACCAATGTTACAGATGTCACATTTGAAAGGTCCCTCTCCTGTATGAGTTCTTTTGTGTCTTGCTAGGTTACCAGGCTGAGTAAAACCTTTGCTACAGATTTCACATACGAAAGGTCTTTCTCCTGTATGAGTTCTTCTGTGTCTTTCTAATTTATCAGAACTAGTAAACGTTTTGCTACAGATGTCACATTTGAAAGGTCTCTCTCCTGTATGAGTTCTTTTGTGTGTTTCTAAGTGACTAGACTGAGTAAAAGCTTTGCTACAGATGTTGCATTTGAAAGGCCTCTCTCCTCTATGAGTTCTTTTGTGTCTTTCTAATTTACTGGACGTAGTAAAACCTCTGTAACAGATCTCACATATGAAAGGCCTCTCTCCTGTGTGAGTTCTTTTGTGTGTTTCTAAGTGATCAGACCTAGTAAAAGCTTTGCTACAGATGTTGCATTTGAAAGGTCTCTCTCCTCTATGAGTTCTTTTGTGACTTTCTAATTTACTGGACATAGTAAAACCTCTGTAACAGATCTCACATATGAAAGGCCTCTCTCCTGTGTGAGTTCTTTTGTGTGTTGCTAAGTGACCAGACTGAGTAAAAGCTTTGCTACAGATTTCACATACGAAAGGTCTTTCTCCTGTATGAGTTCGTTTGTGTGTTTCTAAGTTACCAGACTCAGTAAAAGCTTTTCTACAGATTTCACATACGAAAGGTCTCTCTCCTGTGTGAGTTCGTTTGTGTCTTTCTAAATAACCAGACCTAGTAAATGCTTTGCTACATATGTTGCATATAAAAAGTCTCTCTTCCCCAGATGTTCTTATGTGTTGTGTCAATTGACTGGACATATTGAAACCTTTACTACAGACGTCAAAATAATAGGTTTCTCTCCTGCAAACAGTGTCTAATCATCCTTTAAACTACTGTCATCTGTGCGTACTTTCCCGTTAACTTCACATTTTTTAATTCTTCCTTACCATTGATTGGGCAGTAAACCAACGCTTTACCTACTTTTTCCAGTAATGCATGTATCCATATGTTCAAAACTTTATCTTCATTAAGCTAAGTGCTAATGGTGTTTAGGGGCTGCAGTTCTTCCTCACAAACAACTCTTCAGTAGTGCTAATATATTCTAGTAAGTGAATGCTTTAGCCTTGGTCTTTAGTGTCTTTAGGAAGCCTTGGAGCATAAACTTGACTGTCCCACATAACATCTTTTGAATTGTAGTAAATAGTAGATCACCTTTTACATTCCACCACAATACCTGAAACAACAGATAGTTAATTGTATTTGTATCGCATAATTGCTATTACAGTTATGTATTTAGAGTTACTCATTCATAAAAATAAAGCTGTCCTCGTCATGTCTCTTTGCAATTTCCTTGTAATTGGCCATCAGTGTTAGTCGGTGGAAGATATAAGTGACTGCATTAGTTATTAAGGGTGTGTAGAGTGGTTCACTCAAGAATTTAGAATACCTCTTCATTATGGAATCATTGATGTCTGTTATTCATAAGTCATTAAGTAAATTCCTTTTTCGACCTCTAAAATTTTGGTCCATTAAGTCCAAAATGGTTATAAGGATTATTACGTTTTTGTTTCGGTATAACTTCAACCCCAAACAAAAATGGAAGAAAATATCGACAAATTTATGTAATGGATATGACATTTCCGAGGTGAAGATTTCATTTCAATTAGGAGGTAAAGTTATGAGAGTACAGGCAGGATCAAAACCGGCTTTAAAATGAGATTTACTTTGTTTAATTAAATGAATTGAAATTATAAGCAATCGTAAATTATAAATTTTATTAGGTTGTGTAGCAATACGTTAGTTTGTTATAATTTAGTATAATCCGTTCATTTGAATGAATTGAATAAAGTATTTGATTATCGGAATGAAAAAAAAAACATCTTGAGGTGGTGGGAAGTGAGGAAAGGTGAGTGTGACAGAGTAGAGATAAGTGGAGAGTGCTGAACCAGACTAAGTTGAGATTCACGGAGAAAAGTCAGTTAGATGTATATTTTTTTTTTTTTTTTTAAACGAACATTTGTTCTGTAGGTGACGTTTTTCTAATGAAAGGTAATAAGAAGAAATACCTGAATTGTTATCAGGACTGTTGATTAAAGGATTGGATACGCTTGATGTTCGACTATTTTGCTGCCAAATGCTGCCTAAAAATGTATTGGGAGTAGAGGGGACATCAGCCATATATAGGTTATAGAGGGTATGACCCTCAGGCAGTGTTCCCCCTGTGGAACTCCTGCTTTTATGGGATAGTTGTCAGAATATTCTATGACGATATTAATATCAGTGCAGTTTCCTCAGGAGATTTAGGAGTCAGATAGTACAGTAGTAAGGCCCGTCAGAAAGCAATTGTCCATGTCATAGCCTTATCAAACCTCACTTCGTCACCATGCTTGCCTGTTTTGGACCGGGACTACCCAACCCCCTAGCCGCTACCTACCTGACTCTCCCTTATATGGCCTCTGACTAGTTTGGCAGCTGCGTCTTTTATTTTTTTTACAATATTTACACTGGTATGACCTATAGTTTGGTAATGTTATTTACATTTGTTCAAATTAATTTACAACATATTATAATTAATTTACAATATATGTACAATGGATTATAGGGTTATTTACCTTATGTTGTTAGCCAAGGGTTACACAGTAGGCGAAAGGTAATAAGGCACCCTCTCGTGACGACCCGACATCGTGTTTCGTGGTATCACGAGTCTACCATCAATTTAATACACGGCTGGCAGGTCGTCACAAGGTCCAGGTTCTCACAAGTATTTATCATCTGGATGTTATATCTATTTGATAGAAGAAATGCATGTAATTCGCCCATAGAAATAATAAACCTTCTCTCCTCAACTATTTACAGTTGTAACACGTACTACTTCACAGAGGTTTCAAAAAAGAGACAAACATCACCAAACATTAATTCAACTAATACACTTACCTACTGAAATCACTTTGGATATTGGAGAATTTGATCGTACATGCGCATATACTGATAGAGTACACAAGGACTATACAAATTTCTATAATCACAATAACCCACATATCTGTGACATCCACGAAGAACAAACACAACAGAATGAAGGTTGAGAAGAAGTTGATGAGAACTCTCCTTCGCTAAGCTGCACACGTTTCAAATATAAGAAGATACCTCACTGGGTAATGATCCTCTCACATTTCCATCGTGGAAATTATTAACTATCATATAGACAGTACATTCGTTGATTATTTATTTATACACCAGGTGCAAATGACAAAATAAAATAAAAATAAAAAAGAATGAAAAAAGAACTCCAAGTATGTTTTATTTTACTCACAAAAAAACAAAAACAATCACTACACATACTAAAATGTTCCTATAAAAAGCTAATTTTATTTACAAAAGGGCCCTGTCACTACCCTCGTGAGTGTTCTGCAATATCTAGCAATGTAAATCATTAAATAATAAAACAATCAGTTAATATATTATCATTTTATTACATAGTTTTAAAACTTGTTCGAACCACGTAAGGCGAAAACGCAATGCTACTTAAACTGTTCGGACAAACTGCTCCTGAAGACATGTGGTCAGCAATAGGGACTAGTCTCTGAGTTCACAAATTCGTTTTTGCAAACATTTTCAACACTAGTTTGAACGACTGAAAAAACAATATAAGCCAGCTTATTTTTTTATTTTTTTACGTAAATAAACAAATGTTTGATATGTCATGAACTTAGTTTACTTGTAGAACAAACACTAAAAAGCAATGGACAAAAATTAAATTAATAAATTATAACTATTTTTTTCTCGGTTGTTCAAGATCATTGGGATCACTTTCGGACGCTGCTAAAATATTTTAGAACTGGTACAATAAAAAATAGTTTCATTGAAATCACTGACTCTCGGCAACTCTTTGTAAGTTGGAAAACCGTAAACAAGATTGTTCCGCCTTATTTGAATCTCTTGAACCTGAAGGTGAACCCAATCACCTAAACCTTTTTTTAATTATATAACTTTTAACCATAAAAAGATCTTGTTAGTTTTTAGGATAAGGATTTAAAACGAATATATTATACAGTAGAAGGAGCAGCCTACAGTTAAATTATATTGTTGTTTATAATTTAAATTTGTAAAACATATTAATATAGGGGGTAAGAAAAAAAACGAATCCCAGTTCAATTACAGGGGAAAACGATTGGGGGTTGATTGGGTTTTTCAAAATCACAAACCATTGAATTTTACCTTCACTATACACCACAGTCCTACACTTCAACATGCATCGAAATTCCCTACTGCCAAACTCCACATTCTGTTTACTAAAATATATGATGCATTATTACGTGATATTTACGCTGGGGAAATAAATTCAATATTATAAAAGAAATTGACTTTCGAAATTTAAGTTCGTGGGTTGGATTAAAATTTTCATGGAAAAATGGTCTCTTGTATTATTTTTATGATTTTCAAAATCAAAATCTCCCAGTATCGCTGTTTGAAAGGTTTCTATAAATAAAGTTAAAACTGTTTAGTTTTAGCTAGTATGTTATATAGATGAGAAATTAAAACTTTACTCACGGTTAATTGAACTTGCTGGGTACAAATCAATCCTTGTCTAAAAACAATTGAAATTGGCTGGATATTTGACTATGACTGCATGGAATAAGCGAGTAACTTGAACTAACCTCGAAACGAGATAACTAACTGTACACACTTTGTTTGGCAGACTTTGTTCGCTCAGTGAACAATAGGTATTAGATTATGAGTACCTTTGTCGGGCAAACGTCTTTACTTTTTATAAAAAGTGTTGAAAGACGTCTCCCTGTAAATATAAAGTAACATACTTACCCCAAACCACGTATTATTTTATCATATGCCATTTCAATTGACGCCACTCAAACTATTTTTTATAGATTTTATCAAATGAGTGTCTTTAATGTGTACACAGCCGTCGTAAAAATATCAGATGTAGCATCTTAAATACTCCTCACCTATTATATTAAATTTTGGCTGATGAGCACGATGTCAAGAAAAATGTCTGTGCCAGGATATCACATAGCTATCTCTCTCCTTTTATTCTTCAAATTCAGATCTATTTATTCAAATTTTTTACATAATAAAAATAATATTATGCATGCTATTCTTAGGATAACATCAAACTACCTCAACTGGGAGAGTTATAGTATTCTCAGAAAATGTCAGCGTATTAGCTTAGAGGACGCAATTCCTTTAATTGCATGACGGACAAAGAACAAATTTTGAACGCATGTAAACATATATTTCAATTACTAAGCTAACGAGCTGAAAGCTGTCCACCCGTGCAGGTTAGCTCTATTGGTAAAGCCCCAGACTTAAAATCCCTGAGGCCCCGGGTTCAATACCAATCCCTCCAGTATAATGTTTCCTTAGGTGTTACTAATAACTATTAACTATTCTTTTCTAACTATTACGGTATCTGTAGCAAGATAGTTTTTCGAAATATTCTGCACTTCCTCCCCACCTCTATTCCTCATTTTTATTGTCTTGGAGTCACACTCTCAGAAAACAGTACATTTTCCAACAATAAATTTGGCAAAAATCAAACAAATCAATTAAATCTTAATTATTGGGCATTGAACCTACTTCTGACCTAACAAACCTAACAAAGCTTTTATTTATTCTATTATCATCTTCGTGTTGAGGTCGGAAACTTTTCAGACCACCTATGTATTATATATACCGGACTTCTATGTATAATTACATTGCTGCATCTTGAATGGACAGTTTTCAAGAATCAAGAATACTTGAACAGTCAGTCAGACACCCTGGTGAAAATATGAGTATTTTTGGTTTCGAAATAAGGATCCTCTCCTCACGAAGATCAAGTAGTGTTGAAAATGCAATTCCCTACCTCTCATTTTGATTTTCTTTTCCTGCTTTCTTGGAATCTCCAGAAAGCACTGCCTGTTGTGTTTATGGCAAATTACTGACGATCTTAAATTTTATTTATTTATTTATTTACTAAACATTAAATACCTATTATTAATCGATCATTTACATCAATTATAATATTTTGTTACATTTTTAACATCACATTTTGTACGTGATATTATAAACAGTATTATTATTTAGAATTGAGGTGTTAAGGTGAAAAAGATTTATTTAAATGTAGATGCTTCAGAGTATGGTGGCTTCAGAGAACAGTAAAGCTCTCAAGTACTTGTAGCCTTCAAAAGTAACAGTTTATGGGAAAAACGGTTTCGTTCCATTGTTAGTGTTTATTGTAAAAAAGTGTTATTGTTTTCTTTGTTTATGGCAATAACTAAAGATGTGCTTTAAACAACCGTTCATTCCCGTTCAACGGACATCCTATCTCTAAATAGAAAATAAACTACTATTTATGGACTTATACTAATATTGATTAGGGAACAATTACTAGAGTAATAGTGAACGGAAATCACCTACTAATGTGCTAAATAGCCACTCTCATAAAAATACAGAATAGTGCTCATGTAAATAATTTTATATTAATAATCTTACCAACGGGTTTGTAGCTTCAAATGTAAGAAAAATCCTTTGCCATGTGAACTATTCGTAACTATGTTACCATGTTAGAACAAAGCAAGTTGTTGTGGCCACCACTTAATTACGAATAATTATTAAGTTCCCCTCTTCTCCGATCAGAAAATGTCTATCTATGTTTCCATATGTTTATTGAAGCTTATGACGTCAGGCGGAGAGGGGAGAGAAGATAGTGGGGGAAACAGCCGCAGGTGGCGAGCCATCCCCACCACGGCTGGCCTGCCTATATAAACCCCGCGTTTAACAGCGAAAAATAGAACTGTACCGGTTTGGTAAGAACACTTTTCTCTCTCTCAGCATTGGCGCTTGTAGCTCTACTCAAAACCATGGTCTTCTCATTCAACTACCTCTGCCATATTGTCAATACTCTATGTTTAAGTATAATTATTTGTCATAACCATTTTTATTTGAATATATTTCACAATTCCTAATTTCTCAATTTATTAATAACCACAACATTAGCCTTGAGATCGGGCGATTCAATTGGGATAAATTCCTATGTCAAGACATAAAACAATTTGAATTAAAGATCTCATGACGGAACTGCCAAGTTAGTTAAGTTAAATTGATTAAGTAAAGTAAAAAGAGAGGTGGTAAAAATAAGGTAGGTTTCAATATATATATATATACTGAAGGCATAATGCCGTCGTTTGCATTCAAAATGAAATTATTCAAACAAAAACAACGTTTTTCCACTATCAACTTTTCACCAGTTAAAGTTGATTCAGAAGGGAGACATAGTGCATTATTACCGAACACCATTCGAGCATCAATTTGCAGACCTAGCGGTTGTGGAAAGACTAATATTATTATTGCACTTTTATTAAATCCAAATGGTTTAAAATTTAAAAATGTTTATCTTTTCGGAAAAACATTACATCAGCCTACTTGCAGATGCCCTTAGTATTTAAAGAGTGTCATAAATCTTGTTCCTGAAATAGGATTATATGAATTTGAAGATGCAAATGAATTGCCTCAGGAAGTTGAATCCAATTCAGTCTATATATTCGATGACGTCACTATGGAAAATCAAGATGTAATTAAACGATACTTTAGTTATGAACGCCATATGAACCTTGCTTGTTTTTATTTAACACAAAGTCATGTTTGTATCCCAAGACACCTTATCAGATGTAACATTAACTTTTTAATAGTATTTCCTCAAGATGATTTAATTTGAAACATATTTACGAGGAGCATGTGAGCACTCCTGATTTAAGTTTCACACTTTTTAAAGAGATGTGTTCATTATGTTGGAAAGAGCCTTTTAAATTACCTTGTAATTGACAAGAGTAGGGACCTGAACAATGGACGTTTTCGAAAAGGAATCGATACATTCATTGTAGATATATGTAAATAGCAGTCGTGGTAGTAATTTTCATTAACAATCATGGACCCAAAAGTCACTCTTGAGATTATAAAAACTAGTGAGATTTTGAAAATCAAATTTCGGTCATTCAAGCGTACTCTCCAGGATGTCGAAAAAGGTCGACAAGAATTTTTTGCACCCGTGCTCCATCCACTAGAAGACATTAAGCAATCAGTTAAGTTGTACCAGAGCAAATTGGAACCCGCAGTGACGCCAAGAAAAGTAAAAAGAAGAGATAATAATGTTTGGGACGAATCACCTGATAAAAGCGGGATAGAGTCTACTATTATTTACAGAAAATCAACATTATTGCCAAAAACAATGTCTCACTACAAAAGAGCTAAATCAGTTTCATCCGATGATACAAAAACTAGTACTGTGCAAACACCATTATCTCACTTAACGGTTCCCGTTCATGAGTTCATATCACCAGAATTAGATTAGGGCGAGTATGTGACAGATGATCCTCTATCAGAAAAAGTTAAAGAATATGTTCAAACTCCAAAGGGAGAAGCAGAATTTAAGGAGCACCTCACCGCATTTGGAAATCTACAGAGAGAATACTTGGATAAGATGTTGAAAGGTGTTGGAAAAGTAAGGAGATCCTCCAGGCTTGCTTTGAAGAAAGTTTCGTGCCTTAACCAGTTTCGTCTTGTACTTCAAAATAGTGACAGCAATTAGAGATATTTTATCAATAAATGACATTTCTTTCCATATACGCTGGAGTGTTTGTGTGCATGATGGTGACACAACCAACATAGTTTTTATTACGTAATGGAATTTTATATTTCTAATAAATTCTAAAAATAATTGTAATTACAGTACGTTAAATTTCTATAACATACAGTATAATAATCACAAATAAATAACCTAAGCTGTTTGATTTGAAGAGAACTTTAGTTTATAACAAGTTTATTCGACAGCATAGATTTTATTTCGAAATTACAAACAAATGATGAGTTATTAATTGATTATCCTCCATTCTGTTTCATTTATTTTTAACACCTATGGAACATCCCTCTTTATGAAACTGGTGTGATGTCAGAAATCGCAAACGAAAATATGTTGACAGTCCTAATGACTATCCTAATTTTATATCCTAATGATACATGTTAATGATCAAGAGTTATGGATGGATCTTTGATTTGACCTAGGCAATACGATGACAAAATGTTTATGTTTGAAATTTCACCAGTTGAAATCGCAACCGGCAAACGAGGCGACTGATTCGAGAAACTAATTAGCCTGGGGATAATTAGCTATACGTTTGAGTTTTAAGTGGACTGTAATTATTTGAGAGTCTCGTTAGAGAAATGACAATATCAAATGTAAACACAGTAATGTAAATTCCTACCTGCTGCGATGTGACGACAGCGTGCGAATCTCCCTTCTTGAACTCCGACAACCTAGAGATTTGGGCCCAAACTCCAGATTTATCCAAGTCCCGATTCATCCAATAGCTGTCTGCGTTCAATCTGAAATGTCGCTTCTCCAAGACTGCGTAATCGTGAATTGAATAATGACAAAAATAAAAAATAATGGCGTTGAGAATACGCTTGAAAAACAGTGTGAAAAAATGACAACTGTTGAAGACAAAAAGGGACGCTATAATGAACAAGAAGTTACCAGTCGAGAGACAAAAGTGGGGGGAAAAACTCTGATCGAGCCGGCAGGCAGCGCCAGCGTCTGTGATTCACTGAAATACCGAATGGTTTCGGGTAATTGCTTATTGAATAGCAAATTCAAATTAAAATGAAATTAATTTTACGCAAATGGCGTAAACAGTTTATATGGTTATTGCCAAAAAATTAATTTTTTGCTCACCATCATTTTTCATGATTTTAAGTATAAGGAGTTATGATAATTAAATTAAAGTTTTATTTATGCACAAAGTTTACTATTGCCTGTAAGTACAAAAGTAAATAAAAGCTTTGTTAGGTCGGAAACTTTTCAGCCTATTGCACAGTCCTAGGTGCTAAAATTGACATACATGTGATAATCATTGTTACAAGATACAGACATTAAAACTAAACTATTCATTATTAACTAGTTAAATTATCACTTTTTTATTAAATTCAAACAATAAAACGTTAAATAAATAAGAATCATAAATACAGCTGTTCATATATCGTCATTATCATGTTAATAAATATCTTATATATCTCTATATTATTATCAAATAGCTTCTCTGCCTTAATAAGTGACTAAACGTAATAATACCTCTGCAAGAGATGTCACATGTGAATAGTCTCTCTCCTGTATGAGTTATTTTTTGTGTTTCTAAACAACCAGACTGAGTAAAACCCTTGGCACAGATGTCAGATGTGAAAGATCTCTCTCCTATATGAGTTCTTCTGTGATGCATTAAGGTATAGACCTAGTAACACTTTTGCTACAAATCTTGCATTTGAATGGTCTTTATCCTGTATGAGTTCTTTTGTGGGTTTCTAACTGACCAGACTGAGTAAAAGCTTTGCTACAGATATTACATACGAAAGGTCTCTCTCCTGTATGGGTCCTTTTGTGTGTTTCTAAGTTATCAGACCTAGTAAAAGCTTTGCTACAGATGTTGCATTTGAAAGGTCTCTCTCCTCTATGAGTTATTTTGTGTGTTGCTAAGTGACCAGACTGAGTAAAACCTTTGCTACAAACGTCACATATGAAAGGTCTCTCTCCAGAATGAGTTCTTTTGTGTCTTTCTAGACTACCAGAAGTTGTAAAAGCGTTGCTGCAGATATCACATACGAAAGGTCTCTCTCCTGTATGAGTTCTTTTGTGTGTTTCTAAGTTATCAGACCTAGTAAAAGCTTTGCTACAGATGTTGCATTTCAAAGGTCTCTCTCCTCTATGAGTTATTTTGTGTGTTGCTAAGTGACCAGACTGAGTAAAACCTTTGCTACAAACGTCACATATGAAAGGTCTCTCTCCTGTATGAGTTCTTTTGTGTGTTTCTAAGCTACTAGACGTAGTAAAGCCTTTGTTACAGATGTCACATGTAAAAGGTCTCTCTCCTGTATGATTTCTTTTGTGTGTTTATAAGTTATCAGACCTAGTAAAAGCTATGCTACAGATGTCACAAGTGAAAGGTCTGTCTCCTGTATGAATTCTTTTGTGTATTTCTAAGCTACCAGACTGAGTAAAACATTTGCTACAGATGTCACAAGTGAATGGCCTTTCTCCTGTATGATTTCTTTTGTGTGTTTCTAATTTACCATACTTTGTAAAACCTTTGTTACAGATATCACATACGAAAGGTCTCTCTCTTGTGTGAATTCTTTTGTGTGTTACTAACTGACCAGACGTAGTAAAGCCTTTGTTGCAGATGTCACATGTGAAAGGTCTCTCACCTGTATGAGTTCTTTTGTGTCTTTCTAATTTACCGGACGTAGTAAAACCTCTAAAACAGATCTCACATATGAAAGGCTTCTCTCCTGTGTGAGTTCTTTTGTGTGTTTCTAAGTGACCAGACTGAGTAAAAGCTTTGCTACAGATTTCACATACGAAAGGTCTCTCTCCTGTATGAGTTCTTTTGTGTGTTTTTAAGTTATCAGACCTAGTAAAAGCTTTGCTACAGATGTTGCATTTGAAAGGTCTCTCTCCTCTATGAGTTCTTTTGTGTCTTTATAATTTACTGGACGTAGTAAAACCTCTGTAACAGATCTCACATATGAAAGGCCTCTCTCCTGTGTGAGTTCTGTTGTGTGTTGCTAAATTACCAGACTGAGTAAAACCTTTGCTACAGACGTTGCATTTGAAAGGTCTCTCTCCCGTATGAGTTCTTTTGTGTGTTTCTAACTGACCAGACTGAGTAAAAGCTTTGCTACAGATTTCACATACGAAAGGTCTCTCTCCTGTGTGAGTTCGTTTGTGTCTTTCTAAATGACCAGACCTAGTAAACGCTTTGCTACATATGATACATATAAAAAGTCTCTCTTCCGCAGATGTTCTTATGTGTTGTGTAAATTGACTGGACATAGTGAAACCTTTACTACAGACGTCAAAATAATAGGTTTCTCTACTGAAAACAGTGTCGAATGATCCTTTAAACTACAGTCATCTGTGTGTACCTTCCCATTAACTTCACATTTCATAACCAACGCTTTACCTAATTTTTCCTGTAATGCATGTATCCGTATGTAAATGACTTTATCTTCATCAACCTAAGTGCTAATGGTGTTTAGGGACTGCAATTTGTCCTTTACCTTTGCCTAGGACTTTGTCATTAGGAAGCGTTGAGCATAAACTTTATTGTGCCGCATTATAATTTTTCAATTGTTGTAACAAGTAGATTAGCTTTAACATTCCATCTCAATACCTGAAACCATAAATAGTTATTAATATTTTCAATGAATGATTATTTTTAACGGTATATAGGTGATATAGGAGGATAGGACCCTCAGGCAGTGTCCCCCCTGTGGAACTCCTCTTTTATCAGATGGTAGTCACAATATTCTATGACGATGTTAATGTAAGTACAGCTTCATCAGGAGATTTTACAATAGAAGAAGAATATTCAATAATTTATTTTCGATTAGTTAAAATAAATTTACTTCCTTTGTCGTGTGCAAGAGGAACTGTGTACAATTGGTGGCATTGGTGTAATTGATATAGTTCCCAGTTGTCGTGACTATAGCCTTATTTAGTGTGGCGTGGTATCACAACTCTATCATCAATTGAATACTGAACTGGCAGGTCGTTACAAGATCCAGGATCTCTCAATTGCCTTCCATTTGGGTTGACGGAAGCACAGTGGAAAAATGGGTACCGTAAATTTAATTCGCTAACAACCGAGTGGTTGTTTCTCAGCTATACTGCTCACCTATCATATAAATTTTGGATGCATGACCACGATGTCTAGAAAAATGTCTTTGCTAAGATATTGCATAACTATCTCTCTCGTTTTATTCTTCAAATTCAAATCTATTTATTCAGATCTATTTATTCACATTATTTGCATGATGAAAATAATATTACGCATGCTATTCTTAGGATGACATCAAACTATCTCAACTGGGAGAGTTATAGTATTGTCAGAAAATGTCAACTTATTGGCTGATATTGTACATTACAGAAAATAACATTTATTTATAATTTTAAGGACGACAAAAGTTTAAAGAGTATTTTATTTAAATGTAATTCTTTTAATACTAATAATAAACATTCATTAGAACAGTCAGTTTGAACATAATTAACATCGCGTTGGCAACTGTCAGTTATTTTTATAAAGGCATAATATTTCGCAATGTAATTTCATGTAATGATCTGCGGATGGTGAAAATAAAACGGGCGAGGAAGTAAACAATTGCCCTGCTATTTATTATATCTGCTGTGTTATCATTTTGCAGCAGTGTTTACATAACCTTCTAATCCCTAAGAAGACATTTTTCCTTCGAGCTGTGCTGAGGATGAAACGCCAGATTCTTGGTCTATAGACTACAATGGCAAATTGTCATCAGTGACAGCTTGGGACAAACTCTAGACCGAAAAGGAAGTGGGAGCGAGATCTGTTGTAGACTAGGCTATGTACAACCACTTACTTCCATAGTACTGTGGTGAGATCACACCATTCACTAAATTGATGTGCCATAGAGCAATTTTATATTACAAATAAATAAATTTTATTTTGTTCATCTAATGATTTTTCATGTAGTTAGGCAGTCATTTATAGTCGATATATGTCCTATGTTAAAAACGGAATGGTCAGTACCGACTCAAGGTGTCTGCTCAAAACATAAAAAGAATAATTATAGTCAAACGCTAAGAGATAACGTAATTACAATATATAAATATTCTGCTATCACAGGAGATCGTGCACCTAACCATCATCATGCCTTCGTTACATAGTGGTTGGTTAATTTCAGTTGAATCACGGATCGATAATATAGCAAAAAATTGTATTGACATCTGCGAAAATTTCCCATAATTTAGGTCGGTATCTCATTGCCTCTTGCATATTCCAGTCAAAGTGTATATATCCAAGTATACCAATCAATTTATTAAATAGTCCTCTGGAGCATCTTTCATTATGAAACTGGTGTAATGTCAGAAATTGCAAACGAAAATATGTTGACAGTACTAATGACCATCCTAATTTTATATCCTAATGATACATGATGTTAATCATGAGGTATTGATCTTTAAATTGAGTACCTAGTCAATATTATAACAAAATATTTATTTGGTAATTGTCATGTTATCTAATTTTGGTTTACCGTTAATTTTGATGATTTAAAATTTAAGGAGTTAAATAAATTAAATTTTTTATTCATGCACAAAATTTACTATTGCTTTTAAAGTTATTACACATTGGTCCTTGGTGCTAAAATTGACATACCTATGATCAACACAGTTACAAGATACAATTTTAACGGCTAAATTATTCATTATTAACAAGTTAAATTATCTATTTACTATTATAATCAAACAATAAAACATTTAGTCAATAAAAATCATATAAATACAGCTATTCATATATCGTCTTTATTATGTTATTACTATATTCTAGATCTTCTATATCTCTATATTATTATCATATAACTTCTATGCCTTCATAACTGACTAGATGTAATAAAATCTTCGCTACAGATGTCACATATGAAAGGCCTTTTCACGACTATTTAGTTATTTTGTGTGCTGCTAAGTGACCAGACTGAGTAAAACCTTTGCTACAAACGTCACATGTAAAAGGTCTCTCTCCTGTAAGAGTTCTTTTGTGTGTTTCTAAGCTATTTGACGTAGTAAAGCCTTTGTTACAGATGTCACATGTAAAAGGTCTCTCTCCTGTATGAGTTCTTTTGTGTGTTTCTAAGCTACTTGACGTAGTAAAGCCTTTGTTACAGATGTCACATGTAAAAGGTCTCTCTCCTTTATGAGTTCTTTTGTGTGCTTCTAACTGACCAGACTGAGTAAAACCTCTGCAACAGATGTCACAAGTGAATGGTCTTTCTCCTGTGTGAATTCTTTTGTGTGTTTCTAAGCTACCAAACGTAGTAAAGCCTTTGTTACAGATGTCACAAGTGAAAGGTCTGTCTCCTGTATGAATTCTTTTGTGTATTTCTAAGCTACCAGACTGAGTAAAACCTTTGTTGCAGATGTCACATGTGAAAGGTCTCTCTCCTGTATGAGTTCTTATGTGTGCTTCTAACTGACCAGACTGAGTAAAACCTCTGCAACAGATGCCACAAGTGAATGGTCTTTCTCCTGTGTGAATTCTTTTGTGTGTTTCTAAGCTACCAAACGTATTAAAGCCTTTGTTACAGATGTCACAAGTGAAAGGTCTGTCTCCTGTATGAATTCTTTTGTGTATTTCTAAGCTACCAGACTGAGTAAAACCTTTGTTGCAGATGTCACATGTGAAAGGTCTCTCTCCTGTATGAGTTCTTATGTGTCTTTCTAAGTTACCAGACTGAGTAAAAGCTTCGCTACATATGTCACATGTGAAAGGTCTTTCTCCTGTATGAGTTCTTTTGTGTCTTTCTAAGTGACCAGACCCAGTAAACGCTTTGCTACAAACGTCACATATGAAAGGTCTCTCTCCTGTATGAGTTCTTTTGTGTGTTTCTAAGCTACTAGACGTAGTAAAGCTTTTGTTACAGATCTCACATGTAAAAGGTCTCACTCCTCTATGAGTTCTTTTGTGAGTTTCTAAGCTACCAGACGTAGTAAAGCCTTTGTTACAGATGTCACATGTAAAAGGTCTCTCTCGTTTATGAGTTCTTTTGTGTGCTTCTAACTGACCAGACTGAGTAAAACCTCTGCAACAGATGTCACAAGTGAATGGTCTTTCTCCTGTGTGAATTCTTTTGTGTGTTTCTAAGCTACCAGACGTAGTAAAGCCTTTGTTACAGATGTCACAAGTGAAAGGTCTGTCTCCTGTATGAATTCTTTTGTGTGTTTCTAAGTGACCAGACTGAGTAAAACCTTTGCTACAGATGTCACAAGTGAATGGCCTTTCTCCTCTGTGAATTCTTTTGTGTGTTACTAACTGACCAGACGTACTAAAGCCTTTGTTGCAGATGTCACATGTGAAAGGTCTCTCACCTGTATGAGTTCTTTTGTGTATTTCTAAGCTACCAGACTGAGTAAAACCTTTGTTGCAGATGTCACATGTGAAAGGTCTCTCTCCTGTATGAGTTCTTATGTGTCTTTCTAAGTTGCCAGACTGAGTAAAAGCTTCGCTACATATGTCACATGTGAAAGGTCTTTCTCCTGTATGAGTTCTTTTGTGTGTTTCTAAGTGACCAGACCTAGTAAACGCTTTTCTACAGATGTCACATGTGAAAAGTCTCTCTTCCGTAGATGTTCTTCTGTGTTGTGTCAATTTGCTAGACATAGTGAAACCTTTACTACAGACGTCACAATAAAACGTTTTTCTCCTGAAAATAGTGTCGAATGATCCTTTAAACTACAGTCATCTGTGTGTACCTTCCCATTAACTTCACTTTTCAATTCTTCCTGACCATTGATTGTGGTGTGAACCAACGCTTTACCTAGTTTTTCCAGTGTATGCATGTACCTATATGTTAAACTCTTTATCTTCATTAACCTAAGTGCTAATGGTGTTTAGGGACTGCAGTTCTTCCTCACAAACCACTTGTTCAGTAGAGCTATTATATTCTAGTAAGTGAATGCTTTAGCCTTGGACTGTGTGTTTAGGAAGCCTTGGAGCCTAAACTGTATTGTCCCATATAATAACTTTTGAATTGTAGTAACAAGTAGACTACCTTAGCATTCCACCATAATACCTGAAACCACAGATAGTTAATTATAATTGTATTTGTAATCCTCAATTCTATTATAGTTATGTATTTAGAGTTACTTGAGTTTGGATATTAAAAATAACGCTTTCCTCGTCTTGTCTCTCTGCCATTAAAATAATTTATAATAATAATTAGCTATAACCAATTGTATATAATAAATAAATAAAAAATATACAATGAATATAATAACAAAAAAAACAAGTAATTCAGTAAAAGTATTTTGGTATGTTTTTTTTTATTTGCGTTTATTGCGTTTCAATGGTTTAAGGGAATGACATGGTCTGGATCCCCTACGTTATGAGTGAGCTGCAGGAGGTTGAGGCACCAAGTAATCTGACTTGGTGGGCACCTAATTCAACATCAAGGTGGGCACGGAAGAATCATCTTGGGAATGAGATAGGGAAAGCGACATAGTCATTCACTCACAATTGAATACCTGGCTTAGAAGATGTCGCTAATTATCGCCAGGATAGGTGAAGCGATGAAGAGGGGGGGCGGTCATATTCACATTCTCAAGGGCTCTCTACCAGGCTGTGGTCATGGGTGTAATTCGATATGCACTACGGTCATGGTTGGTGCACCCGAGCAAGGGCAAAACGCATGGATTTAGGACACAGATGATTGCGCTAATCCGGTCACGAGGGCGTATAGGAAGATATCATCCAAGGTGGTTCCAGTGGGCCTGGTCCTGGAACTGGCCATTGCCAGGACCACCAGTGTAACGTATTTATAGCAGGTCACCAGGCCAATAAGGTAAGAGGTCGTATTCTCTTGTATTCTTTTCGGAGCGTTACGTGGATTTTGTCATGCTCTGGAACCCATGAGGGCACGTTATCAACTCACTGCCTGGCGTTATCTGCCTTTAGTAGGGAGTAGAGAGTCCCTGGGTGTCAGTCATGTCTCGAACTTGTCGGGCATAACGCGGAATGACTAACCGTGCTTTCCGGAAGGCTTACCAGAAGTCGTATACACCGTTGTAAGGCCGGTCGGAGAGTGATTCAGTGCATATACAGATTGAGTAGGTTTTAAAGTATCTTGTGAATTGATAAGCGTAGGTTAAAAATTAGTTTGGGGGGGGGCAGGAGATATAGATATTTTTTTTTAGATTCAAATCAAGCCCTTATTGTGATAAAATTACAATCTGCCTTAATTGGCAATATGTAATTGTGTTCAATATTATCATTCATACCATATTTACAATTCTTCTCTCACTCATTCTTCAATATTCACGAGCATCCCAGAGACCTCACATATCCACATTATTGCCCCCCCCCCACACGTGAAAGAGGAAGGGTCGTCAGCAACGTCATCGGAGACCTGTGGAGGGTGACGAAGAGCGTAACAGTCGCTTATGGGATAATTGAGGAAACTGGCCATTGCCAGGACACCCACGGTCACGTATTTATAGCAGATCACGAGGCCATTACCGCTTTAGTCTCCTAGGAGAATTATAGGCATGAGTGGCACAGCGAAATGACTGTGCTATGGAATCAGGGTGGTTGGATAGGTTACTCATGATTCTCATGCGCTTGGAAGGGGTAAGTTCAAGATTGTATTCAAATTCAGATTGTTATACAGGGTTTTGTTGCTGACGTAATAAGGGGGATCAACTATTTAGGATTGAGTTCACTTGATGTTGGACTATTTTCCTGTCCCCCAAAGCTCTACTCACTAGGCCCAGATTGACCAAGATATAACTTTGTAGATTACTAATTTATTTTCTATTAAAACAATCGATCTCCTTTGAATTATTCTGTTAAGTTGTCCAAATCGTCTGTATAGTTCTTGTCTATTTAGCCTCGTGTGAGGATTCCATGTTAGCCTTATCTCGAGATGGAAGCCTAAATACCGTACTGTCTTTGATACAGGAAGAGGATTTGAATTAAAAAGACTAATGGACAGGGCTTTGGGGAGAGGGTAAAAGCTATGTGGGAACATTTTGGTAGCACGAATACTCGATCTAATCAAAGAGTTTTGAAGCTTATGGGATGCTATATCGGGGCTGGGTTGAATAACATGGCTGCAATGTTACCTGCTGTAGCGACTGCTAACTATATATGTAAATTACCCTACACTCTGGTTCATAATGTATTATAATAGAAAATGTAAATCTGTATAAACTTCTGGTAATAAATCAGAGAGAGGTCGGAAGTCGTAAACAAGTCACACAGGATCGAGGGTGCGGCAATAAAGCCCCACCATAAAACCTGGGCAAAGGACACTTACCCCTATTAAAATAGACCTTCAGTCACGTTCCCACGGTCAATAAATCATGCTAGGAACCCTTTTGGGACCCATGGGATAATAACCTTGCTATAGGTGGTCAAATAACCCAAGGGGGTGAGGCCCTAGCAGCCTTATAAAACACACCCTCGTACCCCAACGGTCAATAAACTAAAAGGAAGTGACTACCTGTGTATCGTAAAACTTACTGCGGGCAGACAAACCGGCCTTCCACGAGGGAGGGGGTTATCATATTTATATCAGTAAATTTCACTCTTCAGGCGACTCGGTCTCTCAAGCTTCATAGCCGCACAACTTATCACTTACACCAGGGCCACCTGGCCCTGGTGGGCTACTCTGTCTCTCAGTCTTCCGAGTAACTCGACACCGGGGGCACTTGGCTCCTGGTCGGCCCACTCTTCATTCTTTTATAGTTTCTACATACCGATATCCGCTATCACCGTCGCGATATGCCTACTCAGCCTTCCGCTACTATACGACGGCACTTCGCCTCACAGCCTATAGCAGACCCCTGACGACTTGTACTTTTTTATTACGCTGCCGATCTCTCGCCCGAACTCTAAAACTGGTCTTATTCTTTATGAACCTCTGAACCTCATCCTGAACACAGTGTCTTGTCGGGACACATTCCTAATCATATATGGAGTCAGATATTAACGCCTACATGGAACATGGTCCATGTTATTAACTACAACAATCCGACAATTGTTGACCTCAGACAATTGTTCACCTTTTCCGACAATTGTGCACCTCCGACAATTGTTCAACCAATATCCCGACACCTGCAAATGTTGCCAAAACGGTATTGAAGTAGAGGGGACATCAGCGATATATAGGTTATATATATATACATATATAGTAAGTGTCCTAGGGGAACTCCTGCTTTTATGGGATGTTTGTTAAAATATTCTATGAAGATGTTAATATCAGCTTCATCAGGCAATTTTATAGTTGAACAAGAATATTCAATTATCAATTGTTCTTCTGTAATTAGTTTTTCAAAGACAAAAATAAAAGTAAATTCATGTTAAGCCGTAGATAATGAAGTATAGGAGGAAAACACTAAAACCCATTCTTAATAAAAACAACCCGAATGACCATTGTCGGGTCGCTCCAAGGGGGAGGACGCCCCCCACGGCTAGGGTCCCTGCTACCCGTCCACTTTTTGGCAAGCATTGAGAAAGAGATAAAATAGGTGGACCTGTGGTATTTGATCTTTGCTGATGGCCTAGTCGGTGGGCAGCTTTAATCTCCATAAGATCTTATAAGGTGTGTCCCGACAAACCTGTTCAGGAGAAGAGGAACAGGCTAGGCATTTTAGGTAGTTTATGTTGTCTCGAAATGACCCCGAATTCACTATCCAAGGGAAGGTGAATACCGGATACCAAAGGCGAGTGTGAGCCGGATAGAGGCAGACTGGATCGCTGGAGGAGACGCTACTTGGTACATTTTGTAGGGCCCCAGAGACCATCGTCTGCATGGAAGGGATCTCTTCCAGGGATGTGCTGGTTTCAGCGAGGCAAACGGAGAGAATCCAGCTAGCAAGGTGTGAGAGTCTGACAACGCCGGAAGGTTAACGGAAGGTTAAGAAAAAGAGATGCAGAGGTAGTTGAATAAGATACCCATGGTTCGAAAATAACAGCAAGCACCAGTGCAAAGAGTGACAGACAGAGAAAGAGAGAGAGAGAGAGAGATAGAGATCAGTGTTCACTTCAGGTGCCAGGTTCCAAGGGTCTAAGAAAACGTTCCAAATCTGGGCCTTATAGAGGAACGTAAGAGGCTAGGGCTCAATTACGTCTCTAGTATGCTTAAGCTATTTCATGCACTAGTTTCCCCCTCTCTTAACTGACACATTAACGTTTTTACTATTTAGGTGGATATTTTCTGTGCCGAGAAGAAGGAAACTTCTATTTATTCGTGGTGAATAAGTTGGCACAACAACCATTAATTCAGAAAAATAATCGTATGATTTTTAATGCAATTTTCCATCAGTTAAAATTATTTACGCTTCCTCTGTCGTGTGCAAGAGGAACCGTGTACAATTGGTGGCATAGTCGTTACTATAGTCTTATTTCGTGTGGCGTGGTATCACGACTCTGCCATCAATTAAATACAGAACTAGCTGGTCGCCACATGGCCCAGGATCTCACAAGTATTTATCACCCGGTTGTTTTTTCTATGCTGAGTAGTTCTGAAGAGTCTCTTTACAGGTCGGCAGTAAATTTCTCTCATTTGGGTTGACGTGGTTCTAAAGTGGGTACCTTACATTTAATTCTCCAACAACCCAGTAATTGATTTTCTTAGCGCATTCTTTAAGAAAGGCTAAGAGCACTTGTACAGATGACGAGATGAAAGTTATATATACGTTTCACATAGCTAACATTATTTCCTAGACAAAATAGTTTTCCGGTGCAGGTCTTGAAATAATAAACCTTCTCTCCTCAACGAATAACAGTTGCTATACTCACTACTTCACAGAGGTTTCAAAAAGGAGACCTCAAACCAAACAACAACATTCAACTAATACACTTACCTACTGAAATCACTTTGGATATTGGAGAATTTGATCATACATGCGCATATACAGACAGCGTAAAGAAGGACTATACAAATTTCTATAATCACAATAACCCACATTTCCAAACATAACAGGAAGAAGGTTGTGAAGGAGCTGGATGAGAACTCTCCTTCGCTAAGCTGTACACATTTGAAATATAAGTGGATCCCTCACTGGGTCAAAAAAAACAATTACTACGCATACTAAAACTTTACTATATAAAGCTTATTATACATCAAAAAAGGACCATATAACTACCCTCGTGAGTGTTCTGCAATATCTAGCAATGTAAATCATCAAATAATAAAACAATCAGTGAATCTTGAATCATTTTATTACTTAGTTTTAAAATTTGTTCAAACCTGAAGAAGTAAAGGTGAAAAATCAACGCTCCTAAATCTGTTTGGACAAACTGAAAAAGATTCCTGATGACCTGTGGTCAGCAATGGTTACTAATTCCGGAGTTCACAAATTCGTTTTTGCAAACATTTTCAACACTTATCGGAACGACCGAAACAAAAATATAAGCCAGCTCAACGTAAATAAACAAAAAGGGTAATGTGATAAACTTATTTTACATTCAGAACAAAGACTGAAAAACAATGAACAAGAATTAAATTATAAAAATATTTACGCAGTTGCTAAGGAACATGGGCATCACTTCCGGAATATTTTAGAACTCGTACCTCAAAAAAAAGTTTCATTGAAATCACTGACTCTCGAACATTCTTTGTAAGTCGGATAACCGTAAATATAGATTGTTTGGCCTTATTCGAATCCCTCTTCATTCACAGGGAAAAAGTTTGGGGTTTATTGAGTTTTTCAAAATCACAAACCATCTGCAGGCGTTGAATTTTAGCTTCACTATACCACAGTCCTACAATACAACATGCATCGAAATTCCCTACTGCCAAACTCCACAATTTGTTCACTAAAACATTTATTGCATTAGTACGTTATACTTACGCTGGGTAAATAAGGTCACTATTATAAAACAAATAATGCTGACTTTTAAAATTTAACTGCATAGGTTAGTGAAAATTTTCATGAAAAATAGATTTTAGAATTATTTTTATAACTTCCAAAATCAAAGTCTCCCAGTATCGCTGTTTGAAAGGTTTCCAGAATTGAATTTAAAGCTGTTTAGTTTTAGCTAATATGTGTAATTTCTTGTTGCATGGACAATAATAAAATAAAACCCACACATGAGGACATGAAATAAAGTATTTGTTAAATGAAATAGGACTTATATTTGTTGTGAAAATAAAATGGTATAACAATTCATATAGACGAGAAATTAAAACTTTACTCACGGTTAAATAAAACTTGCAGGCTACAAATCAATAACAGCAACAGTTACCATTTTTTTAGTAAAGGTTCACCTCTCCTCGTCAAAAAAACAATTAAAATTGGCTGGATATTTGTCTATTACTGCATGGAATAAGCGAGTAACTCGAACTAACATCAAAACGAGATAACTAACTGTACACACTTTGTTTGGCAGACTTTGTTCGCTCAGTGAACAATAGGTATTAGATTATGAGTAACTTTGTCGGGCAAACGTCTTTACTTTTTATAAAAAGTGTTGAAAGACGTCTCCCTGTAAATATAAAGTAACATACTTACCCCGAACCACGTATTATTTTATCATATGCCATGTCAATTGATGTCTCTCAAACTATTTTTTATAATTTTTATCGATATCGTGTTTAACATTTGTTTCACCACTATCATGTAACATACTAAGAGACTTGTGCCTGGACGAAAGTAGACCCTCTTCCTTCATACTTGAAAACTATCCTAATAGCAACTTGAATACTGCTCACTTATTATACAAATTTCAATTTTTATTTTATTTATATAAATTATATTGGATGTATGAGCACGATGTCTAGA
Organism: Acanthosoma haemorrhoidale; assembly: GCA_930367205.1. Classification (NCBI taxonomy): domain Eukaryota; kingdom Metazoa; phylum Arthropoda; class Insecta; order Hemiptera; family Acanthosomatidae; genus Acanthosoma; species Acanthosoma haemorrhoidale. The sequence goes on along the minus strand of OV884011.1, from coordinate 30,034,458 downwards.
AAAAAGTCTGTGTTAGGATATCACATCTCTTTCGTTTTATTCTTCAAATTCAGATCCATTTATTCACATTTTTTACATACTAAAAATAATATTATGAATGCTATTCTTAGCATATCATCAAACTACCTCTACTGGGAGAGTTATAGTATTGTCAGAAAAGGCGTATTTTTCCTTCTCGGCTGTTTTTAGCATTACAGAAAATAAAATTTATTTATAATTCGAAGTACGGTATAAATTTAAAGAGTATTTGAAGGCATACTCAAAAAAATGTAATTCTTTTAACTCTGACTAGAACTGTCAATATTAACATCGCGTTGGCAACTGTCAGTTATTTTTATTAAGACATAAAATTTTGCAATGTAATGGTCTAGTGATGGTGAAAATAAACCTGTGTTTACATAACCTTCTAATCCCTAAGAAGACGCTTTTCATTCGAGCTGTGTTGAGAATGAAATGCCGGTTCTCTTTCTTTTACAGACTACAAAGACACATTGTCATCAGTGACATTTTGAACAAACCCCGACCTTAGACCGAAAAGGAAGTGGGAGCGAGATCTGTTTTGTGACCAGGCAATGTACAACCACTTATCTCTATAGGACAGAGGTGAGGTCACTCCATTTACTAGATCGGCGTGCGGTAGAACAATTTTATATAACAAATAAATAAATTTTATTTTGTGCACTTAATGATTTTTCATGTAGTGAAAATTGCCAAAACATACTCAATGGCTACATTTATCTGACACAAAAGAAATTACATGGTTTTCTAATACTTACCACATTATTGCATTTCCACTACTACAGCACTTATTTGTGAAGTATGCATTTATTACATAATATAGAGTGAACTATTTCTCTTCACATCTCTCTAGGAGTAGAGCCTCTCCCTTTTGGAAATTATGTTTGACTTGTTGTTCTATTTCAGGATCTGGAGAATTTAAGCACCATTTTCCTGAATGATGAATATGATACTATTTTGTATTGTTATTTCACACCTGAAGCCCAACGAGCAAAATATGCTTTCAAATGAGAACATTCAAGCATAAAATAACCATTTTTATATTTATTTATTTATGTTTGTTGTATGAAATAACACCAATGTTCACTTAGAATACACACAATAACACTTCAAATAGCACCATCTATGATTGAAAGCTAATCAATGTTATCGCTTATGACTCGTCAATTCCCCTTTTTGTATTGGTCACTTAAGTTTATTACTCTAGATAGGTTGATTAAGAAATCCGTTGTAGTATGAAAAAAAATTAATAAAACTAAATATAAATATACTAACTTTATTTTTGTTCTTTTCTAAAATTGGGTCTTCTCAACCAACGGTACTTCTTTTTCTTTCCAAAATATTTCTTCCACAAGTTATATTTCCATCACCTTACTTATCTCACAGTGGCGTAAGAGTTAAGTAGTTACAAGTTTATGTATATTATGTTTACATTTGAATGTTTTGTTAGAATTAATAAAGTTTTTTATTTTATTGATCATTTTGGAGATATAACTACAGACGTATCAAGCTACATTGTCATCATTCATTAAATTTGTTCATTGCACAACAACGACTATAGTAGCGCCGATCGCTATCTAGAAATCGACTTCGGTGTGATTGAGTCACACCTTAACCAAAAAAGGTGCAGGGAAATAACACACTAATATGCTAATTAGTCACCCTCCTAAAAAAACAGAACAGTGCTCATGCAAATAATTGTATATTCACAAACTTACCTAAAAAACTGTAGTTTCTATAATAATTCCTGACTTAACTCCTCAGGAGCCGAGAGAAACTTTCCGATAATGGTATCAGGTTTGATGATGAACCTCGGCGTATTATTTACAGGACTATGAATTGTTTTCCAAAATATAAAAGTATACAACGTGTAATCATTGTGATCTTAACAGCACAGGACAGGTACGTCGTGTGTACAACCTTTTTTAAGATTACAGTGTTTTAGAAGGGGCAATAAGTAATTGTGATAAATGTTTTCATTCATACCATTTTTGAAATTATCATTCACTCGCTCATTCAGACAGTATTTACAAACAGCCAGAGACCTGCACATGGACGTCATCTACCTCGCGTGCGAAAGAGGATTGGAGTCTTGGGAAGTTCCCCACGCTCCTCCGTCAGCCGCGTCACCGGATACAAATCAAATTACAAATCAGAACTTTATTGTGAAATAATTACAATCTGCCTTTTATAAGGCAATAATAATACAGATAAATGATCTCATTCATACCATATTTACAGTCATCATTCACTCGCTCATTCATACTAGGACATGATTGGAGAAATTGGCCATTGCCAGGACTCCCACTGTCACGCGATTATAGCAGGTCACGAGGCCACTGCCGTTTCAGTCTCCGAGGAGGATTATAGGGATGAGTGGCGCGATGAGTGCAAAGACTGTGCTACAGGATTAGGGTGGTTGGAAAGGCTACTGTGGAATTTCATAAACTTGGAAGGGATGAGTTCTAGAATGTAGGGTATATTAAGGTCGTTATGAAGGGTTTTGTTGCTGACATAATAAGGGGCATTTACTATTGTTCTCAGGACTTTGGATTGAAAGGATTGGATACGCTTGATGTTCGACTTTTTTGCTGTCCCCCATAGCTCTATTCCGTATGTCCAGATTGGTTTAAGTATAACTTTGTAGATTAGTAGTTTATTTTCTATTGAGAGATGGGATGTCCTTTGAAGTAGTCTGTACAGTTGTCCAAAGCGTCTGTTTAGTTCTTGTCTTTTTAGTCTCGTATGTGGGTTCCAGGTCAGTCGTTTGTCGAGATGGAAGCCTAAGTAACGTACTGTCTCGGTTACTGGGAGAGGAATAGAATTAAAATAAACTAATGGACAAGTCTTGCGACAAAGGGTGAAGGTAATGTGGGAGCATTTTGCTTCATTAACTTTGATCCGCCATTGATTGCACCAATACTCGATCTCGTCAAGGTGTTTTTGAAGGTTATGGGATGCTATGTCGGGGTCTGGGTGGGATGACAAGACTGCAGTGTCATCTGCAAATGTAGCCAAGAAGGTGTTGGAAGTAGAAGGGACATCAGCGGTGTATAGGTTATAGAGGATGGGGCCTAGGACACTGCCCTGTGGAACTCCTGCACCGGATACAAGCCAGCAAAAGATGACCAAGAGCGCGAGAGCCACATACGCTCAGGACATGATTGGAGAAGCTGGTCATTGCCAGGACTCCCACAGTTACGCATCTATAGCAGGTCAGCAGGATAGTGTTTAAAGGCCGAATTTTTGGGCAGTAAAATAAAACGTGCCGACAAAAACTCCATAAGGTTAAGACCTCTCAATCTTCAATAATTAATTATTACATGTTTCTTTGCTTGTCATTTTTCACTGTTTTATATATTAGAGTCCCATGTAGTCAGTTATAATCTCACTCAGTCATTATTCAATAAGGTTTTTATTTTAAAGTTATTAACCACCTTCACTTTCATTGTCGTTGAAACTAGCGATGAAAGAGCCTTTTGCATTTGCAGTTTTCTAGTTGGAATTAAATACGGAAATTAAACTGTCACCTTCGTTAATTTCATGCAAAGTCCTTTTGAATACCGACCATGAAACAGTATCACGTATATTTAATCACAGCCTAATGAGAATTTGCATCGAGTTCTTGGCAATAAACATGAACCTTCTCCGGAAGTCAAACTTAGGGCTTGGTTATGTGCTGCACTTTTTTTCGCAGACAATTTAAATAAACTTAAGGAATTCTTGTTCATGAATTAGAAGAAACTGAGACACAATCGATCATAAAGGAAAAACACATTCTTAATTCATCGTCCATTATATCTGATTTTACATTTATTAAATCAAACCCTATCATATTCTCTTACAAGATTAGAATCCAAAAATTATATTATAGGGCAGTGGAAGTATTTAAAATTTTTATTTCGATCACGTGTTTGAAAAAAACGCTGATTGGTCTGCTTCTATAATTGATAAAATTGCCCGATAACTTCAGTAGACGTGGAACATCCCTTATCTATGTTAAATAACATCTTAAGTAACAGGCAACACAAATTGTGCATAAACATTTTGAAATGTACAACATTGTAGATATTTATTAAAGTGTTAAAAATGATGTTTTTTAAGATTGTTTATTTTTTTCTAGTATTATTATTTTTTAAATATTTCGTAGGCACTTTATATAGCAACAATATGGAAAACAAATTAATAATGTGTAGTTTTTCTTTCACTACGTGTTATTTTTTTATTACACCAACAAAAAATAACGTATTTTTGGAATTTACAACATTACAAGAACAAGGTTAGGTAACCTTTTCGTGTATTAATATTATAAATTAAACTACAAATATGTTGTTTGCATGTTTTACTGTGTTATATACACAAAAGTTGTAAGTAAACCTTTTGGAGTTTTTACTGACCGATTTAGCACATTTTGCGTTTTTTTTGTTTACTGCACGATAATTTGGTCTTTAAACTCTATCCTCGTGACCTGCTATAAATGAGTGACAGTGCGTAACCAGCTTCTCCAATCATTTCCTGAGCGTATGTGGCTCTCGCACTCTTGGTCATCTTCCGCTGGCTCCGGTGACGCGGCTGACAGAGGAGCGTGGGGGACTTCCCAAGACTCCGTTCCCCTTTCGCACACGAGGGAGGTGATCTCTCTGAGGAGGTCTCTGGCCTCTTTGTAAATACTGTATGAATGAGCGAGTGAATGATTAATTGTAAATATGGTATGAATGAGAACATTTATCTCAATTACTTATTTCCTTATGAGTCAGATTGTAATTTTAGCACAATAAAGAATTATATACATATTATTGGTATATAAAGTGCCTACAAAATATTTAAAAAATAATAAAAATAAATAAACAATTTTAAACACTTTCATAAATATCCACAATATCAAAACTTTTTTCCTACATAATTGTGTCGTCTCTTATTTAAGATGTTATAAACACCTTAATTTAAAACCGTGCAGTGGACTCCAGTGCTTATTTTAATTTTTCTTAGGCTCTCTCGAACAGTTTCCATAATTTCAATCTGTCAATGTAGCTTGAGATTTCTGGATTCCAAACTTGTAAGAGAATTTGATAGGGTTTGATTTAATAAATGTAAAATCAGATATAATGGACGATGAATTAAGAATGTGTTTTTCCTTTATGAATGATTGAGTCTCAGTTTCTTCTAATTCGCTCATGAATTCCTTAAGTTTATTTAAATTGCCTGCGCAAAACAGTGCTGCATTTAGCCAAGCACTAAGTTTATTGACTTCCGGGGACATCTCGTGTGCACGTGACGTTGAAAATACTCACTAGGCTGTGGTTAAAAATTCGTGATACTGTTTCATGGCCGGTATTCAAAAGGACTTTGCATGAAATTAACGAAGGTGACAGTTTAATTTCCGTATTTAATTCCAACTAGAAAACCGCAAATATAAGGGCCTCTTTCATCGCTAGTTTCAACGACAATGAAAGTGAAGGTGGTTAATAACTTTAAAAGAAAAACCTTATTGAATAATGACTAAGAGATTATAACTGACTACACGTGACTCTAATATATACAAGAGTGAAAAATGACAAGCAAAGAAACATACAATAATTAATTATTTACAAGATTTAGAGTTCTTATATACTACTTATCGTCAGATAAGTCACAGATAAGATAATGTTGAATGTTTTGAGTGGATTGGGGCTTTAACTAACCATCTCCTATTTTCTTAGTTAAAATTCCTTTATTGTGCTATAATTACAATCTGCCTTTTATAAGGCAATAAGTAATTAAGATAAATGATCTCATTCATACAATATTTACAGTTCATCATTCACTCACTCATTCATACAATATTTACAGACAGCCCAGAGACCCCCCAAATCCACCGCGAAGAGAAAGCGGAGTCTTGGGAAGATCGCTCCTCCGTCAGCCGCGTCACCGGATACTAGCCAGTGGAGGCTGACCAAGAGCGCGAGAGCTCACAGACGCTCAGGACATGATTGGAGAAACTGGCCATTGCCAGGACTCCCACTGTCACGCGTTTATAGCAGGTCACGAGGCCACTGCCGTTTCAGTCTCCGAGGAGGATTATAGGGATGAGTGGCGCAGTGCAATGACTGTGCTACAGGATTAGGGTGGTTGGAAAGGCTACTGTGGAATTTCGTGAACTTGGAAGGGATGAGTTCTAGAAAGTAGGGTTTTGTTGCTGACATTTACTATTGTTCTCAGGACTTTTGATTGAAAGGATTGGATACGCTTGATGTTCGACTTTTTTGCTGTCCCCCATAGCTCTATTCCGTATGTCCAGATTGGTTTAAGTATAACTTTGTAAATTAGTAGTTTATTTTCTATTGAGAGATGGGATGTCCTTTGAAGTAGTCTGTACAGTTGTCCAAAGCGTCTGTTTCTCCTATTTTCTATGATATTAATAATCATCAGATTAAAAACATCTTACAAACAGTTCTTTCTTAAGGTATTTTCGTCTGCTATATTCTTGTGAGTGTATGTCGTCGAAAACTTTCAGAAAGAAGGCAACTGGAGTTAACAAAATGGAACCTTATTCCCTGCTAGTACTTGACACGAATCGGGGTAAATCTCGTTCATGCAGGAGAAGGCTAGGAATGAATCTATAAGAGCTCTTATCTGTAGGACGGATTTTATTATTTTTTTAACTCTAATTGTCGTTTATTCAAAAGAAAACAAAAGGTTATTCTGTCTAAAATAAGTAGAAAAATAAAAATTCCTTCTTGATTTCCAATGACCGTTAATTTATGACCTTCTTTCGTTTTCTATAGTTTTCTCAAAACAAGAAAAAAATAACACCGTCCAATCAATTTTTAATTCAGGATAAGAATTAATCCATTTTAAAAGATATATGCCAGAATTTGGAATGGTATAATAAAGTTATAAACAGCTTTATTGCATTTCCATAACCGATGATTTCTTCTTAATTGAAAAAGCTCTTTCGACAGCTTAGAGCTACCGTCTTCATTTATCTCTACAATTAAAGAAAAAGTAACAGGATAAAAATAACCTGCGCATAAGGCGCTAAAATAAATTATATTATTATGCGTAACAATGGCCACAGTCATAAAGTAAAATATAGAATATATTCCACTAACTGTGCTGAAGTTTGAAATTTTATTTCTATTCTAGTACAATTAAAATTTAAAAATATAACAAATATGTAGAGACAACTAAAGCTGTTTCATCTTGGTTGTTCAAAATAGTGATAGCAATTGGAGATCTTCTATCGATATATGACATTTGTTTCAACCGTATATTTTCATGTGCGTGATGGTGACACAGCCAACATTGTTATTTACTATGTAATGGAATTTTATATTTCTAAATAAAAAAAATCAATTTATATGTGATTTATATAAGAATTAATTTTATTTGGCTGCAAAAATAATTATAATTATTGTACCCTAAATTTCCATAACATATAGTATACTAATCACAAATAAATAACCTAAGCTGTTTGAGTTGAAGAGAACTTTAATTTATAACTAGCTTAATTGACAGCATAAATTTTATTTCGTAATTACAAACAAATGATGAGTTATTAATCGATTATCCTCCATTCTATTTCATTTATTTTTAACACCTCTGGAACATCCCTCTTTATGAAACTGGTGTGATGACAGAAATTGCAAACGAAAATATGTTGACAGTCCTAATGAGCGACCATCCTAATTTTATGTCTTAACGATACATGATCAAGAGGTATGGATCTTTGATTTGACCTAGTCAATACGATGACAAAATGTTTATATGGTATTTGCCAAGTAATTAATTATTTACTCATCTTCATTTTTCATGACTTTAAGTTTTAGTTAAAGGAGTTAATTACTTAAAGTTTTTATTTATGCACAAAGTTTACTATTGCTTTTAAAGTTAATACACATTAGTCCTTGGTGCTAAAATTGACATAGATATGATAATCACAGTTACAAGGTACATATATTAACGACTAAATTATTCATTATTAACAAAGTAAATTATCAATTTACTATTATAATCAAACAATAAAACATTCAGTTAATAAAAATCATATAAATACAGCTGTTCATGCATCGTCTTTATTATGTTATTATATATCTTCTATATCTCTATATTATTATCATATAACTTCTATGCCTTCATAACTGACTAGATGTAATAAAACCTTCGCTACAGATGTCACATATGAAAGGCCTTTTCCCGACTATGAGTTATTTTGTGTGTTGCTAAGTGACCAGACTGAGTAAAACCTTTGCTACAAACGTCACATGTGAAAGGTCTCTCTCCTGTATGAGTTCTTTTGTGCTTTTCTAAGCTACCAGACTGAGTAAAACCTTTGTTGCAGATGTCACATGTAAAAGGCCTCACTCCTGTGTGAGTTTTTTTGTGTGTTTCTAAGTTACCAGACTGAGTAAAAGCTTTGCTACAGATTTCACATACAAAAGGTCTCTCTCCTGTATGAGTTCTTTTGTGCTTTTCTAAGCTACCAGACTGAGTAAAACCTTTGTTGCAGATGTCACATGTAAAAGGCCTCACTCCTGTGTGAGTTCTTTTGTGTGTTTCTAAGTTACCAGACTGAATAAAAGCTTTGCTACAGATTTCACATACGAAAGGTCTTTCTCCTGTATGAGTTCTTTTGTGTGTTTCTAAGTTATAAGAACTAGTAAACGCTTTGCTACAGATGTTGCATTTGAAAGGTCTCTCTCCTGTATGAGTTCTTTTGTGTGTTTCTAATTTACCAGACGTAGTAAAGACTTTGCTACAGATTTCACATACGAAAGGTCTCTCTCCTGTATGAGTTCTTTTGTGCACTGTCAAGTCACCAGACCTAGTAAAACATTTGCCACAGGTATCACATGTGAATGGTCTCTCTCCTGTATGAATTCTGTTGTGTGCTGCTAAATTACCAGACTGAGTAAAACCTTTGCTACAGACGTTGCATTTGAAAGGTCTCTCTCCCGTATGAGTTCTTTTGTGTGTTTCTAAGTTACCAGACCTAGTAAAACCTTTATTACAGACGTTGCATTTGAAAGGACTCTCTCCTGTATGAGTTCTTTTGTGTGTTTCCAGGATACCAGACTTTGTAAAACCTTTGTTACAGACGTTGCATTTGAAAGGTCTCTCTCCTGTATGAATTCTGTTGTGTGTTGCTAAATTACCAGACTGAGTAAAACCTTTGCTACAGACGTTGCATTTGAAAGGTCTCTCTCCCGTATGAGTTCTTTTGTGTGTTTCTAAGTTATCAGACCTAGTAAAAGCTTTGCTACAGATGTTGCATTTGAAAGGTCTCTCTGCTGTATGTTTTCTTTTGTGTGTTTCTAAATTATCAGACCTAGTAAACGCTTTGCTACAGATGTCACATGTGAAAAGTCTCTCTTCTGTAGATGTTCTTCTGTGTTGTGTCAATTGGCTAGACATAGTGAAACCTGTACTCCAGACGTCAAAATAAAAAGTTTCTCTCCTGCAAATAGTGTCGAATGATCCCTTAAACTACAGTCATTTGTGTGTACCTTCCCATTAACTTCACTTTCTAATTCTTCCTGACCATTGATCGACTGTGAACCAACGCCTTACCTACTTTTTCCAGTGACGCATGTACCCATATGTTTAAAACTTTATCTTCATCAACCTAAGTGTTAATGTTATTTAGGGACTGCAATTTGTTATCACAAACATCTTCTTCAGTAGAGCTATTTTATTCTTGTAAGTGAATGCTTTAGCCTAGGACTGTGTCTTTAGGAAGCCTTGGAGCCTAAACTGTATTGTCCCACATAACATGTTTTGAATTGTAGTAACGAGTAGATTAGCTTTAACATGACAGTACCTGAAACCACAGATAGTTATTATTATTTGTAATGCATCATAGTTATTATAGTTATGTACTTAGAGTTACTCACTCTTACAAATACCCCTTTTCCCTTCATGTCTCTCGGCCATTTCATTCTAATGGGACAGACAGAACAACATCCCTTATCCCAACATCATCGCAAATAAGCAAGTACTTTGGTATGCACGTTTGAGCTTTTCATTGGTTTGAGGGAATGACAGGGTGTGGTTGTCCTACGTTAAGAGGGAGCTTAATTTGTAGCTCCTAGTATTCTACCCGGATTACTAGAGCTCACAGAAACTTACCAGACACGTTTAATTTCATGAGAGGTCGTATAAATTTAAGTGGGCAGAGGACAAGTACTGCCCACTCATCGGAGCGTTATGTGGATTTTGTCATGCTCTGGAAGCCGCGAGGGCACGGCTCTTCCCTCATTAGGAACTCACTGCCTGTCGTTATTTGCCTTCAATGGGGAGTAGAGAGATGTCCAGCTTGTCGTCGCGTCTCCATCTCGAGAGGGATGACGCCGGAGGACCAGCCGTGTCTTCGGGAATGCTAACAAGAAGTCGCCCTTGTATAGCCGGTCAGAGAGTGATTCACTGTATATTCACATTAAGTAGGGTTTAATGTATGTAGTGAATTGATAAGCGTGGGTTAAAAATTAGTTTGGGGGCAGGAGATATTGATATTTTTCTTTAGATTCAAATCAAACCTTTCTTGTGATAAAATTATAATCTGCCTTAATAGGAAATAAGTAATTGTGTTCAATGTTATCATTCAATCCATATTTACAATTCTAAATTCAATCGCTCGTTCATTCAATATTTACGAAAAGCCCAGAGACCTCACAAATCCACATTATAGTAACCCCCCTCACACGCGAAATAGGAAGGGGAATCACCCACATCATTGGAGACGATTCATTGGAGGATGACCAAGAGTGAAACAGCCACAGACGCTCAGGACATAATTGAGAACACTGGCCATTGCCATGTCTTCCATTGTCACGTCTGTATAGCAGGTCACGAGGCCACTGCTGCTACAGTCTCGGAGGAAGATTATAGGGATGAGTGGCGCAGTGAAATGACTGTTGCTAAGTTATTAGGGTGGTTGGTTGGATTGCTATGGAATTTGATGAACTTGGAAGAAATGAGTTCAAGAATGTAGACTTTATTCAGATTATTATGAAACTGGCGTTCTGTGGTGTTCTGGAGCGGCGTTTGGATTGGATTAGGTCTTTGAGATGCTGAGGTAAAGGATTTTGATTGTGAATTTTTTTATGACAGTGGAGCGACCAAGCCATGCCTCCAAAGCCGATCTCTGGACCACAGTAGTGAAAGAATGCATTGCATCGTCTATGTCTTGGGATGTTTTCAGAGAAACTTTGAGGTCTACGGAATCTATAAGAAACTTGTGGAAGTGGTCCCGATCTGGGTCCCTAATAAATGAAGGAGGAGGCATTTTGTGAATTGGTCTTAGGGAAGCGTTTAATATTAAAGGGCTATAATTTGAGGAGAGGTCATCGACGCGTAAGTGAATAGTTTAGTGTTCCTGAATTATTGTAGAAGAAGAAGTCAAAGAGATCTGGATTTCGGTTGGGATCTAGTGGCCAATAGGTGGCTGTGTCAGGAGAGATAGTGGAGCAATGTTTCCGTGCGAGTGTAGACAACAAAGCACGTCCTCGAGTATTCGTGGTTCTTGACCCCCAGTACTAGTAGTGCTGTCAGTTCGTTAGTGTGGGTGCGAACACCATTCGCATTCCAGAGGAGAATGGATAGAGAGTCGGGAGGATCCACTTATGGATTTGGTTTAGCGGGGATAAGGTAGTGTCGGGTCGTCACTATGGGGCTCAGTATACCTGGGTATCCCCCAAGTGGCGAGGAGACGCCCGCCGCGGGCTAGGATCGCTACAACATCTTAGTCCCCGTCCAGCGAGCGCCCAGAAAGAGATAAGGCGGGTGGACCTATGGTATTTCACCCTGGCCACCGGCCTAGTCGGCAGTGTGCCCCGACAAAGCACAGTGTTCAGGAGAAGAGGTACAGGGTAGGTTTATAGGTAGTTTATGTGATCTTTGAATGACCACAAATTCACACTCGGGATCTAAGGGTAGGCGAAAACCGTCCGGATCCCAAGGGTGAGTGTGAACCGGAGAGAGGCAGACTGGATTGCCATGGGAGACACTGCATTTGCAGGGCCACGACAACCATCGTCCGCGAGGGAGAGGTCTCTCCCAAGGAGGTGCTAGTTTTAGCGAGACGAAGGCAGAGATTCCCACTAGGAAATCTGCCGAACGCCGGACTACAACATAGCAGGTTAGGAAAGAGAGATGCAGAGGTAGTTAAATGAGAAGTCCATGGTTTTTTAGAAGAGCCGAAGGCGCCAGTGCGGAAGAAGCACATGCGGACAAGGAGTGGGCAGTGCCTGTGACTGCTCTCTGTTCCGAACGGCATCAGCAAAAGAGACTGAAAGCCTCACATTTCTGGCTGGGCCGCTTCTTGAGATACCTGTGGCTGGCTTCTCTTCTTCTGGCCGACGACGTTGTTCGCTCCTGGACTTCAGAATTCTATAAGCTTCGCAGCCCTTATAGTTGGTCGGGTGGCCTTGATTGTAGAGAACGCATACTGCAGGCGATTTCAGGGGCATTTAGCACAATTCACTTTCATGCAGCCCACTAAACATTACACACATTTGGAAGAGTGGTGGCAGTACGATTTTGTGTGCCCATATCCCTGACAGTTATGGCACTGGACAGTGTCGCGTTTGGGTTAGGTTCGACCTGTGTTATAGTGTAATACAGGTGTGTTGAGACATATATTTTCTCCACGCCAGGTGTTCGCTCGAGATCTATGAAGAACAATGGTAACGCCGTTTTGATAGATTCATCTTGTTTCCTGTCCTCGCGTAACAGGTTCGTTATTTGGCGAACTTTGAATCCGAGAGTTGACAGTTTGCCTTCAATTTCGTCAGCTGGTGTGGTCAGATGCAGATTTCTGATCACTACTCGGAGCGATTGTTCTTGTTTCAGTTGATAGGTATGGAAGTCGGCATTGGTTTCATCCAAATATTTGATGCCCCGATATGTATCCGGAGTGTCCCGTGACCTATTGAGGCACGTATTTTTTCCCATACCTACTATTTTACTCATTTGTGAGCATAGCAATTTATAATTAAAAATTGCTTATATTTCGGACGAATATTGCAGGTGGCTTGGGCTGTGTGGGTTACTCCCATGTCATCTGCTTGAATATTTTATTTTCAACGCCTCAAAGGTGTTAGGCGTGAAGAAAGGGGACTCTACGGCGGTATCTCTTCCATCGAGCTAGCGGCAGAAGAATTTATTTGTACGCTCCTGTTTGAACGTCTTGGTTTTCACTTAAACGGCGATGGTGTCGGAGTTGGTCTTGTTTCCTTGATTGATCCTTGATCTTTTTATTTTGGGACATGCTAATACTAAAATCGCATATTATAAATGTTTATTAATATTTAAATTAATTATAATATTAATAAAAAATAGGTGGTGTAGGGGAGATTTGAGAGCTCACGAATTCCAGGGCAGAGACGCCGGTCGTGGACCTCGGCTAGAGCAGCGGTCTAGCCGATGAAATCTATTGGTTGGTGTTATCTGTAACCCGGCAGAGGTAAGTGCTAGGGTAGTCCAATATGCCGACTTCTCGGTTTGATACTACCTATTAGACTCCTGAACAAATATAACAAGTGATTCCCTCACTTCTTGAGGGCTACCTCGTGACCAGCTCACGTGAGTTGCCCGCTGAGACAATTTTAGAGCTGAAGTACGGTCTATAAACCGTAGTATAAGGTGTTTATATGAAGAAGGATATAGAGAGGTGTTTGTGTATAATAGCGCATTCGCAGAACTTAATATAGAGGTTAAGAAAAAAAAAATTAATCCCTCTTCATTCACAGAGGAAAAAGTTTGGGGTTTTATTGGTTGTTTCAAAATCACAAACCATCTGCAAGTATTTAATTTTAGCTTCACTATACCAGAGTCCTACACTATAACATGCATCGAAATTCCTCCTGCCAAACTCCACATTCTGTTTACTAAAATATAAAATTAATTATTACATTATATTTACGCTGGTGAAATAAAGTCACTATTATAAAACAAATAAAGCTGACATTCAAAACTTAATTTTGTGGTTTGGTTTAAAATGTTCATGAAAAAGTAGTTTCTTGAATTATTTTTATAATTTTAAAAATCACAGTATCGCTGTTTGAAAGGTTTCCATAAATGAAGTTATAACTGTTTAGTTTTAGCTAATATGTCCTATAGATGAGAAATTAAAACTTTACTCACGGTTAAATAAAACTTGCAGGCTACAAATCAATAACAGCAACAGTTACCATTTTTTTAGGAAACTCTCCTCGTCAAAAAAACAATTAAAATTGGCTGGATATTTGCCTATGACTGCATGGAATAAGCGAGTAACTCGAACTAACATCAAAACGAGATAACTAACTGTACACACATGGTTTGGTAGACTTTGTTCGCACAGTCAGCAATGGGTATTAGATTCTGTGAGCATTAGTCTTGCAAATTGCTTGTCTTTTTATAAAAATTGTTGAAAGATGTTGCTTAGTAAATATATAATAACATACTCATCCCGAGCCACGTATTATTTTATCATATGCCATTTCAATTGATGCCTCTCAAACTTTATTTTTTATAATTTCATTGAATGTGTCTTTAATATGTACACAGCTCTAGCAAAAATATCACATTCAGGTGTTTAACTTCTTCTTGTCCGTTATTTCTTTAAAATTTCGACTAGGTTGAATACTTTTTTTTCAACACTATCATGTATCATACTAAGAGAATTGGACCTGGTCCAAAGTAGATCTCTTCCTTCATACTTGAAAACTAAATGCTCTCCTAATAGCATCTTGAATACTGCTCACTTATTATAATACATTTTGGATGCATGAGCACGATGTCTAGAAAAATGTCTGTGCTAGGATATCACATAGCTATCTCTCTCATTTTATTCTTCAAATTCAAATCTATTTATGCACATTACTTATATAATAAAAATAATATTATGCATGCTATTCTTAGTATATCATCAGACTACCTCAACTGGGAGAGTTTTAGTATTGTCAGAAAAGGCGTATTTTTCCTTATCGGCTGTTATTAGCATTACAGAAATTAACATTTATTTATAATTTTAAGGACGTTATAAATTAAAGATCTCAAAGAAAGCTTTACAATATGTAATTTATTTTATCTTTCAACCGAAAATAATAAAAGTTATTAATGCTATAATGCGTTCGCAACTTTCAGTGATTTTTATAAAGGCATTATATTTCGCAATGTAATTTCATATAATTATCATGTAATGATGTAGTGATGCTGTAAATAAAACCAGCTTTTTGAAAATTAATGATGGTGCTTTCGCATCTTTCAAAGATTTTTATAGAGGCTACGCTAATTGTTACATAGATAACTTTTAATTACATATTATATCTGTGAAGACAGCTACATAGAGCTAAAGTGCAGCTGGAAACCGAAGGTATAATGGGGATTATCTCTGCCTGAAGTAAATAATTAACTATGAATATATTTTTAATAAAGTGTGTAAATGAGTGCTGTTTTAGGCTCCATACAACTATACATGTCTAGAAGTAATTTAGTAAAACAAATCTAATTGCAAGTCAAAATCAAAGCACTTTTCACACCACATATCGTTATCAGGTAAGAGATAATTTCTGACTTAGGTATCAGGGCTGACGCTGAACCTCGGCGCTATTATTTACACAACTAACAAATTTCTTCCAAAATATGAAGATTATAAACGTAAAGTTTGATAAAAGGGCTGGACCGGTCCAGCACTGGATCATGAAATAAAGGTTTTATATAACTTAAATGATTCATATACACATTCACATGTAGGAAAAACAATTATGAGGATATTAAGCTTCTGAAAGATGTGCTATTAAACTTTTGAGCATCTGTCTAGTGAAGATTCCTTTCTTCATTCTACTAAGGGCAGTAAATGATGGTCGGCCTGACCTACAAGCTCGATGAACACCTTGGCCATAAGGTTTATAAAATATTCTCACAGCAGAAACGACTGAGAATCAAAAAGAAATCAGCTTAAGGTCTCGCCTCAGCCATACTATGACCTCTGGCGGGAGCTTGTTGCAATTTTTTTTGGTTGTTAAGACTTAGTTCATGTGGATTCGAGGAGCAGCGTAAGTTGAAAAGTTTACAATACTACACACTTGTGTCGATTAATTACTGATCCACTTGAAAAAGTGGAAAACTTATGGATGAGCTATATATCACATATAACCAATTGGGGGCTACTATCACCCAATAGACTGATATATAGTTTTTTTTTAAGTAGTTTTGTTATAATTTTATGAGAACTTGTCGTTAAACTTTTTTAATAATTTTCGATGGTTTTAATGGTTAGTATTATTTTATTTATTTTTTTTAATTATTTACTACATTGGTGTTGTATTTCTCAATTTTAATTGTAGCAGAAGGACAATTTCAAAATAAGTAACCATTGTTACGTATAACGGTAGTAATTAGTTTGTCTCCGTATGCGCAGGTAAAAGTTTTTATCATTTTACTTTTTATTTTATTGTAGAGATTACTGAAGATGGCTGAGTTCAGAGCTGTCGAAAGTGCTATTACACTAAACAAGAAGTTATAAGTTGTAGAAATACAATAAAACTATTTTATAAAATAAAACAAGTTTTACTGTTCAGGCCTCCTAACTATATTACATTCCAGGTTGGATACAGATTCGCCATTTCTATATATATATTTGCACGTTTGTATGCAGCTGGAATTGGTGTAATCATGTTTGAGTTAATGCTTACAGTCGCTGCTTTAATCAATGAACTTACATATGATTTTTTAGGACTGCTCTACTTGAAGCATTGTCTTTTACGCTGATATAGTAAATTATTTTTTCTGTTGTTTGAAATTGTATCCTTGCGTTGTGATGCCATAAGCATTCCATTGTAACGATGTTAATATGTGAAATTGACTTCTCACTGTTGTACTTTTAGCTGATAGAAATACTTTGTACCGCTAAGCAATTATAAATATTTCATTGAGTGGTTTAGAGAGGAATTAATGATAAAATATATGTTATTGTTTACGTTACGTCCGATGAGGCAAGCTGGAGGCTTCAAATGAATTGAACAGATGCGGTAAATATGGTTTAAGCGATAAAAGAAAGGTGGTTTAATCATTCAAATCTGTGATGGCAAATGTTGGATGATTTTGTCATCCAAGCTATTTGAGACGTTGCCTATTGTCTAAAGGGATGGCATGACCCATTGTCGATTATTACGATCCTATCGTCTTAATACAGTCAATTATAGGATTACCCATCGAACATCATGGAGACTTGTATAATCCCCACACATTAAAAAGTTTATATTATTGCGTGAAAGGCCTGTTGTATTTTCATGTGTAAACATATAGGTATATCAAGCTGATATGAGTTAGTAATAGAAATAGAAAATTCTAAACAGTGGTGTAAAAAGAACAATAAAATTTTTAATTAAATAAATGAAAACCTGGAAATAGGATTCATTGACATAATTATATAATAAATGATAAAAAAAAAAAAGAAAAAGAAGAAACCAAATGATAGTAGAGCCACCAGCAAGTGAATATTTACATTCGTTGGTTCACCAATATCTATAGATTCAAAACTTTAATGTGATATAATTACAATTTGCCTTATTGGGCAATAAGTAATTGTGACAAATGTACTCATTCATACCATATTTACAATTGTCATTCACTCGCTCAGTATTTACAAAAAGAGCCCTTAGACCCTCACATGCGGAGTCTTGGGAAGTCCCCCACGTTACTCCGTCAGCCGCGTCACCGGATACGAGTGGAGACTGACGAAGAGCGCAGGAGCCACATACGCTCAGGACATGATTGGAGAAACTTCCCATTGCCAGGACTCCCACTGTCACATTTTTATACAGGACACGAGGCACTGCCCCTTTAGTCTCCAAGGAGAATTATAGGGTTGTGTGGCGCAGTGTAATGTCTGTGGTAGGGGATTAGGGTGGTTGGATAGGTTTCGAATTTTATGAACTTGGAAGGGATGGGTTCAAGAATGTAGGATATATTAAGATCGTTATGAAGTGTTTAGTTGCTGACTTAATAAAGGACATTCTCTATTGTTCTCAGGACTTTTGATTGATAGGATTGGATACGCTTGATGTTCGACTTTTTTGCTGTCCCCCATAGCTCTATTCCGTAGATTTGTAAGATTAGTTTAAGTATAAAATCTAGTATCAAATATCCAATATTTAACCACAACCACCTCTTGTCGTATAGCTAGTCCCTCGATATATTGTTTTAGAGGAAATTATGGTGTCTAGTCCCCTTTCATCGGTACTTTGACTCGGGTTCAATGAAGTTGAAATTGTCATATTTGTTCCTGGTTGGCAAAACCATAATTGTTTTTTTCAAAATCATAAATTCTTACGTTTCTACCGGTGTCACTGCCTGTCCTAGACTTTGTGTGTAGGCGAGCGATAAATACTATCGTATTCCACTGATTATTGTGGACTAGTTGTTGATGCTGTAAGACCAAGATAACTTACGCTAATTTTATTTATAATTTTTCGTACAAGTGTTATGTTTTAATGTGTTTATTTCCATGCATCTGTATTGACTTGATTGTTTTTTTTCTCATTGAGATTGTCGTTGAAGACATATCAGCCGATGTCAATACGTACTTTTGCTGTGAAATTGGAAAAAAATAAATAAATAAATAAATGTTTAAAATGGCCTGCAAGCAGACGGATCCATGAGTTGTGTATAATGTGTTTTATTTTTTGTTTTGTACATTAATAAAAATTATTTTTTGTTCAGTGTACAAAGTTTATACGTATATCTATCTATTCGATTTTTTTTTAAATTCAATGTACAGCAAACCATAGTTATTTTATTTAAAAATATGTGTCTATGAATACATGTCTTTGTTATGAAAAAAAATTATTTTAAACTTTAAGAGATGCACGGATTAAAAAACAAGGCT
This sequence comes from Acanthosoma haemorrhoidale, assembly GCA_930367205.1. Classification (NCBI taxonomy): domain Eukaryota; kingdom Metazoa; phylum Arthropoda; class Insecta; order Hemiptera; family Acanthosomatidae; genus Acanthosoma; species Acanthosoma haemorrhoidale. Next base: position 30,015,590 of record OV884011.1, on the reverse strand, counting down.
ACTTAGGACGCTATATATTAACATGTAGTATTATAAATAAAATGTTTACATACAAAAGGGGAGAGCTAAGACGGGCATGAACTAATGCAGTTTCGTGGTGACTCCTGGCCCAGTCACACGTACCACATTATCAGCCAGAAGTCCGGTGCTCAGCACGTGTGCCAATTCTTTCTTAAATAAAAGTAAGTTTCTCCCGATTTCCCGATACGAAAACTCACAACGTACCGATAAATTTGATTTTAATAATGTTTCTTATAAAATATTCTCTTCTTTAACAGCTGTAATTTTGACTTCATGTACTGTTTATAGCGTTTCCAAATAATTGATGTGTACTTTAAATTTGTCAAGAATTTCGCAATACTATTTTATTTTATCTAATTTTCATAAAATATAAATAATCTTATGCTAAATTATAATTATGTAATGCATCCACTCTAAAAAAAAAAGCATAAGAAAAACAAAATTTAACGCTTTGAACAGGAATAAAGTGTTCATTGAACATTTCAGGAAGAAATATAAACACAAAACCTAATGACAAAAAAATTGATAATAATAAAAAAAAACAATATTTCAATATATATTATGTCCTAAGCCTTTATGTTTTAATTATTTAAATAACGAATTCACGCTATGTTTATATTTATCTATACATTTTGTGGTATTCGTTTCAAAAATATCTAGACCATAATTAGATTTGGATAATAGAGTTTCAGCTTCGCAACTGCAGTGAACTTAGATTTGCCAAATATTATTCCTATAAACGTATTTTAGATTATTTGATTTTTTCTGATAATATTATACAATTTTAATACTAACATATATTTTTATAATTACATATTATAATATTTTTATAATGTTGTTATTTAAAAGTATTGCTTGTGTTATCTGCTAAGTGTGTGCTGTTCAGTCACCATGAAGGTTAAACAAAAGAAATTAAGCACTTAAAAAAACTATTTGTTGAGACACATTACTTTATTTATAATTATTCAAGTTCCTTTCTCATGTAACCCATTATGTTTTATGTAGTTATTTTACTATTTACTCCTTTTAATTCATTTGTTTATAAATGTCAACACACAACGATTTCGTGAGTAACCGTTGTGAAAAGTGTAGTTGGCAAAAGTTTTTAAAAACATATTAGTGTGATTCTGAAGTTTGGACTACTTTATTTGATGTCCACTAAATAACTGACCACCATTTTGATTCATTATATTATTTACAGATGTATCATCACACAATGGATACAACAGTGGAACAAGTTTGTCCTCATGGAGCAAGAGAGGTTAATCTGTCACATATTTATACATATATCTTTGTATTGTAAATTTAAATATACCTACTATTGCCTTATATAGATAACTTTATTCAGTATATCTATGTTTATCTTGGATATTAATCAAAGAACTAATTGATGTAACTAATAATAAATAAATTGATAGCAGCGTGTCCTGAAAAAATGAGTTACTTGTCCCATCGAAGAAATTATTTCTTTACATTTATTTTTTTTATGCAAGAGACTAAATAGCTCAGACAAACATAAATTTCTAATTAACTTGGTTTATTTGTTTATTAATGTTTTGGCTGTTTGGTGAAAGTATGATATTCAGTAACCAAGACGGTTACGCAAAATAAATTGAGTAAATACTGATTAATATGGCTCAAGCGTTTAATAAGTTTTTTTAAAAAGCCATGTCTTTTTTTCTGTTTGTACAATCGTTTCCTGTTTGGACAATAAGTCATTGTGATTGTGATGACGACGGCTTACTGACCTCCTCATAACTGAAAATCCCAATTAGTTTTTACTACGTACGCATAGTAGTAACCCTGAGTAGTTTTCTTTTGTCGATAATCATAATAAAGAAATAAATTACCACACGTCAGTGTAATGAGAGGCAGGACTAGTCCACTGCCCTGTGTTTAGTTGCAATAGATCCATTGTAGCCTAAGCATTGTAAATATATAATAGTATATAAAATATATACTATAAAAAAGAATTTGAAAAAAATAAGTCGTCAATGCAACTGTAACGTAGTACAAGGAACCTGTTATAGCTCATTGTGTATTTGCATATATTTTATTAAATCTCCCTAAAAGCAGCCCGCTGAAGAGGGGGATGCTATCAATGATTGTGGCTTTCAAACCCACTAAAACCTTTCTTATCTAGTTAAAAAAAAACCTTGTTAAAAACCTTTTTTTTTCTATAAGGTATCGGAAGTAGCCAGTAGGAGTTATAGCCAGATATGACCATAAAAGGGTCACCTATTTTCCTGCAGGAAAGTCCACATTCTAATGTGTATTATTTTTCCTTCATATCCCTTATTTGTGATTGTTACAAAAGTATACACTACACATTTACTGTCTAAAAATTTTCAAAAGCGATGGGCTTATCAATAATAAACTTAAATCTAACAACAAAATCTTAACCTAATTTTCCCCGACAGTCTTTAGCCATCAATGAGGGAAAGGTGGTGGGGTCATAGTGTTAAACACTGGATTTATGAGATGCTGCAACAAGTCAAAAACATTTGATGTTTATCCGGTGGATGGACTCACCCACCAACGGGAGCAGGTCGGCGTTCTTTTTTAACCCCTCGAGAGAGGTATGACTGACCACTTTTCTCATGATCCCATTCTGAAATTGCAACAGACTTTTAGCTGTGTTGTCAGTCAAGTGAGTATATAGTGGGGTACCGTACTGCAGAGCTGGCCGGAGGTCACATTTATATATAATAAGTTTGAGACGAAGCAACAAGCTAGCAAGTGCGAAAGCCGGTAAGACCTGTGTCAGAATTTTTCAATTTTGTTACTAAAATGAGTAGAGAAATGGAGATACCTATCCATTTTTATACCCAGAGAGTACATTGAGAAAACCGGTGAGTTCTCTTGCCCTTCTATAGTATAGGATTTTGGCAAGGCTTTTTACCCTTTTTGGAAGGATAAGATTACGGATTCCGTCTCACCAGGGTTCAAACTGATGTTTAACTTACCCGGTCTTGTCAATGATTACGTTACAAACTGCCTCGGCCTGTGTAAGAGCTCTTTTTGCATTCATGCTATTGCTGTAAAGCTGTAATGTTGTCCGCAAAAGTGATTACCGCAGCTGTCTTGTAGTTTGTCCCAACAATTTGAGACATGAACCTGCTAAAAAGGACCGGAGACAAAACCGCTTCTCGAGAAACTGCACAGGTTTGGGGGAATGGTTTAAAGAGGCAATCACTCACCCGTACCCTCACCGTTCTGTCCTCCAGAAAGCAAACCAGCATGGTATATAACTGCTCTGGGCACTCCAGTCACAAAGCTGTCGCCACAGCATCCCGTGGGACACTGAGTCAAAGTCTGCGTGAAGTCCAACGAGATCATAGCAGTTGTGTTTCTGTTGATACCTAAGGGGGCTTCCGTCTCTAACCTTTGTGTATTTTTTTTTTTTGTTTCATATCCCCTTGTTACAAAATATAGATCCTTCAAACGAATCTATTTACAATTGCTTCATTATATTTCCTGTAGCTTGGCTACATTTTATACAAATTCTGTTTTCTACTTATAGTGATCTGCATTGTACAAAAGTATAATGATGTACATTATACATTAATGGACTGAATTTATTAAAAAGGGATGGGGTTGTATTAAGTATTATATTGCCAGATAAGGGCTTGAACACCTCAATGTGTATATTGAAAAAAAAATGTTTACTTCAAAGTCGATGTAAAAAAAAAAAAAAAAGATACTGACTGAAAAAACTATACTGATCAATTAGTCTATTTGTAAACTGAATAACTGAAAAACAATTTTAATTCATTATGTTATTTACAGGTGCGCACTTCTACAATGGAGACAGTATGTGAAAGGGAGCAAGTTTCTTCCTTTTCAGCAGGGAATTCGGAGGAAAAGGTTAGTCAGGAGAATATTTATACAGCTATGTGTAATTTTCTCGATAATTTGCACAATACATTCGCCACAAGGTATGCCGTTAAATGATGTGTCCCATCGTTTCTACAATTTAGTTATATTACGTTAAGAACCACTACATAATACCACTACTATATCACATCAATCCTATATATAACAAATTAACTTCAAATTAGTAAAATAAAAATAATGAGATGACAATTGAGGAAACATTCTAACAGCTTGAGCTTGATAATCTGTTCCGCTCAACATTAGGCATTTACTTGAACTTCGTACTACTTTAAGTTTAAATTTTCCACTGGGAGTTAAGGTGTGATATTCCAATTATGTGTGGCAAATATGATGGTTGTAAAATTGTGTCAACGTAACTAGGGTTAGTAAAAACATGTGTTCGTGTGAAATAATGCATAATGTTAAGTATTCTGTAGTAAATGCATATGCTCTGATGGTATTCAGTTTAATAAAGCCTTGTTCAGGTGCAACTCTCGTTCACATCATTCAAGTGAGAGTTGCTGCTTACCAGCGATACCTTTAATTGTGTAATTATTAGCCAAAGAAAAAAAAATATCTTGAACCCGTACAAACAAAAATAATGCATTTTTCGTGTGATAAAATCAGCTAAACATTATTTTAGTGATGTTGTCAGTTTGGCAATTGATTGATCAGCAGCCTATTCATATTTTTGTTTGTGTAACTGTTAAGAATTTTTTTTTTCTTCCATTTCTTCCTTACTTCCCATTGGAAAGAGTTAAATATTTCTTTGCGTGCTGCTCAGAAGGGGATGAAACCCCAGTTTATCCTTCGCTTACACTAACATAACAGCCATATCATCTGAAGTCGGAAGTTACCTCTCGGAAAGTTCGACTTAGTAAAATATATCGATATAACACTTAAAATTTTAGTTTAAGAAACAGAAACAATCAGCATGTTAGCTTTTTTCAAATGATATGCAATTGAACACCGCAGCTCTACTTGTTGAGTAGTAACAATGTTTTTGACAAGAATAAAACACAAAAATGCGAAAAAACTGTTCCTGGCCACACCAGGTAATTCTGCAATCAATCTTATTTATAATATTAACTAAACATGTTCTACAATGGAAAAAAAAATATTCTAATCATATAATGTTTGGTTTTACAGGAACCTGAGGTGGAGAACGGCTCCAGCATGAGAAATCCATTTGTTGCAGAAATTGTACTCTTGAATACTTTAGGTTATCTTGATACCATTGATATCATAAGGGCATCGAAGGTGTGTCGCCTGTGGCATTCAATTTCATCACGGAAGATTTTCTGGATCGAAATAAGAACAAAAAAACTCCGTATCGTTAACATCGAGAGAATGGTAGATACAATAAAGCGACAGGGAACCAGAAAATTAGATCTGCAAGAAACTATATTCCCTGAATACTCTCGTCATTCACATCCTCACTTCTGGCTAAAGCTATTTTATCATTTGAAGTCGGCAAAGACAATAATAAACTTGGTTTTGGGTAGGTGCCCTCCATTTATAACTCAACTGGTCCGTTTAGGTAATTTAAAAAAAACCGTCAAGTATTTAAACATACTGCTTGTGTCTGGGAGTGGGCTTTTACTGGACCTTAGCCAACTGGAAAGTATGAATCTCACAAGGCTTGAGATATCTTCTTCGGATCCAAATATTACAGTAATTAACGCTCATCTTCTCTCGTCAATGGAGAGCTTAGAGATGTTTGCTCTTTCATCGTGGAGTCCTTCCGGAACGGCTACTCCGTTCGGGGTTGGACGGGTGCTGCTGAAAGACCTCCCTCTCCGTATAGTCCCGGCGATGGTGAACCTGAGGAAACTTCGTTTGCGCGATCGGACCTCTATTTTTATTTCTGACGAACTCATTTCAGCAATCTCACGACTTGAGCATCTCAGGGAGCTCGAACTGATCAATTGCACTGTGAGTCGACATTTCCAAGCCGGACTGGCCAAGTGCACCAGGCTCAAAGGCCTAACGATATCAGTGGCTAAGTTCAATCCACGTATCTCTATCGATATCCCTATCAACATCCATCAGCATGTTATCACTGCTGCGTACAGTCTTAGAAATAACTTGGATTACTTTAGTTTGGGAATATACGAGGAAAACATGAGGGAAACAAAGGAATACGTCAAAACTGAGCTGGACAGTATTTCATTCGTCCGCTATGTACAAGAAGACGAAGCCTTGGCCGTTCCATTTTTGAAACGATGTAAATGTGAAAAAAAGCCGTGTGATTACAAATACCATTTTGATTTTATACTTTTCAAATCACTTCGAGTTTACCTTACAGATACATTTGGTAAATGCCGAACAGAACTTATAAAACTAAAGGTCCGCGTACCTCGTCTTATTATAATTTACCCATAAATACGTATATGTATTTATGCATTTCATTGGGTACGTGTACCATTGTTTAATGTTATTCTTTCTTACATTACAAACCATTATTCAAGTGACACTTGTCTTAAGACCAACGATAGCTTAAATTTTGTAATTATTAATAATAAGCCAAAGAAACAATATCTTGATGTATTAATAGAAGTAGTGGAATCAACACCACATCCACAAATACATTGTTATTTTATAATAAAACATACCGTCAAACGAGGTGTCTATTTCCTATACAGTGAGAATTGTCAGGATATTTTTCTGACAAAGAGGCAACTTAAGACCCCAACGAAGTTCCATTTTTCACAAACAGTACACGAACTACTTCGGAGTCATAAGTTGCCTCTTTGTCAGGAAACTATCCTGACAATTCTCAACCCATTGGGAACAGTCGCCCCATTTTACAGTACTTAACTCTTTCTAGTAGTTGTTCTTAGCTTATTCACTTCAAATCCCTCATTTATCTATTTCCTTGTTGTTTCGTTTCCTCTTTACACTAAATCGTCCGAACGTAGGTATTTATCGCTCACTGTTTATTGTAAAAATGTAGTATTATAAATTCTTATACCTGAACTAAAGTGCTTATTAAGCTATATTAATAATATTAGCTTAATATTATTTAAGTTTACAATGAACTTTATTATTAGTTTATTTTAAAAGTTCATTTGCAATAAACTTTTTTATTTCAAAAATGAATATATATATTCAGTGACCTTGTGTGGTCACTCGAATAGGAATCTTGTCATATACTCTTGAGGAATTCATCACCATTGAAAACTAAAGGGCGACCATATCGAGTCTTGAAGACTGCTATTGTTTTGGACTGCATTGGAGCCTTTGTGCCAAATCACTTCCGAGTTTCAAAAAATAAAAGATTCGCGTTCGATCGAGGAACTAATGGAAAAACGTATTGTATGTCAGTGCGTGACTTCAACATACAAGGAAACGCCATGAAAGGCTACGGTGCATAATTGGATGAAGGATTAGCCAATGTAAACAATCACACATAAATTATAATAACAAAAATGATTCAAATAACGAATTAACATGATATTTTAAAGACAACAATGTTATCATGCACAAAGAATTCGTAAGAACTTGTTTTCATAAATAAATAAATTATTTTATAAAATGTGGGTCTTTAATCATAATTAGTTTTGCACAATAGGGCAGATTTTAAGTTTTATTTTCAATGACCTGTCTACTTGAATAAATAAATTAAACTAAGAATATTTTCATATAGAAAACTCAAATTGAATGCGTTGCAAAATTACGGCAGCAAGTACATTTTTCATGACTTAATACATGTTGTAATTCCTGAGATCTTCAATGTAATAACTTACTCTATATGATTTAGAAATATATATTTGTTTATTATAATTAAATGGTAACAATTAATTGTATTGCTGCTTTTATTTTTAGGATGTAGGTAAGGAACTAATAAATAAATTAATGTGACCTTACTTACAAAAAGGTCTAGGGCTTAAGTTTCCACTTAAGTAATTGGAGATCCCGCTTTAAATGAAAGACGAAATGGTGGCATTACGAAAAAAATCCAGAGGTTTCTACAGAATTCTATTCTATAATTATCTACTTGTGTACAGAATCTCAGAGTCTTTAGGCTCTACATAGTTCTACTTATTTAAACTTTCATTCGACAACTTTCACCAAAACCAAGATATATTCGTTTTCTCCATCTACTTGAATGCAGTTCTGCAGAGGTCTATTCTACTAAACATGGGTTTGAATGCCACCAATAAGCATAAGATCACGATAACTATAGATTTTTAACTAATTTCAGTCATTTTGTGCATTTCATTTTTTAGCACCTGGCGATGTTGTTAGGGCTGAACTTAGATTTAAACTGGCATCGGCACCAAGTTTGTGATTATTTTTACTCGTCCCCTGTGCTCCCCCTCCCCCAAATATTCGTTTCAATTTGTGAAACCTCTTTGGGGAAAATATCATGTTACATTATTCGTCATATTCAATCACCGGATGGGTAAACAAAAAAAAAAAAATTAAGAACTGTTGATCGACAATACCGATTAGTTTTGTCACAATCAATTTAGCAATCCCATCCGTTTGGGTGCCAATTTATCAGGTTTATACGCTACTTATTTAATTTGTTTATATATATATATATTATATAAATTGTTTAAAAACATAATGGGGATATTCTGATGTTTGGAAAAATTACTATACATTAAATAGCTTAACACAATATTAATTCAGTATATTATTTACAGATGCCACATCACACAATGAATACAAAAGACCAACAAGTTTGTCCTGTTGAATCACCAGATTTAGAGGAAGAGGTTAGTCTGACATATATTTTTACACATATATGTATTTTGTATTTTGAATCTTTGTCCTACAACTCAATAGAATAACTACTGGCCTATGTGTATTTTCGGATATCCACAGAATTGTTTCTGTAAGTTACAAAAAAATGAAAATATCACCAATGTTTCCTGATTTTTTCTCAAGAAGAGTCTAAATATACCTCATAGATACCTTTTTAATTTTTGAGGTACTACTTTCATTTGGGTCACGTATCTTATATTGTATTTTCTTAAATAATAAAAACAGAGGAAACGTATTGAAAATTCCTCTGATCAAGTCAGTTTTAAACGAATTATTGTTTGTCGGAATTAAGAAAAACAATGATTTTATACACAAGCAACGAGTAATTATTGACGAGCTCATACCAGCAGGTAATTTATAGGTATTTATATTCAATGCCAAATACAGAAATGTTAAAATATATACTTTTAACATATATCATACATGCATTCCTGAATCAAAATAATTTTAAAAGGATTGAATCCATTTTGATGAAGTGTTCGCGTTGCATAACTCCTCTTTACGTGTTGTATCGTCCCTCATCTAAAGGTCAGTTTGAGATTACGAGCATACATCAAATATAATTTTAAATAATTAATAATATACTATATTTTTGGAGGGTCGCCAAGTTATATAATGCACACTAAGCCTAAAAGGATAATTAAATGCAAATAAATACGATTGTTTTACTGCATGAATACATAAATCTTAGATTATCCCAACATTGCATGAATCTTCAACGTGGAATCTTGATTGAAGAGAAAATATGACTGAATAGACTACGCAGATAGATGGCAGCCAAGCCTGTTGACAGAAAGCGTGCCCGATCTCCAGAGAGTGGACCCTCCGTGAATCCAGGAATGAATCCTGGATCTGGAGAAAGAATCCTCTCTCGAAGCATCTTTCTTGTTGTTTCTGGTTGATTCTTTGTAGAAAAATGAGACTAACTGACGAGATTGCTGGTTTAACGCCTGCATATTATTTATGTGTCATGTGCTGTTTATTGCTATCGGAATAAAAAACAATGCCTACTCTAGCCAGGGTAAAACCTTTTTTCATTGTAATGCTTAGGGATATCTTTGGAAGTGGTAGTTCTAATCAGGTAGGGCCACAAAAAGGCGCCTTTGGCCGAAGGTTTGCCCAACCATCTTCTTCTAAGTATATTCCGATAGTAAGATGATATGTTGATAATTCTTACAGTTCAATATTTTTAGTTGATATAATATTGCTATATAAGGGATTGAACTCATATAAACGTTAGTAGGATTTGTTTTATTTTCTTGTGTTATAATAAGATTACGTATTTTAAGGATTAGGTTGACACTCAGAACTCTTACCCCCACCCACCATACTAACTCACAGTGTACAGATCTCCAATCGTCATGTACAGACACTAACGTCTCCAATCATTCGACTCGTATCTTCTGAAGGGCTTCAGGGGCCAAGTTTGATTGGTAGTGGGAGACGTTTCAACGCCACTCTCTTAGCGAGCGACCAGCCAACTCGACTGTTCGAGAAATCACTATAACCAACTCATTCCTCTGTCCCAGAATCTGACTTTCCCGCATACTTTGATGGCAGAGCTCAATCATGGTATAACGAAATCCAGCAGAAGTAGAATTTGCAGCTGCGTTCAGGGGTCTTCACGCTTAATGAAGTTACATGGCATAGCTCTCGTCTCGGTTAGAGCTTCGCCTGGCTCCACGAACATTTGGAGCTGCCTACGGTTGATGAATTCATTCGCCGTAGACATATCAAATTCTTTGATTCGCTACAATACATCACCAAGCCTGTGTTTAACACGAATTCCCCCACCCCTTTTCCCCATCGATAGCAGCTGACAGTCGAGTCGTGAACAATCTAGGATTAAGTTAGTATATAAGTTTAGTTTTAGGTCCCGATATATGTATAGTTCAAAGTTAAGCCCCATCACCTGGTACCCTTTTCATTGTATAACTTTTTAACTATAATCAGACTTCTAAATGTGTCAGAAACTGCTAAGAGAAGCATCCAGGACAAGGAGTTATTTACAGCTATATTTTTATTTGTATATAAATTTAAATTTGAAACAATATTAATATTATTGGGGTTAAGAAGAAAAAAAAATCCTCACCTTATTTCACATCCCTCTCTTCTCTATTCTCATTAGACCAGTAATTATGTCTCTCATGTAAGTTGATTTTATAAATAAAATTTTTTAAAAGTCTTAAATGTTGCGAGATCTTTAATTGCAATTAGACCAACGAAACCTTTAATTGTATAATTTTTGACAAATATCGGTGACGGGTCGTCACGAGGGGGTCTAGTTACCCTAGCCCTAATGACGAAGTGAGGGTTGAATAGACTATGACCTTGACAATTGCTTTATGACGGGTCTTAGTACTGAACTATCTGACTCCATATCTGATAGGCATGTGCCCCGACAGTGCACTATGTCCAGGAGAAGAAGGATATGGTAGGTATTACAGGTAGTGTTGACAATGCCAACAAGATCACAAACTGCACCCTGTAACGACCAGTCAACTTATTTTCATGAAATACTTACCCCTAACCTGAGATCAAGGATTTGTATCATGATAGGGTTGATTCATTAAAATACCAGATGAAAGGTTGGTTCAGATTTATTGTTTAATAAACAAAATAAACAAATTAATCTTTACGAAAATTGTCTATGATCAAAATAATAAAAAAAGTCTTTCCACTCTTCCATAAAACATACCCAAAATAAATGTAAATGTAGAAAATTTCTACTTATGTCGTAAATGGCAGTTACGTGTAATACGTTTTTATCGGTGTATAATAAACATACCATGTCGGTGAAGTACGGCAACCCAATCTCGGTTGGTGAGTCTCTTCGAATTCTTATAGACGATTATCCTATAGATCCTATAGAAGAAAATCCTATAGATAAATCTTCTCTAGTGCTGTGTTCATCCCAGCGAGAAGAATCAGATAAAACTATTGTGGTTGTAAAAACACAACAATATTGAGTATCGTATGCAAGGCCTTGCTTGAGACTAAACCGTAGGTAGACCGGGTCCGATGCCGCTTTGTTGACGGATACTTTGAACCTTTATTTACGATCCTCAACTCGTAGCTTAAAACGTTACCATTCACATAATATGTATGAATGGATAAAAATAAGTCACCTATACACATACAAACAATTCTTTTGCAGTGAATAGTTGCTGTAATACATATAAATCTAAACCAAAATCGTATCAATAAAACAAATGTTTATTACAGTATAGTAATAGAACTTAAAAATAACACTAACATAATTAAATTCTTAAACAAACGAAACTAAAAGTAAAAAATAAAGAAAAGGTTACTCTCAATTGAAATCACAAATCAAAACAGGAATGTGTGAATTCCTAATCAAACAATTCAAATTTATTAACATTTAATTAAAAATAAAAATAAACTACCGAGCGTAAACAGGTTCACACTCGGTGTCTAAGGGTAGGCAAAATGCGACCGGATCCATAAGGCGAGTGTGAACCGGAGATGCAGACTGGATCACTGGGGGAGACGCTACTAGGAAAGTTTTTAGGGCCCCAGAAGACCGTCGTCCGCAAGGAAGAGATCTCTTCCAAGGAGGGGCTAGTTTTAGCAAGACGAAGGCAGGAATCCCACTAGGAAGGTGTAAGGTCTGACAACGCCGGTCTAAAACATAGCGAGGCTAGGAAAGAGAGATCCAGAGGTTTTCATAAATGAGAAGGCCGAATCTTGAAACATCAGTGCAGAAGCAAACCGTAGTTTGAATGACTAGGCGGCTTAAACTAGGGGGTATATATAGCCCAAAGCAGCCAATGGGCTGAGGTTTCATTTTGGCCAACCGCATTGCTGGTCTGGCTGCTGGATGAGGCTGGAAAGGGCCAGGCTTTTTTTTTTTTTTTTTTTTTTTATTTCAAAACCTCAAATAAACAATAATACAAGTGATAATATATACAAGAAACAATCGATCTTACAAATTTCTCCTCTTCCTGCATTTAAATGCATTTGGAGGAGTGCATAATACAATAAATTTTTTTTTTTTTTTATGTTGTGAAAAGTACTCAGTCTTGTATTCACACTAGGTGATGAGGCTCACCTTCGATTTGCCACCGACACCAACACTAAACACTAGGAACAAAACAAAACAAAACCAACTAAATCTCTACCTAGAACCTAGGACTAGAGTGTTCCAGCCGCGACAGCGTCCTGCCATCGATGGAGGAACGGAGCGGGGGTTATAGTGTTAAACACCGGGTTTGTTAGATATTGTAATGAGTCGAAAAATTTGATATGTCTACGCTGGATGAATTCATCCACCGTAGGCAGCTCAAATATCTCATGCAGCTCACTGTAAAAAGGGCCAGGCCAATGGTCACTGCGGTATTATCGTTACACAATATGTGATAAGGCCAGGCCCTCCTGACCCTGCTCTATATACCTGGCTCGGAACCCCTTCCTCTGGACTCGCCTGCCACTACGTCATTTATTGTTAACACTATTTACAATAATATGACTTTTGGTTTGGTAATATTATTTACATTTGTTTAAATTAATTAACAACATATTATAACCAATTTACAATATATACAATAGAGCATAGGGTGATTTATCGTATTTAGTTAGCGGTCGCTACAATCAGATACCAGAAATACCTGAGGGAGATTTCTAAACCTGAGGTGGAGAACGGCAGCATGAGAAATCCATTTGTTGCAGAAACCCTATATTGATGATATTGATTATCCTATATTGATGATATTGATAAAACTAATTATTTTTTTTTATATATATATATAATTCCTTTATTGTGCTAAAATTACAATCTGCCTTGCTAGGCAATAAGTAATTAAGATATACGATCATTCATACCATATTTACATTTCATCATTCACTCGCTCATTCATTCAGGACATGATTGGAGAAACTGGTCATTGCCAGGACTCCCACTGTCACTTGATTATAGCAGGTCACGAGGCCACTGCCGTTTCAGTCTCCGAGGAGGATTATAGGGATGAGTGACGCAGTGCAGTGACTGTGCTACAGGATTAGGGTGGTTGGAAAGGCTACTGTGGAATTTCGTAAACTTGGAAGGGATGAGTTCTAGAATGTAGGGTATATTAAGGTCGTTATGAAGGGTTTTGTTGCTGACATAATAAGGGGCATTTACTATTGTTCTCAGGACTTTTGATTGAAAGGATTGGATACGCTTGATGTTCGACTTTTTTGCTGTCCCCCATAGCTCTATTCCGTATGTCCAGATTGGTTTAAGTATAACTTTGTAGATTAGTAGTTTATTTTCTATTGAGAGATGGGATGTCCTTTGAAGTAGTCTGTATAGTTGTCCAAAGCGTCTGTTTAGTTCTTGTCTTTTTAGTCTCGTATGTGGGTTCCAGGTCAGTCGTTTATCGAGATGGAAGCCTAAATACCGTACTGTCTCGGATACAGGGAGAGGAATAGAATTAAAATAAACTAGTGGACAAGACTTGCGACAAAGGGTGAAGGTAATGTGGGAACATTTTGCTTCATTAACTTTGATCCGCCATTGGTTGCACCAATAATCGATCTCGTCAAGGTGTTTTTGAAGGTTATGGGATGCTATGTCGGGGTCTGGGTTAGATGACAAGACTGCAGTGTCATTTCCAAATGTGGCCAAGAAGGTATTGGGAGTAGAGGGGACATCAGCGGTGTATAGGTTGTAGAGGATGGGGCCCAGGACACTGCCCTGTGGAACTCCTGCATTTATAGGATAGTAGTTTGAATATTCTAAACCACAGCGGACTTGGAAGAAGCGGTTTGAAAGGTAGGACTGTAGGATTAGGAAAAGGGTCTGTGGTAAATATCTTTTGAGCTTGTAGAGTAAACCTGCGTGCCAAACCCTGTCAAAAGCTTGAACTATATCAAGAAAGGCAGCAGTGCAATACTGTTTGGTTTCAAGGGCTGAGGAGATGTGATCAACAACGCGAAGGCCTTGTTGAGCAGTGGAATGCCGTTGGCGGAAACCAAATTGGTGTGTAGGAAAAAGGTTTTTGGATTCAATAATTGGAAGTAGACGTTTTAGTAGAAGTTTCTCAAATATTTTTGAGAGGATAGGGAGTAGGCTTATTGGACAAACTAATTATTAAGTAATAAATCGAGCTAATAGTTTTTTAGTGAAGTTGACAGTTTGGCGCGCTTCGTGGAACAGGAGTCTTTATTCCATTGATTCTTTATTTTTCATTGGAAAAAGTTAAAATATTGGTTTGCATACCATTTTAAGGCAGATGAAACCCCTGACAGTTCTATGCACACACACTAACATATTAGCAACAATTTAAGTAATAATAAAGTTCGACTTAGTAAAATATATCGATATAACACTTAAAATTTTAGTTTAAGAAACAGAAACAATCAGCATGTTACCTTTTTTCAAATGATATGCAATTGAACACCGCAGCTCTACTTGTTGAGTAGTAACAATGTTTTTGACAAGAATAAAACACAAAAATGCGAAAAAACTGTTCCTGGCCACACCAGGTAATTCTGCAATCAATCTTATTTATAATATTAACTAAACATGTTCTACAATGGGAAAAAAAATATTCTAATTATATAATGTTTGGTTTTACAGGAACCTGAGGTGGAGAACGGCTCCAGCATGAGAAATCCATTTGTTGCAGAAATTGTACTCTTGAATACCTTAGGTTATCTTGATACCATTGATATCATAAGGGCATCGAAGGTGTGTCGCCTGTGGCATTCAATTTCATCACGGAAGATCTTCTGGATCGAAATAAGAACCAAAAAACTCCGTATCGTTAACATCGAGAGAATGGTAGATACAATAAAGCGACAGGGAACCAGAAAATTAGATCTGCGAGAAACTATATTCCCTCTACACTTTGATCCTTCACATCCTCACTTCTGGCTAGAGCTATTTTATCAGTTGAAGTCGGCAAAGACAATAATAAACTTGGATTTGGGAATCTGCTCCCCAATTGTAACTCACCTGATCCGTTCAGGTAATTTAAAAAAAACCGTCAAGTATTTAAAAATGACGTTTAAGTGTGATAGTGGGCGTTCAGTGGATTTTTCGCTACTGAAAAGTATGAAACTCATAAAACTCGAGATATCGTTTTTGTGTTCAAAACTTAGATTAAAGGATCCTCATTGTCTCTCATCAATGCAGAGCTTAGAAATGTTCGCTTTGACAACGTATACCCCTTTCAAAAGTATTTCTCCAAATGGAATTGCACCGCTGGACGATCCCCTTCTACAGATAGTGCCAGGAATGGTGAACCTGAGGAAGCTCGTTTTACACGATTTAAAAACTATTTTGATCTCATGCAATTTCATTTCTGCAATATCACGACTAGAGCACCTCAGGGAGCTAGAACTCATCAATTGCACAGTGTTAAGTTCATACTTTAAAAACGGACTGGCCAAGTGCACGAGGCTCAAGAGTCTCACGATATCACCAACTATTTTCAACCCATTCTCTACCCACCATACGGTCATCAACATTCACCAGAGCATTATCGTTGCCGCATGGACTCTCCGAGATACCTTGGATTGCTTCAAGTTGGGAATATATGAGAAATACCTGAGGGAAACAAAGGTATTTATCAAGAACGAGATGGACAATGGTTCATGTAAGGTCAGCTATGCACAATCAGATGAAGTCTTAGCCATTCCATTCGCTGGTGAATGTACATGTATAAAGAATCCATGCCGTTTCCAATGCCATATTGATTTTTTAGATTTCAATGCACTTCGGGTTTACCTTTCAGGTATATTTGGCAAATGTCAAACAGAACTATTGACAGTAAGGGACTTTACCTATTGTTTATCAGATAGGTAAATATTTATTTATATATATGTGTAAATATAATTTAAGACTATTGTTTGATGCATTTTGTTCTGTGTATCATGTAACAATTTTTACTTTTATTCTAATTCTAATATTCAATTACAAACCATTATTCATTCTATTCAAATGACACTTGTCGTAAGACCGAAGAAACCTTAAATTTTGTAATTATTAAGTAATAAGCCAAAGAAAAAATATCTGGGCCTATTAATAAAAGTAGTGTAATCAATAACATGTACAAAAATATGTGTTATCGTACAATTAAACCAAATTTACTTTTTCTAATACTTGTTCTTTGTTTATTTACTTCAAATCCCTCACTTCCCTATTTTTTAGATGCTGAGGTACTGAGAGCCTAGTCGTCAATGTGGGAACTGCGCCTGGTTTAAGTTATGCCCGAATAGTTAGAATAGGCTATCATATCTCACCCTTTTGTATATTGTACATGTTTCCTTACATCGCCCAGAATTTGAATGAAGTTTGTTCGCAACAGTATTAAGAATGAAATGATAAAAGACCAATAGAAAGCAATTTTGCTAGCTGTTGCAACAGCAAACCCTAGGTGGCATTTTACAACAGAAACTACCCCAAAACCATTAGAACCTCCTCCTTCTTCATCCAGAGGTTGCTTAAGGCTCTCACTCTAGTTCCCATGCTGTGCTCGGTCCAGCAAGCCTGGACTCATTAATGGATCTCAGTCCTTAGCGACTGAGCGTAGTCGCCTTGTTTTAGCAGTCAACACAAACAGGCCAGGCGGTCTATCTACTATCTTACCTTTTGTCTTCAATCAACAGTTCACAGTGGAAATTTGTGCAACGTTGGGGTAATCTAAGAATAATATATTTATGTACACTGTGGTGAATCAATTGTATGAGTTTACATTTTATTATCCTTTTATTGACCTCTATTTTATCTATTAATAAATCATTTCTCTATGCACAGCTAATGGCTTAGTGCATGTTATCTAACCAGGCTACCCTCCTGGCGTATATAACAATATGTATTATAGTGATATTAAAGTTGATGATATTATAGAATTTAACCTGATATCAAAAAACTCGATTTATTTTACCTTACTTTGACCCTCTTAGGTTTGTAATATGTTAATATAATTAACACTACCCATGCTGCACGAATTATATCAGATACTCAAAACTATGTCAACACTGGGTGATTCTTTATAACGTCTTCGTTACAATCAAATACTAAGATCAGGTTTCAATAATATTAATAATAAAACAAACTTCATGAAACATTTATTTTATTTATGATTTTACTTTAATTTCTTTATTCTTATTAATGTCTGGGTTCTGAGATACTAAACAATAGTGTTAGCCTAACTTTGCCTTAACTATCTTTGACATTAAACACTTAATAATCTTACTTTTTTTTTTTTAAATAGACTTGGAGTTAAATGGACTGTGATCACTAACTGTCTCTATCTGCTGGAATGTAAATAGTTGTGGTACTCATAGTTTTGTCTTGAAATGTGTTAAATCTTAGTGAGATAAAATGCTTTCATCAACTTCGATGCCCTGCTCGGTGATATTCTTCTCAGCCCACACAACTCAGGACTCTTCAGTAATCTAAGACTGAAACTTCTAACGTCTCGATTCCTCAATCATTTCATGCCTGTGTTTGTATGCATCGCCATCTCGATGTTCCTCATTTAGGTCCTCTAAAACTTTCCTCTACATTTTATTTTTTTACCCATATCCCCTTGCTACAAAATGATTACAGTATTCAATATAGATTCTACAAATGAATCTATTTACAACAGATCATTATATTCCCTGTAGCTTGGCTGCATTTTATACAATTTCTAATTATTATACATTGTGATCTCCACTTGTACAAAAGTATGATGTACATCATCCTCTAGTATCTTAATTCCTCCTATTTTTATAGACGTTTACCTCTAAATCGATCTTCTCAGCCTCCCATTGGCTCTATCTGCTTTTCCATCTCTATGTCATGGTCTTCTGCAGTCTTGATACTATAGGTATCAATTAACCCTCACAGCACATGGCGACTTTTATGTCTAATTCATCTTTAACCAACTAATCACACTCAATAATTCTATTTTAACAAACTAAATAAATTTATTATATACTTTACTGTAAATATATTCTAACAGACAATATGTTAAATAAATAAATCAATTTGTTTTTCTTATGTTTTTAAGCATGTAATTCAGCAAACATTTCAGGTATTGTATTTACAAACCAATGCTAACTGCAACTGTATTTCTTTTCATTATTCCATTAACCGTTTACTGACCATTGTTTCCAATCAGGAACATCGATTCCACAAGGTTTTAACCATATTTTCATTTCACCAATTGCTTAGTGAATTTAATTATAATCAAATATTTTGAATTAGGCGGGAATATTTTTTCCTGTTTCAAGTGTTACCTTAATTGAGTCTAAAAAATGAATGACATTGTAAGCTTTTAAACTATTTGATTAATATTGATGTTCCCCCTCTATATTTTTATAAACTTATATATGCCCAACATTTTTTTTTTATTATACCACAAATACTAATAAGCTAACGATATGAAAATAAATTGGTTAAAATAATTTAATTACTTGAAGTGTTATTGGTCGTCAAACTGTAATGTTCCTAATTGGGAACAATGGCCTATTCTTTTGATACGTAACAAGTCAAATATCAGGAAGCCATGAGGAATTTGTTTTTAGTTTCAGTATCACTTCTAGTTTTTGAGCAGGATAGTAAAATGCTCGTATTTTTTTTCCATATATTGATTTTTAAATAGTGGTGTTTCATTCGGTGGAAGAAGCAGAAGAATATTTACATTATTTAGATAAAATGGAAAAATACCCTAACAATTTTGATGAGGAACTTGACAACAGCCAATTACCTCCGGAAGAAAATGATGGGGTAATGGATGAGGACGATATTCATAAAGAGAGATTGGATCCAGTCATTCCCAATGCCTTATGTGGTGAGGCATGTCCAATTTCAAATAATGAATATGTCTTAGATACAAATCTCGATAGTGTTTTTGACGCAGAGGAAATTACCGATTCTTGCCTTTGTGACAAAAAAAAGAAAACAATCTGACCCAATGAAGCTCCAAAAAAAAAAGATAAATCGGTAACTCCTTAATTGGTTGCTAACACTGATTTCAATTGAGCCTCTAGGAAATATTAACGACAGAATTCCACATTGCTATTTTATATACTAAAGGCAACAAAAATTTCAATTTTTTTATTGAAAACGGCTTTTTTTCTGTGTACAGCCAAAATACCATTACATGTAATATAGAAAACTGTACATAAACCAGGGCAAAAAAGTGAATGACCTATCCATTTTGATTGTTTACAGATTAAGTAGTGCCAGTGTGAGATCGAGCAACTGGCTGAGCATAGACCACAATGAAGCAATCAGTTTATTTTATATACTAAAGGCAACAAAAATTTCAATTTTTTTATTGAAAACGGCTTTTTTTCTGTGTACAGCCAAAATACCATTACATGTAATATAGAAAACTGTACAAAAACCAGGGCAAAAAAGTGAATGACCTATCCATTTTGATTGTTTACAGATTAAGTAGTGCCAGTGTGAGATCGAGCAACTGGCTGAGCATAGACCACAATGAAGCAATCAGTTTATTTTATATACTAAAGGCAACAAAAATTTCAATTTTTTTATTGAAAACGGCTTTTTTTCTGTGTACAGCCAAAATACCATTACATGTAATATAGAAAACTGTACAAAAACCAGGGCAAAAAAGTGAATGACCTATCCTTTTTGAACGTTTACAGATTAAGTAGTGCCAGTGTGAGATCGAGCAACTGGCTGAGCATAGACCACAATGAAGCAATCAGTTTATTTTATATACTAAAGGCAACAAAAATTTCAATTTTTTTATTGAAAACGGCTTTTTTTCTGTGTACAGCCAAAATACCATTACATGTAATATAGAAAACTGTACAAAAACCAGGGCAAAAAAGTGAATGACCTATCCTTTTTGAACGTTTACAGATTAAGTAGTGCCAGTGTGAGATCGAGCAACTGGCTGAGCATAGACCACAATGAAGCAATCAGTTTATTTTATATACTAAAGGCAACAAAAATTTCAATTTTTTTATTGAAAACGGCTTTTTTTCTGTGTACAGCCAAAATACCATTACATGTAATATAGAAAACTGTACAAAAACCAGGGCAAAAAAGTGAATGACCTATCCATTTTGATTGTTTACAGATTAAGTAGTGCCAGTGTGAGATCGAGCAACTGGCTGAGCATAGACCACAATGAAGCAATCAGTTTATTTTATATACTAAAGGCAACAAAAATTTCAATTTTTTTATTGAAAACGGCTTTTTTTCTGTGTACAGCCAAAATACCATTACATGTAATATAGAAAACTGTACAAAAACCAGGGCAAAAAAGTGAATGACCTATCCATTTTGATTGTTTACAGATTAAGTAGTGCCAGTGTGAGATCGAGCAACTGGCTGAGCATAGACCACAATGAAGCAATCAGTTTATTTTATATACTAAAGGCAACAAAAATTTCAATTTTTTTATTGAAAACGGCTTTTTTTCTGTGTACAGCCAAAATACCATTACATGTAATATAGAAAACTGTACAAAAACCAGGGCAAAAAAGTGAATAACCTATCCATTTTGATTGTTTACAGATTAAGTTTATTCAATAAGTGCGCTGAAAGGTAACAAATAATAACAAAACAAAATAAGTAACAAGGTTTATTTTAATTAATCATTAAGGGGGAATTAAAAAATGAATCGCTAATTTTTATCCGGGAGTATAGTATCGGTTTAGAAGTAAAGCTCAATAAGTGCACTTTTTTTTATGATTTTGAGGTTATTGGTCAACCCTACCTAAAAATCCCATATATTTTTTTAGAAAACTCACCCAGTGTCATTTCCAATCAGTTCATGAATTATTTGCTAGTAATAATTACTAAATTTGTCACTCTAAACATCGTTTTCAAGGTAAACTCCTGATCTTTTGAAATCTCTGTTTTGTCAATTAGTTAGCATTACCTCTAAACCGACGGTACTGGTGCATGACATGCCCTAAAGAAACTAACCTGAAATTCAAATGAAATGCACAGTCGATTTTTTTGTAGTGGTTTCATGACTTTTTTTCAAAATCAGAAACCCTTCAGTCCCCTTACCTCTGTGTCTTTTCAACAATTTTCATTAGTAGTTTCATATTAGTTGAGATTCGTAAGTTAGGTTGAATGTGTTAAATAAAAAATTGGGACACTTAAAATGTAATTTCAATATTTAATTGAAATCATCTGACAATTGGCACAGTTAAGGCGAATCTAACATATACCTACTTTATACATTACATGACATCGCCAGATACATGTAAATTAAATATAATGAATCACAGATACAATATAATTAAATATTATCATTGGTACAATTAGTTACCCTTCATCATTCATATATGTTATTGTTAAAATACATCTGATAAATATTATTAAACAACAGTTAAATATTAGTGTACAAAAATAATTGAATTACTAATGAATTCATGAACACTTATACAAAATGCATTCAAATCAATGTGAATATTAGAGTGGAATAGGATCCAACAGCTGGACCACTACCCACCACAAATTGAAACAATAGTTGTACACAATTTATTTTTTATAATTTCCACTAGTTGAATATATTTTTTTAGCGTAAAATTTACTGTATAATATAAATGTAAAAAACATTTTTAATGAAACGTAATACACTGACAGTAAGCTCCTAGAAAAAACGACATAAATATTTAAGTAACTAACAATAACAATAGTTCAAACACATGTTTATTAGTAATAAAAAATAATCATTAAAGATGAAAAATGTCACAACGATAAAAAAAAATGCAACCACAATGTTACAAAAAAACTACCAGGAACAAACATTTGAGTTAAAAAATTATTCAAGTCTACTGCATAATACAACTCTATGTCTACTTATTACAGGAATAGATTTATATGATGTTAGCACTCGTTAAATTTATCAATGAAGATTTGATTTGCACACAGTTATGACAACTTTTGCTGTATCCAAGATATCTAGTCAATAAAGGCCTTCCAAGCGAAGTGTTAATTCAAATGTTTTAAAGTTTGAAGAATTCCATGAATAGGATTATCACCTCGATTGACCCACCATGCATATACACTTAGAATGTTGCTACCCTAGAAAATTGTGGTCACCTCTATTGTCATGAAGACCACTGCATTGTTCTTTTGTCGATAAGGAAGTACAATACAATCTATAGATATATCAGAATATCTATAAAAATGCACAATGATTTTGGAGAAAAAAAAATGAATTTCAAACTTTTAATATTTATCTTTTTTAGTTAGGTTTCTTTGGTAAAAAGGATAGCTCAATTTTGAGGTAGTACTTAAGATAAAATACTTTGTATAGAAAATACAATGGCGATTCCAAGGTACAACCAACAAATTTTGAGATTCAATCTCATCAAATAAGATTTCAATGAAACTTCCAGGGACTATTCTCCATAACGATATAAATTAGAATATTTAGTTTTTCTCGGCTTTCATGTAATCAATTTTGAAAAATCACTATTTTCAAATTAACCTTTTCAAGTTCTAAAAGGCTTAGTATGGCCAGCTTATGGCTCCATAGAGAAAGGCAATACTCTATAATCAAGGTAAATATTATAATAATTAAGTTATTTAAATTTGTATTTCGAAAAGAAAAAATGATTTTAAGTAATTTGTTTTACATCATTCAACAAACCTTTGCGGAGATATCGACCCTGAGTTATCGGAAAACTCATTTTTTTCCCCTTACAACAGCCATATTAATATTAAATTTCCTACAGTAATGATATATTTCAATTTTTCTTAAAATCCAACTCCACACAATATAACAGCTGCCAAAGTCAAAAAGAGACAGTCAAATTTATTATCACCTAACAATAGTTAAACAATGTCAAAACATAATGATGTAACAAAAATATTTGTATTTTCATCAATAAATAAACATTAACTTAACATTGTTGTTTCTTTATTATTTTTTTTATCATTATTGATTTTTTCTAATATGTTTTTACAATTATATAGTTTATTTATTGTATTAACAATTATTTGTTTTTTCATGAAATCCCACGGGTGCAAATTGTAATAATTACTGGTTAATGCCAAGGTCGGCATTTATACCCCGGAACTTCAGATTTATTATTAACTGGTGCTTTTTTTACTCTTCGTCGACCATGTGGTCATATCTATTCTCTTTGTTCAAGTTTGTCAATTCTCAGAAGACATCGCAATCAGCAATATTTTTTTAAGCTGTGTTTTTAATTTATTTTATATATTTTACTACTAATAATAACCAATGCATTTATAATATTTCCTATGTAATTATTAACAGAAAATATTATTATCAGAGAATTGACCCCTTTAAAGAGAATAAACAGTCACATGGTCTCAGGGTAGAAGCACATTTCATAGGAATTGAAATGGCCCCCTTAAAGAGAATAAATAGTCACATGGTCTCAGGGTAGAAGCACATTTCATAGGAATTGAAATGGCCCCAAATCTGAATCTTGGCCTGTCAATGCTTTATTCTCTTTCACCAATAGTTATTATTGTTTATTACAATTCTTAAGAGCTATGTAATGTCTTACATAGATGTCCTCTTCAGTGTTCATTTACTGTGATTTTACCTAATATTATAAAAATACAATATAAATAATTACAAAAAACCAATTAACCTGCAAACAATTACTGAACCTGTAAAGGTAAAGTTTGCAATAAACAACTGAGGCTGCAGGTGGAAAAAGAGTACATAGACTTTAGCTTTAAATTTAGAAAAATAACCTTTATGAATTTGAAACTGATACCTCCAAAATTGAGCGAATAATCTTTTTTCAAGGTAATATACTTGACTATTAGCTTAGGTCACTGCAAGATGCTTCACGTGTGACTTGTAAGGATCATACATTGATCCATGATTGGCGATAATCGCTTCTTTTTCTAAGTTCAACGTTTTATTCAAGGGCAGTACAACATCCATCCGGAAAGGTCAGAAGTTAAATACTAAAAAAATATATCACATATGCTACATCCTCTAACAAATAAAACTAGAACAGACTATAAGAAACATTTCATTCTGGGACCATGGCCCCTGTGAATACTCTTCTTCTCGGGCTTACACACCATTGCGGTCCTAATCACGCCCAACTCGTAGCTGACAGATCTGTCTCATCAACTCCTCAAAAATGCCACCTAGCTTTCGGTCCATCCTTTGCTCTGGTCAACCATAAATATTTTTCCAATATCTTCACCTGTCTACTACCATCCATTCTGTTTAAATAACAAAACCATTATCACTTTTTTCATATTATAATGCATAAATACTAATGTTAGGACACCTCTGTATCTCATCTTCCAACCACTTTCTGTATTTTGAACTGGTCCAAAAATCCTCTTGAAGTTTTTCTTTCAAATTTTTCTAGCTGTTGATTTCTTCATCATGCCTAGCCTCTTGCTATAAACTCATCATTGTTATAGTTATATCAGTGTTTTGTTCATTCTGATCGTGACATTACAGTTGCAATGCCATCACTTTACATCTGATCACGTTACTCCTTGCAATCCCGATTAGAGAGAAATACGCTTTGCTCTCTCTCATAATCCTCACATCTTCTGTTTTATTTGACATGTTACTTATCACAAATCCTTTGTACAGGAAATGAAAGGACCGATTCAAAAGTGGAGAGCCCATCCAGTTAGTGAGCAAAAAAATTAAGTAAATAACTCAATTGAAAAAATATTTACAATCATTCCAGTAAATAAATACATACATAAATTAATTCAAAAAAATAAAATAAAACACAGCTATAATACAAGGCTGAATAAAAAAATAAAATGAGTAGTGGTTACTTCTTCATGAGGTGGTAGCAATAGGAGATATATGCATATAATAACTGAGAGAAGATTTTAAAGATGTTAAACATCTAGATATTAAAAAAACATAGAATACCAATAAGGTGAGATGTAGGAACTGAAAAGGATTTGATACCCCCTAAAGGGCGCAAGGGTTAAGAATGCCGGATATTAGGAAGGAGATAATTCCAGAAACTAGCAGAGTGAGGAAGAAAGAAACAATCGATCACTGCACTTTCTTAGTTTGGGTTATAATATAAAGGTTGCGACTTATGATTTGAACTGCATGGTATTGTGTATGTAGGGAGGATAAACCATGGATTGGAAAAGATGCCCCCACCCTGGAAATATTACCTGTGAAAGGAGGGGGAGAGTCAAAGTAAATCAACTTAAAATCGGAGAAATGGATAAACTATAAAGGATTCATGACATTTATTTAAATTTAACCTATTAAACCAACAGATTTTTTAATGCTCATACAGTTTTCCAGGAAATGCATTGAATTTATTTTAATGTATATTTTTTAAAATAAACAAAGTTAAATGTCTTAAATGACTAAATGATAAGTTGATTTAAAAAAAAAAAAAAATTTCTGAAAACAGATAAAAGATATCTTTCTTTTAACGCATATCACTATAAATTAAATTTAACAATTTATGTTCATTAACAAGTAGCTAAGAAGTGGTAAAACATTATTATTAAAATGGAAAAAGGAAGAAAAATAAAACAATACAGTAATGAAGAATAACAATTTCTAAGTGGTATTCAAAGTTAGTATTCTCAAAAAATTTGCCACATGTGCTCTTTCCCTCCCCCCCTAAAAACTTCTATTAAATAACAGACTTAAGCTAATTTCAAAGAAACATATCTGATTCGGCAATCATTTGTGAAAATGTATCTGCTAAATATTTATTGTCAGAGTCACTTCTACTCAGTTCCGTTCCCTTTCTTTCGAGGCTATCATACACATTTTTGTCGTGTGGCATTGCAATAGCTTCTTCGGGACCTAGCTGAACTTTCTGCATCGCTAACCATCTGGTGACGATTATAGGATCGTGAGCTTTTGCCAACGTGAAGCAGCGAACATGTTTCAGCTTTTCTGTAGCCAGGAGCCACAGACCGATCGATGCCAGGGCAAGCCTCCATTGCCTAACCAGACGCGAGTTAGCTGAGGCATGGTTGGAGTCAGGTGTCACTATAAGCAGCAATCCTCCTCTCTTGAGCAAACCACAAGCTTTGCGGCAGGCCGCAAACCTCTGGGCAGGAGTAGGCATGTACTGAAGCACAAGTGAGAAGAGCACGGCATCATATCCCTCTAAAGGTAGCTGACAGCAGGCAGACCGACTATCTACTAACAACCCATCCCCTGTAGCCACTGAGAGAAAATCGCACCTGAGAACATCCTCACCGGCAGGCTCCAGGTCCAAGGCTGTCACCTTTAGATTTGGATAACGAGCTAACGGGTTGTAGCAGCTGCCTACGTCCAGCAAAGAAACACTAGTGTCGTTGAATGTGTCTAGAAGCTCACAGTTCAAAGAGAATCTGGTGGCCATCTTCGATTCTTTTTCCAAAAAGGAGCCCTTACCATCAGCGAAGAAGTACCAATAGCACTTTTGCACAACCCAAGATATTCTGGATTGGTTAGAGTCTTCTGCTTGCATATTCTTCTCCCAGTGGACTGTAGCTAGCTCTTTCATTGCTGATGCGTATTCCTAAAACAAATATAATATAATAGTACTATATAATATTCAATCAATAAACGCTTCAACAAACCTGCAACAGTCCTGAGAAAAACTGTTGCTAGTATTATATGGAAAACAATTATTCACTTTGTACTTTTTGCATTACATTACCTTGATGTGGGTGTTACTCTGTGACCTTCATCAGGAGAAAAACACCGGGATATAAATTGGTTCTGAACTGTAGATTAAAGAAAGCTTAAGTGAAGCAGCACAGATTTTTTTCCTACTTTCCATTATTGTATTTTAAACAAGCATTATTATATACAGTATTTTGCCTGCCTAACATACTCACCAAAGAAATATAAATAAAAAAGACCTTATGGTACCAAAATTAGATTAAACCTAAATTATGACAACTAGTAGCTAGAGTAACTGTCAACAGTATTGGAAATCGTGAATGTTCTTCAAATAAACCGGAACATTTGATGTGATTCTTTTTAATTTTTTAAAATTTATTAAGAGTGAAGCTTTTACCTCAGTAAAAAATAATTAGAGAATGAATTTCATGGTTGAAACCATTGAAGTGGTTTATTCATCTAGGAGGCCATAGATATAGTTGATGGTCGATTGTTGTTAAGAAAAAAGAGAGTTGTAACCAAGCATTGAAGAAGAGTGAGTGAGTGAGAAGTGTAGATTTGGGAATTTGGGAGAGCCGAGATGTCAGTAGGGTGACAGATATTTTTCAAATATTGTATGGTGTTGAAGATTTGGAAAAAGATATAACATATAGTTTGTATATTATGTGTTAAGTATTTGTATGTTTATTCGACATATATAAATTTGAATGCTTTACAGCGCCTGTATAATATAATGTACAAACTGTAAAGGCATTTAATTTATTGGTTTCTGATTGGATCCCAGCTCCTATTCTTTTTGCTACCACCTTCTCTTAAATGGCGATAGAAGCGCTAGTTATTCGTAGACAGCTCTCTATTAATGCGTGTCATTTTCTGAGCTATGCCAACGGTTTACAAGAGGTTTGTAGGAAGCTAAACCGTTCCCATCCTTTCCTAACTCCTCATTTCCTTCCAAAAGCTTCATTTCAACCATTTAATTATAAACATTACCATACTGATGTCTCTGGTAAGCTTTATTACTTTAATTAATTTGCTCTTCTTATCTGAGTCTACTAGAAAAGTAATAACCTATTTTACTATTCCATATTCTAATTTTTAAAGAGTTCCATCTTCCATTATGAGCTAGTGATGTAGTCCAGGAATTAATTATAAGGTACCAAATAGGGAAGCCTTCAAATGAAGAAGATATCAAATGATAATTTAATTAGATGACCTACATTTTCAAATAGGAGTATAACATAAATCCCTAGTATAATTATTTTGTAAAAACATATTTATTTTTATTTATATATTTATTTTAAGTTTCACTATGGTAAAGTATTTTGAAATTACAATATTAGAGTCATATCAAACTCACAATTGCCTAGGGTTCCATGAATTGGGTGGAGGCGAAACATCTTCGGTTATAATTTTCACTTATACCACTACAGTAGAATCTTACAAATCCAACCACAGGTTTTTTTTTAAATTGAAAGGCTTCATACATAATTTTTGCTTTCAAGGATAATATACAATTAAATTAAACAAAGAATATTTAACTTGATCAACCACATAGTCTATATTTTATTTATTAGTTAAACAATTTATATAATTTAGGCCAGTTTCTTCAATGTTATAAACTTGCTCCGGAAGCAAGTTATTTTCTATAACAAGTTGTTTGAACTTATTGAAGAATACTTGTTCCCCAGCAACCTCAGTTGAAATCTTTTCATCTATAATTAAAAATTATTGAATTCTGTGGTGATTTTTCCCCTGTCAAGTTTGAAATAATACTGAAAGAATTGTGTCAGAACAGATAGGAGAGGGTTTCAGTTGAATTAACAATTTCTCACATTGGACTCCCGGGTTCGGTGTTGTGGAATCCTGGGGTTCCAAGAATATCAAGTATACAGTGGGGGGGGGGGAGGGATGAAATGGTCAGATTACCTGAAGAGTTGGACTAACGGAAGTCGGATTAGCAAGTTACTGTGCTGTGCTGAACCTGGAATTTCCTTTGCATTTGAGTCGTAGCTCTCTTTATAAATCTTATCCAAAAAATTTGGTATAATGTGAAGTAGTGTCTATGCATATTCTCTAGACGCATTATCGCTGTATGTTCAATATTGCAACAAATGTCATTGAAAATACAGTTATCAAGGATTGAGGATGTTCACCAGATGATAAGCTAAAGCGGTGTTCATATTACTGCTACTATGGTAGTGTGTTTACCACTCACCATAAGTGGTTATCATTATAAAATACATCGATAATTTTTAAATAGGAAGGAGTATGGTACAGGAGTCAGAGGACGGTCAATAACTAGAATTTATGTATCTACTGTTAATACAATGTAGAAAAACAATAGCTGAACCAACCATTAGTAGCCTCCCTCGCCAGTTTATAAAAGATCTTTTTTTTTTAATTATTTGATTACCTTTTTAATTATTAGTTATTTCTTTTAATCAATCAAATTTTAACTAGTTAATATAGTCACTCAAAAAAGTTTAGGAAAAAGGGATTTTTTCCTTATTTCTTATCATTGAGCTTCAATTATTAAGAAAAGAAATAATTTATTTTAAATGCATGTAAAATGTGGCAAAAATATGGGGTTCCACTTAAACAAAAAAACTTAAAAATTAAGGTATTCAAGTCAACAGTCTAAAAAAAGCAATAGTATTCGCATCCATGGGGAAAAAACAGATGTTTTAAGAAAAGAAAGGAAAATTCTTTCTTATATAAAATATAGTCATATTTTCAGTGACAAATTTAAATACAATAGTTTTTGATTGGGTGGTTCGTGATGGGTATGGATAAAAAGCACTACCGAATTCAAAGCAAAAAAATTATAAAAGCATTTTTAAATAATAACAATTTAAACTGTTCATGTCCCAATAGAGTAAGCAAACCATTGCATTTGTAAACCTTTACTCAAGGTTAAAGGTACAAACATTGACACCTCTCTCCAAAGGTTTTCACCACAAACCTACCTCTGTACTCTGAAAATTAGTAAACCAGTTCCTGGGCTTGAGCACACAAGGTTTTTCAGCCTGTCTGAATGTTTCTTGATGTTAAATTTTAAAGGTAGATTCCAACAAATTGCAGATTATGCACCAGCAAAGAATACAATAACGGGAAGTAAGACAAAAACAAAAATTGAACCTTAACAAACCTAGTACCTTTTTAACAAAATTCTATGATTTCTCAATTCAGATCATGCCAAAGAGAGCTCAGGAACTATTTAACATAAAATTTCAGATTTTTTATTTACTGATAAGAACACAGTTTTTTTTTCCATGTCAATATTTTTCCTATTTAAAATAATTAGGGTTTTATTTCTTGAAAAGGTGATTTTTTAGTAATCCAGGCAGTTTAACAAATAAATAGATGAAATTTCTGTAAAAAAAATACTGAATAGTTTATTCACGATCATTTAATAAGTTTTTAGAAAACTAATGTGGAATCCTGGGCGAATTTCTGGGTAGTTTCATCAAATTCTAAGTACTTATTATGTTTAAATATATTTTCAAGAATACAGTTTATTTAGTAATTAATATAAACAAAATTTAGTCAGTAAAAATTATAAAAACAAAAGAGCAAAATTGTACAGCCGGAAGAACGTTCATTTGGGCTTAAAAGTAGACTAACTGTGGTCAGAGTGGACAGCTTCGGAGGTTATCAGACTTACCTCTAGCATTTCCTTGTCTTCGCAGTGCTCTTGCCAAGCTGCTTCTGTCCCAATCTCTCGCGACCTCAACCTCAGCCTCGTGTGGACACCCTTTATCATGTCTGCCAACTCTTGCTGTTTCTTCATACCTAATAAATGTAACAGTACAGAGAAACAGGTAATTGCCAACTGCCTACGCCACTATGAGAAAAACTGAGCTGACCTGACTGAGACATGATGATTAGCTGGAGCAATAGGAGATGAACGTGTTGTAGGCTACTTCAAGCTTCTTGTCGAACTCCTTACTATTGTTTAGCAGCCTAATTAAGGCCTCTTCGTCCAGCTCCAAAAGCATCCCCGTCAGGCGACTGGCCACTTCAGGCCTGTACCTTTGGCACACTAGACTGTAGATCTTCTCGCCGTACTCCTCTCGCTTCTTACAGTTCTGCAACAACAGCTTTTTCAATGACCATAACCAATTGTCAAAACAATAAAATTGTTACCTGAATATTATCATTTTAT
Organism: Acanthosoma haemorrhoidale; assembly: GCA_930367205.1. NCBI lineage: Eukaryota > Metazoa > Arthropoda > Insecta > Hemiptera > Acanthosomatidae > Acanthosoma > Acanthosoma haemorrhoidale. Next base: position 29,984,198 of record OV884011.1, on the reverse strand, counting down.
TTTTTTTAAACACAATCTATTGCATAGTTAGTAAAATAAGCCCTAGAACATAAAATCCATTTGAATATTTTTTGGATATCGGCTTAGGTTGACGAAAGATTTTCTTTTCATGGTGACGCTTCAACATACCATGTACGTCTGCTGTGTGATGAACCTTGTATGAGGTGTAAATAAAATATAAATGGTATAAGTTCAAAGAAATGAGTTAAACTGTTTAATTCTCAATTTCACCTTCACGCCATTTCATGTAAAGACCTTATGCAGACATACATAGTGGGTCAAAATGTCATTCATAAATAAATTTGATGAAAGTATAACATCTTTCTTGTGTTATTGGTTTTTATTTTATGGTTTTATTGGTTGAGTGGATTTCTAATCTCAAGTCACCGCTAATTGTGAACTCACCATCAAATATTTAAATAAAAAACTATTTATTTAGTGGGGAATCATTGTAATAGAAAAAAAACAACATTGGATTGTATCTTAAATAACTAAGAGAAAAAAAATACTTAGAGATACCACTTAGTGCAAGGTATTTTGAAGTGAGCAAGACAAACCGTACCACAGTGTTAAGCACTTTTATTTTAATTTTTGATGTGTCTTTCCGACGAAGATTATACAACTAGTATATTTCGTAACGTAGGCTATATTGAAGAATGTGTATGTGAAAATAGTTTTTTTTTTTTAATTGTACATAATATCATTTCATTGATATTTCTTATTTATTCATTATTCATCATTTTGTTGCGACATTTATATTCCACTTGGCCACATATGCTGGGTCATTCCAAAAATACAATACTTTAAAAAAATGCCATAAATTAACATCTTGAATCAAAATATCTCATTGTATTTCATATAGTCCATGTTAGTTAAACCAGTACTCTCTGGGAATTCCCAGATGGTCTAACGGAGTACGAAAATTTGAAACAAAATGATGAATAAATAAATAAAATATAATAAAAAACTATTATCGGTATATTTTTATTTCTAGATTAACGCAATATAGACGGTTTCTTCGTCATCAGAAATATTTGTGTTACAACTAAGTGTTAACAAACCCTTTACCCAGGCTGCAAAATAGTTGCGACTATAAATTTAATTACGTTTTTTGTAATATCGTGTAATTGTAGTCCGATATAATCCCCAACCATTTTACAATATTATTAATCAGGACATCATGATCTACAATTTAATGTCCAACTCCTTGATTACGAGATTGAATGAATATAGATGAATCATTTCATAAATATTAAAATCTAAAAATTGAACCTTGTTTACCGAAACCAGAGTGATGTCATTATAAGGATTAAGAAACCACTAGATGTTATTAATTAATGTAATGTTATATGCTTCATTATCAGTGATAATTGAGGACCACACAAATAATTACTTCATACACACCTGGTTCAATCAAATGAACTATTGGTTTCTACTTTCAGCTGCCTGGCCTGTCTAAGTGAAGTATTTTAAGTAACTAAAATGTTCTCTAAAAATATGCCCATGTAAATCAAACCACTTGAAGGAATTTCTTTTGTTATTTATAAAACTTTATCTTTAAAATGTCTTGCAACTGTTTCTAAGACCCTCCTGTTAGAGTGAGATTTTACCTTTTATGAAAGTACAAAACATAGAAGAGGTAACCAATATTGTTCAAGACAATAGAATATAATTTGAAAATCAACATAACTAAATCAACCTAATTACAATTATTAACAGAGAAATAAAATCTTACACTTGTAAATTCCAAAAACTCTTTCTTTGACTTATCAATAGCACTCTGTAACAACGTATTGTCATCAAATAATTTCTTGATCGTTGATGCGTCCAGTTCCATGAGCATACCAGTTATTTTCGAACAGAGTTCAGGCTCAACGGCTTTCACTTTATAATAAAGCTGTTCTCCTAATTCTTCTTTTTCTGCCGTTCTTCTAAAATTATTGAGAAAAAAAATTAAGGAAACCATACCAAATTATAGTCAATTTTTGAGATAATGAAATAATTAATCAATGCTAAAGCAAGAAGAAATAAAAAAAATAAGTTGAATTTGACTGAGCCTCGAGTAAAATCCTTAAAACACCATTGCACATAGTCAAATAACAAAACAAGTAATATTTGCTGAAAAGTTTAAATAAACATAAGACTCTATTTATCAAAGACTTTTGTGTTTATTCTGCAGTTTGAAAATAACAGAAATGTAATAAGAGGGGTAGATGACATACTAAATGATTTTAAAGATAAATCTATCTGATAGGTCCAGTCATTTACCATATTTGAATGCTAACTACGGGGAGATGGGTTCAATTTTTGGCTCTCAGAAGCTACTTCTTCCTTGTGAAATAATATATGAGCTGTAGCTCTACAGTTGGCGGAACCAAGAGACATATTTAAGAATATACTTCTAGAGGTGTCAATTCTTCTTTCTTCGGTGTCTTTGCAGTTGGAGTACCAGGATATCCGGGAAACCTGTTTTGGTGGCATGTGATGTATTTTCAGACAGTGAAACTTAACATGTTACACTATAACACACATTATTAACATTTATTATAAAAACTTTGTTTTGTCGGAGCGAACTACTCTTATATCAGTCAATTTGTATTGTTTTTTAGGTACAAGCCACAAACTAAGTGTTACTGACTATAACTATTTTTAAAATTCTTTTAGTGATTATTATTCTTAAATTTGAACAATCCTAATAATTAGAAACCAAAAATGTCTTAAAGAAGACACGAGTATAGCGTTCATGAATTAACTATAAATTATCGGGGCTAGACTGGTAATAAACTATAATAAACGTCAGGAAGTATATTCCAAGAGACAATGCCATATGGAAAAATGTAACACATTGGCAAGATGACATTATAGACTACCATTTTAATATATGTCAAAGATGACAACTGGATTTAGAGTATGGTACAAATACTGTCACAAGTTATCCCATCCCATCATATTGATCAATCTAAGTTTGTTATTAGCTGATGCAACAGTTGAAAATCTTAAGTATAAACAAGCAATAATAAGCAATGGGGCTCATCTGGGTTGAAAAATCTCTCTATCATAGGTAACTTACGCGTGGAATTTGTTAACAGTTGCTGTTAACAGCTTGTCCTCTTGAAGGAGACGCAATATATCCTTATTCTGCAGATTATTGGAAACTTCCAAGAGTATTTTTTTGGCAGCTAGTTTGTTCGAACATACAGTAACCAGCTTGGAGAGCAAGTGATCTAACAATACCTTCCTGGTATCCAACACCGGCAGAGCCATTACACACCGTTGAGGACATAGTTAAGTCATTCAAAGCAGAATGTCAGGATTATTTTTACAGGCTGAACAGGAAAATTTCGGACAATAAGTGAAACCTGAACAGAACCTTACCCGACGTGAGATCTTGATATTGAAGGAAGTCGTAAGGCGATTGGAAAAGCTTCTATTCTAATGTGAGCACGAGAAATTGCCAATTGAAAACTACTGAAATAATTTCATTTCAAAATCTATAAAATAAAGCCAAGTGCGAAGTTAATAATTGCGAGGAATGCATTGTCCCCCACCCCGATGACCTGCCCTGCCCCCCAACGCAGCCTGCAGCCTTCGGGGCGAAGCAGCTCCTTGTCTCTCAGTCCGATACAATATTTACAAAATGGCTAAGGATGTGAGCGCTCTAGGCAGTTAGTCATGTGTCTTCTGTCTTTATCTGTTAAATAGTTTTTTTTTTTTAATTTGCGGCCATGGCTGAGGTGAACATGGACCTGTGCAAGCTGCCCGAAGAGGTCAGGGAGAAGTTGGCAGAGCTAGACTTGGAATTATCAGAAGGTGAGACCAGTTTTATCAATTCCTATCCTACCTTGACATCAGCTCAAATAATCTTCAGCTGTCGCTATATCCAACTTTTCTTGAGTTATCAACGGGGAAAATATCACCGTTGTTAGGGCTGTGTAACGTCCCTTCATTTATTATTTACCCCTCTACTACTTCCACAGGAAAATAAAAATGTACACAAAGTGGTTAATTGTATCAGTGGCATATTATGAGTATAAGTTTATTGACTGTAAACAATCTTCCTCATTAGCATATTCACATGTGAGTATTCTATTAAAAGTTAAAGAAAATATTGACTTGAGTCACTCTGTTGAGCAGTAGCTGTTTCTCGTTGACAATTAAAATTTATTTTTTTCATTGCTCACTGTTTTATTACTACATTATTAACATAATTTTTATTGTAACTGATTGATAATTCACACATAAAATCAGAGAAAACGATAAGATGAATGGTTTTATATTGGTTCTGTTAAATTGTTACTGCAATTGAATCTCAATTTTGGTTTTTATTAATAAATTCAAATTTGTAATATTTTCATGGCTGAAGATCTAAATATTGCTTTTCAAACATCCTCCCAAATTGTAATTTTTTTTTTTTTCATGCAACAGATATTTTAATTAAATATTCTCATAATTTTATGTATTTTGTTCCATGCGCCGCCTGGTGTGTAGTTTAGTATTTACTTCATACATTTTTGTCTTCTATTGTCGATTGTATTTTTGAAAACTTTTCATGTTATTAAAAAAAAAGTGTTGAGTGTGTTATCTATAATCCATATCAACCAAGTTGAATAGTGATTATGAGATATGCATTGTCAAGATCTCCCTACTTCCAAAGGAATTTGAAAAAATGTTTATTAGTTTTCTTTTTTGTATTTGATGTTTTTATATAGGAACTATTACCGTAAAATTATATGTAATGTAAACATAATTAATTTTTAGCTTTTAGGAAATGCTGATGAAAAAAAAAATTATATTGATGGAATAGATGTTAAGTAGTTCAAAAGGTCATTGGTCTAACCCTTTTTTAAAGGAAACACATCTTTCTTCTTAACTAATTAAGAAAACAATTTTACTTTTCGATATAAAAAAAATAACCATATCAGTAATTGTCTATTAAATGGTCATTCTATTAACGAAAACCTAAATGGAATGTAGGACTTCAGTAATGAGTGAGTGTTGTTTGTTCCACTACTTGTTAATAACCAGCCTTTTCTAATTAGATTTTTCTAATCCTTTAAGCCTTGGCCGATGCGATAGGCTTTGCTGTCAAACAGGTATATGGTTTAGTTAAGATATAATTACAGAAAATAGGAAACAAAAAAATAATAAACTGTGAAAAAGTCAATGTCATGTATATAACTGTCTCCTGCTTCTCTGTCCCTTATTGTCTTTTAAGTTTCAGGTGGCCACATTGTTTTAGATTTAATGTTTTCATTTTTTCCGAACGTAAAAAAAAAATATAAAGGAAAAGAATTTCTAATGTATTCCAAAAAATAAAGGTTTTGAGAGCCATCAACTGAAATGTGGTGAATACATTTATATATATATATATAAGTTGGTTTGGAAAGATGTATAAATGTGGCCAACATAATTTATGAAATGCAATGTCTTCTAATGTTATTTTTATTAAATCATATTTTAAAAAATTGATTCTCTGTCAAAAATGACTTTTTTTTTTAATATATTTGAAAATATTTGTCCGTTAGCATTTTTAATGGGTTATTAACCATTTGAAAAAATCAGATTTTTAATTCATAAATAGGATTTGTGGTGGGACTTTAAATATCTTAAAAGTTAGTAAAACAGTTTTTTTTTTTTAGTATTTTATTTTCCATTTTTTTTTGTTATTGTATTTTAACCGAGAACCTATTAGCATATTTCATGTTTTCGTAGAATAAGTCATAGTTATAAATAAACAATTTATACCGAATGCGAAAGGTTACATAATGGTTATAAACCGGCACACCGTTTTGCAACGACAATATTAATACCATTAATACAGCCATCGGTTTAGTCTGTAATATAACCTATCGCGGATGGTTTCACGATGGTTATTAAGCAGTTTTGCACTGAAAGTTTTTATACCTTCACCATAGATATTGGTTTAGTTTGTAATATAACCTATCGCGGATGGTTGCACGAGGGTTATAAAGCAGTTTTGCACTGAAAGTTTTTATACCTTCGCCATAGATGTTGGTTTAGTTTGTGATATAACCTACCGGGGATACTGTAGGGGGACAATTAATCGCTTGATTGGAACCAAGTCTGTAAAGGACAGGACCCTGTCAGGTTGATAATGAACGGCAAGAACAAATAATGCCATTAAAGCCGTTGAAAGTCGAATTCGAAGAAATCCACATAGAAAACAAAAAATAATTTCTAGAGAGATGAGTATTTCGCCGAAGGTCTCGAATCATCAAAACTGGCCTATTGGAGAATGACAGGACTGCTTCCCTTTAGAAGATTAGAGATGAGAGAGCAAAGGCTTTGCTAAGCGAGTTTGCCGATGGTCGTCATCGTAACACAAGGTTTATGGACGAGAAAATGTTTAAAATTGAATCGTCAGAATGACAAAGTATATTCACTCAACTCCCGGGAAGCCCGAGAGAAGATTGGAACGAGATCATCATCCGAGCTCAGTGATGGGTTGCTGGGGGGCTCAGTTTGATGGTACTCACAACTTCATTTTTGCGAACATGGCTACAAATCTCGAGCCAGGGACTACCTGTAAGATATTCTGTAGTGCATAGTGTGAAGCCCCTGAACAGCACTCTCTTGTAGTGCATAGTGTGAAGTCCCTGAACAGCACTATCTTGTAGTGCATAGTGTGAAGCCCCTGAACAGCACTCTCTTGTAGTGCACAGTGTGAAGCCGCTGAACAGCACTCTCTAGTAGTGCACAGTGTAAAGCCCCTGAACAGCACTCTCTTGTAGTACATAGTGTGAAGTCCCTGAACAGCACTCTCTTGTAGTGCACAGTGTAAAGCCCCTGAACAGCACTCTCTTGTAGTACATAGTGTGAAGTCCCTGAACAGCACTCTCTTGTAGTGCATAGTGTGAAGTCCCTGAACAGCACTCTCTTGTAGTGCATAGTGTGAAGCCCCTGAACAGCACTCTCTTGTAGTGCACAGTGTGAAGCCTCTGAACAGCACTCTCTTTACTGGAAACCCCAGCGTTTTCCAGCAAGATTCATCCCCTGCACACATAAGGCACGATCAACTCAGCGGTGTTTGGCGGAGACTGACCCTCTGGAAGTGCAAATTTGAATCCTCAGGATTTCCGACTTTAGTCACATCTGGAGTTAATGGCTTGCCACAGATGACACATTTGACAATTTTCCACAAGAAGTACTGCGTAATGACTGTCTCCGCAGACTACAAACCTGTGTAAATTTTGAATAATTTAATTTTCATTTAATCATTTACGTGTAATAACATGTTATATAAATCAAATTCAACCTGTATTTGAGTTTTCCTTGTAGCAGAACTATGTATATTCATAATATTTCCCATCTAAAAAACAAGCAACGAATTCCTGAACGTAATAGAAGTTTTATATTGAAACCGTTCCCATGGTTGCATTTTTGGCATAATTTGTTTTTTTTTCCAGTCTTTTATGCAGTTGTATAAAAGCTGTGGGATTCAGTTCTCAGCGGTTTCCGCTATTATTTCTCAAGTTCACTTGTTCTCACTTGAATCATTGAATAGTTTCTTGCTTTTATATATTTCCATTTTCAAACTAGTTTTTATTTTATTTTAAAGTAAGAAAGGCTTTCGCCTTTTAGCCAGCCTGTCTGTTGAGGTGAGTTTAACTCATCTGTTTGATAATGAAATTTTACACGGAGGATCCATTTGATGAGCTATTTGAAAAATATTAACTAGTTAATCCATGGATCAATGGTCTCTCGATTTTACAACACATACTTGGGAGGGGCGAGACAAAGAATATTACTATAGATCTAAAATAACGCCTGTGCTGTGATTATGATTCGAGGCTAAACGTTAGCGAAACAGAGCCGACTTCTTCACGTCTAAAATATATGTTGTGTACCTCCGCAAAAAAAAAGGTAATTGGCCTATAAATGATTCTTGTGGGATATACAAATAAAATTTGCATTATCTCTATTACCGCAGTTGTAGGACGCAGGGGACAGAATCGTACCTGTTCGCAAGTAGGGCCTCATCCTTGAGATAATTCAAACTTAGTCATAAGTTAAATGCCTTCTTGTCATATATCATTCACGCTGACCAGTAGACAATATGAGGGGTTTGGCGTGGATTTTCCATGTTAGCGTTGCTGCAGGATATCTAGGTAAATTAGCGGAAATAATATCAAAAGAGTCTCCATGAAATGTTATCGGTACATGTATGTAGGACATAGATGCTTGGGTTCATTTCCCGATGTGCCGGCACAGGTGTGGCAGACAAACAACCAGTCACCCGCTGGCAGAAAGTAGGTCCTCAAGGTCTCCCGTTCTCAGCCGTTTCCATGTCCCGTGTCTCCCGCAGGATGACGTCAGCAATGTTTGCATCTGCATCCGAACAGACATTTATTAAACTTTCAACATCTACAGATGTATTCATTCCAAATTATTTTCTACTGGGTCAAATGATCATTAGCTTCGCTATCTTTCATTATTTAAAAACAGATCTACCACTAGAGACGTTTAGGGTCAAAACCAGCTTCAACTAGTCGAATAACGACTTCAAGAACCCATCCTCGTATCCCCCAGCCAGCTGTGAGATGAGTTTTTTGTCTCCTCAAATATTTCTGAAAATGGACTGAGCTGGTTTGAAATTGTAAATTGTAAAAGATTATTGTAATATACCATGAGTTCTTCGTTAGCCAGGAGCGAGTTATAAATTATTTGAAGCTTGATGAGTACGGATTAGGTTGATGAAAAAAAATTGTTAAGTTTTCATCAAATTTATTTATGGGCAACGTTTCGATATACTATATATATATGTCAATCAGGTCCTGGATAACCAGCAAAGATTTTAGGGGTTAAAGATAATTGCTATAATAATAATTAGTGACAACAATTAGGTTCAAAAGAATGGAAAACAAAAAGGAGGTGGATGTTATAAGTGCAATGTGTGTAACTAAAAGATATAAATATATATGAGATTAAATAGACATGGTTTCAACAAAATATAATGTAGTTTGTCATGAAATATGAATACGATTACAGTAACTGTATAAGTTAAATAAACAATACCGTGAGTTACCAGTGCGGGCTAGATCATTTTCAAGTGCCAAGATTTGCTGTCGGGTGTATAGTATTATGTGGTCAAAATGTTTCGTGGACCAACAAAGAAGCCTTAGTTTGTGAGATCATAGCCATTATAATCCCTACTGTCCACATGAGCTTTTCTTATCACCTGCCTCAAGTGAGTTAAACTATCTCAAGACTATGCTAAGAATATTACATTGATTAGTTCTTAATATGCACTACAGATTTGTCTTATTTTTACCTCAGTATTTTCTGTTTTCATCTCAACAAAAGATTGACATAGAACCCACACAGAGGCTAAAAATATAAGAACTAAACAGACGCTTTGGATAACTGTACAGACTACTTCAAAGGACATCCCATCTCTCAATAGAAAATATTACTAATCTACAAAGTTATTCTTAAGCCAATCTGGACATACGGAATAAAACCCTTCATAACGATCTTAATATATCCTACATTCTTGAGCTCATCCCTTCCAAGTTCATAAAATTCCATAATAACCTATCCAACCACCCTAATCCCCTAGCAGTCATTGCATTGCATCACTCATCCCTATAATCCTCCTTGGAGACTAAAACGACAGTGGCCTTGTGACCTGCTATAAATACGTGACAGTAGGATTCCTGGCAATGGCCAGTTTCTCCAATCATTTCCTGAGCGTCTGTGGCTCTTGCGCTCTTGGTTGGCCTCCGCTGCCTCTTATCCAGTGACGCGGGTGAGGAAGGAGCGTGGGGGACTTCCCAAGACCCCGCTTCCCCTCCCCTGCCAATGAGGCAGATTGTAATTTTATCATAATAAAGTTGTTTATCTGTAGAAAAAAAGTATTTTCAAATGTATTGTACTTTGCATTCTATGAGCCAAATTTTTCTACGTTTGATGGTTTTTTACATACTTGTCATTTTGTATCTTTATCGATTCGTACCTTTAAAATTTCAGATAGATTTAATAATTTTGACGACTACTGTGTGGAACATTCAAAAACATACCCCAGAATTAAAGTAGATCGCCCCCCTTCTTCGTGCTTTGCAATTATCGTGTGTCGCAGATTTTGTCCAATCTCCCACGTTTTGAGCTTTTTTAAGGCACGCGATTTTTACCGCGTTAAGTTCCACATTCTGCCGCAACTACACAGCGCACGGCCTGGACTTGCGTAACACAACAAGCTATCGGTAATGGGTCTTTGTGATGATCATTTCCGTTCGGCTCCGATGAAGGGCTATACTTCAAACAGATGTGAGGAACGAATGAATCCAAATGGCTGGTCGACAAGTTGGAGCCCTCTCGTTCGGTAAATAAATAAATGTTCTCGGTGCCTTTGTACGTGAATAAAAGCTGGATTCACTTCCACGATGACTCAATAAGTGTTGGCATTCGACGTTGAGAGAGTCGTGCGAGGTCGCTTATACAATTACTCACCTGGTTGTTATCATTAATATACACACAGCGAGAAAGCTGCAAAGCTCAACTGTTGACTCCCAAGTATTAGCTAATATCGCCATTAATTTTTAGTTGTATCATTACTGTCTTAATTAATTATTAGCCAAAGAACAAATATCTTAACAGTTCTGAGCTACGGCTAACGGCTCTGTCAATTCTAAATCTCTTTGGCTAAACCCATGACAGAAAGGACTTTGTATAATAATTATCGATTTACCTCTTATAGGACTCATTAATTAAGCCCCGTAAGCTTATTAATTTATTATACTTAGTAAACATTACATCTGACATGAAAAAGATTTGCACTTGAACAAAATCTTAACACCGGTAACAAATTATGTTTTAGGGAGGAATCATTGTTGTGATATTTTTAGAGAGCTAAAGTGAACTATAATCACGAAAAGTCTCACACCCGTCTTTATTATAACCCTGTTGGTTATTTAAAAAAAAAATTGTTGAAAAGGATATTTTTAGTAACCGAGATGGTGTAATAAATTATATTACAATATATGTTTTCTATGAATTAAAACAACTTTTGAATATGAAAAGAAAAAATTAAAAGTACTTTCCTGCAAGTGAGTATGAGACTATAATATATTGCACTTGAGTAGAGCAGAGCCGAGAGATGCACCTCGAGACACTTGCTGTGCTGGCGTTCTCAACTGCAGCTCAAATATTTGCATCTTCAGCCTTCTAACATTAGGAGTGCCTGACCCTTCACCTATTCACATCACAGTACGGCGAGAAGAGAGAACAAACTGTTTATTACAGCAAAAATAAGGGATTATTTATATGAAGCTGTTATTTTGAATTTCATGAACAAAGTATATATAAGAAACGATTCTGAAGAGTTACTTTCAAATAATTTAAATAAATGGTTCAATCGATCCGCTAATTTTAATTAAAATTCAATGCCACCTGATCGTCGTTAATTAATTAGGTGATATGAACAATAAAAACAATTTAAAAAATAAATTAGTAAGTCACCAGTGGACTCTCACCACTGTACCGCAACTATCAACCTCTACCGAGGCTTCCCGCACTCCTTAATTCCCTCACACCACCTTCAAGCAGGTACTCCTAGTATAAGGATCCGCTCAACCCAAATATCCCTTCATTTTTACCTCATCCTTAATCTTATAATTAGAGAGCTAAGAAAAAAAAAAAAATTAAAAATTAGTAAGAAAAAAATCGGATTAAAGATATTGACAATATGTAAATTGGTTGTTGTTTTTCAAGCTGTAACCACCAAAAGTGGTAAAAGAAATAGGATGAAGTCTGATTTGAACTATAATAATGGATATGGATATTGAGTAAGTAAACGAGGAAGAAATTGAGTAATTGAAGAAACGCTTTGACCGCAAAGTGAACGTAAAGCCACTCTGTGGAAACGCCCTGTTCGCTCGACAGAATTACGGACTTTCGCCCGGTCTTAGAACTTTAAAATGAAATAGTGAATTGAAGTGGATTCATAGTTGGCAAAAGTTCATTTGCAGCAGACCCAATTCTGCATCGTCGAAGTGTTCACTTCAACTCTGCTGTACCGTGAAATCGACAACGAATTTCTAGTGGGGTGATATCTGACTATCTGGTACCTTGGTTGTGCTCATTGCGAGTTCCAACTACGAGCTTAGCTATTACAGCTTCGTGCCTTAACAAACAAACGTTTGAAGATGTTATTGGAAAATATGAACGTTATGCGAGACATTTTTCATTGACGGGTGAAACTGTATTTTCCGATAATAATACATGGAAATTTAAATTAAACTAAATGTGCTTAAGCAACTTTACCTCAAAAACGTACGAAATTAAAAAAAACCTTACTACACGTAAAAGGAGGTAATACACAAAAATAAGTCGTCTGATCTGTGCTAGAGAGACTGCAAAATAAACGTTAAAAGTATAATTGTTACAATGGCTAAAAACATTAGTAATGAAATGGTTGCCTTGGAAAATAATGTTATTGGTACCCACTCCATATGGGAAATGAAGTGATCACACAGACAAATCTGCCGGATGAACAGCTTTACCCAAACTTCCTGATTGCCTAAGATGTCAAAAGAAAGATATAACATGAGAAGAGAAAATGGGAACCACTGACCTTAAATTTGAAGAACTTATAGGGGCGTAGGAATAAACATCAAAACGTCAACCAATTCAAAGAGACCAATATCATCAACAATTTATAGACACAAAAACCACTCCAGTCGACGTGACGTTGTAATAATCAAAGACAAATAAGGACTTTCCTCCTCCAAGGTGTGAAGTAGCATGCTCGGTCTTTGGATTAATCCAACAACTTTCGAAATCATAGAGATATGAAACACACTACCCTTAGTACATATGAATCAATTCCGCAATAGATGCGGGTTTTCCAGGTTTGAGGTTAACCTCGTTAACCAAAACTACGGAATGAAAATGTTAGACAGAGAAAATTGTTTTATTGAGTGGACAAGACACGAGAATGTACCTCAGGTCTGAGCTTTCTTACATGTTACGCAATTTGTTTTCGTTGCATTTTTAATAATGCTATTCATTTATTTATGCATGCAACATTTATTGACATTGTTCATGCATCGTTGTCCGTGAAGATTTATATGAATTTGTATTATGTGAATTATTCTATGTTTATATGTGGTTATGTAATATTAGTCTCTAGTTTAATTGTAAACTCTGCATTTGCATAATGCAACAGTGGGCGTGAAGAATGCGCAAATACCTCACGACCCTTGGTACCTTTTCTCCAACATTCAAGTTCGAATTTGATGGAAGGCCGTTGAAAGCAAGCACGTAACCATTTTGTAGTACTCAGCTTGACCGGTATGTGCTAATGCGCCAAAAGCAAAGCGGGCACGAATTAGCGAGGTCTCGCATCAGGGAGTTTTTTAATGGGATCGTTCAACTCCAGTCAGGAAGCGGGGTGAGTTCGCCCCGCACAAATAGACTAAAGGTGGTGATTTAGGATCACCACAACACAGGTGCTAAAACATTGGCCATGTCATCAAACTTATTGCGCATTTTCGTCAAAAACTTATAAAAGTAATAAAGTATTGGCCTTTAAAAAATATTTTGTTGAATTGTCGATCTCTCAGCAGTGAAGACTTGTTTATGTGTTGCTGTGTTTAAAGTGTAATAGCACTTAAATTAAAAAAACAAAACAATCAAAATTAAAGTAAATACTATTAATACAGTAGAAGTGACAGGGTGAAACGGACAGGGACTGCTATAGACTGGGTCAGGTGATATTTGTGAAATGAACAGAATCGACTTGTCATATTTACCTGAGCTGGGCACAGGGGAGGTTTAAAAGCGATTTGTTGGTTCATTAGAAGGTATTCGGCATTATTCAACTCTGTCTGTAGGGCCTTCTACGAACCGCTATGTCTTGGTTGTTTGCTTAGATCATCCTTTATATCATCTACTAAGGTTAAATTATTATACGCGATTTGCCACCTCAGCAAAAGGAAATGAGGCATACTGCATTGCTGGCTTGGCGCCAATTTGTTGGGCCTCAGACACTTTATCCTGCGACTGTTTTTTCAGCTTAAGAGTACTGGTATCCCCTCAATAGTTTTCTGTAAACGTTTCTGTTAAGTGTTAGTTCTATAATGAAGTCAGTAGAAATAACTCGAAGATCCTCAGTGATCTAGTAAATTCAGTATACTGATACTTGGTATTCTCCATCATTGGCCAAAGTGAACAAGACACCTTGTGAATAGCAAAGACAACGCTGTAAATTCGCATAATATCATTCATTAATAATAGTTTCAAATTTATCTTTTTTTACAAGTCCTCAATTATTGTGAAACATCGGCATAATGAAGTAGCTGAGGTAACATAAGTTAAGATTTGTTTAAAACGTTAGATTGAAATAAAAGATTAGAAAGGTCTGTTGTTGGATATTCAAGTAAAATTTAGGCTAGGATAGATAATATTTAATAGCCATGTTGTCGGTCACGCTCAGACTGATTAGATTGGCAACAAAAAAAATCTATTGGACAAAATCTCAGTCTTAAATCGTGTATTCTGCTAATGTTGACTAGTAGCAACAGGCCGGATAAATAACCGGCGATCTATCATCCAATGATTGACTATGTCTCGTGATTGACTGATTGACTAGTCAGCATGCCCTCTGATAGTGCTACAATCAGTGACTAAACCTTCAGTGATATATTTCTTTATTGTTGGCTTCTTTCCTTTCTTTCTTATATCCACTTTTGGTACTTATTACAGCGATAAGTCCTAATCTCGAGGCGGAGGCTTTACTTTTGAACAGCGGCTAAAAAGTGACTGCCTTCTGGTAGGTGGGGTTGGAAGTTTCCAAGGTGCACCAAATGCGCAGGGTTCCACAGGTACTGATAGCATTAAACTATTGATTTGAAAATCTTTAGTGTCGATTAAAAAGATTTTTCATTTATCCGAATGAAATATAAATAATTAAAGCTATAAAATACGTTAACATCACGTCGGTTTTTTATACAACAAAAATGTATACATCTAGGTAAAATAGAGGTTTTTTCCCCAATATCTTTACTATTTAAGTTATTTTTGGCATGCCTTCTGATAGTGCTACAGTCAGTGACTAAACCAGTGATATATTTCTTTATCGTTGCTTTGTTTCCTTGTTTCTTATATTTTTTGACACTGATTACAGTGATATGTCCTAATCTCAATCCGTGTGATCAGCGTGGTGGTCCCAGGTTTTCAGATGGGGTTTTTCCAGTGACAGAGATAAATAATAAAACTGGTGTTTTTGTTTGGCCAAACACACTTGCTATTTTATTCATTAACAGTTAATGCTCTCGTGTGGCTCATCATCTCCCGGTATTGTTTAACGATTGAACAGTAATAGCCGATTCCAAAGTAAGTTTTTAAAGAAAGAAAGTTGGTGATATTGGAAGTGCGAAAAGGCGGTAAAAGTGCAAATACAGCGTCTTCTTGACATTTCCCAGGATATCACACGCAAAGATACTGTCCATCTCATTTCGGAAAACCGGCAGTTTTACACACTATCAATGAAGGTGACCAAGATACGAGTTTTGTCAGTCGTATTAGGCGAAATATAAAAAATACTAGGAGACTCAAAGACAATTTTTTGAAGTTTTTTAAAGCAAATTTTGATCCAAGTCAAATTTTACAATTAACTGTCGCCCTTGCACTTCATACGCCTTATTTATTTCTAAAATTGATAGTTTTACTAGCTAGTAAAATTGTTCCGCAACGCCCTGTACAAAGGCAGAGGTTAGATCCTGCGTGGCCATGTTGTTAGACATAGGTAGAGCCATGTTCCTGCAGCCCTCGGCAGCTGTATATTGCCAGTTAGTAGTTACCACCATAACTGTCTACATTCGCCGTATCATTGAAGACTCAACACCTTCACCTAGGATAAACTTGTACAGCTCATTTTGGTCTTTTCAACTGCCTACCTATGGTAGTTAGATTGGATATTTTAGATTCGATATAACATTAGAGCCCTCTTCAAAACATAGGTATTGTACCAACTACTTCACCACGAATAAATAGAAGTCACCCTCTTCTTGGACCAGAAAACACCCGCTTTATCGATTTGTAATTAGTTCATTTGTTACATTCTCTATATCCTTAATATCAACACATCCCAATAATCCTTCAGAAAGATTTAAACGGGAATGGCCTGGAAATCTGTTCTTAAAACATGACAGTGATCCTGAGCCTTTCTGACTGTTATTCTCTTAACCAACCTTCAATGGCTCCTATTAAGTATTTGACAGAGGTGACATTTCTGCTGCGTTCATTTAAGCTGTGAAGTGAACGCTGAATGGGTTTGTTGATCGCCATTGGCTGTTGATAGTTTTATTCCAATAAATAGCTCTTCTCTTCAGGTCTTTCTTCCTTTCTCTCTCTCTCTCTCTCAATATAAAATATTTCTTATAATATTATATTGTATGGTTTGTAAAGTTTTAACAGATTGACTCCTGGGTTGTTTTGTTATCGATAGGCCATAGGGAAAAGACAAATTGTTCTGAACCCTGATATAAGCGGCTTCGTGACGAATGAATACGTGCCGGTAGTTGACAGGAAAATGGTGACGGCTTCGGCCCAAATAGGCTTTATATCAGAACAAACGGTTGCTTAATGCTTTATAAGACTTTTATTCCAGCTCAAGTATTTATTACAACGTAACCGCCTGGTCTTGTCATTACCATCTCTATGGACATGTTAGTACGGAGTCTAAATGGTCGTATGTTTTCCGAATAGGCCGTGAGCCCCAGGTATCTAATAGTCGTGGCATGTTCCCACTAAAGATGGGGTGGGACAACCATTGCCACTTGTACACTTATCCTACAACCTAATGCTGCTCTAATATCATCCATTTATAGGATAAAAATATCCTTTGTTATTGGTTATCGAGGCCGCGTGTCCTATCCCTGGAGACGAGGGTTATCGCATTTAGCTCTGGCATGGCTTGTTTGGTTGACTTAGAATTGTCTACGCTTTCGATATTGGTAAGTAGGGGTAGCCTATATAAACCAGGCGCTGTTGTCGGGATTAGTGTTTGTTAAATGCGGGGATTTACTTTTTTATAATATCATAATAATTCTTCCGCTCGTATATATGGTTTTAGTTAGTACTTATGTCGTAGCAATCAGAAATTGTGGATAACACCCAAAGCTACATTTATTTTATGTTGCCCAAGTCACAATAACGCACAATAGGTATGAGAAGAAATTATATAAATGAAAAAAGTCTGAGTTTCCCCTCATGATAAAGCAGCTATAATTTACCCGCTAACTTTAATTAAGTAATGATTTTAAAACCATCAAAAGTTCAAATGTGTAATGCATCGCACAATTATGGAAGGGAAAATAATTTAAAAATGATAGTTCGAGTTTTTGTTATTGTAATTCACCAAAGCCCCAAAAAATATTACTAATTTTTGATCAGGGCGTCGAGATCTTTAAATTTCCCCTTAGAAGGGGCTACTTGGCGCGGTCTTGTCACATACGCGGAGGTGGGGGACTAATCACTAATTTGCTAATTGATTAATGATTGGCATTATCGAATTAAATGGGTATGGATATAAGAGAAGTAGTGCACAGAGCATCCGAAGTAACTTATCCTTTATTGTTTTTCGTGGGATTGCTTTTGTATTTAGCACTTTAGTGGTATATGGTAAAACTTGAATGCAATCTAGCAGTGATTGTGGGAAAGATTTGTTATTGTACTCGGCAATAAGGGTTAACCAGGTCCTCGACTCCCCACCTAACGGTTGACTCCGCTTAACCACTACACCAGTGAAGTATTCAACCGCCCACATTGCCGCTTCCCCTTCCATTTGTGTTCTGCCGCGATGCTTATGGTGCATCTTGATGTGGCTGCTGCCGTCAGCAGAGCCCTATCTGCATTCAGCGGTCGAACTCTGAGCCTTCTCATCCACGGTGCTAGTATGCACGTCTTGTACATCAATAGAGACTTTGCCAACGTTTATGCCTACAACGTCTTATAGGTGAACACTGCTTTTAGTTTTGACAATATATGATCAGGAAGCTCTCTATGATAATGTCTGCAATGCGAGCTCTTGATCTCCTTTCCTCCTACCATTCGGTATTTTTATCTGCTTTCGGAGGTTTCTATTTAGCAGTGTTCAGTCTTAATTACCTCTACGTTGGAAATGTCATTACCTGATGTTTTTTTTCCGGCGTTTTGCAGTGACCTACCTGACCCCAGGATGTCGTTAATTCATAGAAATAGAATTAGGTGTGTGTGGAAAACCGGCACCCGTTTCCTTTTTGAAGTGTTGTACTTACCGTGGTCTACATTTCGTATTTTCTAATGGTGCGAACTCATTGTTTGAATGAAACGTTAATGGACAAATCCAGTACAAATTAAAATATCCTCACAGTAATTTCGTTCTATCAAGTTTACATGTTTTATGTCCGCAGTTATAAAATAGGAATTGTTTTATTCATACAGTCCGCTCTTCAGCTTTCTTTACCCGTGCTAAACCTCTGTGAATTTTGCGATTTCTTTTTTTTTTCTTTTTTGAGGCTTTGACCTCATAACAGAAAAATCATTGGCAAGTAACCGAAAGCTGCAATAACAAACATACATTATGGTTTGAAATAGGAATTAATCAGTGTCGACAGCAATTCATCAAACGATAAACAGTTCAAATGATTAAACTTAGAAAAATCTCAAAACCTTATTTTCCTTACTACTCAACACTCTGATGGTTGATTCTGAACGCAGAAGGTTGATGTTAGTGTAGAGGATGGCCTGGTGAGCCAAGTATTAAGAACGGATCTGCAATATTGCAGGATCCGGATGTTGAAATGTCAGCCGCAATATTGAGTCCTGGTTCCACGACTGTTAGTAGCGCAGGAAGGTCAAATACTATTTCATACATACGAGTACATTAGCCGTTTTTACAGGAATATTTTTTTTCATAAATTGTCAAGTCATTAAAACTTACTGTACATTTTTATATTGTATACTTATCATGTATGCATTGATTGTTGAATTAAAGATGCCATAAATAAAATAAAACCGACGAAAGGTCATTATTATTCAATCACTTGGTAATTGAATTATTAGGCATATCCCTATGTAGGGAATACAATTAAAAATCTTGTGGCCCTTATAAATAATTTGTGACATTTTCTGGAATTTTATAACAAAAACTTATCACGACTGTAATTTTACTATGAAGATGAATGACCTATACCTTCGTATAGTTTTTGTCGCGGATTCCCTTTCACGTTCACTGTTTGTGATAATATTTTACAACTCGACGGTTTGCAGCAAGAAGTAGCCATGGTCACATCGCATGTAAAACATTTCGATTAGTATTTTCCTTATATTTTTTCTTGTAGTATAGTAATTTTTTACCACAGGTTTATTTATTTTTTAGATTTAAATACTACTAAATAATTAGCTATATGTAAATAAAAGAAGTTATAAGTAACCTTATAAAGTCGATTTTTGAACAATTATTTTTGTTTTCCATAAATTTGAAAAATGGAGCAGTCTACGCTTGGCGGTAAACCATTCATCAACCCATAAATAAAACAATGAAGACAAAAATAGAAGGTGTCCTACAAAATAAAATTTTAGCCCTAAGTCTTATATAACTGTAAATTTTTGCCCAAGTCTCAAAGAAATGCCCTTCATTAAAACGTAGACCAAAGAAGTTTTATTTTGGATAATTATTAAAAAGAAAGTTGAGACAGCTGTAGACAAATGTTAGCTTTGAGGGGAAAGGGTTCCTCTATTTCGCCTTCTTTATCTTTGTTTTTTTCATTTCTTCATTTTCTCTCTCTTTTACTTGCAGAGATTAGATAGTCGTCTACTTTTTAAATGGAAAAGTTTTGATTGGCCCGACCGGCGTGGAGGAGGGGATCGGAAGATTGATCGGGTGCCGTTTATCTTGGGAGAGTCTTCTGTGAAGGACTTAATGGTGGCCGATAGACCGAATTGTTGCTTGGTTGGTTTTATTTCGGCGTAAAAACACTATGTCATCGACGCCGGGATTTCGCGAACCCGATGGATTACTAGGAAGAGAACAGACAACGATTGCAGGAACCAGGCGGCACCCCAGTCCCACACGTCAGGCGGTGATTGTAGATAGCTAGCGTTGAATAAAACTCGAGATCCGACGGGAGGATGTGGATAAAACCATATAAACCACCTAACTTATATGCACATTATATACACTAATACATTTATTATATTATTATTATATTTATATTTATATTAGTCTTCATGGAATATGATGATGACTGGTTTTTCACATTTTAACAGATTTTTTTTGTAATAAATGTTACATACCATTAATCAGAATATTATTACTATTTAGATAAAAATTTGTATTATTTTATTTTCTAGTAATTAATTATTGACACAACCGTAATTTATGGAGACAGCAGTGTTTCCCTAACATTAAATGAGACGAGCTGGGGACCCGCAAAGTCCGTGCCTATGGTATAAACATCACGACTTCTAAAATCTGAAACAGCTCTTGGTCTATGACTTGAGAAAGTTATAATGTATATAACAAAATCCTAAAAACTAAATACGTCAAAGTTCCGTAATTATTAAACCCTCAAAAATGTTGATCCTTCAAACATTGTTTCACGGTCTTATACTTGCCGTAAAAGAACCTTATCGTGATTAATACAACGATTAACAAAGTAATGATGACATCCTGAGTTCTTTGATGTTCAGTGAAGGCTTAAGGAACCGGTCAAGTGGGCCCTAATCACTGGCTAAGTCCCAAGGCACTCAATGGTGTTTGAAATTTGCACCTGGTTTATTAATAAATAAACAGCTAGCTTATTTATTAATAAACACAGGTTGTTCTTATTAGAAACAAGAGCCTCGTCCGCTTGTCTGTCAGAGCTTCTCTTTGAGTCTGAGAGTTTATCTTTGTCCTAGAGCCATTCAATTTAACATTGTTGCGTCGAATTAAAAAAATACTGCTGTATTCTTAAAACATGATTTACTTTAATGTATTAATTACTAATTGAAAAATATTCGCCTTAAATGTTGCGTGAGAGTAACAATTTAAATATCTTGATTTTACCATTTGTCATATTTTTTTTGCCTTTTTAAAAACAAAGCATATTAGAACTTGTTTAAAACTTTTGAGTCTACCCTTTTATTTATCGACGAATGATAGTTTTACCTAATAGTTAATCAGGGTAAAAATGAAATCAACTTAATTAAAACACATTTTAGCGTTAACGAAACTCTAAACTATATGAGTACAGTTGATCAGTATTTACAGTCAAACTTGATTTGATTTTTAGTTGAAATTTTGACGCGAATGTTTAAGTGACTAACGGTAAGGGAGTAGACAAGTAGACCTTAAGCTGAGATTAGCAGTGCTACGGTTCTTTATTTTGGTACTTCCGCTAAAGTAATGTTCATAGTTTTTTTTTTTGTGTTGCGGTATTTAATGTGCCATTTACCGTTGTGTGAGGGTATCAGAACATTCAACTTCTAATAACCCCCTAGTCGTTTAATTTTTTGTCCATAGCTCTCATTATGAATTTTAAATCTTAGTAAATAATCAGAATCGAAAAATTCAAAATCGATCGAATCATCATAGTATATTGTTGTGCCAACTACTTCACCACGGATAAATATAAGTTACCCTCTTCTCAGACCAGAAAACATCCGTCTACCTTTCCATACTTTATCAATGTATCTCCGGCGAGTTTAGAGAGAGGGGGCTAGTTTATTTAGGACCCGGGCATAGCCTCTAATTGGCCAAAACAAACTGTCATAGGGTTGGCCGAAATAAAGCGCTCTCTGATTCGCTGTAGACAGGAATAAACTGCTTATATAAGGCAGATATTCTGACCTTTTTTAGACAGTCGGGATCAGGACACGTGAAGTGAACACTGCTCTCTCACTGCAATAGCGGCTGCTTCTCTCTCTACTTGACCCATGGCTTTCTTATAACTACCTCTGCACCTCTCTTTCCTTATGTTTTAGTCCGCCATTGTCAGACCCCGCTTCTTCCTAGTGGAAGTCTCTGCCTTCGTCTCGCTAAAACTATCACATCCTTGGAAGGAATCACTTCCATGCAGACGACGATCTCTGGGGCCCTACAAATCGATGATCCCGAGTGTGAACTCGTGGTCATTCCAAGATCACGTAAAACTACCTATAATACCTAGCCTGTACCTCTTCTCCTGAACATAGTGCACTGTCGGGGCACGCCTTTTAAGATCTTAGAGTAAAATCAATAAACAAATACGAATTAAGCTGCCATCCGACTAGGCCGCCAGAAAGGTCAAAATCCACCGGTTTATTCATTTATCTCTTACTTGATGCCCGCCGGGTCGACGAGGCCTTCCCCCCGACTGGCTACCCGACGAATATTTATTGTCTAAAATAGCTTCTGAGATCATTTCCAGCCATTTAAAAAAAATTAATTACTCCTACAGACACCAATATTACGCGAGTTCGCGAGTACAGCCCAGCCTAGAGACCGTGCACATTTGCACTGTATCTACCTACTTTCTGCAGCATCACCGGCCAGGTATTTAGGTCACAGGGGCTGTTCCTTCTAGCTGTAATGTGGACATGTTCATAGCTTGTTCTATTCCTGACTCTCATTATAGTTTTATAATTTCTATTAAATGTCCTTGAGAAATTAGAAACATTAATGTGTGAAGAACCATGAACAACAGATTTTATTGGATAAAAAAGAAACATTATGGATTTATAAAAATAACTCAACAACACTTGGGAACACGCTTGATAGAGTCAATCGCCTTTCTCTACTAACAGAGAAATCAAAATGAAAATATTCTTATTACACTAAAGGAAATAATAAATGAAAAAATAAATCACTGACCCATTTAAGGAAAACAAGTAGAGTCCCTGGAAACGTCTATACTTGATTTTCTAATATTTAATTCAAACAGCTAATCAATATAGCCATCATAAAAATACAAGTGACTAACTGACCCGGATCTGCACAGTTGAGTATGAACTGCCAATGAACACTTATTCATTCTCAACAACGGTTATTCGTTTGTCGAGGATCTACTTTTATTAATGTAACGGGCCAATCTATGTTCCACAAGATATCGAGGTACGATGCTTAGGGTTTAGTTCGAATACAATGACGGATGACTGTGTTGGAAAACAAAAAACTGAAAAAATTCTCACCCCTCACCCTAATTTTTAACTACGAGCCCTTATGTAAGGTTTGAATTGATGACCCCTCCTCCTTATCGTTGGTAAGTATACATAAAAAATGGTAACGCAAAAATAATTTTAAGAATATAACAAAAAAATGGAAGTCTAGGAATAGGTGTTTTTTAATAATAAGTTTATTATTATGATTTTTTTAAAAACAGTTTCTTTGTTTTTTTCGAAACCAATGCTTCTTTTTTTACTTCAGACCCTCTTTCATAGCGGAGACATGAGATATATTTCATGAAGAGATCTCCGTTGTAGTGGCCATTAATCGTTTGATACATCACACTTGATAGTATTTTTCAAAATTAGAAACCGTTGCTTTTGCTAGTCCCTGATCAAGGAACATACATGAAATTTAACATGGTAAATATGGGTCACTCCTTGGAAGGGTGAATCCTTGTCACCTCACCTTTGGGCTTTTCTAGCACTGCAAAATGTAAGAAGTTTTTTTTTATGAATAAAGGTATAATTCGTAGATTAATTGAAAAAAAAAAACATTTTTAAACACCAAATTTGTTTTCTTCTCTCCATCTGTTCTAACCCACGTTTTGATGAACGAAAAAATACGAAGGCATATTGGATAATTTTTGTTTTCAGCATTTTGAGGGCTGATAAGAATAGCTTAGAAAATTGCAAAATTGTTTAATCTAGAGTTTTAAAGGTATCCTCTCTACTGATAGTATTTTGAGTTCTAGCGGGGACAAATAATATCAAGTGAGGACTAAAATATGGCCATATGCATTGCTACTTCCGAAGTTAAGAGGCGCTTGCATGCCCGAACATGCTCAGTGCGGTATTGAGTGCCTATTTTCGATCGTTTTACAACGGCTACTAATTCATTCTAGGCACAGCTAAACATCCGTACCATATAATGTATTATGCGTGTATAATTTACTAACTTATTTTTTAATATAAATTTAATAGTATTAATTATAAAAAATTAAATTAATTGAAATAGTATTCTGTCATTTTTTTCATTCCCAGTCCACATGAATATCTTCTCTTTCTCATACATGTTTTTTTAGCATTAGAGGAAGTTAAAATCCAAAAAATATGCTACAATTGTTTTTTCACATTAATTTAAAAATTTTCATTTATTATTTTTGTTGTATTATAGCTGCCCTGTTATTGCTCAGGTCGAATGAGACAGTCCGGTGGTCAGCGGTATTGGTCCCGCTCTGGTTCCTTCTGTACAAATTAGTACCAATTAGTGTAGATATTGTGTTCGCTAATGGCCAGTCCTAGTTCTGACATATTATATTATCTACTTAAAGAATACTAACTATTTGAGATAGGCAGAAGTGAGATGTCAGCTGATGGTATCATCCCATTTTATACTAGCTGTGTAAATTTAATAATTTCCAAACCCATTAACTGTTTACTTTTTTTTTCTGATGTAACATTTTAGGAAATAATAAGTTACACTATTTTTAGTTAAATCCACGGATCAAATACAAAAACTAAACATGGAATTTTTATTATATTATATACAAAGATAGAGGAAAACGTCATCGATCAAACAAACTAGTCACTGAACACTTCGGAAGCTTTTTATTCTACGACATTCTTGAATGCATTTTGGAACAGTCCCTTTTTAAACTCCAGCAGTAATCTGCCATCATGTGCGTATCCAGTCTTCCTTGGTTGGAGGGCCTCCATAGGCCCCTGGTGAAATATTTCATCTTGCTCCTCACTGCTGTCTCCTAAATTTTCAGGAAAACGTCTAAGTACTGTAGTGCACCTTAATACTCATGTTACACTTAAGGGATTTGAAACTGTTAATTTCCGGAACAAATGAATGTTTTTCGGTCAGCCTCATCCATCGAATTTACGAAGGTAGGGTCCTTAAGAGTTGTCTTATTTGTTGGCCGTCAACTATACCTGATTTAATTTTTTCCTTACTCAACTGAGGCATTTCCACTCCCTATATATGCAAAGCATGATCCGTTCTTATCAAGAGCCTTTACAAACTGCTCCATAAGGCCCAGCTTTATATTCAGCGGAGGAAAGATGATATTCTCTCGTTCAACTAAGGGGTCGGTTGTGTCATTATTTTTCCCAACGTCCATGTTTTGTCTCTTTGGTCACTCTCTGTTATCCCAGAGGCACAAGAAGCGAGGATATATGGTGTGGGCACTTTGCTGTCCAAGGTGAAAGTGTACCATTTTGAAGTCCACACAAATCACTCATTGATATTCATGACACTTTACCTTTTCCAATACCAAAGTTGTAATGTTATGTTTTTCTTTAATTTTCGTTGAGTGAACAATTGGTATTGAACCATATTTAGTCCCATTGTGTAGAAGGACACATTTCAACTTCGCTTTCAACTCGCCAATCATCTGGAAAATTGCCATAAAGACCCATTTTTTCCTGAAGTCAGTCTAGAGGACTTCACTTCAGAATCAGCACACTGATAATAGATCAAATATGTAATCCTTGTATATGTGATTTAGAGCTGCACAAAATGCGCTTTCTATCTCGATTTCTCCTTTTAAATCCATGTATGTCCATATAATATACCCATGTATGTCAGGTAGTGCTAAATAATTAAAATAAAACAAGAGAGTATCCTGTTAATGTTCGGTAATGTTGTCAATTTGGGCTAGCAATCCCAGCAAGCAGGGTCTGCAGTAGATATCGTTTCGGCCACAGGTGACCACCCATGCGCGCCGATACATAATCAATTAGGGCACTTTGGCGGTCATTGCTGGGCGGGGGAGAGTCACAGAGTCGCTTGCCAACCCCAAGCATTCTTAGTTAGGCCAGATGGACACATCCGGTATTTAAACGTGCGGTGCCGTGATTATGTATGGCTTGAAGTCCACAAGATACTAAGGAATAATCTGCACACAGCTCCAGTCATGTTGTGGTGTATTACGTCCATTTTGCGGTCGTTTTTTTCTAATCATTTTAAATAATTTGACCTACCCAGTACAGTCTATATTGTGGTTTTTTTCTTAATTACAAATTTTTAATAAATAAAAAGCGGCCCAAATACTATTTTTTGTTTGAAGGAAGTAACTTACATTGTACAACCAACATAACAATGAAAATTTATACCAAAAGGTTCTCTGATGAAAACAAAAAAGAATTTGCGTTTTCGCAGTCCAACAAGCCGCATTATAAACAAGTAAGTTGTTTTGTAAAGTAATACTAAAATAGCCTTCTGAAAGAGTTGAAACAGTCAAAGAGTTGAAAAAACGTTCCAACGTGTTCTAAATCCGTGATGAGGTAACGTTCGCGCATGCTCAGTAAATAATCACAAACCTGTTAAAAACTAGTCCGTCATTCTGTCTTGAAACTAACCTTATGTTTCCTATGACGCAAAAACTGAAAGTAACGTCATAAAATATAACGAAGTGCCATTTTTATTCGATTAATCAGCAATTAAATAATAAACATTTTCCTATTTAGTAATATATATGTGTCATAGCCATGACTAAATAAAATATTTTTCGTTACCTTAGTGTAATTTTGATTCACCATGGCATAATTCTTCCGGTTATATTCCGTCAACAGGAACTGCCCTACCAGATCAATGATCCGTACACGTAGCTGAGCCGACTCACTGAAACTGGTTCATTTGGGAGAACGAACTGGTTGGTGGACGCGCAAGAATTTATTATTACTTTCATTTCTGCGCAAGTGGGTTCGTTACTAATTAGGAACCACATGTCATTAATAAACTTGCTAACTATTATTCATAACTGTTTAGCTTTGTTTAGAAATGTTAACAAGAGCCCAATTATTTTTAAAGTGAATTGTCAGCTGACAACAGCAGTCCGACACAGAAGCACCTCTGTTGTCCGAGACGATTTTTCCAAGGCCTCTAAATTTTGACAACAATTTTTTTTTTTTTAATTGGAATTAGATTGTATCAAAAAAATAGTTCGGAAGGAAAAAGCACTTTTAAAGTATTAATCGGGCCATTTTTTAATACGTTAAACTTTCATCGACGATAAAAAATCTATTTCATTCAATACTTTTGTATAAAATGACATGTTGCTAAAATGTTATGAAGTAAATTAAGGAAAAAAAAATAACACGCAGGCACCTTTTCTCACCAAAGCATATAGTATAATAACAATACCGTAAAACGAAATCCGTTTATTTTTCTTTGAACAGGTCCTAAATATTTTCTTGACTTACCTTACAAATCATTTTAAAACGTGGATTTTAAATATAACTACTTTAAAAGTACTAGTTGGTCAATTAGTATCAATAAAGTTATTGTACATTAGTATTACTCATGAAAATTAATTAATAGAAAATTAATTAATAACTTAAGTTTTATTTAAATTAAATTAAACTATTAAAATTAAACCTAAAGCACATGATCACTTCGGCAATATAATATAATAAAAAAAATTATCGAAATATAATTGAATCGATTTAGTAGAACATTATATTATAGAATTTGGCCCAAATTTAAAGCGAGCTATGCTTCTTTAAAGGAGGACTGATTACCTCCAATTAACAAACCCGGTTTAAAAATATAGCATTACTCCCTCCAAGTCTGTTCGGACTGGGTTGCCGCCCTACCACGGAAGACCTCAATGACTAAGAGATTAGAGAAATAAAGGTTGGTAAGCCCTATGCAAGTACACAGCTGCCCGAAGCCAGGTGTGAGTCTACAACTGTCCTACCTTTGCAGTGTCATCTGCCCTCCCGTATATGTATCCTGGGCAAAACCACATCTACATTTATTAGTTAGTGGCCTTTTGAAAGCTATGACGTTAGATTTCACAGCTTTAGATATCGGATGTAGCAGTCAGCTAAAGCTGTAGTGTACAACTATGGCAATCTTCATTTAGCAGGTCACGAGTCCACTGCCGCTATCGTCTCCGAGTTAATTATAGGAATATGTGGTGCAGTGCAATGACTGTGCTACGGGATTAGGGTGGTTGGATCAGTTACTATGGAATTTCTTGAACTTGGAAGGGATAAGTTCAAGAATGTAGGGTATATTAAGTTCGTTATGAAGGGTTTTGTTGCTGACGTAATAAGTCCCTTATTTTAACTATTGTTCTCAGGACTTTTGATTTATAGGATCGGATACGCTTGATGGTTGACTTTTTTTGTTGTCCTAGTTTTATTTTTTAGGTCCAGATTGGATTTGGTGTGATTTTGTAAATTAGTAATTTATTTTCTATTGAAAGATGGGTGGGATGTCCGTCGAAGTAGTCTGTACAGTTGTCCAAAGCGCCTGTTTATTTATTGTCTTTTTAGCCTCGTTCGTAGGTTCCATGTTGGCATTTTGTCGAGATGGAAGCCTGAATACTGTACTGTACTGTCGGATACAGGAACGAGAATGGAATTAAAAAGAAACTTGTGGATTGGACTTGCGGCAGAGGGAATAGGTAATGTGGGAACATTTTGTTTCATTAACTTTCATCTTTCCCCACTGATTCCACCAATACTCGATCTCATCAAGGTGTTGTTGAAAGTTATGGGTTGCTATCGGGGTCTGGGTGGGATGGCAGGACTGCAGTGTCATCCGCAATTGTGCCCGAGAAGGTATTGGGAGTAGATCATAACAGTAAAGTCCCATAATAGTAATAAAAAATATAAACAAGTATGTCTGTCTGTCAAATAAATATCACTGATTTGATTAGGTTATAAATAATAATAGCCCTGTGCACAAATGTGATGACTTCAATAAAGCTACGGTATAAGATTGAAATTAAAAACATCAATGACTAGAGGTGAATGACAATTGCAACTAACAACAAACAGAAAATAAAAGAATTATTACCAGGGGGAAACGATCATGAATTGTTGCTAGGTTGTAAAAAATGAATGAGATTAACAAAGACAATAACTACGAGGAATGAATTGTCAGATTGGAAGGAGAGTCACAGCAATGGAATTGAATTGTAAATGTTTCCAACACGGATAAGAAAAGAACCGCATTGTGTCCAATCTAGAAGAGGAAAGAGATTTGTGAGATGGGAAATACAGGTCTGAAGGGTAGGATTTAGTAGGCAGGATTTGAGTCGGATGAGGTTGCTAAGGTGGGGTGGAGGATTTTAAGTCATGATAGTACTGAAGAGGAGGGATCCAAAGAGTATGGGTGACAGCATGATATTAAGCCATAAAATAATAAATTAAATGATAAAAAGTGTTCCTGCTTATCTACCCCCTCTTAACATTTGTTAATAAAATTTTTGTATTTAATAAATAAGTATTTAAATTTTTAAGACATTCCTCATCCTGTGGTAAAATGAAATGGAAAAAAAAAATGGCAATAAGAGGTTACGTGTTCATGAATTAAGAAATTGGAAGAATATATTAATTTTTTAATTGTGATTTTTCCTGCTCTAGGAGTTTCAAATACACAGTTTAAAAAAAATTAATGATACCATTGTATGGTGTGCATAAGAAAATGCAGGTAGAAAAGAAATACTAAGACAATAAATTAGTGGAAACTATGTTATTGTTTATTGGACTATGGTTATTGGATCATTGAAATTTTATGAAGTTTGTTGATGTGTTTTTTATCATACGAAGTGGCTCATAAATTGGGCCGCAGAGCGTTAAATATTGGGTTATTTACATTTTTTATATTGCTGGGATATAGAATCAGCTTACATCAGTCTTACGATACTTAATCTTGCAGACATTTTTTTTTAACTTATCAATAGTGTCAAGTGAAGACTTTTTCATATTGGTTAGGCGTTGGTGTTAGATTTAAGTCAGGTTTACCGTGAATTAGTTTAATCATCTTTGAAGCTAGGGAGTGCTAGTTGGTGGTGGTTGTTGAGATGTACTTGCCAGTTAATTTTTATTACTAATTAATTATTAATTTTTATGCTTAGACTTTTTGGCTGGCTCTTATGCAACGCGAACTGCAGTTATTATTCATTAATCGAGGAGAAACAATTTGTCTGACCTTTAAAGGTGAATCTAAGTCGACTATACAGCCTCTGAGGGGTCTTCTTGGAGATTGTTCTGGATAGGCGGCCTTTGGCTGCATGTTAGATCACGCACTGTAGACCCTGGTAAGATCAGACCACGACACTGACCTAACCTAAGAAGAACCGATGAAAGGGGTAAGACTCAATGTCAAAGGCAACCTTGTCTCTTTGTAAATTTAAGCTGAATTTCTGCTGATCTAGTCAACGCTAAACTCATTCAACGCTCCATTCGACTGTAATTGCGTTCAGAGGAGCGGACAAGAAAAATTGTCTGGTTCGGCCATTGTGCCCAGTGACATAGACATGACGCCTAAAGCAGGAAAGACCATGGATTGGTAACGGTCGGGGCGTGTGTGACCTCCAGATCTAGTCACCTATCTAGGTAGCATATCCAAAACTTTTACTTGAATATGTTTTAGTGAATAGTTATTCGAGATTGTGTGTTTAACTATTTTAATCTTACATCCAATCTCAAGTCACATCACAAAAAAGTCAAGAGTTCAGTATCACACAATTAAGGGTTTCTTGATTTCTTACTGTTGTAAATCTGTAAAGGATTTTAATAAAAAGTCGTTGTGCAGTATGTAGGCTAGAATGTGGAGAGAGTGGAAGGGTCATATGTAGGTTGAACCGATAGAAAACTCACAGCCAGGTAGGTGCAAAGAACACAGTTTCCGTAAACGGGGAAAGTAATATCTACCGACATATTACATCCACATATTAATTTAATTCCAATTGACTGTTATTTACAACAATAACACCAGAAATTTCAATTTTTTTAAGTAGATTGGAAGTAGATTTTAAAATTATAGACTAAGATAGCCGCTTATGTAGAAATTGTACAAAGATATACAGATCTATGAATATGTATATGCTAATATTATTGTTGTTTTTTGGCACGTCTATTTCTGCACCCATAAATAATAGCAGTTAAACTGTCTAAAGTAGTTGATTTGTAAAATTAAATTAAATTGTACCCCGTGACTACGTGAGAATAACTACTTTAAAATATTTGACACAGATTAAAATAGTTTGTTACATAATATTATGCTTAATGTTTAAATGACAAAACCTAGAGAATGGCGGCAGGGCGGTGCCTCCAGGTATGTTGCCGTGGCAACCGATACCTGCTAACTATATATGCAGTCTACTGAATTGATTGTATTCCGTCAATACTAATAACGTGCTGTTCAATACCAATAATTGTTGGTTGACTCTCACTACCTTCCTGATTCCATCCGCCTTTTTAGGCATTCCACACCCTATATCCTTCAAATGGGGGACTCCCCTTAGTGAAAGGCACTCATCAGCCCTAAATAATTTTCCTTTATTATTCCCACATCCTATTTTTTATAAGTTTGAGAGCTAAGGGAAAAAAAAAAAAAAACAAAAAAAACCAATAATTGTATGATTACATCTCAGTGTGGACACATTAAATAAATAATATAATATATGAAAGAAATGATATTTAATTTAGTTGATTGTCAATAATCATATTTCACAATAGACCCCAGAGGTCAAATCTTTCTGCTTATTTTTTTATATTTCCTCTTCATTTTATCTGATGATATTTGAGAATTCTATCAAATGATATTAAAACAAAAAGGGCGTGGGTAGTCAATGAAGGGTGAAGATAAGAAAGTTGGCAGGCCTGCGTTTGTTGAGCCGTCCAAGAATTTAACTGTGAGTGGCAGGACTGTCCTGCAGCTCTCACAGTAGTCACTTGTATTTATATATCTCATAATAAATTAGTTTTTTAGTTGTTCCTCCATTTCTTACGTATATTTAAATATATTTTTAACTTCGATTTCTTACTAAATTCTATTTTATTTTTTTTAATATAAATAAAGGGGATGTATATTGAAGCAACAACGCGACAGTTTCCACTTTTTTCTAAGCCAAGGAGAAAGCTTAAATGCTTTAAATCACTGGCTACGTTTTTATCACCAGTAGTTGAAAGATGCTATTTGATGCCATGGCCTACAGTACTCCAAAGAATCTTTCAAGCTTCAAGCCTTTACTTAGCCATTGCACCTTGTTGTCGACAAGCAAGGCGTCAAATCGAGCATACGTTTATAGCTGTTGTGCCAACTTCTTCACCAAGGACAAATAGAAGTTAACCTCTTCATGGGCCAGGAAACACCCGCATACTTTTCCATATTTTCTCATTAAATCTACGGTGAGAGAGAGAGAGAGAGAGAGAGAGAGAGAGAGAGAGAGAGAGAGAGAGAGAGAGAGAGAGAGAGAGAGAGAGAGAGAGAGAGAGAGAGAGAGAGAGAGAGAGAGAGAGAGAGAGAGAGAGAGAGAGAGAGAGAGAGAGAGAGAGAGAGAGAGAGAGAGAGAGAGAGAGAGGACTAGTTCACGATCCCGACACTATCTCTTGAATGAGCTGCCTATATAAGGCAGAAATTCTGAGCTTTTTCAGACAATTGAAATCAGACACTTAATGAGAATAATGGTCTCTCTCTCCCTCTCTCTCTCTCTCTCTCTCTCTCTCTCTCTCTCTCCCCCTCCCCCTTCCCCTCCCTCTCTCTCTCGCCTTTGGGATCTGAACGGTTTTCACCCACCATCTCGTGGTCATTCCAAGGTCACGTAAAACTGCCTATAATGCCTAGCCTTTACCTCTTCTCCTGAACATAGTGCACTGTCGTGCACAACACGTATTAAGCTGCCTGCCAGCAAAGGTCAAAAACCACAGGTTTATGTATCTCGGGCAGTGGCTGGGTCGACGAGATCTCCCCCTTGGAGAGGGTGGGTGCTCCCGACAATAACATTTTATTCTCGAGACTGGGATTCAATACGCAACATAACAGCCTTCGATGAATGGTGGAAGCAGTGGCAGGATACGACATTTTCATTGGATTTTGGAGTCGCTGAACCAAGCCTTTCCTAAGCCCACGCATCGCAGTCCTGCCTGTTTGATCCCAATATAACTTCATCTCCAATCCAGCTTGTTTGAAATACGCTGTCACAGCCTCACAAATCCTCTACTGCAATAGTTCTCGACACACGAAAAATAGATCTTTAAAATGCACACAAATAATCAGCGTATAACAGTAATTAATGTATTCGTCCAAAACAGAAGCATAGCAATATGTTGCGTCTGCCGTTTGTTTTTAAGTTTCACAGTTATCGTCTGCCAACCATTATCATCCAATATACTTTTGGTACACTGAACTACATTCTTTAAAATTTATTCAATGTTTGTGACGAAACGACTGGGCATTTAGGACCAAAATACTTTCGTATATTTGCTACACCGTAGCTATCCACGAACAAAAGAAAACTTTTAAGTATTGGCATAATGGCATTGAAGGGCTTGGGGTATATTGAATGTTCTTTTTCGAATGGCTCTGAAAAAATAACTTGGTGAAATATTGACCACATATTTTATTGACTTTAGTATTCAATAGTAGAATACATATTATCAAATGAGGACGTCAAGACATTTTATTTAATATCCTAGTTAATAATATAAGAAAATATTTGTTTTTTTAATCGCACGTAATTGATTAATAATTGATTCTTTATTATTTTTCATACTGTTACTTTTATTTAGAATATCTGCCACATCAAATAGAACTCTTCTACAAAATAATTCTTTTCTACATTTTGCTGAGATGATGAATTCACTTGCAGTCACATGAGATACTTTATGTAATTAGCGTCCGTTTAATCCCAAGACATGTTAAATAAATTGACATCAGCACATATTGTATTGACATAATAATGAAGTAGGAAGTATAGAAAACATTTATTAATGGTCCCTTATATCTAAAATTTTATGTTTCTTTTATTTTTTGAGCAGGTAGCTCACTACTAATTCTTATGTTGTAAAAGTTTACCTATTACTTTCTAACAAACAAGTACAAGCAAGCTACCGTATTTTGGGTAGGGTAGCATACAGCCTATTAAGAAATCAGTAATCTTTTGTTAACGATATTACACTGCCGATTAAAGTTCAGACTAAATCCAAATATGTAGCTTAGATTAAAACAGTTTATAAAAGGAACATTTGTAAATATGATAAGAAATCTCTTACGAGTGGGTTTTAATATGTAAAAACGCATAATACTAAAAATGACAAAATATGGGTTTTTAGCACCGTGACCCATATTTAAACGTCTTGAATGTGAACTATGTAAAATTTAAAGGATTTCTGTTATGTTTGAAGGAGCTTGTCATTATTAAAACGAGACATAGACGATCTGTAGTGGTACTAGATTAGCAGCTCTCGTCTGTAATCCCTCTGTTTTTAGACTATAAGTCATAGAATATGATAGCACAGATGGAAAGAACGCCTGGCTGGATATCGGAAAGTATCCAGTTAGAATCCCTTTTTCTGTCTTAATTTTACTGTCTATAATAGTTTTTTTTTTTTATTATTATTAGATTTTTAACAAGCTTTATTTTTCTGTTACAGGTATGTGGATTTATTTTTCTGAAGAAACGCAAGGTATCGATTTGTTTATTCATTGTGTTCACTGATTCTCGGTTTGAACAATCTGATTTGAACGACAAGATTTACTGGAAATTATTTTTAACTCGTGTCTCTGTTAGAAATGGGTCAACCACAGCCTTCTCTGGCCCGTAATATTTTTACATTTCTGTCACTTGAGGGTAAATTTCTTACCCTACACAACCGTGCTTTTAAAAAAAAATTATCAAAATTCTTTATTGCGATAAAATTACGATCTGGCAATAAGTAATTGTGATAAATGTTCTCATTCATAGCATATTTACAACTTTTATACACTACTTACAAACAGCCCAGAGAGCTCCATAATCCTGGTTGTCACCTCCCTCGCAACCGAAAGAGGAAGTGGTGGTTTGGGAAGTCCCTCACGCTCCTCCGTCAGCCGCGTCACCGGATAACGAGCCAGGGGATTAGCTTGGTTGGATAGGTTACAATGGAATTTCATGAACATAGAAGGAAATGATCATTACAACAATGGGATTTCATACTACACTAATCATAATAATTTATTAATCCAATCTCCAGTATGTAAATAATGTCAAATGAATTTACTAGTTGAACAAATTTGGTATCTAAACATATGGTAAATGTTTTGAGGATCATTTGTGAAGAGTTATGGTTCTCCGCCATAGGAGTGGGATTCTGCCGACAAAATAGCTGTCTCTGCCTTCTTAATCGTATCTTGGGGTTGAGGATTTAATTCATAAGTTTATAGATGAGTTTGCTGGGATGATGAAGGAAGGTTGTTTGATTTTCATTTAATGTATTAACGGGTGTAGTGACTGCTAACTACATAAGATAAATCACCCTATTCTCTATTGTATATATATTGTAAATTAACTTAAACAAATGTAAATAACATTACCAAACCATAAATCATTGTAAATGTTGTAAACAATAAAGACGCAACCGCAAGCCAATTAGTTATATGAGCTGGGGCACCCGCTACCCATAGCAGGTACTAAACGACCCAACCACCGAGCCTGCCGAGAGGGCCGGAGACCCCTGCCTGGGTCTAGTTAGTATCGGACGCAAAAGCCACCAACTGTCAGAGAACAAAGGCCGCCACATACTCCACTAGTATTGGGTACAATAAACCCGAAGCTGATTGGCTACTGACGAAGCCAGCTGGGTATTTAAGACAGGTGGCTTGGACCTGTAATTCATTCTCCTGGCGACTGGCTGACTGATGGCTTGTGGCTGCCCTGATGTTCAAAACTTGGCTTCCTCATTTATGAAAACCTCAGCATATCTCTCTCCTCACCTCGCTACGTTTTAGTCCGGCGTTGTCAGACCTCACAAACTAACTACCTTATACCTCTTCTCCTGAACATAGTGCATTGTCGGGGCACATACCTATCAAATATGGAGTCAGATAGTAAGATCGTCATGAAACGATTGTCCAGGTCATAAACTTAACCAACCCTCTCTTCGTCACCAGGGTAACTAGGCACCCCCCTCGTGACGACCCGACAACGGGCAATGTTTCGTTAAGGTATGTTGACAGCATTCACCTTTGGCACCTTTCAACTACCTACGATCTAAGCCGACTTATGACGACAATTTCATTTAATAATGGACTCAATTTTTTTTTTAATGTACAAAATCAAACGGCTAGGTTTAGCTTGTTTTGAAAAATAGATTAAGCAACAATTAGTTAAACTGATATCTCAGCAACAAGTGGAAATCAACAACCAAGAGTTAAGTACTTATGAATAGTCGTATTAATTATTAACTTGAAATAAGAAAGGACATGAAATCAATTATTTACATAAAAATAAGGTAACATGGCTGTCAAATGGTTGGTCACGCGTGTGAAATTATCGCCAACGCTGATATCGACGAATCCTTTGACGATCAATTTAATTTACGAATGCAATGGTCATCCTAAACTCCATCCTACAAACGATTTTCAATTGGTGTGGAGGAGGAGAGGAAACGCGAGGTGATTAAATAATCCAGTTCTGCTGAGCGGCCTTAATGAAGCACGGATAATAATTCATAATGACCTTATAGCTCCGTTAGACGTGGCAGCTATCGATAGTCCCCGTTCGATAGATGGACAAGACATCTTCGCAGTAGTTCCGCTGTCCGAAGAAGAACCGGTTCAAGAAGTGACGCACTCCCTCCGTGGCGGTCACAGCTATTCCTGAAAGACCTGACTCAGACCTGCTTTCTAATAAGCAGATAGCTGTCAGTGTTATCTGTGGACCTTCCCCGTCTTAACACTTACAAGTGCTCTTAGTGCTATTGACAGCGAGAAGTAGCTAAACCCACAGGCAAAAGTGTCATTCCCATTTCATGGTAAATCGAACCAATGCATTTTTTCTAAATACCTATGTGTATATGTGCGAAATATGTAATGTATATGTTAATACGAAATATGTGCTACAGTCTTAGATTCTTTTTTTTTTTTTTAATGATTAACTGATAACAAAAAAAACATAACTGTATCATATGTTATAATTTAGCTCATTGAGGTCAACAAATCCGTTTCACTGTTTGAGATATTATCCGTTAAAACTTTTCGAGTCTTTTTGGGAATGGGGACCCCCCCCCTACTGATATCTAGCATTCTTTTGGTTATTTTGCCACACCTTTGGCCTTTCCTGTAATGTTTTTATCTATATTTATGTTTACTATGACCCGTCTTAGTGAAACCGTTATTTGATTTAGCTACTTAAGTAGATACGAATGGAAAAGTGGTTTTGTTTCTTCAATCTAAGGGAGGGGATATTGCATAGTGACGAAATAAGGCCATCAAATGAAACTGTATCTAGGCGAAAAGGATACTGCTGAGCAAAAGAAAATACATCTACTAAATTTTGTCAAGTGGAACTAGGATTAGCAACCGATACTATAATATTACAGATTGATTCATATTCATTTTGTGTGAATTTTTATGGTGCAAGAGAAACAGTGGTATTAATTTGTTCAATCAATTACATAAATGACATTATAAATAGATAGGTTCAAAGACTAAAACATCTTTTACTAAACACTTTCACCGAACCTGTCATTTACAGCTAATAAACTAGAGAAATGATAAAAAACAATCATTGGTCCCTATTCCAAAAAAGACCCAACTTTTCTTCCGAATCGGCCATGTTTTACCTTTAAATATTGGCGTTTTAATTGAATTTTTCCTCGGTTGAACCAGTAGTCTACAACGAAATAGTAAGTCTGTTTTCTACTCAAGGGCTCTTCTCGTAGCTATTTAGTTTAAACCTGAGCAAATAGCTTCTACTTCCTCTTTCTAATTGCGTAAATTTGTGATTTTGATTTGGTTTCTTCTGTTATTTTTACATATTTTGCCTTTATTTTTGCTTACTGAACCTAAATTCGTCTACAATCCTAATTAATGTTGTAGCGACCGCTAACTACATAAGATAAATCACCCTATACCGTATTGTATATATATTGTAAACAAATGTAAATAACATGAACTAAATGTATTATAGACAAATGTAAATAACATGATCAAAATATAAATCATTATAAATGTGTTAAGCAATAAAAAATGCTGGGGCCAAGTAGTTACATGAGATGGGTCACCAGCTGTCAGTCGCAGGTACCCCAACAGATGAAGGAACCGACCGCAAACCATAAGCAACCCTTGCCAGCCTCCCAGAGGACAATGAAGTCGAATGCTATTGGTTACACCAATCTCGACCTCTATTGGCTAAGAGCAATAATTGCCGGGTACTTAAGGCGGCCCCCTAGGCCCTGTAAATCATTCTCTCCTGGCACCTACTCACTGGCTCGTGGCTCCCGCTGGAACTCTGAAAACCTGACTGCTTCTTTATGAAAAACCTATACATCTCTCTCACCTAACCTCGCTATGTTTTAACCCGGCTTTTGCAGACCTCATACCTTCCTAGTGGGAATCTCTGCCTTGGTCTCGCAGCACCTCCTTGGGAGAGACCTCTCCCTCGCGGACCACGGTTGCCGTGGCCCTGCAAATTTTACCAGCAGTGTCTGCCATCTCTCCGGTTCACACTCGCCTTTGGGACGGTTTTCGCCTACACTCAGATACCGAGTGTGAATACGTGGTCATTCCAAGACCACATAAACTATCTATAACCTACCCTGTACCTCTTCTCCTGAACATAGTGCACTGTCGGGGCACATACCTTTCAAAAATGAAGTCAGATAGTAAACCCGTCATGAAATGATTGTCCAGGTTATAAACTCAAACAATCCTCACTTGTCTCCAGGCCTAGGTGACCAGGCACCCATCTAGTGACGACCTGACAAATGTTAACATAATAAACCTGTAAATTTATTTCTTTCACCTGATTATTCTTTTCTTTTTATATTATGATTTTTTACTTTTCTTTTAAATAGTGGAACAGTTTAAATTTAAAAAAACTGGGTCGAGAATGGTTTCCCGATCACGGTTCTACTATCACATAAAGTAGTAATAATTAGACGCAAATTAATAAGCGAATTGTTTTATTGATGAGGTGGTGTAAGTATAGACTAGACTAACTAGAAGAAACTATAACTACTAAAGATGGTTATTTAAATTGCTAAGATAGTGATTATAAATTTTACTTAAAGATATATAGTGAACAAAAGGGAGACAACAAGCACTGTCTTAGAGTGAGTTTTATAATTGTGGACAATTTTTTAATTACAGTCCCTCTAGAACACTACTTTATTTTTACAAGGTATTCATTTGTAGCTGAGAGTTATTCATACATGTTAGTACATTTTGCCTTTTCCTAGATTGCCTTATTTTGCCTTTTCCTAGATTGTCTTATTTTGCCCCATTAAATCTGCAGTCGTTTTCGCAAGGCAACCACACAACAATCTTTTCTGTGCTCGTTTCATCAGTGATTTTTATTTTGCTGCGTCAGTAAAAATAGACTACGACAGCAAATGCTCCGACCGTACTCGCACGTTCATGGTCGTTCGTATTTTCTGATTTTGGCCTTAAATAGATGTGGATGGGAATTGAGAAAAAAGCCGGAATCAAAGACGGGTGAAACCTTTCACTGGCCAGCACTTTGCCAAGATACGTGTCGTATATGTGACAACACCAAGACTTTGACTGGTCGGGCAAATAACCATTACTGGTGGATTACTAACTATTGACTAGAACCACTGTTAATAACCCATTAGTGGCTAATCTTGTGTTGGCTCGCTCTTATCAGATTCCTTATCAGTGCCGGGATATCTATGACTAACTATCACTGTTCCAAATGTCATTGCCACGGGTAGATAGATTTCTATGAACTTATTCAATCGCATTTCCGCTTTGGTAATTTAACTAATTATTTGATCCAAGGATACTTAAAATTTATTCTATTTTTTATCATAACGTAAAATTAAATATGGTCTATACTAACAAGCAATCACTGTAAACATAGATACGGCCCATATTGTAGATGGCAAATCGCCCGACCGGATTTTGAGGAGACCAACCGTTTGAGCATCGCCACTGCCAATTTATTTTCTTCTTTGGTCCATTATTATTTAAAATTAAGGGATCAATTGCCACACCTAAAAATAACAATCTGGCATAATTACACTTTATTTTTGACTGAAAATACTTCATTTGATTTGTCAAACTATCTCGGCCAGGTAATGTAGTTTTGTCATTAAGTATCTATTAAAAAAACTATTGATATTTACTCTAGTGACATTAAATATATATTTCTATTATTTGCTCCTAGATGTTTTTTTTGAGTGGGATATCTTAAAATTATCCTAAAGCCTAAAAGTATGAGCTGATTTTGAGAAATGTCAAAACTTCGTTAAATTATTGTCTCTACTTTTTATTACTAAGTGATCTTGTATATTACATTAAAATCTCTGATCGATTAAGTGGATGAAATTGGAGCATATTGACAGACCTGTCAATATTCTGCGTGCAGAATAAAGATGGTATGTAACTGTGTGAAAGTAAAGCCTCGTTTGGGCATACAGGTGTAGTTATAGTATTTGAGTGGAGTTGCCAGATGGTCGATCCTTACTAAGCGAATGACAAACAAAATCCTTCACCCGCCCCGCACTGCTTTCATCTCCTGGGCTCCAATTTCCTCTGCAATTTTACCAACAACTGTGCAGATTGTGAACTGTGGGCTCAGGTATTGTGATTGCGGCAGGTAGTATAGCATTGTGTCACTTGTTTGACCTGTTGTGTGCTGCGCTGATTGCACTTGACTCGCCCTAAATGCAGGGATCCCAAGGTCTTTATTGAGTTAAACCTGAAATGAACCTTAACATCTACCATAAGTCCAGATAAAAAACCAAAGCAGACAATTTGGACATCATTGTATTTAGCATAAATCATTATGCTTCTATTCGGGCGAAGCTGATTAAGTTAACACGTAGACAAAGTAAATACCTCATCTCATCACATTGAACCCTGAATTATGTCTCTCACGACCACTGAAACAAACAGCATATAAATCGCTTAACACGAATCAAATTTAATATATAAAAATGGAAAATCTCGTAAGCACGTCGAATCTAACAGTGTGCCATAAGAATACAACTATTCTTACCTTAGTTTTCAGACGGCAAACACAAAAATGGAAACAGGGTTCTGAGGATATTTGTTAGTTAACGTACCTTCTTCACATGAAGCTGTCTAAGATAGAATTCGCGCTACAAGGGGAAATCGTTGTAGAGCCGCCTTGACCACGAGATGTATAAACAGCTACTCGCTGATAAAAAAATAAAATAACATAGCCTATCCCTAACGAGAGACTCCTCTAGTATTCCTACATATAACCCTTTATAACCAAGACATACTCTTTATCCATAACGAACAAAGAACCGTCTCGAAGAGCTCGGGGGATCCCATATACTACCCCTGTGACTGATGCGGACCTGTGGAAGCTGAGAGTCATATAGCAGGAGACGCTCAGCACATCAGGATCATCTGATCTCTGTTGTATCATTCATGTTGGTGGGTGAATTTTTGCTGTTTGTGTTTGGAATAACTCTATTAGCAGTCGGTGCCTGAAATTTGTGTTTAGCTGCAACTTTTTTTTTTTTTTTACATTATCAAGAGAATCACTAAAATCCATTTGCACTTTGAACCATATATTGGTCATGCGCTGTTGTTGTTGGTAGGTCTCCTGCGTACTTGCGTCATTCCCCCATTGTCCAGGCATGCCGTTGCTTCCTCAACCGCCCTCTAGAATACTAACCACCAACTGTAAAAATTAAATTTCAAAAGGCTCAGGGACTTGTACGGCCGGTTGAAGCGTTCCTGTGCGTAGCAGCCATCTATTTATGTATGTAGAGAAATCTGCCTGTTATATACGGCACTAATTTATCTTATCCTTTTATATAAAACTTTTATTGTACGCACTATTTTTAATAATTATTAGCCATAGAGAACTCTTTAAGCTACATCAAGCTGTTTTCTTAAGGTGGAAATGTCATTTACCTTCTTTTTATTGTGCATGTTATAACTTACTACTTACTATACATGCACCAATAGATTGAACTCTATACTACTATTTATATTTATATTTATATACTACTATAGTACTATTTATTTACTTATATATTTTGTTCTTAATTGATTTGTAATAGCAATCCATGGAATACAAACATATAATAGCTAAAATAAAACCACTTCCTGTCTCTCCATAGCTTTTTGAAGAGCCAGTGACCTAAACAAAACCAAATATAGATATTAGAGGACAATTATCACTAAACGTAACAATTAGAGAAATGGACGAGAGTGGGAAACAAATATAAACTAAAGCTGAGACATGTGTGTATAAGAGAAGGGTAGTTTCGGGAATTGAGAGCTAGTTATAGGAAGGATGCGGTCGCTTACATAAAAATATCAGTGACTTCCATGGAGTCACGAGCCAAGTATACAGTTCTGCTCAAACCCCTTCTACTTTTAGAATTATATATATATATAACATTAGCATTACAATATTCTTAGCATTATATAACTGGCTGCTAAATCACCGATGCCCGATCTACAGTCGCCAAGTTCACCGGAGCGTAGCTGACGTACTCCCTCAACTCGGATATTGTGTCCCGCCATGTCTAGGGTCAGACCAGGGCAGTAAGCTTTCTGCCGTACAACAGGAAATGACATGTCCTAACTCGGCTTCAAGCTACTGTCGACTGTGAACTCAACTTAATTGACTACTAGACACCTTTATACCAGGGACGAACTGTGACTACTTAAACAACTGAGTAGAGTTGTGAGTACAACACACGATTAAGTAACAACGTACAAGTGTTAACAGTGTCAAGCTAGAAGTTTATTGAGTGTTTAAATACCTCTCCCATTAAACGTATTCATACGCAATAACATTAATATCGCAGGCTTCATAAAACTATAATTT
Organism: Acanthosoma haemorrhoidale; assembly: GCA_930367205.1. Lineage (NCBI taxonomy): Eukaryota > Metazoa > Arthropoda > Insecta > Hemiptera > Acanthosomatidae > Acanthosoma > Acanthosoma haemorrhoidale. The sequence goes on along the minus strand of OV884011.1, from coordinate 29,941,281 downwards.
CTCACTATGGATGGCTTATGCATTTATACGTTAATAACAGATTTAAACATGGCAAGTGACCTTTACTACTAGCTAATAGAACTATGGGGGACTGCAAAAAAGTCGAACATCTAGCGTATCCAATAGTAAATGCCCCCTATTATGTCAGCAACAAACCCCTTTATAACGATCTTAATATACCTTACATTCTTGAACTCATCTCTTCTAAGTTCATGAAATTCCATGGTACCCTAGTAAAGTAGAAGAGGAACGACTCTCCACCCCCACCTCATTTTTTTAAGACAGGTAGATCGTTAAATAAATATTTTTCCTGATCTGTGTGAAATAATTTTTACTCAGTTTTCAGACATCCAGTTGGTTCAAATCAGTCACACCTGGTCCCCCAAAAGTAGTAAAGTACAGTCTCAGCCATACAGCATACAGAAGTAGACACGAAAAGAGAGTCCTACATTACACTGCACCACTCATCCCTATAATCCTCCTCGGAGACTGTAACGGCAGTGGCCTGCTATAAATACGTGACAGTGGTAGTCCTGGCAATAGCCAGTTTCTCCAATAATAAACGGAGCGTATGTGGCTCTCGCGCTCTTGGTCAGCCTCCACTGGCTCGTATCCGGTGATGCGGCTGACGGAAGAGCGTGGGTGACTTCCCAAGACTCTGCTTCCTCCTTCGCATGCGTGGGGGGTGATGAGATTTGGGAGGTATCTGGGCTGTTCGTAAATACTGTATGAATGAGCGAGTGTATGAAAATTTTAAATATGGTATGAATGAGAACATTTATCTATCATTTAACAGAGAACATTTAACATTTATTTTTCATCACAATAAAGAAGTTTTAGTAGTAGTTAATTTAACATACTCTTCTGTTCTGTCAGTGATACCAAAGGCCGATTCGACATCAAATAAAATTATCTCGTTTTATAGTTATTTCTTTTGGTTTATAATGTTTTTTTTTTTAATAACGTTTAAGACATATTATAATCGGCTATGCAAACAACTCATCGTTATCGAGAGAGCGTGGAGTCGTGATTGTGTGTGGCTATCAGTTAATATTACCTAGGTCGGTTGACTCTTATCTCCCTCCAGCTGCGTTATCGTATCGTGTGTCCGCGATAAAGGCCTCATCACAAATATTTGTCCTCCAACGGATTTCTATTTCTAGGCCGCTCTTTTATCCTTCGGTATCGTTATAGAAAATTATTGTTAAAGATACTTCATATATTTAAAATTTTTGTTCAGTTACTATTTTATGAGCAGATTTCCCCACCTATTTGTTATATTATTGTACGACTTGTTTCTTTTTTTGTCATGAGTTTAATGCAAATTTATTTAGACTAAACAATGCCCCCGATATCGACAACAAATCAAAGAGCTACTATGAACAAAGAGGTCATCAGCAACTTTCGTCTACAAACTAGGTCATTCTATTTTAGATGGGATCAAACCATACACCAACATTTTTGTTTTCAATTATTTTATTGATAGTTCATAGTTAGCCGTGAATTTATTCGGTTAGGTTAAGTTGACAAAAAAAGAGGTGATAGATTTTCTTAAAATTTATTAATGGACAACGTTTCGAGATACTGAGTATGTCTATATCCGGCCCCGATAAGAAGGACCTAAAAGATGAAGTATGGCAATTATAGTAATTATCGAATTACACTAAGTAAATAGTATAATGATTAAATACCTCCTAAATAAAGACGGGTACAGATAACCAACCTTTTTTTACAGTCTTATTTTATAAAATGAATTTCAAATATTATCACAGCATGTGTCAGTTTTTTTCTTACCATCAATAGGGTGAGTAACCTTTGGATTAATGGATAATTATGTTTTTTTTTCTTATTTTTCGAATTTTTCAATTTTATAAAAAATAAAATAAAATTTCTGACTGATTTTTTTTTTTTTTACTAAGTTTTATTTGTTGATTTTGTTTGTCTCCGCCTAGCACCATCGATGAAAACATCAGATAATTATTCATTTTAGCAACTGAAGATGACAGCTTAGAGCCTTCGAAAATGTTTTCTGTTAGTAAGCCATGAAAAGACGGAAGATTTGTTATTTAATAATTAACAGCCAAAGAAAAAAATATTCGCAACGGCAGGACTCGAATATGTAGTTATTTAGTCTAGTGATCCACCAACTGAACTACTCCCCGCTATTACTACCAATAATTAATTCTCACGCTGTTAATAATTAATGAATATAAATATTAGAGGGGCTAATAACACTATAACAATTTCTCATTAATGCCAAGGACCTATTAAATGTGTCCTCATCTTCTCCTTTTTCATCAAGTCAAATCGCATACAGTTCTTCTTCAAAAAAATAAACCCGAGTACTATATTTGAGTATCATTGAAATTTTAAAAATTATAATTAAAACCAAAGGTCTGGTCTAAGACTCCGAATTTTTGGCATAGTATTCATAACTTAAGGAACGTTATGTCAATTTGACCCAACATTTAACTTTAGATAGTTTTAGTAATGGGGCCACATTATGTCTTTATTCATCAACCAGTCAGCATACAAATTGAATCGTGTTGAACAGCTGCAATTCATAGGTTTACCACCAAAACACGGCGAGATATTCATACCCTGGCCTGGAACGTTCCTTTAAAAGTTTTTTAGCCTTCTTATTTAGAAAGTAATTAAGTTCTATCAGATCCGAATGAGATCTAATTAATACATGACAAAAAAAATGCTTGTAAAGTTATAATGAAGCTTAAGATTCGTACATCATCGGAACCAGACTGTTTGAGCAGTACAAACTCCGTACAAGAAATAGACAAAGTAGAACTGGAATCGCAATGAATTTTTTTGATACGTTTTTTAACGAAGAAAACTTAATGATTCGAAGCGTATTCAGACATGGCTACTAGCTAAATAATTAGTGAAGTGCGAGCCAACAGAAAAAGATCTATTACATCTACAACAACAGCAAAAGCATCTTTGCTAGAAATACATCCAATAACAGTTATCAGCATTTTACTGTGAAATATAATGCTATATTTTTGTCATAACCCTTCATTGGAATTAGTCATTTTTCATTTTACAAAACCAAAAGGTATGTTAGGGGCTACACATTAGGCTGTGGATTTAATGGCACACGTGTTACTTAATAACAAAAAAAAATTACAAATTGTTCTTAATGACTAACAGGCCAATTTAACCCGACGATCTCACTGAAGTCGTGGTCTCCATGTCTAGAACTATTGTTTAGTGTATTTTATGACTAAATGTGAAATTTGCTCTTTACTCGTTGTAAATACTTGTTCACAACAAAATAATATAACCGGAAATGGGAAAAAAGCAGGAGGAGCAATAACATGTTAGTTCCTCTGTCACTAGTGATCCTACTTGTTGGTGAATTACTTGTAAATTTTCAAAACTAAAGACTAGAGGTCTCATTTAAATCGTTTTTATTGGTTTTTGGCCCAAGTAGCCCTCAGGTTACAGTTCCCATGGCAACAATTCACACTTGGGTATAGTAGAATATATACATTCCCTTAACATTGTCTGAAGGTGCCTGTATTAGTGGCCGTTAGGGGTCTTACTGCATTGGGCGACTCTTGCAGAAAGCTTGCTCCACTGTGGCAACGAGAGGAGGGTGATATCGATTGTGGGGGCTTTGAAGGGGAGAAGGCGTCTTGGGTGCTTCCTCTGCGATGGCTACACTTACCAACAGGTCCTCAATGTCCTCCGAGTGGTTCCCGAACCTAAATCTACATCTGAACTCTTTTAAACTTATCTTCAATATCACCCTTGATAGCTCGGCGTATGACTAAGATCAGTATATGTTTGTGTTTTTCTAATATTTTTTTCTCTTGTGACCCGCCGAAAACCTTTGCTGACCAATGATCATATCTCTCTCTCTCATCTACCCACAACTTCATCACATCCATTTTTTAAGTATCTAAAAACTCAAAACAATTATATCAGATATAGTATGAGCTATGTGTTCTATGTATGTAGCATGTAGTATGTGTGTATGTAGTATGTACTATAAATCTACTACAAAATTCAAAAATATACAATTACATGAGTTAAAATTTAAAATGTTTATCAAATAATTCGTCTTTCACTGTCATATATACTATAAAATATAATAAATATATATATATATGTAAGTTTAAACGTTACCGCCAAACTTGGGCACATATGCTACATGTCCCTACAGAGCGCGTGAGGATCGAATGACGCTCCGAGTTGTAACCTTCTATTATGGGTACTCTTGTTAAGACAATGGTCAACACTTATTATCGACAATTGTATTGATTCAGGTTAGTTATAAGTTTTATTTGTTTATTGTAATATTTGTAGCGATAGCTAATGTGTACATGTTTAATATTACAGTTCTAAACTGCATCTGCAAGTGTTCGATTTATAACCTGAGAACCTCCACCTCCTTTAACTTTCTGAATTCGAAACTTACATATATACATTATAAAGTGAAAATGAATAGTTTTCAATCATTTTCTCCGCTCATAGAATCCGCTCAACCCAAATATCCATTTGTTTTTCCCCTCATCCTTAATCTTATAATTAGAGAGCTAAGGGGGAAAAAAAAAAAATGAATAGTTTAAACATTTCTATTCTTATGCAAGTCAGATCTGTTGGAATTTGCTTGGCCTCGCAAGAAAATACTTGGGTAACTCAACTCCATAAATATGAAAAGAACATTTTCAAATTAAGTTTTTGTCATTGTTAAGCAATTTTTTGTTTGGTACACATAAAAAAATGAATCCTTGGCTCACCGATCTATGAAGAAAAGAGGATACTTATCGAGTCAGCCACTGTATACGAATAACCTTTCAACTCATTGCCCTTCATGAGGCCGACGAACTCCGACCACACCTATCCCAATCAGAGACAATGCTTCAGGTAAAGTCGGGTTGATCACTCCGTTAGACAGGTATTGATATATTTATTTATCAGATTGCTTTAAATCTCGTGAAAAAAAAAAAAAAAAAAAGATAAATTTTCGTTACAAGCTCATCACAGGGCTAAGATATATTAGCTTTGATGCATGGAGCACTTTTTAGGAAGTCAGTTCCTCACGTCTGTGTAACATTAGTCCGTGAAATATAATTATGTCAACAAACGGAGGATGGAAATTGTAATTTTCACGGTGAGTCGCCAGCGTTGATAATGGCCAACAGATCGGGAGCAATCCGATATCTGACATCATTGACCAGCAAACGCTAATATTTAATTATTTTTATTATTCTCAAAATATATCAATTCAATGTACTTTTTTTTTTTTTTATAGCCCATTTAAATTTATATATAATTATAGATGAATCTATTTACATATTATTCCTGTAACGTCGCTACATTATATACAGGTTTTGTTATTTTATAAAAATTATATAATGAATAAACCAGTATAATGATACACATTATGCGTGACTGGACTAAACTATAATAATTTCAATTTACTTTTCTTTTCTTTTTTTTTTCCTTAACCCCTTTATTAATTATTTTAACAATAAGTGAACAAGTAATTCAGTAAACAAACATTACAATCTCTCCTCTTACTAAGATGGGCTGATGCATTCGAAGGAGGGTGGGTTTTAATAAAAATATCAGATTGAAGTTAAAAGGTCAACATATATACAATACTAGGTGATGGGGCTCAACTTCAGTTTACCTTAGCTCTCAAATTTTTAAGATTATAGATAAGGGAAAAATAAAGGAATTTATTTGGGGTGGGTGGATCCTTTACTAGGAGTACCTGTTCAGTTTACCAATAGTTTATTCCGTTTTTATTAAATGGAATATGTTAGTGAATGTGAGAGCGAGCCTCCGAGAGACTAGGTGAACTGAAACCTGAGCTAACTGTGCTACTCAATAATTGTTTTATTAAATTTATTTATATACTCGATCGTGAAGCACGAGATATAATGATTGCAGCACCTCACAAATCCAGTGTTTAACACTATGACCCCACCACCCCTCCCGAATCGATGGCAACAGACTGTCGGGGAAAATTTAGATTAAGAATTAGTAAGTAAGTTAGTTTGTAAGTTTTCTTTTGTTGTGATCAAAAAGGTGAGCCCCGTCACCTTGTAGAGTCTTGTCAATGAAGCCAAGTACATTGTGTATCATTGTACTTGTATTGATTATATAACTTCTATGCCGATTCAGACCTAGAGTGTACCGATGGTACAGGACATATAAAATGTAGTATGCAAATAGATTCGCCTAAGAATCTATAGTAAATAAAAGTTTTGTCATTTTTTTTAAGGGGATTGAGGGGGGGGGAAGAGATATATAATGAGAGAAACATTTCTAATCAAACCTTATACATCACACAATTAAAAGTAGGACGAAACTTTCATGTGAAAAACGAAGACTTTTAAAAGTTTAAAATCTGAAAAAATGCAATTTTTAAATTTAATCGTAGTCATCGCACTCAGTATGATATTAAAATGTATATTGTTTTTGTAGCATTAAAACTTTTCCCATCATTATTATTTTTAGCATATCGTATCAACTAAGATTTTTCCCTCAACATGTTTATTATTAATATGGGTTGAGATTTGATCCCTTTTGGAATTTAAAAGAAAAACGCAGAAAGAAACACGAATCCCATATTGTTAATGAAAAAGTTATGAGAAAACTTAATATAATTGAAAAATAATTATATTTTCAAGTGTTTATTGATTAATGAAAGTTAATAATCTTTTTATCATGTCATCACACTCGCAAATATGAGAAGACATGATAAAAAGAGACATACCGACGCGCCGGCAAAAATGTAAGGATTTCTAATAATTATTAGCCAGAAAAGAAATATACTAGCAAAATAGATACTTGAAACCGAAACCTTCCCAATTACTCGTCGAGGGCTCTACCAAGTGAGCTATCTTGTACAAGCTCACTTTGGCTATGCTATCGGGAGTCAGTAGCCCTGTACCCTGCAGGCACAGAGGCAGACGACGGCTGGGACACAATATTATCACTAATATTATTTATCGAGAGTTAGTGTAATATTTAACGGTCCTTGGATTTAATATTTAAAGTCACAATTCGTGCTAACAGGCGAGAGCATTGAACTTGGACAATTATCCCTTATCTTTGTTATTATCTCATCTTTATTCTTGGTCAAACAGAAGCCATATTAGTCAGCTGTTGGGAGTGACTCACTGCCTCAAGAATCTCCCTCTCTTGTGCTCTCACACCGGTGGGCATTCGACCGTTAAAGCAACACGTAGATGTAACATCTTATTCTCTGACTCACAGTCGTTTTTATCATCTCATAAGTGTGCTCTTATTTTATATTTTTCGAGTACCCCTCCATGGCTACTACATGGTCCATAATTGAAATAATATTCATCTGAAGTACATATATATTAGTTTTATTTGACTGTGGTATATACAAACTATTACGAAGAATTAAAAAAAAAAAAGCAACACAAACAAAATGAGTTAAATAATAAGTGGATGAAATTAATGTCTCAGGAATGTTTTTTAAAATTTATAAAAGAAAATTAGCAATTTTTCCTGGAAGCATAACATGCTTTCACGTGTCAAACGACACCTCAGTCACCGCATACTCTCAGAATTCATTGCTGAATTTTTGTTTTTTTCTTACGTTCGACGAGGGATGGCCTAGTTAGACTGGCACCTGTCCTTATAAGGCCTTTGGTTCGAGTCTCGTGTCCAGAACTACTGTCAGGCTGAAAAGTTATCATCATTCATTTATGACTGAAACACAGACAAACAAAAATTCCTCATTGACACTTGTGTTCGAGACGTGCCCTAAAACAAAACAATATTTCTCAATTTCAATACAAACCTTAAGACATTTTCAAAAGTGCGTAATGAAATTTACTGGTGAAGTATTTACTATTCTTGAGTAATTTTTATTATTATGGTGTCCCTGCAAGTCTGTGAGTGTGATTCCAGGGGCAGTTATAGTTATTTAGTAGCTTTAAAAGAAAAAAAAAGAAAAGCTTTATTATGAAGTACAAGCAAAACACTGACATATACAAATATTATGAGATCAGAATTACAACATACTGGTTTCAAATGTCTATCAGCAAGTGAGGTGTCAACAAAATTATATGAATAGGACATATATATAACATATATAGCAGGTATGGGCAACCTTTGACATGTTATGGGCCAAACTTTAGTGTGCAAATACGTTCGCGGGCCGCGTTTAAAAGTAGTGCATTTTAAAGTAGTGTTCATAATTTTTAGCGATAGATATCAGTCAGCCATGAAATAATACGACAATGTTATTACAACACAATTTATTAAAATAACAAAATGAAATGAAAAAATAGGTACCTACAGCATTAAATTAAATCGTTAAATTTAGAATTGTTACAAACTACGAAAGTTAAATAGCGACACCGAAATCAATGAGACACTTGAGCTTGAATTTGGGAAACTAATTCATCGATGTTTGGATTAATTCCACTGGTACAAAGACGTAAAGAATTTTCCAAATTATCGTCAGTCAGCCTTGTACGATGTTTTGATTTATTAACTTTCATCAATGAAAAGAACTGTTCGCATTTATAAGTACTGCCAAACGCACAAATCAATCTTCTTGCAAATTTTCTAAGCTGCGGAAAATGGTCTTCTTCGAGGTATTTTTTGTAGAAATCGCACAACTCCACGTCTTCAAATTTAGATTTTAGGAGTGAGTTTTCTTGAATCTCGATCAACTCCATTTGCAAGTGTATTGGAGCATTTTGTACATTACTTTTTGTTGGAGTAGCAAATAAATTGAAACAGTCTTCCATGTGTTTGAAATCGCTAAATCTGATCGAAAATTGCTCCGACAGTAACTTGAGTTCTTCTTCAGCATATTGAGCGTAAGCAATATTTTCATACGCAGAGAGCGTGGTGAAATGGTAACTGTTACCAGACAGCATATGTGCCTCCCACAAGCGGATTTTGTTCTGAAACGCTTTCAAATGGCTGTACAAATCATTTACTAACTGTCCTTGTTTTTGAAGTTTCAAATTTAAATCATTCAAATGGCCTGTAAGGTCGACAAGAAATGCTAAGTCACATATCCATTTTGCGTCACTCAATTCAGATAGTGGTTTATCTTTTATTTGCATAAATTCTGCTATCTCATTTCTAAGCTCGTAAAACCGTTTCAGCATTTTCCCTTTGCTTAGCCATCTGACTTCACAATAATATGTTACGTCGTCATACTCGGCTGATATTTCATCCAAAAACGCCTTGAACTGACGATGGTTAAGCCCTCGGGATCGAATAAAATTGATGGTTTTTACTACCACATTCATAACATTCTGGAGTCGAATGGACTTAGAACACAAGTTCTGTTGGTGGATAATGCAATGAAGGACTATCAAACCATCTTTTTGCACATTTAATTCAGTTGCTTTTTCATTCAAAATTCCGATGAAACCTTTACGTAAGCCGACCATAGAAGGTGCACCATCTGTGCATACTCCAACTAATTTCGACCATGGCAAGCCAAAACTTGTGAATACCTTTTGAACTTCATTAAAAATGTCCTCTCCTGTAGTGGTTCCTTTTAGCGGCTGTAAAGCAAGCAATTCCTCAGTAATAGTGAATTCTTTATCAACACCTCGAATAAATATAGCCAGTTGAGCTATGTCAGACAAATCGGTGCTCTCGTCTAATGCTATGGAAAATGATTCAATACCAGTCATACGGCCAGTCAATGTTGTTTTTATATCATTAGCCATCATTTCTATACGTCGTACAACGGTTCGTCTTGACAAACTAATTTTTTCAAATTCATTTTTCTTTTCAGGACACAAAACACTGCAAACTTCTGACATACACTCCTTGATAAATTCTCCTTCGGCAAATGGTTTCAATGACTTTGCCAATTTTGAACTAACTATAAAACTAGCTTTCACAACATTATCAAGTTGTGTTCTTTGTCTATGAAATATTTGCTGCTGTTTTTCCAAATTTGCGGTAAGTTTCTGGATTTTGTCTTTTCTTATTTGTCCTGTCAGTGAGAGCAGCGTAGGATGCTTAGTTGAGTAATGCCTCTTTATATTGAATTCTTTCATCACCGAAATGGATTCATTACACATCAAACAAATAGGCTTACCATTGTGCAAGATAAAGAAGAATTCTTCAGTCCATTTTTCTTGAAACTGGCGACCCTCTGCATCTACTTTTCGTTTCCTTCCACCAGACATCATTTTCATTTACTTATCGTTCGATAAACTTAATAAGAAAATAGGTATAATTAGTAAGCACTCAAGATGCACACAAAGTCACAAAGCAAACTTATCACCACGGTAGCTCGAATAGGACTGAACTAAGTTCCGGCCATCCACCCGCTTATATAGGCAAAATGAAGGAATGATCTAGAATCGTCTAGTGTAGAACAATACAATTGCGAAGCAATAATCCTTTGTTGCGCCGCCAGTGTGGCGGCAAACATCAATGGCTTTGAACTTTGATGTTTGCCGCCTCACTCTTTGATGATCACCGCCACTCGGCTTGCTCGCTCACTTGATTCCATGAGTATGAGTAAGTAGTGTATTTTTTTTTTTTAAATTGGGTTTTTCAAAATGTCTCGCGGGCCGGATCAAATCTTACAGCGGGCCGGATCCGGCCCGCGGGCCGGCTGTTGCCCACATACGATATATAGGATATATATATGAATTAAAAGACATATATGAATAGGAAAAGGATAAGATTCTGGGAAGCAGGGAGGTCTGGGAAGGAAGCAGTTGCTTACTGGCTGGTATACAGTTCTCCTCAAGCCCCTTCTACTAGTTCACTGCGTAACAAAATGTTGACTGTGGTGTGATTGGGATTATTCCCGGTCAACACACCTTAAGTAATTTTTTTAAACCATTTTTATTCATATAACTGAAGTAACAACACAATGAATTCTTACCAGCTAGCAATATTACAATAAATAACTTAATTCTAACATAGTTTTCCTACATCCTAAGTAGCTTTTAACACTCTACACCTTATTTACAATTTTATCTTACGGCTAGTTAAACTACAATACAAAAAAAATCAGCATCTTATTTCATAAACTTTAATACTACCTACCTAGTTACATTATTATTATGCATTCCCATTTCAGGTTGTATTCCGTGTATACTCGCCACATTGGTCGTGTACCTTGTCCTACTCATCCGGACCTCAACCTTCTTGATCCGCTGTGGCAGTCATTGTCTTGCCTCTTCCTCGGGACACCAAACTCGGGAATCTTAATATAACCTCTATTTTATTACTATTTATCCCTAGTTACTAATTCAATTTTTATATATTTTCTTCCAATTTTCTACGTATTAACTATAACTAATTAATAATTAGTACAGTAGGCATAGTGTAAACGGATGCCATTCTTGCAAGATTGCTGAAAACAGCTGTAAATATACAATATATCTGTATTTAAAAGTTAAAATATTTATTATTACAGTTGTAATTATATTTTATCAGGGCTCTATGAGTCGGTGGCAGAGACAGGCACTGGGTGGCTGCCTAACCGGATTGACTTCTTTTTTGTCCGGTCTGTAGTTGTCCAATGTAGGACTCTCTTCTCGTGTCTACTTCTGTATGCTGTCTGGCTTGCATGTATGGCCGAGGCTGTACTTTCCTACTTTCAGGGGACCAGGTGTAGGTGAACCAACTGGATGTCTGAAGACTGAGTAAAAATTATTTCACACTTATCAGGACTTATTTAACTACTTACCTGTCTTAAGAAAATGAGGGGAGGGGGTGTATTCTTTGCTCTTCCCCTTTAAGATTAAAATGGACTGGGAATGCATTAATAAAACAGACGGTTTTGCTACGGCGATTTCAATCATAGCCCGCTAAAGTCACTACATATTATTTTTTATTTTTAAATTAAAAACTTCAGTGTAATAAAATTACAATCAGCCTTATTGGGCAATAAGTAATTGTGATAAATGTTTTCATTCAGACCATATCTACAAACATCTATAATTCATATGGTTGTCACCTCCCTCGCATGCAAAAGAGGAAGCGGAGTCTTGGGAAGTTCCCCCATAATTCTCCGTCAGCCGCGTCACCGATACGAGCAAGTGGGAGGCTGCCAAGCGCGTGAAAGCCGCAGACGGTCAGGACATGATTGGAGAAACTGGCCATTGCCAGTACTTCACTTTTTTATAGCAGGTCACGAGACCGCTGTCACTTAGGACTTCTAGGAGGATTATAGGGATGTTAGGGGTAGTGCTAGGGGATCAGGGGGGTTGGATAGGTTACTATGGAATTTCATGATCTTGGACAGGATGAGTTCCAGAATGTAAGTTATATTAAGACCGTTATGAAGGGCTTTGTTGCTGACGTAATTAGGAGCATTTACTATTGTTCTCAGGACGTTTGATTGAAAGGATTGGATACGCTTGATGTTCGACTTTTTGACCATAGCTCTGTTCTATCTTTAATCAGGGCATCCAGTTCTTCAATTTGATACGCTAATCAATATGATAAGTGGATATCTATTTTTAGTTACTTGTGATTTTACTTTTATCATATCTGTAGCACTCAAGGAAACTTTTATGTCAAAATATCTATGATCTACTTAAATCTATGATGAATTTAAGTTTGCCAAAATGCACTTGATGCAGTTGACACCTTCGCTGGCGGTACGTATTTCAATTCAGGGCATCGGTTTTGATTTGATATCGTATTCAACTTGACTCGATGGACATTTTTTTTTCTATTGCACAATAATTACTTAATACATGAACGACACTTTATTGTTTGTTATGGGTAGCTAGCACAAGGTATCAAATAGGAGTACTTCGTTAATCCGACGAATTCCAACTGAATTAAATAAAATAATATGTTGTAACTTACAATAATGTAAGTTCCTTATAAACCTTGTAAATAGAAGGTCTTGAGACAGTCGCTGGAGTCGACTTAACACTGTATTTTATTTATTAGTTAAACGACTTGTATAACTTACTTCTGGAAGCAAGTTATTTTCTAAGGCTTGTGCCTGTCAGATGAAAACTTCTCAGCCGAATCGAATCGAAAATTGTCGAATTCCATGGCCATTTTATCACCGCAAAGTTAGCAATAAAATGATCGTCTGAAATGATAGGTGAGCGTTTCAATTGGATTATCATTTGCTCATCGTGAGCTAGCAGAATCGGTCGCCTGGGGGCTCTGAGAATATTGACTACACGGGTAGGGGACGAGATGAAATAGTCTGAAGAGCTGAAGTCGGATTAGGGCTACTGTAGAATTAAGTTAATGTTAAGAACTCGATTTTAATGAAACTTTTATGAAATAATGAGTCTATCAAGAGGTTTAATTTGGTGCTGTACGCAACATGATTCACTTTTTTTATTTATTAATCACCTAATTAATGTTTTAGTTCACTTCGCAATTGCAAATAAAAGAAATCAATCAATAAAATAACTGAAATTATATTTTATGTGGCTGAAAAGAAATCATAAAAGTGTTTGGTTTGACAACCGATCCGTTACTAGTTACATAAATTAATTTTGGTACATCTATATTCCACAGTAGCCTTTCCAACCACCCTAATCCTGTAGCACAGTCATTGCACTGCGCCACTCATCCCTATAATCCTCCTCGGAGACTGAAACGGCAGTGGCCTCGTGACCTGCTATAAACGCGTGAGTCCTGGCAATGACCAGTTTCTCTAATCATGTCCTGAGCGTCTGTGGCTCTCGCGCTCTTGGTCAGCCTCCACTGGCTAGTATCCGGTGACGTGGCTGACGGAGGAGCGTGGGGGACTTCCCAAGACTCCGCTTTCTCTTCGCATGTGGATTTGGGAGGTCTCTGGGCTGTCTGTAAGTATTGTATGAATGAGCGAGTGAATGATGAACTGTTAATATGGTATGAATGAGAGCATTTATCTTAATTATTATTGTCTTATAAAAGGCAGATTGTAAATATAGCACAATAAAGAAGACATCATAGTTGGCTTATCCTTGCTATGAATGACAATGCAGGCGGGTTGCATTCACCCCGAATTTCCAGAAGCTTCCTAGAAGCTAACCTACAATAAAAATTAATTATTAACCATCTCCATGAATTATGGAACAGTTCCCATGCTAATGAGCCTTGAGATCTCTTGTCTCAACAGCAGTGTTTTTACGGCCATTTTTTCTTCTTCCGCAAATAGTTTGATGGGAAGTGACTGCGGTCATCTTATTGTATTGTATTTTATTGTATTGTATTTTTCACTAGTGGTGTCTAACCCCTGGAGTATTTTTTACAGATTGTAAGCCGTACGTGTAGCAAGTTAGGTGAAATGGTTACGCTGGAATATACATACGAGGTTGGTCTGAAAGGTTTCCGACCTAACAAAGCTTTTATTTTTTTTATTATCATCTTCATGTTGAGGTCGGAAACTTTTCAGATCACCTGTGTATGTAAATGTCAAGATTATATGTGTATCTGTAGTTTTCATGTAATTGTTTCTTTACGTTGTAAGATTCATGCAAATAAAATTATGGCAATTGCACCATTAAATGTCAAATCAACTCAATATCGACAGTACCCATTTCTTCGGTGACAAACCATGTATGCAGACCATTCCACCAAAAGGATCCGTTTCAACTTCATTTTTATTCATGTAAAGTACTTGAAAAATTATGAAAATAAATCGTGAATGTTCTACATTGATTGCATCCTTCATGAAACTCGAGAGTCAGCAGTTCATGATCATTGGAGATCGTCGGACAATCAGCTGTGTTCCCCTCAAGTGGTGACGTAATAGGATCCTTCCCTTCCTTCCACGTGCTTTAGGGTAGAGGTAAAGAGCTAATAGCCATTCTAGGTGAAGTGATGAACGAATCGTCTAGTAAACCCTAGGATTTTCCTGTTTACAATGGATCAATAATTTATTACAATTTCTGAAACTTGATAATACAGCTGATAAATTCATGAAAAGGGGACAATTATAATAGGTGTGGCCATAGAGCAGCTTGATGTCAAAATTGAAAATGTCACTTCTGGAAACTGTAAAAAGGACCATTTTGACTACTAAACAATATTTTGATACATAATAAAATCAACTTTATTATTCAAACTAAGGTCGCTATAGCAACCAGCTGAGAGTTACAATAAAAAACAATTTTTAGCCCTAATACCTCGCGATCAGGGTGAAATCAGTCCGGAACAACAAAATGACCTTTTTCGTGGAATTACCGACCCGTGGGGATTTATCTCGTTAGAACGATTAGTCGATTTACCGACTTAATCCAAGTAGCAACAGGTGTACGAGGAGGTGTGTCCATTACGAGACTATGATTCACCCTATTAAACTAAACAGTCAGACTAGCTTTTACTGCATACCTACCCAGTACCCTTGAACATGACTGAGCCCCATGATAAGCCGAGGCACTAAGACCTACAGTCGATTGTGGCTCTCCATTCGGTTCGGTAGTGTTTTCTATAGATTGGGGGAAAGATGAAAATTGTAAAAGTCAAACTACCATTCGAATTTAAATTCCGGAAGTATGGCTTCCAGAAGGCACGACTGTTAACCAGCGTTATTATAAGGAAATTTATATAAGGTTGAGAGAAAGAGTCATAAAACAACAACTGCCATTGTGGAGAAAATGTTTCATTATTCATAAGAACGATGCACCTTTTGTAAAGCACTGATTAACCGAAAATCTCATTACTGCACTTGAAAATCCGCCATATTCGCCCAATTTAGCACATTGCGACTCGTATCTTTTTGAAAAGTTTAAGGGACCCATTTTGAATATGAAAAAAGACTACAGCAATGAATTAGTGCACACGGGGACAGACTTTAAATTTACAATACCAATAAAGACAGGTGAGTTTTTCAATAAACATGGATAGACCAGGGCGTATATTTCCTTTTTTTCAATTATGTTATAGTTCGAGGTACCTTCACTGGTTTCTGTGGTTAGATAATTGCCTAGTCTGTAGGCTGGGGCTCTAATTTCGTTCTATAATATGACGGGTGGTTTCCGTTTTGGACCGGATTTGGCAAGAAATGCTGAAGTACATTCTTGCGCAAAACATCGCTTTATCGTTTGGTTGATATCAGATTTGGCACTTGTACTCTACGTTACACTAGAGAAAATCTCTCTAGAAAGAGGTCTCGCGTCTGTGGCTCTCGCGCTCTTGGTCAGCCTCCACTGGCTAGTATCCAGTGACGCGGCTGACGGAGGAGAGTGGGGGACTTCCCAAGACTCCGCTTTCACTTTGCGGTGGATTTGGGGGGTCTCTGGGCTGTCTGTAAATATTGTATGAATGAGCGAGTGAATGATGAACTGTAAATATTGTATGAATGATGAACTGTAAATATTGTATGAATGAGAGCATATATCTTAATTACTTATTGCCTTATAAAAGGCAGATTGTAATTAATGCACAATAAAGGAATTAACAATAGAAAGAGGTCTCTCGACCTAGAGAATTTATTCCTTCTGTCACTACCCACCCCCTTCAATTAATAAATAAAAGTCGGTGAGGTTGAAGAGGTTCCTGATCCAACTAGCTGACTGGTTGCTTTAATGTTTTTCTTAGTTTTTTTGCTAGCCATCCTCTTGTTCTCTAGTGTCACTCTTTCCACTGTGTGGCAAATATGCGGGATATTATAGTAGATACCTGAAACCATAAGTTTGGTAATATAGTAGACCTTGGCCCTGCTCAGAGAGATGGTGCGCAAGTTGAGTGAAGCCGTGTACCGTTTAGCGTAGACACGGGACATCAGCCACGCAAGGCTTTAGCCAAGAAGCCGAATATTCACAGAAGGAATTGACGAGGGCATTACTAAAAACTTTTATCAAGCTAATTGAACTCTTCACGTTGACTTTAAACGAAGTCATTAGCCCACGTCTAATTTAATAAATCTATTTCTATTAATGATTATTCGACCAGTCAACTCAGTTGGCACGTTCGCTGTTGTGCTCCGTCCATCCATACAATTCTAAGAGATTAAAGCTAAAGTAATACACATTGAAACATGTCTGTGCCCGGTGTTATGAGCGTCTGTGGCTTTCCCTCGGCTTTAATTATTAACATTACTCTAAGGAACCCCAGAAGTCCGACTATTTCTGTGATTTCGTAATATATTCACATAAAGACATATTCCACCCCCCTGTAATTCAACTGGCTATCGTTACGTGGTAATAAGTTTCCTCGAATCCCTAGCTTGGGAACCGACCCAACATGTTTACAATAAATAATAAATAGTTATCCTTAGGTTCGGAACTCATTGAGGATTGTATAATATAATAGCCATTGCTGCTAGACACCTATGGATAGTCTAGACAGGAAACCGCCGGAGATAACAGTATCTGCCGGAAGTGAGCAGGTATAGTCCCCTGCTACACCTGTACGGCTTAGTCACCTGATATGGGCCATAGATATAGGAGGCAGCTGTTCTTTCCTCTGCAAAAATAATATTTCCTTCTGCCAGGCAAAATAAAAAATCATGGCTCCCCGAAGGATACGTTTTTCTCTTTTCATAAAAGGCTTCCTTGCTCCTTTAAGAGATCCTCCAATGAAGACTTTCGAATCATTGGGTTTTCAAAACCTGAACCGAAAACAGTTTTTACCAGTCTGCTTTGGTTTTAATTTCTGTACATCCGCTATTTTATTTGTAAGTCCCACTGGCAAGCCTCGAGAAATACGGTATCTCCATAAAATATGATTAAGGGTCAACAAATATATTTTGGGCGTGGTATCAAATTAAAGATTTTGACTTGCCTCCTGTTCAATAAATCAATAAACAATTTGTGTTGTCTCTTTTTGAACTATAATTAACACCCTGTTCGCAACTTTCTCTCAACCCATGAATTTTTATTTAAATTTTCAATAGGAGTTCCATTTATTTGATATAAAACAACTTTATTATGATGAAATTACAATCTGCCTTAATACTTAATAGGCAATAAATAATTGAAATAAATGTTTTCATTCATACCATATTTACAATTCATCATTCACTCGCACATTCATACAATATTTACAAACAGCCCAGGGGCCCCCCAAGTCCACATGGTTGTCTATTTATTTAACGCTCTAATGAAAAGGAAAGAAAAATTAAGGGTCATATACTTTGTAAGGTATTTTGAGTAAAATTATTAGTAAAGTTATTTTGCATATATTTCATATTTCAGAGAAATTACGTGTTTTTGAATTTTTTCTTAAATATTCTTCATATTTGGTTATATATTTCTTTTGGAGTTATACATGCTGTTTTTTAAATTAAAATTAATTCGGTGCATTCAATTGAAAGATGATAATTTTGGAAAAATAATAAAATGCGTTTCGGATTCTTATTTTTTTTTTTTTAGTAACTAGACTGAGAAACGTTTCCTTTTCTAAATTTACGGAATCCCTCACCTCCATAATCATAATTTTTATTCATCTTTATGTTCAATTCAAGCTGTGATTTTATACAACAGGAGGAAATTTTATATTGTTCGTTCCGTGATAAATTTTAAAGGGAGCTTTACCATCAGTATATTGTTCAACTCCGGCCGAGAATGTAGAATATTTCTCAAATTACATATCGTTTATATATTTGTGTGGGTATAATTATGAAACGAAATCGAAATTTATTTTTGAATACAAGTAAATGTTACTTGCTAAATAAGCGAAATAGTTTTAATAGTAATACAAATTCACTAATCTTTTATTCCTTTTTTTGAACATACCATTCTCCATTCTAGAATGACAATAAGTGACAATGATTTCAATAAATGTAAAACACATTGCTGTAGCTATGATTTAATAACACTTTATAAGATTTATGCACGAAATTAAAGTAATTTCACAAAGTGCATAAAAGTAATAACATCATTCGCGTGTAGGATTTGAAACTAGTGAGCATCATGACCGAGGGTACAAAGATCGTATCGACGAACCTGTCTTTACCTGCAGCTCAGCTGTTACATTACTTCGCAATACTTCAGGAACTGTTTATAATTTTCCTGTAATATTATTGGCATTAATGTATGTATTAATTACTTTTATCACTAATCAAGAAATACAATCATTATCCCTAAAACAGGGCCGATTTGTAGGAACGCTGTCTTGACCTATGCTTGCCACTTTAACTGGTAGTCACAAGATGGGGCACATGGTTAGATGCAGCTGAATACTATTGCGAGAGCTTCGATTCAATAAAAGACGTTTTGCCAAAACTTCATTTTGATTGCGCTACGGCTATCAGTCAAGAAAGGCAAATCATTCATTGATAAACCTATCTTCATGAACCACCTTGGGCACATTTCGCTAAACGGCGTTCCTTACAATAGCCAAATTAGAGAGTCATACTCAGAACATACTGCTCATTTCAGATGTGTACTGAAGAATGGAAGTTACAGACAATCTGGAAGTCGATTTGTCACCAATGAGAATCGTTTTCAAACTAATGACGGCCATTGGTCGTTATAAATCTAACCTAAGGCGTGATCAGTGCCGCGTGTTTTCTTTGAAAACGCATGCAGTGAGTACAGCTTTGGTTCTGTTTTTCTTTATTTTTTTATCTGTTTTTACTCATATTGTATATTACTCTTTTATTAAATAAGAATTATTAATAAAATTTTAAATATTTGGTGCAATTGTTTCATTACAGGATATCATTTAAGCTGTAAGCTGTAATGGAGCTTGTACAAGGCTGAAATAGTGCTTCGGAGTTTAGCTATATGGCCCATATAATAAAATATGTTATATAACGTTGTAATTTTAACCCCTGAATCGACCGGTGGACAATTCCGAAGTAAAATTGCTTTCAAAATGTACAACAGAAAACAGCCCTTCTGTTTCCTTTCATGAAATTCTGATAACCTGACTTTGAACCATTGTTCAGTTCACTCTAAAACTAGGTGCAAACACAATTGCCGAACACAAATCGTAATCAATTGTGTTTCGCAAACTAATCGGTGATTGCTGGTTATGAGATTAACATTTAATAAAACCGTATAAGCATGACTAATAATAATTAATTCTTGATGAAAAAATAGTTTCCTGTCATTTTAAGTAGAGTATCGAATTAAATATGCCGACACCCTGATTGATAATGTGTAATATTTGTCAGGACTTTAGTGGACTACAAAAAGTCCTATTACAACTTTCATTAGTTGCTTGTAAAGTCGATAATTCAAAACTTTAACCGTCGAAAATTGCTCAAAGATGCCAAGGACTTAACCTCCATTCCATATGTTACCGCTGGTGGTTGGTGGAACTTTGTGATAGTTTTACTATTTGCTATCGTAGCGATAGTATTTCCTCTGGGATACATTGAGGTTTGTCCGCCTGTAGGACCGTTGAGCTGGTCGGAGGACGACACTCTCACAGGGGCTATCCTTCGCTACATAAAAGGGCCTTTCACATTCTAAGGACCTCTTTGTCTGGACGAGATGCCTCGTTCATTTTTAAATCCTCGGCTCTTCTGGCAATATTAGCTCTGTGTAGCGGCAACCACTCCCATTGCGTATCTATTTCTTACATCTAGCCAGCGCATCAGGCGGACAAAAAATGCCTCCACTAGCATTGCAACAACTAACCGTTCAGAGTTTCTAATTTCACTCAGAACTTAACTATGTTCTAACACTTTATGAATAAAAATAACTCACAATAGTAGCATAGTTCACATTCATACATTGAAATTTCTTTATTGTGCTAAAATTACAATCTGCCTTCTTGGACAATAAGTAATTGTGATAATAATCTCATTTATACCATGTATACAATTTTCATTCACTTGCTCGTTCATACAGTATTTACCAACAGCCCAGAGACCTCCTAAATCCACATGTTTGTCACCTCCCTGAAATGCGAAAAATGAAGCGGAGTTTTGGGAAGTCCCCCACGCTCCTCCATGAGCTACGTCACTGGATCCGAGCTAGTGGAGACTGACAAAGTACGTGAGAGCCACTTACGCTCAGGACATGATTGGAGAAAATAGCCATTGCCAGGACTCCCACTGTTACGCATTTATAGCAGGCACGAGGCCACTGCCGTTTCAGTCTCCGAGGAGGATTATAGGGATGAATGGTGCAGTGCAATGGCCGAGTTAGGGGATTAGGGTGGTTGGATAGGTTACTACGGAATTTCATGAACTTGAAAGGGATGAGTTCAAGAATCTAAGGTATATTAAGGGTTTTGTTGCTGACGTAATAAGGGGCATTTACAATTGTTCTCTGGAATTTGGATACGCTTGATGATAGTTTACATTATATACTATTAATATATAGTGGTGAATGGGCAAGGGGTATAAAGACACGTATAAAATGGGTTAGGTGTTGTTGAATGACCTCTATATAGACAAAATGATTCAATCTATCTGAAATTATATAGTTATATTTCATAGTGGCTCTACTCTCTATGATCATTAGTTTTCTCTTAGAATATTATTACTATGATTAAAATGTGGGCGATTTCGATAAGTAAGACATTTCTGCAGCCCTGGCTCTCTGAATCTGTCCAATAGTTTTGATTTTATTATATTATATACGGCTACATTTTATTCGAAATCAAAACCCTCCGAAAAGAGTGCAAACTCTGAAGAAAAAGAAATACGATTGAACAGAGCATTTATTAATGACATGATGTTTCCATGATTTCCCCCTCATCAATGATTGAGTCACTAGTCCTGCTTCGTCTTTATTCGATGAGATATGACTAAGCGATGATGTGGCATGTCTAGCTCTCGTGTGTCATTTAAAGACGTTATTGAGAACGATTACTGGTGAACAAGATTACAAATAATATAAAAATCACTAGTCCCTACAACTATAACAACCTCATTGTTCTTCAGAGTAGCTTTTCCTTAACCCATATTAAAATAATCCTAGGGTGATCATGCGATTGTACCCGGGTATTTTGTAGTTCGGTCACCACTAGACTGCGACGAATAGACTTAAGGGACGTACACTGAGCTTGGAGAATACCTTAACGAATGACGTCAAAGGAAACGCAGGCAATGTTTGAGAATAGGACATACTATGCACACCCCTATCTATCTCCTTCTCAGTCTTGACGGACCAACCTGCGAGGAGTTCGATAAAGCACCATTGACCGGTCATCAAATAATCAAGACCGAGTTCCGTAAATTCCTAACTACTTGACATAGAACTAGGCTGAACTTAAACGAATTGGCTTCTACCAACAGATTTAAAGGCACAATGTCGTCGCTACTGAAGTCATCGTCACTGATGTGAAGTTCTGTCTATGTATACACACATATATATATAAACAAAAGCCACGCTAATATTAGGCAAAGAAATGTTTCTCCTCCTTTTACTTGCTCTGGAAGTATTCAATCCTACAAGAGGACCCCAGCGGTAAGAGGCCAGTGGCTGGCTGCCCTCGCGTGAACTTAATTAATGTGCATCTGGTAATTGTGAATGGGCTGCGTGCATACCCGCACAATGGATGCTCTTCGTACGGAATCAACTACAGTCTTTTTTCTTTTACTATTTTAAACAGTGTTTATTTCAGGCGTTCTGTGCCTTTTTCAATTTTACTTCAGCGATAATCGTTAATCCCACAGGAACAAGCAGAAAAAGTCGATACTGATAAAAGGGTTTTACGAATAAATAGAAATTACCCTCTTCACGGGCCAGAAAACACCCACCTACATTTCCATATTTTATCAATAAATCTTCGGCGTCAGTTCAGAGAGAGAGGACTGAGTCAAGATGCCGTCACGTGATAAAAGAAGGGGAGCGGGTGTAGTACCTACCTGCTACCTCTGCACCTCTCTTTCTTAGCCTTGCTATGTTTTAATTCGGCGTTCTCAGTGGGTTTTCTGGCCCTGTCTCGTTGAAACGAGCACATCATTGGTATGGATCCTTCCATGCAGACGACGATTATAGAGGCCCTACAAAAGATACCTAGTAGCCACTCCCCCAGCGGTCTAGTCTGCCTCTCTCCGGTTCACACGCCGTTGGGATCCGAACGGTTTTCGCCAATCCTAGATACCGACCGAATGTGAACTCATGCTCATTCCAAGACCAGGTAAACTACCTATACTACCTAGCCTGTACCTCTTCTCCTGAACATAGTGCATTGTCGGGGCACACCTTCTTATGGATCAATAAACAAATTCGAAGCTGCCCGCCAACTAGGCCGCCAGCAAAGGTCAAAGATCAGAGGTTTATTCATTTATCTCTTTCTATCGTCCACTAGGTAGTGGCTGTGGTCGACGAGGCCATGCCTATTAGAATTGGCGTACATTTTCTAGACAAGTACTGTATATGTCAGTTTTGCTCATAAATCTGAATTAAAGCTATATTAAGTTTTTGTTTAAAGACATTTTTTGCGAGACCTGGTGACCGGTACAGTCTGTCTAAAACTCACAAAACATAAACTTATCTTCTAGTAATAAATAATAAAAAATAATGGAGACCTCCGCCTTCTTGGTCCGGTTCTGGAGGCGGTGGCAGTGCCTTCTGGTCCGAAACGGAAGTGGACAAGGTGCAGTGGTCGGATACAGGTAGCAGAGAATAATATCCGCGAATCTGGAAAGCCGTACTTTCATTCCGTTTAGTATTTCTTATTTGGACCATTTGTTTCAAGCTACACTTTAAAACTCTGGCTCTTACTGTAATTTTTTAAACCCAGATTATTTTATTTATGTAGTTAGTATCTATGTATATATTAATTGTATTATAGTTTTGATATTATTGTTTACAAGGTTTTCCTCATAGCGAGTCGGCCTTATATAATAGCTACAAGTGTTTGTATTATTTTTTTACTTATATTATTTTTTCTGTTACAGGTACGTTATTCTCATTATTCCCAGGCAGAGGTACGTTGACGTATGTATCACTTTTGTGATATTATTGTCTTCCATTATTCATGTGTAAGTTTTATATTTATATACTATGAGTTCATTGTTAGAGGTGAATATAAGAGTAGAAGAATTTAAATATCGGTTTTGTTGATGAATGAGATCGTTGGGTTTTCATCCAATGTATTAATTGAGGACGTTTCGACTTACTATGTTTTTCTCCATCCAAGTGTTGATGACTAGAAAAGGCCAGAAACATTACAAAAATATAACCTACTCTCTCTGTCTGTCGTTACGATTGGTTCTGGGCCGCGTCAGATGTAGAAAAATTCAAGTAGGAGTTGTAGGACTAGTCCGTTTTCTGCCCTCATGTCCTGAGCGTCTGCGGCTCTCGGGCCTTCACTGATCATGAGTAGCGGCGATAGGGCTGAAGGAGTAGTCTAGCGGATCTCCTCATGAAGGCAGATTGTAATTTTCCAATAAAGATAAACAAGAGGTGTAAATATTCTAAACATGGATATTTTATAAGAATATTTGCATACGTATTATGTATAATTATACAGCATTTTTAAATATTATATTATGCTACTGCAAACAGTCGGTAAGTGAAGTCTACATGTCCATGCTAGTCAATCACAGATTCCAGTCAGAGGCAGCTGTACCGTTATGTCCTTCTGAAGCCAGTCCTTCCTTACATACTACTGTTAACTGGGGCCATAGTCCCATTTAGCTACTTATGATACTCAACTGTTATCGCTGCTGCTTAGTCCTCGTGCGAGTTTGATCGCATTTGCTAGGTCTCCCTTCGAGGCCGGGTGGACTTTCTCAACTAGGTCCGTCTTACCCAGAGGTAAAACAACAGCTAAGCTTTAATCTTTACCATGAAACAAGTAACGGTAAACAAGGAGTGGGAGGTATATTAAGAAATGATTCACTCAATCTGAATGCCATTCCATACACTATGGATGGAAGCTGATTTGATTTTAGTTAATATGCAATATAGGGAAGTCCAGCTTTCCTTTGCACGGAGCTTTGCCAGAAACATGAGCACAGTATTCTTTCAGATAGTTTTGTGTGCCCCCCCCCTTTCTTCTTCTTCCCCCGAAACCAAAGGCCCTTTAATAATGTTAGCCGTGAATATATAAATGTAAATGAACGGAAGATTTTCTCGGGATATTGGCTTAATTTATGAAAGTTAGATATAAGACTTCGATTTAATTAATTAATGGACTTGGTGACGCGGAAGATGGAGGTCAGTGGGGAACTTCCCTAGACTCCGCTTCCTCTTTCGCATGCGAGGGAGGTGACAACCGTGGGGATTTAGGAGGTCTCTGGGGTGTTTGTAAATACTGTGTTAATGAAGTCGCATTTCAAAATAAATCAGAATCATAAAAAATTAACCAGAATTTAAAAGATGCGTGAATGAAATGTTCCTTCCATTGAGCAATTCTTGTACTCTCAGAATGATGACAATTTCCCAAAATGCAATAATTACAAAAGTTAGGAAATCACACTAAATTTACATTCATAAGAAAGTCAAAAATGTTTTATTACAATAGTATACCATAGCTTGTATGCACAAGCTAAAATTAACGATAATCACAATATATTTTCTAAAGTATTGATACTTAAATAGTAACGAGTACATATGAATATTTTCACTTTGGGTTATTCGTTGAGCCAAAATATTCTTTTATTAAAATATATGATTTAAAAGTTATGTTTCGTCTGATGACACATCATCAGGACTGTAACTAACTTTAATTCTTACACAGAATAATGCATTATGTATATGGCTATTTTTTATGTGTTCCAAATATCAAATGAGCCATCCCTTTAAAATTTCATATTCCCAGCTGCTTCGTAAAAAGCTTGATACCCTAAAAATATGGTTAGGTGACATCAATATGCATCGTATAGTATAATAGTATAACATAATTGTTGAGGACATATACACACATATGGACACGGCCTCGAGCATGTATGCCGGACGTCAATTACTCCATGATTTCTGCCAATTGTGTTCAATGGCTAAATATAACCTTGTCGATTGTTAATAACAGTATTGCAAGTAGTCAGTCAAAGTGAGTACTCTGTCAGAGATCACGTCATCAGTTTCTAGTTCTTACCTTTGTCTACTGAGCCTAGTGAAGGAAAATGAATATCATATATTATTATTCATATAGGAAATATTGTTAATTTGTAATTACGTGTTTAATCGTACATTATAAAAACAAATTTATCGTGCAAGCACTGGAATTGTAGTAGAGGTGCTTTCGACTGAAGCTCACATGCAAAATTTGTAATATTAGGGTTGGACAAGGACTAACACCTGAAATAAAACCTTTATTAGGGGTTCGTCTGCCCGTATGTTAAGTGATAGTGGTTGTCGTGTAATAATATTTCCATTACACTTCAAAATATGCTGATGAGGATTTGTAAACACAAAATTAAAGGAGCGTGAAAAACGTTGGGCTACTCTAAATTTTAACCTCTCGGGGTAACAAGGGACCCTCCAGCCCACAGTGCGTTATCTATCTAGTTGTGTTGCCCCGAATGGATAAGGTTGGCGTTGCCTTGTAGACTTTACATTAACTAGTTTTTTAGTTGATGCAACTATGACTGTATGACGACAGTAGGAGAATAATGAAAAATGATACTTTTCAATATAAAACATATGTTTATTTCAAACGAGAAAATATGTGAGTAAAAAAAGTGTGAATCAAAGCCAGCCAAATACGCCTAAACCATTTGGTATTTGGCAGAGCAAGGATGCCTTTAAACTCTCTCTTTAAAGAAGTGTATTCTCTCCTCTGCTCACCATGAGCGACCAGTTCGATGAAGGCTCGGCGGTACCGTCCTTTGTAACTTTGAAGGACGACGAGTTCTTAATACAACTGGACGTGAAGAAGTTCAGACCCTCGGAGCTCAAGATCCATGTGGCTGGTGGCTTCCTCGTCATCGAGGGCCGGCACGAGGAGAGGGAGGAAAATGACTACTTTGTCGAGAGGCAGTTCATCAGGAGGTACCGACTCCCCGAAACCGTGGAGGATTCAGCTTTCGAGTCCAGCGTGTCTGCGGAAGGCTTGCTCTCAATCTGGGCCAAAAAGAGGGGCAACCATATCGATGAAAGGGTAAGAGATTATTTAGGGATAAAGCCCCAGGATGGGGAGATGGTCCTGGCTTCAGACGAATCCATAGAAGCTGAACTGAACTGAGGCTCAGATGGCTAAATAAAGGATTTGGTGTACTAGTTTGTTGTTGGAGTATTATGCATTTAGTCTGTACGGTGTATTATCATTTTCGTACTTGGCCTAGGTGCCCGCTTAATTGTGTATCTGTGTACGTTTCGATCCCTCGACAAAAAATAAAAATGCAAATCCGTACACCATATCTTCACTCAAAGTCCAAAAGGGTCGTATGTCGAAAATTCTATATTTATATATGCATATATATATATATATTGCTAAATGTGGCATTTAAATCTAAATTTTGTCATTTCCACTTGGTGGTAAAATGTCTTGTGTCATCAACGTTCCATTCAATAGTTTATGCTGAACTGATAGTAGGTATTGTTCATCCAATGGAAATCTCTGGTTATTAAGGCTATCAGCCACTTAATGATAATTTATTAATTAATTTAATAATGTGCTGTTTCTAGAAACAATCTAAAAAAAAAATGTTTGAGATTTGCTTCACAGATTTCTGAACCGTGTCTTAACCTTGTTAGGTTTACTGTGTTTAATTGTGCTAGAGCCACATATATTTTAATTGTTGGTATTGGTACTGTTAATGGGTGTATTACGTCAGCTGCTGTTTTCTGAAATACAGAATTCGTAGGTAACACGGGTCCAATATCATGTAGCTCAGGTTTTTTTTGTATGTTTATTTTGACTTTGTACTTGGTTCTTTTATTTGAGGGCGTCCGTTCCAATAAAATATAATAAAATGATAAACTCTAAAGGGGACTTCGTTATTAGGGAGATCTCACATATGTTAACATAACCACCCGTTGATATTCACATTTAATGCGTGTTTACTCTCGATAATGCTCTACAAATATAGAGCGACCATTATTTACATGTACACTGTACGGCCTGTAAGCATCATCACCGCTTGTATTGGCTCAAAGTGTTTTTAAAAGGTCTTCCAACCAACTAGTTAAAACAATGTAATGTAGTACGGGTGTAGCTTCCCTACATAATATCACCATCTGTTCACAAAATAACCATAAGCTGGTGGGGGGGGGGGGTACAATGGACTAATACGCTCTTAGGTGGGTTGTGATTGTGTCGATTGTTCCGTGAAGATGGGCCACTTGTCTTCCGACTATTGCCCCATTGTTCCTCCTGTCCGATGAAGGACAGTTCTTCAACATTGATAAATAATCATCGACGCTTATAACATCAAAGAATGAACTTTATTATGTACGTTACAATTACATAAATTATATTAGTCCATCCTAGGGCCATTGGCCTAGTGATTTGCTGCAACAGATTTTTTACGTCAATAATAAACTAACTCGTATATTTATTAATATGTAGATACAAGCAGGAATTAAGCCTTTAAGAATGTTAAAAAAACTATATAAAGATTTATAGGCAGAGTTCAAGCAGGGGAACCCCCGTCTCAGCGTTTCTTTAAAATAAAAACAAGTTGATGTGATGCATCACTCAATAGAGGATTTCGTTGTGGCTAAAAATAAAACCGACCAATAATGACAGTTTTAATGACTTATGTTATTAAAGTTGAATTTAATATTTTTAAAATTACATTTGATCAATTATTAATCATTATTTTCCATTCCACAGCTATATTTTAATATTTCCGGGGCTTCATGTTACTTCCTAGCAATTTTCCCTACGGCCTGTACTTCAGGTAAAATCAAGCTTGCCTTGATTAAACTCTGTTGAACAGTTGTTTTAGGCTCATTTGACAACACCTCACTTAACAGCCTATAAATTATGCCATCTCTTGTAAGTTGTTTTCAACTCTTTACTTTGGTGATCGTTAATTCTAGAACAGTCCTTCATGACGAACTATGATGAAGTAGAGATTGTCACTTTAGTGCTTAGCAATAAATATGAACATATTTGGTAATTTGAGGAGAGCGGTGGAGCGAGAGTGAGGTGGGCACAGAGCAGTTCAGGATCGGAAAGTCTTTCTCCCCATTTGCACTTGCTCCGCCGTACATGGTCTCAAAAGTACAGCCCTCTCAGTCTTAAGTACAGGCTTCCCTACTGCCTATGCCTGCCCCTTGCTCTTCGTCCTCTAGGGTCACCGTCGAGGGACTTTCTTCATAGATCCTCTGGATTTAGCGGTATCGGGTCTCGATTGAAAGTAGGCCCTCTCCCCTGAGCCAGGTTGTATTCGAGGTCATGACAACCTATGCTAATGGAATTTATTCCCCAGAGACTCTCCCAAGTTTTTTCCCTCGACGTTCCGCTTTGTCTGCTTCGTTATAAATTCAGTAGTTTCGATCAAAAATTTTCTTTATTTTTTATAACCGTCAATTTAGGGGAAGAACGGTACCTGTTTATTAGATCATTGGAGGCGTTGCCTCGCCAACTTCATTTGCTTGTAAATACAAATTAATATTGTTTGTATCACTTAAATATGATAACTATATATTCTACCTTTAACTTCTCATTAGATCGTTTTTACAACTTCGCATCAAAGTAGACCTATTTGATTAAATTATGGCATTATTTATATCTTAAAGCTAAACAATTTAATTCTGAACTTAAAAATATAAAGATATAATCAGAGATTTGGTTTGAAAGTACTAGTTAGTAACTTCCACGATAAAACTTCCGGTTTAAGGTAATGTAAACTCAACACGAGCTAGAGATAATTATTCAACAAAGCCACTCCACTTTAAAACCTCTTCGCTCCATCGGTCGGTTTGCATTCATTGACTACGAGTGTTTAATTTATTTAACTTAAACGAAATTTGATAACACAAATTTTTTTAACAAAAAACACATAAGGCAAAAAAAACATTATTTTAAGAATTGTATTTTGGTAAAAGTTGAACAGAAAATCACACAAAACGTACACCCTAATCTTGTTGCCAATCGGGAGAAATTAAAACGCCAATCATGTCCCTTCCGGCTGTTGCCATCTATATGTGTGGAATATGCGATTGTGAAAGACCAATACACAATCAAGCTGTAGCTAGACAAGATAAATTGCGGTCCCAGGGCAAGATGAGACCTGCCGGAGGCCCAAGTCATGTCAATGGGCCACTTCTTGTTCTCTTGAAACGTCGAGAAGAGTGGGCATGTCCCTGCCCTAGCTATCCTTGTAGAGTAAACCCCATTTACCGCTGTACAGTGGAAGAAGAATAAAAGGAAGGAGCGTTGGCTGAAGGAACAATACACTGCGGTCGGACTAACGATGGCTGTACAATGCCTTGCTCCACTGTCCAACCGGCACCAGCGCTATAATAGCCCTAACAAGGCCTGCTAGCTCTAATGATGGCACCACTTTCTCTCCACCGATGGACATTGGTGAGGTGCAGCACCGGCCAACGGGTCATTACCGATTGATCCGCTTGATGTAGGCAAGGCCTTTGACAGAGAAAGGTGGCATGGTAGAAGCTACTTATGTAGAAACAGAGCTATAACACAAAACCAATGCCACGTCCATGGTATGCATGATGTTAGAACTAACGGCTGCATTTTGCCGACCGCACAAAGTTCAATTTAGTCAACCTGCCCGAGCCTGCTGCCCCACTAAATACTGTTAAAGCCCATCATTGCTACTGAATAGCAAACATTTACGAAATATTGGTAATTTTTTATTGTGTTGTAAAGATTTAATTAAATTGGTGATTATTTATGTTAACATTTTAAATTAATTCCCCTGACACAATGAGCGGCGTTACTTTAAAATTCCCATTTGAGAATAAATTAAACCTTTGTAGAATGAACATTATAATACATAATACAAACTTATTAACGAGTTTATATTTTTTAATTAACGTCATTTTACTTAATTGCAACGTTTCGAACTACATTAGTGTTCTTCAAAAAGTATCCACACACAAGCACAATTAATATTTTGACGATTAGTAGATCTGCATCATGTTTTCTTGCGACTATCTATCTTCAGTAAATTTTTGATGTTTGAAGGATGCCGTTTCAATGGTAAAATTAAATGGTCTTGTATATTGTCGTTCCATGTCTTAAAATGTTCCATGTCGGCGTTAATATCTGACTCCATTTTATTGATAGGGATGTGTCCCGACAATACACTGTGTTCAGGAGAAGATTTTCAGAGGTTTCATAAAGAATAAGACCAGTTTTCAGAGTTCGGGCGGGAGATCGGCAGCGTAACAGGTCAAGGCGCCAGAGGGTCTGCAAGGCGGCTGAGAAATAGGGTGACGGGCTCAGCGGCGCTGAAGAGAGAGTAGACTGATGAGGAGTCTAAGTGTCTGCCTTCCAGGGCCAAGCGGCCTAGCGTAAAGCGACCGAGTAGTGCGGCTGAGGAGATGAAGAGACTGGGAAAGAGTGGCTCTATAGGGAGAAACCCGCTGATTTAAATATTGTTTCCCCTTCCTTGTGGAAGGCAGAGTCGGCTGAAAGGGGTATGTTTTATGATGCCCAGGTGGCCAATCCCCCTTAAGTTTATGACTGTTGGTCTAAAAGGGTGTGTTTTATAGCTGCTAGGGACTCACCTACTTAGGTTACTAGTACCTGACCGCCGGAAGGTGACCAAAGGTCTACCGGTTCCGTTTTATGAGGGGGCAGGTGGCTTACCCTCAGGTTTATTGCAGACGACCTTCGACTCTCTGTGCCTTGTTATACGACTTCCGATCTCTCCATGATTTATTACCAGAAAAGGCTCTTACCATGTTTTACATCTAATTACAATACATTATATATGCACCAGAGTATAGGGTGATTTAACACTTATGTAGTTAGGGTCACTACATATGTAATAATTTTAATACAATAAATAAATATAATCAAAACGTATCACGAAACAGAAGATCTATTAAGTTGGTAATGGTATTTCTGTGAAGACGAATCTTTACGAATCTACAACTTTACCATTGATTGAGGTTCTATCTTTTGTTAATATTAAGTATGAATAGTACAATAATCCATGGTAAAGATCTAATCATTTTTAAAGGTATTTTATAATTGACCTAATTATTCTATTGTGTGTTTTTGTAGTCAGTGTTTTCTTTTTTTTTAACTTTCTCTGGGAAAGAATGATTTTTCCCCCATCCAATGTCTGAGAAAGTTGAAATTTTGTATACTCTTTACCTGTATCTATCTTGTTTTTTTAAATTAATTATTCATTCAATTAATTAAAACTTTTTAATAAAAATCAATAAAAAAGCTAATGGAAAAAATGAGAAATAAAAGGCTATTCGCTAATTTATCCGGTGGGTTTATTTTATTTATAATTTTTTTAAATCCTAATAATTGATATCATCGTTATTAATTTGCAAAGTCCTACATATAAATATTTAGTGTTCGGGAATAAGTATACAAGCAGCTGACTCTACCGGCACCGACAGGTAGGCAAAGTTGGACTTTGTACATTCGGCCAGTCTTATCATAGCATCTATGTTTGATTTCTACGGGCAACTTATCATATGTTTATAAGTGACTGTTTTTGTGCCGTATTTCACATATAATGACGACTATGAAGGTAGTGCTGAAGTCGATATGCCGGGTTATGGTTGGTGCTGTGGTACAATGGTACAGGATGGATATAGTCGAAATGTAAGTATATCATGTAAATATTTAATATGGAAACTATTGTTTAGCTGTACTGCGACTAACAAGCAATTTAGAGTAAGCACTCCTACTATAATGGCCGAGTCCTCATATTTAGGATATGGTATCAAATTAAACATTTCAACAGTTTAATTAACAGTATATAATTTGTTTGATAAATAAATAACTTCCAATAACTATGTGTTATGAACATTTGTTTAACATGTTATTCCTTGCGCGCTAATTCCATTTTATGGTGCTAAAATAATAGATGTGCCGTAAAAAAAACAATTAAGAGTCGTGACTAAATTTATTACTTATAAAATTAATATAGTCCATCAATAATATTACTTTATAAAATTAATATAGTCCATCAATAATATTACTTTATTAAGTTAAGTAGGGCGTGGAATTAAAGTTCTTAATGTCCTGATTAATAATAAGTATACACTGTGTATTGGTACTTCAGTGGACTATAATTATCGTTATATAATTAGTATAACTAAAAAACATAGCTTTAAATCTTAAGGGTCAGTGATCAAGGTGTATTATGTCAGAATGGTTAAAATAGTTTTTGCAACCGTAACGAATGTGCGATGCAACACACTTCACTTATTTTCAATTATTAATTGATCAAATATTACAATTGATGAAATTGAATTGAATCAAATATTACAATGTTTTTTACATCCTTATGTACCACATTGCATTGGATTAATGTGCAAAGCCCTGTGCAGGGTGGCTCAGTTGGATATTGGGGAGTGCCCGGGTTCGAGTCTCGATTCCTACCAGTATTATTATATTTTTTCTTTTGTTAATTATTATTAATAATAATATATATATATTATATATACACACATATGTGGTAAGATGCCGAGCCTTATAATGCCTTAGGTATGACTAAAGTGGCCTTGCTGTGATGCGGTGACCCTTGATGACCATCTCGTTGACTCCTCGACCTCCCACGGTCTGCCTCTAATTGTGCCAATGGTCTCACGGCTAAATATACCTAGTCTTGTTTGTCTCTCCTCTACTCTATATCCACTCTCTGCTCTGTCTATCTTCAACGGAATGTTTCTTATCAGTTGTTGCTTGAAAAAAACTGGAAATATATAAAATGAAAAACTGACCGTCAAAAGAGTTGGGTTGTTTTAATAACCTTTAAGAATTAAAAATATGTTTTTTTTGTTTAGGACTCATTACTTATTAATGGGCAAAAATGATTTAACGTTACAAGCCGGTAACGACAATTTAGCTTTCTAATATTTCTTTTTTTTGGGGGGGTATTGTCAGCACTTTTTTTTTTTAAATATTATTTCATAAAACCGCGTTCACGATAATAGTAAACGAAACGCAAACGCAGTTGAGATACATAATTGAATAATGTTTTAGCCAATATAACAACACAGGTATAAATTATATTACAAAAAAAAAAATTTAATGTATTATTTTAAAGTAGCACTAAAGTTGGAGTTACCAAGTAGTAGAACCACCTCTATTCGGGTTCATCTAACACTTTTATGTTGAGTCTGTGTCTGTCGATGTGTTGAATATACTGTAATAAAATTTAGAATCGTCCCTTGTGACTTTCACATAATCGGCCTGCAAAAGCCGACAAGACTTAGAGAATCTAGCTTATTCTGCTCCAGGATTCCACAGCAGGTTCCTGGGAACGATGCGAAGCCTTAATTGTACACATTGTAAAGATAATTCTAGCCTGCGATGGGACCACTGCCTGAGAGAATAAAACATCAGAAAGTGTTTGGCACTACTCTTGGGAGAATATACCTTGAGGGTTTACCACAAACGGAGTGTACTATTACTAAGTGAGGTCTTTGCCTTTTGGTGTTCTAAACTCGCACAAGTTCCTAAGTGTAGTGCTTTGCCATATTTCTCATGTTACAACAAACCAAACGTAACCCTGTTGTCTACTACCCTTATTTTATTAAGCTGAAATTGAATTTTTTTTATTGTAATTAACTTTTGTCAATTGCTTTACTAATTATTTTGGTCTTTCGTCTCGGAATATGTCTCGTGAGCGAAGAGTTGATTTTTAATTTACTTTTAGTTACGGTTAATTATTAAAAAAGAGGATGCAATAATAATATTCAGTTATAAAATGGAAATTGAGGAAAGAACTGCATTAATTATTACTATTGATTGTATATTTATAAACTTGAAATTTACTTAAATTGAAAATTATGTCATAAAAAAATGTATCAATCTAACTAGTTAAAATCTCAAATTGAACCTCTTTATAATCTGTCTTTGAATATTCTCTTGAATAAATTTGTGAGCTTACTCATTTAGGAAGTCTTGAACAGAGGAGGTTGTTTCTCTTGCAAAGCTTCCTCAGGTGTGGAGATGTTGGAGGGTTGATGGAAGAACGCTATTTCGCCCTCTATTCTCAAATTTCATTGGTGGTTCTTTCTCCCTTGGTATGACGGGATTGAAAAATGGTTAAGTTGGCTCGGTCGCTGCTTCCATCCGATGTGAAAATTGGATTAAGCGACTTCCGGTACCTGCTTCAACCCTCGCCGCAAAGACCCGTCATAAACGCTACTTTTAAGTGTTATAATCCACTGACTCTAACATGAAACGAATGTCACCTCCCCATGATTTCACGTTTCTTAAACTATTTCACCTCACTCGACTTTACATTTAACCAACGGATTGGTTATTTTTATTATGGGATGGTTTTAATTGTTCCTTGACTAGTTTATATTTACGATTCGCTTTACAAAGGTACGATACCATAATAATATATATTTCAATGAACTCAGCAGACTGGAAAGAACTTACAGCTCCGGTGGCAAATTAAAGAGAGACTCGAGATGTTTTCCCTCACGAGGTTGTTAAGTGTTGCCACATCAAGTAAAGTACTTTCTTCAAAGGTCTTTTCCTTTGAAGGCCCTTCAAGGATATTACAACTGACCTCCCCTTCCTTAGTACTTAATGTTTATTCCTCTCAAGGCCTCTTTCACATTTACGGGCTGGATACTCCCTTTTAGAAATTATTAAGTTTCAAGGTAAATAAATAAATGTCACTAGAATGTACTATTTAATCCACGTGTGTTCTGTTATGCCTGTTCTTTGTTGCCTTCCTTGTTCGTTCCTAGCATTGATCCCATTAGGTGTCATATACTCCGGATCGGTCACACGTTGTGAAGGATCTTCAAAATTCTTAGTTTTACATCTTCAAACACCTCCTGATTAG
The DNA here is from genome assembly GCA_930367205.1 of Acanthosoma haemorrhoidale. Taxonomy (NCBI): domain Eukaryota; kingdom Metazoa; phylum Arthropoda; class Insecta; order Hemiptera; family Acanthosomatidae; genus Acanthosoma; species Acanthosoma haemorrhoidale. Next base: position 29,905,598 of record OV884011.1, on the reverse strand, counting down.
TTTTTAAGAGAATAATAGTTTTTTTTTTGTGCGCAAATACGACCAATTGTGTAAACTTTTCTTATCTCAGTTTACTGTCTTAATCGCTAATGATTCACTTATTGGACAACTGACCTGGTGTTGTTTATGCAGGGATACAGAACTATTCAACTAATTCTTGTGTTCAATTGTCGTTGTGATATAGTTCCCACTTTCGCTCATTGCGAAAGAATATTCATAATAGGAAGATCGTCCTCTTGTGCGGGCTTGCACACTTGGTAGGTAGAACACGCGAATGGATATTGTGAAGTCCTGACCCGGCCTGTGGATGATTTCTATTAGTGATTGATTATATCTACTTAAATTGTTAATATAAGGGATTCATGTTTTGACCCTAGGGCAGTGGTTGGCAAACTTATTAGCCAAAGAGCCAAATATGAACATTACGACAATTTAAAAAAAAAAAAAGGGAGCCAAATCTGCTTATTTAGTAAACTTTTATTACACTAAATAAGTAGTACACTAAATAAAACTAAATTTCATACTTAATAAATGTTTATTAATGCGAACAATGTGCTTGCATCTCCTTGGAAAGTTTTAGTAAGTCAGGTTTGTATGTTGTTGTTTTTATTTTTAGGCATGATTCCAAGTTCTCATCAATAAGACGACTTGAAAAATACAACAAATTTTTAATAAGACAGGACAACGGCAGACACGGTAGATAAGACAAAACTGTTCACACTGCAACTGCTGGTCTGTGATGCCAATTTGAACCCCCACTACTTTAGAAAAAGTATGCGCGCGCATGCTTGTGGTACCTTTGTATCACACCGGAGTACGCCGAAAACATACGAACAATCTATCTTTTAACATAAACAACACATTATACATGTTCTCGATTTATAGAAGAATTTTAATTTATCAAAATAAGATGTAATTTTTTTTTTAAATGAAAATATTATTGCGCCTTCCGTGGATATTTGTGCCAGAGCCGCACTTTGCCGACCACTGCCCTAGGGCATTGATCCTCAGATGAATTGGTACAATAATAATATTATTATTATTTATCATTGACGAATGCCTAAATAGAGATAACCCGTGAACCTAAGGACAAACATCGGGCAGACATTGCCTAGCCCGTTCCCATCGTCCGTCACCTGCTGAATGGTATAATCCGCATTGCACGATGCAAATTAGAGAATAAATGTAAGTTAGAATGCGAAAAATTGAAATAGATAATTTCGGTATGCGCGCCATTTGACTATATTTTTAATGTAGTATTCGGCATACCATTTCGTAACAGAATTGCTTTTGTAATGTAACAGCTACATCAATACAGGTTTTTGGCAATCGCGTTTGAGCTCCATCATCTAAATCCGTTTCCTTTTTAACTTGGTCTCTATAATTGTACTAGAATTATATCGATGCTCTTTCCTTGCAGAGATTCGTACTTTAAATATGTCAATCGTCTCAGTAATTGTACCAGGATTCTATTGATGCTCTTTCCTTGCAGAGATTCATGCCTTAAATGTGTTAATTGACTCAAAAATACAGTCGATTTGGAACTGTTTCATTGCAAAAGCGTTGGTGTAGATGCCATAGAAGCTAAGCCGAGAATGCACCTTGGACCAGATCCAGGATTCCTTCTAAATTTGCAGGACCTTGCCAAAACTGTTTCCCATATCAATATATTACCCTTATTTTTTTCTAAATAGCCGTTAGAGTTTTGTTTTGAGGATTCTATTTAATGCCGGATACCCGTATATTATTAATCATTAGTCGTGGTATTGATTATACTGCTTTAGTTTCATTAGCTAATGATACGAAACCCTTGTTTGTGACTGCTCCCTGTTTATGAAATGACAGATCCTGCAAAAAATAATTAAGCGACATTCTCACCCAGGAATTAATGTGTGATAGATAAATTAATATTTTTCTATCCTCAAGCACCAAATATGTTTATGCGTTGGGGCGTTATTTGTATAGTTAATTACAAAATCCATTCAAATTGTATTTCCAACTTTACCCGACCAGTGTTGGACGTAAAATGCGCTATATTTTGCATAGTATTGTCAATTGACATGAAACATAATTATGAGTTGTCAAATTAAATACTTTGACTTTCAGGTAGACGATAATATGCATTATTTGATGTGACTATAATTGTTGAGTATCATTAACGATGACATAATGTCGTTTTCGCAGCCCTCTCAAACACACTGAGTCTGCCCACAATCTTTCATTATTTCTACTCAGGGAACTAATTTGACTCAGAGAGAGAGTCGCAGGGTGACTCTTTTAAGTACCTGAAGATGATAGTTCAAGTCATTGGAAGCTCTAGTTTTAGAAATAAAAAAAACAACTGTGGGCAGTTCCTATTAATTATCATGGTTCAACCCACACCGGCAAATACTCTTAAAAAATAGGAAATATTTCGTGTGTTTATTGAGCCTATTTGAGGTGTCATTGTCGACTAGTAGACACTTAGGGTAGTTTTCATTTTCTCTGTTGGAGATGGATTTGGACAGGGTTGTTTGCTGACTAAAGCAGAATCCAATCTGGTTTAGGAAGCCGAAATTAACACGAACAGACCACCACCAGCCACGATCTTCACCAGTTACCAACTTCGGCGACAACTTTCGAAACCTCCTACTTGGTGAAGAGTGGTTAAGTTGCCTCCGACCTCTTTCCGGTCTGATTTATGTCTTCGCCAGTACCTCTCCTGTCGATGAAGCGCATAGAACAGTCCTAGCGCCATGTAAGAAAAAGATTATGTATGTTTAATTCATGCTTATGTACCCTTCATATATGAAAATCTTATCAGTCGATACTAGACATACATTACAATATTGTAATGCAGTATTGTTTTGTACTTCTGCAGACTCTTTCTTAAGCGGCGTTGCGTTTGTCCGCTCGTGAGTTGAGTTCAGAAGATAGATACACAGAATCACATAACCTGCTGTCGAGCGAGGTATTATAAAACAGTTAGTCTGGGGATGAGATACGTCATAGTTTTTGCCTATTGGGTCAAATATTTGCTACAGTTATTACAATTAGTCATAAACTTAACTGTATTATGTAAAATTTATATAAAGGAAATAAAGAAGGAACGGAAATATATCTTTAATTTAAAATCGCCTTTAGGACAAATTAAAAAAAACTTATAATAGTATTGCTTTAGCAACTTCGTCCAAGACAAAGTAAACATCTGATAAAGATCGAGTAAAGATCCTTATTCACTCTTCAAGATGACAGTTTGTCTGCGCAAAGTTCTTCTGCTGTATTATTAAGAATTGTCCGAAGCAACAATTTTAGTACTAATTATAATTAGGTTAACTTGTGTAATGAAAAGTCTTATCAAGTGTGATGCATCACGCAATCGAGTGTTTCACTAAGCCCACGAAAATGATTTTTTGATAGTTTTAATATGTTAATGTGTGATTTATAATCTACTAAAGCCCAAAGACTTATTACGCATGATTAATCATGACGATATGTTTAATGTAATCGCCAACTCAACAAGATTTTTTATTGTTATATAATAACTAATTAATTAATTACCTACAATTATTATAGTTGTATGGAGATAGATATATTTTACAAGCCCATAACCATCTTGAACAGGGGACATGGGGCTTGCTAAAGACAGTACAGACTTTTAGGCAGGAGACAGCATACAAGGATTGCTTTCATTTTTGCCCAAATGACCCCGTTAGTGAACCTACGCTTTTATGTGTAACTACTATTAAAGACCAAACCCTCTGACCACCATCTATTTCTGATCCTCACTATTGTAAAACCGCCTGGCGTATCAGCCAGTGAACTGTTTTCATTTCACTCCACCACATATCCCTATAATCCTCCTCGGAGACTAAAGCGGCAGTGGTCTCGTGGCCTGATATAAATACGTGTAAGTGGAAGTTCCTGGCATTGGCCAGTTTCTCCGATCATGGTGAAGGAGCGTGGAGGACCAGAAGACTCCGCTTCCTCTTTGACATGCGAGGGAGGTGACGACAACCATGTGGATTTGTGAGGTCTCTGGGCTGTTTGTAAATACTGTATGAATGAGCGAATGAATGAAGAATTGTAAATATTGTATAAATGAGAACATTGAACCCAATTACTTATTGCCCAATAAGGCAGATTGTAATTTTATCAAAATAATGATTATGAATTAGAACTGTTTTGAATATCTTCGGTATGAAACTAATCCATAAACTTACAGGCATGTCATGTGGCCACAACGCACCGGTCCTCTGTTGTGAATTGATAGTTGTTTTTCTATATTTATTTATTTAACTATTTGCAAATAACCAACATAAAATATTATTACAGTATATCGTGAAAGTTGTTGTGTTGCGACCACAGCAACAAATGCTGTGCAGGGGACATCTGCATTCAGACCTAGCAATCTGCTAAGTGTGTGGCCCATTAGTGGGAGTGGGTCACGAATCAAAAATACTTCTTGTATCCTATGACCAGAGTACAATTACTAAAAGTATTTACTTTAATTTACCATTACTGGTTGTATAATGCAATGCTCCACCTTTGAAAATTATAAATATCAAATGCTATTTAAAATATTTAATCTAAGGGATTTAGGATCTGAGGGAGCAACCGTGTGGTATTTTTCGTGATGTGCTGAACAGCATTGAAGACAAATTTGATGATTCTAATCCGACAATGTAAATAGATCAATATTACTCTTGGGTGAATTCAAATTTCGTTAAATCAGGCAAGAATTGTAGATCTCCATAGAAGTATAGCGACTCCAAGAGTCGACCATAGCCCTTCCAAATTTGTTGCAAATATCTCTTCTGGCTTCGAATCCCTTGGAGCATGCGTACTCTTATACTTTGGAGTAGAATAATCGGTTGATTGTTTTACCATGGGGTGTCGTAATAACAAAAATTATAGTTTTTACTTTAAATTAGGAACAATCCTACATGACACTCTTTTAATCCTTTCAACTCCTAATTTTGCTGAACGAACCCTTTTAGGGTCAAATGCAGGTCAAGTTCGTGTTATCAGCCAGACCGGTTTTGTGACTCTAAAAACTCATTTTTCTGTTACTATACCATCCATTTTTTATTTAATTAGCCCATAAAAATACACGTACTATACTACTTGATATAATCCTAAATGGGTTATACTAGACCTTTGACTGTACCGAAAAATACTAATGCGAGCTTGTATAAAAATAATACTAAAAATATCCACAAATTGTATCTACTAGTAAATAAAAACAATGTGTTTTAAAAAAAAACATTAATGTGGAAGAATACGAATTGCCATGAACTTGTACGTCACATTTGCAATTATTATTAGAGAAAGCCGGAGCTCAAACCTGTGACCTCTCCAATCGTTCGGGCGCTCTACCATCGGAGCCAGCCCTGTACGAACACAGTAGCCTAGTCAACATGGAATGTCTCTGAGACCTCTTACTGCTTTGGTTGGACCCCGGCAACGGAGCTCGCGTGTAGTGAATTTTAATATAGTATGACCTCGCAAATCCGACCAGACATCCTAGAAGCGAACTCGCGAGTTCGGTCGCCATCGTTTCCTAAAATACTGGGTACATTGTGGCCCCACAGGAAGGTTGGACTAGTGGATTAGTGAAGTCGGATTATCGAGGTTCTACAGTCAGATTATGGCAGCAAAGGTTTGCCCCGCGAGGCAGCTTCGAGAATCAAAACTGAAATGTCCTAGACCATTTCTCCTCACCTCTCCACTTGATTCTTGATTCCATAGCCTTCCTCATCCTCATCCGCGCATTTGTCGGTTAACAACACGCTTCAAAAGCGATTCGCACCGAATACTCACGATATGTGGGTTATAAATGAATCAGAGTGATTCAAAAAGTTTGATTGAATTATACAAAATAAATTTCTTTATTGTATAATCCAAAAGACCAAAATTATTAAAATAAAACTAAAACCTCAAGTTATCAAAGACTAAAGTCTCTTGGAAAGTGTCCTTATGTTCACTGTTTGATGGGGTGTGATATTAGACGATGTTTCAAAATTGCTCTGCTGGTGTATACAACAACGCCCTCATGTCACCCTAGAACAAAACGTCGGCAATTGCTCTTTTGACATAGTCCAGTGTTGGGGTATTATATTTTCTCATTTTGGTTGCTAAATGTTGACCATATGCAAAGTACGGGGCTGTTGCCAAGTCATTCATTGTTGGACTTCAACATACTCAATGCATCGTCAAGGATTTTCGGATCCGTTGTTTTCATACTTTTTTTTTTTATTTTTTTTTTCTCTGCTCTGCATCCAGCCTCTGCACTTGAGGTCTGGAACGTATTGCCATTTGCTCCAGTATTCCAAGTCGAAAGTATAAAGAAAAAAATATACTGATTATTAAAAGTAGTCCCATAAGCGGCATTTACGTCGCTACTCCCATTTTTTTTTCTTAACTGCAAACACTGTAATAATTACTAATACTCTAACATAGTGAGAAACAAGTGTTCTCTCACAAATCTGGCCGCTCACTCTTGATTCGCGTTGACTCGTCAATTCTTGATCGTTATGCGAGGAAAACTCTCACTGTCTAATTACGTCATACTGTGATTGAGTGAGTAAAATTGGTGTGTTTTCAGTATTTGATATTAAATACAAACGAGTATAATGCTCTGACTGAAATATCAGGGCTTTTATTACTAACATGCCTCTTTAAATTGTTAACTTAAAGCTTATTGTAGGTAATAGTGTTGTGAATAAATGACTGAGTTGTTGACAACCGCTATGTATAGTGTAGCAGATATTGCTAATGCATGAAGAGACAGCAGGTGGTGGCTGGTGGTCAGGTGCCAAGTACTAATAATGTCAGGGCTCCAGCTGCCATGTATGCACCATCGGTATACATATTATACATGTACTTATTGTACCGTCGACAGCGTCCTCTATCTCTTACTCTTGTCTATGTGGAAAGGTTCTATACAGATGCATATATTATCGCTCACTGTATGCCCGCTTCATCTTAAATTTATTTATGTTTTGAATATCGTACTGCACATTATAGACCAGAAGTAAAATGTGAACTTTTCAGGAATATTGAATACAATCATATTTTTAATGTGATATATATGTGGTATGGGTCAATTCTATTCATAATTAATAACCAAAGGAAAAAAAAAACACACTGGTAGAATCGGGACTCGAACCCAATATCCGACCTCTATGAACTGATCCACCTAACACGAGTGAATGACCTTTCCTATATGAATTCTTTCGCCGAGCACGGAGGCAGACAGCTGGGGCATAACGTGACCCCCTAGTTATACCTTGCGATTGCAAGTTTGTCGGATTTATTAGTTTTTGGTTAGTCCACTCGTGCTTGGGAGTTGAATTAGAGGACTGGATATTGGGGAGGTTGCGGGTTTAAGGCTCTATTATACCAAGACATAATAGTTATGGATAACACAGGCCTAGCTAGCATTATAGAACTGAATTAAATCTGAATATGAATCAGTTTTTGTCAAATTTCTCTAAATCTATTCAAAATCTCTATCCTGATGCAGTTCTGAATCGCATATACAAGGATTGGTTCCTGTATTCTTCTTCTCTCAAGAAGACAATGTTGTATTTTGCCACAAAATTAGAGGACTCCTGGAAAAAAAATGGGTCTTCCTGACTGTTGTCCAGCACAAAAGGAAGTTTGAAAGTGCCCTTCTACTCAATGGGAATAAACAAGATTCAATAGCTATTTATCAATCAACGAAAATGAAAGTAGAATATAACACCATAGCTTTGGACTTGGAGAAGCTAAAGTATCATAAACACCAATGGTAAATTTTCCCCTTGAACAAAAAAAGTGGCCGCGCCAAATATCATTGTTTCTTGTGCCTCTGTGACAACAGAGGCAAAACACACCACTGGGTTAGAAAGAGTGGTCTAAGAGACAAAATATGGCCATTGGGGTAAATAACGTCATTTACGACCCCTAGGTTGAACGAGAGAACATCATCTTTCCTCCACTGCTTATAAAGCTGGTCCTTAAGAAACAGTTTGTAAAGGCCCTTGATAAGAACAGGTCGTGCTTTCCATATATAGAGAGTGGAAATGGCTCAGTTCGGAAAAAATGAAAGCAGGAATATTTGATGGCCCATAAATTAAGGGATAAAGGCCCATAAACAACTCATTAAGGATCCTACCTCCGTAAATTCGATGGATGAGGCTGACCGATAAATCTTCATTTGTTGCAGTTGTTAGAAATGTTCTGGGCAAACGAAAAGCTAAAAACTGCGTTGAACTGGTAAACGAGATGCTTAACAGTTTTAAATCCCTTAGGTGTAACATGAGTATTAAGGTCCACTATTTACACAGCCACATAGACCGTTTTCTTGAAAATTTAGGAGACACCAGTGAGGAACAAGGTGAAAGATTTCACCAGGATATTAAAACTATGGAGGCCCGCTACGAAGGAAGATGAGATACGCACATGATGGCAGATTACTGCTCGAGTTTAATAAAGAACTGTTCCAAAATGCATTCAAGAATGGCACTGAAAAGAAGCTTCCGGAGTGTTCAGTGATTGGTTTCATCGGTAACCTTAGCCTCTATCTTTGTATATAATATAATAATAATAATAATAATAATTATAATTCCGTGTTTATTTTTGTTATTTGATACTCACTAATATATTTCACGAAAAAGTTTTCTCAATTTCTATAACATTTGCCTAAATTAAAATCTTAGAAATTTGAGCTCCTAGGCAATAACTAATGTCACATTTGAATTCACGGGATCAAATTCACATGATGAAATGAACTCAAAATGTTGGCCTGTGTAATTATTAATGATAATTTGGTCTATTCTACAACGAAATTTGACAGAATTTTCTAACTTCACACCAATGAAATTTTTATTTCTCCTGCTGGTCGAGACTTTTGTAGAATTTGTAGAAAAGAGTGAAAACATGTCTAGCAAATCAAAAAAAGCCTAGAAGAAAAAGCATTTCCAAAATTTAGTTGTTTTTTTTCCTGTGAACACATTTTAGAAGGAACAAAAAACAGTGGTTCAATAAGGAAAAATCTGGTCAATGTTTCTATCAACTTGTCATACCACTCATCCGGTGAATTGGTGATGTAACAATCAAATGTTGGTAAAAATAACTTCAAAGACCAGTCATAATTGTCAGAAAAACTAAATTTATCGAATGGAACAACTCATCCATAATAATCTCATTACAACATGCCACAGGGGCGTTGTCAGGCCCCACACCTTCCTTGTTGTATTCTCTGCCTTCGTCTCGCTAAAACTAGCACATCCTTGGAAGGGAACCCTCCCATGCAGACGACGATCTCAGGTGTTCTACAAATGTACCTAGTAGCCTCTCCCCCCAAGGGGTACAGTCTACCTACCTCTTTCCGCTTCATCGCCTTTGGGATCCGGACGGTTTTTACCTACCCTCACATACCGAATTTAAACTCGTGGTCATTCCATGACCGGGTTCATAAGTCGGGGTATTTCTTCTAAGATTGCATGGAGTCAGATCAAAAAACAAATACGAATTAAGCTGCCCATCGCCTAGGCCGCCAGCAAAGGTCAAAGAACACAGGTTTATTCATATTTCTTTCTGACGCCAGCGGTCATCTAGACCTCACTCGGTGGGCGCCCCCCCCCCCCTCTGACATTTGTATTTACATACATTTATCTTTTGTAATGTAATTATGTTAATGGCATTTGTATAAATATTGCACTGTTAAAAATCCATAGAAAATATAATTCAAAAATGAATAGTGATACATCTAATTAAAGTAATTCTCAAATTATATTTAAGAAAAATGTAAATTACTTTTTAATCTGGTGTATGGTCCCTTTGTAGGCCACAGTTGATAGCTCCGATAGCTGCTCTTTACCGAAGACACAATAAATGAAAGAGTGATTGTCATTGGCCGGCAGGTGACGAATGAGAGCATCCTGACACCTGGCCACTCTATCGGCGTCACTGATTGGTCTGTCTAGTTAGTGTCAGTCTCTAATGGCCTCCTTTACAGCAGTCAATCCTCCTCTTAGTTGTTGTTTTACCTCTATCCAGTCTTTTCATAGACAATTCAATATAGAAAATGTATGATACTGCATTATTATGTCCTTTGTTAATGTTTTATTTTGCCTATGCCTATTGACAATAATAATAATTTCATTTAGATGGCATTATACCATGCTCCGAGATTGGAAGTTGGCCTATTCCGAGGAAATGTGCCTGAACTATCTTATTATTATTTCGTAAGTAAGTTTTCAACTGTGTATAAGGTTCTCTAAGATTTGTCCGTCTCTAGAATTTGAATCGTCAAATAGGCCGATTTGGAGTAGGTCACATAAATCATTCGAACTTCTCGAAATTGTTACTTCTTAACTATCTACGCCTTTCATTTTACAAAATATACACAATTTATGATAATAAAATTTATTTTAAAGTTTATCTAAACCAATTATATTCGTCAAATAGTAAATGCAATTGGAGCCTACTGATTTTCGGATCTACTGCATTATGTAATCGTATTTAATTATTATTTATATATTGTATTATGGAAATATTACAGAATAAAGATCATATAAATATTGTATGTCTATATACTATAAAATAGCCAGTATAGCTGTTTGAAGTAGAGAGTCTGATGGCAGTACTGGAGATGAATGAATACAGTTGGCACCAACCCAGTCCACGTGCACCTATATATTTATAAAGCTGGTCACTACACACACAACGGCAGGTTTGTATGTCTGCCTGTCTGAGGGTTGTATTTGTCGGCAGGTATCTCGGTTATACCTAGCAGTGAAGTGTAAACTGTTTGGACTTTGGCTCGAGTCCTGAGCACCAGGCAGCTTGTAGCATGCCTCAATCAGGCACTAATGTGAGATGAAAGTAAAATTAGTATTTAACTTTGCCTCTACGTAAATATCTCATCTTTAATATCAAATTAATATTAAGTTTACTAAATCAAGGGGGGAGGGGTCTTATTTTGGCAGTAGCATATCTTAGCCACAAATTAAAACGGCCAAGTAAAGTACGATAAATCAAGCACTCAAGGGTTTCTTTGGTTTTGCCAAAACCGTTTTATTGACAGTTTCAATGACGTCCAGGAAGTAATAACCTAAACATATAATACATGCTACCTAGACCGTTAATATTATAGATACTATGGTATCCCCTATTTAATAACGGATTGGAAAAAAAAAATTGGATACATGGCTTAGATAATTAGAGTTTTTCATATGTTTAGTGTCGTGGTACGCAACATAATATTGTAGGATTTTGTTTTATGATTAATAATTGATTTGTTAATATCCCGATCGGACTCGTATTATTTATTATTAGGGCATCAAATAGAACAAATTCGAATTAGAACCCCTTGTGAAATTTCATAACTCTAGCTGACAAGGAGACTCAATAAGGCCAGTACAGACGGACAGACATGTGAAATCATAAACCTTTTGCCAAGAGTAAAGTCAGGGGCAACTCATAATAAAATTGTATATAATTAAAAATTGATATCGTTGTCTATGAAAGTTTATATTAGTGCTTTGATTTGGTGTTTTGTCTGGTGACTACATTTATGATACGAGAGTACTGGGAATGACATAAAATCCTCTTTCATAAATAGAAATGTGGTGGATCTCCTCAGGTGTGGTGACCTTTCAATACTCGCATGAGGGCGTTAATGAGCATACTAGCAGACAAACTTTGTATTTAGCATTACCGTTGACATTATAGTGGTTTTGTATTTGATATCTTGCTCATGAGTTCAAAGCTCTGGGACCCGATAAGGTGACAAGTCCGACTATTTGCCGCATGCAGTGTATGAACCAGGCCTCCACTTTGTGTGACTGTGTCAGCTCATTCTGATTCATAGTGGGTCCAATCAGCCTCCGGTTAACGATGCGTAAAAATAGCTGATAAACAAATGAACAAATGATTTATAATCAGATATAATTAGCTAGTCTAAAAGGAGAGGTTATATATCCGATAAAATACGGAGTAATATATACAATAGTAATATCTTTATTATATACGATCGTATGTTATATAAAGTTATTCTTTAACATTATTAGTCCCCGCTTATTTACTAATTGAAGTAAAATAAAATATTTAAAAAAAATGAAATAAGAGAAAAAATAATAAAAGACAAATATAATGCTTAGAAATGCATAACAGTAAGATAGATAATATAAAAATCTACAATCTTATCAGTTAGCACTTTGTTGTTTAAATTTTAATTGTTTCTATTATTGCAACTACTCATTGGTTTGTTCTAGCGGCCATTAATGGAACGTTCCAGCAATGAATTTTTAATGAGAGAGCGTGGGGGTGGGGAATGAGTAAAGGGGAAATTGAAATGGGCAACTCAAATAAGAATAAACTCAATACATTTTTAGCTGCCGAAAGCAGTAATCCTGGGTATAAGTCTAATGTAAGACTTATATTGGTCGAGCCGTTTTCTTTGTTAATGTTTTACTTATTAATAATTTTTTTCAGTGTGTTATGGTTTACGTTGAATAATAAACGACCATTTAGTAGCGTTACTACTGGAATGTAATAAATAAATAAAATATATAAATAAGTATATTATAACAGAGATTGAGGAGTAACTACTGTGACCGGCCCACTTAATACTTTATCACTGCTTGCAGTCTCTCTCTCTACTTGTTAGTCCTTCGCAGTTTTCTATACTACCCACGGACATTCGCCAGTAACAGGGTCCTAACTATGTGATTACCAGTTTGTCTGTTTGTGTATCTCAACTGCCAGGTGTGAACATAACTGACAAACAAGCTGTTTCGGGGGGGGGGGGAGTGCTCGAACGTTTTTACAAAAGATTCTATTTTAGTAAAAATATATTAGTTAAATCCGATCCTAATAACTTACACTTATATGTATCAGGTCGAGTCATAAGTAACTTCCGATATGCAGCTAAGTATAATCTATTGGTCGTATCTACCCGCTATGCGTTACAACGACAATAAGTTCTTGTTTTCACTATATAGACGAGGCTTCAGTTAGTCTTTTGTCAACAGTTTACATAAACGTTGCGTTAAACTGTTTTTTTCCAACCTCTGAAATGGAGAGTCAAAAAGTACATATTCGTCATGTTATGCTTTGGGAATTTAAACAAGGCAATAGTGCTAGGGCGACAATTGAAAAAATATGCAGTGTATATGGTGAAGGACTAATAAGTTATCGGGCAGTTAGAAATTGGTTTATAAAATTCCGTTCTGGAGATACGACCTTAAAAGACGAACCGAGGGCGGGACGTCCTTCCGACTTTGACGACAACCTTTTAAAGGCAATATTCGAGCAAAACCCACGTCAATCAACAAGAGGTATATCAGAAAGGTTAAATACACCACAATCGACTGTTAACCGCCACCTGGAGAAATTAGGGAAAGTCAGCAAGTTAGAAGTGTGGGTACCTCACAATCTCAGTGAACGGAATAAAGAAGATCGCATGTCAATCGCCACAAGTCTGCTTTCACGGGTAAAAATTGAGCTTTTTTAAACAGGATTGTAACATGCGATGAAAAATTGGTAACCTATGACAATATAGTCCGCAAAAGACAGTGGCTTGATAAGGATCAACCACCCCTACCAGACCCGAAAGCAAACATCCATGGCAAAATGATTTTATTTGTATGGTGGGATTGTGAAGGAATAATTTACCACGAGTTGTTGAAGTCAAATTTAACGATTACTGCGGATAGATACGTTCAGCAGTTGCAAAGAGTGCCAGAGAAACTCCATGAAAAGCGTCCTGCACTCGTCAATCGCAAAAACGTCATTATTTTACACGACAATGCGCGACCATATACAGCAGGGGTGACTCGAGAAAAAACTGTTGAGCTTGGATGGTCTGTTTTACCACATCCACCTTACTCCCCGGATCTTGCCCCGACAGACTACGTCCTTTTCTACGTCCTTTTCTGTTCCTTACAAAACTGTTTGTATAGAAAAACCTTCAATTCTGAAGAGGAAGTCAGGGAGGCTGTCGAAAACTTCTTCCAGTCCAAACCAACTACATTTTACAAGGAAGGAATTGATAAACTGCCAGGAAGATGGGAGAAGGTTATAGATAATAATAGAGAATACATAATAAATTAATATGATTTTGTTATTTAATGAGAGCAAAATAAAAAAACGGAAGTTACTTATGACTCGACCTAATATATTTATTTTGAGTTGTTTAAGCTTCACAAGAAGTCTCCGATAGATTCATTTTATTGTCAAAATATCATTTACAATCATTGTTGACTTAAACAACACAAAATACGAATACACATATGTAGAGGCTTTTTTTTTTAGGGGAGAGGGTATTTAATCGGACGTCCTGCACTGTGGATTACAACGAATCTATTTATTGTATTTTTATTTATTTTTTTAAGAATGCCCACCCTAAGTGCCTGCAATTGGGAAATTGAGCGTAAGATGCATTTTTTAAGCAAAAGCATAAATATTGGATCAAAAGTTAAAAATCTTTTGCCTTATCAAATTTTACGTTATTTCTGTGCAATAATCTGTTTTCTCAGTATTGTTCACTTCAACTGCTATGAGTCAATACACAGGTGGTCTGAAAAGTTTCCGACCTCGACATGAAGATGATAATAAAATAAATAAAAGCTAGTGAAATAAAAGCTTTGTTAGGTCGGAAACTTTTCAGACCACCCGTAAACCCAGAGGTTAATTTAGGCCCGAAAGTGCTGTCATTGCATAAAATGCGAGCACAATACATTGTTTTAATGCTTTGTTTGATTCGTATAATGATTGTTACTACTTGTTTTTGTTTTTTTCATAAGTACAGCTCAAAACTCAAACCCCCCACTGTCAAAATTTTAAGGGGGGGGTGGGTTCTATTACCCAATAACTCGGTGAGAGGGGGAGGGCTGGAAACGCCACTGTTCTCCCAGCCAGTCATATTGTAGTGTTATATATAACGACTAGCTGGCAACAAAGTCGTCAATCAGCAAGGGCTAGTATACATTAGGGCTTGCTGTTGTTTCTGTCGAGGTGGCATGTTTTGTTGCAACTCTTTTGCTCTTTTTAGAACTTTTTATGTTTCAGCACATGTTGATTCTTGTTTAAGCGGGAATGGAGGGGGGTCGTATGTTATTTATATTATTTCCTGCACCGGGATGGTATAGATATATCAGCTGATCTTTCTTGGTCTGTTAATCAGCTGATGGCTAGGCAGTTATACTTCTTTCCACTAGGAAAATTCACCTCAAGGCACGGACTTCGGAAATTCTGCTCATGCATAAAATAAATTAAATTATATGATATAAATATAAAAAAAAAAATAATTATTTTTTCCTTTGTCTGTTGCAGGTATGTTCATCGCGATGACTTTCGGCTACTTTCAGGTATTATTGTCGGACACACTAGTTATACAATACAGGTTGGTTGAATACCACTCCATGCGATATTTAGATGACATGGTACACTTCCACATGGAATGGTATGTACGTTAATGTACTGGGTCAGGGGTCATGACCTCCCGTTAGAGGTCGCAGTGGTTTGACCCACAGTCGGCGAATTTTCTATCTGGTGTCTAGAAGCAGTTATTGGTTTCACTTCATCTCTTGTCATTAATAAAAGGAAAAAAAAACAAGATATTTTTATATATTGCCTTTACAACAAGGACAAACTCAGTCTCGGAAAATTGCGTACAGACTTTGTGAGGGTTTGGCCAAAGAGAATTCATATTAGAAAGATCGTCATTCGTAACAGTGTTTCTTTCTTTGGCTGTTGAACGAGCCCTGATTCCTGTTCAGAACCGATTCTAACTAGCCAATTGGCGTAATGTTATCCTCTTAGTCAATTTTATAGAGAAAAAATATAACAGCTGTTTGCTGTTTTTTCTCACTATTGACCTCGAGGTAATGTTTTCTCAAAAAAAAACCCTGATAATTAAGTGGATTCACACTACTCATTTGTAACGTTTCCCTCAATCAGTTGGGATCACCAAAAGACATATTTAAGGCTATTAAACGATAGTTATTCCATAAAAATAACGATAAAAATTGTGTATAGTTTATTAAGCTGGATAATCTGAACATTAAACTAATAGAAAAATTGTCAATAAATATAGTTGGTGTGTAATCGCATAAATATAAAAAAATAAATTAATGTACGCGTATTTTTTTTTCAAATTATATCCTAAAAATTCAAATTAAGTAATTCAAATTTTATGCATGTCTCCAAATCTTATTCACATTTTACTATTGACAGTCATAAATTACATAAAGTGTCTTTAACCCTTTTATAGGTGATTTTTTGGGTTACTAATTACATTATTATATGATGTGATTTAAAATGTGGTACTTAATTATACCAGAAATTGTTTCAATTTTGTCAAAACGTTGATAACTGAAAAAAATTATTTCATTAGGAAAATTTTCTTATTTCCTCTATTTGAAGTTTTACTGGCACTTAATCGAACCCCTTTTCTTTTACAATCATTTTGATGAGGTAACATTTTTAACGAACGAAACTCCCTGATTGAATGCTCACCGACAACTGAAACCCGTCGTAGGTGACCCCTTTCAACAAACACTGTCTGACACCTCATGTGACAATTTTCCATTGATAAAAAAGAGGTATCCTAATTATATAAAGTATAATAAAGGTTAAAATAATGGCGAGGCTATTGCTCCACGGATCGGCTGTCTTGCTTGACCTCTCACAACCAGCCATAAAGTGATATTTATGCCTAGCCTGTATCTGTGCGAGATGTAGTTCTGCTTCATTATTGTCGGCTAAGAGCTACAACGGTTCTGTTCTTGAGCACCCGCCCCCGCACGTCAGATGACAATAGGCCTTGCAGCATTGCAGTTGACGGTCCTTGTAAGTCTCTTTCGCCCCTTGCAGTGGTATGCTGTATTGATTCTGCCGTCTCTGCCGCGTTAAACCCTTAACGCTGGTTCCTACTCTGAGGGGTTGCTCTTCGCTAAAGCTCACGGCCGTGGAGGACTCCGCGATCGGACCAACACTGACCTCCGCTGACCCTTCGGTGTTAGGTCGATAATGTGACCCTGGTCTTGCTGTCATGCCGTCTACCCTTGAGAGTGGAAGAATAATTCATAATCTATCGAAGTAATTGGCCCTATTTGGTTGGTTACTTTACTTAAATGATCTGTTAAAAAATATAGGAATAAGATAATATATATAAAGTTGGATTGTAATTTCTCCATCTCGTTCGGTTGGGCCATAGAGAGTCTAAGATTTTGGAATTGAAGCTTGAAAAACTTAATATCACATGACTAATAAGACGTTGAGGCGAGGTAGGGGATGCGATTACAGTTGGACCAGTTTTCCGAAATACTGCCCTATTTAATTTTTTCTTATGTTTTACAGTTCTTATGAATGGTTGTTATGAATATTAAAAATATGAATGGTTGTGGAGGTAATGTGTGGAGAGTGGCTTTTAGTTGTCCAGATAGATTGCAGAAAGAGTCTTGGACACCACAATGTCCAGACTGTTTTCTACAAACTCGGCTATCTTGCCAATGTGATTTATCTTTAGCTAAACTATCTATCGTGCAGGTCCCTGATTCTTTTCTTCTTTGGCTAATAATTGATAATAGTTATGGATCACGCCACAACGAGATAGAATGAATATAAATATATTATTAAAACTGATAAATTCAAGTAAGAAACATGGGCTTGCTTGCCTCCTATTGACTGTCACTAATGTTCCTTGTTGACAAGTGAAAGAATCAACTCCTTTGTGATCTGTGGTGGTCCACGTGTCCTTTGAGGATTGGCCACGCTATTAAACACACTAAAGGCTCTTCTTTTGTCGTGCTGCTGTTCACTTCCTTCACATCTACACACTTATATCTGTCTATGTTTTAAAGGTTTTTCTTTTGCTAATATATTTTAAAAACTATGAGAGGCACGAATGAGCCCTCGTTCCTGTTCACACCCGATTCTAACTATCCAATCGTCGTACTGTTATCATATTAGTCAATTTTGGAAACAAAAATATCGTTATTTGATGTTTTTTATCATAACTAACGACGAGGTAATGTTTCCTCAGTAAAACAAAAACTGATGATTAAGTAGATCCACATCACTCATTTATAACGTTTCCCTCACGTGGGTACAAGCCAGTACAAGACATGAGCTTTCCTGAATATACTTTCATTTCACAATGTCTATCCCTCAATTTACGTTATTATATCATAAAATCTAAAATGCAAATTGTCGGGTCGTCACGAGGGGGTTGCCTGGTCACCCTAGCTAGCCCTGGTGACAAGTGAGGATTGTTTGAGTTTATATCCTAGACAATCGTTTCATGACGGCGTTACTATCTGACTCCATTTTTGATAGGTGTGTGCCCCGACAATGCACTATGTTCAAGAGAAGAGGTACAGAGGTTTTTCATAAAGAATTAGTCAAGTTTTTAGAGTTCGAGCGGAAGCCACGCGTCAACGAGTAGAGGTCACGAGAGACTGGTTTACAGGGCTAGGAGCCCGCCTTAAGTACCCTATTCTGTCCCCTGGGAGAGGCTGCAAAAGGGTTGCTTAGGACCTGCGGGTTCCCTCACTCATATGGTGAGGTACCTGCGACTGACAGCTGGTGACCCATCTCGTGTGACTTACTTGGTCATTTACAATGATTTATATTTGTTCATGTTATTTACATTTAGTTCATGTTATTTACGTTTGCTTACAATATATATACAATAGAGTATAGGGTGATTTATCTTATGTAGTTAGCGGTCGCTACGCAAATAAATATAGTTTTTATCATCTCTAAATCCAGTGAGATCTGCAGTCGCTGACTTTGCATTGAGCGAGCTCTCGAGGAACCCCCCCCCCTCTAGTCTTTCAGTTGGAGGGTCACTTCACCCCAACACTTCTCATTTGTGGCCTTTCACTTGGAGGTTATTTATTTATCCCGGGGAGGGGGTTATTGAAAGGTAGGATGTATTATAAAACATTTTTGGTTTTAATTAAGTGGCTTATTTGGTTTAATTTATGAAACCCAAACTTGTAGTGAGCTGGAATTCAAATAAACTGATTGCTCTTAAAACCTTACTTAAGAGTTTCATGAGCTTCCCAAGTCAATCAATCAAGAAAAAACCAACTAGCATTACTTCCGAAGTATGTATCATAGCTATATGAGCATACTATAAAGGTATAATTAGTTAAAATCACATTTTTAAAAAATATTACAATGCTACACTATTACTTTCGAATAAGGTGAAATCGGACTCAGGTACACTGACTTGGGTTACAGAATGTTACTTAAACCTAGTACCATAGCTCAGGTAAGACGAGCTACTGTTTTCACTGTATACTCAATCAGTTATCAAAAACAAAACAACCTATTTACTTTTTTAGAATTTATGGGTGAAAAGAATGCTCCTTTAATTTTATTTATTTATTCTTTTTTTTTTTTTTTAATTTTTTTTTGACTACTGTTAAGAATTTTCTATCGAGTTACTATTTTTTACAAAGATGTCCCCCAATAAATATAATTTTTCTTCTTTTTAAATTACTCTTCCATTTATGGTGTATTGTATCCTCTCTCGTAAGGAACCACTAGTAATTCCTAATGCATTATACATTTGCACTATTTATCTAATATAAATCTAGTGGGGTTGGTGTAATCGAGTACTAAATAACATCATTTTCAATTGATCATTCTGCAACCAATTTCCTAAAGTAAATATTAACTATAAATAAATGCCAGTGATAAATGATATGATATAATCGTTAAAAATGGTGATAAAAGTTAAGTGCAACATGAAATATACATTCCCCGTGTCTACCAAAACCTTTAAATGTGCCATACATCAAACTTGATTTTTTTTTTTTTTTTTTTTTTTTCACCCCACTAGTCCCAAGAGGCTCTTTCCAATTTCAATCTTGACAGCTAATTGCATAGTTACTTACTATGTGACAAGGCCTCGCTGTTTTCCAATATGCAGAAGCCTCGCCGAGTTATGGGGAAAAAAAAAGACATCGCTCTGGTTATGAATATTAATAAGAAGGCATCTATTAGCGAACCAAGGATTATATATGACAGCTACCATGTTTGTTCGCACAACTTATTTTTAGTTACAACAACAAATACATTAATTTAAATACTAATAATTGTATTACTGCTGGATTACTGGCTTTGGAAAAAAAAACTTAGTGAAGTCGCTGATTGACTCGTAGATTAGAATTAACTTTAATCTTGAGGAGCTGTAATATTTTATGACGTGAAAATGGGCTTACTATTACTATGGTGGTGAAGCAGCTGTTTTTCTTTATTTTACTATTTGCCTACCATTCCTTTCCCGCCTTAATAATGGTGGGTATAATTAGCGGGCAGGTTGAGTGCCCTTTTGAAGACCACTTATACGACTCACCTCTTCTCGTTAGGCAGCTCTTGTTAAATATAGTACATGAAAAGGCAATAGTTTGTATTATTACTAGTAGTAGTAATAGTAGTATTTTCAATGTTGTTTATTACCAGTTCTGTCTAGTTTGACTATCTTCCGAAATTGTATCAAACTAGGCTTCAAAATTATCATAATTTTAAATTTACCATCATGTCCTGCAAATGAACCGTATCATAAATTCAGGTGAACACGTGACTTTAATACTTCAGGCTATTCTTCCTTGGTCATAATTAATTGTTCCGATTGTGGCGTTGGCATGGAAAAGGAACTAAGTAAAAAAACAATTAGTGTTTTTTTAGATTATTATAGGTAAGTAAAGCCAATACATGGAACCTGCAATAAGTCACACAGATTGGTAACCACTGCTGTTTCGCATGCCAGCAACAACCTTGTCCATGTGAACGCATCGATTTTTACCGAATGTCATTCATCTCAATTTATCGCTTATATTTATCGAGTTGTTTTTTTTATCAACATTATTTGCTGTTTGATTTATTATTATCTTCGTATATCTACATTGACCCATTATTATTTATAAGCCAAAACATTGGTGTAATTGTGTCTTATTTTTTTTATATCAGCTAGACATACATATTTTTTTTATTTATTAAAGTAGCAACTTATTTTCCCTCAAGAGTTTAGTCGCATTCCTATCAGATTCGTCTACTCACAAAAAACCTTTCTAGAGTAAACAGGATATTGAACTATCAGCCCAAGGGAAAACGTAGTTTTTTAAAGTATTTAATTATGGCTAATTAAAATATTTTTTTAGTCGATTTTTTTTTTTTAATTCCAAATCAGAAACCCTTATTTTTTCACCCGGCTTTAGTTAGAGCCATGATATTTTACAGCATACCATTTGTTATCAGGAGACATTTTAGGCATCTCTATAAACGTTGATTAGGTATCATTATAAGTTTTTCTGAGTTTTTTAGAGTTGTTATCCTAATGAACTATCTCGAAATTCTGTTTAAGAATATTTTATTTGTAAATTATATTTTCAATCTGTAATTGCTAAGGTCATTCATCATCATGTTCACAACTTAAGCTTAACTCGTATTTTTCTTTTAGATGTGTCACTAGTTACATTTGAGGCCTCTATGAAAAATACTATATGAATATAATTAATAATATCAGTAATAATGTTGAGAATTATATCAAATTGAAGAGCTCGATACCCTTATTAGTAATATGTAATATACCTTGAAGCTATTACATGAGTATCATTGCAAAAATTTGTTAAAAGTGTCAATAAAATCATTTTAGCAACCGTAACGAACACCGGTGTGCACTATTTCAAAATATTGGCAGTTTTTGTTTAATGTTGTTTGATCCAGAGTAACAAAACATGTAACAATAATTCAGAGATAGGAATTACTTAGAAAATAGTTAGAATGAATACGTTGGAAACAGCACCGTACCGAGGAAAAACTTATTTCATACGCCATACGTTTCTGGTAGTTGCTCCGTTTTGGTCTGGCTCCAGGACGCCATATGCTCCCCTAATGAAGACTGTAATGGCGAGGCTCTACCGCAGAAATGTCGAGAACAAAAGCTGCTAACCACCTGGCACATGGAAGCACGCAACCTTGTATGCCTATCCGTCCTACCATGTAAGAACGCTTACTGTGGACTATGTTTTACACACTTTACTATTTTGTTTTTTTCAATTATATAATGAAATCCCCTTAAAAAAGTGACAAAACTTTTATTTATTATAGATTCTTAGGCGAATCTATTTACATATTACATGTCCTGTACCATCGGTACACTCTTTACAAGGTCTGAATCGGTATAGAAGTTATATAATTAATACACGTACCAATGATACACAGTGTACTTGGCTTCATTGACAAGACTCTACAAGGTGATGGGGCTCACCTTTCAACACTTTACTGTGGCCAGTTCATTCGTTTATATTCCAAGCCCGGGCAAACATTAGGTATTGGTGGGCACGGCTATTGTTCGACACGGGATGTCCTTGGTATGAGGGTGTCTTGCCGGAAGGAGTGCGTCTTTTTTTACAAACATTGCTGTTTGAGTACGATTTTCATCGACAGGACCATTGTTCCTTGGGATGACTAATTAAACAGCCTTTAACCTGAAATATACATTGTAATAAATAAAAGCTAAGGAAGCATGAGCAATTGTCGATAGAGCCCTCAATATCGATTGTTCTGATTCTGTCGAACAATCATCTAATAGTTTAGAGGTATCACACGCACAGGTCACGGTCTAAAAGTACAGCCTATCAGGTTTGGCAATGAGAGGGTGAGACAACTCCCCGCACTGAGGCCAATGAGTGACAAGCCAGCCATAGATCTATTACTGTCCATAGACCACTCACATACTAGAGAGATCCCCGTTCCATTCCTCTACTTGTGCTGACTAGCAGATAATATACGATCATCTACTAAGTAAGGGTATGAGAAGTGCATTAGTTGAAGCATTCAAGGAATTAGTTTGAAGCGCGGAAGGAGACTGTCCATTCAGTATTTATTTCATTTAATAGTCCGGGAATGGGCGACAACTAAATTAATTTTCTATAGAAATTTTCACCGATAAAAGTTTTGTTCTTTCAGATATAATTGTGGGATATTGGCTGATAAAAGAGTGATGCTAGGGTTTCATCCGATTTATCAAACAAAGTATGATGATCCAATACTCGAGACATATACCCACTTATCATCTCACACTATGGGTTGATATAGAATTAATTTTTTTTTTAAGGTACTTTCATTTGCATTAAAAGTTGTAACGGTTGCAAATTTCTTACATCGATATTTATTTTCTAGTTCTCATCTATTATATTGATTTGTTCATTCATGCATATATATATTGTAACATTCATGATATTTGAGAATATCATGACCAGCCACCCTCCCACTTTGTCCAGCATCTGCCCTTATGCTCTTAGGAGTGGGGATGAGATAAAAGGGCAGTCTTAGCCTAACAGCCAGAGGGCGAACAAGAGCAAGACCCCGACTTGGCGGTATCCAACAGAAGAAGAGGAGAAGAAGAAGAAGAAGAAGAGGAGATCAACAGTAACGTTGATTGGATTAAACGGAGATCATCGATTGGGTGATATAGATATTGTTTTTTTATTATTATGGATCCATTAAAAAGAGATTGAGCTCAATTTTCATTTTTTTTATATAATTAATTAGTAGTAACTATCCTTGTTCAAAAGGAAATGAATATTTTTTTATATAATTTTTGTCAGCACTATTTATAATTATAAGTATTTGTTATAACCATTTTACTTGTATATATTTCACAATTCCCAGTTTCTCAATTTATTAATAACTATAACATTAGCCTTGAGATCGGGCGATTCAATCGGGATAATTTCCTATGTCGAAGACATAAAAACAATTTGAATTAAAGATCTCATGACGGACCTACCAAATTAGTTAAGGTCAATTGATCTAATAAATTAGGAAAAGAAATGGTAGAAGATGAGGTAGGTTTCAATATATATATATCTGGGAGAATGGGTTATCAGAAGTAGCCGGGCTGGGATTCATAATAGAAACACTGTTTTGAATAACTGAGATAACTATTTAATAAACCATAAAAGCGTAAGACAGCAAGAAGGGGGGCTCCCTCGAGAACTGTATGTACACCATGGAGTGCCTACCACAGAATGAATCCTTCGAACAGACTATCCTGGGCTGCTCCGCAAGTTAACACGCATTTTGCCTATTCTTGCACATCCGGCTCTGCTTATTGGTCCATTCTGCCATGCCCATATATATATATATATATTATCTATTTTTGTTTACATATAACTGTTTTATATATTATTTATATTCTGGTCATTCATATCAACTATTATATATTAATATCAGGTCATTAGCTATTCACATTTGCACTTAAATCTTACCTCTTTTTGTTTCCGTTCATTGGTTCCTAACTCTTGTCACTCTTCTTTAACCTTATCTATTCTTGTCGGTAGGACCTGATGCTGACTGACATGCTTACCATGTCGAAACGTCTTTAGATAAATATAAAAATACATCCGTTCATGGCTATGTATTTATTTTCAGAATGCCTGGTTGAGTACTTGTTATATATTGGTTATTTAATTTTGTTGATTTTAATAAAATGAAGCGTGCCTTGTTCACGGTTTTATCTCAATGCGTTGGCTATAAAGATGGTCTTATTTTTCTCTTTGCAGAATGGGCAGTCAGGAAATGTTGTATACTATGCAACCATACAGTTTCCATATACCAAATGTATAACCATAAAGACATATTGAGTATTTAAAAAAAATTAACGATTTGCTTTTTACACTATTAGCTCCAAGAGCTTATAATTTCTATTTTTGGTTTTACATCATAACCAAAACATATAGTGACAGGCAAAATAGAAGGTGAGCCCCATCACATATTATTGTATTCAGTGCATCGTAATTTTAACAACAACCTGTATTGTTATGTAACACAACCTCCTTCGAATGCATCAGCGCATCGCAGAAAGAGGAGAAATCGTAAATAGAAATTTGTAAAATGTTAATAAATTCAGGGGTTTAGAAAAAAAAAAAATAGTGGCAGGCGTGGTGTGCGGGACACCTTTGAAATTTCAGAAACATTTACGTTTATTTACACTAATCGTCAGACTAAAGACGATTGCCCGAACTTGTTTGAAAGTACGGGTTCTCCCATTGGTAATATTTGCCCTGTATACATATGCTGCACATACACTTACATAGATAAGTAAGTGGCTGTACATATCTGCAAGCCGGCTCAGCTATACATACTTATTAGTAAGTTTGACGATGACTCACTCAACGGTGATCAATGCTGTTGGTATGTCTGTCTGACTGGAGGTTGTCGTTATACTGGTAAATAGCCTATCATTACTTAGGATGCATCATCGACCATACTAGGGCTTAACAACGATTTGTAATCGAAATACAGTAGTTGTTTGGGCCTGTGTGGCTTTTAATATCGAAAAATTCCAGGGGACCAGGGTAAGAGTATTTAATAAAATAACTTAAGAAAATTAAGCTTGTATAGATAATAAGACCTGCATTGATGGTACAGGACATAAAAAATGTAATATGTAAATAGATTTGCCTAAGAATCTATAGTAAATAAAAAATTGTTGTCATTTTTTTAAGAGGAATCAAAATTATATATAATGTGTATTTGTACATTCCATTATATAATTTTTTATAAAATATCATAACCTGTGTATAATTTTGTGACGCTACAGGAAATACGAAAATAAATTGTAAATAGATTCGCCTGAGATAATTATCTGTAAATTTAAAGGGGCTATGAAATAAATATTTAAAAAAAAAAATGTCGAATTGAAGTATACTTGTATTGTACAGTTGAAACTAGAAATTATTAATCTAGGCTATGTCGCCATACAGTTGTAGTATTGATCCTTGCAGATGCAATAACTAATTAAGAGTCAAATAAAATAAACTTGCTGACAAGATATCGGGAATCAATTGGTAGATCACCAGGCGGGTTACAGTCCTGATCTTCTCAAGTTTATTTTTTTATAATTATTAAAGACAGCAACTCTTTTTTTTTTTTTAAATATTTACACAAATACCCACAGATTTGTGCTATAGAACTTTTCGTGCTAAATTAAGGCTCATAATTGTTTTTTTTTTTAAGTGCGAAAGAAAAATAATGGGTTTCAGATCTTAATTCAACGTAAGCAATTCTGTCAGATTCGTTTCTGTGGCAACTGGTGTTAGCAATAATTGATAAAAGTGAGCGCAAATGACTACTTGTCTTTAGGAGAAACTAGGCAAACACTTAAATTGGAAATTAATTATGTGATACCTAAAAGTAATTGAAGTTGAGTTATTTACCTCCTTGTATTGATGAAAGATAACTATGAAATCCCTGCTATAAAGAGCTAAATCCGACCTAGGTATATATTATAGGTTGTAGTTGGTAGATGGCGCTGATTAATGCTATTTTGTTTGTACGATGTATTTGGTTTTGTAATTGTACCGAACACCTGCTCAATCATCTTCACGAGAGAGAATGGACCACAGCTAGAACTGTACCGAGAAAAGTACTCGAGGGAAGGCGACGTAACATCATTATTTTAGTAGTAAACATTTAAGGCTGAATGGTCTTTAATGTATTTACGAGTGACGATGCAAATGAAAATATCACAGTATTAGGCTCACCTGACAGTTTTCGGAGAATAACAGTAAAAGAAAATGTTTCTTTGACAAAAGCCACTTACTGTCTTGGCCCGCCCCCTCTGCCCGTGTTCAATTATTCACTAAGGCACAGCCTATTGAATAACTTATATCCCACGTGGCAACTGTTATTCTTCTTCCTACCGGCTAAGGAGGACGAGAAAGTGGACAATCCCTGATATGATAGTATGACAACGACAAATCTATATTACTTTTTATTTCTAAACATAAAATATATGTATGCAATAGTGTGATGTCTAACTGCCAGCAACTCACTCACTGCTCATTGTTGTACTGGTAAGTTGGAACAAGTTGTTGAGAAAACTTTTACACAAAATCTCTCTAAATAACAAAATAATGATGAGCTCGAATAGAAAGTGAATGTACAATACATGTAAGAATTATATAACAAAATATTTTTGCCGCTGTTGGTTCAACCTTGATAATTTATTAAAACAGCTTGTGTCTGCCTAAAGCCTAAATAAATATTATATTAATAATGGTAGTGCTTAAACCATTATCTTCAGGTGCTTAACAGAAATGCTGACTCAACGGCCGGAGAGTCGCATTAGTGATAAATTTCTAAAGACTTTATTATTTTTTATGGGGTTTGTTTTATATTAAACTATTTTGTAGGATGACTTTTCTAGTCACATATTGCAATTATGGTTTGAAAAATAAATATTCATTCTGAGTAAGTGCTGGTTGTGGTATTATTCTGGTTCTTATTTTTAGTTTTTCAGGTTCATTTCAGTTGCGAAATATGTGATTAAAAATTAAGTGGCCTCTGTATTTATTTAAGTGAGCAAAGAGTAATTAGTTCCGGAATACCGTGATATCTTGTATGAATACTTACGAAATAAATTCAACCTTCAGGACCCTCCTAAAATTCCAAGAGAAAAACTACGTCAATCCTCACTTTCGTTTTAAATGTTTTAAAGCGAAACTGGAGAGTGCAATCGTGGCTTTTCAAACCTACAGTAGAAACCTAAAAACAGGTCGGATGAAGAAATTTAAATCTGAAACCTTGCTTTTCCTGCTCTCAGTTGGCCTTAAACGTCTTTTGGCAGGCGTTGAAAAGGGTTCGTTGATTGCGGTCTCAAGTCCAAACGAAGAAAAGTCAAGCCTCTACTGGGGCAGTGGTAAGCAAGGGAACTATGTTATGCAGCTGAACAAAAATTTGAACATTCAAGGAAAAGGAATGCTGCTTTGAGGGTGTAAACAATTATGATATAACCAAAAAGACCCACTTCAATTAAAAATACATTGCACAGCAAATTGAACATATTAAGTTACATGTCATTATAATTTTTCGTACATATTTAATTTTAGTATGGTGATTTATTATTTAAATTATAAATAATTTTTTTTTGCATAATGTGATTTTTTTTTTCCTTTCCTGAA
Source organism: Acanthosoma haemorrhoidale (assembly GCA_930367205.1). Classification (NCBI taxonomy): domain Eukaryota; kingdom Metazoa; phylum Arthropoda; class Insecta; order Hemiptera; family Acanthosomatidae; genus Acanthosoma; species Acanthosoma haemorrhoidale. The sequence continues at coordinate 29,877,639 of OV884011.1, read as the reverse complement.
AATTTTCGGTTTTTAGTCTATTCTGGTTCTAGGTATTATTCTGAGTAAGTGCTGGTTGTGGAGTTATAAATTTTAAGAAATAAATCGTCTAGTCTTACCACAAAGTTTTATATTTTTGCAAAACACTTTCAATTGTCGAATATTCATCCTCAGTGTTGTATCCATTTATTTTTAGTAATTTCTATATTAAATTTAAATTAAATATTATGCACTGAAGATGACTCTTAGACGATTAAATGTGCTTTGCCAAAACATATAACTTTGTGGTGTGTCAAGACATATTAACATATTCAAGAAATATAAATATGCAAGTTGTTTATGTTATCAAATTTATTGTTATAAAACCCTGCTCAAAATTATAGAAAATATTTATATATTTAATACCCAATATAAAATGTGACTTGAAAACATTTTCCCGGTTTCTTCTACGTGTCCGCTTTACACTCAACGCGATACAGAATTAAAATTTAAGACCCAGCAACCTCGATCTTTATCGGATCTGTTTTCGTGTTACCGGATCACCGCAATAAATAGCCCCTTCGGGTAAATATGTAATTATCCCTGGTAATATGAGACCTGAATCCTGTTGATATTCTCATTACTGTATCAGCCCGCCATTGTTAAGTTATTAGTCCGCATCAACGACAACTTCAGTATGTGCGCCTTTCATTTAACTCCAAGTTGTAGTATGCCTTTATCGTCTCTTGGGAATATTACATTTCATACATTTATCGTTTCTCGTTTTCATAAAGCAGCAGTATCTATAATTATTGTCCCTGCATTTGTGTCTTTGATAAACCTCCATTCCAGAAACGTGTCTCCCTCGTTGTGAAGGATCGACCTAGTTTTATAACGCTTATGTTAACAACTCGATCAATAATATAAGAAATCTTAAACAACATTAGTTAACGAAACATTATAATTGATATTAGCTTATTTCATGATTCCTGTTGTATTGTAATCAAAAAGTGATGAAGTATGAAGATGTATTGAATCATTTCAGTAATCTTTGTAGAAAGTCAGTTGTAACAAGTTTTGTGATTAACTTCGTGGAATACATTTGATTTATTATTCACTCCCTCTAATTTCATATATTTATATATAACAAGTATATATAGCCTAGTGGGACAGAAAAAAAGTCGAACATCAAGCGTATCCAATCCTTTCAATCAAAAGTCCTGAGAATAGTAAATGCCCCTTATTACGTAGGTGATAACGATCTTAATATAGCTTACATTCTTCAACTCAATCAACCCTTCCAAGTTCATAAATTTCATTATAACCTATACAACCACCTTAATCCCGTAGCACAGTCATTACACTTTACCACTCATCCCTATAATCCTCCTTGGGGACTAAAACGGAAGTGGCCTCGTGACCTTATATAAATACATGATAGTGGGAGTCTGCTATAGAAAAGTGAAGTCCTGGCAATGGATAGTTTCTCCAATAATGTCCTGAGCGTCTGTGGTTCTCGCGCTCTTCATCAGCCTCCACTGCTAGTATCCGGTGACATGGCTGACATAGGAGCGTTGACTTCCTAAAACTCCACTTCCTCATTCCCATGAGAGGGAGGTGAAAACCATGTGGATTTGGGAGGTTTCTGGGCTATTTGTTATTGTATGAATGAGCGAGTGAATGAAAATAGTGAATTTCGTATGAATGTTTTTATCACAATTACTTATATATACAATCGCCCAATTAGGGAGTAGATTTTCCCAATAAAAATATAACCTAGTGTAAGTTTGTTTTCTTTGAGTTCAAATAATCGTTTAAAAATAAATAATTTAATAACTATAAGTATCGATTTTCTCGATCATGGTTTATCGGTTACTTTAAAAAATCCCAATTTACTGCAATAGGGTCCTCCGTCGATGTATTAACCTTATCTTTGGACTCGGCAATAAAGAGTATCGGTGAAGGTGACTCAAAGCTCTACCTGTAACCTGTGACTCAGGCCTCCGCGTAGTCCTTGACTCAGTGTAGCGAATGAGTCGTTCCGTAAGTTCGCGAAGTGTTATCGAGAGCTTAGACGGTATAACGAGGAGAGATCAGACTTGAAGTTATCCACTGTCCGAAACCGATTATGAACTCTTTAGAGCTGCAAGTTCTATTTTTAGTAGTCGTTAAACTGGTCCTATCCACATTAAATGTACCTTCAGACATACCTCTATCGCGAGGTTAAAGAACTCCGACCTGCACCTATTGCTCGGTGTGCCATCGATAGGTGAGTTCATGCAGCGGAGACACGTCAAGACTTTTGACTCGTTGCAGCACCTTACAAACCCAGTGTTCAACGCTATGACCCCACCACCCCTCCCGCATCGATGGCGACAGACACGTTAAAATCTTCAAGACTTATGTTTTTTCAACCGGCTTAATATGTCATAAAACTATTTATTCATTACCAATTAATTAATTAATAATATTCGATAGAGTTGATAACGTGTCGTCAGGCAATAAAATAGTACCTCCATGCTAAATTTTATATAGTTAAATTAGGTTAAGATTTAGTTTTTATTGTTAGTTATAGGTTAGTTTTAAGTTCATGATAAATAAGGTGAGTCCCATCACTTTTAAGAATGTTCAGTAAATTAATGTACATCATTATAATTTTGTACAAACATCATAAATTGTATAAAATGTAGCCAAAAGTACAGGAAATATAATGAATAAATTGTAAATAGGTTCATTTATTGAATCTATATTGAATTATGTAATGATTTTCTACAAAGGGGATATGGGGGGGGGCATGTACTTTCAACACAGGGGGGAATTCAATTATGAATCCTAATTCACACCATTTAAGTGTAGTCAGGGTTAACAGATATTTTGTTTTGTAATTGTCAAGTAATTGTTTAATATATTGTAATTTACCACTTAATTTTTTTTTTAAACACCATCAGGCCACCAAATCAAACTAAGTAAAACCCGGTTAGTTAATAAAACACGGTAAGTAAAACACAGGTTTTTAAATTAGGAACCCAGTTCTTATGACTTTGTCTAATTACAGTTCAAAAATACATATATACATTTATAAAAATTACATATTATTAGTCAAAATGTTCAAGACGCCGACTTCATATCATATGACTTAATATGTCATGAAACTATTTATTCATTACCAATTAATTAATTAATAGTCCTTAATAATATTCGATAGAATTGATAACGTGTCGTAGGATAACTATTATGTGATGTCCACCGTTAAAATTACTATGCAGCTAGTTAAGGTTGTGCATGCCTCCCCATCTTCATCTGCAGGCCCTTACTCACTGTCCAAGGAAGCCATGACCTCGACTGTCACTTTCACTGCCTTCCAGGAACTGCCCTGTCATCGTTGCAAATCACTGTTTGTAGCTGGTTATCCGGAACGGTTTGCAGTAGGCCCAATCGTTACATCTCAGTCACGCTGGATCTGTTTCCATGACTCTTCCTTCTCTTCGGGGGGAGAGGGGGATTTGATATTACCCCCTTCATTAAGTTCATTATTTCTCCGTACGACTAAATATTTAAAACATTCTGGTTAGTCATTAGAATTTCATTCGTGATTCTGCATAATCTTAAGGTGTACTATATATACTATAGCTATGCTTCATTTAATATACGAAAATCATATATGTATATGTTTATTAATACTAATAAGCGAATTACCAATCAAATGTATTCATACGATTCAATGTTTTTTTTCTAATCCGATTCTATCTAGAGTTATACACTAACAGGCAAAAAATTCCACCCACCTGATTTTTTCATGTTTTCATCTCAAAATATTTCTGCTTTGGATTGGTCAATTTTTTTTTATGAATAAATATGTATTTTTTTTCAATTAGAAATGTCAATATAGAGGAGAGTAACCCATAATCCTTAATTCAATTAAAGGACTGTCGTTCCCAATGTTTACTTTCCATGGAATCAAAAATGTTTATTCAGTGTCATTTGCGTTGTGGTGCAGCAAATTTCGTAGTTTTCGCCTTCGATATTTTAATTTTCTCAATTTTAAGTTTAAAAATGCCTCTTCGTGCTGAGGATGTTGTACGTGGTGTGGCACTTATTGATGATGGACGTTCCATTAGATATGCAGCTAATGCCATCGGAGTTCCCTATGAAACTCTACGAGACGCCGTCAGGCGTTTTCGAAAAACTGGGTCTTACCATAGAAGGGCCGGTTCTGGACGGCCTAGGGCAACAGAACCACAGGATGACCGGTTTCTTTTTTTTCGAAACCGGCACCTTACCGTTGTTCAAGCGATTCATCAGCTCCAAGAAGTTCAAGGTCTGCAAATTTCTGAACTTACTGCTCGGAGAAGATTAAATGAGTATGGACTAATGGCTTTTCGCCCAGTAAGAGGACCAGACTTGACCAGGACTCACAGAGTTACACTGCTGGAGTTTGCTCGAGAACACATTGGTCTATGGACGAATGGTGTGCTGTACTGTGTACAGATGAATCTAGATTTGCCCTACGATCTCCAGACTGGCGTGAAAGGGTGTGGAGAAGAAGAAATGAAATGTTGCCTGTAATTTCACCCAGAGCCAACCTTTTCAACGTGGTTCCTTAATGGTGAGGGCTGGGATTTTAATGGAGTGCCGCACAGAATTGGTTGTTGTTCCTGGAGGGTCTTTGACGGCCCCTCGCTATGTAGATTAGATTTTGGAACCTCATGTGTTGCCTATACTCATCGAAATCAGCGATCATTCCTTTCTAATGCACGATAATGCACGCCCACATGTCGCTTGCATAGTACAGACGTTCCTTCATCAGCACAACATTGAGGTTTTAGCCTGGCCAGCACGTTCTTCAGATTTTAACCCAGTCGAGCATTTATAGGATAATTTCGGAAGACGAATAGGAGCGCGATCAGCACTACCTGGTACACTACAGGACCTTGAAAGGGCTCTTCGGGAAGATTGGGTCAACCTCCAGCAAAAGGAGATTTCCCGACTGGTGGAAAGTATGCCGAGGCGTCTTCAAGAAGTAATAAAGGCAAGAGGAGGAAATACGCGCTATTACATGATCCTGTCATTAATTTCTTTTAGGATAAAAATGGTTATTGTTCATGTTTCTTAGCAGTTCACATTTTGATTTTAAATTTTTAAACAAAGACTCATTTAATAAACGTTAAAAACCTTATTAAAGGTAAAAAAGATTTTATAAATAATAAGTATCATATACTATTACCATGTATTATATACAAATACATTTTTTTTATAAGTGGGTGGAATTTTTCGCCTGTCAGTGTATAATGCTAAGAATATTGTAATGGTAATATTATATATAATGCTAAAAGTGTAAACCTGCCTCGTGACATCATGGAAGTCAATGGTGTTTCCTGTTATTTTTTAAGTAAGCGACCTCATTCCTCCCTATTCCCGGAACTACCCTTCTCTTATACACATATGTCTCAGCTTTAGCCCCAGTCCCCACTTGTTCTCCGACACTCGTTGCCCAACACCCGACCCAGTATGTAGTAACATAACTCTTAATATTTGTGTATACCAGTGTTTTTCTTGTACTTCATAATAAAGCTTTTCTTTCTTTTCTTTTAAAATACTCTCCTCTACAAACATTATTTAACTTAGGGAGATAATCTGATGAACTACCCTTACCTTTGGTCGTGGTATCTGTAAAGACCTTAAGTGTTTGTACCCGGGTCAAAATTCTTTACACTTGTGGGCTGTTTTTAATGAAAATTAGGTTAAATTGTCTCATTAATAAAATGAAGCTATAATGTGGTGAAGTGACCATAGCTCTGTGTGGTATTTTGGTTTTATTTATGGTGGTTATTATATATTTCGGAAAGCATTACAATATCTTCAATTATCAAAACACTTGAGCTCATAAACCACCTTCTGTTACCTGAAAATAGTCCGGACGTTGGGTCACATCTCTATACTTTATTTTTGCCTTAACGACTCAAATGTGACTCTTTACAATCGTGGGTAGATACCTTAAATCGAAATGTTGAGTTTACTAGCTTGTGGATTGAGGCCGGAGAAAACATACAACCAAGAAGTGAATGATAGCTTAGGTGGGTGGTGTCCGTGCTAGTTGTCTCTAAATACTTTCGGCGTGTTAACGTGTGCCTATACTTTATCTCTCAAATCGAGCAGCTTATTGTGGGTTGACTGTGCCGGAAATGGAGTTTTGGCTTTTAGGCGTGACCGGTAGTCGATAGTACTATCGATATATCCATAGTTCTATTTTCGCGATGTTTCAATTCCTAGGACTGTTGACAGAAGCATTTTTACGTAAGAAGTTAATTCTTATAATTGAACCATAACGACAAGAGTGAGCTGCTGATCAAGGGCAGTTCCGATGAAATATGGCCCCTTGATTTCCCTCAAACCAATAGCTAAATGCCAGGAGTCGCTCACTGCTGACCGCTACCAATGACAGTTACAAGGAAATGGTACTTAAGGATGTCAGCCTATTTTAGTTACTGAAGATAAGAGTTTAGTGTTGTTAAAAACGTTTCTAGTAATAAATAAAGATTGTTGAGAAACCTAAGAGTATTTATTTTCAGATAGTTGACTTTGTTGGTATACCTGGGAAATGATCTCGCCATTGCCATTTCCATGGTGGGAAAAATTAATATGTTCTCATTTCCCATCTTAAGCTATAGCAGTTCTGAAAGCTGTTGAATTGACATTTTAAGAAAATCACTTAAGACATTTCTGCAGAGAATTGTGTTTCTCATAGGTTTCTCACATTACACCTCTTGTTAATGACTTGTCGGGAAAATTAAGAGATTTGAACACGAGCAAACATTGATGATCGCCTCCTATGAAATTACTCCATTGGCACCAACGCTGCATCCTAAGTTAAATAATCATTGTAGAAGAGAGTCTTTTAAAAGAAATGAAAGAAAAGCTTTATTATGAAGTACAGTCAAAACACTGGTATATACAAATATTAGGAGTTATGTTTCTACATACTGGGTCGGATGTTGGGGAACAAATGCCTGGGAAACAAGTGGGGACTGGGGCTAAAGCTGAGACATGCTTTTCCAGATCTTGAGAGTTGCCATCTTGCCGGTAGCGGTGGGGGTGTCATGGGGATGTCTCGGAATAGAGGGTTTTGGCTATGTTTCATCGAGTCAAAGAACTTGATGTGTCTTCTTTGGATGGCTTCGGTGAAGGTGGGGACTTCGAACTTTTCGTGGATGTTGGGAGCCTTCATATCACGAAAAGGGGTATGCCATAGTGCCGTGCGTAGGATTTTGTTCTGGAAGCTCTAGAGTCTAGTTATTGTGCTAGTGTGTAGGAATCGGAAGAGTGGTGTCCCAAACATTAGAGCTGGCCTCAGGACGCTCTTATATATTAACAGTTTCAGCCGAAGGGATATAGCTGGGCTTGTGATGAGATGCTGGAGAGAGTAGTAAGTCCTACGTACTCTTTTCAACTTCTGCAGGTGTGTGTAGAAAGTCATGTGTCTGCCTAGGTTGATGCCGAGGTAGCTATGCTGTTGGAAAGTTTGCATTCAGTGCCGTCTATGGTGAAGCTGGTTGGACGTTTTCATTTTCCATGCTGGAAAGAGAATATGATACCTAGAGTCTTGGCTGGGTTTACCTGAATGTGGACAGCTCGTAGCCTGACGGCGATTAATTGACTGGCGCCCTCTGCAGCTTTTAGAGCTTTCGCTGGGTTGAAGCTGATGCTGTAGACCCCTATATCGTCCGTATTTGCCGCTACCTCACAATTGGAGTATGATGCTCCTACTATGTGCGCGGTGTAGATGTTGAAGAGTAGGGGCCCCAGCACCGACCCTTGGGGAACTCCGACGACGAAATCTATTCTGGTGGTTGATATGGCTCCTATTCGCACAGAAAAGGTTCTGCCTGCTAGATAGGAAGTCATGATGTTCTGGAGTTTCGCAGGAAATTCGTGCTCGTTCAGGCGTCGCATGAGTGTTCGATGATCTACAGAGTTGAATGCTTTCGCACAGTCAAGGGAGATCATCAACGTGCCGCTGCAGTGGTAGGGAATTAGTGTGAATTCATAATAAATGATGCTTTTAGCTTACACGAGCGGGTAGGCTGGGGATTTTCTCCCAATTAGAGGTTGTGGTCAATGATTTACAATTAAGCACACCCTCCCTAATAGCAGGGACAATGCATTTAAGGAAATAATTATACCTGTTGGCCCTCATTCAATACAGTCAGTTGAGGATTGTAGCAGTGGCAGGCTCCAACGGTCCCGTCAAAACAGCCATTCCCGCCAATTTCCTTTCCCGCGGGCGGGAAAATTGCTCATATCCGATTCCAATTTCGTCTCTCCTTCGATATTCTCGCTCCTTCCAAATGTCCACAATATTTTGCTGTCTGTCGATTATTAGCCGTAGTACTTCATATTTTATACATTTCACTTCAATTCATCTCAATAATTATCAAAACTACAACTTGAATCGTTTTAACCAAAGATAAAATAAGCCAAAAAATTAAAAAGGGTCGGGCTACAAAACTGGGGTCTCTTCATCTCCGAATGCCAAATTGAATCATCTCTGCCACCCCATAGCTTAGTCAGTTTTCAATCTCGTTAGCTGGTGTCTTATAACCTTCGACGTCATAGAGCCCTTTCTTATTTGGCTGTAATAGAAGAGAGATGTGTGAAGTATCTAACGCATACTAACTTCTACTGACATCATTTTGCACGTATGGAGCCGAAATGTATATATTCGCTATGAAGACTAACATCAAATCATAATACCATGCACTATGGTTAATAATCGAAAATGTAGTAGACAGCAGGAGATTCCTGCACCTTTGGAGTGACCGAGAATATCGATCAACGAAAACTCATAGAAATCACAGATGATCCATTTTACTCTTCAATAACCATAGACTTCACACCCACCTAAAAATTCATAGGCACTCACTGCATTGTAACATTACACTAAAGCTTTCACAACAAACTGCAAAGATGCCTCAACTCAAATAATACATGGACTCAAGGACTGTCCTCATCTGACTTATCTGGAAACATTCAATGACGACTGTGAAATCTTTAGAATACATATGCCCATATTTACAGCCCATTTGCTGGTTGTAGAGATAAAAAAAAAAATTTCATTGACCTAGGTCAATATATACATCATTTTCGTCTCTTTTAATCCTGTAACTATATCAATAGAAATACCAAAACGAAGGCATGTTAAATCGGAGCGATATTTAACATACATTTACAATTTCCAGATAAATCGAACCGAATCAATCTATGACCGCTAAGGCAGAATAAACAAGCAATCTCCTTGTAACGTTTTGAAAGTATAGCCTCTCGCCAAAAACACAAACAAGCAATAACAGCAATGGTCCTGAGTGGGAATGTGAAACAAGCACGCCTAGTTAGTGCAGCGATGCTACACCCCGACAGCCTTTGAGTATTGCGGGCTTAGAGGCTTGAAGGCGCTCTATGCAAGCAAGGGTCCCTCTGTAGCATGATTAGCCGTTTGTCGCTTGAGTCACAAACTAGGCTTTGAAATTTAGAAAATATGACAACGGATTCCTGATTAGCAAAAATAAAGATTTGAAAAATGATGTTTACTGCAGTCGTTACGATAATTAATTCCCGAATTTGAGGATGAAAATGATGAAATTATTCGATTAACAGTAGCCGAAGTAATGACATTGCAAGTACGAGAAATTGCGTTGTGTTCGATTCCTTTAAATTGGTATGCAAGCGGAAATTGTATCTGCTTCCCTAAGTAGAATACGTGCAAAGAACAAAAAAAAAAATTGGTAAAATCGTGGGTTTCCTCTTTATTAACAAAATTAATTTTATTCGCTCCAAGTGGACATATGCTTAACACGTGATAAGTGTGGAGTCACTGGCTTTTTTGCCCCCCCCCCCTCCGTGTAGAAATGGTTTATTTGATTTCTATCTAATAATATATAAAGAGTTTTCCCTGAAAATTTTTGTTTTCTACTCATTTCCCGTTGGCAGAGATTTTTTTCAAATAACTACTACAAGTAGGTCCTTGTCTGGGGCTTGACTTTTCCTTCAGTTAGAGGTCAAACAAAGGGCCTGTGTCCCAACAAATGTCTGCTTGGCATAGAAAGTGAACATCCGATGTTATGTAAGGCACCTGAGTTAAACTTAAGCGGCAATGGCGACCCGAGCATTGGCTCAGGTATCAGGTCTTACAAGTTAAATGCTTAGACCGATGTAATGAACAAGATAAGCCACATGCACCTGAGGTAGAATCAAGGAGCCCTGTACAAAACTCATCTAGGGTCCCAATACCTCGCCAACAGTTCCTACCTGTCTATATAAAGTAAGTGTAAGCTATTCTATTATTTTAAAAGTGTTTGATGTAGTTAGACCTTTAATTGTGAAAGAGTTCGTACCGGCTGTTGGTGTCGAAGTGAAGTTGTGGCTCAGTAATGAGTTGTTTCCTCTGAATTACTTGCGACTACATTAGCAACCTTCCCAACAGTCGGAAGAGAATTTAATTTGATGCTGGGGAATTGTATTTGTAAACTTTGATGGTTTTGTACAGCCTTCGTTGTCTCCGCCCTTCTGTGTATTCGGGAACCTACCCCCCCCCCCAATGTTACAGGATATTGGGAAAAGGTATCCACTCTATTTGTATCGCTTGTCAATTTTAGCGGGATGAGAAAAAATATAAAATCCAATACGTGTGTGGTACAGCACACAACTGAGACTTTCTAGTCTTGGTTTTGGTGTTAATGTACACAAAGGGACAACCCAGTGACATTTATCAATATCCGGGGACACTGCATAATTTGGAAACAGATTCACCTGAGGATCTATAATTCTATATAATTATCTGGAAATTTAAAGGGCTATGGAGAAAAAAAAAAACATCAATAAATCTGCGGACAAAATGAACTTAGTTCTTTCCTTATCCCTCAGGGTTTTTTAACTAAATGTTTTAATTATTGGTTTGTATTTGTTAATTAATTGGTTAATTTTTTAATAAAGGTTTAAACTAAATCATATTATTGGAAAAGTGATTTTTATTCGGTTTTCTTTGCCAAAGAAACATTCGAGAACTATTTGAAATTATCAGATCCACGGGGGTGAATTCTAAATGAATACTGAATTCATCGCAGTAACAATAAAGCATTATTGCTATAAATGCTTCGGTCACGTTTGTTTAAACCGTACTACACATATTTTGTCATTAATATGTTGATTAAGACTATGCTACGTTTTGTTATATGAATATAAATTTTTATACATTCATATGCCAGTATCCTCCTCGGATCCTTTGCCGATATTCCCGCTTTATTCTTTAATAACCATCCCGCCACTTTCTTGGAACAGACATATCTCCCCTCGGTCAATAAGTGCCCTGAAACTATTCCATCGCTTTCGCCATCTGCTCCCCCAGTCTACATGGCAACTCCTTGTATCCTCCCTCATTTTCGCTCGCTTTGACTATGTGTAGAGTACGGGGGTATCTCGTGTCGGACTCGAGGACAAGTTGAAGTGTATCACGAATTGCATCGTTAGATTTGTCTTAAGGTCTCTGCGGCGCTCCCATGCTGTCACTTCTAGGCCGAGTGTGGGTGGCTCTTACCCCCCATCCGTGGATAATATTTCCTCGGTAGTCATTCCTTTTCCTGTCAGTTCAAATCAAGCGTTTACTCCCGGAACACAAGATCCATCCAGCCCCATTGGCCTTTATAGTCCTGCCCACAAAAGCGCTCCTTCCTAGCTCGCGCTTCTACCTCGGGAATTCTCCACCTCCTAATATCCGCCATGCTTCATCCCTACGAACCTTTAAAGCTCTTTTATTAACTAACCAAACTGAGCTCGTTAGTCAGGGAACGATTCACCCATTCATCTTTTATTTTTGTATTAATAATTTTTATTTGATTGTTCACTATATATAGATAAATATTAGATACCACTCTTGTATCTATGTTTCTTGTTTCCTTTGTGTTAATTTTACTGTCTTATTGTACATCTGTACGTTGTGGGTTTTTACTTTATTTACTAAAAGCAGTTAAACAACTTTTATTTTTATTATAAAATTATTATTATCATTCCTATAGAGGTTCACACTTTATTTTACGTTGTTATTTTGTTTTTGTTCCAAATTCTATACTATGTTCTGAGGATTTACTTCATATTCAAGTAATTGTGTAATTAATGACGGGTTTATTAAATTCCCCTTAATCATTAAGACCTGAGGTTCCCGCTGGCGTGACAAATGATGAGACAGAGGAAGAGCATACTGATCCACGGATGTGCTGGGGAATGATCGCAGTTGATGAAGCTGCCGCTAGAGGGCACCAGCAGACGGACTGGGATAGTTGCCACGGCCGCCGATAGGTGCCGCCACTGGCGAGGTCGCCTTAGTTCGCTCACCTCAGGCCCACGCTCTGTCTGTCTGCGGGTATAACCACTAAGCAGCAGGCTGCATTTTTGCCATACATTATCCATGTGTATTAATTTATTTATCTCAATACAAAATTGAATACTGCAAGAACGGAATCAATTCTATTCACAGAGTCTTCCCCTTAAATTAATCCCAGGCATTAATGTAGGAAAGAGTAAATTCGAATAATCCCCAACTTAAGTTAAGTACTTAGGCGTGTTATATCTAAATTGTCGATAAAACTAAAAGCGATAGTTCATAAAATGCTTGCTCAGATTGCTCTTAACCCACACATCGCCATCTTGTACTAGTAAATTCCTTGAACTGCAGAGAATAAAGAATGAATTCCAATAATTATAACAAAATAAAATAAAAAAATCCATAAATAACTAAAACAATAAATAAAATAGAATGAACAAATTCTCTTTCTGGCTCTCTTATTAAATATGAAATAGATCTATTATCTATCGTGTATATTGTGTGAAATGGTCCTGCAATGAATGAATAACATTGACTAAACAAAGCCACCTGTACTTGATGTGGCATACAGCCAGATTGACTCCAGACTCTCAAAGGCTTACATGTCCCTTCCAACCTAACGCAAGGCTACAAAATAATGCAGAAAAAAAAACATTACCTCGAGTTGGTATTTTTGCCACTGGTCCAGCATCTTTGAGAAAGTACGTGTCTTCTTTCTGGTCAGTACGCATAATATATTCTGATCTAACAAGCATTTTATAAATTACTGCTTTAAATTTTTTCGGCAGTTTAGTTATTTATCAAAGGAAAGGAAGCAGCAATGAGATGACAGCCTTGTCATTGACTCTAGTAGAGTTTAAAATTAAATTTAAACTTTAAGTGTAAAGGTTATGTAAAGGTGAGCCCCATCACCTAGAATTGTATTCATGTTATTGACCTATTAGCTTCAATCTCATTATTATGTAACCCAACCTCCTACAAATACATCTGCGCAAAGCAGAATGAGGAGAAAAAATTGTCAATTCTTTGTTCATATTGTTACATATTGTATAAAAATTGAAGGGGTTTAAGGGGGGGGGATGTCTCAGAATTAATGCAAGATTTGATTTAAATAGAAAACACAATATTTTTGTTGTTATTTTTTTATTTAATTATAAAGTAAATAGGATAGGGTTATTCATGGAATAACACATCGGGCAAATGGCCTCCACGACTTTGCTGGCTCATAAGCACTCGTTTGTCGAAATTTTCCATGACCATTTGGCATAAATGTGGATGTGGGCTTGTTGACATACACCCCTGACTTCAAATAACCCCATAAAAAGAAATCTAAAGGTGTTAAATCACACGATCTAGGGGGCCGATTCTGATCACCGAAACGAGAGAGTACACGACCTGGAAATGTCTCATGCAGTATATTTGAATTGTTTCATGGGTTGTATGGCATGTGGCACCATCTTGTTAAAACCACATATTGGCCACATCAATATCATCCAATTTCGGCACAAAGAACTGTGTTTACGACGCCGAATTTATGTTCCTGGATTTTCAACAACACTCTCACGCACTGCTTCGATATTGACATTTGAACGGCTCGTTTAGGGATGACCTGTGTGTTTAGTGTCTCCAACTGATCCAGTCTCTCTAATTTTTTCAATTAATCTCTTCACAGTTGATAAAGTCAAAACACTATTCCGACCATATTTTGTATGAAATATGAAAACTGCGGCCGCCTAACTTTCATTATTTTTGAGATAATGTTCAAAAATAAATACACGTTGTTCTATCGTGTAATGCTCCATTTTTACCAACCCTAAACTGTCAGCTGTCAAATTGTTTTTTTTTTTTAGGGTTGCCAGCACTTTACTGCACAAATGGCGGCAAATTCAAATCTTGCTTTAATTCTGGGACACCCATTATTTATAGAAAATTTGTAGTAGAGTCTATTGTGTATACTTGCTTCCTTTCTTACGTATGTAAGTTTGAACGTTACCGCCAAACTTCGGCACATATGCTAGATGTCCCTACAGAGTGCGCTAGGATCGAATGACGCTCCCAGTTGTAACCTCCTCAATATGGGTACTCTTGTTAAGACAATGGTCAACACTTATTATCGACAATTGTATTGATTCAGGTTAGTTATAAGTTTTATTTGTTTATTGTAATATTTGTAGCCCTAGCTAATGTGTACATATGTTTAATATTACAGTTCTAAACTACATCTGCAAGTGTTCGATTTATAACCTGAGCACCTCCACCTCCTTTAAGTTTCTGAATTCGAAACTTACACGTATATATTTTAAATTTCCATCGCAGTCCATCTTGAAGACGCAGGGACTGTTCACTACCCGGTGCACGACGAAGTGACAGAGATAAGCCTACAATGCGCCATGTCATGGTTACTGATCATCTGATCACGCTTGGATGTCTGGGCCTTGTTTCCTAGCCCGCTATGTCGTACATATCTTATGTCACTTCATTTATCTACACCCATGCCGTTATATTTTGTAGTTGACACATTATTTTTGTACTTGATATTTAATAATAGTCAGGTCGTGCTTATGTTAAAATGAGTACCCTACTCGATAAGATGGAAAAATACATAACTTTTTTGGTACTAATTAATTTAATGGCAGCCATTTATTACTGCTATTAAAGAAATTACGGAGAATATTCTTAAAGAAAAAATCGTCCTGACCCTGCAAGTATAGATACATATACATTAATGGAGGATTTACGTCATCACATGACACTTGACTTAAGTTGTTTTAAATGGCTACTTTCGTTGGTGCGCTAAATGCCTTGATGATCAGTTACGGCGATTTAGGAGGCGGTACAATACCGGAACAAGGGTCCACTTCCGAACCGGATTATGTCAGCAGTGGACCACTTACAAGCCTCTAGGAAGGAACTGGTTCTGTCTCAAATCTGTAGTCGTTTGGGGCAATTTGTAGCTGCGACGTTTGTGGTCTTATCCGACTTAGCTAAGTGGCATTTATTAGCTGGCTGGAAGTTTGGCTGCGGCTGAGTAGAGAGCGAGAAATCTCAATTTAACTTGCCATCATTGGCAAAAATGCCTACATGGTATTTTTACAGACTAAAGCACTTCCTATTTAACGCTATCTAGTCTATGTTTCGGTTGCCCAATCCGTACTTAGAAAACGTCATTAAAGGCGTAATTAAATGGTCTTCGCAGCCTAAACACTTAATTGTATGATACATCGCACCTTATTGAAAATCAACTTGTCTTTCAAAATGTCCTCGATTTCGTGATTCACGCCCCGTACCAACCCGGCGTAATGGTACTCGTAATAAGGGATGATGTATTTAGTTTTTAGTCAAGATCTATTCCATATTATCATAAGATTATTTAAATATTGTAATTTATATTTAAATTATGTAAATATTGGAAATAATTTCGAAACACTTTCTTTCAGCTGCAGTTATAAACCACCACCACTTAACTATGCACATGCTTAAACAGTATCGATCTAGAAGTATATTAAGTGGTAATATCGTTGGGTG
Source organism: Acanthosoma haemorrhoidale (assembly GCA_930367205.1). NCBI lineage: Eukaryota > Metazoa > Arthropoda > Insecta > Hemiptera > Acanthosomatidae > Acanthosoma > Acanthosoma haemorrhoidale. The sequence goes on along the minus strand of OV884011.1, from coordinate 29,861,786 downwards.
TATGGCAAACTAGCGAAAGTGCAAAATGCCGTTTTTTAGGAAATATAAAAAAACAAGATTTTAGTTTAGATGCAAATCAATTAAATTTATTACCTACCTGAAACAAACTTTTTCCACCATTTTTATCTTTTTAGAGCCCGTTCGCTGTATAAACTTTAAGTGAAATTCCGCCTAAAAGAAAACTTTTTATATCGAAACTGAAAAATTCAATTAGTTCGCCGTGCACCCGACGATATTTTCTGTTCAGTTATTAACACTGTCTATTAGAGCAAGTTAGCAATATCATTCATGGAGTTCATTCAGGCAAATCAATTATTAAAATATATAAAATTCAAATCCTTAAATTAGGAAATGAAAACATTCAACATAGGCAGTAGCCACAGTGATGAATAAGATTGTTGCCTAGGAAACAGATATTGAGTGAGTGAGCTATTGTTGAATTAGTGACTACAAAAAGTGATTGGGAGAAGGGAATTAGTGAGGCTTTTACCTTAACACTTTCTTTCTTAGTGTCTTCTTTCTCATCCAGTAGTGAATGACTCTACTCTTGGCTGCCCTTGACTGGTCATTGCTTCTGTCAATTGTGTTTTTTTAATGGCAGATACTCAAAATAATTATTAGCCTCACTAATGTCGATCCGGGCAATGGACCAACTGAGCTAGCATGCACGAGACAGGATCGGGCCAGTATATTTCGATTTTTTTTATTAATAACAATTGGCTCTTCATAACAATATTATCCACATATAAAGCTATCTGTCAATTCAATCTGATGTTTAAAAGGTGTATTTATTTATTTACACTTCGAAATATGCTTTTGCCTAAAATACAATAAGGGATAGTAAGGGGAAAAATTGAATTTAAGTTCATCTTTATCCGTGAATTTATAAATAAATCTGTCCAAGATGTGTTGAACGAATAAGATATACACTGTTTAACGCATAAAGAAATATGTCACAACCACTTTCCAATTTTATGAAAATGTTTACATCTCTATTTCATCAGCCTAAACCGATATCCCAACAAATTCATCCACCTGAAAAAAAAAAAGTAAATAACTCAAGAAAGTTACGTGCAAGTTTCGATAACTTTTAGTAGTTTAACTTTAATTTAGTATTTTTGTCTTTAATTTATCTAAATAACTGATATTTTTTACCCATGGTTAAGGATTCATTATGGAGATTGACTGTGAATTATTTATGTATACTGTGGTACATGTACATGGTAATATTGTACTAATAGTATTTTTATTTTTGTTTGTTTTAGGTAAGCGAACTTTGACGTGATGATAACGAATACTTGAAGTCTAAAGGTTAGCAAAAGTCAAATATTTTGTAATGTGTAAGCTAAGCGTATATGGTTGCAAGAAACAATATATATCTATGTATTAAAAAACCTTCGTATTTATTTGATGACCGAATTGGCATTTGATTTCCGAAGCAGCTCTGATTAGAAACAAACATTTTTCGCAGACAGGATTGAAATATTATAATACATATTATTTTTAGTTCACGTCGGGTATATTTTGTGAAAGGTTGAAACTACTCTAAACCTGTACGTGTTCCTATACTCGGAAATTAGTATTACAGGGTGGTTGCAATTGCGAACAAGTGCGGATAAGTGATTCACAGATTGTCTGACTGGCCGAGCGGTTGTCAACTTATGAAATTATTAAGGTATTTAACAATTTGACTATGCATGCTTTCGTCACAATTTAATTAAGAGGAAGTGAGAGAAAAAAATTGTTGAAGTAAATACAAAAAAAAGAAATAACTAAATTGTTAATGTAACTGACAGACACTATGTATTCATCAAAGTTGGTGAAATATTTAGTGATTCTTTGCATCACAGTTGCTGGCTGGCTTATTATCATAGTGCTTTCCACTACACAAGTAATCGACTTAGGTCTTCCATACTCTGCATAGGGCGATGGTCCCAAATACCAATATATGAAACAGAAAGAGATAGAGATTTTTGTACAAGAATATGGACTACAGCGTTTGATAGGCAAACTATTTCCGGTGTGCGGAGCTGACAATCATATTAAGAACCTTGATGAGACAAACATTTTGTTCACTTGACAAAGAAAAGTATCTGCCTTCAAAAATAGTGATCTTTGCCTATTTTGCGACGTAATAAACGTTATTTTCTATATAAATGCGTTTTGATAAATGTTAATTAGAGGTTGTCACACTTCCCTATCTGTCCAAGCTGATAATTTCGGGACTGGGTCCCTGTGAGGCTGAGTATCCTTAGTATTGGCAAGTCCTTCAAGTGCTCCCTCCCTAATCCTAAGCCACCCTCGCCCTCTAATCAGACCGGTGGGGGAGTTCACTTCCTGTCAGCTGTCCTTCCCGGGAGAGGAATTCTTTTCGCTATGTTTACCTTACTCCAGTGGGTGGGGGGGGAGGGAGAAAGAAAGCAGGGGGGCACTGAAGGAAACAATCCGCTTTTCTTTTTCTTTCGAATGTCTTCCCTACTGATGGTGTGACAAAGGAGCAGTCAGTAGCAGGACACTAATCGATTGTCGCGCTGTGGGAAGAGGAAGCATTTTAAGATGAAGAGGCTTTACTTTCGAACTGCTACCTTGCCTTGGGTTATATTATACAATAATGGCAGTACATAAAGGCATCTATGGCACTTAGATCATAGGTAGCTTTCTTATTTTTAAATAAAAGGACTTTGTGATTGGTGTTGTTATCGGTCGGCCTATTTATAAATCATTTATCTGCCTTGTATTCATTCAAGTGTTATTGATGTGAAAGTTTCGACTAGAACGTATATTTCCATGAAAAAAAATACCAATACATTTAACTTATTTGGTTGTATGTTCTACATATTTATAGAAGAGTAAATTATTAATATGAGGGCTGTATCGCTGTACAAGTAATTGACTTCGGTCTTACATACTCTGTATAGGGCGATAGTCCCAAATACCAAATAAAATTGATGAATAAATATGTTGGTATAATTCACAACGCCGGAGGACTACAATTTGTTTTAAAAGTTTGATTGAGTCTAAAGACTAAGAGATAAGAACTAAGAGGGGCTAAAGGCAATGCTACGACACTGCAGCTAAAGTGTATGTACTTATAAGGAAGCAGGTAGCCGGGGACATGTGTGGCGGTGCTTACGAAAGATCCACCACAAGCATATCCCATCCCTGCTCAAGGATGCTGGAGAAATCTATAGTACCTTCGTAGGCACCATTGAGTCTCGCTAGTGTCTTAAAACAATTTGACAAAACAACAACATACTTGCAGTGTGATGCATCCTTACACAATGTTGCAGGGTTGTGAAAATAATTTTTTTTTGTAGTCACTTACGGTACTTGCTAACATACAACAATGCAAACAAACATCAGTTAACAAACTTTTTGGCCATATAGTATTTTCATGTTATTGCCATAGACACGGCGGAACGATATCGTATAAATAAAACTTCAACACCAATAGCAAAATATCAATGACACGACATCTTTGCATATTATTTAAATATTTATTTACTGAGTCATATTACAAACTAAACTACTTCGCCTCTTCTAGAATACATCAAGCGCTCAGTTTAACTTACACTTGAAAAAAAATTCCAAAACCCTTGTCTAATTAATATGAAAAAGCCTTTACCAATATTAAGTTGAAATATATCGCTTCAAGATTAAATATGTAAACAATAGATTATATATGTCCTGAAAAATATTAAAAATCTAAATAACCCATTATTTAATGCTCTACAATCCCATCTAACACCCACTTGAGGGAGTGCATTTCTTCTGCGTTTCTTTCCTTTATAAGTGCTTTTACTTACAGTATGCATTTTTTTTTCATTTTTATTTTAAAAAAACTACCCCGAGAGAACTATTTAAGTTTTTTTTAAATTGTGCCCCTACGCTGGCACCTCTGCGTAACATTTACTGATAGGCAGATTCAGGCGAAACCTCCACTATGAGCTTTTGTTTAGTACTGTACCTGTGTACAGTTATCAAACTTGCAGTTAATAGCACTGCATAAACATAGCTGAGATAAATAACATGTATATGTATGCTCCGTTATGCTATGGACATGCATAGGGATATTTAAAACCGTGGGTTGTGTAAGCTAATGACAGTGCCAGGCTGACGTAAGCCTTATCAGATCCACCTACCGCTCCCAAAGGTCACCTCTTACTCACAGCCGGCTTTCTTCTGTCTGTCTGTCTGTCTTTCTCTGTGTGTATTTGTATCATAGTTTGTTCTTGTTTATGCTCAATGCTCGGTTCAAGCGTCTCTCAATGAAATATCTCGTAAGACAAAAATGCTTCACTAGTACTCCGAGTTAAGATGGCTTTACCTAATATTCAGTACTATGATTGAAAAGTTATGGTATATAAGTTTAAAAAGACACGGCTCATTGTTGCCGTAAGAAAGAGCAGAGTTTACATGTAACTCACTTCTCTCCAGTTCTCAATGAAATATATGACTTTATACATCATTGCCAATTTAATGCCCCCCAACCGGTAATAATTTCTATATGTTATCTTATTATATATATTATTCACTTAAATAATCTGAGCTCATTGTTAACACTTAATATATAACTGAGTAGAAGGCATCTGAGTTTATGTTAATAAATAAGAATTGTTAAAGTTTCATAAAAGTTATTAATGGGCAACGTTTGGACATTCTTTGTGTATATTTGCATTAGGTAATGGTAACAAGAAAATAAGGTAAGTCTAAAAAACGAACGGTGGTTACCACTATCCGTTGATGTGTACAAAAGAAACGTTGAAATGATTTTGACAGAATATAAATAAAACGGTGCTAACTAAAAATAACTTGGATGTGATGCAAACTTCGCCATGATCAGGTAGAAGTTACTCCTTTTATGGATCTGAAAACTTCTGCGTATTTTTTTTATGACCATAGATTACTCGCTTCACTGTAGAGAGTAGAGAGAGACAGACACTGCAATCACACAGATACTTGACGTAGTCACACTCACCTAACACGCCTCACCTGGTTGGTCGAAACTAACAAGCCTGTAATGTAAGGTGGGGTATCTTAATAGTCTCTCTCTCTCTCTCTCTCTCTCTCTCTCTCTCTCTCTCTCTCTCTCTCTCTCTCTCTCACACACTCTCTCTTTACATGAAATATTGCTTATTTCTGAATAAAACTGTTCTGCTCAGTTATTCATTTTTATCCTTTCTTATATTTAAGTATTTCCTTATTATCAATGGCTTCGTTCATTCTAACCATATACTACAGTGACTCACATATTCGTTCGCACCAATGAAATATTTTCAACGTTTAAACTGTCAAAAAAAGATCAATTTATTAATCCATCTAAACAACAACATGGAAAAGTTTATCAACCTTTGAATACCAGTTTCCCTCATGTGTTTGCCTCTTCAAACTGATGGTAGTCTTATTAAATTATTCATGTGAACAATTTTGTGAGTGAAGATTCTATTGCTGATTTTTGGTCAGTTTTAAATCTTATATTATCATTTTTATCAGGTGTCTTTTTATTAGTGACAAAAAAAAAATTAAGATGCTTCTACTTACAACATACATAAATTATTTAGATGAATAAAGTGATAATTCTTTTAATAAAGAATGTATAAATCGAAATTAATATGTAATAACATTTTGGAAAAAAATAGGCGTTATTTTTCTCCTAGATCCCAGTTTGTGATATAATTACGCATAAATTATAAGATGGTGTGAACGAATTTGTGAGTGACGGTATGTACGTAGCCCCAATATTGTTATAGACTAATTATAATAATAATAACAAACACAAACTTCCTTATAATATAATTGTTATAGTGAGCTAGACGTTTCGTTCTTACATCTCATAGTGGAGCTTATATTTCTTTCATTCGATTTGAAGATGAGGCGGGCACAAACCGGCTACAGTTGCATAAGCCGGCTGTAGCAATAGCCGATTTATCAACACTAATTGTAACAAGCTGTCCCCTGTCTCCTGTAACTATAGTAGGATTTAGTGACTGCCAGATATCTCTAAGGTATGTTCAAGGACAGTTAAGGGGCTGACTCGCGAGATAAGGATATCATTCCCAGTGTAAGTTATACTGACAGTTATCTACAATGGACATTTCTCACTTCAGGGCCGGATCTTCGAAGATTGCGTATTTCCGGGCAACATGGACCCTTAGTGTTAAACCTCCACTGGCTATGCATATCCATGTTTAATGTGATTGTGACGGCGTAGCACATATCTATCAGGCTATGGCAATTGTACAATGAAAGCAGTTGACTTAAGTGTATGCAATGCTAAAAAATCACAACATTCATTATGTTATGGTGTTTGTAAAACTGTTAGAGGTATAAGTGAAATTCTCAGAAAAATGAGTTATACATAAGATCGGTTCTAAGAAGTCTATAGAATTTCAAATGTGATGGTTAAATTGGCGTAACTTTGTTCGTATAATTCTAGTTACTTTATTGGTTTAGTTCTTTTTCAATATTTTTGACTTATCTGCTGTTTCACGACCACCATGCATATAATATTTTTGACTTATCTGCTGTTTCACGACCACCATGCATATAATATTTTTGACTTATCTGCTGTTTCACGACCACCATGCATATAATATTTTTGACTTATCTGCTGTTTCACGACCACCATGCATATAATATTTTTGACTTATCTGCTGTTTCACGACCACCATGCATATAATATTTTTGACTTATCTGCTGTTTCACGACCAACCACCATGCATACAATATAGCAATGTTGTATAAAATCGAAGCACACTCGCTCCTGCACAACCTATGACAAAATTGCTACGATTTATGAGTGGTCAAATCCGATACTCTTCAGTCCATTGACGTTATCAGTTTTAATATTAACATTTGTATTACTGGTAAATTTATTTCGTATTCTATCTCCAGCCTGTCAATCATGAGCGTTTTATATTATTTTCCCATTTTATGTATCATTCTCATTTTATATTGGAACAGTAGTGGCCAAATGCTGAAAAAATTCTGAAGATTTACCTCATAAATATTCCCTTTTAGGTATGGAGTGGTTTTTCCCGGAGTGCACCTTACTTAACCTGTACACTGCCGAGCAGTACTTAAGTTTGTTTTTTTCAAATTATTAAGATACGTTCGCATTTAACTACATCAATAAGGGCTACCTTACAACCACTCGTAGCGGTGACTTGATTTTTTTTTCCGGGGATGAAACTGATACACACTCTTAAAACATACATACGGACATTTTTTAAGTATTCGATCTTTACTTACTTTCGTTTATTGATTAATTTATCTGTAATTCCTGTAAAATCGATTTTTTTTTCTTTATGAATAGTCAGCTTTTTTTTTTGGTAAGGTAGCTTTTTTTATCCTCTCGCCATTGCTCGATATTGGTCTTTGACAATTGTGACTTTTGCACTAAACTACAATTATAACTGTTAATAAAAGCAAATTTACTGCAACATATTGCAACATGAACTTAAGCTTCCCCCAGAAGACCTTATATGAACAATTCAGTACTCATACGTTCAAAATCCGGTTGATACTTCCATAACCTCGTCTGCTTCTTGAGTTTGATCATTGTTGGATATGTTGTAGTCAATTTTAACTTTGCTACGCAACACTTCAAGAAAAAAACTTTAGTTGGTATAAAACACAATATGTACAATTATATATGGTTACAACTTAGAGCTTACTAGCCACTTGAATGCCTGAAGGGAATCGACACTCTGGCTTATGCCTAGGGGTATTTACGTGTGTATGAAAATGATGACAGTAATGATAATAGTACAGATATTACTGAAAGGTCGTGGGAGACAGATATTCAGAATGGAGGTCTGGGAATGGAAAATTAGTTATTGAGAATTACAATAGAGCTGAGTATAAGTTGACAGATACAGTTCTTAGGATGTTATTGAAAAACATACTATTTGCTAATGGTAAGATTATATATATTACATAACTGTCGATGCACAGAGCCTAAAAGGTTCTTTCTTTGGAAGTTGCCGACTCGATCCCGGTATACAGTATACCTTTTCAATCTATAATAGAGACATTTCTATCAAACGAGTAGATTACAGTTGCATTTGCCCGCTGCCTTCCTACATAAAAACTGCGATTACTAAAACGTGACCTAGTCAGCCAGGAAGCTGACATATAGGGCGTGCTGTTACAGGCACAGGCGCTGACATGGGGATTATCTACAGCTCGGTGTGAGCTAGAAGAGGGGAAGGGGGAAAGTGGAACCGATACACCTTTGGAACCTTCTAAGTCACTGTGTAACTGAATAATGTTACTGTGCTGTCACTATTTGGCGGTTACGTTCCACGTTCTTATTTAGTTATTGCCTCGTCACATGTCCCTCTGACTAACCTGAATGTAGTCGATTGACTAAAGTATTCTGGTTCAGTTGTATAAATGTCAGTTGGGCAGCATTGTCGCGGACATGGTTCCAATGATTTCGCTTGAGCTATTAATGGAATGTGTAGTTGTATAAATTTACCAGGAACTAAATACGTAGTCTGGAATATGAATCTTCGAATGTACTAATCCACATTCTAAAGGTATCAAATCGAAATTATAGGCAGCCGAAAATTGAGAAATAATGAGCATTTTAAGTTTTAAATAGTCGTTTGGACTTTAGAGATTTGAAAATCAAAGTTTAGCTAAACATGATAATATTTTCAAGTTTAATTTATTTCTTGAACAGACGGACAAACGATGGACTGATTCACAGTGCCTGTTTGGAAGAAGTGCCTCTTCTTCCTTCGGGCTCTGAAGAACAACCCCTAGGCAGCAATCTTAAGCCGGGGGCTTTAGGGTGGCTGGAGGCCGGGCAACACTAAAGCTTTCAGAACTTAGTGGCTGCAATCAAGTGATAGGACTTAGCCGGAACTTTGTTAGTCTCTCTCTCTCTCTTGAGGCCGAGTCTCTAGGGTTTATACAGCCATAGTTATCTGTTTATCGGTGTGGAGGTGTTTAGGGCTCGATTAATCAAGGGTTCGGGGTGGGCAACCCTAGTTTTTACCATTAACGATCTCAAAACAGTGAGCGTATTATTAAAAAACCCTTCTAAAAATGGTGCAATTTACTGTCTTACTCTGCAAGTCATGAGGAGTGACTGTGATAGGTTGAGAATGAGCCAAGCCTAGGTTATATTGGCCGCTTGCCTTATACTTAGAGAAAAGGTTCGCGTAGGGTCAAGACGGCATGTTTGTCCCTTAAAAAGTACCTAGTTCTCTGCAGGGTCATGATTGAATAAAAGATAAGATTGGGACACCCAAAATAAGCCACCTTCCCCGCTTATTCAAAGAAATGTCGACGATAAATTCCTAGCATAGCTTTATGGGAGTACAGCTTCACCCTGAAACTGTATAAACTTTTTGTTGACTAAACGACCTGTGAGCACTGCCATGTACAGAACTTGAGCAAACACGATGGATTCGGCTGTGAGCATGTATACAAGTCAGGGTACCTGACCTAAGACGTTTGAAGGTTTCGTGTGTCAGCACCGCTGGGGCCTAGAATCCATCAACCATTGGGAAATACATTAAATACACGCTACAGCGATGTGGTATCCCGTTATTCACGGTAACTGTCTCCCCCCATATATGGGTCCCCCGAAATCCCGATTTGGGCCGATCCCTTTGTACAATTTATTGCCCACTCCCGGTGACATTCGCCAAATCCGTAGTCGATCGAACTTGGACCGAGTAGGTTGCACAACTCAGTCGGAGGTCGACATCGCCATCCTGCCTCAGGTGTGGAAGTGCACGGGCCATAGTCGATTGTATAAGGTTGTCGATGAGGGGGCTTGGCTCTACGGAGAAAGTGGATCGTTACCTACCCTCCCTATCCTGCACATCACTCCTATATCTCACCAGGTTACGTTTTATCTTGATCAGCACCTTCGCTGAATATGTAATACATGCAATAAAGAAAACAACTAAATATTAACGATGTCATTTCGCAGGAAATATGCACACTAAAAGCTATCCTGCCTTGAGTGTCGACTATCCCAATATACCGATGTACTGGTAAGACAGGCAGGAGTAGCACATTGAGGCACTTATGGTTTAATGATGTTTAATTGCCAGTGCTAAGGCATTACATGAAAATATTTTCATAAAGTATAATATACCCATTACAGATTGTATCCTCTGCCCAACGGACACTTTCGAGGTGTTAGCCTGAGAGAAATCGCATTAGGAAAGGCGTCACTCTTAGCAGGGTTGCTCTGTCGGTAAAGTCCATAAGGGAGGTATCGGGTTAAGTTGTCGATCTTGATAACATTATTTGGCTATTATTATAAATTATAAATGTACATACATAACTTGGACTTATGGTTAATAAAGCAAGGCCGAAATGGTGTTTTGATATCTGCGAAATGTTCTATCGCTGTTCGATAGTAATAAGGTAATGGCCAATCGGTCTTCCCTACTTCCAACTGGCCAAGCCGTGTACGACATAGAGACATACTATGGAAGCCCGCCTAGATGGTATGCGGCTAATTAAAGGCTTACCGACCGGCAGACGGACAGACAATGGCCGCACAACCCTCGACAATAGACTCCGACAATGGACTCTGTATATTGATAGCTGGCAGGTCTATGACACCTAGCCTAGCCTCTTGGCCTCTCGCTCCGGTACTCCTAGGCCTGCTCTACTGCATATCTTTTGCGATGCACCTATTGGTCAATAGTATTAAATCATTCGAGAAGATTAGCCACAAGGCCAAAAACTAAGCACTAGTCCATCTATAGATATCAAATTGGTGCCCCCCCCCCCACTTAGAGGTACTAATATCAATAAAAAGTTAGATTTACACTAAAACGTTCCAATGTTAAATAACCCTACTCAACCTCCGCCATTCCTCTTCAATAAAGTTAGCTGAAGTTACGTCCTCTCATTAACCTTATTATACTGACAGTCGAGTGTACTACTGTCGGGTTGATTTTAGAGACTTTAACGCCCATTATAAGGCTCTTTACAACATAAGCCCTGTTCTTTACAACATAAGCACTGTTCTTTACAACATAAGTACTGTTCTTTACAACATAAGCACTGTTCTTTACAACATAAGCACTGTTCTTTACAACATAAGCCCAATTCTTTACAACTGAAGCATTGTTGTTTAGCAATCTCTAACGTTCCACTACCCGACAGATAGTATTGAATGTGACCTAGATTTTTTCGCAGGGCAGAACTATGGAGAGAGAAAGAGCGTGTTTTAAGAAAAACCACTATATTATAGGATATTTAGAAAATTATCTTATCATACTGGTTTTTCCTTGATCAGCAATTTCAATTGAAAACTTTAATGAGATTTATTCAACTGAAATAGCCTCTATTGCATATATGTCATGTGTTATAACCCTTTCCATCGCCTCTCATTAGTTATTAATATTCTTAGAATTTATGAATTCTATAAGGCCATTTTCCAAAGATATTCAATAATTTTTGTTTTAACAACTGATTATTAACTGTGGTTGAGGGATGACTCTCATTTCCAGCCAGTTCTGAGGGGAGTAGACGGTTAAATAGCTAAATGCCCCCCAACAGTTGTTCTTGGTTTTTCTTTAAACAACGTTCTCAGATGGTTGTCATCAACACGAGTACTTGTGTCATGATATTTCTCTTCAAGTATGAAATCTCCCTTGGGCATCTTAACAAAGACTTGATTATTGGCAAATATCCAAAGGTCACCATGATCAACAAACATCATTGTTTTTTAAATGAGGATTAATTAGTGTTTTCCAAGTTCATGATGGTTCCATAGTAATCTATCCACCCTAATCCCCTAGCACAGTCATGGCACTGCAGCACTCATCCCTATAATCCTCCCTCCTCGGAGACTGAAACTGCAGTGGCCTCGTGACCTTCTATAAATGACAGTGGGAGTCTCCAATCATTTCCTGAGCGTATGTGTGTCTCGCGCTCTTCGTCAGCTTCCACGGGCTCGTATCCGGTGACGCGGCTGACGGAGGAGTTTGGGGGGCTTCCCAAGACTTCGCTTCCTCTTTCGCATGCGAGGGAGGTGACTACCGTGTGGATTTGAGAGGTCTCTGGGCTGATTGTAAATACTGTATGAATGAGCGAGGAAATGAAAATTGTAAATATGGTATGAATGAGGACATTTATCACAATTGCTTATTGCCTAATAAGGCAGATTGTAATTTTAGCCCAATAAAGAGGTTTCAACATATAATTAGTGCTAACACTCATATAAGGGAACGATTCATCAAGCTGAAGGTAATCCGAAATGCTGCATTATTTCCCGAACCAGACAATACATGCAGATAAATAAAGATACTCTCTAGACGTATTCGTAAATCTATAGACTAAGACATACCTACTGAGAACATTAGCTGCGGTTGTTCATACATGCACACATGCATGATGGTTGTGTATGCTAGTCGACCTCTGCAGCAGATGACAGACACTTCCTCCCTTGGCCGACTTCCAGATTACCGACGTACTTTCCCTGCATCCTGCACCTGCCAATGCAGGCATCTCATGTGCACCTTCGTGTCTGATTGGAAACTATTTTTCTTCCTTCCGTCCAAGTTCTGGCGCTTCTTTACTCTTCTTCGGCAATAATAGTTTGTAAGATGTATGTGATGTACAACTCTACGGATTATTTTTAACGAATTGGCAAAAAAAACATCGCACAACTAATTGTCACTGTTGCGAAAATATTTTAATCACTATTTCATGACAGTTGGTGAAAGCCCCCAGAAATATTAAGTATTATCAATTAGGATGTACAAATATTTAACGTGATACGTCAGGAAAATACTTACTCTTTAATTACAAGTATCTGATTAACAATCGGCGTTGCGAGCACGGTGTTAATAACAGCTGTAATGAGGTTTTATAATTATTGTTTGAAAAATCCCAACCTCAAATTATCCATTGATAATTACAAGGTTTAAGTTCATTTATATCCTGCCAGTTATTATTTAAAAGCTTTTATTTTTTTTTCATTAGGTTACTTTTAATTCAATTGGAATTGCCATAGCAAATTTCGATCGTCACCACGTGGTTTCGAGAAAAACCAACAGACCCCCAAAATAAAATGTTTTTGAATTGCTTACTGACCCATTAATATTTTTCCCCGATAATGTTTGAAAATCTCATTTTAGTTACTCCAGCTTCTGCGACGGTAATGTCTCAGGTGACCTTGATGTATCGGGTTGATGATGCATTGTGGATACATAAGCGTAGATAATCCACTGGCCACCACGCCCATAGACCTTCCATCCTCTTGTCATTGTAGGGTAGGACATATTGTCCCTACATAATCATGCATTATTCATCTTATAGGATTTTTTTTTTCTATTGTTGTTTTATTTACTCCTGTAATAGCTATTAGGGTGTTTTCTCTCAGACAGGAAAGCGAGAGTCCTCCGCACTAAGCCCACGGCCATTGTCCTACCATCCAGGCTGATCTTCTCTTCTTGCAGGAGGCGTATGTTTCTCTGCATAGGCGTACCATTCATGTCCTTTAATGAAAAATTTAAATTTACAAACAATATTTTATGGTGGTGGCAGTTTCTGGATCTGACATAAGAGGATTGCTCTGGTGTGGTATTAAGGAGTAAGGCATACATCCATGTTCCTAGTTGTCAGTTAACGGTTTATTTCTGAAGACTATTGCTCACCAACTTTAATTTTAAATAGGATAAGCGATTTAAAAAATACTATTGGCTGTCTGGCTAGAACAGAGATACACTTGGATTAGTACGTGGGGTAGACATGTGCTTCGTCTGCCCACCATCGGCGCTACACAAGAAAGGACTTAGGACACAAGTCGTCCGTAGGAAGTGCCGATTGAGAAATAGCAAAGCGGTAAACGGTCCATTACTCACACCTCTAACGACATTGTAGGCACTTCTATGTCAGATTCAAGGACCTTCCTAGCACATCCATTGCAGGACCAACAGTCGACAATGACTTCTTCCTCTGCATATCTGTACACCTGAAGGGAAGGTCAAATATCTAATGTATATTACATCTTTTACTTTGGTTTTTTTTTATCTGTTCTGCGATATAGTGGTCATATTAAACAATTGTACGATTGAAAAGAGATATTATATTCATTATAAGAAATTGCTGATATTATTGATGGCGTTACGTTACCAATCCGGTGCTACAGCTACCATCATCAACTCGAACCACTGAAGATGAAGGCAAAACGTATAAATTAATAAAGCTGTTTTGTTTCATAATAACGGTATGGTTTCCTGATAAACATTTTTCAAATAAAAGCCTTTCTAGCAAATTGGTTTGTTTCCCTGAATTTAGAAGGTGCCTATGACTTTACAAATTCACCATTAAAGCACAGAAATCGTATGATTGATAACATTTCATGTGATTTAATGATAACATTTATATTCAGAGAGTTCCGAATTGGGTAATATTAGATTTTTTTTCCTTGATAGTTTTCCAGGAAGGATTCGCAACTTCGTCCAAAGTATAGTTTTTATATTAGTTAATCACCCCCTCTCTCCCTCGTACGCGTTGACCTGGTCTAATCCAGAGGATATAAAGTTTGATTTAGGCCTGCTCAGCATACGCTTACAAATTACCAATTGTCATGACAAGAAGTATTGCATTCGTACAAAAAAAAAAAAAATGAAAATGAATACTTGTGAGACACATCGGTTACCGAATATAATTGAAAAATAAGACACCGTCACTTTTTTTCAGCGCCTTTCGACTTTTATGTAACTTGTTGATATTTTTGAAAGTGTTGCTAAGTGCTACTGACACTTATCTGGCACACGTTTGACTCCGCTCGAGCATGAAGACGACAATTAGCGAGATCTACCCCCCCCCCAACCAACCCTACCGAAGTTGTGCACAGCGATAACTAACTCACTCGAGGTGCCATAATTGCCTCTACCACTGAGTTAGCGCCAACTCACAACTGTAAGTACTTGAGTTATCTCCCGGGCTGGATCGCATTCAGATATCTTGCTCTCCTCAGCATATTCCTGGAGTACTGAATGGGCGAATGCATTGCTGAGCAAAATGTAAAAGTACATTGCGTAATGCATGAAAGAAAAAAAAACAACTGAAAATGATTTGTATCAAACATTATACCGACCAAGGTTAGTTCAAGTCAAGCGCAATAAAGACTACAAGATTCTATTAATAATTAACAGCTAAAGAAATAACTATTAGAAAGGTCGGGATTGGAACCCGGGAGTTTCCCTATTGGGTGAGGAGTCATGATCTTTGCCCGGTAACTATTAATTATAGTGGGTTTTCTTCACAAGATATCTTGTATTATCAAAATACTTCCATTCACGAGAGTAACACTCAATAATAGAGAGTTATAAATTATTATTAACTGTAATAAAATAAGGACAATAGTCTCTCATTTTTCAAGAGATTTTCTATCTTTCTTTATTGAATTATATAAACGATAACATTATTACATTATCAATCTGTCATATCCGCATTGCCAACTGTACAAGTTACAATATGAAAGTCTGTCATCAAAATTATTTAACCCGTCATAAAATGGATTCTACATTTAAACTAAACTCTGTATCTGGAAGTCGCAGCTCAGCTGAAAAATCAATGGGTTGAGTATTTAAAATCGTTTGAGCTGATTTCTTCAGATTTTATTTTTTAAATCCATTTACTACATTACTATTATATATCCAAATGGTTAGAGATTCTATTTTATTCCAAAATTTCTGTGAGAACAGTCGAAAGAGCTTCTGCGAAAAGTAAACATAAATGTATGGTTAGAAAACTATAAGTGGTCCCTTTAAATGAATGTTTGGTCTGTAAAAATGAATAAATAAATAAAAAAATGTAATACGGAACAAATGATTATTGGTTAGACTATTTACTATTAAGCTATATTACAACGAGCAATGCTACGTGTTATTATTATAATCCGCGACCGTGGATAAGTAACGAGGAAAAAGCTGACTGTCGGAAACTAACCGCACGGACGGGAAAAGTTTTCACGCCCGCAAATGGATGATGGCAAGGCTTTCGATATCGCTCGGTAGTCACAGCAAAAGCAAAAACTCTATTAAACAGTGTTATGTGTGGAATAATTTAATATCAGCTCTTAGGCATATTAACATTAGTCTGTATATATATATATATGCATGCACATTATATATATATATATATATATATACATATGTTACATATAAGTATCATGGTCCAGTCATTATAGCTCCTAGCTTACTTTTAATAGTATTTGTAATAATAACTGAAGCGACCCCATCACCATATTTTAATAGTGGAAATAATTTAGTTTTGTTTTTATAATTGACTTATTAATACAACAATCCGATGATTCTTTTTCATAAATGAAACCTTTATTCCTTCAATGATTAAATACTAAAAGTAAATTGGGTTTGGGAACTATAATCAAAACTTAATTCACTATAACATTTATTATGCATAACTTATTAAAAATGAAATTGTATATATATATATATATATATTGTAACATTCATGATATTTGAGAATATCATGACCAGCCACCCTCCCACTTTGTCCAGCATCTGCCCTTATGCTCTTAGGAGTGGGGATGGGATGAAGGGCCAGCCTTAGTCAGTCTTAGCCAAGAGCCAGAGAGCAAAGCAGAGCAAGCTCCCGTTCCGTTGACGGTCATCAACACAAGCAGAGGAGAAGAAGAAGAAGAAGATTACACGGATATCATCGATTGGGTGATATAGATATTGTTTTTTTATTATGGATCCATTAAAAAGAGATTGAGCTCAATCATCATTTTTTTTATATAACTAATTAGTAGTAACTATCCTTGTTCAAAAGGAATTGAATATTTTTTTATATAAATAATGTCAGCACTATTTATAATTATAATTATTTGTTATAACCATTTTACTTGTATATATTTCACAATTCCCAGTTTCTCAATTTATTAATAACTATAACATTAGCCTTGAGATCGGGCGATTCAATCGGGATAATTTCCTATGTCGAAGACATAAAAACAAGTTGAATTAAAGATCTCATGACGGACCTACCAAATTAGTTAAGGTCAATTGATCTATTAAATTAGAAAAATAGAATGGTAGAAAATGAGGTAGGTTTCAATATATATATATATATATATATATATATAAAGGAACTTATTGTCTACGAAATAATTGTATAAACTATTGTTGTACAAATGAATTATATTGAGCTCGTTATCCTTAATCTTGACTGTCTATTGAATTCTGAAGGAATTCATTCAATATTTAAATAATACTTGTCAGTTAATCTTTTAACTAGTATTCGGTACCTTAATTATTGTTCATGTTTCCATTATTATGCCCATACAAATCATTTTACTTTGTTGAGTTTCCGCACTGAATCTTTGTTATGCATTCAATATTTCTTCTACGATCACACAGACTTCTTATTACCACCGGGCTTTAACTTATAACTTCCTTCAACTTAACAAAATGATATAACCGTTCGACTTGACACGTGAACCAGCCTCCTTCGAGGATAGACGGGGACTGCCTTCTCCTACTATTCACGATGTTTCTTTTTATCCTATTAACAAAAGAAATATCGCATGTCCTGGATTTGATTGGCCGGGCGTTGATATCCGATGCGTGGCGTGGGTGAAATGCCCAGGGCGACCGTGCCGATCTCCCAGCGTCTTCTGAGAACCTCCAGTTAACTGAGCGGAAAACTGGGTCCATGCCATGATCCCCATGTCTTTCTCATCTCGAATATTCAAATCAGCTCACTTACACATT
The DNA here is from genome assembly GCA_930367205.1 of Acanthosoma haemorrhoidale. Taxonomy (NCBI): domain Eukaryota; kingdom Metazoa; phylum Arthropoda; class Insecta; order Hemiptera; family Acanthosomatidae; genus Acanthosoma; species Acanthosoma haemorrhoidale. The sequence continues at coordinate 29,844,054 of OV884011.1, read as the reverse complement.
TAAACTTATTATATGAATTAAACATGATGTACTGAAAGTAATCTTTTGTAAGTAAAATTTTGAAAAAAACCCAAAATCCAGGATGTCTCAATATATATATATAAATCCATTGAAATTGTGGAATCCACATTCTGTCCTTGCTGAGATTGATTCTTGTACATTCGGTAGATTGCTTCTTGCCTAAGTGGTACACGCTTTAAAGTTAAAGGTTTAAATAAATAGTTGCATTAATTAAGGCCTTGTTTTAAAGACTTTTCATAATATTTGTCTCATGAAGTGCCAACGTGTGATACCGATTTATTACTGAGAACGTCAATATCTTCCATTTGATAATTTGTCTTCCTTGCATCTTATCGGTGTCATCGAAGAATGGAACTACCGTAGAAAGTATCTCTGTTTCAGTTATTGGCAACACTTACGATTCTGAGGCGCATAAAACTAACACACTATATCTATATATATATATGATATTTGACATTAAATTTGTTTCCTGGAGAAAGTTGGATACAGTTGGAGTGTCAAAATGATCGATAATACCCTGAGGATGATACTTCGTAAACATATTTTTCACGTATTCCCAATATTCAGCGAACTCTACATGTAATATATGTAAAATAAAGAGTAAAAACACAACTGATTATGGATTTCGAAAGAACAGCTAACACTAAACCCCGAAGATGCATCCATAAGGGAGGACTTTAACGATCCCTGTTTTATATTTAGATACATACTATATTGAATACGATTTGCTATATAATACAGATTATATATTTTACAGCAGTATATAGTATATAGGGAGGTTTGTGTTTGTGAGGTGAACGGACAGTGAGTGGACATGCGACCTCGCAGCAACACCCACCACTGACCTTTCCTATGTCCTCTGTCTATCTTTGCTGTATTTGTACATCTTATCTCTACTTTATATATTATAAATATATATATGCAATTATAATAATATATCTATATGCATATTAGTAATGGATACTTCTTATGTATATAGTTGCGTGAAGGATGCCTTTGTTTTACCAACTATAGAAAAACTAAAAGGTCTTAAACTAATACTAATTATAATTGACGCACATGATATCTAGAAGCCTCGGTTAAATTAATCATAAAATTACATTATTTACAAAAAAAAACTATGTTTCATATGTACAACCTAATTTAAATGAAATTATTGTCGAAGAACTACTTTGAAACACAAAATAAAAAAATAAAAAAGCGCTGTAGGACAAATGCGTGTTTTATTGTGGATAGTTTTGAAATAATTTCAAGAATGGTTGTTCTGTCTGGCCATCGATAGACAATATTAGCCAGCCGCTTCTGCATGGCTTGGTTGGCCCTTTGTTACATGGTTAACATCTTCCGTGAAGAAACTGCTATCTTCATCCCGTATTGTATCGATAGTGCATAATGATTTGTATTTATACGGTGGAATTTGACCGTTTAATAATGTTTACTACTTAGCTTGCAATATTGTTTTTCATTAGATAACTTTAATTTAGATAATTTGCCTTTTCCTCAGGGGCACAAGCAATACTGGACGAAACAAAACGACCCTGATGTCACATATAACTAACATACTTCATATATGTATCATTAAATTACGTTACATTTGTTTCCTGGATATAATTAGTTGGTGTCCCCAGATGATCAAATGCTGCAACTAAAAATTAATATATCTTCATAGGAGTTCAGTGTAGTTAGAAAGGTTTCCTGTTATAATATGATTGTGTTTGCTCACTTTAATTTAAAATTCTCCAGGACACGTGTCGGATATCTCTGAGGGTTTAATATAGATCAAGTTCTAGCGAATCCTTCTCTGGAGTTTAATTCCATTTCAATTTGAAAGCACAGATTAATTTCATGATTCCACCTTGTGTAAAGAATGTTGTTCATATTGCCAAGTACCTACTAACCAGGCCAGGAAAAACTTAACTAAATCTAGATTATTTACTTCATTAAATAAGGTTTTTTTTTTTTACTTTTTCATGTTAAAAGTCCAGATTAACTATAATAACATGCTCAATAATTAACATACTGTTTTGTTGTTGTTTTTCAAAATATAATTACAAGAAGAAAACTGCCATTATGGTGATGGCAGCTTTATTTCCATCAGGCCTGATGGTATGGTAGTTCCATTTGATGCCCCGATAATACCAAAAATTAAACCAGCCCTATATGACATAAAAAAGTCAATTATAAATCAATTAATTATAAAAATATAATACGTATATGTACATCATATCGATTAGGGTGTCATAATATGGACTGTCGAATGTTGTCCTTAAATGGACTGTGTCGGGTCGTCACGAGGGGGGTGCCTAGTTACTCTAGCCCTATTGACGAAGTGAGGGTTGATTAGGCTATGGCCTGGACAATTTATTCATGACGGGTCTTACTACCGTACTATCTGACTCCATATTTGATAGACAGTGCACAATGTTCAGGAGAAGAGGTATAAGGTAGATATTGCCGGTAGTTTATGTGGTCTTGGAATGACCACGAATTCACGCTCGGTATCTGAGAGTAGGCAAAAACCGTCCGGATCCCAAAGGCGAGTGTGAACTGGAGAGAGGCAGACTGGATTGCCGTGGGAGACACTACTAGGTAAAGTTTGTAGGGCCACGGCAACCGTTGTCCGCGAGGAAGAGGTCTCTCCCAAGGAGGTGCTAGTTTTGGCGAGACCAAGGCAGACCCACCCTACAGCATTGTGGGGTCTGACGAGGCCGGACTAAAACATAGAGAGGTTAGGAAAAGAGATGTAGAGGTTTTCATAAATGACGAGGCCAAATCGTGAAACATCAGTGCAGCTGCAGGTACCAGTTAGAGAGCCGTTGTTAGAATGATTTACCGGTTTTTTTTATGTCAAAACCTCTTTTATTTATAAGTAATACAATGAACAAAAATTTATAGGGTTACAGTTTGCTCCTCGTACTGCGATGCGCTGATGCATTCGAAGGAGGGCATAATATAAAATACATTTCAATCTGAAGTAAAAAAGTCATAAACACATCCACAACACTAGGTGATGAGGCTCACCTTCAGGTTACTACCGTGAAAACACTAAACACTAAAAAACTAAAACCTATACCTAGAACCTAAAACTAAAGCGTTCCAGCCGTGACAGCGTCCTGCCATCGATGGGTGAACGGAGTGGGTGTTATCGTGTTAAACACCGGGCTTGTTAAGTATTGCAAGGAGTCAAAAATTTTGATATGTCTCGTTGGATGAATTCATCCACCGTAGGCAGCTCAAATATCTCATGAAGTTCCCTGTTGCTCCGCTGCTCGAATGAAGTACCTCTGACCACTTTCATCAGTATAGCGTTCTGGAATTGTTGGCGTTTCTTAGCTGTTGTGTACGTCGGATGAAGAAAAAGCGGTGCACCATACAGCAGAGTAGGCCTGAGTATGCTCTTGTATATCAACAGCTTGAGACGCAGTGATAGATTGGGGGAAGTCAATAAATGCGTAAACCGGTAAGACTTCGTGCAAGTATGATACTTTTTTGGACATTGTAAACAATGTCTTTTCCTCCGTTCCTACTATGTAACTAGTAGGGAGTGGGCTTTTTCCCTTTTGAAAAGAGAAAATTACACTGTCAGTCTTACCCGCGTTTACAGAGATATCGAGTCTCCCCAATCTCTCACTGATCTGGCTGCTACTGTACACCGCTACGTCATCTGCGAAAGCAGTAACTGTGGTATTTTTGTATCTGGCTCCGACAATCTCTGACGTGTATACGTTGAATAGTACAGGGGATAAGACGGCTCCTTGGGGTACTCCACAGGTCAGTGGCACAGCTTCTGAGAAGCTATCACCCACCCGCACCCGCAACGATCTGTTTTTCAGGAAGCTAGCCAGAATTGAATACAGTTGTTCCGGGCATTCCCGGTCGCAGAGCATTTGAGCACAGTGTCCCGTGAGACACCGAGTCGAATGCTTGGGTGCAATCTAGGGATATCATAGCCGTGGCTATGTTTCTATTCATATTATGACTAGCTTCTGACTGTACCTTCAGAAGGGCTCATACTGGATATAAATCCAGTCTGTTCTGGCGGAATGATGTCGTTATCTTTGAGATAATTCAAAAGAATTTTCTCAAAGATTTTCCCCATCTGTGGATCGGGTGGTAGTGGGCAGGGTGATCTCCGCTCTTGGCTGGCTTTAGTAATGGGAACAAGATGGCTTGTTTCCATGTGTCAGGAAAGTACCGCAATCTTATACAAGAGTTGTATAAGTTTGCTAGTTGTACTATCCCTCTCCTCGGCATTTGTTTGAGCAGCACTGTTTGTATCCCGTCGTGCCGTGGTGCTCGGTTTCCCTGACACCGGCGAAGAATCGCCCGCAAAGAATGATTTACTGGCCAAAACTAGGGAGTATAAATAACCCCCAGTAACCAATGATCTAGGGTTTTATTCTGACTAACCAAACCACTGGGTAGCGGAGACGCTTGACTGTTCTAGACCAGGACCCACCCAGCCTCCTAGCCGCTACCTGACTCTTCCTTCAAGGGCCTCTGACTCTTTTTTGCAGCTGCGTGTTTCATTGTTTACAATATTTACACTGGTATGACTTATGGTTTGGTAATGTTATTTACATTTGTTTAAATTAATTTACAACTTATTATAACCAATATATATACAATAGAGTATAGGGTGATTTATCTTATGTAGTTAGCGGTCGCTACAGACTGTTTACCATATGTCGTCAATAGTTTATTTGCTATTTTGTCGCAACCTCAGTTTCGTAACGTTTATATTTAAACACTCCTCAAGCTTTGTAGTATATGTGTTACGTTATATACGATTATTCACACGGTACGATCGTAATAATGAAAATGTCTGGACTTCGTTCGACCTATGCATAGTAATTAGTTATACCTTATTGGGAAATGGTTCTTACCAACAACTCAAATGACGAAGCCAGCAAGTCCGTCCTGACCAGTTGCGTCCTTCATCATGCAGCGGTCATATTTGTTCGCTCGTACATTCACCTATTCACACATGCATTGATTAAAGCGAGAATGCAAATAGGCCCGCAGACATGCAGTACTTCCCCATATCAGCCGAGCTGGCAATAGCGTGCATAAATCTACATAGTGCACGGGGGGAGGGAGCATACAGCTGCGTTCCATCATTCAAGGCATCTCGATCCGTGCATTATCATCGAATGCCGCCTTCAATTTGTTAATTAACCTTCGATCAGGCGCCCATTGCGCGTATTCTACTACCTCTTATCTATGAGAGACCTCATAGATGTCTCAAAAGGTAATGAAATGAAAATATTATTCATTCTGTGACGTTGTTCACTAAGAATGACAGTATAAATATGTCTAAATGACAAAAAAAAAAACTTTAATTATTCGGTAATGTGATATTGAAGAAAAAACAATCAAAAATCAATAGAACCGTATTCGCTGACAATTGTACCTAGGAAGAAGATAAGGAATGATTTCATAGAGAAATGGTCGCTGGAATGGTGAACGGTCGCTAGAATACATTTAAATAGGGAATAAATAATAGTAACTAGTAGATGAATTATGAATTGTTATATTGGAGCGTAATAAGGAAATGGTAAAGTCAAAGTGTAAAGGTTGGGCTATTTCGATGTTAATAAAGGTTTGTGGCATAAAGAACGGTCAAAGGAAGAAGATTTGTGGGATGGGAAATAAAGGTCAGAAGGGTGGGATCTAATAGGTTGGTAAGAAAGTAATTTCGGTGTTTTTAGTGTGAAATAAAACACATTTTTTTCTATACAAAAAATGAACTCTAATCAGTCAAATATTTTCCATTATGTTCGATGACCTTTTGCCATCTTTCTGGTAGAACTTATGGTCCTTAGCAGCAAAAAAATCAACCAAATGCGATTCTAGGTCATTGTTATTACAGAAATTTTTACTATATAAGAAGTTTTGTAAACTTCGAGCATAATGATAATCAATCGATAAAAATGATAATCCGATGGTACAAGGTCGGGGCTTTTGGGGGATGCGACATCACTTCCCCACCAAGCTCCAATAGTTTCCTACGTGTTGCTAAAGATGTGCGAGGTCTCGCATTGTCGTGGCGGAACCCAAATATTGAGCTTGTTAACAAGTCCAAGACGTCTTATATGGTTTTCAGTTGTTGTGTGTTATACATTTAACTATTTTACTATCTCTCGCACATATGAAGATTCAATTCAATTATGGCTTCCATTTTATCATCATCAACTTCAGAAGGTCATCTTTCAGTGAAAAATCTCCAGAACGATTTTTTTTAAACCAACTCTGACACGTGGGTTCTGTTAAACAATCAACACCATAAACTTCATATATCTCTTTGTGATCGTCATCCGCTTTCTTGCCTTTATAAAAATAAAAATGTGTCGAAATTGCTTATTTTTGCACTCCATGTTAAAACTGACCTTGAACTGGCAGTTGTAAATAGAATTACACGCAGTTTGTTTCTATAGCAACCTAGAGGTATCGACTACCAAATCTCAAAAGAAAAAATTCTAACATTGACAAAAGAATAACGGAACAAATATAATCCTATACAATACTTTTGTGGGATTTGAATTGGAGGAGGTCGTAAAGTTAAAGAGGCTTGTTAGTCAATATAGTATTGATGAGGGGGGGGGATGCAAAGAAATATTTGCGATAGGCATAAGGATGATTTTTATCAATGTCTTCCGTTCTTTTGTCCAGTCTCCATAACCGGTCTACCCGACATGTGGGGCTTGTCTTCGCCTTCGTTGATGGCCAATGTTTAAATATTTATAGAGGTGTTGCCAAAGGATTGCCGCCTTAAACCTTAGATTTCCACCCTTGAAAAGAGGCAGAGAAAGCCATTAAGCAGGATCCTGTTTTAAGGAGAAAATTCTTTTAACTAGAGGAAGTATACAGTGTTATTTTACTCTTCAATGTGCTGACAGGGAAAGTGGTCTGTAGTATAATATAATGAGGATATTGGATAATCCCTTGGCTTTTGTTGCTGAAGCTGGGGCCAAAGGTGGTTTTGTATTTACTCATATAATATTAACAAAAAAAACCTATTGTTATCGTGGCCATATTAAAAAGAAAATATTTCTTTTCCATCAACCATAAACCGGAATGTTCTTTTGGAAAGATGTACAAAAAAAGAAGTGTCCGCGTCAGTTATATTATTAAAAATATGATTGTTAAAAAAAAACTGCTTGGTATTTGTGATTAAAAAATATGGTTATATTTTGTTTATTAACTAACCTACCATAGGTTTTATAGGAGACGTTCTAAGGTAAAACCCCTACTATAAAATGAATCCCGCGCCGACGTTTTTAGTGGGTATTGAGTGGATTCCTTTAATTGTATTAAAATCTCTTCAGATAATAATTTTGGTAAATTTACCTCTACTACTACTGCATGTTTTCGATAAGGCTCTATGTTTTTTTGTCATACCAGTTTTTCATGAATAAAGAACCTAGATGCTCGGAACTTTTTTTTTAATTTGGTTTGTGTTTCCGTATTCAATGCGTCCATTTAATTTAGCCATAACTTGACATCATCTCTAGAATTTCTCTTGATTAGGCCGCCGTTTGAGTATAGTGATTTTTCCTTTTGGCTGGGCAAACAACTCTATCTATAAATCGTCTTAAGTTGGTCCGTTACTTACAAGTGGAGATTCCGCACTCCGTTGATTCCTACTTTCCGGAGACCATCGGTGCCTCTCAGCTATAGAACAAGTAAAGGAGTAGGCGATAGGAGTCCTCTGACAACTTGAGGCAACTCCAGAACTTGGGGTAGTTTGCCCGCTGTCTCCACTACTTGGGATCAGGGGACTTACCGAGATTTCTTTTCAACTCGGTCATGCGGGAGTCCTTAGTCTGCCTCTCTCCAGTCTATTCAGGGAAGGGAGACCTTCTCCGAGATGTACTGGTTAATAGATCAAAGGTAATATTTAGAATTGCTCATGAAGAAAGTGATTATAGATATGCTTTGACAAAAAAATATGAAAAGGCTTTGATACTGAACAATTGTAATACAGGATGAACTTAAAGAGAGCGATCCTTACCTATATTGGCTACTTGACAGTCAAAATAATAGTTGTGACAGAACCCGACAAACTTATGAGCACCTTTTATAGGCAGGTACAAACTAGTCATTAAAAAAGGCCTTTACGGGATAATACTGAACAGACTTAAACAAATTAAACAAAGAATTAAATTTGAATTTAATAATCCGAACAACCTGACAAATTTGATTCTGTCGAAAGTCCATTTTACCAGTTTACCATTTTACACGCCTTGTTTTCTGGGCATCAGCCTACCACAGACCAATTCTTTAAACCTAACACATTCTATAAAAATGTATTAAACACTACAGTAAATATATTAAACACGATGTGAATTTACGAAAAGATTCTGTGGAATCTGTATGTATCAAATTAAAGGTTTTGAAAAAAAAAACCTCATGAAAACATTGGCTTGGAACTGACATATTAAAGCACTTCAAACTTAAAGTTATTCCTAATTCAACATTCTCACACATAAAGAAGCCAATGTTGAAAATGTAGCGACGATTAACTCAGAACGAATGTTGTCTACATAACGTAGTGCCTTGAACATGTAATGATTATGTTCAGTCGTTTTTCGCTATCCTGAATGCTACATTACCTGCAAGTATAGCCACAGGAAACAGCTTCTTTTTTTTTTTTAAGTATATTTTTTCTCTGCTTACTCGGAATTATATGCACAGGAGGCGTGTAGTTATCGATCTGTGCTTCCATGTGATAATCGATTCGGCAACAGACGCTAAAGTTTATTGACGCCTGAGTTCTTTTTATCATTCTGTGCAGGAATGACTGTCTATATGGTCTGGCGGTTTACCTGTCAGGTTGTCATGGCGTTAATTCTATCATATATTATCTATTATGGATAAAAGATTAATCCCCATTGGAAAATGAAGAGATTAAGATCTCACAAGTCTCGTTCATGGGAGTTCTGGGCCTGGCCACTATTCTTACCTTATGTCCTGAGCGTCTGTGTTTCCCTCTTAGCCACCTCCTCTCTCTTTCTGGGTCTCCTGTGCAACATGGATTTAGTGCTACTCGGCTTTAGTACATTCTCCCAACATGGTCGATCCATTGGAGTCTTTTTTCTCTTTTCTACTTCAAGATCTGTATCATTTTCTTTAGTGAAAACATCCAAAAGTTTCACCGAGTTATACTGACCTTGTAGCCTTACAGTTTCCTCGGCTGTATCATTTGTTTCCGTCTATGCGGGTCACGAATTCTTTCTCATCAGTGCGGTTTATGGAAGGTTTGATATTTTCACAACTTTATATATTTTTTTACTTTTGTTCCATTCCTTCGTTTTCCATTTTAAATGTCAAGATCAGGTTTGTTAAATCTAAAACTTTCCATTCCTATTAGTTAGATGCCTTTAGGTTTGATGATGTGTTTATTGGATGGATTTTTGACACAGTACGTAGTGTGGACACTATGGTGCCGGTACGAACTTCTTCCTTGCAGCATGTGTTTGACGTGAAAGTAAAATACTAGAAATATTCACATCTTCAGTGAATAAAACTTATACTAGTCAGCCCCAGGAAATGTTTTAGTTCACGACGAATCTTTCCCAGCTATTTCAGAATATTTACTTCTAGATAAGGCAACTGGTCCAGGATTCTATTTTCTTTGCTTGTACCCTTACTGTACTACAAGTACATAGTTAAAATTGTATTAGGAAAATTTAAAATTTGCTTTGAATTTGACCTTTACCTCAATGATAGTATTTATGATAATTAATAAAGACAAATAACGTTGAATTAATTCTTTTGTCTCTGCAGGCCTGGCACTATTGTTTACAAATGGGCCTGATGAATTCATTTTGACTAGTGGACAATGGTTTGACAAATGATACTGCTGTCCTCTGACTGGATGAATCGACACTTTCGGAGGCACTCGTTCGACCGCCAAATTGTCTTCGTATAGAGGACTTGCAAGAATTAGGCCAATATCTTCCAACGCATATTGCATTAGTCAGTGGCAAGACTGTGGGCAATAAAGTAGTGGGGGCGAAATGTCACTCGTTGCATGCAGAATATTAAGCGTTCATTTCAGGATATTCCATTGGAGGTAAGGTCCTCATTGTTACAATACTAGCTCGGTTGGCAGAGCACCCGACCGAATATTGGACAGGTTCCCGTTTCTAGTCCCGATCTGTTGCTGACAATATTTCATAATAAAGCAATTATCTACTACTATTGCTCCCTACATCGTATAGAAAATAATTTTAGATTTTATTATCCTTATTAAAAAAAACATGGCAAATCAAATTGAGTGTTTGTCCGCCTGTCGCTGTTGTTAAAGACAGTCAGTGAGTAATTATAAAAATGTCGCAAAGCTCGCCATATTATACCAGATCTTGCACGCAATGGTCAATGTAGGAAGACGGGATTTGCGCAAGGGGCACGTATCTCATAGTCTAAAACCATCGCCTGTTGGTAGATGTATGATGTATCATTTCTCTGGGATCATATACTGTAAACTCATGGATTCAATGTCGGCCCTAAAAGAAAGTTTAGTTTTAGTCAATTTTATTTATGAACGACGTTTCAACCTAACATGTCTGCATCAAGTCCTGAGAACAAGAAGAGAGTTTATGTTTAAAAATAATTAGTGACGCCATTTAGGTGCTATAGAATACAAAACGAAAAGGAATTGGATATAACTAGTCTTTCATTTTTTGGTAGTGAATGGATTGATAATAATTTGTAACAGTTGTGGAAATACAAAGATAAACAGCTGATAGGTCAAACAGGTATATGTATATCATTATACATACACAGCTACAACAAAGGGTATCATAAAATGTAAAATGAGTGAAGTAGTTGTTATGAAGTTTGTATACTAACCTTGTCCATTAATAAACTTTATGAAAAATAACAATTCTTTATAGTTTAATAAAACTTCGAGAAAGGAACTCCACCATAAAATATACATTACATTATTTCTATAAGCAGTTTTTTTTTTAAATACTTGTTTGATTATAAATAACGAAACAAGTAATTACCAGTCTAGTTTTATTATATTTCACCTTAATTTCTTCTTTATTTTTATTGCGAAACTCCAGTTATTATACCTAAACCAAAAAAATCATACTGTCTAAAGCAGGGTTGAAACATATGTGCTGAATATATTTTTTTAAATTTATCATAGACTATGTTATTTCGACGGCTTGCTTTGTACGGTACAAAGGTTTGTGGACCCAGCGGATGATTTTCCCATCGCGAACTGTTTTGATGATGATTGTTATTGTAAATTAGACTCCTCCGCGTCCTTGTGCAAGAATTACGTCAAAATGTAATTTGATGAGCTGAATTTTCACCTTGAATGCAGACGTGTAATTAAGTTTAAGAGAAAAAAAAAAAAAAATTATTTTCATCAATAAACTGAAGCGCCCTTGAAGCTGGTTATGAACGTCCTGTACACTGCAAACGTTCCTATCGTCTATCTCATCTTGGATGCAATCTTTGAGGCGTAAGGTAGGCTTGTATTTGGCTCATTTTCTTGGATGACATGACATGAAGGAAAACCAGTGTGCCTGTCGTTTCAAATTAGAGACATAATATTTTACACGGAGCTCTAATTTGATGATTTTAAGGAAAGATTATAAATATAGCCGTCCACCAAGAAAATATGAACTCAATTAGGCATTTGAAAACTGAGAAAATAGAGATTCACTCAGTTATACATCTCTACCTCAGACATTGAAGTTATTGAAAGAGTTCTTCTGTCAGGGTGCGGCGCGCGCAGCTTGCAACATCTTGGTATGTTGTTGATCTTGGCGGCGTTGTCGAAGGAAAGTGGACATCACCAGAGATCGGGACTCAATACCATGCATGTGTGGGATGTGGAAATTTTACTGATTTGTCAATATGTCTGATACGTAGTGGGTTGGCTGTCCGAGATACGTAATAAAGTACCGTTGCCACATAATAAAAATCAAGCTCAAATTTACATCAATGTCTTTTGGGCATTCTTGTGTCATAGAATAATGACATGAAGATTACCTCGACACGGTACCCCCTTCTTCCCTTCCTATCCTTACCTTAAGAACAATATTACATTATTTTAATAATATTACACACTTATGAATAATTTAGGCTAATAAGGGCTTCAATATTGTTTTTGCTAGGAAGGTTATGTCTCATTTATAAATTGACGTCTAACCATCAGAATGCTGGGAGATTCTTCGCATACAAAACGATTATCACACACTGCATACAATGACTGTTTAATGATATCGTCAATACAAATGCTAACTTACGAATATGAAAGATCCGATCATTATAAGTGATCATATTAGACCTAGATCAGAGAAAATTAACAACAGGGGCGATTTCGTAATACAAAATGTACCTGTTTTTCGGCTATCCTGAAAACCTGCACTTTTTGCTATTCCTAAGTTTGAATTTGTATGAACGATATCATAAAGCTGTTTTTGCTTGCTATAAACAAAACCAACTACTGAATACGGCGAGCCTTCGATTTCTTACCCTAAAGTTAACTTCAAGCACTCATCTTGTCTTTTTATAAACGAACAAAGTTTAAATTTAGTGGAACGGTCCATTTAGCTGTTGGGACTCATTTAAGTGTTTTATTTATTTCTATGCGTAAATTTAATTGATTTAAAGTTAGCTATGTGGTTGACTACTGCTCATCTGAAGAGATAAATAATTGCTCCGTTGACAGGAACTCGTAACCTCCGATTCCAGCAGTGAATGGACCAGCTTGGAGGATAAGTGGTGCTGTGGTCTGTAATTATCCAACCATTAGACTCATGTGGACAGCATGATACCCGCCGACGTCGGGAAGACCCGGGTCAGGTAGTCGGCCATCAATAACAAAAGGGGTGCACGCTCTATCGCTGCGGAGGAATGTCTTTACTGGCGACTCTGTCTGGAGAGGTTGTAGTTTCAAACAGCTTTGGGGCAATTAAGTGTCTGCAGTTTTACATTGAACATTTACATTTTTTTCCATTAGGTTGAGGACAAATTAGATAATATATAATAAAGGATAAACCCATAGCAATATAAACCCATTAAGGACCAACCAAACCAGTGCTTGGGTAACACCGAATGGAATGAAAACAATCGAGTGATTACCAGATCGAGAATAGGACAGATGCTAGGCTGCTTACCCATGTGTACCTACTTCTGAGGACTACCATAGACCGTAGAGTGAAATAGATAATGACATTGATATTGATGTGAATTCAATTAAAGAGTCCTCTCTACTTCGATGCCTACAAATTAAAATTTGAAAGAATTGAATTATTTAAAAACAACTTGTACAATGTCCATAGGCAAATTATCAGAGGTAGTAGTATCAATCAAATCATAGGGTGATTTCTATATCTAGTTTTTAAATTAGCATATTTGGAATTTATTCTGCATACAATTTTAACGTTAAAATAGTCATATATTCACGAATTGTATTGTATTAGCTAACACGATAGTCACTAAATATATACAAGTCAGCTTGTGATAATGTTTGTATGTTCACACTGTTCAATTTAAGATTTCAAGAAATTTGAACATTTTAGTTGAATTTTTGAAATTTTTATAAATAGACTTGTTGGACTTCAAGAACTCGTATTCTTTTTTTTTTTTTTATTAGAAAAACTTTAAGTTTTAATCTAATATGTAAAAGATATGAAATATATAGGTTCTACAATGTAAAATGCAGTCGAATTAATATTTTCTTCATATTACAATCAGTATTCTGGGAGCTTTTTGATCGTTAATAATTTAAAAGTAATTTATAAATTAAAGGCATTAAAATAAAGCTCATTTATTAATAGATAAAATAAAATATAACATCAATTCATTTTGCAATTAATAATTTGTATTGAAATCCTCAATATATTTAATGTGAAAATAAGATTTATTGGTTCTGATTAATTTTTATTTTGTTTTTTTGCAGGTAACGTTGAATTCGTTTTACCGTTGAAGCATCAAAGGTATTTTATTTTTAGTGTAGTTGTAGCCCGCGGATTTAGGCATTTTATAAAATTGTTTTCTAATAAATGTTATTTATTATGTCTGTTATTTATTAATAAAGCTAATGAAAAGTATATTGTCAGGTTTGAAACTAGAACTCGAGACATATCCAGACATATCGCGCTAACGCCTCCTGTGTCTATAGTAGCTGTCCAAAAAATGAGAAGCTTGAGAACCCCCAATACACGCCAAGCCCTGTGGCCGCTCTGTGCACTACTTCTCTTCTAACCACGTGATCCCTTTACTTCGATAATGTCAATCATTGAGCAATAAGCAAATTAGTCATTAGTCCCACGCCCCCGCCCATATGTGGCAACACCGCCGCCAAGTAGCCCCATTTTTCCAAAGTGTCTAATTTCATGACTGCGATTATAGTGTAGACCATCTCCCCAATGTGAGGCTTCATAGGGAAAGCTCCGGCGGTGACTGTAAGCGGGAAATATGACTCGACAAAAAATGTTAATATGATGACGGTATATAAAAGATATCTTATACTTTCATGTAATAACAGAAAATTGGCAAACTAGCTCTTGCTAAATTAATTTAGGGATCACATTAGTGTCCTTTCACTAAAAGGACAAAAAAGGATTCATATTGAGAATATCGTTTACTTAAAAGTATACTCACGTATGTATAACATAATCCGAGACTTGACATCCAGGAGAAGTTGCATATCCATGCATGGCTACCCTACTCGATTTTTCGGAAAGTTTAAAAACATATAATAATTTATTTAAATAAAAAAAATTCTGTTCTTTTCGCCTTAACTCCCTGCAGGGGTCCAGAAGATTTAACTGATTTTTTGGGAAATGGCGGTTGCAGTACCTCCAGGAACGGCCCATTAAATTAATTAATTGATTCATTGATTGATGGTTTGCTTTATATGGGCCGTTCTTGGAGGTACTTCAATACCGGGTCATGGAACACTCCATCATTTCCTTAAAAAAAATAGCTAGCTCAGTTCTTATAGAACCCGACTATATATTGGGATGTTTGAGCCCTGACCGTACCGAGGCATTTCTTATTCGACTGCGAATTATTAATACATATATATGTCGCGGGCAGATGGTAAAATCTTTCAGGTGCTCAAAATGTCCTAGTCATTTAGTCAAATTTCAAACTATCGAAGACATGACTAGAGACTTTATTAAGTGCCTAGGAATCACATCAAGAGTCTTGCCGTTGATTAAGTTTTAAAAGGACACTAGGCAGTAATTCAACAAGAAAATCTGATGAAAAAGTACAAGTGTCTGGGGTGCCTGCCGCGGAAGGTCTCGTCGACCTAACCACTACCTGGTGGGCGTCAGAAAGAGATATAAATAAACTTGTGAACTTTAACCTTTGCTAGCGGCCTAGTCCGCGGGCAGCTTAATTCTTATTTGTTCATTGATCTAACTCCATAAGATCTTCGAAGGTGTGTCCCGACAGTGCTCTATGCTCAGGAGAAGAGGTATAGGGTAGGTATTATAGGTATTTTACGTGGGCTCTAGGAATCTAAGGGTAGGAAAAAACCGTCCGGATCCCAAAGGCGAATGGTAACCGGATAGAGGCAGACTGGACCGCTGGGGGAGAGGCTACTAGGTACATTTTGTAGAGACCCAGAGATCGTCGTCTGCTAGTTTTAGCGAGACGAAGCCAGAGAAT
Source organism: Acanthosoma haemorrhoidale (assembly GCA_930367205.1). Lineage (NCBI taxonomy): Eukaryota > Metazoa > Arthropoda > Insecta > Hemiptera > Acanthosomatidae > Acanthosoma > Acanthosoma haemorrhoidale. The sequence continues at coordinate 29,828,382 of OV884011.1, read as the reverse complement.
CCCGCTAGGAAGGTGTGGGGTCTGACAACGCTGGACTAAGGATAGCAATGATAGAAAAGAGATGTGAAGAGGTAGTGAAATAAGAAAACCATGATTCGAGTAGAGCATTAAGCACCAGTGCAGAAAGAGAGAGAGAGAGAGAGAGAGAGACAGACAGACCATTGTTTACTTCAAGTGTCTGAATGGAAAAAGCTCAAATTTCTGCCTTATATAGGAAGGTCAGAGGCCGGGCTATCCCCGCAAACGTGAGCTCCGGCCGTGTCGTGAACTAGTCCCCTCTCTCTGTAAGGACGCCAAAGTTTATTAATAAAATATGGAAACATAGGTGGGTGTTTTATGATCTGCGAAGATGGTAACGTCTATTTATTCGTGGTGAAGAAGTTTGCACCACAACGTGATTCTTCATTTCATACAGAGACATAATAGGCTTCACAGCAAACCCTTTCTGGGGAACAGACTTCTTAGAGGTTTGCGAATCTCACAATTACTGATGAAAACATTTATTGCAGGACGTGGAACGTAAAAGATCTTTACGACACCTGAGGCACTATGTATTTCAGCCAATTTATCATACGTACCTTTATATGGGACCGTGAAATAATAGCGTCAGATGCAAGTTTGATAATAATCCATTCCCCGCCTACTTTAATCTAATCATATGCGCGTACCAGAAAGTCCTGCACCTGGGATTTTAATGTGTTGCTGGCCTTGGCACGACTGAAGCTCTAGAATTTTGTTATTTAAGGTAGCCATTGTATACGGTTTTTTTTTTTTTAGGATAATCGTTATATTCTCTAGATAAAACGTCCGTGTTGAGGATTCACTGTGAAACTGAAGTTGAATTAACAAACAGTTAACTGTCAAAAGGATTACAGTAGTGTTTCTACCTTTTTTGACCAACTGACTAAACGTCTAAAAGTCTTTTGGTCAAAACATTGCATTTTTGTCATGCGACTACTATTTTTAGCAAGAGGACACATTTGACTATTCGCCTGTGACATATATATGTATTATACAATATGCCTGCTGACATGATTTCGATAGACAATATGCACTTACCTTCCGTGCCGATACAGACATATGCAGGTGACATGAGTCAATGAATGTCTCATTATGTATCGGATCAATCATGTTTTGATGGAAATGGACTTGATAATTATGACCTCTGGTGGTCGTTAAAGACTTTTGAGCATTTCTACTTGCCTTCGTCGTCAAAAGCTGAAGTAATTATTTTTACACATCATGAGGGGACACCGTTATCTCATTTCTTATGACCTAGCTGAAGATGACAACCACCTAAAGTACTAGTATTAAAATAATTATTGGTGGAAAATAAGTGAGATATCTTGCACTATTACTGCCGAGGAAAGGATTTTAATGTAAGTGTGAATGACTTCGTGTAATTACGGTTCAGTTAATTCCCATCATCAGGTAATATATATTATTAATCAAATGTTGGAATCTTTTTCTTGATGCCCTCGTAGGAAAATTTTTCGTTTGTGATGCTAAAAAACCGTTTATGAATAACCATTTTCCATAGGGATATTATTATTTTTAGTATTATTGAAGAATCTAATAGAACCGGCGATGTAAAATTGCATGCCTCTAAAAAATCGCTGATTGAGTTAAAGCAAACACGATGTAAGTAACCGATTATCGATTTTTTTTTTTTAGATTATAGTTTGTAAATAAACAGGCAAGTAATAATAGTTGAAGTAGACAAAAATGAAATAAACTAAACCCTAAAGATAGTCACAGGGACTTCTGTGATCATAAGCCTGTGGCTCTTGGAAATAATCGGGTCTAATTGCATACATTGTCTGGTCAATTTTTTTTTTTTAATGCAATATCATTCCTGAAAATTATGAATTTACTAGAAATTGACTCTTTTTTCCTCCATTAAAGACCAATGTGACTCAAAACAAATAATTACAATGTCTGTATGTGAGGATCGAAGCACTGCACAATATATATCTTTTTGTATTTAATAACATACTCGTATGAACTTTCATACACGTATATTGTTTTTGTTCGAGATCATTATTAGATGTGTGTATTTAAAAGAGTATAAGATTTTCGTTAGGAGTTGATGAAGTGGGTTTTTTTCATCAATACAAGCCGACGATATCCTGGCATAAGTCTACAACTCTTTCCATATAATTTTATTTATAATAGATGCGTTGGGGAGCCTACTCCAACAATGAAAACACCTATCAGGGAGTGTCCCTAGATATATGAGGCATGCGGCATGCATCTGTGAACTGCACGCATGCGCATTGAGGCGGGGACTGGAGGCTCCAGGTGACCTTGTGCCTATTCGGCCTTCCAGGTCATCGACCTTCTCCAGTCTGGTCCTCTTCCTCTCGGTATCCTTCGCCCAGTATCTACCGTTGTAGTTTGCTCTGGATAGATTGTTGGTACATTGACTCGTATGTATGTCTGTATGAGGTCCTAGTGGACTCACATATTTAGGGATTGGATACACTTCCATCTGCAGGGGATCTAGTATTATTTACCTATATCATAGAATACAGCTACGATAGCTCACCTGAAAACGTTCCAAGCTATCTGAAATGCCATGGATGTGTGCCCCATCCAACAAGGATTCTACACGAATCAATTGACAGCATTCATATAGAATTTGTAAAACTTGTTTAATTTAAATAATTTAGCAAAAAACTATTTTTAGGTTTTTGATTCTTGCAATCACTTCGATATTTTTCATTCTCTTATTTATATATAACTGTGAATAGCGTCACAACCAGCGGAATGTGCTGTAAATATAACAAAATGGCATGTCTGGCATTAATGCAGAGGGCATCCAGTGTGTACATCTTTTTCTTATTAATTTAATATAGTTATATCTAGATTGTACTGCAAAAAGTGATCTAGTCAAAAATAAAGAAAAACTAGTTGAAGTGTCCAAGTCCTTTATGAGGGAAAACTCTATATGTAAAAAATTATGAAGAACAAATTAAATCCTGATTTTTACGACTAATTGGAACTTTAAAATGTAATTTTACACAAACTGCATATTTTGACTTGGTCACTTTATCCAGTATAATACCCGTGATATATTCTAACCACTTCACTTGCCAAAATCGTATACTATAGGAGGGCAAGAGAACTCACCAGCTTTCTCTACTCATTTTAGTAACAAAATAGAAAAAGTACAGGTCTTACCAGCAATCGCACTTGCTAACTTACCTAACTTGTCGCTTCGTCTCAAACAGATGATATATAAATGTGTCCTCCGGCCAGCTCTGCTGTACGGGATGCCCCGCTATTATACTCGCTTGACTGACAATACAGCCAAATGTCTCCAACATTTCCAAAATGGGATCATGCCAAAAATGGTCCGACATACCTCTCTCGAGAGGTTGAAGAACGCTTACCTGCACCCGTTGCTTGGGTGCCGTCCGTGGGTGAGTTCATCCGCCGGAGACACATCAAGTTTTTTTATTCATTGCAGCACCTAACCAACCCAGTGGTTTAACACTATGAAAATAATTTCTAAATAGATTTGGCTGAGGATCTATAATTATAGATAATTATCTAAATTTAAAGGGCCTATGAAAGAAAATGTTGAATAAAATTTGTAGTGAATGTTTTTTTATAATGGTACAATGGATACGTGAGCGTAATAAATTTTTAGGCCAGAATGAAGCCTATGTTTATTGAACGTAAAATCATCAGATGCACTTGCGATTTTGATACTGAATATCTCTATAATTTTTATACTAGTCTTGTTAGCGTACACTTTCTATTTGTTAACATAAAATAGTAGAGCTAATAAATATTGCTATAGACCTCTATGATATTTATCCCTTAGCAGTTGCATGCGCGAGAGCTGGCGAGGAATGCAGCGTGCATGCGCAGCTGCAAATCCAATTACAGCCTCTCTCCATCCACCCTTGCACCTTTGCTCCCTTTGCCTCTTGCAACTATCTCCTTCCCGTGTATTCTCTTTTTGGACACTAACAGCCCACTATCTCCAGTCTCTTAGGTTAATTAGTGAATTAAATGGAGTCGATAAAATACATTTCCTCTTTTTGTTTTTGTTTTTTATTGTTTTTGAATTGATATTTTACTGTCGCACGTGTGGATGGAACGGGGTGAATGTCACAGCCACTCACATCTTACACATTTTATCTCTTCTGGTAGACTTGTCCTAATGCAAACATTGTCTTTGTTGGGTTTTGAACCTGTCGTGATTTAAAGTGGAGATGTAGTTTGAAACTTTTGTAACCGTTTATACGGACTATTGGATTGCCCTGAAATAATTGTAGCTTCGTGGCCTAAAGGTAGGACCCCCCCCCCCCCCCCAGCTGAATGACAACTAACCAGTTAACTATTTCATGCAGTTAATTCTTTGAGCCTCGTTTACCTTCGGCTGTTACACCTTTATCTTAAGAGGTATAACAACCACTCGTTCACATTGTTTACACGTGTGTGCGTCTTTCAATTCTAATGGTTAGCAGTAGTTATTTTGACGTTAAGATGAACATTTTATTATAAAAGTATCCTGTGATAAATATTTAGTTGACTGAGTAGCAACATTTAGAGATAGTTCCGAGTGATATGAAGTGTTCCGCACGATTTGAGCCTGTGTACAATTTAACTGTGAAGTATCTAGATAATTTTGTGTGAACTCTACCACACAGGGCAATACTGTAATGCTTATTTGTGGAAATACAGAACGAAGAGGAAAGAGGAGATAGTGTTTAGCTTTCTAGATCTGGTACAGATTTAATCTTGTAATTTATGACCGACTTGAAGTCATTTGTTTCAATGAATCAATGATTAGAATGTTTTATGAAGAGAATTTTTTTTTTTTTGTCAAAATTTTTATAATGTTGTATAATGTATGATGTTGCATTGTAAATAAAAAGCATTTGTTTAGCAATTGTATCAGTTTCGTCAGTAGCAGACCAACCCGAACACAAAAAAAGTACTTGAAACATTTATCAACTCTAAATAGCCATCATTACAATTCCACGTGAGAATTGTAGAATAATTTCATTTTATTCATAATTATTTATTTAATAATATTAAAATGGTCAAGAATACTTTTCTTCTTTTACTTGATAATTAACTATCTCTGTGACGTGGATGCGATGAATCCTTGCCGCATTGAGTAGAAAGCGCCCGGACTGACCACTATCTGGCTCTCACAGCATTGAACGGACACAAAGACGTCCCAGTGACTTCTGCCAAGACAGATCGCAGACTACCGTGTCATTGCTTTCTTCTGCAGTCTTCGCTTTCTAGATCAGAGGATCCGTTCTGCTGTCTCTTTGGCCTCGAGAGGGAGCCTGAGCGATGTCTAAGTAATTATGGAGAGGCAATATCTAGTAGTAAACCTTATACATATATTATCACTTTAAAGCTTTCCAAAATAATAACCAACAAAATGTTTAAAAGGAAAAGTCACCAGCTCACGCTGTCATGCTCAGGTGTACAAAAATCGCAATATTTTAAATTGTAATATTCTGTAACAAATATATATATATATATCTATAAAATAACAGAAGAGTTCACAATGCTTAAAAAAAATTCTAAAATTGTTCAAAGAATATATCCTCACAATACAAATATCATAAAATACAAAATAGTAAAATCAGTCAGTAATATAATTCCTGTAATAATAAAGATATAAATAAAAGTTACTTTTTCTTTCAACCCTTTTACGTTATTTTTGTATTCCATTCTAAACTTTGAATACATTTTGTAAAATTACGCGAATTATTTATTCTATGACTATATTAATAAAAAATTGTGCTTGTAAAAATAGTTCCACGGGGCAATGGAACTCACAACATCTGTAATTGCTACTCAAATCAAAAACATGTCACACCCTGCCTTTGAAAAGGCCGAAATTAAAGTCATGTGATACATACGGATACAAACATTTTTTTTTTTTAAAGTTTGTCTGTACCAAAACTGAAAAAGGTCCGGCTCGTTTCGCTATATTTTATGTCAAGGGTAAGTAAAAGGGAATAAGTACCTTTTATTAATAATTTCGGAAACACCCAAAAAAAAAAAGAAACTTGAAAATATTTTCACGATTCAGGTTTTTTTTTTATTTCATAACAATACATAATATGTTGTTACTGGAAACAATTTCGGAGTTTGGTCACTACATATTATTCTCTGCAGGAGGATTGTAAATACACCTTGAAGGTTTAAAGCTAATTTTGTTTGTTTAAGAGTCAGTTAAAATAAAATTAAATGATAAATATAAAAATATATTTTTCCCAAGTGAGTTATAGGCAAACTCATTACAATTATTACATAATTTGTTATACTTTTTCTTATTTGCTTCGATTAAGCTTCGTAGGTTTAACTGTTCAAATGTGCTTTTGTTTCGGATTAAACAACGCCTACGTTATGGTTTGTGCCCCAATCTGTCTCTCGGCACCGTGTCAAATCTTTGCCGTCTAGTCAAACCCACCTCAGATCCTAAAACAGTGCCTAGAACACGTATCTCCTATTTTCCCTAATCGTCTTAAAACAACCCACGTTTCCACGTACGTAGGTTATTTTTTGTATTTTCGCCCTACCAGAAAATGAATAAATAAAAGAACTATCTGCTGTATCGATCACCTGCGAAGCCTACGCCATGTGAGCTGTACAGTTCGAGTCTATGCAGTGTAGGAGTTAGACAAAAAGAAATAAGTCAATGTAAAACAAACTAACCTTATAAGAGCCGTGTGACAGACAGTACAAAAGCTGTGACACACAAATGGTCCAGACCCACACAGCCTCCATTGTCCGCATCTGACCTTGTTAGCCTTCGCTTTTTTAGCCAGCACATCTCTTGTACCGGCACATTTCAACACATGTAGTGGCCAGTGAATGGAGGCAAGGCGTTTCTTCACTGAATAATCGATAAAGGAGAAATCCCAAAGTGCAACACGAGCAAATGCATAAATTATTTAAGTTTTTCCAAGGCTTTTAGGGGCAAAAACAGGTCAGCTTCGTAACAGGTCATGGTATGTGGCCCTAAATCTCATTTTTGTCACTTATAGGCTCTTTGCAATGAATGAAGGTTTAAACCGATCCAGCCGGCAATAATCAAACTGAGGACTGAAACTAGTCGACGACATTGTGGTTTACAGAAGCAGCACGAGTGAGACAAGAGCTCTTACATAGGACGAGTAAGTTTGTACCGTAGACTGGGTAAGTTAAAAATCAGTGTGAACGCCGGGAAGGCCAAAATCGTATACAATAGGAGGGCAAGAGAATTCACCGGCTTTCTCAATGTACTATCTGGGTATAAAAATGGATAGGCATCTCTATTTCTCTACCCATGTTAGTAACAAAATAGAAAAATACACAGGTCTTACCGGCTTTCGCGCTTGCTAACTTTACCCAACTTACCGCTTCTTCTCAAACTGATGATATATAAATGTGTCCTCCGGCCAGCTCTGCTGTACGGTCCCCCGCTATATACTCACATGTCTGACAATACAGCTAAAAGTCTTCAGCAATTTCAGAATGGGATCATGAGAAAAGTGATCAGACAAACCTCTTTCGAGAGGATAAAGAACCTGCGCTCCTTGGTGTGCCCCGTCGGTGGGTGAGTTCATCCGCCGGAGACACAAGTTTTTTGACTCGTTGTATGCAGCACCTAACAAACCCAGTGTTAACACTATGACCCCACTACCCTTCCCGCATTTATGGTAACAGACTGTTAGGGAAAATTAGGTTAGTATTTTGTTAGTTTTGATTTTTAAGATGAGCCACATCACTTTTTTCCTAGTATCAGAAAAGTCCCTTGAACATTGCTTTCTGACCTATTACAAGGTAAATCAACTTAATGAGTGTATAATATGTAGGCACACTGCAGCATATATATATAGCACAAAGTGCATTTCTTCTAAATAGATTCATATTATTAAAATCTATATTAAATCTTAGATCTTTTCCTGTCTTTGTAGAACTAATCTATGGTGCATCTGTGATATGTCTTAAAACTGTATCTTGAAAAATCTTCACAGTTTTGCCCATCCGTAATGTTTCTCGGACAAGGGAAGTTTTAAATATTGCCCTAGTAAATGCTTCAATAGTTAGGGCCGGTGACTAAGTGTTAGTCGTGTCACTGCCTTCCAAGTCAGTATTTTATCAAGTGTAAGTCATTAGTATTTAACTGTGTCAGTTTGTGTGAACTTCACTTGTAAGCGTTTGGCAGTATTAATTATATTTTCAAAATCGTACACCGTCGTAGAGAAATATCGTATCGTGTTAGAGAAGCTTTCACGCTCTATCTATTTTTACACAATTATCTTTTGCTGGTGTTTCAAATAAACTATCCACGATAGATTAACATCACCTTACAGAAATTATTTAATGGGATGCCAATACTTGGCAAAATATTACATCCTAATATTCATTATGACTGTTATTCATCATACTCACCAGAGTGTGTCTATTTGCTTAGTAAAAAACAAAACTAAACATTTAACATCAATTACCAATAAATATATAAGACTTTTTCCCCAAATTCCTTTTAAAAAATGAATTTCGCGTTGATCACAATGTAAGGTTATGTATTTAAATATCTTATTTAAAAACAATCGACTTAAAAGAATAAATTAAATATAATTTTGAATACTTTTCATGACGAGTACTATATTTTAATTAATTAGAAAAGTAAGATATTAATTTATACGGTTGTCTCGGAGTCGCTCCAGACCCTACCACGTCTCCCTTGCCCACATGGTTGGTGGTAACTGACTGAAAAATATTTTGGGCGCAATATGTATTTTATTCAAAATACAACCGACGTCTTAAGAGCACGTAGCTATCGTTATTATAAACAAAATAAAGGAACACTGGGTTATAAAATGATTGCTGAACGACTTCTCTATATTTTTTACCAAAAATTCTGCATAACATCTATTACTATCTGCATTAATAAAAATAAGTTATGCATTAGATATTGATTGAATGCTTTTTAAAAAAAATAATAACTTTATTATTATTATACATTTATATTTAAATGTTAGTTACCTTCTGACGTGATAAATGCCAAACATAACCATGTTATAACATCTATACAGGAATATGAAAGACCCAAAAAAGATTCAAACAACAATAAAAGTGAAAATGCAGTAGTTATTGCCAATACGTGATACCCTACAGTTCCTCCTTACACATGGCGTCATCCTCGAGCACGTTCTCTTCCAAGTGTTCTTTGGCAGGAGAGAAACCTCCCTCCGGTGACCATCGCGATTCATCAGCAATGTCTGCCAGGGAGGAAAGTGAAGTAATTGATGCTGTTAGGGGCGTCTGTGTTCCTGGGGCTGGGCAACCCACAGGTGAGGTTTTACTTTCGAAAGGGTACATGGAAGCTGTATGTTAACCCAGACATGAACATACATGTATAGTTGTCTCTCGTTACCGCTAACTATGTGGGCAAAGGGCACGTGCTGGGTTCTGGAGCGACTCCAAGTCAACCGTGACTCGATTTGGAAGTGATTAGTTTACCTACCGCTACAGTACCCTACTTGTCTTGGAGTAAGTAGCTATTTTGTAAACATATATAACATATAAATGTTCAACCAACGATTTTATCAAACAATTTAAATTAAATAAACGGGCGACATTTTTACAGCAACAGCATATGTTAGAGGATAGAGAGTCACGTGTCAGTGCCTACAGAGGAACTGTAGTCGATATATTTATAAAAAAAATAGTCAAATGAATTTAACACTTTAACAATTTCTCAATAGTAAAATCTACGGAGTTCGTAGTATACTTAGTGAATATATAAATAAATGAAGAAACATAAAAAATAATATTGTTGCAGAATGCACTTTTATTAAAAAAAACTAACGATATCACCGCCGATGAACGATCTGATATTAACTTTAAAACCAAAAATGAAGCTATAGATTTATCCTCCGATTTAATTGAGTATATACTACAAACTCTCCTCAAACTCATGGATGAAATGGGCGAATTCCATGGTCTGGCTTCCGTTGGATATTTAAATCTGTTAATTTACTCACAATGCATGTTTCCTAAACCATTCCGTTTCTAAAAAGCTGTTATAAATGTGCAAAAATTATAATGATGATTCATGCTTTAAATATGATCCGAGTTTATATAATGGTGTAGAATTGGGATACAAGTTTTACTCCATCGACTATCCGACGACACTCGTGATAACGAAGACGTTATCATTTTGAAAATGACAACAATGTATCTATTAACGTTTTTTAGTCCCAACGATAATAATGAGGTATACCCGTTAAGAATTAACAAAATAAAAACCTAATCGGCATCTTTTGGTTTGCTTTTGTTACAAGAAGGTTTGAATAGTAACTTTTGTTCAGTAACCAGTTTGAGCAGGCTCCTCAGATCCCAGTTGTCATCTAATAGAAAAGCACAATTAATTTGTAGATGTTTTTCTCGCCTGAATATCAATCACTGCAGGGCGAGCACTCCTCAGTCGCTTTTTTTTTATCCTCTTTATTGATAATTTTACAATGAACAAATAATTTTTGATTAACATTTTTCTCCTCATGCTGCATACGCAGATGCATTCGAAGGAGGTCATGCGTATAATACAATGCAGATTGATGTTAAAAGTCAAACAGATACACAACACTAGGTGATGAGGCTCACCTTCAGCCTCCATCAACAGCTCCTGAGAAATTTAAATATAATAAGTCCCACTGCAACCCCCTCCCCTCCCCGATCTGTTTGGGAACCTTTACACTAGTACACTGTAGGAAAGTCCAATACGAGAAGCCATCGCGGAGAGATAGTCTCCTGAATCACAGCTGGTAAAGACCCCCGGGGATTCACATAGCTCACACAATCAACTGGACCGGATAACCGCACGGAGCAAGGAGCCACCAGAACCAACTCACACTGACCCAAAAATCCATGTATCAACACAAAGATAACCGACACTGACACCCACTACCCCCTCTACACAGTTCAAAATCAAATACTTTCCGGAGCAGAACACGTCATTTCTTTGACGCATCTCACACTTTAACACATCTTTTCACCCATTCAAACACATTTTAGACAACCCATTCATCGAACATCACCTTCACCCCAAAACACACCTCTGCCACACTTGGATGGAGCCTCCAGAACTCGTTTTTTCTATCTAATCTACACCTAGCTATTCCGAACCTCAGAATCTTCATATTTTCTATCTATACCTACCAAGCACGACCCCCCCCCCCCCCACGACACACCTACAGGTAACGAGATACACCTACAAACACGCCACACCCACAGCTACAAACTACAACTTAATAACTTACCTCAAAATCCTGTCCTATCTACACCTCCAAGCACACACAGGTACACACCTGCCCTGGTACATACGCACAGTTATTTGTACGAACTCGAGGTCACCCATGATCGAGTCAATTAATACTGAAAAATTTGGCTGGGAATTAAAAATAACCACCTTTATCCTAAAATGGCAACAAAAGCCAATCTACCCCTGACATTGACTGAACCATACAAATGCATTTCACAATGTAGCATGCATTGCTCATTTGCAAGTGTGAAGAATTGTTGTGGGAACACTTCAAAATATAGCATATTACGTGACGATTCCAAGAGTAAAACTTACACCATACATAAAAATTATGTCCATTTCCATAGAGAACATATACATGTAAATAGTTTTTAAAAATGAAAAATTATACCTAAAAAATAATAATAATTAGACAAAATATATTTATGTTTTTTTTTTTGAAGTTTTTATTTCCTTTTTTAACATTAAGACAGGAATACGACCTGTATTTGAGGAAACGGACAATATTGAACTTGACGCAGTTTGCGCATGCCACATTTGACCAACGCCACATCGATGTAAACCCCCCCCCCCCAGCCTAAAACTACCACATTCGTGGGTGGCAACATGCAGTGCGCGATTTTTGCAAACTCAACCACACCTACCGCCTTGGTCTATATGCACATAATTGAAGACCAACCGAATCGAATTGGGGGACTAAACACATTTGCTCCTAGAAGCAGAAAAAAATAAGACTTAATTTACAGTTTTTGTTGGAGAAGTCTAGAATGGAAAAATCCATAAAACTGTACTATTAACTTGAAACCTTGAAAACGACTCGGAAGCGTTGAGAAGGAAAAAAAATTATGAAAATAGACGATGTAACTTGAATGAATGAATGATTTTTCTAGTAGTTTTCAGTTTCTTAGAAATCAAGGGGATTTCCGAATTACCTATACGCCAATTTATCAATATGTACTCATTTTTTCACTTCCAGAATATATATTATGTAATACTTCACAAAAGTAGACCCCATTTTTAATTTCAATTACGACGAAAAAGTATGTTTACACCATTTCTCTTCAAACTATCCTCTCTTTGTCTTGAATGGGATCAACGAACGATTCATTTCAGTGACACGGCTCAACTTGGTGAACGGCCCTTTGTGCTGTTGGGTTACCAACTGAACGTAACTGAAAATAATATTTATTGCTGGTAATTATTACACTTATAAATGGTTTCAGCTAATCTATATTATCTGTAAAATTATTTATTTTCATATGGTTTAAAGCAATGTTGCTATTGAAATTTAAAGCTTAATACTTTGTTATAATATTATTAAAAAAACAAAAGAACATACCATATTTTAATTGATATAATTGAACTCATTGTAAATCTTACACATTGTGCTATAATTAAAATTATTATTACAATTAAAATACATCTGTTCTGTGATTGTCTTAATAATTAACCAGACGCGATATGATACAATATACACAACAGCTGTTGTGAGGTTATAGCCAGAACCGACGCGGTGAAACGACGCATTGTTGCTGTTCTCCTTAGCTAATTAGGCTGTGATTGATTGTTTGTTTCCTTTGTTTAATGTAGTATTTGTTGAATGTAACTACATCTCTAACTGTTGTAAGTATAAGTTACTTCAATAATATCTTATTTTGTGTGTATTAATAATAATCTATTCCGTCCAATCGACCAAACTTTTTTGTGGTGTTGTTTTTATAAACTGTAATTGTGCTTGACTTATCATTATTTTGGTATTTTATCAAATAGTCTCTGTTTCTAATCGTAGTAAGCTATTTAAGTTTAAATACAATTGAAATTGTGAATCAATAGTGTTAGTTTTGAAACCGGCAATGTCTAGTTTTCCAAAATTCAGTAGAGGTAATTTACCTGCTTGCCTGATTGCTAACCTACTTAAAATCATACATATGTTTTGTTTTTTTCGTTGCAAAGTAATATTTTTTCGTTGCAAAGTAATATTTTTTCGTTTTAGTAGCACACTTATAAAAAGTCAATAATATGCCTAAATGAATTTCGTTAATAAAAAATTTAAGGTTAAGCGTGATACTTGATTTCATTGTTATAATATCGGCTTCAATATGCATTAATCAAGACTCATTGATTCCAATACCACACTCAATATAATAGAAGAATATTCATTGCTTAATTAATTAGCTTTCATTGTTTTCACGTTGATGCTTTTGTTTATAGTGCGTACGATGCAAAATACAATTCTAATTCATTTATAATTGTGAAGATGCTGATAATGGCCGTTTGTTTAATGTTTTGTTATTAGAGATTTAAGTACAAGATACTTAACATGCATAACATATTTTCGATTAGCACGTTTGTTGTCTGACACCCTACTCAAAGCTAAAGGAAAAATATACTTTTTTAATAACAAGTAATTAATTAATTGATTGCTTAGTAAATTTTTAAAGATAAGGCTATTTTTTAAGTGTTTTTTTTTCAATATCAGTTGAGATCTTGTAAAAATACAGTGGACATATATTTGTTTCTGGATTAAAAGAAAAATAATTTAGAGATTGGTAAAAAAATTTTTTTTATCTATTTGGAAGGTTTAGTATTCAAGAACAAGTGTCAGATTCTCACCCTTAGGTTAGTTATATTTATTTATCTAAAATAGAAGTTTGAATGATTCGCTATCCTTTTCTAATTTTTATTTGGAACAGTTTTAAAATTGATTCATGTCCATGAAATCCAGTAAATATCTGGGAGTATAAGTCAAAAATTATAAATATCAGAATAGTGTAAGTCGTGCACGAGTATCTAAAAAAATATTGGACATTGAAAATTCGCTTATTTGTAATAATTAATTGTTAGATTATTATGATGATTATCATTAAGTTAAATCAGAGTGTTATTTTGATTAAAAAAAATGTATCTACTGAAAATTTTGCATCAAATATATCAAATTTGTCAAATATCTTAGTGGGCAGTTTTTTTTTTTGTTTTTTTATTCACAGCATTCTTCTTTCGCTTCGCTTCTATAGATTCGCTTCTACCTTCATTCGCAGGAGGCAAATACCTCAAAAATTAATTAATGTCATAGAGTCATTAACATAAATTTATTTTAGACCACTGATGTATTGAAGTTCAAGAATAATAACAATCAGGTCTTACATCTATCTATTGTTGTTAATGTATTTTTTCAATCAAATATGAAACTGGCCGTAGGTGGAATACGTAATGGGTTTATCAATGGGGCAGTGAAATCTGCTATCCTGGGTAGATATTGACCTTAAAATGGCGAGGTAATGTGCTCTCGTAGGCTCTCATAATGTATACATCCACGTCCGAATATAAATTTGCATTGTTCGTTATGTGTGTTCAAGCAGGGGTAGGGAGGTAATGTGCTCTCGTAGGCTCTCATAATGTATACATCCACGTCCGAATATAAATTTGCATTGTTCGTTATGTGTGTTCAAGCAGGGGTAGGGAGGTAATGTGCTCTCGTAGGCTCTCATAATGTATACATCCACGTCCGAATATAAATTTGCATTGTTCGTTATGTGTGTTCAAGCAGGGGTAGGGAGGTAATGTGCTCTCGTAGGCTCTCATAATGTATACATCCACGTCCGAATATAAATTTGCATTGTTCGTTATGTGTGTTCAAGCAGGGGTAGGGAGGTAATGTGCTCTCGTAGGCTCTCATAATGTATACATCCACGTCCGAATATAAATTTGCATTGTTCGTTATGTGTGTTCAAGCAGGGGTAGGGAGGTAATGTGCTCTGGTAGGCTCTCATAATGTATACATCCACGTCCGAATATAAATTTGCATTGTTCGTTATGTGTGTTCAAGCAGGGGTAGGGAGGTAATGTGCTCTCGTAGGCTCTCAGAATGTATACATCCACGTCCGAATATAAATTTGCATTGTTCGTTATGTGTGTTCAAGCAGGGGTAGGGAGGTAATGTGCTCTGGTAGGCTCTCATAATGTATACATCCACGTCCGAATATAAATTTGCATTGTTCGTTATGTGTGTTCAAGCAGGGGTAGGGAGGTAATGTGCTCTGGTAGGCTCTCATAATGTATACATCCACGTCCGAATATAAATTTGCATTGTTCGTTATGTGTGTTCAAGCAGGGGTAGGGAGGTAATGTGCTCTGGTAGGCTCTCATAATGTATACATCCACGTCCGAATATAAATTTGCATTGTTCGTTATGTGTGTTCAAGCAGGGGTAGGGAGGTAATGTGCTCTGGTAGGCTCTCATAATGTATACATCCACGTCCGAATATAAATTTGCATTGTTCGTTATGTGTGTTCAAGCAGGGGTAGGGAGGTAATGTGCTCTGGTAGGCTCTCATAATGTATACATCCACGTCCGAATATAAATTTGCATTGTTCGTTATGTGTGTTCAAGCAGGGGTAGGGAGGTAATGTGCTCTGGTAGGCTCTCATAATGTATACATCCACGTCCGAATATAAATTTGCATTGTTCGTTATGTGTGTTCAAGCAGGGGTAGGGAGGTAATGTGCTCTGGTAGGCTCTCATAATGTATACATCCACGTCCGAATATAAATTTGCATTGTTCGTTATGTGTGTTCAAGCAGGGGTAGGGAGGTAATGTGCTCTGGTAGGCTCTCATAATGTATACATCCACGTCCGAATATAAATTTGCATTGTTCGTTATGTGTGTTCAAGCAGGGGTAGGGAGGTAATGTGCTCTGGTAGGCTCTCATAATGTATACATCCACGTCCGAATATAAATTTGCATTGTTCGTTATGTGTGTTTAAGCAGGGGTAGGGAGGTAATGTGCTCTGGTAGGCTCTCATAATGTATACATCCACGTCCGAATATAAATTTGCATTGTTCGTTATGTGTGTTCAAGCAGGGGTAGGGAGGATTTTAGATTATCATGCACTGAAATATTATTAAGCTGAGTCTATTCAATCACCTATGTATGTGCAATTTCACACCTTCATTGATAACTATTATTAACTACATTGTTTTTTAGGTTTCTGTGTGAAGCAGGATAATTTCTTGATCGATTGAAATCAACAACAACAGAATTTCTTTGCAGTTATAGTATATTTGACTACAGATGAAAATGGAAGAGAGTGACGGATCAGTTTTGTCAAACGAAGATATCGCCGAGGCCAAGGCTTTTTGTGATGATTTACTAGCGTTTGACGAAAAAGACGATTCCGATGTTGAAGACCGTAGTCCTAATACCTCTTTGGTCAATAAAGAAGAAAGTGATCCGATTAAGGAAGATATCCGTGATGTTGAAGCCACTGGGGATGTTGGAGTGGAACAGAACAAATTAACGTACTGCAAGGAGAATGTTAAGAAAGAAGTGGAAAATGGGCAAAGTGACACAGCAGAGGTACACTGGCCGATAATCAGCGTCAGGAAGTCAGCGGATCTGTTTGGTGCGACCAAAGAAGACGTTGAGGAAGAATCGCTGAATCTTTGTCCCCTAAAGGACGATAATGGAACCATTAACGAAGTAGAAAAACGGCCGTTGCAACTGGCCAACGGTATCCTCTCTTCCGAAGTTGCCACTTCCTCCCTCCCCGTGCTGCCTCCTGGGATACAGCTGTCAAAAAGGCTTCTCCCGCCAGGTGGCGCCTGCCAAGAAGCCAAGAAGCGTAAAGAGGATTCGCCATCTTTGGTCTTGAACAAGATGAAGCTGTCTGAGTCGATCACGATGTCATCTCTGCGACCGCAGACCAACTGTGTCGCCAACCTACTAGCCAATCGTGGGGTAACTGTCTCCGTGTCACCTAATGCCCCAGTGAAATTGAGTCCTTCTGTGTCCATGATTTCCGTTCCGCAGCAGCAGCCACAAAGGAGGAGACCATCGGCTGTGAAGGCGGAAGTGGCTGTGCTACCAACGGTGGACCTGACGAAGGAGATAGAAACCCCTAGGTGGTCCATGAAGCCGGTGAGCCAACGTCGGCCGACGTGCCAAGTCTGCGACAAGTCCTTCCTCCACCAGAACCAGCTGTCGCAGCATATGGCTATCCACGTAGTACGTAGCCCTCGCGAAAGAGCCGCAGCCTACCAGTGCAGGGAGTGCGGGGCCAAGTACCTCAGCAGGGAGGCACTCAGGTCACACATCCAAAAGTACCACGGGGCCGGGGGGCCGAGCCCTGACATGGCGATCCCCGTAGTCGACCTTAGACAGCCAAAGGTCCTTAGCAAGCTGGCCCAGCTGGGCATCCGTTCTGTGGTGCCACTGGCGCAGCTCCACAACAGCAGTGACTCGGAAAGCGGCATCTTCGGCGTCCCGGTGGTGGCCATCGACTCCGCCTCCAACCCCGCCATCTGCAACATCGGCGCTCTCGGTGCCTCCAACCTCCTCCCGCTTGGGCCTCTCAAGAACCTCACATTTAATGGCACTCGCTGACTACTTCTTTTACCAATCACAACCTATATTTAATTAATTTATTATTTATATATCCCTACTTGTCTATAATATGTAATGTCTTTTGTCTCTAATAAATGTCTATAATAGATAATATAAAACTTTTTGTTATTTTATGACTACACAAGATCAGGTGTTAAGATGACCCCAGTCCATTCTGTATTCTAGTAGATACTGTAACTGCTACAGTGATGTGTACCTATGTATCTGATGACTCCAAGCATAATCTTTCCCCAGCAAGCAATTCCATTTCCACCCTTCACTATAAACTTTTCAAATTTATCCTTTTTGCAAGAGAGAGAGTGCATTCCATTAGCTTGGGCTATGTACTTCTTATCCAAGAAAAAAAAATACTTGCTCAATAAAATGTCCTAAAATATTCTTGTATTTTCCGACTTTTTCGGAAGGGCTTCTTTTTAATCAGGATTTTCGTAGGTTGAGTATATATTTTTTATATAGTCAACTATTAATTATCCTCCTACCCTGACCTATTTACTCCATGCCCCATAAAATCTGCCTTTATTTCTGCTAACCGACTTCAACTCTGCAACTTGACTGATGGACACCAGTATACTTAATTGTGTGCTACTCCGTTAGTGATTAATAAATATGCCGCAATTGTTGCGCACCACTTGCGCTGGTTGCTCAATGAGGACCACTATTGTGCCTGTCTGAGAAGGTTCTCCCGAGCAAGGGTCCCACAATTAGCCTTACATAAAGTTAGCTGTTATATCCACTAATTAATATGTAATTATCCTTAAGGGGGTTATATAACCCTACATATGATCCTAGGGGAAATGCGTTTACTGGCGTGTTTTATATGTGTACGAGCCTTCCGTATCTGCCGTTCAACGGAAATGTCGTCAATGGAAAATCGCTCTAATTATAAACATCATCATGCCGTGGAAGTTATCAGATATATTACATGACAAACAAAACAAAGTTTTTTGTTATCATTTATATAATTATTAATTAACATGGTAATTATGAATCATGTATTATCTATTAGTAAATTATGTTTACTAAACGAAGGCCCAAATTAGGAAATTAATTTAGGAAGCACTTGACTAAAATAATTTTTAAAATTCTTTCATTATCATTACACCTTACGTGTACTCTATAAAGCAAAAGGAAAGACAGCCATCTATTTTTTTTTTTTTTTTTTTTTTTTTTACGAAAAATTTTTTTTATTGTTATCTCAATTATACCAATTTACAATTTCTATTCACTCGCTCATTCATACTCTATATACAAACAGCCCAGAGGCCCCCCAAGTCCACATGGTTGTCACCCACCCCCCTCGCGTGCGAAGGAGGAAGCGGAGTCTTGGGAAGTCACCCATGCTCCTTCGTCAGCCGCGTAACAGGATAAGAGCCAGCGCAGGCTGACCAAGACACTCAGGACATGATTGGAAAAACTGGCCAACAAAAAAAAATAGCACTTAAATTGACTTTGTTTATAACTTAGTAAAAGATAGCCCTCAAAGGTTTCTTGAAAATGGTAAGAGTAGAAAGAATAAAATTATAAATAGTGTTGTACATAATGTTTAACCAAGAAGAAGATAAATAAAGATATTCATTTTAACCTTAGGACTTATATAAATTAGACTTTTTGTGGTAAGTATTTTTCTGTTTTCCTTAACAAGTATTTTGGTTGTACGTATTAATTAAAGGGCTAGTAGGTGAAAGTGTTATGTTACGATTAACTGAAATAGAGAAAAACACCTCCCAAAGTTTTTCAAGTGTTACAAAACAGCTTTATCACCTGAGTTTTGGGAGAAATGTATGTTTTCAGAAACTGGCGCGAAGTGACGTGACAGACAGACTACATAACACTTGCATCCATGATGAAGAGATCATTTTTCAAAAATTGTCGCATATTATCTTTATCCACTTTGCAAATTCTTTCTCCTAAAAAGTCCTGTCATTAACTGTTAAAGGTATATAATTATTGTCCCATCTTAATTAGGAAGAATAGGTACCTTACAAAGTTAAAAAAAGGAGGGATGCAAAGATATGAGCCTTGATGGTGTTTGGGCAAAAGAAGTGCTGTCAACATATCGCTACATAAATTACCCCCACCCTCCTCGTCCAAAACCATTACCCACCTTGCTGACGTCATTAACTACCCGATACATTACCCGGACCGACCGTTAGCTCGCACACTGGCAGGCACATGTATTAGCATACAATGAATTATGTATTGTCTATTTAGTGTCTGCCCAGGTGTGTCCGAAGCAGGCCGCCAACTATCACTCAGTCCTAGCCGGGGTCTGCCTACATGTCAAGTATTTAATAAGTAATCAAATCTTCTGTGCATTTAAAGCAAATAATTGATATTGTTAATATTGAAGAACTGTCACTTGAGGCGTTTGATGTGAAATCCTCTGCTCCATCTAATACTTTTTTAAAACATCCTTGTACGATTCTGATGAAAGTCTCCGTCCCATTGAATAACCACTACAAAAGTGCATCCTCGAGTCAAACCCGGAGTTTTGCTTCTCTTATAAAATTTCTGAAAATGAATCGAGAGGTTATGAAACTAAACCCTCCTATTCTTATCACTAAAAAACTAATCAGTTGTACATGGAGAGAAGTATTTTGTTGTAGAAAACTGTAGAAATGATGACACTCTAAAAAGAATTACTGCACGCTCCTCGGTGCCAGTAGTTCTCAAATATTTGTGTAATATCTAAAATGACAGTTGGCGATCATTTTTTGTTTTGCAAGAAGGTGACGACTAAGCCAGCGAACTAGAGACAGTAAGTTAAATTATTTAACAGTATTATTTAAGTCTATAATAACAACCTTAGAAAACAAATAATACTGTCCAATAGACGTTCCAGACCTGTCAATAAGCTACGTCCATTCTGTTTGCCACATAGGTTTACTTTATAAACTTAAGCCTTGAACTGTAATTCGACAAGTAGACTTGTCAGAAATATTTTTATTCGATTTTAATCCTAGGAAACGCAGTGACAGAACTTGGTTAGAACAAGGAAGATGTGCCAACTTGCACATACTGTGTACATATGTACAACTGCACATACACCAACACTGTGCCAGAAAAAAGAATTTGTCCGCACAGACACTTACATTAGGAAAACACCTTTGAATTAGGTATTATAGTATCGACAATTGGTACCTCTTTAGGCTGTTATTCTAGACGAAAGTTAAATATTTGAACTTACTTTCTCTAGTTCGCTGGTTTAGTCGTCACCTTCTTGCAAAACAAAGAATTATCTCCAACTGTCATTTTAGATTCTACACAAATCTCTGAGAGTTAACTGGCACGGAGGAGTGTTACACTGTAGCAACGAATATTAAATATTCGCTTTTGGTTTTAAACTTAAACCTAGTTTCCTTGATTGAGTAGTAAACACACTGGCTTATCATACTTCTTTATTGGTATAAAATTACAATATGCCTTATTGGGCAACGAGTAATTGTGTTCAGTGTTTTTATTCATACCATATTTGCACTCGCTCATTCATACAGTATTTACAAAGAGCCCAGAGACCTGACAAATGCACATGGTTGTCACCTACCTTGCACGCTAAAGAGGAAGCGGAGTCTTGGGAAGTCCCCCACGCTTTTCCGTCAGCCTCGTCACTGGAAACGAGCCAGCGGAGGCTGATAAAGAGCGTGAGAGCCACAGCCGCTCAAGGCCATGTAATCATCTCTATAACAAGGCAAATTTGATTTTACAGGAAAATGCTTAAAGCACAAATTAAAATCAACTCGCCTTATCGTCCACATTACAAAAAAGGATCAATGATTTGGAAAATTAATTTTAATTGACTACTAAAATTATTACTAATTAACAGTCAACGAAAATATATATCCGCAGGATTGAGACCTTCCTAGTACATAGTCGGAGGCTATAATAAATATACTCCTGCAGGATAGCTCAATTGCTTGAGCCCCCCCCCCCAACTAGACTTTATTAGGAGTTCCGGTCCTTTTAGTATATTTTTTCTTTGTATGTCAATTTGTAATTATTAATATAAATATTATTGATATATACCACTAAACAAATTGCTCAGTACAAATATTATTTTGGGTTCATTTTTAGCCTTGAGTGCTGTGCAACCTTGATTATCCGAGTACTCGCTCATCCGGGTATTTTTTGGACGAATCTATGTGTTCTTAAAGGTTGGTTTTTAAAAATAAATTTGTTCCGTACGTCCTTGGATATCAGTTTTTAATAAAACTTACTAATAAGGTTATTTCAATGCGCTCACTCATCTAAATCCATTTTAAAAACAGATGAAGGACAAATTTTCGTCTACTATCAATCACCTCATGTAACTTTGTTTATTCAGCCCTTGGATCAAGGTGTAATAACCAGATTAAAAATAAAGAACCGAAAGTCTTTTCTTCTTATTTATTTGGAAACTGCGAAATCTATTAATAATATTTTTAAAATATAGACGACGATAATGAGAGTTTGTGGAGCATGAGGAAGATTGCTCTCAAAAACACTCCTACTTGAATGGTGAAAAAATTTAGAAGTCGAAAAGGAAGTTGGAGAAAAATCCACAACAACCTGACGAACAAAAGGACATTTAAACATCCCTTATGATAATAGAAACAATTTCTGATTTCACTTCCCAGACGATATTTTGGGCATTGGGGTGGATTTATCAGAAGGAGTTGACCACCTTATCGCTCGTCTATTTTGCAGACCGAAATTCTCAATATGAAAACATTATAGCTTTAAGAAGAATAACATAAGAACAAAAGTTAGGAAAATCAATTTTGAGATTTAAAAAAAAAATGATTACAGACTAACAACATATTTTAATTCGCGTATTATACTTGTTTGTACCTATGTACTTTTTAAAATAATATTGTTGGTTAAAAATTGGTGTTTTTTTTTATTTACATGAGAGTTAGTCTATGAAAACGGGTTTTTCGATAATTCCCCTGATATTCGGCTGTAGTGTTTCTCCTTTGGCCCATCCTACGATGATCTCCTACTAACTCTTCAACTTATAAATATTCTCTGCCTTGGACAATACCTGGACAGGCGCACATTTGTTCGTATGGCACACAAGAATATTTTCCATTTTAGTTTAAACCCCAACTGTTAGTCTGTTTTGACCAGGTTTCAGCAACTGAACCTAATCATTTTTTCTGTCCCTCTTGGAATTGTTATTCATAAATAAACATGTAATGTTATAAAAATGGAGGGGGGTGGGGATATGATGTTGGGTTGTTAACCTGGAGCAGCTCGGTGTTAAAAACCTACGAAGGGGGAAATGTTGGAGATTGAGCCGGGAGTTTATTGCGCAGGTCGCTCGGGAGAGAACTGCTGTAAACATCTCGAACGTTTTATATACCTCTTTGGAGGGAAGGTTTTACTACCTCGGTCGGTGAGAATTATATGCGCGGTGTAGCAGATTATATAGCCCGTGTGCGCACTTATATGCTCGTGTTGTCCGCGAATATTACAGTAGGTACTGGTAACGAGATAGACACTTGAGCGTCTTTAGCTCTTTTTGACTGATATCGAGTCTGTATAATATTACCATGTAGGATGTTCGTAGGATGAACTATATTACACCAGGCAGGATGGGTGGAGAAGTTCAGTCAGTTTATCAGATTATTGTAATATTTCAGCTGCTCATCATTTACGTTCTTGTAAACCATAATTTATTTTCCATTATTTAAATATACAACATAAATTATAGATAAAAATATGTTATATTTATAAATATAAACCGAATTCATTTTTCTGAAATATACATAAACTTGAGTAAGTATATTAGTGAAAATTTAATAAATAATATCAATATGAGGTCCTCGTGGTACTGCCATGATTATGAAAAAGAAAATTTTAATCCATCACGATCACAGATAATTTCCTTTTGTATCAAATAAAAAAAAATTGTAAATTTCTGCAAATATTTACATAAAACATATTGTCCGAATAATAATCGAAATGTTTTATACATTATTGTCTTAATTAAATCCTTTTATTCGGGGAAACAAATTTAAATCCTAATTTCCTATCGAGCTTTTATATATTTTATTTTAAGGAAAACACTTTGTTGTGACAACTTCTTCGACACGAACAAATAGAAGCCACCCTCTTCTTGGAGCATAAAACACCCTCCCTACCCTTCCATAGTTATATCAATAAATCTTCAGCGTCAATAGAGAGAGGGGAGTTCACGATTCCGACGCGGCCGGAGTTCACTAGGGGCACGGTAGCCCCTGATTGGTCAAAATAAACTGTCATAGGATTGGCCGAAATAAAAAGCTCTCTCATCGTTCAATCCCCGCTAAATTCCATGTGAATAAAATATAAAATGAAACTAGGGAAGAAAGTTTTTTTTTTGTAGAAAATATTTTTATCAAGATTAAACTACAACCTTCCTTCTATAGAGCAATGGAAAATTGTAATCAACAAATAATATCATTCATCTCATATTTACAGTTGAGCATTCAATCACTACAAATATACAGCCCTGGGACCCCGACTGGCTCCCCTGGAGATCCCTAATTGAATGCCGCATACGCTCGGATGATTAGAGAACCGGGCCATTGCCAGGGCTCCTGTTGTCTTAAATCTACAGCAGGTCGCCCGGCCACTGCCGCTTTAATCTTCAAGAAGGAATATAGGGATCTGTGAAAATGTATAATGATTTACTGTACTAGGGGACTAGGATAATTGGATAACTTTTGTTGTATTTATTAGAAAGTATGTCATCAAGGATGTAAGGTATATTAAGATTGCTATGAAGGTTTCTTTTGGTGGAGTAATATAAAAGGTCATTAAATATTGTACTCGGACTTTAGATTGAAAGGATTCAATGCCCTTGGTGTTTGACTATATAATGGAAGGAAATAAATGTAAACAAAATAAAAATAAGAAGAATATGATACAGTAACCAGCTTAAAATGTTAAATGATATAGCACGTATGTGGGCAACAGCCGGCCCGCTGTAAGATTTGATCCGGCCCGCGAGACATTTTGAAAAACCCAATTTAAAAAAAAAAAATACACTACTTACTCATACTCATGGAATCAAGTGAGCGAGCAAGCCGAGTGGCGGTGATCATCAAAGAGTGAGGCGGCAAACATCAAAGTTCAAAGCCATTGATGTTTGCCGCCACACTGGCGGCGCAACAAAGGATTATTGCTTCGCAATTGTATTGTTCTACACTAGACGATTCTAGATCATTCCTTCATTTTGCCTATATAAGCGGGTGGATGGCCGGAACTTAGTTCAGTCCTATTCGATCTACCGTGGTGATAAGTTTGCTTTGTGACTTTGTGTGCATCTTGAGTGCTTACTAATTATACCTATTTTCTTATTAAGTTTATCGAACGATAAGTAAATGAAAATGATGTCTGGTGGAAGGAAACGAAAAGTAGATGCAGAGGGTCGCCAGTTTCAAGAAAAATGGACTGAAGAATTCTTCTTTATCTTGCACAATGGTAAGCCTATTTGTTTGATGTGTAATGAATCCATTTCGGTGATGAAAGAATTCAATATAAAGAGGCATTACTCAACTAAGCATCCTACGCTGCTCTCACTGACAGGACAAATAAGAAAAGACAAAATCCAGAAACTTACCGCAAATTTGGAAAAACAGCAGCAAATATTTCATAGACAAAGAACACAACTTGATAATGTTGTGAAAGCTAGTTTTATAGTTAGTTCAAAATTGGCAAAGTCATTGAAACCATTTGCCGAAGGAGAATTTATCAAGGAGTGTATGTCAGAAGTTTGCAGTGTTTTGTGTCCTGAAAAGAAAAATGAATTTGAAAAAATTAGTTTGTCAAGACGAACCGTTGTACGACGTATAGAAATGATGGCTAATGATATAAAAACAACATTGACTGGCCGTATGACTGGTATTGAATCATTTTCCATAGCATTAGACGAGAGCACCGATTTGTCTGACATAGCTCAACTGGCTATATTTATTCGAGGTGTTGATAAAGAATTCACTATTACTGAGGAATTGCTTGCTTTACAGCCGCTAAAAGGAACCACTACAGGAGAGGACATTTTTAATGAAGTTCAAAAGGTATTCACAAGTTTTGGCTTGCCATGGTCGAAATTAGTTGGAGTATGCACAGATGGTGCACCTTCTATGGTCGGCTTACGTAAAGGTTTCATCGGAATTTTGAATGAAAAAGCAACTGAATTAAATGTGCAAAAAGATGGTTTGATAGTCCTTCATTGCATTATCCACCAACAGAACTTGTGTTCTAAGTCCATTCGACTCCAGAATGTTATGAATGTGGTAGTAAAAACCATCAATTTTATTCGATCCCGAGGGCTTAACCATCGTCAGTTCAAGGCGTTTTTGGATGAAATATCAGCCGAGTATGACGACGTAACATATTATTGTGAAGTCAGATGGCTAAGCAAAGGGAAAATGCTGAAACGGTTTTACGAGCTTAGAAATGAGATAGCAGAATTTATGCAAATAAAAGATAAACCACTATCTGAATTGAGTGACGCAAAATGGATATGTGACTTAGCATTTCTTGTCGACCTTACAGGCCATTTGAATGATTTAAATTTGAAACTTCAAAAACAAGGACAGTTAGTAAATGATTTGTACAGCCATTTGAAAGCGTTTCAGAACAAAATCCGCTTGTGGGAGGCACATATGCTGTCTGGTAACAGTTACCATTTCACCACGCTCTCTGCGTATGAAAATATTGCTTACGCTCAATATGCTGAAGAACTCAAGTTACTGTCGGAGCAATTTTCGATCAGATTTAGCGATTTCAAACACATGGCAGACTGTTTCAATTTATTTGCTACTCCAACAAAAAGTAATGTACAAAATGCTCCAATACACTTGCAAATGGAGTTGATCGAGATTCAAGAAAACTCACTCCTAAAATCTAAATTTGAAGACGTGGAGTTGTGCGATTTCTACAAAAAATACCTCGAAGAAGACCATTTTCCGCAGCTTAGAAAATTTGCAAGAAGATTGATTTGTGCGTTTGGCAGTACTTATAAATGCGAACAGTTCTTTTCATTGATGAAAGTTAATAAATCAAAACATCGTACAAGGCTGACTGACGATAATTTGGAAAATTCTTTACGTCTTTGTACCAGTGGAATTAATCCAAACATCGATGAATTAGTTTCCCAAATTCAAGCTCAAGTGTCTCATTGATTTCGGTGTCGCTATTTAACTTTCGTAGTTTGTAACAATTCTAAATTTAACGATTTAATTTAATGCTGTAGGTACCTATTTTTTCATTTCATTTTGTTATTTTAATAAATTGTGTTGTAATAACATTGTCGTATTATTTCATGGCTGACTGATATCTATCGCTAAAAATTATGAACACTACTTTAAAATGCACTACTTTTAAACGCGGCCCGCGAACGTATTTGCACACTAAAGTTTGGCCCATAACATGTCAAAGGTTGCCCATACCTGATATAGCATGTACAGGTAATTATGCTGACATAAATATGTAAATGCACGCAATAAAATAAAAATAACCTACGTAGATGTACACGGGGAGAAGACGCTGATGGCCAGACCAGGAGCAGGTTTCGCAAAGCCGCAACCACAAGCATGGTTGTTCCAACCGACCTGCAACAATTTGCACAGATATTTCTGCAATTATCCAACAGTTGTTATTTTGGTTCTTTTTTTTTTTTCGCTTTGTTTTGTTATGTTGCGAAATAGTACGGCTTGGTAGTATTGCACAAGTGCAAAACGGAGGATAACTGAAGGTGCAAAAGATGGGGTTTCGATAATTCCAGATGAAACCTTGGCATCGATAGCCTTCGTAGTATTGCATGTACCATCGGCTATTGTCATAAAATGGTATGACAACGCCTTCGTCCTCTTGAGATGACTTTTGGCATTAAGAAATGAAATTTATTCGTGCACGGTAGTGAATATTATACGTGCTAGTTCAATTGACTGTATGACCTAATGATGATAAATAATAATGTGTCTTAATAAGAAATTATTCAGTAATAAATATTTCACTATCATATTCCATCTTCTAAAAAGTAATTTATGGATGCTTGATTATAGCTAGAACATAATTACCTCATAGCTACCTCGCAATAGCTGTCAGACCTCAAGTAAGAGATAACCTGAGCAGGATAACGGTAAATGCATCCGTGAACCTCCGACATTTAAACGATAATTGAAAGGGCATTGGTCCTGAACATTTGGTTAAGGAATTTCCGATATTGATCGAACATAGCGCTTACACTATGAATAGAAAACAATTTTTCACCAGTGATTTGTGTGGTCTGTTCTTATTGTTGCAATTTTCACATCCACGACCTCTAATTAGAGCTTACTTCAATGAAAAAAAATACTTTTAAGAATACTGTTTTCTCGCAAAACAGGAAAGTATTTTGAAAACTCTTACTTCAGATTGTTACTTTTAAAAAAATCAAAAAAAACTTATTAAAATTCCCTGTTTATTTCAGAAGACTTATTTAAATGAGATTTTTTTTATAGTTGGACGTATCTACAACAGACGTATCTTCGCTGCCGGTGTTTCACACGTTAAATTCATTCGTCACGGCTATGAAAGGGATTTTAATGGCAGTTTTAATTACTTATATGTAGTCATCGTAAAATAACACATACACACACATAAACATTTCGTATTGTTTTTAATCACGACTCTGAAATCTATAATTTCATATGCTGCTTAAAAGGTATAGAAAAATATGATGTTGTTTTTTTTTAATACCAATTTTCGAAGATGGTGTTGTATTTGCCATTTCATCTCAACTGCAAAGTTTTAACAGGACAAGCAGACACGCTAGTGAAAATATAGGTGTTCTGGTATTGAAAATAAAATACCCTTTAAAAATATATTTCATGACAATTTAGTAGCCGCGTGTCGTCAAAGTCAAAGCGGGATCCACTTTTTAGAATGTAAAAAAAAAACTCCCACTTCTAATTTTCTGTTTAAGATTATTTTAATTTTACACTGTAACTAAGGTGACATTTTTTTTTTTTCTTTCAACAAATACTCCTTCAAAATAGTACTTATGAATTAATCCGTTTGTTGTTTTAAGAATTTTATTATACTTGGTGTTTGGTTTGAACGTACGTATATATGTTTGCAATCATTTTGTTTGTTCAGAATTCATTCAACCCTAATCTATTAATGTAATTATTAATAATAATTAATGAAGTAATTTCGAATTCGTTTACTTATTTTTTAAACTTGCAGTAAAAATGTCACTGAAGTCTTAGTTATTAATTTCATTTCTCTTGTTTTATTAGGCTTATGTGTCATTCCTTTTTATGCCAAACACATGGTATATTTTTTCCCAGAATTTCTCCAATCTGACTCTAGGAATTCATATTTGTATTAGAGAAAAACAAGCACCTGCATTAATTTAATTTATTTTGCTTCGCTAGATACAAACACGTATGTATGCCATCGAACTGGCTGCCGCATTATCAATATTGATGACAGGAGAGCAGGGAATCTGTGCTGTCTTCCTGGCCGCCTTCGCACTCCTATCCTGGACATTCCTTCCTCTGCCACTTGCTCCATATGGTCCAGTGGTCTATGAAGGGAACTCCCTTATTTGATATAAAAACTCCCATAATATTATAGGACTATCCATCTCTCTTTCTCGCTGATCGTCGGTATGTCCAATGATTTGTCTTGAAAAGGCCCCCACCAATTTGTTAATAGTGGAAGTATTATTTATACTTAAGTATGATTGTTCTTCAATATTTCAAAATCACTATGATCACTATGAACGGGAGTACGTCCTTCACTCAAGGATAGGCGTGAAATAACCTTTCCCTCTTCAACGCCAGCTGGCTCACTTTGATTGGCCAAAGGAGTGATCACGTGTTCGGTATTTTAAATTAATCAAAATTAAAAATAACAGCTGATAATAAATTTAGGAAAATCAAAAATCTAGAAGATCTTAATATATTTATAAACGAATTCACGTTGGTGTCAATCTTCATGCTGTGTAACAAACTTTGTGGATGGCGACCATCTGCGAACGTTAGTTAAAAAAAAAACCTCGCGTATGATCGCCTACCGATTTTTAAGGGCAAAGCTTTTAACGGCACAAAAACTTTTAGAAATGTCTTTTCTAAATTCAACAGATATTAACTTCTGTTCAGAGTATTCGGAAAATTGGTGTTAGTTATTTTCACAGAAATATGTTACTAAAAATGAGAAATATTTAAAAACGTATATTCAATCACTGCAATTTATATTGTATTTTACTACCAGTATACCTTTCAAAGAAATCCCTGAAATGAGAGTTGTTAAATGTATGAAAGGGGTTGTCGGCCATAACTAAAACACGGGTCAAGTGTGTATTAAAAGTTGACTCGCGCGTTTTGAGATTACTTGAAGATGCACTTAAGAAAGTTTCTTGAAACCTCAACTCCCTTTCCTCGTCTTCGTTATGTTTTGATGTAGCAATATGCTGAGCAGCATTGAAACTGGTTTATCACAGCACCAACAAAAGTAAATTCACGAATGTACATGGAAAATTGGTATCTTGTTTCCATCGGCATTTTTGATATTGTTCATCGACCACTTTTTCATGTTTATTGTATAAAATCACAACAACAAGACAGAGCAACATAAATTATTAGCGTGAAGGCAAGGAACTCCGCATGTTTAGACAAGTACACAATTCCTAGAAAAGACTGATCTTGTTATTCAAATATAAATAAGACCACCTGTTCCAAGAATCCAAAACGCTGACTATCATTCTACCAAATTCTCATATATAAATTCAATGTGCCGAATTAATTTAAATTTTTAACAACTTTATTTAACTCCCAACGTAATATGTTATAAAAAATTTAAGAATATGTAAGAAATATTTTTAAAGTGATTCTACTGAAATACGTAAACAAACAATTATCCTCAATTTACTTTAAATGCCTGATAGTTATTTTGGAAAATATTTAAATGCATACAAATCCCGTCTTACTTATAACTCACTGGCAAAAGTGCAATCTTTGTAATGAAATCGTGTCAAGTCCAGTTTCCATTTTCTTTTTGGTGCGTACGGCCAAAATAAGGGCGTAACATCTTTTACATGTATATTACATACATATTTTGTATACAAATACATATACATATACTACAAAATGCGAAATTGGAGTTGTCTATAATTATCTATACCACTTCCTCTTCAACTAGTAATAGAGACATTAGTATAAATTATATAAGAAATTTGATAATATTAGTAATGAACTATCAATACTGCAAACAAACTGTAGAAAATATGTACATACCTTTAAAGTTGTTCTAAAATAAGTACTCTGACAAAAGCAATACTCTTAAGAAAAAATTAATACAAAAAGTCTGCATCTAAGGGAACAGTCCGTCTTCTCCCAAACAATGTCGACTCATGTGACGGCATCAATGGAACTGTACAATCAGACTAAAATGTTCTGTTTTAGACTAATCTGTTTATTATTGTTGGAAATAAAATATAATATTGTTCTTAAACATTAAGGTGTCCATAACTAGTCATTTACCCCACTATAAATGATAAACACTGATTTATAACATTCATAAACCTGTAGATACGAACATTCCTGGTTGTCCAGCTCTGAATGAGCACTAAGCATCCTTAAACTTCGGCGCTTACATTTCCCCTCGTGTGTGTCCGAGACGAGCTTAGCTGGCCGGAAGAGTAAGTACATAAGACGTCCTGCGCGTACATAACCCGCCCTACAAGCCGTGGGACCTACAACTTTCCCTTCTGCGTATTTATCATTCCAGATAGGCTATCTCCTCTGGCTTTGTCTGTCTGTCTGTCGTTAGTTACCCGCCTGTCCATCCCCGAGTTACATTTCGGGCCTGTCATTATGGCACTCATAATATATCTGTACCTCGGAGGGATACAACACTATGTCCATTTTCATAACTTTACAGGAGAGGAGTTTTAAACTTTTTTTCAACAAAAAGTGTTATTGGCACAGCTATTGGTGTTGTTTTAAAACATGCTATATCCGGTTCTAACTGGTTTTGGACATAGTGCTCTATAAAGAAATAGATATATGAGAAAAGCTGATTTTAACTCTGTAATAAAGTCAATATGGAAAAAAATGGACATAGTTTTGTATCCTTCCGAGGTACAGATATATGAACCCCTCTTGTCTGTCCTTATTTTATTTTTCAAAAATTTAATTTTATGATTGTAATTAACTTTTGGTAATTACTTTACTAATAATCTTGGCCGTTTGTCTAGGAATATATCTCTTGAACGAAGAGTTGATTTAAATTTACTTTTAGTTAGGGTTAATTATATATATATATATATAGTATATATATATATGTCTAGGAATATATCTCTTGAACGAAGAGTTGATTTAAATTTACTTTTAGTTAGGGTTAATTATATATATATATATATATATATATATATATAATAAATAAACAGGAGGATGCAATAATAATATTCAATAAAGCTTTATTAAGAACTCCATTAATTGTTACTATTTATTGTATACTTATAAATTGACTTGAATGAATGATTTAAAATGAATTACAACATATAAGACTAAATTCATATTATGAATGAAAATTATATTTCAAAAAATTAATCAATTAAACTAGTTCACAAATTAAAATCTCCATATAATTATCTTTGAATGTTATCGATGACAAATATTCTCGAGAATAAAATAGGGCGCTTGCTCATTTAGAAAGACTTGAACAGCGGAGGTTGTATCTCTTGAAAAGCGTCCTCTGGTATGGGGAAGTTGGAGGGTTGAATGAACGTCTGGTGCTGAAGACCGACCACCAAAGACAAGGTCTTGTTTACTCTCATTGGTGGTTTTTTCTCTCTCCTTACCGCGAGGTTAAAAAATACTTAAGTTAACTTGGTCGCTGCCGCCATCTTATGTGAGAATCGGACATAGTATTAAGCGACTTAATACTGACGTCATTTTTCCGGTACCTGCTTCAACCCTCGTCGCAAAGATCCATCATAAACGCAACTTTTAAGGGTTCTAATTCATTGACTCCTGAACCTGAGACCAATTTCACTTCACCATGATTTAAATTTTCTTTAACTATTTCACCTTGCACAATTTAACATTCGACGAATGGATTGAATATTTAATATTATTAACATAATTTATAAATGAAGATAAGATAATTTGAAGATTTTTATTATGGGATGGTCTTAATTGTTGCTCGAGTATTTTATATTTACAATTCGATTTTCAAAGATACCATACCATAATAATATAAATATATCAGATTATATTTGTCTGTATATTCTAACGATCCTCTATCTTGGCTAGAATACTACAATTTATTTTACAAGTTTCAAACAATATGATCTCATGGTATAATGTTTTTGGTTATTTTAATATTTCTTAATAACATAAATGGCTATAGAAACATACATATATATTTACCTTAAATCATATTTACCTAATCAGCATTACAGACAATAATATAAAACTTTGTTTGTACATTCTTGATTGTTGGTAGATGGGTCTTTTCTCTGGTTTCCCACTTTCATCTGCTTGGTTGGTCTACAACAAACTGAACTACCTTTTCTCAACACTAGCCTTTGTCCGTAGAGCTCAATGCACTTTATAACTATTTAGTTATTAAAATTTCGTTATATACAGAACTTATAGTCTTAGACCCAAAAAACATTGCATGTTATTAATTAGGAGGTCTTGATTTTTAATTTGACATCCAACTAAGTGAAGTACGGTTTTTCCGTATATTTAATTAATTCCCCTTAACTCATTGTGAGTTTTAATTAATATAAAAGCTTCTGCTTTGGGAAAAAAAACGAATGAAATTTTAAAAAAGTCCGCTGTTATTAAATTTAATAAAATTAACCTTTTTGTACCTTTCCGAGAGTCAGAACGCAGACATTTAGCACTTGAAAGAGTGGGCGTGCTTGGATGCAGCAGAGCAATAAATACATTACAGTCTAATAAACAAACAGAAAAGGAATATTAATATACTATTAAAGACCTGGAGGAAGGCAATAAATATGTAATTGAAGGTGGGACGCCTGCGCAACAGGAAGCCGATTATATCATTTAAGGCCATTTAAATACATGGAAGGAATATATCTATATATCTCTGTATTATATATCGACGGACGGTTGGGATTCGTCTGTCGGTTTGAGCTGGCGGCCCACGATAGACCTCCAGTATGCGACCTCGAAGAGTCCTTCCACGCTCCTACGGCACCCCCACCCTCCACTTCTTGTAGTTTGCAGGAAGTACCGGCTGTAGGAGGTTAAACTGCCTCTTGGCAATCAGTGCCTAGATTACAATTGTTTCATTCTTAATAAAATTCAATGGTACCTCTGAGAGAGTAAGTGTTGGAATTGCAAGTTGCGACATGGTTTGTACAGTAGGCGGTGGGTAGAAAAATGAGATCCCTATCACAGATTGTTCTAAATTGCGAAGCAGCAGAAGTATGTCAGATATCTTTTTTATGTATGCTCTTCGAGTTGACCCCTGTTGTCGTGTCCTCCGGCTTGAAGACCAGGTCCTGTTAGGCCCGGACTTGATGGAGCCGCTATCGCAAAAACGATCGCCATTATTATTCATAAAGAGGAATTAATGAATATCACTTTGTCCGCTAGCCTCCTCCGAAGACGCTAAAAAGCCCCCTATGACGGATCGGGGTTGCCTGAAAGAAAGGAGCTCCTGTGTACACAAAGTAAATGGGGAGCTGTAAACAGAAGAGGCAAGCACGTACTAGCTGACTAGCGGCATCCTCCTGCTTGGCTGAACACAGACTTCCGCTTTTTCCGCAAATGTATTTATTATAACGGTCCATTGTCGTGTAGAGCAGTTCTAAGCCTTCGATGAAGCACCTGATGAAAAAGTTATAGATGCCGATTCGGGTTATTTCTCTGTCATATCCATTAGTCATTATTTCCACTGATCAAGTAGCACTAATGTAAAGAGTTGACAGGTGCATGGATGCATGTGTTGTATACATGCAAATATGCACATTAGCCAGTGACTACAGCAGACTTGGGCAAGGGGACAGCGTGCGAGAGGTTGTTCACCCTTGCCCACACCTTGTGCCCGGTCTTTTGTCTGTCGTGACCCCTCTACCACTGTATGTCTTGTAGTAAGGGAGGCCATCCACCTATGTATGGCTAGAGCAAAAGTAATTGAAACATCGATTGCTGAGTCCGAAGGCACAGGTTTGGAACCTCCACCTTTGTATGTTTTTGGATTATGATTTATTTACGGAAATCATTAGAAAACAAACTGACTAACTCCACTTGTTTCAAAATTCCTAGCCAGACCTTTAGACAGCGCTGGTCCTGGCTTCGAATCAAGTCTCTGATTGTTATTTATTCATTATAATTCTTAATAATGACAAGACATTGTCATCCGTGCTTTGCGATGTCTTTCTTTCTTTCTTCGAATTCCTACCCTTCTCCTTCCTTAGAGTCTGCCATCGCCAATGGCCCCTTCATTTTATGCTTATATCATATCTACACTTTAGTTTCCTCTTTTGACCCTTATTGATTTCGAAAATATGGAAAAGAAAACTTCATTATTTATCGGTTCTAGTAATTTAATTGTTTATTTAAATATCTCTTCTAATGTCTATACTTTTTCAAGCATGATTCCGACAAAATCTTTCTAAGTATATTTAATAGTGTCCATATTACAATATTTTTCTTTGGCTAATATTTTATTGTTTATTTATTTACCCCGTCTACCCATGAGGGTCATTTCCTAGGATTTGACTACTTCGAAGGACATCCCATCTCTCAATAGAAAATAAATCACTAATCTACAAAGTTATACTCAAGCCAATCTGGACATACGGAATAGAGCCATGGGGACAGCAAAAAAGTCGAATTTCAAGCGCATCCAATCCTTTCAATCAAACGTCCTGAGAACAATAATAAATCCACCTTATTACGTCAGCAACAAAACCATTCATCTTATAATATAACGATCTTAATATACCCTAAATTCTTGAACTCATCCCTTCCAAGTTCATAAAATTCCATAGTAACCTATAAAACCACCCTAATCCCCTAGCATTGCACTGCACCACTCATCCCTATAATCCTCCTCGGAGACTAAAACGGCAGTGGCCTCGTGACCCACCATAAATACGTGACAGTGGGAGTCCTGGCAATGGCCAGGTTCTCCAATCATGTCCTGAGTGTCTTTGGCTCTCGCGCTCTTGGTAAGCCTCCGCTGGCTCTAATCTGTGACGTGGCTGATGGAGGAGCCTGGGGGACTTCCCAGGACTCCGCTTCCACTTTCGCACGCGAGGGAGGTGTCAACTATGTGGACTCGGGAGGTCTCTGGGCTGTAAATACTGTGTGAACAAGCAAGTGAATGAAAATCGTTAATATGTTATTATTTATCACGATTACTTATTGCCTAATGAGGCAGATTGTAATTTTATCGTAATAAAGTTGTTGTCAAATAAAAATTTACAAGTACGTATTTTTAGAATTCATCGCAAGGAAACGATGATTACTGTGTCTTTTGAAACATACTTTGAATTGAGGTTTTGTTGTCTTAAAATTGAGCTTGGTTCTGTTTTGTTTTGGAGTCATTAGATCATGATGTGTTCACTGTAACAGTAGCGTTGTTCCATGTGGTTTAATACTTCTCATCAGTTATTGTGGCGTGGGAAGTTCAAATTTGCGGATTCTCCTTCGCCATCTATTGGTGGACTTTGTGTACAAAAAACACGGGGAGTTGGATTTCGGGAGTGAAATTGGAAGGTAATGTTGTGAAGTATTGTTTTGTTTATCTTGTATCTCATATTTTTCATATTCCATAGTTCATTAATATTGTATGGTTTTCTGTGTCAGTGTGTACAAAAAACATAAAACTAGTTTAATAGAAGAGACGCCCAAATTGTAATCCTGAGTTTGTTAATATATCGAATTAGTATCTCATATTTCTATTTATTACATCTTTCATGTAGTAAACAATTTTTTGTACATAATTTGATTCATTTTAAATACTTTTAGATTCAGTCTTCTACTATATTTATGGAGTGTTCCGGCATTAAGTTTCGGTTATTATTCCGTATTGCACCATTAGAACATATACATTTTGTGTGTACTGTTTAATGATAAGTGTTCTCTTTGGTTTGTGATTCAGCATGAGAGTTTCAATACAACCACTTGTTCATTGAATTTACTTGCTGGTTCAGTTCCTTGCCTGGATCCCATGTGTATGATCTAGCCTCCGTACTCCTTGAATTATTAATTAGTTAATTTTATTTGATGATTTGTTCTCCTTACTGAAGTATATACAATCCGGAGTCTTGAGTAATACTTAATTTTCTTGACTAAGTTTTACATCATCAACATTGATGACGCAAGAGTAATCTACTGCATACTGCCAATGTGCAAACGACAAAGACTATTGCTCATGGCAAATGGATTCCTCCGACTTGTGCCATTCCGAGAAGGCCATTGATCGAACAAATACAGAAGACGTCTCTCCTACAATACAACAGGCCGCTATTCATACCTTCGAAGAACTAAAACTTGACAGGTTTTTTTGTCCGTGTAAATTAGCCGGTGGGATGTTAATGAACTCCCTTCGGTTCGCCGATAACACAATGGTTAAACGGCCATCGGGAGGTAGCTGGGATGTGAGAAGGACTGACTCGCTAGTTAGAAGACTTGGAGGACCTCCTTGACTATGAAGTATGGCCTCACGTGCACACGATCCGATGAATTATTCACGAGGTATGGCCGAGCTACCGTTACCGCCGCTCGCTTAATCTGTTCCTTTGTATGTCCGTATGCCGGATCAAAAATCTGTCAAACAGCGCTTTCAGCCACAGCACAGTTTTTCTATAATGAGCTTTCAGGACAAAATTATCTAACGTATAGTAGCCTCGCTTCACATTATGGCTTAATGAAGTGAATTGCATTTTATAAATGTAAATATAAACGAAATATTGGACGTATAATGTGAGTTCCTAGTAACTGACTATGTATAGTTGTTAGGTGATAGCGAACAATTTTTTATTGAGGTTATTAT
The DNA here is from genome assembly GCA_930367205.1 of Acanthosoma haemorrhoidale. NCBI lineage: Eukaryota > Metazoa > Arthropoda > Insecta > Hemiptera > Acanthosomatidae > Acanthosoma > Acanthosoma haemorrhoidale. The sequence continues at coordinate 29,790,683 of OV884011.1, read as the reverse complement.
CAAGTTATTTAGTGCAATTAACATATGATATATTACTAAATGTGATGATAATATAACTAAATTAGATTTCGTCACATTATATAATATTATAAGTGGATCACACGTTGTCATGATCACTAAACCACATTAAAATACTTATCAAACGATTCGAATCAATATTATTAACGCTTAGAATTAAAAAAAACAAAACTTGAAATTAACTAAATATTTAAAAATGTCTTATTTGGCATTATGGGTTCGCCCAAAACATCGGTAACTATATATCTGATGCCTACGCACCATGTAATTATTAAAACATAATATATATATTAAGATTAGTTGTGAGTTACTAGAAGGGATGTTAAATCTAATGCTTTCAAGTGGTTACAAAATCTGTTTGAAATAAAGGATGGGGTAGTCCTTGATCATTGACGTTAGATAACTATAATTTATCTAATTAATAGGTATAAAATAATAATAAAAACCTTATAAGATTTTATAATTTTTATGAAATAAAATAAATAATTTTTATATATAAGATAGTCCTGGGCGGCTTCGGATGGGGATAGGTCGGAGGAATTTGCTCTGCATCTTACCCATACTTTCACACCTCACCTTTCTCATCAAAGCCATACTCACAGCACAACTGTGGAAGATTTCCTCACTTCACCTATTCCTCTCTCTCTTCCACCAAAAGCCGTTAATCCCTCTGAGGTCAAATACCTTCTGAAAAACTTACCTTACCGAAAATCCCCTGGATATGATCTCCTTACTCCTCAAATTCTCAAACAGCTTCCTCCTAAAGCCATAATCTTTTTAACCTATATATACAATTGCATTATCCGAACGACGCACTTTCCTCTCCTCTGGAAACATTCCATTATTGTCCTATTCGCCAAACCCGGTAAACCACCCAATGAAGCCTCATCTTACCGTCCAATTAGCCTACTCCCTATCCTCTCAAAAATATTTGAGAAACTCCTACTAAAACGTCTACTTCCAATTGTTGAATCCAAAAACCTTTTTCCCACACACCAGTTTGGTTTCCGCCAACGACATTCCACTGCTCAACAAGGCCTTCGCGTTGTTGATCACATCTCCTCAGCCCTTGAAACCAAACAGTATTGCACTGCTGCCTTTCTCGATATAGCTCAAGCTTTTGACAGGGTTTGGCACACAGGTTTGCTCTACAAGCTCAAAAGATATTTACCACAGACCCTTTTCCTAATCCTACAGTCCTACCTTTCAAACCGCTTCTTCCAAGTCCGCTGTGGTTTAGAATACTCTAACTACTATCCCATAAGTGCAGGAGTTCCACAGGGCAATGTCCTGGGCCCCATCCTCTATAACCTATACACCGCTGATGTCCCCTCTACTCCCAATACCTTCTTGGCCACATTTGCAGATGACACCCAGACCCCGACATAGCATCCCATAACCTTCAAAAACACCTTGACGAGATCGAGTATTGGTGCAATCAATGGCGGATCAAAGTTAATGAAGCAAAATGCTCCCACATTACCTTCACCCTTTGTCGCAAGTCTTGTCCACTAGTTTATTTTAATTCTATTCCTCTCCCTGTATCCGAGAAAGTACGGTACTTAGGCTTCCATCTTGACAAACGACTGACCTGGAACCCACATACGAGACTAAAAAGACAAGAACTAAACAGACGCTTTGGACAACTGTACAGACTACTTCAAAGGACATCCCATCTCTCAATAGAAAATAAACTACTAATCTACAAAGTTATACTTAAACCAATCTGGACATACGGAATAGAGCTATGGGGGACAGCAAAAAAGTCGAACATCAAGCGTATCCAATCCTTTCAATCAAAAGTCCTGAGAACAATAGTAAATGCCCCTTATTATGTCAGCAACAAAACCCTTCATAACGACCTTAACATACCCTACATTCTAGAACTCATCCCTTCCAAGTTATATAAGATAATTATAAAAACCTTCATTAGCACATTGTTGGCCCAGATTCATTATTATTTCTTTAGTGATAGCGTCATTAATTGTATCCTTAGCCATGAGAAAAAATCACAAGTTCAAATTTTAAGTATCTTCTGACCTTATAATAATAATGTAATTGTTATTGTATATATCTCACGTCCATAATCAGTATTATTTGATGGATGTCGTGGAATGTAGCTTTAATATTGTGTACTATGATAGAAGATCTTGTCTGAAAGTATAGCCTTTCTCTCAAACCTTAGGTTGACAGGCACCTCTCGGTGGGTGGGTGTGACCTCAAGGACAATGGTGAGGTGGATCTGCCTGTGCTGAGGACATCGTGGTCATGCAGGCCTTTCATATCACCCACACATGATACAGGATTTCGCCTTCTCTTGATTTCCCCCTATCCTATACTTAAGGTCAATCATACTCGGTCATATGGAATACTGATGATATTGGTCAGTTTTTAGTTCTATTATCAAGAGTATAAATAATAAATTCGGTGAGTGCCCTGATGAACAAACTGAAGTAAAGGGCTCCAAGTAACAAAGGTTTTTTTTAATACAGCTGTTAGGGGGAAGTGTTCTGTGGAACATACCGTTGAAAATGTGGAGGGGGTGGTTTAAAGGTCTTTTTTTCGGGTTTTCTCAAATATCTCGCAAAGTAATGATTTTAGCAATGAGAACTTCTTATGCTAAAGAACACAATGTGGCCTATAAAATTCTTATTCAATTTTTTTTTCCTTTCAGTAAATTGTTTAGGGAATAGCGAGGGTAAAAAACGGGAATTTTCACTATCTTTGTTTAAGTGTTTTTTCAATGAGAAAAAAATAATATTGAACAAAGATTTTTAATAAATGCGCCAACACTAGATAAAGTAAAAACCATTACATGCAACTTATTACTACATACTCATGAGCATAAACTAAGTATTTGTTTACGTACCGGTGGCTTACCCTTGTCTTGTCCTTTGATGGTTAACCTTCCTGGCTAATTTTAAGTATTAGGTCGATATTGTAAGCCCTACTTTATTCCTTAGACTTAACACATGCAGATGTTTTTGCCATTGCAAGGACAGGTATGTTCTATTGGCACAACCCGACTGCAGCAGCGTGCCTGGCCCAGCATTAAAGTCTCCGAGGGACCGTTAAGATGGCGGCCCGTTACGGAGACTATGTTATTGGTGACTCTAAGCATTTGTTTAACCCTTTCTCCGCCTGTACCTGCTGATATAAACTTATACATTACCTCAGAAATAAACAGATATAATCCTTGGTGTGTGCTTTGTGGTTCGTTCTGCCTCGGTAGCTGAGTAGTCTTCCAGGCCCGCCCTCTTTTGTAGTGTCAGTCACCGCTGGCCTGCTACAATAATTTCTTTCTGCTTATTATTCTATAATATATAAGACAGTTCTAGTTGAGTCCGAAGGAGGGGACCTCTACTTTCACCCACGCCCGGGTAAATTGATGGGCTGGTCATATTAACACCTCTTAATTTGTCGTGGCATGTTCGATGAATTGTTAATAGACAGTTCCTTTATCAGTGTGGTTTTGTGAGACTAGGGAGTCGTGAAAGTGCCGGTATATTCTCTTCAACTCAATCTGGAACATTTTTCATGATTCGTATATCTGTATCACTTTATTTAGATACAGTCCTTTCCGCATGCGTGTGTATCGATGCAACATATCTTCAACTATCTACAATATTTCACAGCATAAACTATTATTGTGGCGCAGTCGGTCGCCAGTGGATGTTTGTGCCGGAAGGACGGTCCATGTACAATACACTTCCTGCTCCCTCGGACTGTACAGTGTCCTTCACCAACTACCAACACCCGCTGACATGTACTAGTCCAACCATGAACCTGGCATTTCTAATTTAATATTTCAAAAATTTTACAGCAATTATTCTATTTTCTTATTTTCATCATACGTTGTATGTATAAAGTAATATAATGGACGTAGAGCGTCAATAATTATTTTAATTATATTAATTATTAAAGATCCATACGTACCTAATAATCACACGTCGTTGATAACTAAAAAAATTATTTGTATTTAAAAAAAAGCTGTTGAAGTCGGATCGGAATGTGAATTCCTAGATGAAGTTTCACTGAAGAGTAATTGGTAAAACTAGATTGTGTAGAATGAGGAACACAATAGGAACCCATCCAGGGCTTAAAATGGTACGCTGCCACGTCCGTAGAATGCCAGTGAGGAGGCGTCCGAAGAATGTCATGTAAGCTTGGTCTGAAGGCAAGCGACCCAGGGCATGCCCAAGTGTACATCTGGAGTATCTTGGCTGGTAAGAGGCTGGAAGGAGTATCTTGAGCATAGGGTTCAGAGAGGGGAAACGATTGCCAAAGGACATTTGTTGGAAGTTCCTGGAGGTTGTGAACCTGTAAGGGGTTTGATGAAGAAGTAGATGAAATCTGTACCAAATTCCATTATTGGCGTTGAAAGTTAGCATTATTTTTAGTAACCTTCTTTAGCGCGTCCTTAACCTTAGGAATAAAATCGGCAATTTATCTAAATCTTAAATAGTTGATTTGAGTCTATATTTATTATATACTTTCTATTTGTTTTTATCTAAATTTGTAATTATCTAAATAAGTTAGGACTAATGGTGTTATTGCAAGATTTATTCTAATGTCCCTAATAAAGATATTATTATTATTAATCCGCCCCCGGGGGGTGACGATGGAACTTGCTCCGTTCCTGACCTACGGTCCAGCACAAACCAGAGTGCCCTGACCTTCTCCATCCAAATGGCAACTACTCGCTGTGCACTGGGATGTTGCAAGTCAAGACCTGATCAGAACAGAGCAACTGGATGTAAATGAGAGAACCAGTCTTGCCAGGTCTCTCGTGTGCTATATGTATCGATAGAAATCTGGATAGATATATAACTGCGGGTGTTAATGTATTCATAGATAACGCCAGCCAGGTTTGGCAACTGAGTACGCTGCGCCCTCCATATTACCTAGTAGGCGGTCATCGCGTTTTTGTGAGGGTTGACAAAGTTTGAGATCAACTATTAGATAAATCAATTAGTTTGTCTATCCACTAAATTTTTTATTGGCATTATCAATCAATTCTCAATCAAGTGTGTGCTATAACTCATGATGTCAAATGATATGTACGCGATAACCCGCGTATTTCTGTCATTCCCCCTGCACGCATACCAGACATGACAGCAAGACGGTTGAAAAGGACGTGAACTGAGAGATCTTAATGGATACTTGCTCAAATAAATAAATTATATAACAGTAGAAAATAATGATTATAATTAGTATATAGTAATATTATTTTATTTTTTCAGGTATGTGATCTATAGATTCTTATCCCAGCCTCAGTTTAACAGGTAAATTATATTTGTAAAATTCAGTTATTTATTTGTTCCTTAAATGGTCTTATTTTTGTTTACCCTCCTCAAATTATTTGCGGATTATTTATCAGAATAATACACGGAACGTTAACAAACAAAGTCGAATTGAGAGTTTTATTTTAATTACCTAACTAAGGTTCATAACTATTGCACATTACAAATCTAATTTATTAATAACGCTTCATTATTAACTCAATGCAAAACATGTGGCCTTTAGTTAAAATTACGAAAACGATATCAATGTATTTTTATACATTGTCGTCTATTCCTTGTTCTGTGAAAGTATATAGTTACGAGAATACAAACGAGACCCTGTAAAGGACATGAGAAAAGTTTCAGTTGAAAAGTTGATATGACTCGTATCAATAAAATGTATCATAAAATCATTAAAAAATTATAAAAATAAATTTAATTAATTTGTGTGTATTAAAATATATATATATATATTAAAATATACTGTCCATATCGACCTTTGTGGGTTTTATGGTAATGACGAATCTACTGGTGAGATGAATGTTCCTGCGGTATACCTAGGAGGAGATAACCAGCTGCAGGTATGTGGGCCTTATGCCACTCCGAGGAACTACTCGAATTCTTCAACCTGGTATCTACTATTTGTATTTATACGCTTTAAGGAAGAAGTAACTACAAAATTGTCCAAATGAAGAAGTCCAGTACAAAATATGTGAAAATAGAAGTATAAAATCAAGACCATACCAACCTGATATAGTTAATAAATATAATATTTATATAATATATTAAATAGCCTATGTCATTATTTACATTGACTAATCCTTTATACAATTATCTTTTGGTACTATCGTTGACTATTACAACCAGAGTGTCTGAAGAAAACATTGCGATTCGTGGTATTTTGGATTGAGTGCGAGGAAATTCGTTGGACGAAATAGGGCATTTTTTGGCTCAAAACTGACAATAGCCGTTATACATCTGTAATAGTATAATGAATGTTTATATAAAACACACAACCAGGCATCAAATAGCCGATTCCCTTGATTTTTTTTTATCCCCCACCATTTTTTGAATGTGGGAAAAATCACTACTTGGAATGTTAAATTGATTCTCGTTTCAAAGTTCATTAATTTTCAATTTTGCCATAATATGTAATTTACATAAGTCACGTACCCCAATGAAGTATAGCCTCTCTCTTATGGCTCGGAAAATTGTAGACTTTACTACTATACGCAGGAACAGGAGTAAAATATTATACTAATTAGAAAAACAGTTAAGGAAAGCGAAAAAAAAACTTCAGCATCCAGAATTTCTTCTTACGGAAGAAAATTCTTTTTGAATCCCTACAAAAAAAAGGATAAATGAATTTGATTGCGTGGCATGTTCGTAACATGGAGTCGAAAAAAAAAACTGTTAATCGACATGGTCAGCGATTTTGCATAGTTCGGCACTTGATAAATAATGCTCACATCTCCGTAACAGTTCCACAGGTGTAACGGTTCCAGTTACTCAACTGTAATGGATTCGAATTGCTCCCTTGTTGCTAATACCTGGTAGCTGAATCGCCCTTTCTTCGTATATATCGTGCCTGAAGGGATAAGAAGGGGTGCAACAGGCTATCGTCAAACTATCAATTAGTTTGTAGTTGGTCTGTTCTGTTCACTATTTTCATTTTATAGGTTTTAGTAATATATTTTTTGTAATTTCGCTTTAAGATCTAGTATACTCACAACAAGGACAGAGAAAATGGGTATTTTATGGGGCGGGCACCTCGGTAAACATAAAATAAGTGTCCAGCTGGCGCTTTCAACGCAGAACCTTTGTATTTGTTTAAATAGCCTTTGTCATTATTTACATTGACTAATCCTTTATTCAATTATCTACTACAAATATCTCTTGGTACTATTGTTGACTACTATAACCAGAGTGCCTGAAGAAAACATTGCGATTCGTAGTCTTTTGGATTGAGTGCGTGGAAATTCGTTGGATGAAAAAGGGCATTTTTAGGCTCAAAACTGACGATAGCAGTTCTCAATTGTTGATGATGATGAATTTTCGACAGTTTGATCAATGGAATAGACTTCCCAAACATCCATACTTCTTGCGTGGTACATTCAAAAGAGGAAATTTGGCGAAGAAACGCTCGGTTAATTATATCGCGCAATGAAGTTCATTGTTTTTCCTGTTAATTCATATCTATTTGTACAGTTTCCATTCGATTTTCCCGGTTTTCATGTTTTATGTTTCATCATATCTATTAATACACAGAGGCAAAGGTGCCGAGGAATTCTCCCTCTCCCCTTTCCCACTGAACAGCAATAAACATCGTAACTGTACTCCGGCTAAATCGTGAAGTACATCTTGCGTCGGCGCACGTCCGGAACATCTTGGAGTCACCGCTTCGGCCATTTACGGTTCGCTTCGGCCCTCGCCGGTGCCTTTAGTAACCGTTAGAACATTTATTCGTACAATTTATATATCCAGAAGTAAAATTTTATTTGACAGATTCGCTGGATACCCGTAATATGTTTGCTACATTTACAGGTAGATTGATTAACTCCCAGTATATCCATAAAGTTTATATATTAAGTAAGATGCTGTACCGGGGGGGGGGGGGAAGTATGTGAAAAATAAATAAAGATTTTACATAATTTACTTGAAAATTCTCAGCCCAAGCATTTTTTTTTTCTTCACACAGGTGCATTAAAGAAAATAACAAAAAATATATAGTATAAAACATAGTTTTGTGAGCTATCAATATCTATCTCTATGCATTCACATAATTAAACTTGTTATTTAATTTTAGTATTTATTTTTGTTACAATTTTTAGTTATATGTATTTAGTGACATGTTCGTTTGATTTTAAAACGGGTTAGCAAATAAAGCCAAATATATTTAATTAGAAATATCTCTAGTTGTAAAATAACAGATACGTGCTAATTTCTTTAAAATAAACATTAATTCTTTGATCTAATTATTAAAATTTTATGCGGGCAATCTGAGGGACTACATTTTGTTTGTTTCGTTTTTATGAAAAAATGAACAAGTATTTTGGTGCCTTAACCACCTTACGAGTAGGAAGTAGATTTTGTGAAAATTCCATTTTTATGTATGATAAATAATTTCGATTTAAATATCTTTGTGAATATGAAATGGATAGTGAACGATTTATTTTTTATTAATATTTTTGTGTTCCGTTACACTACTATCCATAATTTATGACTTTAATCTGTAGTTCTATGATTATTGCTAAGTATCTTATTGAATTGACCGTACTGGTGGCAATTATTCAACGACACAGAAGTGATGAAAAAAAGGTAGAATGTGTACTGGGACCTGGAGGGAGGGGGCAGGAGGGGTGGGGAGCAGGCGGCCTTGGCTGGGGGGCCAGTCTGTCATGGTGCCCCCATGAAGCCACTATCCCTGGACAACCTCCGTCGCCTCCTAGGCGGTGGTAGGAAGAAGAAGGAGCAGCCCAGCTTCAAGCGAAGCGACTCCTTCAAGAGGATCTCCATCCGCAAGAACTGTTTAGAGCGAGGCAAGGGGCGGCGGCCACCTCCGCCTGCGGCACCCCCGCCCGTGCCAGAAGAGCCCCAGGACCCCCTTGTCATCGGCTACGGGCAATGGATCCGCTGCATGAGGGCCGAGGATTACGAACACCTCAAGGAGCTTGGCAGGACCGTCCCCCCGACCCCGCCCCCCAGGCGGAGATGTACCCCCGACTCCAGCATGGAAGTGCTCAAGCTGGAGGCTTCTCCGGTCGTGGCTCGCCGTCGGCTGGAGGAACGGGCAGACAGTGGCCTGTCTGTCAGTCTTGGCAGGGTATGGATGGACGCGCCGCTGGCGATGGCCAACGCTCCTCGGAGCCTGGAGCTACCGCGGCCCTGTGCGGACTCTTCGCGGATCCATCACAGCTTGGAGAGTGGTCTCAAGCAGCCCCTAGCCTCCAGGAGGACACCAGTGCCGATCAGCAAGGACGTCAGTTCCAGCAAGGACTCGGGATTTTCCTACTCCAGAATGTCAGACCTGTCGCCGACTGGGAGTGGTCTATGTTGGAAAGGGTCACAGGGCTCAGTGCGTGACAGAAGGAAGCGCAGCTCCGGACGGAAGAAGTCGTTTGGGACAGCTCGCAGTGACATGTACCAAGTGGTGGTCAGTCGGCCACCGCGATCCCTCAAGTCGCTCAAGCTAGACCCTATGATGTTCGTCCCTCCGGAGAGGCGCAGACCTACCACCATGAGGAGGAGTCGCTACACCGTCCAGGAAGTCCGCGACTACTGCCATCCCCGCGATCTGAGGCCGGCCCAGGAGGACGAGGGCCTCTATGAGTGTATATCCGGTGACTTGAACGGTGGTGAAAGTGAGGATAGGTTCGAGACTCTTTCCGAAGAGGAAGAGGACGAGGACTACAAGAGAGTGGTGGCGCGGAGGCCGGTACGGAGGAACAAGTCTACCAAGGCCAAGTACATCGCCAAGCCTCACATCCACCGAGCACCTTCCACCCTCAGGAAGAACAAGAAACTAATCAAAAAGCAAGGTCAGTCTAGCAAGTAATAACTAAATTTCCATACTCATGACAATTTATTTACAATGTTAAATGTATGGGCGGGAATGTATTAATCGTACTTATTTGGTTTATTTAGGTTTCCAGTATATCATTCACAACTCAAATGACTAGAATTGGGTTTTATTTACTTACACCCTTATACACTTTCACTCGTGGTGCCCACATTTTACTATTAAACTGGTTCGACGTGAAGAGAATATGAATTAACCGCCCGCCCGCATAGAGAATTGAAACTAAACCATTGATGCAATTGGGCTGGTTAGAATGGACCCTATCCCTCATGACTGAGCCTCTATGTTGGTTTTACATTCGTCAATCACCTAAAGTTAAAATTTAAAACAAAGAATCGAATATTTCTGAGATAGATATTATACTGAGAGGAAAACAATTTTTAATTTTTGAAACCCCACCCTTCACATAAAATACTATCATTTCCTATGACTCCTTTTATAGTTCTCGTCAACCAAATGCTGGATATATTTACTCCTAATTTCAAACATGCTTTAACCTGCTCTAAGTAAAAAATCGCAACGCTTATTTATCAAGTTTGGTCTACTTCACCGATTTGACTGAATTATCGATATCCGTTTTACAGGTCCCATTCTATATACTCTATCCGAGAAAAAAAATAATAAATACTATGGGATTATAATTTCAAATATTTCCAATTCAAATAATATGTGATTTCAACTTATGGACTGTGTTGGGGAATACATGATAAATGGTGGTGCAAGATGAGGACACAGTTTGCAGGAAAATGAGCGAGGATATCTGGCGAAGAGAGGAGGAATTTCCTATAAAATGGGCCTGCCCTAGGATGGAGAGGGAACCGGTTGTGCCCCTGCCTCTTAGTGGTTCCTTCTCTGCTCCGCTTACGTCAGGCTTCTTGCCTTCCCCATGCTCTGAGTGTGTCTGTCTGCAGGGACAGGAGATCTTCCATTATGTTTCTGATTAGTCGTCCATCACACCCAATATTTATTTATTTTTTTAATTAAATTCAGTTTCATTGTGAATTAACCTCAAAACGAGTTCAGTGTCCATACATGGTTTGTTTTCGAGGGAATTTTGTCTTTAATGGTACAAATAGAGTTTTTATATCAACTCAACATTTTACCACCGCATTATAAACTGGCAATGTACATATCGACAGCATTGAAGATCCATATACTGATTAAATGTTTGTAAAAAAAAAAACTAGTCTGTAATTTGTACAAATATATTTTATTTTTCTTACTAAACCATCTCTGTCACTTGTCATCATATCCTTTGTAACAAAATAAAACTATAATATTGTCGTACGAAATAAATAAGTACAATTAAAACCGGCTTTGAACGTTGACTAACTCTCATAAATTTCGTTATCGTTATTTTATTTACATGACATTATGACATCTTTAACATATTAATAAATGAACTTGAACTCAATTTTTTTATTTATTCATATAAGTGAAAGTATTTCCACTATGTACAGGCGTTACCAAAACAAACAGTACAAAATTTAACATTTTTGCTATTGCAAGTTTTCTGTAATTGACAAGGATTTCATTACTTATAAACAATCCTATAAATCCCTGAAAAAATAGGTTTTCTTTTCGTATTCTAAGTTGTTTACATGTTTGTATTAAATTAGAAAAAAATTGTAAGACACTCTGATTTCATTTACTAGTAATAATGGACGTGAAATACGCTATTTTAGTTCACCGGATTCTCACATATAGTTCTTATAAGATATTCACGGCTACTAAACATTTCACAAAAAACTTGGTGTAACCCATGTCAGTATCTTTGTGTCCTTACCGTGCAAGATAATTATATTCACCCATGACGATTAAGCCATATTATGATATGGGTGCCTTGAACACTAAAAAGCATACGGGAGGAGCCAAGATTAATGAGCTTCGTTAAACCTAGTGGTTCCGAGGTCCATTTGGCTTGCCATCTCCTGTCCTTTAGGCAGAAATTCGTTTTACATAAATTGAAGAGATTGAATTTTACTTTTGGAAACGTATATTTAAAAATGAAATTAAGTACTTAAAAAGTGAATGGTCTGTAATCTACAAAACGTATTAATAACTTGGAATATATTAATAAATATACTGTACATGTATTGTTTTTTAATATATTTGTAAGAGTTCTCGTGCTAGCTACGAAAAAAATTAACTTTAAATCTTGAATTGTATCTGAGGACTTGGCAGAATCGTGCCTAAGTTTAATTAATTTCTTTGTAGTTGCCTTGATTCTATTTTAACGGAAAACCAGAACAGCTAGAGGTATTGTGGAATATAGCTTTTAAATTTCAGATGTGTTGATTAATTTTTAGTACTGATATGGTACAACGTTAAGACGAGTGAAAGAAGAAGAGTTTAAGAAAACCGGCCTCCAGTCATAGTCAAACTTTTTACTTATTTTCAAAGTCATTAAAGTGACTTTAAATTATTAAAGAATGCCATTGAAAGATTCGGTTAGTCTTTAAAGCTAAATAAAAAGAGAGTGAGTGTAATAAAAAGAGGTTAAGACTGCAAGATCCAGTTATGCTAAATTTCTTGTTTGATTTTTTTTTTTTTTTTCTGTCTTTCTTGGTCCTCTCTTCCATCGCATTGACATTTATTTATTCATCTTCGCCATTATTATTCCTCAGCTCCTTTATTTCTTCTCCGCATCCAGTATTCGACTACTCCAATATATACCCACCAATATTTATACCCTATATTGAATTTATCACCTCTTTGAAAACTTATATCCCTTTGTATAAATGATAATGGATTCATTATTCGTAAATTTACATTTTCCACTTCTATATTAATATTTAAATAAAACACAAATTAATATTCAGAAAAATTATTCCTTACTCGCGTGTTTCTGTTCTGATCTGTCACAACCTAACATGTTTACTAAAATATACGATTCTAAATTTAAATTATGGCATTGAATTCTCTGCTATTGTTAGCATAAGATGGGCTTTTTTTATGCCGCTGAAATTATTTTATGTCGTTACTTAGTACAAATATGAAACTTTAGATTTGTCGCTGTATTTTACCGTTGTGAAGCCCTTCCCTTTCGAAATCAATGACCCAATGTTTTCACTTGTCTGTTACTTGTAAGTCAGAGAATTAAAAATTAGCAGTTATCAATTCTTTACTTGTAATTATATTATAAATACCATCCTATAATATTAAATTGCGGGTGTCAAATTAAAGATCAAGGCCTCTTGATTAAGTATAATATAATATATACTATATAAAATATACTATACGAGTGCGGTCTGAAAGTTTCCGACCTAACAAAGCTTTTATTTCACTAGCTTTTATTTATTTTATTATCATCTTCATGTTGAGGTCGGAACCTTTTCAGACCACCTGTGTACTTAAAGGCTTTTATGGCCTATTATTACACAAAATGTCGTTAAAATTGTCTATTAATTCATTTTGGCTATTTTACACCTAAACGTTTGACGGCCTAAGCCTTCAAAGGTCTTCTACAAGGGTAAGAGCTGTAACACCCGTTACATACGTAAACAATGTAATCACACTTAAAGCTAAAATTTTATGGCAAACGCCACAAAATGTTATAACAATTAAAAATATTAATAAAACTTTATGTGCGCAGTGGTCCGAATGAGTAATAATTGAAAATTAAAAATATTCTACCTCGTATGTTAAGTGGGTTAAATTGTATTTTATATTTGTTAAAATGTTTATTTTTTTATAAATATCGTACAAATATATACATGGTTAATAATAATTTAATATGTATTTAAGGAATCTAATTGAGTACTTTAACCATCTGTCGATAACGTATCTTTACTTTTTTCGTCTATAAATACATTTCCCAAAAAATTATTGCGCGGTAAATAGTTAAATATAAAAGAAATAGTTGTTATACATTGAAAAGGGGCTGTTGATGGATAGATGGTGTGTGTGACCAGGAGCAGACACAGAGGAAAGTCCTCCGGGCCCGAAGACAGTTGAGGTCGCCTCTATTGTAGTCCACAATGGATTAATTACTTTTTAAATCCAATCCTGCATGGGGCCAGTTTCTAATTCAGATTTAATTATCCATTCTGTGTATAAGACATTATGGACATGAGGTCATGGCTACATTGTACCGTAGAGGGCGGACGTTTTAATCATGCTTTGAGGGCTTATAGCATAATTAAGTCCGTTCACGTCGAATTTATCGACTCAGACAAACTATTTCAATGGCAGTTCTGCTAAAATGCCATCACACGCACGTATTATTATTCTGGTTGTATGCATTTTGCATCCCAATATCGAACGAGACTTCCATGTGAAATGCCTCTTGCCAGAAGAACAGGGGACCGAAATCGGTGATGAAAAAGCAATATTAAACATATACTTCGTATGAATTTCTTAAAAAGTTATTAAGCATCTGTAAAAAAAAAACAGATGGAATTATTAACCAAAGTTCTTCATTTTGTTTTCAAACAAGAACAGCCATTAAAACGCAAAAAGCACTCATTGACATTTCCCAGCCCGCTGTCATAATTGACGTGGTGTAAATATTAACGAACATCTGATAATATCAACGCAGCTCTAAACGAGACCGTTCATTTTACTTATCTGTATCGGGTATCTCGCCAGCCAATTAAGATACAAATTAATTATCTATTACTATGTTAATTAATCAACAGACAACATAAGTGTTGTATCTTGGAGATCAGTTTGTCGATTCTTCCGACCATTAGATATATTACGAAGAAGTCACAGCCTACCTTAACACAATACCATTAATTTTTCCTATGCATTACAGTACTATGTAATGTGTTATATATGAACATAATTACATAATATAATTGAAAAGGGGATTTCCCTGACACTATCCCCTCACAAAAATATTTAAAAACACAATGGCAATAGTACAGATCGAATTTAAATGTTACGTTTACAAATTGTAATAATTACAATTTATTTCTCATATTCTAATAAAAGTTTTATTAAGAACACAATAGTCATGGAAAGATGTTTTTTATTATATAATAGATTGCTTTTATATAAGATTTATTCCATATTTTGCATTAACTAAAAACACAAAAAAATTAAGAATTAATCCTTTGAAGAATAATCGATTAACTCGCCATTTATTGTACATAAACACAAAAAATAAACGAAATCGTTGAAGAAAACCCAGTATTAAACATATAGTTCTTTTTTTGCTAAAGCGTTTTGCTAAAATCCTGTCACACGCAAGTATTATTATTCTGGCTGTATGCATTTTGCATCGCAATATCGAACGAGACTTCCATGTGAAATACCTCTTGCCATAAAAACATAGGACCGAAATCGGCAATAAAAAATCAATATTAAACATATACCTCGTATGAATTTCTTAAACAGTTATTAAGCATCTGTAAAAAAAAACAGATGGAATTATTATAAAAGTTCTTCATATTGTTATCATTTCAAGATTCTGAGTTGGAATAATATTTTTTTGACAGTTACTTGTTGTTGCTGCATTTTTGACTAACAATGGCTGATATTTTTGTGGATGCAAATAAAGGACATTGTACTTGTATTGATTATACAACTTCTATGCCGATTCAGACGTTGTATAGAGTGTACCGATGGTACAGGACATATAAAATGTAGTAAGCAAATAGATTCGCCTAAGAATCTATAATAAATAAAAGTTTTGTCATTTTTTTAAGGGGATAGGAAAAAAAAAAAAAATTAAATTTGAATGAGGTTGTGATATAGCGTGATATTAAAGTTTCAATACTTGTTCAATGGATTCATTATTATATTATTCTCTTAATCATGTTTCATTGAAAAAACAAATAGATACAATAGGTTGAATAAGTCAAGTATTGTGCGAAAGTATCTTTAAGTGCCGAAAATGGCCAAGCGCACCGAGAACTGGTGCAAACAGAAATCGCTTTCTTGCCAACCCAATAGTATGTACTCGTTTGTCGAAAGTCAGTCGGTTAGTAAATTTGATGAAAACCTAACAACTCTCTTTTCCCCAGCAAACTCTTCCACTGGGTTCTATTAGTTGGTTGTTAACGTGTGTGCCTGGCAAGGATTGGCTGTGATCCACCTCTCGGGAAATGAACCCTTGACCTCGACGAAAACCACTACACGGTGTAAAATGTTCCCCTCATAATGGGAGCTGAAACACGTTCTCTCCCTCAGTGCATAAGTGCAAATACAAGATGCCATAGCCATTAGGCCCTAACAAGAGCAGGAAAGGTATGAGGCGACCGCAGAGAGGAGAGGCAGCAGTGGTCGGGAGCTGACCAGCAGACTCTCGAGTGTATCGACCTTAGACCGGTCCGTACAGTTAGAAGCTATCCACTCCCACCACCTCGTCCACTCGCTTCTTCTTCTTCTTCTTCTCCTTCTTGGCTATCCTTCTGCTTTTACTTTCGGTCATTGTCTCTGCTTTGCTCTTCGCACCATCCCAGTAAGACTCTCTATTTTTTTAAAACGGCTTGTTTCCACTGTAGGTTTTAATTCGGCCTCTAATCCCATCGGTCATTTCTCCCCCCCCCCCTGAGTCCGATCGGAAATGCTTTCCTTTAAAACTATTAGGGGGAAAATTATAGGAAAGTATAAGAAAAAATAAAGGTGAACGAATATTTTTTTCTCCCCCCTAATTTTGAATCTTCAATCCACAGAGCTAATTTAGGATTCCAAGTTGTTTCGATCTATTAGAGACACTATTACGAAAATAATTTCAAAGAAGGTTTTTGACATACTTTTCGAGTCTATGTACTTAAGTAACTTTTTTCAGCTATAAATTAAATAAAGTGAAGTACTTTAATCTCTCCGCCAAAAAAGCTATTTAGTTTATAACTTTCCTTGTTTTTAATAAATAATTTAAATATTAATGCAATTGGTGCAAATATTTTACTATACTTTTAGGCTGACAGCTATAGTTCTTTTTATTTTTTCTACCAGCTTTAAACTGTTACTGTTACAGCCCTTGATAAAAGTTAAATTGCGGATGATATATTTTAAATACAAAGTAAATAATACCTCGTACAGTGAGACGAAGAAGAAGTTGGCTGTTACCACGTGAAGCGCCCTCAGCCATCTACTGGTATCATTAGCATATGCATGACTGCACATGCAAGACCAAGACTATATTGTGTGTGTGTCTGTCCGTCCCAGGTAGGACGTAGGATAGGCTGAGTGGGCCTAGGATCTGCACGGGGCATGTTCGAGTCTCCTCCCTTTGTTACCTGCTGTGGTGACACTCGGTCCAAATTACATTTATAAATAAAGAACTCTAAGAATCTCAACAACAGCCACAACCAGTCAGTAGTAATCATGGGATATTTACCAAACTTATTATTGAGTCGAGTCTCACCGTATACATGACATGTTCTACGTTTTAGCAGATTTAAAAATAATTAGAGCTATGTGAAATTTGAAGAAGCAGAAGAGTATTAGTAGTGTTGTTAGGATTCCATTAAGTTAATAATTGGACGTGGATCAGGTCCTTGTTTAGGAAGAAGGTTTGTATCGACTGTTTAAGGCATTTGAGCGTACACGTTCAGTTTTAGGATAATTCAGTTCTTCTGAATGTCTTAAGCAATCGAAACTTTGTCCATGAATAAACTTGATGAATATAAGCGTACACTTTGTACAACACCTCACAACCTTGTCAGAAATGCCTTAATATTCATCAGTCACCTCGGATATAAATTTTGTGTACTCTATAATCACTTCTTAAACAATAGGTGCAGTATTTTCTCATCGCCTCTGACTGGAATAATATCAACTGAGGACGCGTGGCTTGGATTAATCGACATCGGAGCACTTCATAATTCCGCAATGATACTCCTCTAACTCGACCAAGGCGTTAGATTATAGTTCAACTTCAGCCGGCCGACAATGGTGGAGCAGATTCCAAGAAATGCTGGAAGATTGTATGCAAATGGTCTCTGTGCGTGCGTTGTTCTCTGCAAAAGGTTAGGTCTATTGTTGCGCTGCGCACTCCCATTGTCTTCGCAGCCCTCTTTTACAGCTGTGTGAAGTGGCCTGACTACGGGGCAAAGCGATGCTTGAGTAGGGTCCGAGCTTTTACGAAGAAGCTCTCCTTTCAGGCAGGTAGTGGGGAAAACGTTGGGGTGTCCTTTCGCTGTTGTCATTATTTCTTTAAGCTACTCGATATTTAATTTTAACCTTTTTTTTTTTCGCAAGGACACTTAAGAGGTAGTAACAAAAAAAAAAGGCAATTATTAATAATTAACAGTCAAAAGTAAAAATATACTGGCTTGATCGGAACCTCCCCAATAACTAGGTTCTGCCTACTGATTTAGCATGCAGGTGGGGAAGATCTTACCAATATGAATCCTCTGTGGCTAAACTGTTGCATGAATACAATTAAACCGGATTAAAAGAACATAAGGTTGTCTGACTAGTGTAATAAACCCGATGGTACTAGCGCACCCCAGGCTACGAAATAACCCCATCAACAGTGACCTAGGCCTATGAGAGAACCCCATCTGGGACACGGATCCCGTGGTAGGGTTCTAAAAAACAATACTAAACTCTCTCAGTGGCAGGTAAGCCTCGATTTACACGAGAGGTAGTTTGCCAGTATTGAATTATACCAAAGTATAGCCTATTTTTATATATTCGATTTCATTATAGTATGTAACCTATTATTAATACAGGGACCGGAAAATGATGTCATTTGTTTACATTAAATTCAAACAGAATAGTTTGATAAATAAAAAAAATAAATAAAAGTTTTTCTTTTAATCAACGGTGTAATCATAACCCTCGTTATCAACAAACTTTATCAATCTAGTGTGGAAATTGTCAATACCGGATCGACAAAACTCAATTGTTTTTATATCTAGAGATGGCATTTCGGACCGATTTTTCAAATTTGTTGTAGCGATCGGAATAAATGGAAACCCGATGGCGTAATAACGGGCGAGTATGGTGGGTAAGGCTCACAAACGAGTCCTCTAAGATAATCCCAAACGCAAAAGGCTCTCTCTCCGAATGAATCGCCACGAAGTACAGCTAAGGTTTGAACCCCAAAAAGGCGATTTGTGTGTTTGGTGAAGTATTAGCAAGATCGTTCATTTCGAAGTGATGAAACCTGGACAAACTGTGAATGCAGAACTTTACCGTGAACAATTGGATCGAGTAAATCAATCTTTAATTTAGAAGTGCTGAGCGTCAAAAGACAAGGCGTTATTCTACAACACGATAATGCGAGACCGCACAGCGCAAGACGAACCCTGGAAAAATTAATGAATTCGGGAAGGAGGTATTCCCTCACCCACCATACTCACCCGTTATTACACCATCGGATTTCCATTTATTCTGATCGCTACATCATTTTCTAATCGGCGACAAATTTGAAAAATCGGTCCGAAATGCCATCTCTAGATATAAAACCAATTGAGTTTTGTCGATCCGGTATTGAAAATTTGCACACTAGATGGCAAAAGGTTGTTAATAACGAAGGTGATTACATCATTAATTGAAAACAAAAACTTGTTAAAAATGTATCTGTTTGAATTTAATGTAAACAATCGTCGTTTCTCTTCTGGTTATCCTGTTTACTAGTTAACCTGCAGCAGAAGCAAACAATGCAGGGCCCAGCTCAAATTTTTTTTTTTTTTTTAATCACCTATCAATATTCTTTGAAGGAATCTGCAATCTTCAGGGCATATTCCTGATGTCATTTTATTATATGAATCGTGTGAACAATCCACCGGTGTTAAAAGTACAATGAACGGCCTAGTTGGTTATCAACTGAGGGAGGGTGAAAGACCTCGCAGAAGATAACTAAGGACACCTTTTCCGGCCAGGATATCTTGTATATGTGCCAGCAGGATCCTTCGCGAGCTCTTCAAGGGTCGGGTCCGCCATAATATGGTTTGAGTATTTCCGGTCTGGCTTCTTGGAAATGAACATTGGCAGGTACTAACATCTCTTAGACTTGATTGGAGGTTGTTCAGAAATTTTCTTTGAAAAGAAAGTATTCTTAAGTAGAGGAATTAAGTGAAGAATATCTAATATATCTGAGTGAATGCATTCGTTAGGATATCGATGTATGAAAGAAAGTTGTTAGGAGTTTTCATAGCTTGTTTTCCAGTGGTCTGCAATTTGTCTCCTTAGAGAAGGTAATGAGGGGGGGGGGCAGAAAAGTCGGGTATATAGCTCACACTCTATTCTCAAGTAATGAAAGTTCTGAATTGGTGAAGAGGTGTTGGAAAAGGAGTGATTTAGAAGAAATGTATGAATGAAGCATATCGGATATTAGGAAGGAGAGATTTCCAGAGAGTGTTGGTAAAGCGGGAAAGAAAAGAACGGCTGAATGCCGGAGTATCCGTCACGGGACCTGATAGTATGTTGAAATGTCTACCATTTATAAATTTTATGAAAATCTGACATCTTTCTTTCATGCCAATTAAAGAATTCACGTCCTAATATGAAGTCACTCAACATCCCCTACTTCAATGACATTGAGAAAACTGGAATTTTTAGAGCCATCTCAACTTACAGTGTTTTGCTTCCAACCCCATGGAGTGAAATATTTCTGTAACATGTTGAGTTAAACTTTTCCCCTCTTTGGTGACCTTCGCATGAAGATGTAATAAATAATTGGCTCGGATTTCCACACTGGGAACATGATATTGTGTAAACGATTCATTGTATCCTTTTTTATTTCTCAGCCTTGAGCATTGTTGCCCTGGGATAGTGAAATGTCGGAGGAACATTTTTCTTTTAGGATTTTTTTTTTCGGTTTAAATTTAATTTTAATATTTGACAGTTTATGCTAGCAGAAATTTCTGATATTCACAAGCTATTATTTCATTCTTCAGGCATTTTTTTTAAACAGATAAAATCAATTCCTCTCGGATTAGAGGCATCTTCAATATACATTATTCAAAAGATCAGGCTTTGAAGGTTTAAATTGTAAAGGTAGTATTCAACGTCAAACCAGGCTTACTTTTGTATATTTTTTAGGATATAAAAACCAATAATTAGGTCAAAAAATCTATCGTTTATTTCCCACTTGGAAAGAGTCATCAAGTTTCATTCATTCAAACACAAACTCACGCACTCAGAACATCTAACGATCAGTACCATTATTTTATACAGTCAAAAGGGGTTGACTTTTGACTATGAGGTGAGAGAGAAGGATTGTCAGGGTTTTGTTGACAAAGAGGCAACTTATGACCCAGACGAAGTTCCTGTATTGTCTGTGAAGAAAAGAAAAAGTCACGAAGTTGCCTCTTTGTCAGGAACATACCCTGACCATTCATTCCCCATGTGGGAAGTGAATGAATACGTCTGACAGTATACTTATAGGTTTAAATCCGAATTTCATTTCTTTGTTTCTGGATTTTAGTTGCCTAAAAGTATTAGTATTCTTTGCATCTGTGTTTATTATTAATCTGAATTATGTCTTGTTTTATCATATTTATTTTTATTTGCTTTGTTCTTTGTATGTTTTGTTTTCACTATCGGTGTAAAAACTACTTGTAAACTTGTAGAATATTAAAATAATATTTTTTTTTTTTTAAATACATGTTATGTACAAATATATGGAGCTTACGGAATTATAAGGGAGTAGGGAAATATGATATATTTCAAAAATACAAATGACTATAATATATATTTAATCAGCACTATCGAGATAATGTTTTATAAAATATATATATATATTAGGTAGTTATACTAAGTATAATATATATACATACATATTGTAAACATATATACAGACAGATGTGATTTGTAAAGGGGCGCACGCCAGCCCCTTAAATCCAGTGTTACATAACTACGCTCTCTCCAACCTTGCCTCTTTGCAACACTTCAGTCTTCCCTTTCCAGTCTGGACTTGTCCTCTTTCATCTCTATCTATATGTATCTGTGTATATAAAAATATATGTATGTATAAGTATATACTTATGGTTCTAGTATATATATATATATAATTATGCATGCAAAATAATTAAGTTTGAAGAAGTACTATTCCCTTCAATTTGACAAATTCTTGTCTTCTTGTTGGCTCAAGTCTAAATCAGAATGGGAAATCAAAAGCCAATCTTGAAAGTTCACAAGAATTGGTGGAAAATGGAATAATATTTAGACCATACTTAACAATACATATCTTTGTATTGTATATTGCTATCATTGCGACTCTCTGGAAAATAATGCTTATATCTATTAAAAAGCATTAGATGAATGTCACAATACAAGAAATGAGAATATAAAGAATGATCTATATATAAATGGATCAATTTCTTAGTAGAAAAGAAACAATAATTTCTAAAATATCTGAATCATCTTAGCCATGTAGTTTCATCAGCTATTTATTGATGATACTTCATCAGTTTTCATTTTCGGGTTGAATCGAGACATTCGTATTCGTTGTTAAATCGGAGTGGGTTCGAAGTGTTGTTGATTATTTCTTTGTAACAAACCTGAATCCTTTTAAATTTCTCAAAATCGATATAGATTTCTACACACCTCTCCATTACCGAGCTCTGCTATACAACAAACAATTGATGTACGCCTTGTAAATGGTTTTAGTTGACAGGCCTTGGATTGCTATGGTACAGTAGAGGCAGTATTATAGATATGTTGACCTTTACATTACAGGCAGGAACAGACCCGACAGCACTATCAAACTGCCCTGCCCTGGTACATAGTCCTATTATCATTGCAAATTCCTATCTAGAAGGCGGAGCAGGGTTCACGCGTGCGCAAAGAGAGAGTTCAAGCATTGGCGAGGCCTTGTGCATTCCGTGCTTGCGGTAATATAAAATCAGCCTCGATTCTGCAAGGCACAATATTCAGTATGTTCTGTTTGTTTTGTTCTATTTATCAACTACATTCCATTTCTTTGTCTATTTTTGAAAAGGGGGGGGGGCATTGTCGATACTCACGGAAAGTTTCCAAGTGATTAATAAATGTATGGGGGTTTATTTGTCTTTAGCTTTATTTCCGGGGTTTTGAGTAGAAATCCCATGCGAACTACCGATTCAAACAGGGAGTGATCGAAGGTTTTTCATCTCTCGTTCGCTTAACAAATATTAAATATTATTACCAACGAGAGAGGCCATACTTTCAAACACCTTGTGCTTACATCTGGCGTGTAGATAGTAGAATATATGAGCAAATCTAGCTTACAATGTATAGCTATGTTCAACGACACCCTGGTTTATGTTTTGGTTGTGATATAGTAACAGAAAACTTAATTTAGAAAGTCAACTTAGCTAAACACTTGTGTTGTTTTTTCCCCAGGGATCTATGATATAATTGAAAATATAGCGTTCGAACGAGAAAGAAATTAAGTATAATTTGTCATAATGGGATTAAACAGAATAATCACTGAGAACTATATTATTTATACTGATTCATGTAAAATTAACTTCCTTTATAAAAGTGTACAAGTTGTAGCAAGGAGTTAATCTAGGTCGGTAATCTGTAGAAAGTACTATTTCTCTCAGCTCTAATGTCCTCCTCTCCGAGATGTTATCTGTTCAATGACAACAGACGTCCATTAGATAATCGGGATTTCACAGAGGAAGTTGAGGAATAGCAATGATTCAATGGACGGTATTGTCCGCGTTGTTATTGCAAATTGTAAACGATTTAATTTTTTCCCCCGGAGCTGTCAAAAATATTTCTTTCTTTGGATACTTATGATAACGACGAATAGTGGAGACCATTAACACAACCGAAGCATTATTACAAAAAAAAAAGAAAAAAGTGTAATTATTAGCTCTTGCTCAGTTATTATCTGGCTGCTACCTCGTAATTACTGAGTATGTTACTCTATCCCTCGTCGGACAGTTCAAATGTCAGGGCATTCTGCTTCTAGCGGAAGTTCTTTTTTACGGAAGCAAGGCCTTGGAGGAGAAACACGGCTCTTTAAAGTCACCTTGAACCGTGAGGAAGACGAATTTGTGCGTCTCTGGCGTTAAGTTCTATAAGCCTTCATTTTGGGGTTCTAAGTGACCATGTGACCCTTTACTACGTATGTCTGCTTATACTGATCATTATCTATCTATTATTGATCTATGTTCATGAAATTTAATTCATAAATGCGTTGTGTACAATTAAATATCTGGACGGCATAGTTAGGCAACTAGACTATGTCATATAGATTTCATTTTGCTTGAATTATTTTTTGTTGGTATTTTGCGTTCAAATCTTCTAAACTAACGAGAAACAAGCTGTAGTAGTGATGGTAGTGAGTGTAGTATCATCACTGAACCACACCTTGCCTTAGGAAGTGCCCTTACGGACCCAGACCAGCTACCATAACTAAAACCGGATTATACCATGGAGTGATGTTTTTTCATCTTTAGTAGCTATACAAAAAAAAAAAAAGGATTCAACTTCGGTTTACCACATGTTTTAATTGAAGTGTTTTTCAGTTTAAATTTGTTACGCATAGTTACTTAATACAAAATGTTTTCATTGTACCGTTATCACTTTATATGCCATTAACGCCTCATACTTACCATCTCTTGTGGTAATTTCTTCTTGAGTCATGATTTATCGAGAAGTTCATCTCATTAATAATTCATCTCGTTTAAAATTGTTGCCAATTGGCCAACAAATAATCCAAAACTAATGAGTCTTGGTTTTTTTTGGGGAGAGTTGTCATCCATGAAAAATATTCTTTGTTCAGGGATTATAGGTATGTCTAAAGCAAACAAATTATTTCTGGTTATAAACTATGGTGCCTAAAACTGACTCTAACTTGCATGGAATGGCGGAGAGGATATCGTGTTTAACTGCGGATGAGCTCATAGGTTCGACCGTTTGCAGATCAAAGTCTTCGTGTAGCTCACGATTTCTCCGCCACGATGATGTATGTCGGACCGCTTTCATAATTATCCCGTTCTGAAATTGCTGGAGTTGTTTAGCAGTCGCTTCCGTCAGATGACTAAAAAGCTGTGCACCGTGCAGAAGAGGACTGCCCGAGTTTAGTCTTGTGCATCAGCTTGAGGCGCAGTGATAAATTGGCGGATGTCAGTTCAGTCTGATGTTTCCACTTATTCCTTATTAAATTTTCTATTTGTGAATTAGAGCCTTCACAGAAAATTATTTCTACTTCAGAACTCAAGGTGGTCTGCTTTTCTTTTCGTTTCGCTTCTTCATACCAATCGCGCAATTCTACCGACCGACATAAAATGAAAGCTAGGCAGCAGTGTGTTCGGAGGTGGAGCAGCGAAGGAGGGTACAGCAAAGGTAGACGACTTAAGCGTTACCGATCGCTATCGGCTTGACATTAAGTCTTCGTACTCCAGAACCGATAAATCGATTAAATACGCCGCTGTTAGAACCGATATCGATTATCTGCAAGAGAGCTAGGAGCCTGCAACTGCCAGACCAGACCGGCGCTTTATGTAACAGAGGTCGCGACGTGCTAGCCTTTGACCTTTAGGCTAGTGGCTGCCTTTCTAACACCGTCTCTTATGTAAATACATTTTCTTTCTGTCTATGCATTTATGTACGCTATGTATTTGTCTGTCTATGCATTTATGCACGATTTGTATTTGTCTGTTTGTTCCTCTCCATGGAAGGGTATAATGGAAACAACATATGAATATGAATAAACGAATAGTGCCCATAAAATGAAAATAATAGCGAACTTAATCATAAGTTTATTCAGTGATTGGCGATTCACGCACCTTTGATACAACACCCTATTTCAACTTCCGGGGTGTTTTCTAATTTGAAACGGTTCTCTAATTTACTGTTATAACCTTTATACTGGGGACAGTTTATCACCAACAATGTTTTTGTCCCTTGAAGCTCCACGAAACCATTCATCTGGAATTCACAGAAGATATGGACATATGATAAGCTCCATATTAAAAGGCGTTTGCTGTATTGGCCTATGTAATGGTATGGTCTATAGAAATTGAAAACGGGACAGTATTTTTTGCTACCTCTGATATTGACAAGTGCATGGACATTGCCTATTTATTGAACACATGACTCAGCAGCCAATCGGAGCCGAGAACTGCCTACTCCCCTGACCAATGACAGCTGAGAGGGGACTGTTAGCCGTTCGCTGATTGGCCGGCTCCATCGAGATGAGTCATAAAGGCGGTGCCGAAGGTGTAATAGGAAATACGGCCTGTAATGGCTATTATTTATTTCGTTAATGTCCTTGCTTTATGGCTCCGCGTGCACCAACCGCCGCCTCTGCACTATAGCTGTTATTTCCAATGCAATAATAATATCCTATATGCTATATACTTCATCATACGTCGTATATATAAGGCGCTGGTAGTAAATCTAGCCCTGTACATGTATAATTAATCAAGTGGCAGAGTGTAGAAATAGGGAGCTATATGCTGCAAGAATCCCATTGTACGAGTGTTAGACACGGTGTTTGCACCTGTGTCCCATCTTACCTGACTTAGTCCACCGATGGGTCCTCTCGCACACTTATGAATTGTCAATTTAATTGAATCAAGAAAATTTATTTTTACTCACTCTTTTCTACCAACTTATAAAGAAATGATGTGTTTATGTTATATAAAAACCCGTCCCTTGAGAAAACCCATATTTATCCCTCCAACAGTTGATGTAGTTGTAAATCGTAGAACAAAATGTGCTTTTTCACACTGCAGTTACTAACGGTACAAATACATTCAATATGGTACATCAGGAGTGAAAGCTCACTGATGGTGTATGGGTCATTCTCCTTGGAAAGGGCGAATCCTTCTCCCCTTGCATTATGACTTTTCTAGCTATAGAATATGTGGGGATTTGTTTTTATAAATAAATGTATGATTAGTAGAGTTATTGGATGGGACTACAAAAATTATGCCATTTAAAAAAATTAAGAAAAAAACCTTATTAGACATAATTTTTCATTACGTCACTCTGCCTGACGTATCTGATCGTACTCTTAACAGTTAATTGTAAAAGGACTCCCCGCGTTTATTCAATTTTCTCAGTTAGTCTTCTGTTTATTGTCGGCCATTTTAAATATTTCTAAGTATTGATATCATTATTAATGAAGGACACATGTCCCTTGTCACAATGTGATAAGGTATTGTAGAAAACATACATGGACCAGATTAGATACCTTGAAATCCAAATTAGGAGGTGTTGAAGGAATATTGCCAATATTATTGAAGTGAGCCTGTGTATGTCAGTATTATTATCAATACTCGTGGGAAGATGTGTGTGAACAAAATAAAAATATTTTGTGGAGGTTAGGAAATATTGTTCGCAACCTTCGGTTATTTATTCGAAATTGTTGAAAGTGTGTAACTCATGCTGCTCCGGAAACCACTAATGGCTGAAGAAGCACACGATGAAGGAAGAACATTTTCCCCGTTGTATGGTTGGGATATATGAAGCCTTGTGCTCTGTTAGGGGCACAGTTATAGTTGGCAGTCCGTTTCACATCTATGTCACTGAATACTAGTCTCTTGGTGACAGGCCGACCTCACAAACGGGATAGGTATCGCTTTGGAGTTCCAAAGACAATCCTAGAGTTATCCTTGTCAAGTACGAACATGGTCAGCATTAAATCTCTATTTGGAAGCTCTCATAACTCGGGTTCGAATCCCGTTCCTGTGACTATCTTTATTTCCTATGGCTAATAGTAGGATTACAGAAAAATACTAATAATCGTTCTTGTAAAGTGTCGGAAAAGACTTTGAGTTGGTTTCAAAACCCAGAACTGTGTCTGCCTATCTGGCATCTGCTCTAGCAGGAGATTGACTTACATATATCACATTGAGGTACCGCTTGGTGTTGGGAAGACAAGTATACGAATTTTCATAACGCATAATGAAATTCCATTAATTGATTACTTAATATAGAATAAGCTATATATAATTTGATAAACCACCCTAAACCCTCTCTTCCGAGACATGACACCACCACCGCTACCGGCACGATGGCAACTCACAAGATCGAGTAAAGGAGAGAAAATGGGGGACATCACGGCACTAGGCCTACCAACAACAAGCCTCTAAGGGTCACTCTCACTGATATCAGACGACTACGACTGCACTACATGCCTAGAGAAGACTCTAGGCCCAGCCACCAGTGGACTCTCACCACTGAACCGTAACAATCAACCTCCACCGAGGATTCCCATACTCCTTACTCCTCTCACACCACCTTCAAGCAGTTACTCCTAGTACAAGGATCCGATCACCCTAAATATTTTATATTTTTCCCTCATCCTGAATTTCTAACTAGAGAGGTTAGAAAAAAAAATCTTTTTGTTAGTTTCAAAATATTCAAAAATAGGTAATTCGGCTTAGATTGATGAAAGTGAGTTGCTAGTTTTTCCTTGAATTTATTATTGGAAAACGTTACGGCATATCATCTATGCCGGTATCAGATCGCCAAAACAGTTAACTACCCCTTCATCGTATCATTCCAGGATGATATGCAGGCACTCATAGTACGTGGAAGAGCTGTCGAAATAAATTCTAACAACTCTCTCTCTCTCTCTCTCTCTTATATGAACCTTACCAATAAACTGTTCTGCTCATTTACGGCTAACCATAAGGATTCGGTTACCAATATGAAGATTCACGATGAGGTGACAATCCCTGGGTTCGAAATAAAACAAAAGAGACTCCTTTGACGCTAACAGCCCGATGTGTTGATGGTATTGTGGTCTCAGCGACTGTGGGAACGAGTCTCCGCTCATTCCGTTCCCATTGATCCCTTGTATGCCTGTGGTTTCAAATAGCCAGGACGTTCCTCCCGGATCGTGCTTTAGCTGTGCCGCCGGTTTAGCGGTGACAATTCTATGTGATTTAAAAAAAAAAATATATATATATGTTTTCTATTATATTTGTACAAAACAACCATTTATCAATAATAATATCCAAACCATCCCTTTAATCTCAACATCTCCTTCACTAAATTGCAACGTACCTTAACAACTTAAGACCCAAGTTGTTCGGCAGAAGATCTTCCTATTTCTGCTCAAAAGGGGGAACCCAGGGATAAGAGGGACCAACTGAAGTACCCTTGACGGTCATCGTTTACTTCCTACGAAAACATCTTAATCGTTTTTCCTAAAAGTATATGTATTACAAATATATTAATTAAAATTGTTATTACAATAATTGTTACAGCTTTCACCAGTGGGATCACTTGCTTATATGAATAACTGTTAATAATTTTTTTCGGCCGTCTCAGTTTATTTATTAAATGTTTACCAAAAAAGCACTCAACAGTAAAACATAATTGCGTTCCAGCATTTGCGAAAGGCGAAAGGATAGAAATTGTAACATTTAAAAAAAACAAACACCACAGTATTTAATATCTGATTTAGCCTATACTTATAGGTTTTGAAAGACATTGACTGTATTGCTTTGGAGACATTATCTAAGCAGCAATCAAGTCAATTAGTCAAGGATTGGCCTTGGACTGGGGATACTGTGTCCATTTGACTTTACGACTAAAGCCTTTTTTGAGCATGCTCCGTTTGAACTAGCTCCCTACTCGAGCCAACTGTACAAGCTATCATTTGCACTGCCGAATCTGAAACAGGCACAAGGCTGTCTCATTAACCAGTATAAACTCTTCAAAGTCCCCTACAACTCTAAAGGAATTCTGTAAGTTTTGTATAACGGGGTGAAGTACAGCATATCTTTTGTATTACTAATTGCGGCTAACAGTCCCCGTGAGGCTGTCATTGGTCAGGGGAGTAGGCAGTTCTCGGCTCCGATTGGCTGCTGAGTCGTGTATCCACTTAATCCACTAATTAAGGACTA
The DNA here is from genome assembly GCA_930367205.1 of Acanthosoma haemorrhoidale. Taxonomy (NCBI): domain Eukaryota; kingdom Metazoa; phylum Arthropoda; class Insecta; order Hemiptera; family Acanthosomatidae; genus Acanthosoma; species Acanthosoma haemorrhoidale. The sequence goes on along the minus strand of OV884011.1, from coordinate 29,761,095 downwards.
AAAAAATATTTTCTCTGTTCAATGTATTTTTTTGTTTTAAATTGACCTCAACAGGTCAAATCAAACAATAATGAAACTCAAGTAATAAATTAAGTTTAGAACGGGTGTTGAACAGCGGAAACTGTTCGAAATACCTTGAGTAAGTTGTGTCTTCTAATTGGGATCTTCTGATGAACTCCGCTTCGCTCTGTATAAAACTAATTTTTTGTCACTTTTAGAATCTGTCAAATACGTTTTGGTATATTTTCAAATATTTGAAGCCTTTTCAAAAAGTTTCATTCAATTACTACTTATTTCTGGATCGTTCCACGCCAAATCAACCAATATAAAAATACTTTTAGGCTCCATGTTTTTCAAAATGAGTAAAATCTGATATTTATGCTCTATCCATGAATTTTCGTCTAAAATACAAAGTTTTGATTTTTTTTTCCGCTCTTGGTTTGCTCAAAAAATACAAACGTCGTTTTTCGCTTTCTGTTTAAATCTTCGAAACCCTGTTACTCTTTGTCGTATAGAGCTAAAACGTCGCGCCATCCTCTTCAGAATTACAACGGATTTAATTTGATATATTAAGTTTATATCAAATAACTTTTTTTGAATGAAACTGGGAGGACTTCAAATTTGATTATTACTGGATCATTTTAAATTGTAAATGGATTAAATTAAAAGCGAGGTATGCCTTTCAACTCAAGTTCTGTGTATATATAGAGTAAAACCACTTAAGGGTGTTATAACACCACAAGTGTGGTAAAGTTCAGAAATTTAACTTCATTTTTTTTATAACATAACTCATTGGTATTTCAACCGTAGTGAAATTTGGTTCATACATCCTAATAACATGTACTTGTAATATATATTTGTTTCGAAAAAAAATGGTTTTTGTATTTTTAAAAAAATATCTTTATGGGAATTTTAAAATTGCTTTGGTAGAGAGATTTCTAGTAAAAAAAAAACTTTAAGTTTTTTTTTTAAAGTTAATTAAACTCAAAAACTAAATATGGGAAAAATCTGAAATTCTTTAGTAATAATTCAAAAGCATTTCATAAAATAAGTAATTTAAGAGTCATGTTATCTATCACTTGATCACATTTAATCTTGGATCACTTTATCACATATCAGTTTGGTTATATCTATTTCACATAATACTATTTAGTTTATAAATATGTGAAAAATGAGTAAAATTAAAAAAAAAAAAAAATGTTCACATTGAAAAAATAATAAATGGCCTTTTGAAGACTGGGGACGCGTAGGTAGGATGGGGAATTACACGGTGCCATTGTGTGCGGGCACAGGTCGACGGACTTGGCACACACCGGCTTAGGGACTTTTACCCAAGTCTGCTTCCGCAGTCAATGATGCCTGTGTAACTTATTCGGCGTTATTTTTAATTATTTATTTATTTCAATTACTGTTTTTTTATCCGCTATATTATGTCGTATGTATATATTTCAATTTATTGACTTTTTATTATTGTTATAACTATGAATTTAATTACTGGAATGCTGTAAAATTATTTTTTAATTTCTTGTTTAATGTTTATTATTCTGTATCGTGTGAAATTTTTTTTTTTTTTATTTATTATTTTTTATAAGGGCGAAGTACCTTGAATCGGAGAAAAGGTTATTATTTATCCAATTTACCAACTTCCTTCATTTAGTTATATTTTTAAAAATAAAATATATTCGATACAATTTTTCAAATAATAGTTTCTGATCCAATGATGGTAGATCTAATACCCAAGACATAGTACCGTTTTGGTCAATCGTATTTTATCGCATGGGCCCTAGCCCGAGGTAGCAGACTGAAAGCTCTCGCACAAACCGGTCTCGAAGCCATGCCTCCTTCCTCAGCCTTCGTGTAAGGGGTCTTGCCGAAGATGATACCTTCAACATAGTTCACATGGATAAGATTATGTTTACACATTACAGAAGGGCGTGGAATGTATGATATATTGCCTCTTACCTATTTCAAAGTAGAACCTCTGAAATTTTGTTAGCCATTGGTTCATTTGAATTTTTTCTTTTTCAGTGTCGTTTCAATACTAAAATCCGTTCAGGTTTTCATCAGATTTATTAATGCGATGCAACGTTCCAGAAAATGTTTTAAACAGTAAGCATTTGCTACATCATCATTCATTGTCCATAATAAATTGAGCATTTCTCTTTCGCATCGTTTTAGTATTGAAAATACACAAAAAAATATGAACATCTCCATTTACAGTTGTGTTTTCGTATTTTAACACCGTTTTTGAGACTTTTACTCTACTGGGATTTTCTTTTTTGTAGCAGGATATTTTTTAGTCTCTAAAAGTTTACTGATAGTTCATCAACCTTACCCTAATGCCCCGCACTTATAATAGAAACTAATACGGAGTCGGCATGATCAAAGAAAGGCATTTCAAAGAAGATATAGACGTAGTCGATTACAATTTTGAGTTTATTTTAATGATTAGGATTGAAATTGGGGTTCTGAGGCTGCTCATCGTGCTGGAGTATAAATTGTAGCTCTTGTCGACCGGAACGGCGTGGGTTCCATCCTCCACACGAGGCCAATAAACCAAAGCTAACCACTTAGTATTTATGAGGAAGAATTATTTATTAAGTATTCGTTTACAGTGAAAACAAGCTTTTCGATGAATGATATATATAAAAAATTAACCCTGAACGATTCCTAATGTGCGATGTAGAAATATTCCGTGTTTTTTTGTTACAATATCTTTACATTTCCGTGCCGTTTTTAAACATGTAAATGTAAAAGATGAGACAATAAAAAAAAAACGATAGGCCCTCACATGTTTGGCAGTAAAGCCTCTCTCTCGCTCTCTCTCTCTCTCTCTCTCTCTCTCTCTCTCTCTCTCTCTCTCTCGCTCTCTCTCTCTCTCTCCCTCTCTCGCTCTCTCTCTCTCGCTCTCTCTCTCTCTCTCTCTCTCTCTCCCCCATCTGGCAATTATATTAATTCGTACCAAGGCAGGAAACTGTGTTGGAATGTAACTCCTTTAAGAGTCCACCAAGGGCTCTAGTTCTCAAACCCTGCAGCGGCTTGCTACAAAGACCTCAAGCACTTCCTTCAGGAATGTCCTACACCTAGTCACCTCAGTGGCACATTTAAATATATTTAAATACTCGAATGTTTTGTTTTTTTCCTAGGTCTTTCGTTTTGAAAGAAGCAATAAATGAGCACTAAAGTATAAATACACTATCAGGAAGTATGAAAGCAGCAAAATTAAATGTTCAAGTATCAGCTCTGAAGCTGAAAAAATAATTCGTAACAGTTTCTCCGTACTAGACACATTAAAGACGGGCAGGTGATAATAATTTCAAAAAATGTCTACCTAAATATATTTCAAAGAGGTTTTAATTGTCCGATATTTGTTATATATTGTCGATTTTTATTGTAGTATTAGCGATGGCTAAAATACAGTATTCATTCCGATGGTAGAGCACCAGCCGGGTATTGGGCACATCCGGGGTACGAGTCCCTTTTTTTCCTCTAGTGAGTAATTTTTTCGCGGCAAATCCCGGGTATATTTTTTTTTTTTAAAGAAAACTTCTTATTGTGATAAAATTACAATCTGCCTTATTGGGAAATAAGTAATGGGGATAAATGTTCTCATTCATACTATATTTACAATTTTCATTCACTCGCTCATTCATACAGCATTTACAAGCAGCCCAGAGACCTAAATCCTCATAGTTGTCACCTCCCTTGCAAGTCCAAGTCTGCACGCTCCTCCGTCAGCCGTGTCACTGGATACGGGCCAGTGGATGGGCTGACCCAGAGCGCGAGAGCCACTCGTATATTAATAAAAAGAAATTCTGGACTGTAATAATTTAATGGAAATATTTTTTTCACCCAAGTACTTCACGAACTTTTTCCTTTATTTACCATTAGTTGATTACTATTTGCTTCTTTTTTGAATTTTTCCATATTTCAATAGTTTAAATAAAACTAAACTTTGAAAAAATCTTTTGGGTTTTTTTCTCCAGCCTATTCGCCAGTCATTACTTCTTCAGAGGTGATTTGTGGATTAAGGAATTGTTCTGTAATGTGCCTGGATAAACAGAAAAGAGTCAGCACACCCCTGGAGAAAAAAAAAAATCTATGAATTTGATTACCTAGAAGACCTCAGAAAACATTTTGGAAAGAACTGTTTTAATTAAGAAACGTTACAATTTGATTGAACAGTATTTATAACTGTGTTGTAAGAGTTCACTCACAGTCCCGCTCAGTCATTATGTACATACACAGAATGGCGCAACACACACACACATACAGTGTAATCATAGGTAATACCAGTTTAGTAGTGCCACCTGTTTTAGCTACCGGCATCTCTCGGGACAATTTATCTTAAACTTTTACGACATCTCTCAAAGTTAACAATTTAATAGCAGGCCATTAAAACCATAAACGTATTTTCAACGTAAATGGAATCTTTTTACGACCAGGCCGTTCCAGGAATCGGAGACCGTATTTCTTTAGGGGTTAGATAAAAGGCAAAGCTGATCGACATCAGGTTTCATGCCTAGGCCGAGGTTATACTTTCAAGCGAGAAAACGGTCTGTCTGCTTGTATTTACGGTCCCGCGCGGTATATGGCCCGTATGTAATATGTTCGGAATTTTTAACTATTTCTCGAATAAACAGCTGAGAAGATCTAATCTTTTCCATAAATACCATCATTAAGTAGAGTGCCACAGTAACGAAAAAGTTAATGCAAAGATATTTCAATGGTAGCCACAAATGGTATTTAGTATGGTTAGTGCCGAATTTCATATATTTTTTATAATTACATTTTTGGTCAAAATTAAGAATTATTCATTATTTAAATTAATCATCTCGAATAATCAATCTCCTGTCTCTCCACGACATCTTTTATTTAACGAAAAAGGTGAGCCCCATAACCTTGTAGAGTCTTGTCAATGAAGCCAAGTACATTGTGTATCATTGTACTTCAATTGATTATATAACTTCTATGCCGATTCAGACCTCGTATACGGTGTACCGATGGTACAGGACATATAAAATGTAGTATGTAAATAGATTCGCCTAAGAATCTATAGTAAATTGTTTTGTTAAATTTTTTTAAGGGGATTGGGAAAAAAAATTTTTTTCGAAACCTATAAACTTTCGCCTGAGGATCTATAATTATCTGTGAATTTAAAGGGGCTATGAAAGAAGGGGGAGGGGAAAAACAACAACTATAAACTGTCATATTTTGATTTGAAATACTGGCAACTAAAGCATGTAAGTTGTCAAAAACGTTTTTGTTTAAATAAACGATATTGTGGATAGACTGGGGATTGGTTATTTGATATATATCATTTTACAGCCTTCCTTTTATATCTATAAACAATATACATTATTATTTATATTAATATCATTGATTAATAATTATTAGCAAATGAGAGAAATACTCTACTGTAATTCTTGGTTAGATTGGTGTAACAGCGTGTAGTGATAATCTTTTGATGACACTCTTGTCTTGTATTCTTCGTTCTAACAAGGTAGTAAATAATTGGCTTTTTTTTTTTATCGTTGATGGATAATATTAATCAACTTTGGCTTCATTGGTTGTATATTAAAGTTACAGGTCTGTATCCTCCGAGTTGAGTCTGCCTAAGCTCTAACCTCAGAAGAATGTCGTGGTATGCGTGGAATCATGTAGAGGTGACTGTTAGCTCTCTGGTTCACAATTGGTCATATATTTTCTTGACCGGTTAAGTTTTTTTCTTTATTCACCGAAGTTCCTAACTGTTATTTATCCTCCTTACCTTCTGTGTCCTATGTACTGCCTCAATCAGGCCATACTGTCAAGTATGTACATGACTAGCCGGAGCATATGCCGCCTGAGGTCATCCACACCGCTGCCTAGACTACAGTTCGGCCCGGGGCGCTTTACGACCTCCGAGCCGCAATCCCTGCTAATTGCATTTCCCTTTTACCGGAGTCGTGACCGCCCTCTAACGGCCCTGTCTCTGCTCTTATCAAATCCTCTACAGTCAAAACTCTTCGGGGATCCGAACTTTATCTTCAACGATGAACTACCGGTGGGTACAGCCAAAAATGAAGGGCGTTGTTAAAAATAAGATGGAAAAAATAATTAGAACATTAAACTTAAACTATATATAATATCAGTGTTATCTGTGCACGGTAGCTCTCATATACATACTGTGGTAATTCAAAATTGTTACTTTTGCTCTGTAACCACGTTATGTGTAACGGAGCAGTTAATTCCTACAGTTCACCCAGTTAATTGGTACAAAAGTTCCAGTTAAACTAGTCCTGAGCGTCTGTGGCTCTCGCGTTCTTGGTCAGCCTCTACTGCGTCGTATCCGGCGACGCGGCTGACGCAGGAGCGTGGAGGGCTTCCTAATACTCCACTTCATCTTTCGCATGCGAGGGAGGTGACAACCATTAGGATTTGGGAGGTCTCCAGGCAGTTTATAAATTCTGTACGAATGTGCGAGTGAATGAAGAATTGTAAATATGGTATGAATGAGAACATTTATCACAATTAGCTTATAGCCCAATAAGGCAGATTGTAATTTTATCACAATAAAGAATTTTTAATTAATTACTTGCAGTGGAGCTAGAGGCTCTTTAGTACCTGCTAACCCTCGGGTGAACACTTACAAATCCTGTCCTATACTCTCTATTCATCATCATCGACAATTGAAGGGCGTTCTGATCAAGTCTTGAAGAAATTTTGGTTGATAATGTATGATAAATGAACCCCAAGGTACATAATTGTAGTAGCAACTTAGTGAGTACAGAAATGTTAGTGCGTGTATTGCTTTTCTCGGCAGGCATATCTCAAAATGACTTCACAAGTTCGTGTAATAGCTAATAGTTAATACCGTCAATTACTTATTGGTTTTAATTTGTTTGTATGAATTTTTTTTTAAAGTGTATTTATATCGAAATGCAATATTTATATATAATTTTAGTCTAATATTTTTTTTATTCTGTTACAGGTAAGGTTTTACATATTCATAGGCATGGATGCTCCCTTAGTGCTAATCAGTAAGTTTATTATTAAATTCTTTTTTAAAGCATGCCTCAAAAAAATGTCCAAATTAGCAGCCTTGCTGCTAATTTTTTTTCGAAAGTAATACCCTGTTGCAAATCACCTATACCCTAACACACAAATAGTTAGGGAGATTTATTGTGTTATAATTAACGAGAGGCTGACCAATTAAGCACACAAATGTGAGGTACTAATTGTTATTTTTTTCACAATTTAATCATGTATATAATGGTTGACGATACCCAATCAAAAGAAAAGCATCCAAACCAGAGGTGGATCCAAACATTTTCGGATAATTCATGAGTTTTTATGACCACCTTCTTCTACTGCTTCATTCTATTCCTACTGTGAACTTTTCCTCATAAAATATCACACACTATATATATTATGGTTATTTATTATAATTGTAATAAATGGACCTTTTTTTCGCCATGCATTTTGCCACCGGTTGTCATTAGTTCCGAATCCGACTTAAGGGTTCCGTATCAAAGCATTTTATATTTTTCATCGAAAGCTATTGAGTTAGACATTAATTTAAAGAGAGCTATAGATGAATACTTTGCATAGGAAGCAGGAAGACGTAAAGGCGCCCTTTCGACCGCCCCTTCGTCCTCTGCATCGCCCACTTTCTTCTTCAGGGAGGAAGAAGAAGTCGGCAGGAGGGACTTGGCAGACCGGTTTGGAAGAATCTTAAGTGGACGAGGAGTCTTCCTCAGAGCGTTCTCCTTCTAGGGTTGAATATGTTCGCGTGTTCATTTGCGACAAGTGGATATTCTTCCAATTCAAAATGGATATTACAAATAATCCAAAAAAGAGTATTTTAGTAGACAACAATTCTATGGGACTGGATAGGGACAAGCTCTCGTAGTTTAGTGAAAAGGAGGAAGGAAGTAACCTTCCTTGGTAAAGAATATTTTTTGACTTTTTTGTAAAATTGTATATTTGCAGTTAGTACGTCGTATATATCCGCCGGATATAACCCCAGCTGGTTTGATACGTTATCAATTAAGGTCTTCATTGAATTATTTATATTTAAAAGCAGTTTATCTTACATTTAACGTACCTTATTTATTGTAACTGTACATTTATATACAAGGCCGCATCTGTTTTATTTAAATATTTTACTTTTCTTTGATTTTTTGTATTTATAGTCAACTGAACCCCCTGCCTATTAACACAGTCATTATCATCACGCCGAAATCTTTATTTTGATACCATACACAATATATTGCAAAACAATCATCAACGCAGTAATTAACTGATTAATGACACATTAGTTTTCGTAGTATTGCTTATTTTTAGCATTATCAGAACATCCAATGGAAATGCCGTTACAAAATACGAAAATAACTGACGCTAACGGCATAGATCAGAGGAAAGTTTAGAAATACAGGATGTCCGTGTGAGATGGATAAAGCAAGTATGGACCAGATCAGTGTTTCACAGTGTGTGAATGTGGGTACTAGATTTTATTAGGTCGAGTCATAAGTAACTTCCGTTTTTTTACATTTATTTTTCTCTCATTAAATAACTAAATTATATTAATTTATTATGTATTCACCACTATTATCTATAACCTTCTTCCATCTTCCTGGCAGTTTATCAATTCCTTCCTTGTAAAATGTGGTTGGTTTGGACTGAAAGAAGTTTTCGACAGCCTGCCTGACTTGCTCTTAAGAATTGAAGGTTTTTCTATTCAAACAGTTTTGTAAGGAACAGGAAAGGTGGTAGTCTGTCGGGGCAAGATCCGGAGAATACGGTGGATGTGGTAAAAGAGACCATCCAAGCTCAAGAGTTTTTTCTTGAGTCACCCCTGCTGTATGTGGTCGCGCATTGTCGTGTGAAAGAATGACTTTTTGCGATTGACGAGTGCAGGACGCTTTTCATGGACATTCTTGTGCACCCTTTGCAACTGCTGAACGTATCTATCCTCATTAATCGTTAAATTTGACTTGACAACAAATCGTGGAGAATTATTCCTTGCCAATCCCACCATACACACAATAAAATCTTTTTGCCATAGATGTTTTCTTTCAGATCTGGTGGGGGTGGTTGATCCTTATCAAGCCACTGTCTTTTGCGGACTATATTGTCATAGGTTACCCATTTTTCATCGCCTGTTACAATCCTGTTTAAAAAAAGCTCAATTTTTACCCGTGAAAGCAGACTTGTGGCGATTGACATGCGATCTTCTTTATTCCGTTCACTGAGATTGTGAGGTGCCCACACTTCTAACTTGCTGACTTTCCCTAATTTCTCCAGGTGGCGGTTAACAGTCGATTGTGATGTATTCAACCTTTCTGCTATACCTATTGTTGATTGACGTGGATTTTGCTCCAATATTGCCTTTAAAAGATTGTCGTCAAAGTCGGAAGGACGTCCCGCCCTTATAAGGTCGCATCTCCAGAACGGAATTTTATAAAGCAATTTCTAACTGCCCGATCAGTTATTAGTCCTTCGCCATATACACTGCATATTTTTTGTCGCCCTAGCACCATTGCCTTGTTTAAATTCCCAAAGCATTACATGACGAATATGTACTTTTTGACTCTCCATTTCAGAGGTTGGAAAAAAACAGTTTAACGTAACGTGTATGTAAACAGTTGACAAAAGACTAACTGAAGCCTCGTATGTATAGTGAAAACAAGAACTTATTGTCGTTGTAACGCATAGCGGGTAGATTCTACTTAGCTGCATCGGAAGTTACTTATGACTAGCCCTGATACCTAAAGTACAGGCGAAAGGGCTCAAGCTGTTGGTCCAATCAACTGTAGCTTCTCGAGCAGATGGCTGAGCAAATGTTCGGGTCCGCCACCTACGTTTAACAGCATTGCAGGCGGGGGGGGGGGGATTCTTGTCCAATCTTTAATTATTTGCTTTATACCAAACCGTCCAATGAAAATGCCGCACAAGTTGCACTATATCATAAGAACCACATCAGTTGTACATATGACTGATACGATTATACGATTCCCTCTTAAACGCTGGCAAAATGAGGATGGTACTGACACAGCCTGACAGATAGTTAGCTAAGAGAAGTTATCTGTGAGGCAGTGACTACGTGCTCCGTTAGCGAGCAGGGACGTACGTACGCTCAGGAATCCGATAGTTGTCTGATCTATACTTCTGTCATTTTCACTTCTATAGAATACAATATGAAGAGAATTCTTAACGAATAATCCTTTAATTAGCATTATGGGTAGGGACTATTGGAAAATTTCACATCACCGCCGTACGTAGACTGCAAGAATACTCCTCTGAGGTTTTATGGGCGAATACATAACTATTACTTTACTTACAATCTATAGTAATAGTATAACTTAATTAAGGCAGAAGTAAAAAAAATAGGCGCTGTAAAAATAAAATAACATTTTATATGATTGTTACTAAATCATTTTTACTAAATTACTAACCTGCTGTTGACATATAATGAATGGCAGTGGCAGATTGGTAGAGTAGCCAGCCATCGAGAGACAACCAGGTCGTTGCGGGGAAGTGAAGACTTGCTCACTTGCTGTAACTATCTGCCAACTATCAGGAAAACCTTTTAGTCCGACGCTCCACTATTCGATACCCTCAGATGTTTATATAATCGTTCTGTGCTGTTCGTGGTACACAATGTCGGTGGGGCCTGGTTATACAAGACTGATCTAATGCATATGTTAAAAATAAATAATGCAGTTCCATTGTCACATCTCCTCGGATTGGAAAGTCGACCCCTCTCGAGCGAGGATTAAGGAGCCTGTTACTTATGTAAAGCCGTGCGTAACTGGGTGTGACTTGTAACTGCTACGTCTGCTCCTGTTCCATATAGTAGCAGGGTGTGTGTATGTGAATATGTATATATAATACAGGGGTGCTGTTCCGCATTGTGCACTTTCTCTGCTGCATATGTTCAGGTTTCTTATGCAGTATGGATAATCCTTCAAAGATATATCAACTTCCGGCATTTGAAGAAAGTATCGTTTCATATCTCTGTTGGTGCACTGTTGACACAAACCACAATTTCTATTTCTGGGCATATCCGCTACAAATCTGACACTGGTGCTGTTGTCATAAGATACTATGAATAATAAGTTAATATAAGAATCAGGAAGATTAGTTTGGCCCCAGTATTTAAGGCGAAGAGTGATATCTCGCACCACAGTTTAATTTGATCCTCAACAGATGATATTTTTTCGAAAATCGATTCTATGGAAAAGAATATAAGTATTAAGTACTGTATCCAATTAAACATCTCGACATATCCTAATTAATGGTATGTGTTAAGTGTTGTGGGCTGTTATTACTTAAAGTCATTTAGATTGTCACCGTATCGCTTCACATGAATTTGCCGTCCGTCTTGAAACACTCAGGCATATATTTAGTTTTAGGTAAGCCATCTTTGTGACAATTGAAGGCATTATTTGTATGGATGGTCAATAACAACATGGAACTTCGCCAATATAGCAATGCAATTTTTTTGGGGGGGATACGTTTACTAAGCCTAGACCTCGACAAAATATCAAACATCTTGAGTTAAATATTAAAATTACGATCACAGAAACTCTGAGTTTGAAAGTATAGCCTCCTCTTTGTTCGCACTTGGCCCCTTTAGACATTGAGTCCTCGAACAGACCCAGTAAGTCCTTGTGCCATATAGGGTTCTCCGGCTGGGGTGGGTGTGGGGTAACCACGGATCACACCCACACCGAGAGATGCCCACAGATGTGGAGGGTTGCACCACCACACCTGCATATTTCTACTCACCACAGCCCATTGTATAGTTCCCTCCTCTCAGCAGTGTATCTTATACAGGATACAGGAAGAATAAAAACATCAGTCAGTTTATACGCTCAAATCAAAGGTAACTGTGCCACCGCTTGTAGTAGCAGTGACTGTGTCACTTTCGCTGCGATTTCACGCCGTGTCACGGCCTGTCGGTCCGTTCCTTCGATCCTGGGTAACGGCACCGTTACAAAATTAACTGCGCTATAGCTTCTAACTAGTTCAATGGAATATCAGTGGCTTCGGCTAGTACACAATAGTACCTGTAAAAAATGTCGGAAAAGGATAAGCAATATCAAGAGGTGGACCGGATGAAACCGTAATATTTACCAAAAATATGTAATTCACTTTATTTATTAAATAATGTCTATCGGTGAAAATCGGGAGTTGAACGCTTAAACCTTTCCAGTTTAGAACGTATTTATATATATATATATTTTTTTTTTGGTTCCTTGTGCGTTAACATATTTTATGTCCGTTGTTTCGAATATTTGAAATTTCAGACAGTTGATCTTTCCGTTTAGGGCAATTACTGATTGAAATTTTTGTTTTTACACCTTTCACGGAATTCTGATTTATTGCGCTTCAAACCTTGCATTTGTTTTTATATGTCACACGAGCCAATGACCAAACCCCGGGGTTCATACCCCTGAAAGCAACAAAGGGGACATCATAAAAAAAAAACACGTATTGAATTTTACAAAACATTTATTACAAGTTATAAATAGAACCCTGTGAGGTATAAAACACATTTCTATAAGATCTAGTTTTTTATTTCCTCTTCTCCCCTATCCTGTGCAATAAATAAACGAAAGGACTCCGATGCATTGAATAGGCAAGTAGCATGAGCGTACAATGCACACACACACATCGAGAGCACGTAGATCTATAAAGAGCACGAGGAGAAGAAACAGGCTGGCCCGAGGTGAACGGACCTAGTCAATGGGCCCTGAGGTCACTCGAGCCGCCACGCGGTGGTACCGAAGGCCCTCGCAAAGTCAATTATATACTCGTATATCATATATGGCTGCCTCGTGTTATATACTGTATTTATTGCCGAGTCCGCCAGTGTGAGGCTGTACTTTGGAAGGGCCAGCCGTCGTCTGCGACTGTACGATGTTAAATTGACGTAGCGAGATCCATTGGACAATTTTTGTTACAATAACGAAATACAGTTTTTCAGCATATTTTTGTAATAAAAGTTCTCTTTTTATTTTTTTATATATGTATGCTCAGAAAATATTTGCTAAGATTTATTTTATCTTAGAACATTTGGTGCATTAAATGAAACTGGCATGTGAAATATTAGGCCTCTGAAAAAATACTCGAAGATGAAAGGGTTATTATTAGCAGTTTCTTATAATTGTAATTATGGTTCGAAAAAAGAAAACACAAATGAAATATCTTTAGCCAGAACGTCGAGATCTTTAAGTAGTTAATAGATAGAAAAAAGATTGATTTTTTAAAATAACGATAGGATGTCAAAATGTAATTTGGGGGCTAAAACGCTTGTGTGATACGCTTCAATAAACAAAAAATAATTACTTAATATTAATTTTTCAACTAATTATTGCATTTATGTTTCTTGAAGGTGGTTTATCTTTTCCATAATTCCCGCTTGAACTAGTTTCTTACTTCTACCAGTACAGAAACCATAACTCAGACAGACTCGAGGGTCAAACCATAAGGATTTCTAAACTTGAAAAAAAATCTACTAATCCCGTTCTATTATCTTTGATCCCTAAAATTTTCATAAAAAATGTTTTTAGTTGATTTAGCCTAGAATGACAAATGGTCGTGTTATTAAAATTGAAAACAATATCCATATCTAGTTTGCCAACAATTATTTCATAAGATTAAGTTCACCCTAGGCACCAGAGCTTAGGAATCTTGAACACTTTTCAACAATAATAATTGAATTAGTTCTGTCTTATTGCATTTATACACCTGTTTATGTCACCATAGATCCCTAGGTAATATAGCCTTAAAATTCCCACAATCCAATGCAACACTTCCTCAAAATTCATCACAAAAATTATCAGATTACCAAATCCTATCACCAGATCACATTTGTCGATGAAGCATTACACATCTAGATCACTCGGAGATTGAAGTGAAAGTGGCCATTAGGTTTTGCAAATATACAGTTTCCGGGAGTTGTGATCAGAGTTCTTCGCTCATGGCTTGAGCGTCTGCGGCTCTCGCGACTCCTTCCTTCCTATATAGGCTTGGACTAATTAATGTTGTATGAATGAGATCATAAAACAATCATCTGAAAATCTTTGTATAATATTGTTTCTTTCGTCTTATATCGCAGATTACGTTCACTGAGGATGTTTTATTTTTGTTTTTTTCAAACCTGATTCCTGCCTTAGGTGATGCCAAATGCCATTAAAGCAGACGCTGTGATAAATCAGAGAACATCATCGTTGATTATCCACCGTGATCACAGGCCATCTCCATTGTCTCCAGCCACCCTACCATTATCGGCACAATTACGGCCACTCTGCATCTTCTACATCTTCCACTCACTCTTCCGCACCTTTATTATTCCTTTTCTACTTCGCTCTCTACATGGTGGGGTTTATAGCCCTCTCGCTTTATGTAGAGTAGTAGGTCCTTGAATCGCAGGGTATGCCACATTTTCCTTCACTTTCATCATGCCATATCATTTTATCAGGTAAACTTGACTATAGAGAGCTAGTGATTGAAAAAATGCCTATATTGAAGTACTGCCTTGCAAATTACATATATAATAACTGTTTTACCTTCTAATATATCGGATCTATTCGAAAGACAGACCAGGCGGATGCAGATTCATCCCGTTCTTGTTTAAAAGTAGTTCTTCTCTTAATAAATTAAAAACACGCACAGGCATTTGCCGGTCTTACTAGTACATTATAGCCGACTTAAATCGAGGCCGACCGAGTGCCACAGAGCCTTAATGAGCTGCCTAGGCGGGGGCGGGAGTTAGTTATGGCAGGCATTGGTCGTGAGCGCTCGTTCAACAATGACCTTATCACACGGCTGCCGTTAAACTTCTCGTTAGGAATGTCGCTACGCTCTGACGCACAGGTTAAAAAAGAAAAACAAATATATTTGTGCGGGGCGTCAATTAAAATGACTTTGAGAAAAACAAGAAGAAAGTTTAAAAAAAACTTGACCGGTCAGTCAAGTTTTCTTCGGTGAAAGTACTCATGAGTAAGTATTCATATATAAGAAATACTAGCCATTGACACGAGTATATGACCATACGAGTTTGTGGTCCGTACTCAGGATATAGGTCAAGGAGGCTCCGGTCAGCTGTTGTAATCCATACAACACAAGTATTGTCGGATCAAGGTGGCGTTGGAAACTCGATACGCTAACTGTGGAAATGTTACGCTGTACGCTATTGTTTAATCGATTGCCTAATTGACATGCCTGCTATAGGTCAATTTTTTTTTTAATTACAAACTAGAGTTTACATTGTACACTTCGTTATTCCACGCAGAAACATGTAATCAAATTCAGTCATACATTGTATTAATAAATTTTATGAAAATATAACTAATTAAGGTAAGCTTTACTTTTGAGCATGTGTGCAATAATCCTGCTTTGTCGGCACGACTATACGAATACAACAGCCTTCCTGATAATAATCTTATTAATATGATATTTCAAAGAATTTTTAAAATAAAGTTTCACAAAGCCCGTAGTTTCACTGAAAAACGCATATATACGTTTAACATTAATAATTATAAATTAAATAAATATATATACACCTGGAACTCGATCCGTCTTAAAAATGACAGCTAACTGTTAAATGTATGTTGGAGATCCGGGTATTTTTCTAAAAATAAGATGGCACTTTTAATGATTTTGTCCTTAAGAGGAAGAATTTGAACAGTGACGACATTTGAAACTGAAAAAAAATATTGCAATCCGCTGTGTGTTCTCGATTTTTTTTTTCCCCCCCTTAGCTCACTAATTATAAGATTAAGGATGAGGGAAAAATAAAGGAATATTTGGGTTGAGTGGATCCTTGTACCAGGAGCACCTGCTTGAAGGTGGTGTGAGGGAATTAAGGAGTGCGGAAAGCCTCGGTAGAGGTTGATTGTTGCAGTACAGTAGTGAGAGTCCACTGGTGGCTGGGCCTTCTCGAAATTAATGAGGGAGTATCTAAAGATAGTCATGTATTGGAGGCCTAGTCATTGGGTTTGTATCCAGTCACCGGTTTTACTCTTTAACCAATAATTATTAAAATTTTGAACGTATATACGTATATATATATATATATATATATATATATATATATATATATATATGTACGTCAACGTATCTCTACGCAAGAATGTATAGACGAATGAGCAATGAAGTAATAATTGTATAAAAGTAGTTTATTTAATTGGTTCAGTGTAGACGTATTGAAGCAACGACGCTCCTCGACCTAAGCCAGGTCACGCAGAGCTTGGAGGAACGGGTGACCTGAAGGTATCCTACCGTGAAGCCCAACCATTAGCCGTTATGTTCCCGACCTTATGTTTAACTTCTTCTTCTTGGAGGCAGGTATGTTCGAGAGGAGTCTACTGCCTGCCTATACTGTTTCTATAGATATTGTTAAGGCGTCGTTGAGTAAAATTGTGAAGAATAATTCAAATACTGCGATGACGTATTCCCAGAATGCCATATCGGGGTTTAACGACCGTGGCCTCCGCACCGCCCAATTATCAACCTGGCCGAGAACAGAAAATTGTTTCTACGAATGCCAAAGATAAAAAGAAAACACAAAACAAATGGAGAATCCCAAAATGTAAACTAATAAGGCCATAGGTATACAGTCGATTCGTCGTTTTGTCTTATCAAATATTTCAGCCATTAGAGAGGCCTTCTACTGGGCAATTTGTTTCCTTGATTCATTCGATCTAAAACTTGTAAATCGTTGTAAGTTTACACCAGAAGCCAGACATCTTAAATGGCAAGAAATAGCAGAACCTATCCTAGGCACGTTCGGCAGGTTTAAAGTAATACATGTTTAGAATATGAGTAATTGCTGGCCTAAGGAATTACAGGCGAAATATTTAATCTAGGGTTCTAGCTATAGGCCCAATACTGCCCGAACGAAGATCCGACTGCATATTGGGGGGCGTGATTTCTCATCAGCTTATTATTAATAATAGTAGGATTTATATAATACAATAGCGAAAATTGACAATAATTATTTATCAAAATTATTAAATAGGTATGGATTTGTTCAGGTTAATAAAAGAAAACTGCTAGTGATTTAAATCGAAAATATTTTTACATTGATTACAAGCTAAATTTTTATATTAATTGTTGATTGAGTTGTAGTTCGCAAACGGAGCTATCCATGTAAATAGAACTACATAAAAGGTTGGAATCATAGTTTTGTGAAATTATAGCTTTAATAATTTAAAATATGGAAAATCTAGTGCAGCTTTAAAAAGCTGAATCTCTCTTAGCTTAATGTTGGGTTTAGAAAAAAATGTTTCAAACAAATGTAGCAGCAAATTTTGCTTTCTTTAAAAATTAATAAGAAACCAATTATAGCTACAATTGACCGAAAAAAGCTCAAAAGTTTCATGGTTTTCTGGCTACAAAACATTGTTCGAGGGGGAGAGGGGTTGAAAACTCATATCTTTTTTACTACTACTATCTTTAAAATAAAAAAAAAAAAAAAAAAAAAAACCTATCTGACCTTTTGCAAGCATATGCCCCATTTTAGCTCCCTAGTGACTGAACAATGGAGGCAGGGATGGAAATTCTCAAAAACATAAGAACCCTCTTGATCGAAAAATTGTAATTTACAGTTATGACTTAGGTTAAAAAAATTGTGTAAATGGTTTATTGTTAAATTGAGCGGTTTGTATTGGTTGTAAAGCAATACGTAAGATTAATCTTTAGGGGAGGACAGTATGTGATGGGAAGTGGTCGAGGTTCGACTCCCGATGAGTACACAATAAGAGTAGAGGGCCTAGCTCCCGCTTGTTGGACAGAAGCTGTAAGGCTGGCAGGTATTTACATAGGCTATTAGTGACGGCCCCTGTGGTTTTTGTGGTTCAGGTAGTAGGCATGGCTGCGTCCCTCGCCCTGGATCCTCTTGCATACCCTATCCTTCATATTATGTATACATCATATTGTTGTCGAGATAAATATACAGACGAATCCGTATTTTTTTGTTTTTTTTACTCGATCCCATGGCACAATTATTCGAAAGTATCTAATACCACGGTTTTCTCTTCGTTTCCACAAGACAAAACTTTTGGGAAAACTTCAGGGTATAATTAGGTCTTAATGATGCAAAAAACCTCATAAGACTGATGTATAGTCTTTGATACAAATGCGTAAGATTGATTTTTATTGAATTATCTGTAGTCGTCAAATTTTGATGAATTTCAAAATATTTCAGTCGAAGAAGGCTAATATGAAAGCAGTATGATCAATACATCGCAAGAATTGGCAGTTTTTTATATCTTCGTTTAACTTTTTTTAGGCTTTCTTACTTAAAACTTTTCCATCCCCACCGTAGTTTTACCTTAAAGGAGAGAGAGTGCGGCCTAGTCCCTTTTCATCGTGAATCGGTGAATCACACCTTCTAAACAAAAAATACATCTTCTTCCACGAACCATCCATTCAGACATACAAAAAGTTTTTTATAAAATGCGTTGTAGTGGATTTATTTTACATGCTACACGTTTGTGCTTTGTGCCGTTCTTTTCGAAATGTAATACTATTCAAATTACTAATTTATTGAGTTTAAAAATAAAAAAACACCCCATGGTTTGCCCAGTTTATTTATTAATAGTGCTTGGATCTAGACCGGAATATCGTTTTCTATTAAACTCATGTCTCACATCATGTCTACATATCTATCAGTGTATGTATTTAATTTTTAAACGTTCCTTTGTGTTTATGCCAGTTTGTAAAATATATGCGTTCATTACAGATATGTAAACTATTCTCATACTTAACTTGTGTTTTACCAAACCAAGACGTCAGAAACGAGAGTCGTCGAAAAAAAAAGCAAACTCAATTGTTTTAGGGGCCTAATTTTTTTTTGTTTTTTTTTTTTATTAAGGCATTTGTTGGGATATCGACTCTGTTTGATGAAGGAATAATGTTAGATTTGCATCAAATTTATTTATTGGACTAACTATGATTGTCTGCCTACCAAGTCCTGACGACAAGAAAACATTAGAAGATGTTAATTGTTGCGTGAAAGTTATTATTGTCGATCTGGTGTAAAAATACATGGCATGTTAAAACACCGCTTATAACTCAACAAATAATATTACTACTCCTACATTCATAGCTAACTGTTGAGTTTGGGCGAACTCTACAAAACAATGACTATTTATCGTCAAAAGTTAGATAAAAAAAAATATTTTGTAAGGTAAAATAATCCGCTTAAGGTGGAATATTATTTTCTTTGTAACGAAAATTATTTGTACTACGCTTGTAAGTAATTCGAACTATCGACTACTTCTTTACGCTAATAATTAAGTTAAGCATTTATTGTAACTTCTAGGATAAGTTATTGTTTCTTAAATCAAACAATGTCTATGGTGAAGTTGCTAACAGAATATTAACCCTATAAAAAGGATCCTCCATTAGTCACCTGATATACAACATTTTTTTTATTTAAAAATCACTTATTATTAAAAATAAAAATGTGCAACAGAAATAGATAAATTTAACAAAAATGACTTCAAATTTTGTCAAACAACTAAAGTTATTGTGGCATATCTATATATCTAGAACAATTGAATTTCCCCATTTCAAATGTTATTAAATAGTGTTTTTTAAAAGTTTTTAATAGTTTGTTGGGTATAGATCAAATAAAAGATCCAAGAGCGATTATGTTATTTTTTGTTTTTGTTGCATTTTAGCAAAATATTATTCATTTTTATTATGTATGTATTGTAAATGATCAAAGTTTTGAATTTCGAATGTTGACGTATTAGCTGAATTGATTGAATGACGTACAACCGCCAGAACATGGAGACATCCAGATAAGCGAACTAGTAAAAATTTCTGGTTTCGGCTGTGGGAATACTGACTAAACCATATCCCCAATGATCGGTTCAGCCAGACAGATTATAATTGATCTAATGCTGGTCCTGCTGGGTGATGTCTCCAACATGATGATGTTGGTTCTCCGGAACCATTGCACAATCTGCCCTGACTTTCTCTCTCTCTCTCCACCTCGTGCACAATGCCAGCGGGCAACTAACTATGTGTGTGGATTATCTATAGGTTGTTAGCCGCTTCTTTATTCTGACATTCGAGGAGTCATCGCCTATAAGTTTGTTCATGTTCAAGCCATTTTAGCTGGTTAACAGACCTGTGTCTACCTCTCATTTACTCTTTGAGTACACATTTGTTAGTTGTACTTGTTTGCAAATAGTGACTATTTGTATGTTTATTCTTAAACTCTTCAATCAGAAATAGAGCATAGTGACTGTATAAACCCGTCCATTGGTAAGCTCGCTCTAACCCATAATATATCGCATATCCCATCGAGTCTTCAGGCGGACGGTCGGCCACCGCAGGCAGAACTGGAAGCCGCAAAGTCTTCCCTTTCACTCCTAGGTCGTCCACCTCTCTTATTCTCGAAGCGAATACTGTATATGTCCCAGGGCAGGGGTTTAACTGGTTTTGGTTAAGGTTTGGTACATTTCACATGTACGTTTATTTTTGTCAAGTAAATACCACCAACATTATCTACCATAGAAAATATCTATAATATAGTTGATTTATTTCACGTTGACTTCATTAGAGTTCAATCCATCAAGGGTTGAATAGACCTTTTTAATTGTTGGTAAAAAGACTGACATGGAACCCACACACGAGGCTAAAAATACAAGAACTAAACAGACGCTTTGGACAACTGTACAGACTACTTCGAAGGACATCCCATCTCTCAATAGAAAATAAACTACTTATTTACAAAGTTATACTTAAGCCAATCTAGACATACGGAATAGAGCTATGGGGGACAGCAAAAAAGTCGAACATCAAGCGCATCCAATCCTTTCAATCAAAAGTCCTGAGAACAATAGTAAATTCCCCCTATTACGTCAGTAAAAAAAACCTTCATAATGATCTTAATATACCCTACATTCTTGAACTCATCCCTTCCAAATTCACGAAATTTCATAGTAACCTATCCAACCAACCTAATCCCGTAGCACAGTCATTGCACTGCTCCACTCATCCCTATACTCGTCCTCGGAGACCGAAACGGCAGTGGCCTCGTGACCTCCTATAAATAGGCAACAGTGGGAGTCCTGGGAATGGCCAGGTTTCTCTAATCATGTCCTGAGTGTATGTGGCTCTCGCGCTCTTCGTCGGCCTCGCTCATATTCGGTGGCGTGGCTGGTGGGGGAGCGTGGGGGACTTCCCAAGACTCCGCTTCCTCTTTTGCATGCGAGGGAGGCAACAACTATGTGGACTTGGGGGGCCCCTGGTCTGTTTGTAAATATTGTATAAATGTGCGAGTGAATGATGAATTGTAAATATGGTATGAATGAAAAAAATTATCTCAATTATTTATTGCCTATAAAGTATTAAGGCAGATTGTAATTTCATCTTAATAAAGTTGTTTGATACTGAAAAAAAATTTTGGTATAATTTAGTTGGGATGGCTTTTGCCACAAAGTTCGTTCACGAAAAAAAGTCAATTTTGAAATGACCAAGCAGGACGCTCCCTTTCCATATCCGCTGGGCCGCCATTATTGTCTGTTGTATGGAGCATCTTTTGGTACTGTCCCTTGGTAGGCACTTTATCACCTGGCTATATTGAATCTTCAAGGCCCAATATAACCAAGTGCCACCAGCGTCTTTGGAAAAAGAACTATATCCTCCATTTCTTGAGTCAGATTTATGTTGTACTTTTAGTATTGAGTTTTCTAGCATTGTATTATGTCAAATGAACGATTTGAATTTCACCTTGACGTATTTTTATTTTATCTGAGTATTATTTATTTCTATTGGTAATATTCTCTGTGTCCCTGCCTTCAATTACAGTATAGCAACTAAGGCGGCACAACAAAAAGGTCGGATCGGCCTTGCAACACATATTAGATGATCGCCGTGTATCACAACTAGTCAGTCCCCGAGTTTACTTTCACTAAACATAAATAACATTCGTAGCGTATCGAAGTTTGAAGTAGTATCTATTCGACAGGGCATGAGGCGAACTGGCACTTTCTCCTGAGCAGATAGTTAGGGCTATTACAGATTACTCAGCAAGTGGGTTAACTGGCTCTGCTGTTTGCTCGGCTAGAACCGTCAGTTCGTGTCTTAAGCCTACGATATCTGGGATACAAGTTCAGCTGAGCTTAGCCCCAACTTTATGATATTAGTAGTACATACTGTAATGTACTATACATGTCGAATATGTCCTGGATTTCACGTATCGCTTAAAGTTCCGCTACTTAAGTATACAAACAGAGCTTCAAAAAATTGTTGTTAACTGATCACAAAACAGTTTAATTGTCACAAGTTATAACCTCTTATTTATTGTAATAGCGCTTTCGACAGCTCTAAGCTCAGTCATCTTCAGTTATGTCTACAGTAAAATAAAAAGTCAAATGATTTACCTGCGCATATGGAGACAAACTAATTACTATTGTTATACGTAACTATGGTTAATTATTTTGAAATTGTTCTTGTATTCTACTACAATTAAAAATTCTTAAAACAAAATAACCACTTGAGTAACCACTAAAACCAAAACTATATATCAGTATTATGGTTACTCAACCCAATTAGTTATGTGGGATATATAACTCATCTAAAACAATAGTTTACTTTTTATCTATTTAACTAAGGTTGCTACTGCAACGCTCCTCACTCTACGGCTGATATCATCCGACATTAGGGAATGGAATTTTATTTTAACATTTACAGGCTATTAATTCCTCTATTACATACTATAGGCTACTAAGTCCGTGCTCGTTCAAAAGAAACCAAGTTGTTTTCAAACACAATGCTTTTAGCTTAAATCATCATTTCAAGTGAAAATATTAGTAGTATTAGTAATTATTAAAACTTACCGACCATAGACTAATATCCCCGGTTCTGGTGCTCTAACAGCTGAGCTCTCCTGCACGAGTGGCCGATTGCCTAGGTGGCTTGTCCGACGGGCCGGCTGTTAAAGTATACCACTCAAATCCTTGCTTCCTTCCAGGAGGTTATTTCTAGTTTTGTGCCAATGTGTGGTATGGTGGCGTGGGATTCCGACCTACTCTGCTCTTTTTCCTCAATTCACAGCCAAGATTCTAGTGAATATATTATCCATCCATTTTTAAGGCTGCTTTTAGTACAGTTATGCAATAAAAAAATTCAGATAAATATTTCCTAAATGTATAAATTCTTGAGCGAAATCCGGGTTCTTTTTTACGCATTTTCAGCGCCAGTTTTATTTTCTTATCGATCACTAATATGGCTGGACAATTATTCAAAATCAAAATAGTGATATTGGCAATTGGTGCTAGATGGTATCGTTAGTAAGGAGATTTGTTGCTTAGCAAGTTCTTCTTCGATGCTTGATGAATAATTTTTGCAGCTTTATTCTCCCTTGCGACCGTAAAATTCCCTGCTTCTATCCTAGGATGGTTATTGGCCTAACTGAGAAACGTTGACTAGTGGAGGGGGTAGGCCATGCCTAATTGGCTAATAATTGCCTCGCGGCCTTCTAGATCCTATCCCAGTCCTGCCAACCTCCTTTCTTCGTATTCTCTGCTATGATCGGATAAAGAGTTTGCTATATTGCATAATTTGTCTTTATTTTGATCTTGCTTGCGTTCTTGCCGCGAATCTATAAAGCACAAGGGAATTTGGTTTCTCTGTTTCTCACAGAAATTCATGCTTTAACTTTTGTCCAACTTTCATATTAATGAATAAACAAGAGGTCTATATACATATCTAGGTGTTACCTTTAGGTGGCATCACCAAATAAAACATAAAAATTATACGATTGTATGAAAACGTTTCGGTAAAATTATATAAATAAAATGAAATTCTGCAATCGATAAATATTTAAAAGTTGATAAATTTAATTAATAGTATGTTGAAATCGATTGTGTCACTATATCATGCTCATTAAAATATAATAACATTTTCATAGAAAATTTTCGTTTACCTAAAAAGACACGAACATCATTTTCATATGGGTAAATTTTGATGTTACGTACACATTTATTGAAAGGATTAAATTAGAACAAAAAAATATAATATAAACAGTATTAAAAGCAATCATTGTAAAATGTTAGAGAGATAGTTTTTCGATATTCATCAATTCTATTAATGGACGACGTTTCGGCATAGTATGTATGTCTGCATCGGGTTTGGGTTGGGGGGAGGGGTTGATGATCTCAAAATATTTCCACGCCAACAGACTACACTAAAACATTTTTTATGAAGAAAGCCTAACGACTCTCTGCCATCGATCTAAGCTCATCTCCAGACAAACCGTTCTACACATTTATACATTCACGGCTAGTGATGAAGCCAGATATTGTAAGCAATATTTAGGGAATTTCGTTGTAGAGTTACGTATGAAATAGTTACCTCTGAACTCCACCGGTTGTATTCGTATTCGAAGAACTAGTCGTAGTATCCCCTAGTAGTTTATTGTTATTTGATGGCTCCGAGATATCTGTTCTAAGATTTAGTAGGAATTGATCCAAGTTGCAAACTTGGACACCAAAAGACATTTGGCCTACGTATGGTACTTAGGCGTAGGGGTCCGTCGTCCTGCAAAACACTGATATATATATATTTCAGTTAACACTTCAGGCATTCAATCAATCTCATCAGCTGGCAGATTTATTCACCAATCCTGTATCAATATTTCATGAAATCAAGGAGCCACACTCGCTGGTTATATTTCCCCTGTTTACATATTTGACGAAGGAATACAGGAATACATACCTAAACCGGAAGTTTTAATTTAATGGAATGAAAGCTGGTTTATTTCAAAGCCTTGTAGGGAGTGATTATACTGTATTTGATTCAGTCAGCCATTTGAAATTTTTAAAGTATATTTCACAACACCTCGAAATATCCTGCTTAATTTTCTTTAGGAAATATAAGATAAACGCTTCTTTAATAAAAAACGAAAGTGATCATGTACTTGAATGGGTTGGATGGACATTGTACAAAGCGTGCACTTCATAAATCCTTAGACACATTTTTTAATTTAAAAAATTAATAAATGAATGAACCAAACTAATCTTGGCTCGAAGGTACTAAACAAACATGGTGAAATCGAGAAAGAGCAGGAACGGAATAAATTAATTGAAATTTTTTCGGTTTGAAGTTATTAACAATTATTTTTATATACTGAATTTCGATGGTTAAGATAGTTTATCTAATATATTATAAATACGAAATATTAAGTATTTAACAACCAGTATGGCTCACATTCGGCCATCCAATATTCCTTAACTATTTAGGTCGTTCATATTACATGGATATAGTTAGCAGTTTATTTGTATGTTTGTGTTTTTTTACTGCGTTTCTCATTGCACTTCTTCAACGGGTATGATACAATGTTAAACAATGATCACAATGCTTTCCCTCTCAGTTCATTTTAAAATATAACGGTTGCGGAATGTTTCAATTCGAAGTTACGAATAGATGACTTCATATTAATACATGTGATATTCATATCCGCTGTTACGTCAGTGTAAATTTCCTAGCAAGCCAAAATTGTTAACAGGTCACAAAGCAGATTTTTTCCTTATCAAAAACTAACTCTAATTTTGATGTTTGCGGGGTTCGAATACCGGATTCGACCCTGATTTGTCAAACGCGTATAAACGAACTTTTTTTTTATATATATGAAGATTTAGATATAGATACAATTTAGTTATTAATTCATGCAGTGAATCATTAATAATATTTAATAATGAAATTGGTGAGGCCGCTGATACCGGTTCGACATATATCGCCTAGCCAGAATTAAGACAAATGGTACAATAGTTATTTGGCGAGAGAAAGTGACTCGTACCTGCGCAGCTTGGGACTTGAATCTAAAAGTCCCCGACTCGATCAATCTGTGTAAAGCTTCCCAATAGGTTGGGGCGAATTTATTTTGGGTTTTACTTGGTTTATTTATTTGTAGAGGATATGGGATGCCCCTTCTGTCAGGGATGTTTTCATTTAATTAAATAATACAGAGCCAAGCTACTAAGGTCTCAATTCAAGTTTACCCAATTTCAAACAATGATTTTTGTTTATAAAGGGTGATTTCCTGTATGGCTCAAGTGTTATTTTCGTTTGCTTTCTTGATTGATTTGACGGTCATCTGCAAGTGATGGTTGAAGAAAATCCAGGAAGAACTTGTATCGGGGAAATGAACCATTGGTGATCCATGTATTCAAAACCATGTATTCATTATCAATTGAAAGAAATACCGCTACGTCGGACGCCAGACTTAATAAAAATGCCCTTAGCTTTCTTGAGACTGTCTCGTCCACCCTATTTATTATTCAACACGCCTCCCCTCAACCGCTTCTTGGGGGAAAAATGTTTTTTTTTAGAATTCATTTATTGTTAAGATATTTATCTATATTGAGATGCTATAGAAGAGTTGGCTAAAGGGCTTTCTTTGCAATCGAATCTGTTTACCTCCTCATAATCTTGTTTTAAAGTTGAACAAATATTTACAACAAAATATAATATTTATTTGCTTACTTAATACGAAAATTTCGGCCGTTTTTTTTTTAAATGTATTTGCTTAATGCAACTTAGGACCAAGTGAAACTTAAGGATCATCGTACACATTCAGTGTGTTTTCGCTTCTCCTCTTGACATCCCATTTAATTATTAGCCCAGCCCTGCGTTTCGGCGGTGCTGGGTAGGGAATAAGGCTTTATCAATCTGTCAGTAAGTGTTAAATTGACTTAAATTAAAGGCGCGCCACATTACATACGTGTTTACAGTGTTAACTAGTCAATATATGTAATAAAAACTTTATTACGATAAAATTACAATCTGCCTTATCGAGCGATAAGTGATTGTGATAAATGTTCTCATTCACACCATATTTACCATTTTCATTCACTCGCTCGTTCATACAGGTTCATTACCTCCCAAATCCACTTGGTTGTCATCTCTCTAGAATGCGATGTCTTAGGAAGTCCCCCACGCTCCTCCATCAATCCCGTCACTGGATAAGAATGGGGAGGCTGACCTAGAGCGCGAGAGCCACAGACGCTCAGGACATGATTGGAGAAACTGGCCATTGCCAGGACTCCCACGGTCACGTATTTGTAGCAGGTCACGAGGCCACTGCCGTTTTATTCTCTAAGGATGACTATAGGGATGTATGGAGGGGTGAAATAACTGTGCTGGGGGTTGGATAGGTTAATTGATATAAAAAAATTAAGCGAACTATGTGTCGAAAAAAATAATAATATGACTATATATATATATCAGCTCACGATAAATATTTCAATTTGTAGTGACGGGGAATTATGATTACCCACTAAGAGAAAAGACAGTGCAATGACGGATGTTTGGCAAGGGTAGCCAATAAGTGTCGGTTGTATTCTTTGTAATCAATAATTATTAATATCCCATATTGCTTATTTTTATGTTATTACAATTTTTACACTTATTCTTCTAATAGAAATTATTGTATTTCAGGTAAGAGCGCCAGTAGTGATAAAGACCTGTGCATCGTTTGCTAGTAAGATATTAGTCCTTACTTAATGTTATTATTAAATATATATATATATATTTTTTATTATAATATTCATTTATTTAGTTCATAATTAACATTAAATAAAACAAAAAACTTATTCTGGGGTCATTAATAATAAGGTATAAATAAAAAAAAATCACAATAATTAATGTTGGAGAAACTAAATTGAAATATTCCCAGACTATTAGTGCTTAAGCATAATAAAGGCTTAACCTTTATACATTGCATGAATTCTATAAGAGCAAACGGCCGATAATGTATCAAGAAATAATTTATAAAATGCTTATAAAACCTAGGCATCGCCATCCTTTACCTAGTAACTTCCTTAAACTGCACAGGCTACATAAGCATCATTCTAAGAATCATAAAAAATTCACCTAAGCCACTATCACCATCTCCTGACTACCTGATACATAATTTACATAGTTTTATAAAGCCCATAGTAAAACAGTAAAAGTTTTATTGAAAAATTTAAGTGAAGCATCAATAATTTTATAAAACGTGTTGTTAATATATATCAACTAGGAAAAATATTCATGAAGATATCGAATATATTTTTATATGGGCATCTATAAATCTTAGTCTTTAGGTTGTGGGTTTGTTTTCGTTTCGGTTTACCTACTTATAATAAATAAGTGGATTTTTTTAGTTTAGAGGTGCCGTGGCGTCTGTGAAATGTAGGTAACATAAAATTAATCTACAAAAATCTCTTTCAAAGAAGGGACATACTGGCAGGATCAGGACGAACCTGGTCATTCCGGATTTACGGCTGGGACTCTACCAACTTGATGTGAATTCTCTAGCAAAGACTGTAAAGAATTAACCACAGTGTGCTCAGAATGCTGACAGCGAGAACACCGAGAACCGGTAAAGTAAGACATTTCAATGCATATTATCCTCTGGCATTGCAGTGATAATTCCCGTCTGGCTATTGGCACCACAATGAAAGGCCACCGAACAAACAGAAGCCTGTACAAGTTGTTTGTCCCTGCTATGCAATCAAGGAAACTGTGGCAGTCCTACAATTAGGTACATGCTATGCCGCATTTGTGTTTCCTGTGCAGTTATAGTCGAGGTTATGCCTGCTGAGGTTATAGGCTGTCGGTCCGTGTTGTATGTGTGTGACTGTGCAATTATAGACTCGGTAGCCGATGGAAACATGCAAGACCTACTATTACCGAAGGGAGAGTATGTATGGTCAGCCGTAGTGGCCGCATCGACGATTTAATCCAACTATCATTCCAAAGATATATTTAAGAGCAGCTAGCAAATATTTCCTTAATAACGATATCAATGTGAAAAAAATAAAAACTCTGCTCTTGAGGTATTTAAAAAATAATTTTGGTCTCCGTGGATTATTTGTAGAGAAGAAGTCTGTGTCGAAGAGTTCTCGAATATATATTGAACAAGGAACAACTCGCTACCTTCTCCCCCTGACGGTGAGCCCCGACAGTGCACTATGTTCAGGAGAGGAGGTACAGGGTAGGTATTATAGGTAGCTCACACTCGGTACCTGAGGGAAGGTAAAAACCGCCCGGATCCCAAAGGCGAGTGTAAACCGGAAAGAGGCAGACTAGACCGCTAGGGGAGAGGCTACTAGGTACATTTTGTAGGGCCCCAGAGATCGTTGTCTGCATGGAAGAGATCCCTTCCAAGGATCGCTAGTTTTAGCGAGACGTAGCCAGAGAATCCCACTAGGAAGATGTGAGGTCTGACAATGCCGGACTAAAGATAGCGAGGTTAAAGATATAGAAGTATAGAGGTAATTGAATAAGAAAACCACGGTCGGAGCAGAGCAACAAGCAACAGTGCAGAGAGAGAGCAGTGTTCACTTCAATAGTTTGATTCTGACTTTCTTATATAGCTCAGATTGTCTGCCTTAGTACAACTAGTTATATCAAAAATTAATTTAATCATTCAATTTAATAATTATATAGTATTGTAAGTAGATTGTAATTTTGTAGATTGTATAGTAGCTCTTTATGCTGTAATAGCCAAAAAAAAAAAAGATAACATAGGCTGGACTCAAATCCTAAACCTCCTTACCTCGGCTCAGGTGCTCTGCCCTTTGAGCTACTCCTGCCGAACACGAACCTTGTCAATTTCTAATCACATTGGATACGCTCTCGTTCTATCTCACAGCGAGATTCTTCTAAGGAAATCAGAATGAAGTCAGTTTCCGCTCTACGATGTTCTG
The DNA here is from genome assembly GCA_930367205.1 of Acanthosoma haemorrhoidale. Lineage (NCBI taxonomy): Eukaryota > Metazoa > Arthropoda > Insecta > Hemiptera > Acanthosomatidae > Acanthosoma > Acanthosoma haemorrhoidale. Next base: position 29,731,387 of record OV884011.1, on the reverse strand, counting down.
GAATGTACGTTCAAATGCTCTTATTTTTTGGGTTCCTATAACCAAGAGCCATTATGATTCGTATGTTTTTTGTTTTTTTCATTTTCGATCAAAGATGATACATAAGGAGATGGAAAAGGCAGATGATACTCCCAGAATTGATTATATGGTTCAGGAAATTAACTAAGGCAAACGTACTATTAAGCAAAAAGTTAATAGGCAGGTTGGCTACGAGGGAAATACTTTAGCTTCCATTCTTCGATAATCCTAGGTAAATGATACACCTGAGCTACTTGTCGTCTCGAGCTTCTCTTCTTAATATCTCTTATGATGAAAGAAAAACAATTCTTTTATCTTTTTACAAGGGCGATGTAGCTTGTGGGACTGAATAGAGCAGATTAAATTTAATTGGCGAAAAGAGACCACAAGGAAGAAGTGAGGCGGACTATTAGACTGGAATGGCCCTATCCCTGTTATATCAAGTGGCAGCCTGTCTGTGAGTCTTTGACCCTAGCCATGCTTGGAGTCAATGGAATACCAACTTGTTTAGATTTAATATTTTTAACTATTTAAAAAAGGCAAAATGAAAATCTATGTATGGAAAGGTGGACAATTCAAAACTCAAATGGGAAGAGGTTTGTGCCTATTAATAGTGCTTATTCTTTATAAAACACTTAAGTTTTCAATGATTTAAACCATCCAAAGTACTGAAGATCTACAGAGATACATACAAACTGCTCACAAATCGTAAAAATCATAATTTATAAGATTAAAACACTGAAATTAACAAAATTGAAATCATTAACATAAGTTGGAGAATAAAATACAATGTATAAACAACAAATCTTAAAATTATACTCTTTATTGGGCTATAATTACAATCTGCCTTTTAAAAGGCAATCAGTAATTGCGATAAACGCTCTCATTCATACCATATTTACAATTCATCATTCACTCACTCATTCATACAATATTTACAGACAGCCCAGAGACCTCCCAAATCCACATGTGAAGAGAAAGCGGAGCCTTGGTAAGCGTGGGGACGCTCCTCCGTCAGCCGCGTCACCGGATACTTAGCCAGTGGAGGCTGACCAAGAGCGCGAGAGCCACAGACGCTCAGGACGTGATTGGAGCAACTGGCCATTGCCAGGACCCCCGCTGTCAAGCGATTATAGCAGGTCACGAGGCCACTGCCGTTTTAGTCTCCGAGGAGGATTATAGGGATGAGTGGCGCAGTGCAATGACTGTGCTACAGTATTAGGGTGGTTGGAAAGGCTAAAATCTTAAAATTAAAGTGTTTTTTTTTTAACATTATTAAATGAACAATGGCTTCAATTCACCTCAATTAAGCTGTTGATTCCTCGGTTGTGGTTTATCCTGTGACTGAAGACATGGTAAAAGTTTCTAAGGGAGAAATATTTGAATAGTCCAAAGAAAACTGTTTATACAAACACTATACTGTCGACCCGTTATGAACTTATGGCGATGACCAGCACCCAATAGTAACAAATAATAATAAATAGTACAAACAATAATAGTTTCATATATGACAACCTCGCCATAGTACGTATCAAACTGAACATTAAATAAGAGAATAGGTCAGAGAGCCTGTAGACCACAAGGACACACTTGCGTGTCTTCAGTCACACATGCCATAAATCCTATTCAATTCTATTTAATAAACATGGCGATGCCATATAACATATGAACATGGTATAACAATAACCCGATTGTAATTGCATAAAAGAGCTACAATTCTCTGTATCCTGTTACGAGACAGTCCGCGCCTTAATAATACTTGGTGGATTTGTCTCTTAAACCTAACGTAGTGCCAGTGCTTGAGGAAGGTGCGATGAATACACCTGGGTAATTCTTACCCAGAAGACATTTGGGAAGAACTTGTGCTCGCGAGCATTGAAGTCTCCTACCTGCCCAGTTTCCATATCCGACCAGAACCACCCAACTTGGAAACCTGCAGAAGTCTTTCCTAGACTCCAATCCTTCTTCTCCAGGGTACTACAGCAGCCCCATTGAGAACGAAATGTTAACAACGTAAGCAAGATATAAAATGTTTGAAATTGTCTACATCCGGTTTATATTTGAAAATGCAATGGTGATGATATCTCTCCCATATTATTCTGGTGTCTTTAATTATATCCACACGCTAATAGATCTTGTAATAAACATATTTTATTCAAAAACTGGAATATTTCGAGAGACCCTTCACTGTAGATTGAAGATATTTTATTCTATTTTTCAACATTTTATAAACGGTTATTGATTCACTTAATGTCAGCCAGAGTAATAAAATAGTGATAAGACTGGGACTTGAACACGGGACCACCCGAGTTATGGCCTTCTACGGAAAGTGTTGCTTCAATATTCCTAGAGTTAGTTTGCCTCTTAGGGCGTTACATGTATAAGGTATTATATATTCCCTCGCCATAAACATTTTCAGTTCATGTTCTTGATGCTTGTAGGTTACAAAAACGAGGCGTAAAAACTTGTAGTCTGCTAGTGTACACAACGGAGTCTGCAGAGTGATCGGGGCAGAACCCTGAAGGCCATTCAATAATAATAAATCAAGCTCCGACGGACGGGTCTCGAATGCCAGAGATAATATACGGCACACACTAATTATCTCAGGGCAGTAAAACTAGCCCTCCTGTGTTCACTCCTTCGACATATCGAATGCTTTCTAAACTGTAAAGCTGGGTTAACCATTATCCGTTTGTTCGTTCAAAAATGACTGCCTTAAAATCTTAGTGCGTACAGATTTGAATAAATATTACTTGTACCGTCTTGTACATATAGGAAATTATCCCCTCGTATTGTGTGGCTTGACTTCTGCAATCCAGAAAATTCTTTGTTTGAATTTCTAAGGTGAAGAGTGAATATTTGTGGTCAGCAGGAAATGAGCAAATATGAGGAGTTGGGAGTAGCTATTGCAATAATGAAACATGGAACAAGCTTTAAGAAACAGAAATGAATTTCGCTAGGATTGCATAGCACCGACCCGGGACGTCATGGACATTAATGTTACATATAACATAGTTGCTTCTTACTGTTTAAAATATAACAATGATACTAACTTACAAGGACACCTATTCCATATCTCAAAGTCATAAAAAGAAAAAGAAAAAAAAAGGGTTTCTCCAAAAAAACATATTTATTAGCATAAAAAAAAAAAATAATAGACTTTCTATAATTTTGAGTAGGGTATCTAATTGACGATGGTAGAAATTTACTTACCGCCTTAGAGTTGCTAAATATAAAATTCACCTTGTAAAGAACGAATAAATTTCAATTATTAATTGATTACGTCTTTTAAAAAAATAATTATGTTTCTGTTTAATAATATCTATTGTATTTTAGGGCTAAAGCGAACGCTTATTTCAAAAATTCTTTAAATTTATTGATAAAATGCAGCCCCTAAAAGTTTGATGGGTCTGATAAAAGATTTTCATCACATGTATTTATGGGTATTGGGTATTTGTCTGCATGAAGTCCAATTGCGAGATGGCTGTGGACTCATATGAACACTCTATTCAAACATAACACTGAAAAATATCAACTATTAAAATATAACACGTATTGTATATATGTCTAAAATTTGATTTGTTTTTAATTTGACTATGCTGACTTTTTAATTCAATGGTATTAAATCGTATCTTGTTATTTGCGCATAGCCCATCTGTCATTTATTTTAAGATGAAATGTCCCTAATTTTTCTCATGAGCTAAATTCATCAATCAATAATATCGATTTTGCATGAATGTAATCCTCAAGTTTGTGATGGTATCACTTGAATTGATTTTCTAACTACATTAGGTCATCCTAAATATTAACTTAATCTTTATAGAATTGTTTCTATTGCTCAATAGTTGTTGTACTTCCTGTCGATTGCGCAAGCCTTACATGCCAGGTACAGCCTAACACCTACTCATCATTTCCTAGGCTGGTAAGGAACCGCCGTCATGAATACTTGAGTGCGTGAATGTACCAGCAACTTGCACAGTCTTCAGGGCAACTTTCTATCTCTGTATTATCATCTCTTGTCTGTGTTTACTTTTAGTTTTCAGTTATTTAATGTAGCTGTTTGTCTGTGGTTTTAGTGTTGGTTTGTAGGAATTCTATCTATTATAAGTCGTCATTACAACCTAGAACAGAACAAGCGTGAATTCGAACTTTTTCCATACAATGTATTTCTCTACCAAGTCGACGAAAATAACTTAATAACGCTACGTTTAACATCTTCCAATGTTTTCCTGTCATCAGGACTTGTCGCACATAGTTTGTCCAAACATCACCCGTTAATAAATTTGATGCAAATCTAACATCATTCATTCATAAAAAAACAACACCGATATCCCAACAAATACCTCCATTTATGAAATTAGCTCGGTTCCTAAAACAATTTGATTGAGATTGCTGGATTCGATAACTTTCGTTTCCTTTCGGTTTGGTATAACACATGAGCCACAAGGACTTATTTCGCTACTCATTTTGACGTATTTTTATTTTGTATCTGTTATTGTTTCATATGGGCCGATGATAACTCTAGTCAGTTCTGAGTCAGTTTTCTACTTAATACAAAAATCATTTAAATTATGAGAAAATTTAAAGGAATTTTTTTTGTGTACTACACATTGTCTATTATTTATAATTATTACTGATGAAGGTCTAAAGAAAAAAAAAAATTTGATGTGATTGCGACTTGAAGTAGACCATATTCCCAATACGAATCCTCTTTGGCTAATCTCACACACTCGTGCAGGTGAGCTCAGTTGGTAGAACACCTGACTAGAGATTTGAAAGCTTCCTCCCTCCCTTTCAGCTGGCTGTTAGTTATTATTAGACATTGAAGCGGATATTAAACTTGTGTTGGTAGGTTTCTTCCAATGAGCATTGCCGAACATAGCAGCCTGATTTGACTTTGTTTATCTTCTCTGGAGATCAAACCTATCCTCATATATTTAGACCTTGACTTCCAGAAGGCGGTTTGACGTCAAATGCTCCGTTTGGAGTTGAGCGGAGAGATAAAGAGGGCCTTGTGTGTTGACTCTGAGATAGAATCTCGTACGTAAGTCGGCCCAGAATGTGCTTTAACAGTTCATCTATCACCGGTGTTGACATATCTGTTCCCTTCAACCCACGGATTTTTTTTTAGTCAGCGTTTTCAATACCATCCACCCACGCGCCCTCTTGTCACCTTAAACATATCTCGAAGGATTGAATGCAATATAGGGGCATAAAAGCAGTATTGAGCAAAACATAAAAAATGGAATAAAAATAAAGACTGTTTAGTTATAATTAAAACGATAAGTGTTAAATTGCCACAACTTCGTAATACATTGATGCAAACAGACATCACATTGGCCTGTAGTCCTGGGAGAGGTGAGAGATGGCTATCAGAAGACCGTTACAGGAAGGTTCTTGGCCGATATCTCTCTCTCTATCGGCTCTTATGTTTTTATACTTTTATACTATATATATATATATACGAGGTTTGATCAAAATGTAACCAGAATTTATGTGTATCTTAAACATTTTTTAATTATTCGTCGGGACCAACATTCTTTCCTTCAAAACAATCCCCCTCAGATATAATACGCTTGTGCCAGCCCTTTTTCCAATCTTCGAAGTACTTTTTAAACTCACTTTTTGACATAGGTCTTAGCTCGTCCAGCGATCCTTCTTTATCTCATCAATGGTGTTAAAACATCGTCCTTTTAATTTTTTTAAACTTCGGGGAAAAAAAAGTAGGGAGCCGTGTACGGCAAATGCAGTGGCTGAAGTAACACAACAGTTATTTTTGCTAAAAATTTACGAACAATCAGTGGGGTGTGAGAGGTAGCGTTTTCGTGATGCCAGTCGTTTTCGTAGGATCGCTTTACGTAAACGGCGCATTACTTCCAAGTAATATACTTTATTGATCGTACGGCCATCTGGCAGGAACTAATGATGCACTACGTCATTTAAATCTAAAATACAGTTTTTTTACCATGGGAATCAAACGCCCGCGAAATTATAAAATTATTGTTACTTTTTTATCAAACCTGTATAATGTATATGAATGTTTGTGCCTATTTTACGTTAGTCTATTGTCAAGGATAGTGAATGATCAATGAGCGTGACTGAACATCCTTAAGTACTGAAAGAATCTCTCTGCAAAGCTCAATTGGAAATATATTGAGTAGCTGGGGCGACTTTTATGACTTGTTTGGACACACGAATTTTTCGCTCCCGAAACTCTGGCCGACTGACTCTGTCTTATAATTGTGTTGTAAGTTGGAATTTTGTCCTCGGTCATGCTGCTAACCAGTAATCTTTATAGCTTATGCTATATTTTGTCCTACATGCTATTATATATATTATTATTATGTATCGGGACTATGACTAGCAATGAAAGACCTGGTTCTCAAGAATTGACAACACACTTAATATATATTACATCGAACCCAGTTCTAGGTTCTATGATAGTTTACCATTTTCTTCAGATATAGTACTCTTTCAATTTTGAATTTTCCGAAAACCTTTATTACATTATTTATTTATTAATTCATAAAATTGTCTACTATTATTACTATGTGTCAAATACTTATGAATGGGTCGAAATGAAGGAATATTGTTTGATGGAATGTGTATTGTGATGTAAGTTCATTTCAAGTCGGTAGAGCTGTAAAAAAGTAAACTTTGGTAGCTGGAATTATTTTGCTTCGTAGAGGATGAAAACATTTTTATCGTAATAACTATTATTGTTAGACAAAACAAAATTTTGTTTCCTTTATCCAATGGTTTTTAGAGTACGTGCATTCAATATTGGTGTTGTTTTTCATGTTAAAAGCTGCATGTAGACTGATTTGACCTTTTATTAAGTTCTATATTAATATTTTTATTTATTTTTTTTTCCATATTCCATTGTTACAAAATTAATAAATGTTACAAAATATAGATTCTACAAACGAATCTATTTACAATTTCTTCTTTCAAACCGTTTCTTCCAAGTCCGCTGTGGTTTAGAATATTCTAACTACTATCCCATTAAAGCAGGAGTTCCACAGGGCAGCGTCCTGGGTCCCACCCTCTATAATCTATACACCGCTGATGTCCCCTCTACCACCAATACCTTCTTGGCAACATTCGCAGACGACACTGCAGTCCTGTCAACCCATCCAGTCCCTAATATAGCATCCCAAAACCTTCAAAAACACCTCGACGAGATCGAGTATTGGTGCAACCAATGGCGAATCAAAGTCAATGAAGGAAAATGTTCCCACATAACCTTTACCCTGTGCCGCAAGTCCTGTCCACCAGTCTTTTTAAATTCAATTCCTCTCCCTGTGTCTGAGACAGTACGGTATTTAGGCTTCCATCTCGACAAAAGACTGACATGGAACCCACACACGAGGCTAAAAAGACAAGAACTAAACAGACGCTTTGGACAACTGTACAGACTACTTCGAAGGACATCCCACCTCTCAATAGAAAACAAACTACTTATTTACAAGGTTATACTTAAGCCAATCTGGACATACGGAATAGAGCTATGGGGGACAGCAAAAAAGTCGAACATCAAGCGCATCCAATCCTTTCAATCAAAAGTCCTAAGAACAATAGTAAATGCCCCTTATTACGTCAGCAACAAAACCCTTCACAATGATCTGAATATACCCTATATTCTTGAACTCATCCCTTCCAAGTTCATAAAATTCCATAGTAACCTATCCAACCACCCTAATTCCCTAGCACAGTCATTGCACTGCACCACTCACCCCTATAATCCTCTTCGGAGATTAAAACGGCAGTGGCCTCGTGACCTGCTATAACTAAGTGATAGTGGGAGTTCTGGCAATGGCCAGTTCCTCTAATCATCTCCTGAGCGTCTGTGGCTCTCGCGCTCTTGGTCAGCCTCCTCTGGCTTATCCAGTGACGCGGCTGACGTAGGAGCGTGGGGGACTCCCCAAGACTCCGCTTCCTCCTTCGCATGTGAGGGAGGTGACCCTTGTGGACTTGGGGGGCCTCTGGGCTGTTTGTAAATATTGTATGAATGAGCGAGTGAATGATGAATTGTAAATATAGTATGAATGATGACATTTATCTCAATTACTCATTGCCTAATAAAAGGCAGATTGTAATTTTATCTTAATAAAATTGTTTGAAAACTGAACAATTTCTTCATTATACTTCCTGTAGCCTGGCTACATTTTATACAAATTCTGTTTTCTACTAATAGTGATCTGGATTGTACACAAGTTTAATGATGTTGATACATTAATGGACTGAATTTATTAAAAGTGATGGGGCTCACCTTATTTATCATAGACACTAGATGTTTTTTTTTATTATTACTATCTTAAATATTTTAGTTTTTATGGGGTCAGAGAAATGTGCAATCCATGTTATCGCAAAAAAGCTACTTAGGAACGATATTTTCAGGGAGTTGACGGGCTCCACTGAGACGATAGATTTTTACAGAACTTGAATAGTCTAGCTGTATGAGCGTCCGGACAGTATTCAGAATGTCCAAAGTTTATAATTACACGCTACTACAACTAATAATAATTAATATATTTCTGATGGTGAGATGAATGAACGTACGAAACAGTGCCAGTTGCTGTCTACAATCCATTGTTGAATGGGCGCTCCTCGCATCCTCGAGATGGCCGTCATCGAACCATCGTCCGACCTAGATGTATTTCCCCTCTTGTATTTTCCTAACGGTCGACATAACTTTCTATCGGAAAATGTGCCGCGGCAGCCCGTTGTAGCTACTTCACAAGTTGTCGGGTTTTTTTTTTGTTTTTGCTTTTTTTTTGGGCCTGCGTTTTCATAAACCAAAATTGGACAAAAAAACGTTAAACTTGCAGGACAAACTGGTTCCCCTCATTGTCATGGTACTATGTCCATTGTCTCCTTAATATTATTATATCCTTTATCTTCAGGAAGCCTTCCTGGTGAAAAGTGAACTAGAATAGAAGGAAGGGAAAATTCATTGCGCTTTTGTCGAAGCCGAGGTCCAACGCCCGATTATTTTTGTCTTCCTTTCTACAATTTCGGAATGAACCCATTCCTTTCCGACGGTTTCGTCTTTATAAGTTTCCCTTTTCTTTCTGTGGCGAGGGGGGGGGGGGGTAGGTTCTATTGTAGTGGTTGTATTTGTGTGACAGTTGGTGTTCTTTCTAGGTTGGTAGTATTCTAGGTTGAAGACATCTCAATCATCAAAGGCATGTATCAAAACTTTCTTGTTTCTTCTGTACGCCTGTTCTAACATGGCGCGGCATTCAAAACGATAACGCAATTACTAGGTCGCTGCAAATGTGACTGTGCTTGAAAACACTGTTCTTTTTAAAGTAGCACATCAACGCCTTATTATTATTTCAGTTCCTTCTTCTACTTTACGTTTGAATTTACATTTAACTGTTTTGTAATCTCTCGCACAGTTATGTGACGATTCGATTCAATTATGGCTTTCATTTTCTCATCATCAACTTCAGAAGGTCAACCAGAACGTTGGTCACCTTTTAGTGAAAAATCTCCAGAACGAAATTTTTTAAACCAATTCTGACACGTGCGTTCTGTTAAACAATCAACAGCATAGACTTCAAATATCTCTTCATGAGACTCAGCCCCTTTCTTGCCTTTATGAAAATAAAAAAGTAAAATGTGTTGAAAATGCTTATTTTTGCACTCCATGTTAACTGGCCGTAAACTGACAGTTGTTTACAAAATTACACGGAATTTCTTTCTGTAGCAACCTGAAGGTATCGACTACCAAATCTCAAAAGATAAAAATTCTAACATTGACAAAAGAACGAAACAAACATAAGGCTATCTACTGGTGCAAACCGAAATCACTTTTTCTAGCCAACCCAATATATCTCATCGAGAATATTCGGAGAATGTAACACTTGGTTTTTAAGGCACTACTGAAATAAAATGTATGAGGTGCCAACCCATGAAACTAGTTCCAAGGAAGGTGAAGGGGTTCTGCATCGAAACATGGCAGTGCTTTGCATCAAAGGCATCAATGCTGTCTTCAAGACTCATTCAGCTGTTGATCATGATGATTCACTCTATCGCGAATTGCTATGTGACCAGAGGAGGGTTAAAGGACATTCAATTGAAAGGAAGAGGCTTCAATTGACATTGGAAATTAATTAATTACTAAAAAGAAACCTTTTATTAATTAGTAATAAACCATTATATTATTAGCGCGAATTAATTACTAATAAACTATGCGCGAGAATGTTTGTAACGACCTATGACCGTTTTATTCAAGGCCGTTATCGTCATCAGCACCGATCGGGTTTTCCGGATTGTCTTGATAGGATACTGAAGACGCTGATTCATCCAACATGGAGGGTATGTTTTATTTTTAAACTTTGCTGCATCCATAGCAGTGAAATATTATCCCAATGAATTACTTGCTTGGCTATCGGCTTACGTTGTTGGATTTTCATCAATTAATTACTACTTACAGAAAGTTCATTAAATTATTTTATAACTTTGAACTGATCAACAGTAACCTTTCTCTAATACCATCGATGATTCACTTATATCTCACTCATATTTTTACTCTCGTCAATAACATTCTTCAACTATTTCTAACGTGTAGCCTCTTTTCCTCGTTATCAGGATCTGATGTATAAGTACTTGTGATGTATCAACGTCGTTAATTTTTTCACCAACTAAATCCTTTATCGCAACGAATGCATCTGTTTATTGTTAGTGTTATATTTGTTAACTCTTCTGTTAGTCTTTTCTGGTCTTAGTGAATTACCTATTCAAGGAAGGCATAGCTTCGTATCAAGCAATCCTTTTTTATCATTATTATAAGTTTCATTGCTTAATAAATTAATCGGAATATAAAACAATTGTTTTTTTATAATATTGAGTAGAGAATCGAATTAATGATGGCGTTTTGATGAGTCATTAATGCGTATATTATGTTTAGTTGAACTATTATTACAAAAAGTAAATAAAACTGTTTTTAAAGTTGGTTTAGCAACATTACGGAAAGAACACTTCTTTTGTGTGACAGATAACGCTTGGTTTTATTAAATTTTTGTTATCTATTCGTGTTGATCATATATTATCTATTAATAAGCTGTTGACGTACTCGAGGCTGTGACAGACATTCCCCGTACGCCTTTGCCTCATGCTCTAATCAATTGCACTTCTGAGAAAGGTCTGTCATTCACTCCACGATTAGTTCGCTCGGTGAGTAGAAGCAGTCTTTGTCTCGAGATCGCGCGTTTGTTAGTGCTGTGTTTTTTGTACTGATGGAATGTCACCGCTGTGTTTTCGGATGTTCCAACCACTACCGAGGTGAATAAGACAAATTATTTTATACATATTTCGGAATTAATAGCCAAAGAACGAACATCTTAATTTCCAGCCAGACGACCTTCCAACTGTGTCAAACGTCCTGTACGAGTCATTTTAAATTTATTAGATATTGACAGGGATGGCTGGAGGTTATGAAAAAAAAATCCAACTCTTCGCCTTACTTTTAAACTTCTAAGCTTTCTAAAAACAGAGCACAGAGGCTATTTGTGTGCTAGGATGTGATGAATAAGCTACTGTTAAGGACACACAAAAAAAATAACGCAATTTTCAATGCGTTCCAAGCAGGTTTCTTTGAGGTATCAACAGTTGGTCATAGCTTCATGCTTGTCTCTATATTATTCCTTCAATTTATACAGGTTTTGTTTCATTTACCTATGGCTGAAAAATAAACGAAATTTACTTCAAGATTTATGTATAGTAATGACATACTAAACAAATAATGGGTGAACATAATCAGAATAATAAAATGGGAGACCAGACATCCTTCGTTTAGTACTAATGTTATTTCGTTGTTTCTACTTTCTCTGAATGTGATCAGATTTTTCTGGGGAAATCCATACAAAAAAAAAACTCGTGCGCTGATTAGGTGAGAAATTGAAGTGCTGCGAATTTATAAGTCAACACGTTAAAATTTAGTAGTACTTAAATTTAGTAAATAACATATCATGGATACTTACACATCTAAAATATTTAATTATTACACACACTTTGATATAATGATATGAAAACCTTTATGACAACGGCCATTTTTATGGTGCGGTTTTCCCTGAAGAATTTAAGTATTATTCTAACAGACTTTTGCACATATCCGGGGTCAGGCTTAAGTGTGAGTTAATTCCACCCTGTCAGAAGAATTACCATTAAATCTCTTCCACAGTAGTTACTCAATTGAAAAAACTCATCTGCATTGATGCAGTTGCGACATGCATGCATTGTAAAGTCATGTTGCGCATGCGAATTGCGAAGGTGATGAATGCATAATTCCGGAATGCTAGTGGCAATAACCTGATATAAACCGTAGATGAATGAATGAGTTGATTTGTCTACAAGTAAATTGTAGATGTATTTTTTACCCCGAGGGCTATCAATATAGAAATATAGCATACTCAAAGAACAGTTGAAATACGCAAGATGCAGTAGTCAAAATATACGTAAAAAATAATTATAATTGTTGGTTAAAACAGGTTTGAATATATAGTTTTGCTAAAAATAGCATATAATAAATCATTAAAAAACAAATAAAAGTTAAACAAATTGCTTAGATAAACTTCGTATCATAATTGAAGGCGGTGAGTATATAGTTACTTGGAAAATCGGATATTAACGGACAACCTATAGACATAGTTTGTACTTTGGTTGATCTATCTTCCATTTTTTGTTTGGTGTTGATTCGATCTTTACTTAGGTGTCTATATAGGTGGTTTGGCTAAATAAAATAATTGTTATGGAAAAAGTAATGTATAAAATGAAAATAATACTTCTCTGACCGGGATAGATGGCAAACTCAGGTACAATAATACTAATGATGGTGTTAGTTAATCTGGCATATTGGATGAATAAATGGATGAAGGTTGGTCTTGAGGTGATATTGAACTTTCGTCTGGATCTTATGGATGTTGAGAGCTCGAAAAACCTGTTGATATGCTTTAAAATGTTCATGAAGTTCAGTAATTTGATTTGAGCTGGGTACTTACAAGTGTAAGTGTTTGTCGAGGAACCTGAATCTGCTTATTTCTCCTCAATGTTGGCCTTAAAAAATATTCATTTTGTCTGGGTGCAGTATGGGTGGCTGAGGTTCACTTCTCTATGATTTGTGAGAAATTCACCATACAAAATGATGGAAGAAAAAGAAAACATATAAGCTGTTTTTTGTTTTTTTTCTTAGCTCTCAAACTTGGAAATATAGGATGTAGGAAAAATAAAGGAAAATTATTTGGGATGATGGGTGCCTTTCACTAAGGGGAGACCCATTTGAAGGAAGTATGAGAAGGATATTATATTTGGTCTTTGGTATAAGCTATGGCACACACAAGACGAGCTAAGTCCATTTTTCTGTTTGAACACTTCCACGAGCCATCGGGTAGTTGACCGGTTTGTCACCAGGTTGCAGCGCTCACCATCGAAATATTCGGCCATGCGCACCAGGTCCTTGTGTCAGATAGTAAATAATGGTGGCTGCTCAAAACATTTTTGGGGAACTGAAAAGCGAGATCGTTTTGTTGGATATTTTTTTAAATTTTCAGATAGGTTACATCGGTTCTGTTAGAGCATACTGACATACAGATATATGACAATTGAGCCAATAGGTGCTATCGCTTTCTACCTATAGTCACACACCTGTGAAGAAACAGAGCCACTAAGACAAACGCAGACATATGTAATACGATTCGCACGACCTGGATTCCACAGCAGCAGTGTTGTTGTCGTGACCAAGACAATAATACAGCTTACCACACTTACGAAGGTCGGCTACAAGATGTCCCACGGTCGGTGTTCGCTAACCCTTGGGAAGTACGTTCGATAACACGCAGAATATGTTATGTACAACATGGGGCGTTACATCGAATGTAAACTGAATTGTTTCTTTTATATAAAAATAGCGTACAATTAAAAGAATCTGAGACCTAATATGGGAAACACAGCTAAAAAACTATGTGAAATTTGCAGCAAACCTTAAAAATCTATTTTCGTTATTACAGTTCACTAATGACCAAAATCACAGTACATATTATTAATCTGGGCCCTACTTAATAACATGATAAAATATTTAACTTTAATTACAAGTAATTTGTTTATAAATTGGCACTTTCTTTTTCATCAATGCTTTTATTTTCAATGTCTGTTTGCTATATTGATCCGTAAGTAATATCATTCTTCTGTATGAGACAGTATTTACAAAAAATTGCCTTTAATGACTTCATTATTCAGTTTGTTGTGATCTTTAATTTTATACCCTACATGAAATTATAGAAAAACAATTTTTTTTGTTTTTTTAATCGTGACTAATGAATGACTTGTCAGTTCTATGGAGAAATCGTCATTTAAGTGTGGGGGAATTCCGAAAACTAACCAGATAGTCTAGGCGTTATGTGTGAATCAATGCAGGCCAACTCAAATTACCGTGATTTCGCAGTAACGGTGAGGAGCAGTTCCAGTTACATCGGTTACTCTTTACCCATGTCACTGTGCCCTGCCTTAGGCAACTCGGAGCGGCCTGTTGAACTTTCCTCTTCACTGAAGGATACATAAAGGCCTTTCGAATGCCGGTCGGCCTTATAGTGGTTGTACATCTGCGGTATATTAATGTGCACTCTATTATGCTTAACTAAAGCTTCTGGTTATTTTTGATAAAACCTTATTCATTATAATTGTTCGACAATCTTGAAATTCCCTTATAGGTTTCATTGCATTAGGGCTGGTATATTCTGATAATACTACCTTCAATAAAGTAAGCAGTTCAAGTCGTATAAATTGTTTGAGAGCCACCTGATGCCCAAGAGCACAACCGCCTGGTTTCACCTGAGAGCATACCCCGTTATGTAAATGGCGGCTATTAAGAAACATAGTCAAAGTGCACAGTGGAAAAAAATCAATTATGCCTCTATTGTTAGCTAACCAACTAATTGGCAGATAGTACATGAGGTAACCGTGTTGGTAGCCATCAAACGGTGAAATCACCGGTCGAACGTTCCGATAACTAAATATCTCTCTTTTTTTTATATAAAGATTTCGTCAAGAAAATTAACCGGTAGTTACAAAATAACAAAAGTAAAACAAAAAAAAAAATCATTGTAAGGCTATTCAAATGTTTTTGGTGTTACGTACAGTCGAGACGACATACTAATCAATTACACGGCCCATTAGATCAGATCACTGCTGCCTAGATAGTTGTATAATAATAAATAGGCGGGAGTCGCAATGGCATTCAGGCGGGAAAAAGAGACATTGTGAAAACCGCGCGCGGTCACAGCTGCCTTCGTGGTTAGGGTTGATGATGGTAACATTCTCAAGTAGGCATTTATTTATTTGTTATTTATTGTGCGGGACAAATAGTCACTTTAGTCCGTAAATTTCGTGGAAAATGCGCATGTTATAGTAATAGTAGTATGTAATATGTTACGATACACTAGTGTATTACAAAAACTATACTACTTACAGTGGCAGTTGAAGCCCTTTTGTTGATTTTGTGGGCTTAATACATGTAGACGCCAGAGTTTCTTTAAATAAAATCTATAAATTAATATATAAAATTGAAATGTAAATATTCACTCATGTATTTGTAGGAACACAGAAAGACAAAAAACTAACTACTACAATACTAATTTCTAGTTTAAGTACCACTAAAATCGAATGTATTTATGTGGCTTGTTCCTAATTTATTCATTACGCATAACAAAGTTTACTACATTATAGATGCTGTACTCACAATTTTACAGTATAAAAAAACCTTTGTGTGCTTTTTCATTTAGTATGTTGTAAATAAAGTCAATATTGGTGATATTATGTTGTCGGGAGATGGTAGTACGCTTTATTAGAAATAGATTCATTTTGTATTCTCTACAGTTTAAGGACAGTATAGGTTAATAGAGGTTTTAATATTTTATAAACAATTGCTTTATATTTTATTGACAGTCCAGATTTTTTAGCAAATGAATGGAAACAGCCATGAGATGGCAGGCTTGCCTTTGCTCAAATAGAATTTATGTAAGGTGTAAGGTTAAAAAGACTTTATTGAAAATTATATCCAAGTACTTAACAGCTTCAGAAACATTTCAATTTATTTTTTCCTATACTAATTTGTGTGATACTTATGGGCCGACGTTTAGTGAATGGTTATTCCTCCAGTGATTTAATCAGTCTTGATTGAAATTTTGTTGTAATTTATTAGGTCGAATAAAATAGGTAGACAACACAGTGTGATGTGAACAAGCAAACCGGAACGTAACAAATTATGGCCTTTCGCAGTTTGTTTATGTTTAGACTAGTAACGTTGCTTTTACCTACTGTTCCGATTAGGACATGTCTAATGAATGCCGCGGCGCAGTTGTAAAACCACCCTGTGACACGGAACGGTATCAGTAACACCTGTTCCACGGTCAACGCTGAGGCACCGGAGCACAAATAGTACGCATTGGAGTGGACCGTGGCGTTATGTCTTAGCGCAAATCTGTCAAGGCAACGAAGAATGGACAGGCCGAACGTTACATTTGGAACAGATTGGTCTTGTAACGGCTACACAGGACAAACAATGACATTAACTATGGTTCTTACCGAGTATTTATTATTTAAAAGTAAAATTGTCTGGAACTATAGGAATGTACTCAAATACAAAGTAAGTTGATTTTTTTTTTTAAATACCAGAAATGGTATATTACAAAGCAGGATCATAACGTTTATTACTGTTCCCGCTACACTGACTGAAACTGCGCGAAAGAAGAAATGCGGTCATTAAAAAAATGGTTGTAAACTTGGGAAGTCTCATGCAAACATGAATAACATCAAATTGTATAAATTTACTAAGATCGGATGACTTATTACATACATAGGTAATCTTTAATAAATATTGTGTGCTTGTGACTTACTCGCACACATTTTTCCTGTGCCCGAAATATTACGAGTATATGATATTGATTTTAGGTGTGTTACTTAACAGTTATTAGTCATGGCATGTAATCTCACTGTTTCACCAACTGTAATTAAAAGAAAAGCTTTCCAAACTTTATTTTATCGATTAGCGCTTAAATTAATGAAATAGCTTCTTAGCTCTGACTTGATCGAGAAGAGAGTTGAAAAACTGATAGAGATGGCTGTTTGTCAATACGACTCAAAATCATAACTCAACCTCAACGTGGAGATCATACCACGCAGAACATAGTATAACGCCTAGTACCCAAGGTGTGTGGTGTGACAAACCTTGAAGTGCTCGAGGAACGTACTTGTAGACTTGTGGTTGGTCGACGGGTGGGTTTTGGAAAATCTCAAATGGTCCACTTCTCTTCAACACTCCTTAGTTAGTATCATTTGTCCCGTTGTTCCAAATGACTGAAGTTTATGAACCGCCCAATGACGAGAAGTAGCATGTGCTCCATATGCGCGTATGCGTGTGTGTGTAATTCGTTCGTGCCAACCGTAGTTCTTCTTCTGTTGTTCACTTTCATCGCCCACTTCCTGAAAGTAGCCATCAGATGTTCTTTCTTTTTTTTAATTTCTTTCAAAGAACACTCAATTCTTCGTTCCCAAGCATACACTTTGGTTGTGTATTCCATATAATAGGTTCTCTCTCGTACAAATTCAAAAGCTTCATTATTCCAATCAGTTATGAGCTGGTTGAAAATTACTTCTACCAAATCATATATGTTTTGGGAACTCGTCCTTTACGAGCAACCCCGAGCCGTGACGAGTCCTAACGTTCCCATGGCGTGAGGTCAGACAAGTAACGATTAACGATGGTATACTGCTAAGTATGTAGTTAGTAACGTAGTATGGTTTAGTAATTTTTTTTTCTGTGATTTACTTTGCATGTTTTATGGCATTGTATGTACAATTTATCACTATAAAACATAAAGATTTTGCAAATGCATATGCCGTGAAGAAGTTAACTATCTCCTGGCTGTGGTATAGCACTGTGCCTTGACCGGTTTGAAGTTCGACATGATACATATTTGTGTTTCGTAAGTTGAAGCCTTAAGTCCGCGAGGGTTACTATGCTCTGGTTGTGAAATATGTAAAGTGGATAAACCCCAACAGTGGTTGTGCAATATTCACTATTGGGCCTTCATAGCTGGTCTTGTCTCTCTTCATGTCCTATTTTTTGTTCCCTTGTGTATTTTTAAATTAATTATGAATATATATATATATATGTTTACTTTTGGACTAGCATGTTTCCTCGCACAATTTTTTCATCAATGTTATTTTATTTTAGTTTCTTCTATTCTCTTAGAAAATGAATGTGAAACACTAAAAAAAAAATTGAATTTCTCTAACATGTGGCTTTAGAATAGTTGAAAGTTGGCAGGAGGAAATTTGTTCATTTTTGTATACGTTCCGTCATTTGCAGATAATTGGTTATTCCATATTTCTGAACTATTTAAATGTATGTATGGTTGGATTTGTATATATTCTGAAACGTATACATACGATTAAGTTCTTTGCCAAGTTCAACAAAAGAAAATTTGTATATACAACTGCATCTCTTCTGTGGTCGGTCCTAAACAGGGAGTATCTACTTTAAAAATGAATAATATGTAATTCTGCGAGCATGTTTTATTGACTTATGCATATATATCCAGTAATAAGGAGGAATAGAACTTATTTGATACCCGACTTACACATTCGTTTCTTTCGTGTCAAA
This sequence comes from Acanthosoma haemorrhoidale, assembly GCA_930367205.1. NCBI lineage: Eukaryota > Metazoa > Arthropoda > Insecta > Hemiptera > Acanthosomatidae > Acanthosoma > Acanthosoma haemorrhoidale. The sequence continues at coordinate 29,712,705 of OV884011.1, read as the reverse complement.
GATCGTTTAACGTTTAACGTACACTCTACCTCGCCAATCTAATGGGACAGCACTTGAAGTAAAATGATATCGTTAAAAAATAATGAAAGACAGTACAGCAACATTCTAGGAAGATGAAGGTGCTTTCTTTTTTTTTCTTTTTTTTTTCCTTCATAGCCCCTTTAAATTTACAGATAATTATATATAATTATAGATCCTCAGGTGAATCTATTCACAAATTATTTTGTATTTCCTGTAGCATCATTACATTTTATACAGGTTTTGTTATTTTATAGAAATTATATAATCGAATAAACAAGCATAATGATATACATTATACGTGACTGGACTAAACTGACTAATAAAGGTGATGGGGCTCACCTTTTTGATCAACCAAAATCTACCACTTAAAAAGGTGCTTTGGTCCATGAAGTGAATATATTGGAGTTGCATCAAATGTATTTATTGAGAACAGGCATGACGGGTCCCGGCCCTGGTGTGAGATGGTCTGAAGATGAGATGAGGCCGTGGTGTCGCATTTTTAATAAATGAACAATAGACTAAATACATATAATAAATACTTAAATTGATAACGATACTTCAAAAAGTCTATTTCATCAAACTTCATATTCCTACAAATATTAAAATTTCACTCAAAATTAAAATTACTTTTTTATATCAGTTTAATTTTATCTACTACTTTATATAACCTACTAGTAGGGCGACATCCCCCCCTTCCCTCTAGGGAATAAATGAATCGATTTCTTTCTCCATAAGTTACCGATCGAGGGTTGTATAATATTCTTTCCGTTACAGCCACATAATAAGTCACTTGGACTTATCGCATACCAGTTGCTAATTTGGTGAATGAATAATAATAAACCAGTTATTCGGCCAAAAGTGAATAAAAAAATCCGGAAGGTATAAAAAGCCGGACCAGACCAGGCCATATTCGTGGATAATTGGATATGTGTGACCATCTCTCGCTGAAAGGTCAGGCCCCTGCAGGTTTATATTCACAGTCAAGGAATTTCATTTTATTTCGTTTGTATTTCCGAATCATATTATCTATCGCAAATGCAGATTATGCTAATATACAGCAGTGAATTTCTCTACTTTTACCTGGCCATGTATGGTTGATAAGTGGAACTGTAGGTTCCTTGTGGACCCTATCCCCCCATTCCCTACTGGTTTCTACCTCAATTCCCGTCTAACTGATATTTTAAAGATATAATTAACATAATAACACGAAATAGGGCTCATATCTCATATCTAACTTTAAATCATACTCAAGTTGCAATTAACTCTGAATTTTTCCATTTAGTTAAGGATGGTATTCACAAACTAGTATACTACTCTTAACAACTTTTCTACTTTTAACAAAATTAGTATTTGTTATACTTGTCTTCTTGTAAAGTTTAATCCTTTAAAGGGTTGCAAGGGAAAGTTTCTCAAAGGCGTTTATCCACCAATTCTGTTTTTTTACGCGCCGGTGCTTTTGGCAGATTTTTATAAAAGATAGCTTTTTAACAATTTTTAAGACATTTTACATATAGTTATATTGTATTGCCTTTAACCATTTTAATAAGCGTTGTATTATTTTTCAAATATTTGTTTTGCACCTCATGATGACTGATTATTTTTATGTCATGACCTGCAGTTCATTCTAGACTGATATCAGCCTCTATTTAATTATTGTTTTCTTACTTATTTTTTTCATGCTATTAGTATCTGATTCAGGCATGCAAACTATCTTGAAATTTATGAATAAATTTGATGAAAACCTAACAAATCGCTAACCTAAAATCAAACTAATTACCTCTCACATATCTATTGAGAGCAAACAATGAACTACCAGTATCTGATATTTTAATTTCAGACAGTCATCACGGACTACTTACTTATTGTTGATGTACCTTTCCTTTCATGCATAATCCAGTCTCGGTTCTGCCGGCCTCCTCAACCTTCCCAGTGGAGGATGGCTTCTGGGGGCTCCTTCAGTGGTTCAGTCTGCCTCTCTCCGGCCCACACTCGCCTTTGAGGACGGTTATCGCCTACCCTCAGATACCGAGTGTTGATTCGTATTCATTCCAAGACCACGTAAAATACCTCTTCCTAAACATTCTCCTGAACATCGTGCAATGTCAGAGCACACCTTCTTCGAGTCAGATCATTACATAGACTAATCTCTTTCCCAGCCATCAAGGGTTGCGCCCGGCAATAATTAGCCAAAGAATAAACATTGTGACTAAATCGGGATTTAAACCCTAGGTTTTAACCCTACCCACCGAGCCATCCCAAATATAACGCCAGCCACGCAGGTATCGAACCTTGTCCAATCTGTTGATGGTCCTATGGAAAAAATGGTTTAAAGTTTATTAGCATTTGAATGAGGCCTGCCTATTTGTCGCGTATTTTCAAATTTTTCATTAGCTTTGAGCTTGAGTAGGAATTTGTTATGCATTTATTTCCTTCGTGACCTGCTATAACTAAGTGATAGTGGGAGTCCTGGCAATGGCCAGTTTCTCTAATCATGTCCTGAGCGTCTTGATCAGCCTCCGCTGACGCGTCCAGTGACGCGGCTGACGTAGGAGCGTGGGGGACTTCCCAAGACTCCGCTGCCTTTTTCGCATGCGAGGGATTTATTTCTTATAACACAATGATAAGTCTTCATAATATATATTTACCTGATTTTTTTTCACAAATATTCGACTCGCTTGGTTTTTCCCTGTGGCCCATATTCAGTTTCTATTAAATGGAACGAGACTTTTTTTTTTTCTATGCTATTTGTCGCTGCCTAAAGGAATTTTAAACAATAAATCTATTCTTTATCAATAATTAATGATCAATAATCTGATGCCCTGTCACTATATGTTCTCTTTAACTACTAATCAATGAAATCATCCACTCCCTCAAAGAAGACGATTATCGAAATGTTGACTGTCGCAAAAGAAGGGATTTACATATTGTAAAATTAGGATGATTTATTTTATTTTTGAACCAAACTATTGTTTTGTTTATGTTGTTTGGGCACAATAAAAAAGTTGTTGGCTGAAAATATTTCTAAAAAAATTAATCCTGCCAGTTTATTTCGTATTTCACGGACGATTAGTAATCCTATAATTTCTGCTGGGGTAGATTGTGTCTACGCTAGTCATATGTTGATAATTTTAAATACCAACATCAACATAGTCGCTTTCAATTAACTATTATTTATTAAAAATATCACAATTAAATACCAAAGCGTAATACTATAAATAATTTTTCCATTTAGTGTCCAAGACATTTTTTTTTTTGAGCTATAACTTACAAATAACTAAAAACGGTTCTATTTCTCCCCTAAGCTCTATAGTGGAGATAAGTCTGTTACAGTCACATATTGGCTTTAGTATGGAGCGTAGATTGCATGTTCAAACAAACCGAGGCGCTGCCGAGGCCGGCTAGTGAGCCAAGCCCCTTCGGAAAATAGAAGTAAATATTGTCGAGTGCTTGGCGTGCCTTACATCTGATATTGGTTCGATTTATCTTCCCGTGTATTTCCTGTAGAATATATAAATGTTGCTGACAGTGCAATGCATACAGCCGAGAAAATGGCATGAAATCACCGATAATAACTTTCCTTTCTACCGATACATTATTCTTTTATACTTTGTTTTGTTTTTGACATAAACGATTTTTTTTCAAAAGCATAAAGTGTATTCCATTTAATATCAAATAATTTTCGAACTTAAAAAAGAAAAATAATAATGGTTTCATTGTAGTATAAGGAGTAAAGCCAAAGTTTAGAAAAATCCTGAAAATAAATTTTAGGTAATTCATTTATTAGAGGGTACAAATAGAGATGTGCATTAGAAAAATGTTATGAAACCCCCATTTTTTGCATCATCGAACAAAGACAATTCCCGATAAAACAACTAACTTCACGACTAATTATGAACTTGTGTTTTTGACGTGATATTATTATTATGGTACAATTGTGTTCTCTAAATCGTACTTATTGCCGAGCCTAACGGGAGAGGATTAACTATTCTAATATGTTTCCGCTCAGAATATGTATCGATAAGTTCCTGCGGACGATTGGCTTCGTCCCTTTTGAACTGGAGAGTAAACAATACAAGGGCTGAGCTTGCACCCTTGGAGAACAACCCTAAGTGAATGCTAAACAATTATTTACTGACAATGAGTATACGTATATTACCGAAACATAGATCGAATATTTTGAATGTTTTGTGCAGCTGCGTCTTTTATTGTTTAAAATATTTACACTGTTATGACTTATGGTTTGGTGATGTTATTTACATTTGTTTAAATTAATTACAACATATTATAACCAATTTTGCAATATATATATACAATAGAGTTTAGGGTGATTTATCTTATGTAGTTAGCGGTCTCCACATAAAAATAAAAAATACTATCAATTTTTGCTCTAGTATAACTCCGACTGTGGTGGGATACTCGTTGCGAGATTGTTAGCAAATATTATTTATACTGGGAAGATACCACTAGTGGAGAAATATTTCAGTCGGTATGGGATCAGTATGTTGCTCGATATGATGTTGAGGAGGATTGAGGCTCGGTTCTGCTACAAATATTTATTCTTTGTTTTACAATTATTAAATACAAAACATGCTACAGTACAGAGCTGATTGTTGCTCTTCGGTATTATTTGCCCTATATAAGCGTGTTTATATATGCCTTATTGATAGAGGTACGGACATAGCAGAGACATAGTGTATATGCATGCTTACATACGTGCATATTGCTAGAGGTATGGACATAGCAGGGATATAGTGTATATGCATGCATACATACGCAGATGTATTACTTTTACTTTCATGCCACTAAGGAGCCAAGGCCTCGCGTAGGTCACGCCTGGGATAGGTCAGCTGCTTTCGCAACCCGCGCGCGCTCTCTCTCTCTCTCTCTCTCTCTCCCACAACTCGCAATAATTGTTCCACATTTGCCCATCAGCTTTCTACCCTACTGTAGCATTAATAGTCTTGTTTATATAGATAATTATTATGCTGTTTTATTATTACATATGTTATTTTTTTTATTTATATATATATAAACGGGGAAATAACGACCGCTAGGAAAAAAGTCTCCCCCGCGCTTTCTCTATAACGCGCTCTCCCTTTCATGAAAATAATAATTAGCGGGACTCGAATCCAGGGCCACGCTTAACAACACAAGAGTGACACGTCAAGTCAAATGCCAACGCATAACACATGTGGTTAATGAAGACTTTGGAACATTTTGTTTCATATCCGGCTAAGTATGATTTTTTTTTAATTATAAACAATTAATTTTTTACTCCTGGTCTCTGAAAATCAATTTAAATTTTAATGCCATTTTTGCAATTATAATTGGTTAAAATAAAATTAAAAAAATAAAAATTGTGGTCAATCAGGTCGTCAAGTGTCCATTTGATGCCCTACTCCAGATCATAGAATAATATATATTTGAATTAATAGCAATTAATTAATAAATGGCAATCGTGTTTATAGATGTTGGTTTATTTTTCACATCCATGAGAAATGCCATGTGCAAGTAACCGATAAATACAGACATACTGCCTAAATATGTATAATTTGTCGTTTTATTAAATTTATTATTGTTATATGCATTTTATTCTAAGAATGTTCCTATAATAAATTAATATATTTATTTTTCTTTTCACAGGTAAGACTTCACTTATTACTTTACCAACTGCCCTTGTAGTAAGTATTTCTTCTGACTATCATATAGTTTTATTAGCTAATTCATCGCATACCAGTAGTGAAGCAATGCTAATTGAAATGAGACCTCGCTAAAGCGTAAAAGAACCAATCTGCGCTTTTTAATGACTTCTTCGATTCTCAGCTAGCTTCGCTGATTTCTTCAGTCAGATGTCTTAATGCCATCTGTTGTGATGACTTCCGGCCTCCGTAAAATATATTTTTGTCGGGCAAGTTATTGTCATATTCAAGCTAAAAAAAACCACAAGGTTAACATATCAATAACTTCGAGAAAAGAAAATAGAAATCAAATGGTTATTAATAAATAGTTACTATACTAAATAGAAATAATAAAATGGTCTAATATATAAAAACGTTTTTAGGCTTCATTTAAACTAAAAGTTATGAGCATAATAAAAACTATGAAACAGTAATAAATCACAATAAAAAAAAAAGCGCTCCAAACAAATGATAATAAAACTTACTCAAATGTTTGATTATTTTTTACACAATTACTTATATTTATGACTTTTTTTTTAGATGAAACCTATAAATTTTAATATGTTTGACCATTTATTGTTTGTAGCATCTTCTAACTCTTTATTGAAGAAAAACAAAAACCTTTTAGTGTTTTTTAGCCTGTGTACGACAGTGCCGATGGTCACACAGGCAAACAGCGGCGACTCCTCAGTGTAAATTACCCCCACCTAGTTGGCAATTATTAAGGCATACAGTACAAATAACAATTATTAATATACCTTCTTTATATATATTTATATTTAGTTTTATTTTATGCATGTATGTATTTATAATATTTATGTATGTATAATAAGTGTTAGCCTAATACTAAAGTACACTCCCCGGATACTTTCTCTTCGGCTAATGGTTATTGTCGATTCCTCTCCACTAATAGTTGACATTACTGAAATGTCGTAGGTGTGAGGTATGAGATTACTTCCAGTCGACATATCCACGTGCAGAGCTACACCAAGGCGAAGTGGCAACACCCAGTGCGTGGGTCTTAGGCTACCTGGGGATTATTTTACCCCAGGTCTTCTTTAACAACCTTTAATAATTCACTGTTGAGCCATAAAGGGGTGGTTTTACTTCCGAACATGTACGGGATATCTCAGAGAGCCAATCTCGGAAGCAATATAATATTTCTATATTTGTCCTCGTGATAAACAAGGATTAATGCTTGGATTAATTAAGGGGAAATGTTTTAAAAACAATGTTAAAAAACGTGTATTTGAACAATTTGAGGAGATTTCAATTGGTTTTTTTTAGAGGGGGGGGGGGTGTTGAAAAGGCAATTTTCAGATCGTTTAACAAATAACATGATGTAATTTTGTTTAAAAAATGTTAAAGAAATTTACCCAGAACATTTATCGATTTTGGTGCTTCAACTAAATTTCCTTTAGTGTGATATTTATATTCATAGTATTCCTCCAAAAAATGACAACCTTAGATAACAAGATAGGGACTTGTGGCTCGTTTAATTGAAATTTTAAACAGTATTACCTCGTGTTGTTTTTATTTTAAACTAATTACCTAATACATGAATATAAATAAATAACACATGTGTATATAAATGTGTGTATTTTTTATTCGTTCTAATCCTGTGGGATATTTAAATGGTTAGAAGCCGTATCGCTTATCCTACCACTTCATTCGTGTCACTTTCTCCTGGCGGTCCCAAGCTAAAGGGATAAGTCACTAGGATTATCTTCTTTAGGGTTTAAGGGATTAGGTCATAGACAAATCTCTGGGCACGGTTTGATCTCTAGCACTATGAAGAGAAATCTGTCTACTGTCATTTGGGGAGATACATTTCATATATTCGTTATAAGATGACAATGGTCACATGCCCAGGAAGAAAAATGTATTGTATTAACTGGAAATTCGTATAACTGATCGAATGTTCACGTTGTAGGGATTGTAGCGGTTACATCGCGATGAAAGCTAGATTTTCATCAGATTTACCATGGCTTTGACAAAATGGATATGTCTGTATGAGATGGTTAGAAATAGCTGTCAGAGAGGCTGGGACCATATTCAGGGACTCAGAAATTGATCTAACGAATACAGTTGATGAAAATCTAATATTCTTGCAGTCTACCGAGACGACTCCGCACGTACGACTTTAATTTGACAGGCTAGCAAATAGTGGAATTAGAGATGGCCCATCTGCAGAAGCGCGATAGATGCTTATTTAGGCACGCTGGTTACTGGAAGGCGTGCGCCCGCCAAATGCACTTTAGAGCCAGCCACAGAGCCGGATCTCGGCCTACATATATTCTACATGTAGGGTGAGCAGTTGAGGCTAGGATGTGGTCAGCGGTTTGTTGCTACTGTTGATACGTGTTCTTCAACCAGGCATGCTCTTCTCTCTGTCAAGTATGAAGGTAGGAGCTATTTACTACCCTTAAGCAGTCTAATGACATGTTGGGGGGGGGGTATAGTCGATTGTACTATCGATATATCGATATTCCTCTTCGCTCTGGTTTTAAGTTCGTTCTTGTAATTGGACCATAATAGAAAGAGACGTACTTGACAACAGTTCACGTACACATGATCGTTTGATGATATTTGGAAACAGAAATAGTTGATTTGTCTTGTTTTCAATAACGCGTCAATAATGTTTAAATAAAATTCGTGTTTTTTTCTTCAAATCAAATTAAATTTGCCCATTAACCATTGACCACAGACAAACAATTACAAATTTTTTTTTTTTAATAAATAATTAATAATAGTAATATATTTTTTATCAATAACATCATCGTCTACTTATCCCTGATTCCGTAGAAAAATGATGTTCTCTTTGAAACGGGACTTTTGATACTATCAATTGTTTTCCAACGATAGTACAGGTATATCGATATGGCCTAACTATCGATTATCGGTCCCATCTAATGACTGGCCCTTGGATTTACTGAGGTTGCTTTTTTTCTCTAAACCTACTATTTATTACTATACCTATTATATAGCTAAAGTGCCCTTCCAGACGAACCGGTATCTGGAAGGTACGCCATTCATCCCTTTCCGTTCATTTCCTTCCAGAAGGTACCCTCACTCGGACTAATGAGTTGCCCTAAGATTCTAACACTTAATCCATTTTTTTTGCGTTCAAGAGTAACCGATGTTCTTCGCAGTGTATGTTTAAAATCTAAAAACCCTGCAAGATCATTCATACGATTTCGCACTGAATATTATTCTATTTCAAGTGTATACATCTAATTTTGGTTTTGTTTTATTTTGTAATGAATTATTTAGGTAATGCTAAATCAAACAATTTACAAACAAGTTTGTATTGTAAATTTTCAGACATCTGATTTTAGAGATTGTTTGACCCACATCAAAGCAATCTACTGCGTAGAAAATATCTAAAAAATGAAAGATACAGTTTGTTCTTAGCAAGAAGATTCTCTCGCTATGAAACAGGCTAACAGATTGTTCATATACACAACTATTCCTCCAGGATCAACTTTTATATTGACCGTATTATCATTTTTACGTGTTGCAATTACCACATCGGAAGAGAAGGAAACCAAAGTAATATATAATACAATTTTCGCCTGTCTCTCTCGAAATACTCAGAAAAATTAAAAGCTACTTTGCTAAAACCGCCTGGAGGGGACTGGGTGGGACTTGCTCCTACTAAACTCTAAAGCTCCTACACTAAAGCGAGAGGCACCACAGCCCAACTCCTTGGACGAGGACCAAAGCCACCGTCAGCGGTGTTACGGCTTCCGGCCACTTCCGCCTATCTCTAGGGTCATCCACTTCCGCCCGATAGAGTGAGCAAGCGAGCGCCTCTGCTCAAACTAGACGGAATGTATTTGAATACATTAGCATAGAATTATATCGCTGATGGTGATACGTAAGCATTCATGTATTTATTACATAAAAAAGTGTATTGCATTATTTATGAGCCTGCTAGTTTTGAGTCTCGCATGTGTCAATTAATGTTAAACAGCTGATGAAAATTCGTTTCATTTAAATGAAAACTCCTGATTGGACGTGTAGTTTCATTTTTCATGTTTCCTGGCGATGTTTGTCAGTGACATTATATATTGCGGGGAATTTTGATACACTTGAATGTTAAAAATGAAAGACAAAACAAAGAAAATCGAAAAAACAACATTGCTATCTGTTTTCGAATGCGCTTATCAATAAAACCCTTACTTGAGTGGTACTGCGCAACTAACAAACTTTTGATTACATATGTATATGGCCACAGGAAAACACTAGTTAAACACATTATTTGACTTGAATAAACAATTTTTACAGTAGAGCATTTTGTAGGTTTCTCTGTTCTTCTCGAATGAATTGTACATCTTCCAAAAACTGTCAATTCGTCTATTTATTGGTATTTGTTTGGGACATTGAGAGGAGTCAGCTTTGAAGTCTTATAAAAAAACGTTGAGTTTTTGTGGGTGAAGTACAGACATAATTATTTTTTCACATAAATTCGACTTGCCCAGTTTTTTCCTGTCGTCGTCTGTTATTAGATTAATCTGTATTAGTTCTATGAAGGTGCTTTTACAATTTTAGATGGGTCGTATGTTTTATTTTACAACTGCTTATACGAAAGACAATCCCACCGGTACCTTTTCGAAAGCAGAACCTCTACAATGCGTGTTGAGCTGCCTAAAGCCAAGAAGGTACAATTCTGTAATGGGCGTACGATTGGCTAAATGTAGACTTTCTTTGGCGGATCAGTTACGCGTTCCTTCCGCTGCCAACAAGCACTTCAGTTTGATTTTTTTTTTTTTTTTAAACCAACGGACCTTTTGTTTTCACCGTTTTGTCTTTATTTTTTGGATATACTTTTATATCTGAAGTCATGAAATAAATATAGGGATTTTTTCATCGGCCAATTGCAAGCAAATTATACCTGCATGTACCTATTACGTATGTAGGGTGCATGCTATCGTTTATCTCAATGTCCTAGGGCAGTTAGTTATTTATAGTTCCAATAAAGATTTATTATTGATTATTAAAACTCCAAACTTCACCCAATAACGAATTAATTCATTTGTAATAAAAAAAAAAAAAAAAAATGATATTTTTGAGGGTATCGAATTCAAAATCGGTACGCCCTGAATGATTACATACAGTTGGGAGTTGAGTTGACTAAAATAACGAAAACATTTTTAAGGTTTAATTGCTGGTCGTGGGTTTAAATTGTATTTAAATTTGTATTTCTATTTTACAAGGGCTGTCACCGATTATCCCATTATCAAATTCTTGACTTCCAAACAAGACGTTATTTAAAAATGAATTATGAATGAATAATATCGGCCATTGGCGTAACTCGCTATTCGTAACTCGATTTATGAATGAGGATGCCGGTTCCAAAGAACTAGATTTATAGACCCCCCCCCCCCCCCCCGAAAGAGGCTAAAACTGAAAGCAACATTATTTATAAAATAGCAAGTGAGGTATGAAATTAAAGATCTTGGAGACCTCACTATAATACATTACATACATTTGCCATTACTGGACTATTATGATAAAAAAAAACACTAAAATTGGTTTTTCAGTCAACACTCGAGAAAGTTTTTGAAATTGTTTTAAAAGCACAAGCTTATCTAATTTAATTTTGTTTTAAGCACTCTCATTTAAACGTAATTGGCATTTATGTATACTTTGAGCTGTGACTCTCATCTCACTCCGATTGATGTCTCTGACATCGATTTAAAACTTTAAATATTATTTTTCTAAATTGAAGAACTGAAATAAATATCCCCAATTTACATAACGAAGGTTTTTTTCTGTTTTGATTTGAGTATTACGAACGACGTAACCTTTTTCCTTTATTAATACCTTGACCTGACTGAATATCGATTTGACCTTTCTTGGCGTGTAACTCGACTGTTATCCTAATGTCAGGTTAGTCCTCTCTGTAATTATAGCAAAATTCCAGGTCGAGTATTTCTTGTCTGCTGAAAAAATCTAATTTGAATAATACTATTATTTACTTGAATTGTTTGGAGGAATATTTCATTTTACAAAATAATTTTGAATTATCTTCAAAACAAACTGAATTTGTTGGTAGCAATAATTTCAGTTATCTCTAGAATTCACTAGATATTCTAGTGTTTTCTCCCGTGTGTCTGTCCTGCTCAAGCTGGATTACATGCAATTTTATTATTGAGGTCCGGTTTAAATTGGAAAGACATGAAAATCATTTCATTAATACATAAGTAAAAAAAAAACTCCTCCATCACAGACGGCCTGATAAAAAATATATAATTTTACTTTGTTTTGTCTAAGTGTGTTTAACTAAAAAAGGTCATTATAAATTTCATGTTTGGTACTCAATCAGTCATCAATAAAATTATTAGTAATCCACAAATAAATATTTTCCCGCCAAGTATAGTTTTAAATTAAAGATGTCTATATCCTGATTAATAAATATGAGTGCATGCTACGGCTTGGATGGATTACGATAACGTAATGTCATTGAAGCGTGTTCTCAAATTTTTATCAATGGCAGTTTCATGTAGAGGGTTAAACTTTTTTTTTATTGTAATATGTTATATGATTTTTTTTTTTTTTATGTGTGTACATTAACTTCATTATTTATATAAACTCAATATATTTCAAAATGTACATTTAGTTTATTAATGATGTAAGCAAGTATGGGACATAGTGAGGAGAGCGCTCTAACTGGGCCTATGGCTGTTACATCAGGTGCGTTATCCAACCACTGGTGCGTAACAGGGCGCGGTGTCCGACTGAGGCTGCTTCGTCCGTTTCCTCGTATCTGTCTGTCTGTCTGTCTCTATACGTGCCTATTCTAATCAATATCATTCTGTCACCTGCGCTTTAGCGTAGCTAGTGCTAGTCGCTTACATGCACAAAAGGTATTTTCCGATCTTTGACAAAAGAAACCGAAGCAAGCGGTTGTTAGCTAAAATATTTTATTTTTATTTCTTATGGGAATTTTTATAATATTGTTAAAGACGGCGGACTTTAAGCACCTACCGATGTATATTTTTTTATTATTCGAAGGAACTTAATCTTAATGGGTAATCAATAATTTTGACAAATGATTCATACAGTACTTATAATATACATTCATAAAAGATATCCCAACTGTTCTCAGGTCAAAATTCCTGGATATGTAGGCAAGGAAAATCCCACCTATTGGACATAAGGATAGAAAACTGACCGGTGACAGAAGTCTCGCTGACTCAATATTTACAAGAGAAAGAGTTTGTCGGGATGGGGTATGCTTGCTCAAATATTTGAGGAAATGTGACCAAGACTTGGTTGAATTATGAATGGTCGTATTTGTGACTTATAAAGGTGCATTAACTTCCTCTGAATATCAAATAAATAACATAAGAGCCGAGAAGACAAAGATACAGATGAAGGATGGGCCAGGTAGTAGGGTATATTCACACAATAGACTGTCCTCAGCAGGGTTGATTTACAGCGACTCCAGTTAGAAATAGTCGCCATGGAGACCTTGTGCCGCTGCCCACGCCACAGAGCTAGCTGTTGCCTGCCTCCTTTGTCCTGCCTCTTATCCTTCCTACAAATATCCAACTTGGAACTCTCTCCTCTTTAGGTGGCTTAGGGTTTGCAGGCAAGTGGTGAAGTATATGGAGACGAAATCAATGGTTGACAATGCTGTTATTGACCATTATCTCAGGAAATTTCCTCAACCAGGACGGGTTTTTTTTTGGATGAATGACAGAGGAATTTAATGGACTGTAAATATAATCTAGACCTTATCCCACAATATCAATATTATTCGAGTAGCAGATAAAATTACAATTCCAAAAAAAAAAAATCAGGTACTCCTAGTAAAAGGATCCGCTCACCCCAAATAAATTCCCTTTATTTTCCCCTTATCTATAATCTTAAAAATTTGAGAGCTAAGGGAAAAAAAAAAAGGAAAAAAAATCTTTAAATCAAATTAATTAAATCCTATTTAGTACATTGTTAACTCGTGCGGGTTAGCGGTTGGAACAGTCTCCCAATTATTTTTTGGATAAATTTAATAAATGTACGACACAGTTTTACCATTTCACAAACTTCACCTAACTTGTCGCTTCGTCTCAAACTGATGATATATAAATGTGCCCTCCGGCCAGCTCTGCTGTACGGTGCCCCACTGTATACTCACTTGACTCACAAAACAGCTAAAAGTCTCCATCAATTCCAGAATGGGATCATGCGAAAAGTGGTCAGACATACCTGTCTCCAGACGTTAAAGAACGCCGACCTGCAACCGTTGCTTGGTGTGCCGTCGGGGGCGAGTTCATCCACCGGAGACTCATCAAGTTTTTTGACTCGTTGCAGCACCCAGTGTTTAACTATGACTATTTAGACTATCAATGTACAATGTACATTATACTTTTGTAACAATCACAAATCGCAATGTAAAAGTATTAATAATTGTATAAAATGTAGGCAAGCCTACATTTTGTAAATAGATTTATTTATGTATCTATATTGATTTCCATAATTTATAATTACAAGGGGATATGAATGGGGAAAAAAGGATTCATACTAAAATTAACAATTTTAACTTTGTATTTGCTTAAAGTAGACCAACAAATGGGAGCAACTTTCGTTTTACCTCCAACAAGTCCTACCTGCGTATATATTGACTCAAGGTTTGGTAAAGCTCAAAATTAAAAATAGTCGAAGTTAGAAAATAATTTTTACTACGTAATATTGAAGAAGCCGAAGAATAGGTGATACCTTTTCGTTTCTAATATGTTTTAAGTGTCTATGTTAATATTCCAGGTACTAATAATAGATATTTTCACCTGGTGATCTGAAGTGTTCTTCTGGTGAAGTATTACTTCCAATACATTCATTTTTTCGTTGAGTATATTATTTTGATATAGAAGTACTTGTGAATGAAAACATTTTTGACTTAGAAATAACGTATTAAATCCTCATTTGACTGACTTTTTCTCTAGTTTTTGTAACTTAAATCGTTTTTTAGATTGATTAATATAATTTACTATTATATATTTCAGCTTTAGCAGTATCCGAATAAAAAATTGTAATTGAATTCGCCTTCTCTTAAGATACTACTGCTAAAAATGCGAAGTTATCATCAGAAGAAGCGTGTTGAGTGAAGAGTGAAGGGGAGTTTTGCTGTGGTTCAAAGACTTCAATGCTTACAATGCCAGACTTCGACCATGTTGCACTTGAGTTGTGGATGTTGAATTACTCGTAAGTTTAGCAAGCATTCGTATGTGACCACACATGCATTATCAGGTTCAAATGCTAATATTTGTTTTATGAGCTTTTTTTATACTCACATGAATTTTTTTAATAACCTGGTTGGTTTAGATACCTATGACCATTTGTGCTCGTCATCGTTGGAACAGAACATTCCCGCTGACGTCATATCCTCTACTATTAAATAAAAAGAAATCTATGAGACGTTTATAAGATAGTTTCCTTATTTTTCATCCATTTCAAGCAATCACCACTGCTTGCGGTTATGCCCTTACAGCTGAAGACCTTACTTGCTCTATTGAAATAGAAATGGCTGGCCATTTTCCGTAGTAGTTGATGGCATCGCGTAATAGACATCACATGGCAGGAATTTACATTCTGTCATGTAAAACGAAAGTTTATATGAGAACTCATTTCTCAATACTATTATCCACAGCCACAGAAAGTTTCATGCTTGAACATTATTCAGGAGTACTTATTGTTTCGAAACGTCATCTGCCCGTGCTGTGGGTTCATTGTTAGTCGTGAGTAAAACAGTTTGTTGGGAAATCGGCTTGAGTTGTTAAGTTTTTATCAAATGTATTAATGGACATCATTGAGACGTGCCGTTTTATGTCTGTCTCAGGTTCTTAAATCAACTGGTGTATGGGATGAGGTAGGTTTAAAAAACATTTTGGAGAACTGAGCGGTCGAAACGTTATCATTAATAATTTGATGAAAACTTAACCATCACCATAATAGTATTATTGAAGCCGATTTCCCAATAAATTCATTGACTCATATCGACCGACAGTGTCAAGAAGTTCAAGCTTTAACCGTGAATTGAAAGGAAGAGGCTTTACTTTAAAATAGTTGTGGTGATAGTTTTTATCTCTGTTTGTTCTAATATAGAAAAAAAGACTATAGCTATAATGAAGCATCTAATAGAGATGGAGCATATAGTTCTAATAAAGCATCTAATAGACAGAGCATGTAAGCTTTAATAAAGCGTCTAATAGAGATGGAGTATATAGTTCTAATGAAGCATCTAATAGATGAAGCATATAGTTCTAATAAAAGCATCTAATAGACAGAGCATATAAGCTTTAATAAACCATCTAATAGAGATGGAACATATAGTTCTAATGAAGCATATAGTTCTAATAAAAGCATCTAATAGACAGAGCATATAAGCTTTAATAAACCATCTAATAGAGATGGAGCATATAGTTCTAATAAAGCATCTAATAGACAGAGCATGTAAGCTTTAATAAAGCGTCTAATAGAGATGGAGTATATAGTTCTATTGAAGCATCTAATAGATAAAGCATATAGTCCTAAAAATGCATCTAATAGATAGAGAATATAGATCTAATAAATCATATAATATATGAAGCCTATAGTTCTAATAAAAGCATCTAATAGACAGAGCATATAAGCTTTAATGAAGCATCTAACAGATGAAGCATATAGTTCTATTGAAGCATCTAATAGATAAAGCATATAGTCCTAAAAATGCATCTAATAGATAGAGAATATAGATCTAATAAATCATATAATAGATAAAGGATATAGTTCTAAAAATGCATCTAATAGATATAGCATATAGATCTAATAGATCATATAATATATGAAGCATATAGTTCTAAGAAATGCCGTTTTAATAACTTTTTTAAAATGTTCGAAATGTTTTTGGAAATAAAATTAACTTATACAAGAGAGATAACCGATGTATATACATACTCATTTATATATCATCACCCCAATTCGTGAACTCACAATGTGTTATTAATACCATTTTATTTAATATCAGTTACTTCGGGCATCGTCTGCCCCCCCCCCCCTCGCTGCAACAATTTATGGCTTTTAACATTTCCTTCATTTGTTAATTATTATATATATGTAGTTTGTGACCTGTATTTAAAGTGATTTTAAGTCGTGACGCTCCGTAATTCTTCCTATATTGACAATTAGAAACAAATTGTGATACTTTCGTAAACATAATAAAATTTGTATTTATTTTTTGTTGACGGTGGTAGGAAAGTTATGGCTCAAGGACTGTATAACTGTGAAGATTGATTCAGCCGAAATGAAACAATAAATATGTTGTAGGAAAGATACCAGTTTTTATTTCCTCTCTCTCTCTGTTAATTAGCTTTTAGAATCAATTAATATAATTAGCCTACTCTCAGACAGTATAAATTTAGCTAGCGTGCCAAGGGTAGCCGAATGCGATGTCGAAATCCATCCAGCATAGGCGTGAGACCCTGCGTGGTTCGACTATCGATGAATTTTTTATTTAGATCTTTTAGATTTTATCTGATCGTTAGCGATCGTGAAATATCCTTCAGAGGTCAGTGAAAATACACGCACCTTCAAAGTTTACCTGCGAATATCCTTCAAATGGTGATTCGTAAATACCGGTCATGGAGGCTTGACCACCAACGAACCAGTTTATTGTGCCGTAAACAGACAAAAATGTACTCTGAAGTGTTGACTCTCTTCGACTTCGATGGCGCTACTGTCCGTGGTGGGCCCAGGCCTCTTCTAAGATATCCTTAGCACTTTAATTGTATCTTGCTGCAAACGTTCTCCGCATTGTACATGGTTCTCACGCCACGCTCCTTCAATAATGTACATGGCTCTCACGCCACGCCCCTTCAATAATGTTGTCATCCTGAGTTCGCGAAGGAGGCATTTGCCCTACTCTTGATATTTGTCTTTTCCAACTGATTATGTTCATTTATTTTATGTTTAAGTGACCTAATCTCTTCTTGTCTTTAATGTATCTCAGCCGTCCATAAATTCATTTAATTTTTCATATTAAAAAAATCTGTTAGATTGCATCGTTCAAGACACGGTTAAAAAATAAAGGATTCAGTGCGAAGAAATTTCTTTGTTCAGTGGAACGTTGATAGATGTTTTCAAGTCTCGATGATGTATTACTCTAAAATGTAAGCAAGGATTGTATTTGAATACAACGCGAAGTTTAGTAGTATCTGATTACATCTCTTTGCATAGGTGAGCGCTTTTTATCGGAACGTTACCATTTTCCTCCTGCCTCTCCACATCCTCATTGATTTTCCATTGAGTTCCTGACTTGTTTTTGTTGAAGTCTCCCGAAGCAGATATCGCTATGGAGTCCTGACGTACAATGGTTACAATTCGCAGCCTCGACTGCACCGGACACAATCGACCATTATGGCGTCTTTCTCTGTGGCTACAGTTAATTAACCACTGTTAGTTCTCTCGCCTATCTTATATGCTTCCTTTGTTGTCGGCTTCGATTGTTTGTCTTCGGGGAAGTTTTAATTACCTCCTCTAGCTCCGCAGGCTGGTCTAATGAGAGGATGGTCGTCTACTTCTCCGAAGAGCGCCGAGATGTCGGCCTGGTCGTTTGTCATTCACAGCCAGCGGTGCAGTCTTTGTTATATGCAGGGACAAAGTACCTCAGAAGGCTTAAAAATCTGTGAAATCTGAGTTATGCAAGTCTTACCTTGTAAGTTTGTTTTCGCCTCAAACGCATAAAATGGCCACTGTTTTCCAAGTTACGTCATATTTAGTGTTCAAATGACTTTTATTGAAGTATCTAGTGTCATTTGGAAAGCAAAGCCACATTTTAGAGAGGGGAGGATATCATCCTTGATGGCTAAATAGTACTGACCATCAGCTCGTGCCTGTATTATCGGGTACTAGCAGCCGAAATGAACTATTGCGGGTGTCTACTGTACCAAGATCTGCAGGAGTAAGTTGGTTCAAAAGAATATTGTTGGAAGCTGCTATGTGGGCAGATAGATATGTGTCCCCATATGTTATGAAGAAATCATGGACGAATCTGAGAAGCTAACCTAGAACCTGGCAAGAAGATCAATTTTATTGTTGGTCATTGAAAACCACTTGAATACACTATACATTGAATTTATGGGTGATGGTGGCTAGTGTTTTTCTTTAATTTATCCTTTACTTTCACAACTGTACTGCCTAGGCCCCAATTGAATGTCCGGGGAAGGAGATATCCTTGCGTCAACTTGATTATCCAAACCTTTGTTGGGGCATGTGATAATATTAAAATACAAAATTAAAGCTCTCATGAAAAGTTTGGAAAAGTGGTGTAGATTACCTGCAATTGCTAAATTGACCCTTCGTGCCCCCCCCCCCAAAAAAAAACATATCCTAACTTCTTCTGCCTTAGTTCGTTCGAAACGGGTCTTGGACCTCTGTCCCCCAATACTGTTTCCGTAGTCCCTACTTGCTGTTCGATTTGCCTCTTCCTTCTTGATAATATTATTAGTTATATGTTTTTGGCATTAAAACTATCGGACTATTTCCGATTTAAGGAATTTCTGCTGCGTGTTCGCCAAAACTCCTATTTCGAAGCCCGGCATTGGTTTTATGAATGTTTGTTTACTGTCATTCATGTTGTGATCGAATCGTTCGATTTCAGCTTCAAATTCGTCTTCGATATTGTTCCTTTGGTATGGATGTATTCATATAAAATGACACAGACTTATTATACTTTTCCGGACGTAACAGTTTGGCCAGTTACACACCAACGCTGCTCGGAGACGCCCCGTGGCGCCTTTGGGAACGCTTTTAACCCATCTGCTGTCAAAGCGTGGATTTATGGCGCCGAAATTGCTTTACGGCACGGGAGTCATGGAGGCAAAGGTTCTTTACTTTATACCTGCTGATTTTGGTTTCCTATACACATCAGACCTTTCTGTAACCCATGCTGGCATTTTAAAGTGCCTAGAGGAACTATCATAAAATTAAATACAAGTAATAGGTAGCTGTTAATTCTGAAAATAAGTTTTTCTTTTTAACATTTTGAAAAACCAACCACGGCCATCCTTAACATAAACTTTAGACTTTAAAAAAAGCTTTTTGGTTTGAATATCATGTTTGGTTATAATTAATCGCTATTAATATGCCAGCTATGACATATTGATGGTCGTAAAACAGACTGAGGTTTAGTTGGAATAGCCCGTTGTGTATGTTTTTACTAATACAAAAAATAAAGTTTTGACAGCCAACAATATAATTAAAAAGAAAAATCAGAGGTACCCCCTATGTTAATTATTATCGCCCACTACTATGTTAATCGTAGCTGAGTCAGAGGAGAGAGATGTCCTCATACGCTGATGAAGAAATATATTATGCATATGCTGTATAATAAAAAAGGTGATTATATACCTAACGACATAACCAGGTATAGTAATTTACAATATAGCTATTACTAATGCATTCGGCCATCGTCACGACACAGCCATTACCACAAGAGATATGCCCGGGCACAGCCCAGATCTGATTTTTTTTTCATTCGATATCAATTATACAAAGGCCTCCTCGATATTAATTGAGTCAGTGCTGGATTTCCGTGCCTCCACTTTTTTATCTGGGTTTTCTGCTTCGCTGCTTCTGGTGTGGTTTATTTTTCTTTTCTTTTTTTTTATGTTCACTTCTCCTTTCTAGAATAATTTCTCTCATTCCGCTGGCCTTATAAAAGTAAACAGTGAGTTTTTTAGGATTGATTCGCGTCGATTATTCCGATTTCCCCTCGAAACTTATTTCGGAATATTCGCTCACAATCAACGCTTCTGCAAGTAAATTAATAATGCGTTATCCCTCTTGATAGTTTAGCTTACCCCAAGCGTGGCGAATCTTGGTTCACAAACTTGGGTGGGCCAACAAAAAATGTTTAACAATCAGAAAACATGATCTTAATATTCAAGAAATGTATCACGAGCTGCAGCCATTTGTTTTAAATCAAGCCATACGTAGCTACAGATGAGCATTGAGCTTGTAATTGGTTTTTTATACTTTATAAAGTTCATCTTCGAGAACAATTGCTTGAATCAAACTACAAGCCTATAGATAACAGAGTTTAATCACGTAACAGGGATCCGGGAAACCGGTCATTATCGTTTTAGTTATTAAATGGATTGCGGTAGACCAACCTTGGATATGTAAAGGAAATAAGGCAGGTTTTCTGAAAAACATTTCAGCTTTGCCACGAACGATGCAACACGAGGCTCCACTGTGGATAAATGATTAGGTTTACCTTGCAATCGATTGTTCGATGTGTTTAGATGTGATGTCATGATGAGAAGTTGAGACATTGAGTAGTTTACAAAGACTGTCCTCTTGAGAGCCAAAGAACGTCGTAATGAAGAATTAGTTTTCCTTGTTCCTCAATCTCTTTTTTTCGAACTAGTTCCATAAATTTCGTGCGATTGAGAACGCGAGCCAGTCTTTGGTTGCTTCAGGAAAGGTGATGATTCAGTTCCTGGGCACAAAACCCTTCCTGTTGAATGATGGAGTGAGACCTTTAATGAGTTATTTTCTAATAGCGCACTACAATTGTTCATACCGACCATTGCTGGAGCCATCAAAGTAAACGCTATAATTTTACCAGTTCAAGTTTTTCTAAGAGATTTTTAGCTCTCTAAACACCTTCTCCTGTAGTCATTCTCCGCAGTTGACGGAGTTCTTCAGATGTTTAAAGATACTCGTTGACCATACGAACGTATACACACAGCTGAGGAGATAATTTGTTGTCGCAACATTCATTCAAAGACACATTAAAACTATTTGCAACTTATAAGCTTAGAAATCACATGTTAGCATACATCTTCTCCCATCTCGTCTATCCACAGCATTGCCGCATTTCGGGACTATATCGTCCACTAGTTCAGAAATTATCGGATATCTTCCTAACCATCTCCGTATTGTTTCATTTCTTGGAAGAGGAGCTAAGATATTTCACAGGAAGCTGTTACCATTGAAGAAAGCTCATTGGTTTGTTTTTTTATATTAATTGCTACCCTCATATAGATTTTTTTCAATGAAACCCCGATGCAATATTCTTTAATATTTCAGAGCCTAAAGATAAATTTTTATGAAGGAGATCATAAAGGGTGCTACCTATGAGAGACAACTACCTCTGCTCTCTGCTCCTGGCTCTCTCTCCTAACATGTCTTCCTCTTTGGGCAGAAGAGAAGTTAGTGAGAAACGAGATGGAGAAAAGGAATAACATTTTTTATGGTTTGTATACTCATGAACATGAGGGAGTAGAAACCCGAGGGGAGGGAGAGAGAGAAGATGGGGTGGCCAACCACTACTTTTATTAGTCACCAAGTAAGTTATGACTTTCAACATTAATTAAACTGAACCTATCATGACCATCTATCAGGCATCATCAAGACATCAGCCTTCAGACTTAAATTGAACTACTGCCCATCGGTCATTATTTAAATTTATGTTCAACACACCGTATAATTTATTCAGAAGCAATAAGCAAATTAACTAACAAACTCACAATATTTTGCCTCATAACCCCCACCCCCTCTTTTACCATAAATATTGCTACGTTCGGTGGTCGGGCGGGGACTGAATAAAACCTCTTTATTTACATAATTATTTATTTAGTGATTCTTTATCTATCTGATGAACAGCTGTATCCGCATACATAAAACTCTAGGCAATAAATAAAGGTTGTATCTTTTCTAAGGATGCATATACCCGTTTATATATTCACCTGACTTAGCCCCGAACACCACGATGTTACGCTCTAGTTGAGTAATTAGAATATTTAATTTTTAGGGGAGCCATCTAGCTATTCAACTACTGTCAGATTTTATTCCTCATATCTTGAGCGTATTTCATTAGCGTAAAGTTGTACAAAATTATACCTCATTTAATTTACTTACTGTTGGTCCGAATCGAATCTAAATTAAAAGAGTTCATTTTCACTTAAGCTCCACTTCAGCTGGTATAACCTGTCCTAGGTGGGCTGTAATGACACAGGTTTTTTCGAAGCGTTTTATTCCAAAACTATCCGGCAATTTTGTAGAGACTGGGAGATGGCGGAAGCAGGATAGTCAGGGACAAATGCAAATAGTCCTACAAGGGCCATTGGTTAAGAAAATTTATTCTAATTCATTCATCAAAATGTCCAGACAATATTCAAATCATAATCGCCCCCCCCCCTACCTCTTCATTTCTATGCCTCTGTTATATTCAAATGTGCCTCCTGAATATATTCTCAGCCGCGCGCGCACACACACACACACACACACACACACATCACAGCCTAACAGATATTATATTTAATGTCACACACACACGTACATATATTTGACAGTTATCGAGGTGGCTTTGAGCCTCCTATTGTCACTTCCTCCTTGGCTACAACCGTGGCACCAGTGATGCAATTTTCATGGTCCATTGTCAACATCATTAGCAAACCAAACTCCGCCTCTTCAAAAGATGGGCTTTCTGGAGGAGTAAACGGTTACGTCTTTCTTTTGTGAAATTAATTCTCTTTCCTTTTTTTTGTGGGGGGGGGATTGCAATAATCCCTATTGTTTGAGGACTGAGTATGATGCGGAAGTAATTATTAATCGTCGGATTATAAAGAGCTATACCTTGACACAATTTAAAAATTATAATTAAGGCCTGTTTAGTTCGACAGCATCGTGACCTCATGTTTCCAAGAATTTTAATACATTTTTCGCTTGGTTTGGTTCTGGGTAAATTTAATCGTTACGAGTGAAATTTTCAATTCTACTTTTTTTTACATCAATTTATGCCGTCGGAGTCGGAAATGCTTGTATTCTTTATGTACTGATCTTTCCACCCTAGACATGGCATGAAATATTACGTGTAAATGGTTTTCAGCTCTCTAAAATATTAATATTTGATACTAAAAAAATATATTATATCATAATTATGAGTATCGTCATATTAAAGATTCCGACGTCCTAATTTGCTTGGTAATTTCACTTGTTGCCTCTATAATGCTCAAATTGAAAAGATAAAGTGAATAGTCCTTTAATCGATTCAGTCCACACTTAAATTCATCTTGAATAACTAAATCGTCATTAGGTGTTTCAATGATCTCGTTCATGTCATTGTATATGCCTATAGCATAACATGATATATTAACAACAAAATTTCTTATAATGGGAGAAATTAAGACCTGCTTAACAAAAAAAAACAAGAAAAATTTTGATAATTTTCCCAGTTTCTTTAGGTGTGATTGAGGGAGGGGAAGTAATTTGTGATTGGTACTTTTGAACAGTTGGAAACGAATAGCTTAAATTTAAAGTAATTTTGTGTATTGCCTGTTGGGGGGGGGATTTTTGGAGATTGTATCAATACTTTTCTTCTGTGTTGAGTAGAGAATGAAATGAAACACCTCGACTGGTTTACATGTGGGCGTTCGTGATGAAATCCTTCATTAGGTGATGAATCGCCTAACTTGGCCTATTTTTTTTTCTTGTATGCCTGTTGCCTGCCAGTGTTCCAATCCAGAAGGGTTCCTCATGGCAGATTCGACACTTGTTTTTCTTTAATGTGGTACGGTATTAAGCATTTGCTGTATAGATATGTTTTATAAGTATCCTCTGCCTGGTGTACATGTGTATTTCTGCACTAGAGGTGGACTACAATCTCAAAATTCATTGCGTGATATATTACACATCACTTTAGGCCTTTAAAGCCTACCCTCTACAAGTGTCACATATGTAACTGTAATACTTACATATTTAGTGACATGAACAGCTGTGATTGATGTACAATGTCATACAGGTATGGAGTGGGCCTTATTAACGGTCTCCTGTAGCCAATATAATATGTCGTGGGCTAATGATCTATACACCGTTAATATGTCATATGCGTTCAGCACATACCCCGCTACTGCTGTGGGCGTTCTCGATGAGTCGGAGGAAGTCGTGGCGAGGTCACTGCTACTTCTGCCTTTGGAGTACCAGATGAGCTTTTTTTTCTTGCCAAAACCGTGCATTCTAGGATTTACGATCGTAACATGTCGATAGCCATAAATCAATTTAAAGAACAAATATAAAAGAACAAAAACTTGACCTGCAGATATTATAGCTGATTTAATAGGATGTATAATATTACGAATTACATATTTACCAGCCAAAGAAACTAAATGAGATATTAAGTATTTTGTGCCAACTTGTTCTTCTGAATAAATAGAAGTTACCCTCTTCTTGGACCAGAAAACAGCCTTTTCATATTTTATCAATAAACCTTCGGCGTCCATGTAGAAGGTAGGGACTAGTTCTTGACCCCGACAGGGCCGCTCTAGGGACTGGGCATAGCATGCATAGGCTTGCCTATATAAGGCAGAAATTCTGAGCTTTTTTTCACACTCGGAACCAGAGACTTGACTGTTCTTTCTTTCTGCATCTCTCTTTCCTAACCTTGCTATGTTTTAGTGCGGCGTTCGCTGTCAGACCCAGCACCTTCCCAGAGGGATTCTCTGGCCGTGTTTCGCCAAAACTAGCACATTCTTGAAAGGGACCCCTTCCATACAGACGACGGTCTCTGGGGGTACTGTATGTACCTAATAGCGTCTCCCCCCGTCAGCCTCTTTCCGGTTCACACTCGTCTTTGGTATCTGGAGGGTTTACGCCTACCCTCAGATTCCGAGTGTGAACTCGTTCTCATTCCAAGACCACATAATCTACCTAGAAAACATAGGCTGTACTCTCTTCTCCTGAACATGGTGCATTGTCGGGGTGCATCTTCTAAGATCATATGGAATCAGATCAATAAACAAATAAAGCTATCCGCCGTCTAGGCCGCCAGCAAAGATCAAAAGACCACAGGTTCGCGCATTTATCTCTTTCTGACGCCCGCCGGGCAGTGGCCGGGCCGGGTTGACGAGACACTAGCCCCCGGTGAACGCCCCGACAAAGTAATATACTGTTCATGTTTAACTGCGAGATCCGGTCAAAACTTGTAAGAACTCGTCGATTAGTTAAATAATCTTTGTTGAGGAGAGTATTTTAAAAGAAAATGAAAGAAAACTTTATTATGAAGTACAAGCAAAACGCTGGTATATACAGATATTAAGTTATGTTACTACATACTACTGGGTCGGGTGTTTAGCGACTACTGTCCGGAAGACAAGTGGGGACTGGAACTAAAGCTGAGACATATGTGAATATGAGAAGGGTTGTTTCAGGAATTGGAAGGGATGCGGTCGCTTACTTAAAAAATAACAAGAAACACCAGTGACTTCCATGAAGTCCCGAGGCAGGTATACATTAGAAGGGGCTTTTAGCCTTATATATAATATTAGGATTACAATATTCTTAGCATTATATAACTGATTGATATGATCTATTTCTTCAGTTTGTTCATTGTCGGACCTCTTAAGGTCGTCCATTTATACCGAAAATACATTGCACATAGGCCAAATAAGCTCTTAGGGTCGAATGTCAAGACCGCGTGACCTAATTAGGCTGAAATACTAACTTGACATGAATTTGAAATGCTCGCTGTTAAAAATTTGACTGAATAATTTCCGTTGAGTTAAAAGGGTAGTATATACTTCTCCTGGATAAAATTTTTTGGTTCACAAGAAAGTTTTTACTAAAGAAATACACACACGTAGCATTTACCCGGTCGTTGGGCATTCCGAGATTGCCGTCAAAGTTATGTTATTAGACACAGTCGAGGCAGTTAGTATGGTAATATATATTTGGCATTCGGATCGCGCGCTCTCTCTGGGAACTTTTCATTAGTCACTTGTCGATATATTCGACCCGCGTCCGAGAATTCACTTTCGTATCAGGTTCTCAGAAAGTGATATTTTGTCATATATTTTCCAAGATAGATAACAGATTATTCTGCAATATGTGTGAGTATGCAGTGTTAATAATAATAGTGTACATTAATAGTTAATAATTAATAATTGATATTTATATAAGACAGTTCGATGAGCGTGTTCACAATTAGAGGCGAGGGTGTGAAAATTATTAGTTAATATTCTTAGTAAACTAATATTGTAACTGTGAAAAACAGGTGAAAATCTCGTTTCTTAACTATTTGCCTCAACTGATAGAGCTAGTTAGTTATACGATATACTGTCAAAAAGGGACGGAACTTTCAATATTTCTTCAGTATAAACTAACAAGCCAGCAATCACACGTCATCTCTTCGAAACTTATCTAGAAAATTCCATTTTCTTTTTCAATTTTCTTCTAGTTGTCTCGATTACTTCTCAAAAACACTAATATTTCCTATACACCCACTGGAAGATCAGTTTAATCTCTTTGAAACTTTGCATTCAAATATTATAAACATATGTGAACTTTGCTGCAAATATTCGCAATTTTATCCTTTTTCAAAAATCATAAACAAACGAAAATGTTCGCGGAGTTGTTCCTTCCACTAAAATTTGATTTAACTTGTTCTGCTAGTAAATAATAATTTTTTGAAGATGAGCTCAGACCAATCAACACACAGTTACAGAATCAGCATGCACGATGAGCGGCATTTGGACTTGACATACAAAAAGAGAATACGCCATATTTGTAGAATTATTGTTGACAATTGACCGAGCAGGGGCTCACAATTGTATTGTTAATGAAGACAAATACGCTCCCATTGTCTTCGTGGCAGAGGAAACTTCAAAACAGTTTGTCTACTGCTGTTGTATTCGGTCGTCCCTAACAAGACTTGTGAGCTTGTTACGTAGTCAAATAGCTTACCGTTTCTTATTCTAGGGGGGGGGGGTGTCTCATTTCCATCTCTTAGAGACTTCTTCAGGAGTTTTGGCCATTGTCTTAAGATAGTGGAGAGTTGGTTCTGGATTATTCTTTTCTACCACTGTGGATTAAATTGTGAGCTCATAGCCGTGAATATAGAAATGAAGTGATGAGAATTTGTTGGGAGTCAGGACATGTCTTGGGTTGATGAAAAACAATCGTTACATTTTTCATAAAATTCATCAATGGAGAACGTTTCGACGTAGCATGTGTATGTCTACATCAATAATTCAAGTTTTTTTTAATATCCTTGGCGTCCATTGAAGTTTTGTGTTGGGCTATAGATTTGGATTGTAGTATATATCCGTCATCAAACTTGATTAATGTGAAAAAATGTTGATGGTGTACGGAGTGTAGAAAAAAAAGAAAATAATCGTTGATCTAATGGATAAAAACGGTGAGGATTATTGAGCCATCCGTGTCGAGTGAGAGATCGGTATGTCCCCGGTTCTTTCCCTATTTAGATATCTCATAACTAGAAATTATGAAAATTAAATACCATTTCATGGTTGGATTCTGCTAAATTAGTTACTGTCTCTATGCCATCGTTGACAAGAGTGCAACCTCGCAGACCATCGACCCCCGGACGTAGAGGGAATGCTGTGGCAATGACTCACACGGCGGGAGGATTGAGTGATTTTCGCTCCGGCCCACAGCCACACTGCGAAGACCGGTTCTTCGAGAGACTCCCCCCCCCCCCCCCCCCGATCAAGTATATTTCTGCCCCACACACAAAAAATGTACAAAAAACCAAAAGTAAAAGGAAAAAGGCGCTTGAACTGATCAGCCGATAGACAAAAATCCGCAGTCAGTGGCCAGCGGGTAGAAGTCAACGCACTCGTCTGTATGTTCGCTGCAGGTATGAGTCTTAGCGATGATTGTTATTAGTATTTATTTCTGGGAATAAATACATGTTTGTATGTTATTGTAATCAAAATTGTACTTTTTATTTTTCTTCAAGTAGCGATAGAAGAGATTCGGATCGGAATCTCCGTGTTAGCTTCTTAATAAACTTATTAAATGGTGGTGAAGAAAATGAAGTAGCCAAAAAAAAACCTTTGAAATCTAGTGGGACGACATTAATAATTACGTTTTATCAACTATCGAAATTTAAATTTTTTTTTGTAATGTTGGGCATATACGGTATGCCACACATCAGATATTATCGTTCTATTAAGAAATTATTTTATACGAGTTAAAGGGTTTTCTGGGGTATCTGTTTAATTTTATGAGAAAGAGTTGTTAAGTTTTCATAAAGTTTTATTGATGGGCAATGTTTGGACATGCTACCTTCGTATCTCTGATTCAGATCCGAGTGTTAGATGCCTGTCTTAAGTTGTTTAAGTGAACTAAGAGAATACTAATATTTTCGACTCGGGGCTGTAATATCTTTCTCATTTGCAATTTTTTTTTTATAGTGAGGTTTTGCATCACGAACGTAATATTCTTGCAGAATATGGTCAAAAATATCCTTAACAGTCGACACCAACTCCCTGCTCACTCAAGGGTCTGAGTACGTCCATAAATAAACTTGACAATATTTTTTCAACAAATCTTCAATTCATTTACACCCTTACAACTCCCAGCGAACTCAAAGTATTGCAAATTATTTGATTGAAAACTTTGAAAAATAAAGGGTGAAAGAACTGTTATTGAAATAATATTTAAATTTTTGGTTGCTAATAAAATCGTTAGTTCTCAAAATGAAAGGAAATGTGTTAATGATTTTTTTTTTTAAATAATGATCATCCTCCAATTATGGATCTACTTTTGTATTTCATCCGTGTATTTCCTTGAAATGGTTACCATTTCTCCTCATAGCGTTCTGCGTTACATTTTCAGGAAATGAGTCAAAATGTTAACCGAGCAAATGAACCTTTAATATCATACTACAACCCAAGGATTTAAACTTTGTCAAAAAAACTGCTGCGGTAGACTTGTAATTCCACTTTCATTGTTTGTTCCCAACAAAATCTGTTACCTATTATTCATCTGTCGTGATAATTGCCATTTTTTTTGACTTATTGTTTTATAACAAGTGGTCGAACCGAAATCTGTTTTGGTCTGTCCTCTCGATATTATCGACTCCAAGCAGTCCTGGCTTTCTCATTGTTCATTCTTTCTTTCGGATTCCGACTGTCACATTCCCGCAGGAATCATGGGAACTTGGGCGTAGTTTTCTCTCTGTTTTCTAAACAACATACTAGGTTTTTCTCATGCATTCAATGTTTATTTATCTTGTTTGCAATTAAATAACATTTCAATATACGCCAGGTTTTATCAGTATTCATATATTGAAATAACCTTATAATTTGTTATTAAATAAGGGTACAAAGTTGGAAATCGTTTCTAAAATAACGCTTCATTATTTGACTTTTTTTTCAATATTTTCTCCGTTGTTAGCTGCCAAAAATTACATTTCGATCGCTGACCTGCGTTATTAAGAAGTTTCGTCAGTTTAAAACGGTCTTTCATAACTCGAATACCCGGTACCAGTATTGCAATATGCGCTCGGTCGACCTTGATCCTGGCTCTGTTCCGTGCAGGCGGAGACTGGCAATATACCATGGCGGTATTATCTAACTGCATCTCACAATGCAACCTATTTATTTATTTTTCTTCTCTTTTCTCCTGCCAAGGCTGAGCAGCTGAGTTCGCGATCCTTATCCATTATGCTAATGAGTTCATTATCTCGGTTGCTATGAGGTTGTCTTTTCCCCAGTGCAAGTTGATGGCTCGGCACTTAATTCTCATGGACATCGTAGGGTATCTGGTTGTAAAATACTATAGTAGTTTTTTTTTTTAACAATCTTTTTATACGGTGAATGGGTCTGCGCATAGAACACGTCTTGAAATGAGGTTGGTATGTGCTTCTGTTTAGAACTGAAGGGTAAGCTATCAAATCCTCTCATTTATATTTACGGAGATGGAGTAAATCCATTATTAACAATTATTAGACAAAGCAAAAAAAACATTGGTCGGATGTCTAATTCCCTGATGTCTAATCGATACGATCTTCCCTATATGGATCCTATATATTGCGATAGCTCAGCCAAAGAGAGTCCTTATTGGGAAGAGGCTCTACATGTGCAGGATAGCAATGTAGGTAGAGCACCCGACAAGATATTAGGGAGATTTAAACCCAGAACCATGGTTTGTTTCATTAAGAAGATTTACTAATCACTTCTTAGGTATTAGCTACCTCTTAATGTTGTTCGTTCGCTTTAACTGGTTTTCTTTCTATCATTCGCCCAAGATAACCCTAACACCGAGCGTTCCTCCTCTAAGAGACCGGGGATGGTAGCAGAGAGATGCCCAGTCATCCATGTCCTTTGTCCAAGGAGCAGAGGAGAACGGTACACGCTGATTGGCTGATTCTATCTGTGCGCTTTTTGGTGCAGAGGCGGTAAAAAAGGTTTGGTCCTCTGCTCTAAGTAAACACTTTGTCTGACACCATTAAAAAGAAGGACAATCAATGACATGCCTGTTGTGGCAGGGCAAGATTTAATATCAGTAACAGGAGACCCGCTATCGAAACAGACAGCTTTTAAATATTTCTCCTCGGGCAGTGCTGGCGCTGATCAGTTTTCTCTCATGGCATGAGCGTCTGTGGCTTACGCGTTCTCCTTCAACCTCCATTCCTCGTCTATATATTGTATGAATGAGAGGGTAAATGTAAATTATCTATTGCTCCACTAGAGCTGGTTGTAATTTTATTCAAATAAAGATTTGTTTTGATATTTCTCAAAAATATATTTCCTGAATAGCCTGAAAATCGCATTTTAAACCAATAAAAAAATGTCAAGCGAATTATGATGATTTTTTTTAATAATAATCCTCAAACGACCATATGCTGATGATACGTTTTATTAACTCAATGTTTGAGGCATGACATTTTCCACATTATTAATTTGAAAACTCATATGTAATTCAACTATTAAAGGACCAGGTAGAAAATTTCTATCTTCAAGTGATAAGACTGCATGTTATGAAAATTAGTACCCTTACAATTTCCTGTTCTAAATTTGCCGCGGAGAAAGCAGAAGTCTGTGTGTTTTTTTTTCTTTTGGAAAGTTGCTCTTGTTACTTTAAAACTCGATTTTCAAGTCTCAAGAGGCTATTATCGATGTTGAGACTAAGTCACTAGATCACCCTCGGGGTGGGGCAGTGAGGAGGGACAGGAGGATCTAGTGTTGTGCGACCGTGTCGGATCTGCTGCCAGTGAAGGCTGGATCTGTGTCAGCCAACTCGTATGTCACAGATTTCTTCATACGCGAAGAAAGTAAATACATAGAGCTTGTTCTATATTTTCTTCTTTATATGTAGCTAATGTCATATGTAATATTGCAATCTACATGCCGACACATAGGTGCCGGGTGACACTTGACGATGAAGACACTGTAGAGATCTTGTAGTTTTTGTATTTACCAGGATGTGTTTGACGGATGTCAGGTAGTTGAGAGAGTCAGAGAATGCTCTACATTCGGATGGGGAAATCCTCATTCGGCCGCCTGTATGTTTGCTCTATGGCGGCCAATTTGATAATACCAAATACTCTGACAATCAGGAACTAGAAAGATCAAGCTACTCAATCATGGAACATCAACAAAAACAAGCATACTGATAGATCCAACAAGAAATCCAACTTAAAATCGAAACTTTTTAGCTTGCCTACACTATAGAACAATTTTGAAATTTACTGTTCTTATGTAGTATTTGGAGTATGTCGGGGTACCGACATTAAAAGAATGTAAATATTTCAAAATAACATTGCGAGTATCGCATTAACACTTTTAATTGTGCCACTGTTGCGCCAACTACTTCACCCCGAATAATTATAAGATAGCCTCACCTCAGAACAGAAAACACCCGCCTTCCTTACCATATTTTATCAATAAATCTTCGGTGTCAGTATAAATAGAGGGGACTAGTTCTCGATCCCGACAAGAGCTAGGGGCGCAGGCGTAGCATCCCTGTTTGGTCAAAAAATACAATTGTTAGGCCAATGCCTTGTGTCGTGTAAAGGACAAAAACCATTATATAAACAATGGAAATTCGAAGTAAATATCCCCCGATATATTACAAAAAATAAAGTTTTCATAGCCTGTATTCCGCTTTTCATGTCCGAACATATTTTAATAGGTTTTTATTGCTGATACTGTTGACTATGATCATTTATTGTGAGATCACTTTATGATAAGCTGAATCTCCTCCCGTTGATAGGTATCATTAGCAAAACTTTGTCGGTAGGGATTTGAATAACATGCGCCCTTGAAGGTCCTACAATAACAACAACGACAGAGCTCTGAGCCGATCCTCGCGTAGTTTTGTTCCATTTTTGCATGCTCGTCCATGGTCATGGGCCATTTACAGCGAACACCTGCCCGACCATTGCAGTGTTGCGGTGATGTCATCCGAGTCTGTCTTGTTTACATCTGCGACTGGGATCAAGGCCTCTCCTCCTATGGGAATATTCTTCTATTTCTAGTGTGCTTTTTTTGTTTTTTGTTTTATTGGCATTTTTAACTCTGCCCCGTGTGAAAATACAAAATAAATAAGCATGGGTAAAAGGTTTCTTTAAAAAAAAACCGCTTTGGTGAGTTAACAGCTTCTCTTGTCTGTTAATGGCTTCATCGCTGCTTTATGATGAGCACGCCTTCAGAGGGCGAATGCCTAGGGCAAATGCTCAACCCTTCATAAAGCCCTTCATAAAGCTTATATATAAAGCATAATTAGGTATGTCTGTATGATAGAAACCGATGCCTGATCAATATGAAAACCTCTTCACCTCCGCACGCTCCGATGATAAGTTAAAATATTTTACATCACTGTCCTGCAGTCCCGGACAATATTAAAAATCTGAATAAATTATTATATAACGCACCTATCTACCATTGTATCCAATATTTTCCTTACTTTAAACCTGCATTTACTCTTATCTATAGATGTATAACCACGAAATTAACTACGTGGAGAGTGAATAGGCAATATTGCGAGTTGCTTACGGAACTTTACGAGAGTATTTCTCAATAGTTATTTAAACTGTTGTGAGAACGCTCCTTGGTATTTTAGAAGTTAAATTTTCACTTAATTGTAATAATTATTATTTAATGATCAAAACTTGTTGGAGTACCCCCCCCCCCTTCTAAGGACCGTTGTTATAAACAGGACTTATTCCGTCGTGTATATGCATTGTATTAATATGGGCTTGTCATTCCAAGAGACACATCCTAGGTGGGTCTTATTGGTAGGTGTATTCACCTTAGGAGAAAACCACAGTTCTCCTATTCGTCAAATAGTACCTACATATTGTGCTCTTGACCTCCGACAGATAACACGTTGCTCCCCTAAGCAGGAATCGAAGAGGATCCTCTAAAACCTTAGCTGACAGCCACAGAACAAGAACCTGCTTACTACGTCCTGGCTGGAACTGTTAAGTGAAGGGAGGTTGGCGACCTGGGCTGACGTCATCGCCGTTAGGTTGGCCACCCTGCCTGATGGCTGCAACAGTTTGGCACTATGGCGGGGACCGCTTTTGTCGAGAGGAGTCCTTGGGGGGGGGGCGCATATCCCATTATCACGGACCACCTCTCACAAACTACGGAGTAACAGGTGGGGAGTCCGGATTAATCTGAACAATATTCTCGCCTCTTATCAATTAAACACTTTTTTTATTGATACTATAATGTTTATTGTTTATCAAATGTCCAATTGTCATGCCAAAAAAAAGTAATCATTGATATATAAACAGAGCGTAATGAGTTATCGCCTGTACATGAGCATACCTAATAACACCGTGATTTCGTAATTAAATTTGTCAGTTTAGTCGTAGTGGTTATATTCTCGGAGTATATCGGCTTTTCGGATTTCTTTGGGTGAAACACATACAAAGGTTAGATTTTCTTGCGAATTTATTCATGAACGACGTTTCTACCGGTGTCTGGATCAGGTGAGGTCTTTTATACTAAGTATACGTATAATGTGAAGTGGTTAAGAATCGCACAAAAACACTTGTTACAATTTCACGTTATGTATCCTTTAAGTTTTAAGTGTAGCGTCAATCAATTGTTCAGTCATGATGTGACAAGTCCCTCCGTGGTTTGGTTTAGCGTCTGGATGGGTCTAGTGAGATGCTTAGGGTTATATATTATACATAAGTCACTGTTCGTGACGGCAGTGTTGACTCGAAAATAACTTATTTAGTACTTGTTCAACTATATAGTTTATTGACATTGGCCTACAATTAGAAGGAAAAAATTAGATGAATGAGGCAGGTAAAGCAATTTGTTGGTGTGGAAGGTGACGGGCTGCTTGCATCGAAACACGGTAGTGCTTTGCATCAAAGGCTTCAAGACTACGTCAGTACACCCTTCAGTTACTGACGATGATGAATTACTGGAGATTGGAAGCCAGGATTCTAAACTTGTACCTCTGTAGCCATAAACTATGTTATGCTTTGTTTACTTGCACCGATGCTGTTAAATAAAATGCCAAGTTTGCACATTGAGTGCAGACAGAGACACGAATTAGAAAGGTTTCTGCCGTTGCATCAGATACAATGCTGGGTTCGGTGCATCTCTAGTCTGAGAGTACCTCTTTGTATCTACTCTTGCTGTTTGCACTGGATTCTATGCACATCACATCATTTACCTGTACATCTATGTTGTTGTGTCTGTTGTATAGTTCAGTTGTTATCTATCTTTTATCAGGAAGGGGACTGTCTGGTATCGTAATACTTTAGAGTATGAAGTAGTATTGATGAATATCGTATCGATCAAAAGGTATCGAATTCTATTATAAAGTTGGTACTTTAAGTCAATTATTTCTATTCTTAGTACTAATAAGTTTGTTTTTTTTGTTACAGGTAAGCACTTAGCGTTGGCACTGAACAGAATTCTTCCCTTGTAAACGTATGTTATAAAATTATTATTATATAAATATAAACCAATCAGTTTTTCAT
Source organism: Acanthosoma haemorrhoidale (assembly GCA_930367205.1). Taxonomy (NCBI): domain Eukaryota; kingdom Metazoa; phylum Arthropoda; class Insecta; order Hemiptera; family Acanthosomatidae; genus Acanthosoma; species Acanthosoma haemorrhoidale. The sequence continues at coordinate 29,677,266 of OV884011.1, read as the reverse complement.
ATCAACCTTCGCCATTTACTTACGGGAAAAATGTACCTTTTTTTCAGTGTTATTTGTTATCATCCGAAAAGATTAGAAATATAAGAGGCTAGGGGGTGTTGGGTGACGTTTGAACTCTTAACAATGTATTTTTCATTTGACTAATTGACCGTACCTGAAAAATAATCTTAAGATGATGTTGTATAAATAAACTTTTAACAGGCAATCAAAATCGCTCAATCTTCTTGGCAAAGATATAGAGTTAGTTTTGGTCTTCTAGCTATATACTCGTATTTACTGATTTTTTTTTTTTTTTTTTTTGTTGATTTAAATAAATGAAAAGTACTTTTGGTAGAAACTACATAGTAATATTTGTAAGGGTTATAATATGTATTACGTTATTTGTTGTATGTAGTTATTACCTCGGGGAAGGGTTATAATATGTATTACGTTATTTGTTGTAGGTAGTTATTACCTCGGGGAAGGGTTATAATATGTATTACGTTATTTGTTGTAGGTAGTTATTACCTCGGGGAAGGGTTATAATATGTATTACGTTATTTGTTGTAGGTAGTTATTACCTCGGGGAAGGGTTATAATATGTATTACGTTATTTGTTGTAGGTAGTTATTACCTCGGGGAAGGGTTATAATAGGTATTACGTTATTTGTTGTAGGTAGTTATTACCTCGAGGTTATTAAGTATGGCCAAATCGTGGTATTATCTCATTTTGTTCTTTGTTGACATTTTCCAATTCGGATAAGACAATTTGTAAATATAAATAAATAGTATAATGATGTTATCAACTGATTTGTTGGCTCGTTACAAATTTTATTTTAAAATATAGACAGAGAGACTGTTAGCCTCATTTATCTACAGCCAATGAATAGTTTGTTTGGCAACCGTGCTCCACTCGTTGCCACTAAAACATATACTTGTGAAAGCTTCCGCGAACCCTTGGACCAGTTTGCTGTTCATATATGGTCGTTGACTATTGCCTTAGATCACTAGCGAGAACTCTGCCTTGTCACATCATTGCCACATCCCGCTGTGACCTCCTGAGGAATGCTCGTGCAGGCAGCTGACCTAATTTGCACTATGGATGGTAGTCTGTTTGTTTACTGACGAGTCCGGAGGGTTGAGGTCTCTACTTTCTAACTAGTACGCTATATACAACCATACCTTTCTAGCATGACCATTACGCTTCATTTACCTTTAGTTATGATATATTAACTGGAATTTTTATAAATAATTGGCCCTAATCATCTGACGTTTAAATTTAATATATCCAGGACAGTGCTCAGAACCTATTTAAAATTCTGTTGTTCCGATCCGTCCAAGATGAAGTTCCAGAATGAAAATTTTTTCACCATCGATAGAACCCTTCATAAAATTCCCTCTATTGAAGATTACATTTCCTCAAGATTCTATAAAGTCTTACGCTAGGCCCTGCTGCTGGAGTACATGTACTTCGAATCGTTGCCTATTAATACATTTGATGAAAATTTAACAACTCTTTTTCATCAAGCTAAGCTCCCCAAAAACATCCTGGTCTGCGATACTTGTTCTCCGATTGTACTTGGAACGTAAAGTCCAAAAGTCATCAAAGGACAATTATGAAATGCTGTTACGTTCGTTGAAATGGCCGTTGAGTCAGTAGTGTGACCAGACTTTCTCCATGACGTTAGCCCAATATTTCCTGGACTCCTGTCTCCTGCATTCATGTGTTTATAGGAGGTACCAATTTCAAAAAGGTAGGGGCCAATCCTGTTTCCTTTCATTGACGGAGATCACTATACAAATTGAATACTGGTAGTTTTAGGTTTTTTTGTTTTTTTTTCGAAATCTGATACCTTTGTCTTAATCCAGTGTTTTTGTCGAATCTCTACTGCTCTTTGTGACTCCCCCTTTTGAGCTAGAGTCATGACATTTTTTATAGAGCTCCCATTTTCTTTTGGAGAAAGAAATATAGCAGTATTTATAAAACATGAGTGTCATAAATTAACTTTCATTAATATGGAGTTCGCGACTTTATTTCAACCCGTGTTTTACGATCAAAGATAATATTTTGTGTTGTCGGGGGCGGGGGCCGGGTGAAGGTTTCATCTACCCTGGCCACTGCCCGGTGGGCGTCAAAAAGATATCACTAATAAACCTGTGGTCTTTGACCTTTGCTGGTTGCATATTTGGTGGGCAGCTTTATTCGTATTTTGTTTATTGATCGGACTCCATAAGGAGTGCCCCGGCAGTGTTCTATGCTCAGGAAAAGAGGTACAGGCTAGTTATTATAGGTAGTTTACGTGGTCTTGGAATGACCACGAGTTCACACTCGGTATCTGAGGGTAGGCGAAAACCGTCCGGATCCCAATGGCGAGTGTGAACCGGAAGGAGGCAGACTGGGCCGGCCTATAGTGAATAAGAGATTGTTTTATTTTGGCCAATCAGAGGGCGAGCTATGCCCGCGAACCTTGTGAGCTCCGGCCGTGTCAGGATGTGAACTAGTCCCTTCTCTCTGTACGGACGCCGCTATTGCTCTATTTATAAGATATGTACAGGTTGGAGGTCATTGGTACAGGTTTGTTCTAGTCCGAGAAAAGGGTAATTTCTTTTTATTGGTGGTGAAGTAATGTGGTAGTGGTAGTTTGGTAGTTCCGTCTGATGACCAGGAACTCCATTCACAAAGAAAGCCAAGTCCATACAAAGACAATAAATAACCTCAGGTCAGTGAAATGGACATGAGTCAACATCGCCAGTGTGTCATTGCGATTGATATTCTGCCCAGTGTTTTCTGACAAAGTCTTCTTCAGTCTGGTCACGAGACTGCCGGATTGCAAACAAAGGGAGAGGCCGTACGTTCATACTGGTCAAGTAATCAAGGTATTCTATCTTTTAAGAATTCTCAAGGCACAGTTAAGTTGGGTATTTCGGATTTTGCATCTATGGTGAAGGACACATTAAAAATGGTTTTAATTCATATTTATATTTTTTATTATTACCTAATTCTTAATACCATTTACATATTTTGTTTTTTACTTAATTTTTTAAAAAGGTGGGTTTTTCATAATGGAATTATTTCGGAAATTGACGTATGTCTCGATATTTTTCCTTTTAATATCTACTTCCGTACTCTATGTTACAATAACCAAAATAATAAAAGGCAGGATGTAATGTTAACAAAACTATTAGTATACGTAAAAAACTAAATAAAACAAATATTGGATAAACAACATGTTAACTATATGACGATATACGAGTATAGCTGATTTAAGCTTTATTTTTTCTGTCCTTGTCACCTACATCAGTATTCAACTGTTTTTATTACATATTCGTGTCTAATATCACACGAACCGCCTTCAATAAAATACTATACACTATCCTTGACGTAATCTAGCATGTAAAAGTATCAGTACAAGGCTTGCACCAGTAGTTAGCGTTATGTTGGTTTCGTTATTCTTTTGTCAATGTCAGAATTTTTCTTTTGAGATTTGGTAGTAGATACCTTTAGGTTGCTATAGAAAGACATTCCGTGTAAATTTGTTTACAACTGTCAGTTTACGGTCAGTTCTAACATGTAGTTCAAAAATAACCATTTTCGACACGTTTTACTTTTTTATTTTCTTAAAGGCAAGAAAGCGGAAGTTTATAGTGTTGATTATTAAACAGAACGCACGTGTCAGATTTGGTTTGAATAATTTCGTTCTGGAGATTTTTCACAGAAAGATGACCAACGTTCTGGTCGACCTGAAGTTGATGACGACAAAATGAAAGCTATAATTGAATCGAATCGTCAAATAACTGTGTGAGAGATTGCAAAACAGCTAAATGTATCACACACAACAATTCAAATTCATACAAGAGGTCTTGGACTTGTTAAGAAGCTCGATATTTGGGTTCCGCCACGACAATGCGAGACCTCCCATATCTTTAGCAACAAGTAGGAAACTATAGGAGCTTGGTGGGAAAGTGATCTCGCATCCCCCTAAAGCCCCGATCTTGAACTATCGGATTATCATTTATTTCGAAGTTTACAAAACTTCTTGAATGGTAAAAATTTCAGTAATAACGATGACCTCAAATCGCACATGGTTGAATTTTTTGCTGATTAGGACCAGAAGTTCTATGAGCGCGGGATCATGAAGTTACCAGAAATATGGCAAAAGGTCATCGAACAGAATGGAAGATATTTGACTGATTACAGTTCATTTTTTGTATAGAAAAAATTGAGTCTTATTTCACACTAAAAAACCGAAATTACTTTCTTGCCAACCTCAATAGTATAAATGGTCTGTGAAACATGCTTGAATAATAAAGAAAACAAATGCCCACTGATGAATCAGTAAAATATTAATCTCGAACAGCAGCCATGATAGCGGACAGACATACTGCTCCCCCGGGGATGGTGAACTGAAGATGCTCCGGGTATTAAATCTACGAGCGATCAGACACTAATAGTGTCTTGTTAGTATCTAGTGGGTGGTTTATCTTGCTCATAAAGGAACATATATCGATATGTACGAATAGTATATTGTCCAATGATATATACGAAAACAGTAACCATTAAAGACAACAATAAATTAATTCTATTTAAAACTCCGAAATGGTACATTTTATGTTCTATGCTAAAAAAAAAATGATACTTAAATAGAAAACGTAATAATAAATATATTAATCCTCTGGGTACTCGCCGGAACAATTTAATAAAAAATTGAAAACATGAAATATTCTTTTTATGAACCAGAACAGTTAAAGGAGCTTGGTTACGTTTGTACTTTTTCACTCTACGACTGGCTTTATTTATGAGGTATGATGGGAGTGGATTTTTTATCACTCGTGTATTGATTATTTATTTTTTTCTATGCATATTGTTCGATGTTAGATAATCTAATTTAATTTCTAAGCTCGTTTTTTCGTTTGGTTAATTATAATTAAAAATGATCAATACCATGACTTTATATATAATACTTTTCATCGAAATACCTAATATTTATTAATTATTTTCAGAATTCTTGCCCACCTTCGTTAAGTAATGAATATATTTTTTGTTTTAATCAGTCTATTGTAAATAATGTTAATTTGACATATAGGTAGGTCACGTGGCCTACATCAGCAGCGTACCTGGTGTGTCACGCATCTATGTCTAAACATGTTGCATATTCACGTTATTTGTATGCAAGGCTATACGATGTGATCCTACAGCGATAATTGTTGGCTAGTTGTAATGTCTCCTCAAGACATTTATAGAAAAGAAAAACTTTTTCATCAAAGAATTTTTTTATACATTGTATAAAAAGTGCTTCCAAAATTAAATTTTTTACGCAAATATTCAGAGGTAGTCATGTATGTGCTTGTTGAGCGATAGTTCAAAATAAAAATCTATTGCAATAGACTGGAAAGTAATAGATACGCAATTTTTATTTTGGCTATTTAACTTTATTTTCTGTAATGTCTTTAAAATCTTTTCTACGTTATTACCATCTTTGATGTCTCCTTGGCTACTGATTAACAAATCATTACTTAAAGTTTTAACAGGAACTAGAAAATTTTCAGAAGTTTAAAGAAACTGAGTCGATCGATCTTTCTCATCAGGTAAATTGTTTTTTTCCATTCTTCGTGTTTTTTTGTATTTTCCCAAAAAAATAATATTAAAGCATATATGTGTAAGCCGGTTTGTGGAAGATACATAAATACAGGCTTGGTGGTAAATTGCACTTTTTTAATATTATTAAGCGTAAAGAATGGTTATGCAGTTCTTTCTTGAATACATCAAATAAATACTCTTTGATTAAGATTATTTTAATTTTGCTCATAGCCTAATTAACAAGAAACCTGCTTAGTACATGATACATGAATCCACCACATGCATATAGTATATTGCATATTTCTGATGCTATGTATATATTTTCAAACAAACAGTCGAGGCTATTTGGGATAGCGTAATTGACCCTGACAATACATTTCATACAGTTGACGTTATTCCAACAATATATGTTTTGTGAGTTTGTGGAATGTGTATTTTGCTGAGGGTTTGCTTATTGTAATTGGCTATTTGGCATTCTGATTGAATGTATTTTCGGAGAAAATAGGAGAATGGATTGTATGTTTGATAAGGGAACTCTCTTTTCGACTGCGGAGAGTGGGTAGTTTTAGGTCTGCTGGCAAGTTTGTGATCTTGGTGTGGGTACACCTTCAAATTCCCTACCAAAATCTATTGCAACATACTTCGTTTCCTTTTTTTTTTTTTTTTTTTTTTTTCTAGTCGTTAGTATGTCCAATTATTCTTATAAGTCGTTGTTTTTTCTTGAAACGGCCTGCACCACTATGTGAACAGTAGATATATTCTTTATTCTTTAGTAGAATTGTTATTCAATAACTTTATAATAATCGAACGCTATGAACCTCTTTCACTGTAGGCTAGGCTTCAACTAACCTTCAATTCCACCTGGCTCACACTCATTGGCCAAAGGTGAGGTAACATGTTCGGTATTTTAAATTAATCAAAATAAAAAATATCAGGTGGGGGAGTATCGAAAATAAAAAAATCCAGGACATCTTACTATATGCAACTCCAAATCGATGTTGCATAAATCAATGTCTGCCCGATTCTTGCTTTATGTAATATTATCAATTTGTTTGTGAGTGATTATTTCCATCGTCTTTGTAAGTAGGTGAACATTAAGTATTTTTTTATTGGATTAACTATTGGTGTGAATGTGAAGTCTAAAGTTATTTCTAGATAGTGAATAGGCTGGGAGTAAGGACGATGGCAATTGTTTACATATTTTTCGTTTTATTCAGGCGTTGCATTGTATCATTTGGGTTCGATATTCGTTATTTATTGCCTGTAAAATTTCTGGGCCTTTGATGCCCCTTAGGTTGAGGCATTAAGTATATATTTGTGTACCGTCGACTAGCTCGGGTACATCGAACTTATTTACGAATGCTTCGATACAATGGACTTTTGTCAGATTTATCCCCTGACAATTTCTTTTATTCTCTTTGATTCTGTTTTATAAGCTTGAGAGAGACGGGCAGGAGCCCTCCCACTCCTGTCTGGGCAAAGACCGATCTTCCGAAAATAACCTAGGTCTCTCTCTCTTCATGTTTTAAGCAACTTTTAGATTTATTTACACTTAGAGAATGAGAAAGGAGTTCGATGACTTTCATCAGGACGAATTACTGGGAAGGTTGGTTTCTTTTTATATTTGTATTAATGCCATGTCCAATGGCAGGACTGTCTGTACGCATACATTTTCTAAAATAGCAGTCATAAAAATGTATATTCGTAAATATGCAATATAGTTTATCATTCCTATTAACTTTGAATAATCCTTTATTCAGTTACTTAATAAAACCGTACTTTCGTTTCATTTGATATTATACATTGCAACGAATATGTCCTAAGAAAAAATTAGGTTTTCCAGCATTTTAAGGTGAAAGAGGGTAGTGCTTCAAAATAATCGCCTTGGAACCAACCTTTCATAGCTGACAATAACAGCTTTCAATCAGCTCGCACTTCAGTTATCGATGATGATAAATTGCTTCTTTTCGTTAGGCAAGATTTGTATGTGAACATGCTACCACTACCAATAGGGCCGTCGCGTATGTACACATTTCTGGGAGATTGGTTGGCAAAAATAGCTAGGTCCGAATTCACGATATTCACGATAGAAACACTGTTTGGAATGATTGAGATAACTATTTAATGAACTATAAACAGTAGCGTAAGATAGAAAGAAGGGGGGCTCCCTCAAGAACAGTCTGTACACCATGAGTGTCCAACACAGGATGATTCCACTAGGTCTTCCAACAGAAGTTTGAGGGTGCGGCCTTCTAGATGACATATATATGAGATATGTATATATATGAGAGAGAGAGAGAGAGAGAGAGAGAGAGAGAGAGAGAGAGAGAGAGAGAGAGAGAGAGAGAGAGAGAGAGAGAGAGAGAGAGAGAGAGAGAGAGAGAGAGAGAGAGAGAGAGAGAGAGAGAGAGAGAGAGAGAGAGAGAGAGAGAGAGAGAGAGAGAGAGAGAGAGAGAGAGAGAGAGAGAGAGAGAGAGAGAGAAGAGAGAGGAGAGAGAGAAGAGAGAGAGAGAGAGAGAGAGAGAGAGAGAGAGAGAGAGAGAGAGAGAGAGAGAGAGAGAGAGAGAGAGAGAGAGAGAGAGAGAGAGAGAGAGAGAGAGAGAGAGAGAGAGAGAGAGAGAGAAGAGAGAGAGAGAGAGAGAGAGAGAGAGAGAGAGAGAGAGAGAGAGAGAGAGAGAGAGAGAGAGAGAGAGAGAGAGAGAGAGAGAGAGAGAGAGAGAGAGAGAGAGAGAGAGAGAGAGAGAGAGAGAGAGAGAGAGAGAGAGAGAGAGAGAGAGAGAGAGAGAGAGAGAGAGAGAGAGAGAGAGAGAGCTCATAACTTAATCACATAAATGTCTATCGGATATTGTACTGTTATTCTTGACCAAAGTACGATTCTATTGGCTGAATTCAGAAGTCAAGACGAAGGACCAATGGTTCTTTGTGTTCTCTGTTTATTGCCTTGTTATCGCAATAGTACTTGCATCTTTCCAATCTGTAGTCATTTGTCAAAAACAGTGCAAGCAAGCTACCTCAGTATCATCTTGATAATCGATTTAAAATGTCTAGCATACAATCACCTTTGTATAAGTGTCATCCAGCATAACTATTACAGTGACCCTGGTTTTGTCAAATATTATTTTTAGAAACGTAGTTTGTATTGTTCGAAGTTTTCTGACATTGCTAGGCTCCAAGGTGCAGAGTAAGTCAGTATTCTAACAAATTGTAAATGAGTAATTTAGTCTGGTTATTGCGTTTTTATTTATCTTTATTATATAATTTTACAACTTAGCTGTTTAAACTTTATAGGATTCATTGTGGATAGTTCATTTATTGTAGTACGCAGATGATCTATGGGTGCTTGACTGCTTGCTTTGATGACGTATTGAAGGTTCGATGACGTATCTCGATCCAGAGCGGTTTGCTGACGTATCGTCCTGCCCTTTAGTTAATATTTATAAACCGCTAAGTCTTTAGGTCAATATTTTCCGTTCACTGGAATATATCTATTCAGGCCACCCTAGTATTTATTTATTTTTAAATACCGTCAGTTTATATGTTCAGAGTATACTTAATAGACAAGGTTTCTATGTAGATTTATTCAACTAACTAACCCATTATGCTTGAATCAGGTCCTGGTGTCGAAAAAGTTGATGATGGATGTTCACGTCATTTTGGAGTACTGTTCCCAAAAATCTCTCTAGTACTAAAGTAAATCTGATGAAAACCTTACATAGAACTCTATTTCATCAAACTAAGCCGATTTCCTTACAAATTGTTCGAAATAGAATTATTTATCTCAAATGTACTTAACGTAAATTAACAAAATAACAATTTTCATGTTAGATACCCGGTTTCTCTTCATTGGAACTCTATATGATCGGATTCAATCAGCCTCATAAGGATAAATGAGTAGATAATGGAGTAAAGAAGTAGTGATGGCGTTCACACTTAAAATGAAGTGTGTACACAATCCTATGATCCTGAACATTTGTTTTTGACAACGGCTACGAGTGTAACTGTTATTAAGGATGATTCTGTTATTGTGTCAGTTTCATTTGCGTGTTGAATAGGCCCGCCCTTCGAGGCTGCCATCTTAAGCAGAAAATGAAATGTAAGCGAGACTTTTCCGAATCATTTACTCTTCATGCTCCATGAGGTATTACGTCAACCTTCTCTTGGGTTCTGTGATATCTGGCGCTGGTTGGGTATTGTAGCCGAGCGCATGAGATTATACTTATGAGCAGGTCTGAAATACACTGTTCTGCTTCGTTTATGGTTAGTATTTACAATACTACTATTCAGTTTAGTAATTTAGGCAATCAATTTTTAGCCAATAAACAAATTATTATTTTTTGTCTTTTTCAAAAGGTCAAGAGGTCCTCCTTATTTGATACAAGGAACACATCAAAATTAAAGCCATCTCCACAAAACATGGCAAATAATTGTCAATAATTAATTAAATGTTATTAAATAACAAATCTCTATTTTCGAGTAGGGTGTCCAAGTAATAACTTCGACATTATGCCATAAAAAATCATTATAATTGTCAATAAAATATCTTTCACGAAATAAGCATAATTGTGTAATGTATCTTAACTTGATTGTTTTCTATTCCGACTCAAAGCAGCATTCGACTAACTATATAGGTATTACCTTTGAATTTTGTTTTCATTATTGGAAAGCAAGTGAGTAATTTTTGTTCTAGAAGTATGCCGGTACAATTTTTTTTTTTTTTCCTTAAAGCTAAGCCCCCCCCCAAAAAAAAAACACCAACTCAAATACAAAGTAAATATGCTGATCACAAAGCAAGTAGATCCCTTTTTATCATTAAATAAAATGTGCATAGAGCGGCAGACGGTGTAACACACAGTATTAGAGGAGAGAGCTGCAACTGTTGAGTGTAAAGGCTTTATTAGTGGTGCGTGATAGACCTTCGTTAGGGAGTACTTCAGGGCTCTCTTTTCAGTCAGCTCCTTTTTATATTCACTCCTGCATATTTTCTTTTTTTATTTATTTAACTATCTTCAAATCCTACATTCACTTCATATATTCATGCGGTAGAATATATGAAGGAATATATAAATTATTTATTCCATAAAGGAAGATTAAAAATTAAATTAAAGAATTAATTTGATACCTCAAAAAAGCTCCTCTATGATTAGAATTGTTATTTATAACAGTAACTATATATTTATTAATTATAATAACTATTACCTGCCATAAGGCAACAAGAGGCAAAATATATAAATAAAAATAAATACTGCACAAATAAATTGAAAATGAGAATTAATCTATTTTCCACCAGAGTTGGGCGTCATACCTATAAAACTAACGAATAACATTTTATTCGTTATTTGTTATTTATTATTCAATGCAAGATAAATTAATAAATATATTTTATGCAAAATAAATTTGGCAACAGTGAATAATCATTTGGTTACTTGCAATTAATTAAAAAAAAAAAAATAAGAATCCGCATATAATATTAAAAATAGAACTACTTGAGTCCTGAACAACTCTCTATTTATTATTGAAATATTAATCATTAAACAAATTGTCTGTTTTAAGAAGAAACTATATAAAAACAGAACATTCGTCTACTTATAAACTTCAACATAAAATATTATCCCCGAATCAAATATTTGTTATTGAAATAATAAAAATTACACGCTCATCTAAATTATTTATTCAGCATCGATGGCAACAGACTATCGGTTAAGAATTAGTATGTAAGTTTGATCAAAAAGGTGAGCCCCACCACCTTTATTAGTCAGTTCAGTCCAGTCACGTATAATGTATATCATTATACTTGTTTATTCATTATATAATTTTTATAAAATAACAAAACCTGTATATAATGTAGTGACGCTACAGGAAATACAATAGATTAGTTAATAGATTCGCCTGAGGATCTATAATTATCTGTAAATTTAAAGGGGATATGAAAAAAAAAGAAAACATATTTATAATTTGGGAATAACAATTCTATTGATTCGTTATTTAAAATGAAATTCGCACTATTCTGTTTTCTATATTTGACCCAGCAAAAAAGAAACTGATTAAGAACTTTAATTGGTATAGCCATTTCAAATCTAACAATTCATATTGGTTCATAATTATAAATAGAAACATATTAACTAATAATTTGTATAATGAATTTAAATCGTTAATACTAAATAAATTAAGTATAAATTAAATCTAAGACTACCTACCCACATTTATATTGATGTTAGTAAATAATTCATAAAGATCATTATAGTGTACCTTCACAAGATCAATAAATTTAATATTTATTATAACAATGTAAACACCCTACCTTTATTATTAAGATTTATAATATTTGCATGAATTAATGGAACAGTTATAATATATTTGCCCGCCTAATACCCGAAGTATTAATAAAAAACCCTTATTGCTGTACGACTGACAGCAAATATAATTGCAGGACAATAATTGTAATTATTCAAATAATATGAGATATAAGTAGTATTTATTCAATCATTCATAATAACATATAGCCTTCGAGTTTTCATACCATTTCTATATTTCCTGCCTAGTTTTGTCTATAAGGTAGTGTTGTACTTAGTAAGCTTCCATTCAAAACGTCTATTGGGTATCGAACCACAGCACATGAGGGAACTAGTCAAAGGTTTTACTTATCGTCATTAGTTTAGTCACTCATCATACTTTTATTATTATGTATAGAGCTTAATCCAACATAAAAAAAGTGTCGAGTCTCAGTTATGATCGTGTAAGGCTTGCAGGCGCTCCGTCTGGGCCCGCAAGACTCAGCTGTCGCGATGGCTTAAAAAATAATCTTTAAGGACATTTTATATGATTATTCAACAAAAAGTAGCTTGATACTAACTATAGCTGAAGGTCATTGTGGAAGATAGCCTGTACATAAGTATATGCGACATCGGTATATTTTACCAATGTATTCTTGGATAAATTTAGTTTTCAATATATATTCACATATATTTTCGCTATTTGACTCTCCGACACTGCCACTTGGCTGTAGATCGCTAATGCAGTACTGGAGCCTCGTATACTCGAATATAGGTTTTATATGCGCGCTAAACAGGCATATATTATATGATAGAGTTGAGTCCGCTTTACGATCAGTAAATCCGATAATACCCTTTATATAAAGGCACTATATCTCAGTAACTAGGTCCTTGCTTCACTATCGCAAAAGTGCCTTCACTCTCGTTAGCTTTATTTTCACTAGGCACTATTGCGGTGTTTTAATGTCGTTTTTGATTAGCTTAATATTATTCTGTGGGTGCTAGTATTTTATTACTAATCTCGCCCGCTAGCGATAAAATTCATATTCTCTCTTTAGCGTTTAGCTGTGCTGGCGGAATCGAAGGCCCTATTTATATAGATAGTTGTTGCACTGTGAGTTTTTCCTCTTGCTACTTAAGCAAATAGTTGGCAGTATGCGTTGAGTTTTTACTGCGCCGTAATGATAAAATTGTTATCAGAACAGTACCTCTCAGGTAATTAGTGAATCTATAAGTTTGTCTAACAACCCAAAATTGTTGTTTAATAGAGCAATACATTACCTTTACCCTCTGCCAAAAGTCATGTTGACTAGTTTTCTTTTAATTTCATTCCTCTTTGTGTATCCGAGAAATTGTGTTATCATCTCGACAAAAAGCTGGCATGGAACCCACACACGAGGCTAAAAAGACGATTTGGACAACTGTACAAACTACATCGAAGGACATCCCATCTCTCAATAGATAATATATTATTAACGTTCAAAGCTATACTTAAGCCAATTTGGTCATACGGAGTAGAGCTATGGGAGACAGCAAAAAAGTCGAACATCAATCGTTTCAATCAAAACTCCTGAGAGCAATAGTCAAAACCCCTCATTACTTCGGCAACAAAACCCTTCATAACGAACTTAATATACCCTACATTCTTCAGCCCATCCCTTCCAAGTTCATGAAATTCCATGGTAACCTATCCAACCAACCTAATCCCCTAGCACAGTCATTATACTGTGTTGACCAGATTATTGCCTATTTCGAAGACAGAAATTCTCAATATGTAGAAATAATAGGTTTAAGAAGCATGAGAAAAGAATATAGAAAAATCAAATCTGAGAGTAAAAAACAAAATTTATTTGTGAGTTGAAAATTGTTTTTTTATTATTATTATCTAGAAATATACTCATCGTTCGAGATTGTACTGTATATAGAAAACCTGAGATATGTACTGTTAAGACTTAGGTATAAATATGCCTATGTTTGACCTGGTAAAACCAAGTATATAGGGTGGGGGGAAGGTATGGTCCAATCAAATAGCTGTTTGGCCACGAGACAAAAACAGACACAGACCGATAATATTTGGTTTAGTTAGAGAAGCAAGGGTTATTGGGAACCGTCATGGCAGCACCAAACTAAAGAATTTATCCATTTCTCTACAAATCACTTAGGTAACTATTATCTAAATTATAAATACATTTCTATAGCCAATCATGGTGTTATGAAATTGAGAAAATTATGCAGTAAAACCAAATACAAACTTGCGATCATATTAAATGAATCGGTCTAAAATTCTTCATTTTACAAATGTCCTGTTACTCTACTAAAAAATTAGCAAAGATAGCAATATTATAATAAACAATATTTAAAAGAATAATAAAATATTATGTGTAGACCAATCTTCATTAAAAGACTAATCGACTATCTGAAATATGGTCATACTTCCAGTATCCGTTAAAACATTAAACAATATTAAAAAGCGAATTCAAAATTAAAACAATATATTATTTTATTGAAACCATACAACATAAACAATAAAACTAATTAAAATTAAAAAAAATGTTTTATGACTCAATTCAATTTTAGTAGCTACTACATTCACAATAATGAATAAATCTGATGCCTTGCTCCTATAAGGTTGCTAAAACGTATTAACATAATCAACTGAACATTTACCAGGGGTTTAAAATATTAAATATTAATGTTAAATTAGAAATTACTTAAAAGCCTGCCGCAATAAATCTGCACTTGGTGATACACCATGTTAAGAAGGCGAAGGCGTTTCGCGATAGAGTATGCAGGAATTCTCATGGCAACAAGGTATATAAATTTATATATTTTGAAGAACAATAAAATAACACTCGAAAAATCCTAATTTGATAAATAATAAGATTCATTATATGGTTTTAATTATGCATTTATTTTGTGTTATTCAAGAAAGTTTTTATATACATCAGATTTTGTAAAATGGTTTGGTTTAATAGAGTCATTTTTAAAAGCAATATTGTTTTAGTTTTTAGGAATTCTAATATATTTTTGTATTAAGGTTACCGATTCGGTTTATAAAAGAGAGTATTGATAAAAATTGAAAAGATAATATCATTTACAGATGAGGTGTTTTTGTATGTGCATAATTGTTCTTCTAAGTGTGTAATTAGTATTCCCGTGGATAGATATGTTGGGAATGTTTTTTCTTACATAATATTAACACCAACAAACTGTCTCCGTTTCAGTGCTACATAAAGCACTGGTAATAATAATATTTATATTGAAAATTCTTTATTGTGCTTAAATTACAACCTGCCTTATTAGGCAATAAGTAATTGTGATAAATGTTCTCATTCATACCATATTTACAATTTTCATTCACTTGCTCATTCATACAGTATTTACAAACAGGCCAGAGGCCTCCCAAATCCACATGGGAAGTCCCTCACGCTCCTCCGTCACCGGATACAAGTCAGTGGAGGCTGACGAAGAGCGCAAGGCACATACGCTCAGGACATGATTAGAGAAACTGACCATTTCCAGGAGTCTCACTGTCACGAATTTATAGCAGGTCACGAGGCCACTGCCGTTTCAGTCTCCGAGGAGGATTATAGGGATGAGTGGTGATGTGCCATGACTGTGCTTGGGGATTAGGGTGGTTGGATAGGTTACTATGGAATTTCATGAGCTTGGAAGGGATCAGTTCAAGAATGTAGGGTATATTAAGATCGTTATGAAGGGTTTTGTTGCTGACGTAATAAGGGGCATTTACTGTTGTTCTCAGGACTTTTGATTGAAAGGATTGGATACGCTTGATGTTCGACTTTTTTTCTGTTCCCCATAGCTCTATTCCGTATGTCCTGATTGGCTTAAGTATAACTTCGTACATTGGTAATAATAATAAAATAGAAATGTTAATTCAACCCCTTTCTAACTTTTCTTGAACCTATGTATGAGAAATGAAAGTTGTTATCCAATCCTTGTCGAATAAATAATATATTTGTTTTATTGATATTATGTGTGCTATTACTTGAGGCTTCTTTATCTCAATGCTTTATGTTATTGTTGATAGTATTTCGTTCGTTACATTTTCTAAGAATGTGGGATCAGTTGCCTCGCTACTCTCAGATATCTTATAGGCTTTGCACTCAAAAATCACACTAATGCAAATTAAATTCAACCTTTTTTTAAGTGGTTAAACATAGTACGATTCAACAGATCTTACCATATAGCCCTTGCTTGTTGTTCCCAGAAATGATAATATTATCATATAGATAATACTGTTCTCTGACGTATTCCAGTCACTGGCCCTTTCTATAATCAGTATAATATATATTTCCGTCGAGGTGAGCCACACGTGCGTCTCGTTCGGGCTGCCGAAGAGAGCCCTGGCTGTAGTTTCTTGTCCCGCTGTTCAAAAATAATAAATGATAAATGTAATATATAAATTGAAGCATACAGTCCCCAAAGTGAGTTTAAATGTATTTATCTATTAAAAATAGTCCCTGCCTTTTCAATACGCTTTTGGGGATTTATCTAAAGCGATATTCCCTCGTCTAAGATTCAGTTTGAGATTGCATTCTTAAGCCAAATATAATTTAAATAATATTTTATATACCTGGAGGGTTGCATAGTTAAATAATATACACTAACCCATACGTCTGTGATTAATGAAATGTTTTATTAATAGATAAAGTAAACGGACGTAATTAAATAATTAAGTATGTATACATACTTACATACAAATTGTTCCACTGTAGACTACATTAATCTTCGATGTGGAGTGTTGACTGAAGACAAAATGTAACTATATATATATATATCCATACCAAGAACAATATATATATATATATATATATGTAAAAAGACGTATCTAAGAGGCATAAAGAATCATCTCATTTTAGATAATTAGCCAAAGAAAAGAGTAAAAAGTTGTATCTAGCAGGCATAAAGAGTCATCTTATTTTAGATAATTAGTCAAAGTAAAAAGAGGTATCTAGGAGGCATAAAGAATCATCTTATTTTAGATAATTAGCCAAAGAAAATATACACCGGGAATATCGGGACTCGAACCCGGGATCTCCTGAACATCTATCCTGTGAGTGCCCTACCAACTGAGCTTTAAATCTTTTGATTATATTATTCGTCTATTTTCCTTGGATGGTAATTATTAAAATACCGGGATCAATGCTGCAACTAATAATTATTAATCACTTTTTAATGTATCGCTTTTATAAGTAATTGATGTGGGCATAAAAAAACTCTTGGGGTCAGACTCGTTAGTCAGGTCCTTTCCGGAGGTGCCCGAACACGGCCGAACCCAGGCCCTAGACATACAAAGCCCTCGGGACTTCGCCGACTATAACCGAACATAGCCGAACCAAGGCCCTAGACAGACAGAGCCCTTGCCAACAGCAGTGCTCGCTCAGCCCTCTAAGGGCCAGTATGGACCTTTTGTCTACCAGTGCTAGGCGCGAGTTAGTGGCTGACAGATCCGTCGTCGACTTGGAGGAGCTCTACCTGTGGCTCAACACCTTCCAAGGGGACTGCCAAGGTATGTTACTGTGCCCACTTCTTTATCCTTTGTTGGCTGACTATCTGTCGGTAGGAGGCTACCATTCTTATACAGCTTGGTTAGATATATAACGTATATAAATATTGAACGTATATATCGAGTTTATATGGTAGTTTGCATTACTATGTAAGTTTCCAGGCTGATGTAGAATGGTCTTCTATTCAAATTATATGTTATTTTTAATAAATATCTCCCAGGGGTTGAGAGAGAAAAATCCGAGTGTCGTATCACCAGTATATAAGGCTAAACAAAAAGGAAGCGACAGGTGAGTCGATCCCGGTACTACATACCATAACTAACAATTGTTATGATATTATTCACTAGATCTAAGATAGAAATTCACTTACAATATGAGCTCATTGTTAGCCGTTAATAATATATAAACGAGTGGAAGAGTTTGCTGTAATGTCTATTTGCTTAGGCGAATGGAAGAGGCTTCGTGTCCGACATGATTTCAGAATGTAAGATGCTATCGCATGGATGGAAAATCAAACTTAAACTAAAACTAAAAT
The DNA here is from genome assembly GCA_930367205.1 of Acanthosoma haemorrhoidale. Lineage (NCBI taxonomy): Eukaryota > Metazoa > Arthropoda > Insecta > Hemiptera > Acanthosomatidae > Acanthosoma > Acanthosoma haemorrhoidale. The sequence continues at coordinate 29,659,374 of OV884011.1, read as the reverse complement.
GATGATAAGTCACTGGTAAACCCTTTTTACTTCCTCTATTATTGACTAACCAGTAGGTGGCAGAAAAAATTCTACGTGTTAGTCCTCATGTTTTATGAACAAGTTGAACTGTAGTCAAAAGTCAGTAACAGTTATTAGTAGAGTAGCAGTTACTGTGACAACTGTTAGTGGTCGTTACTAAGTCGTTACTTGTGATGAGATAACGCTAACTAGTTGATTCACAGATCAATCAGTCAGTCGCCTCACCGCTTTTGTTTTTCCTGAATTATTGAGGCCAAAAATTTTCCTCGATTAGCAATTAAATTTTACGTAAAAAGAAATGTTGACAATATTTTGTGACACACTTCCTATTATTAAATCTTCGCCAAAACATTACAGCGTAATACAGGGTTTTGTTTTTGTAACGTATAGAGAACAGTTGCCCCCCCCCCCTGCACCGCTTCTCCTGTTGGACGAAAAACCATTAACGACTGGTATTGAGGCTTTAATATTTGTCAGTTGATATTATAGAGTCGAGGTCAAAGTAAAAGCAATCAAGAATTGACTGCGGCAAGTTCCCCGTGGATGAAGTTTTATTAGTTTGGAAATTGCTCTTATTAATAATACCCCCCCGTTTCCAATAGCCATCGATAGTAAACAGCTTAAGGGAGGATTTCTTGATAAAACGCTTGACAAGAAGGATTACGGGAACTGCTAAATCGCTGAACCAAGAAAGATTTTCTTAAAGACAGGCTATGATGCTATTTACTTGTCTGTATGTTCCACAATAAAAAAATTAAAACTATTTTTTGATGATAGGTGGGATAAAATTTAAAAATGCTAATATTAGTTTCTAAAATTAATATTTTTAAGATTTAAATTTGTATACAATATGAATCGAGCTGTAAATGGTTCCTTGCACTGCATGCATTTGCATTGTAAGTTTCTGATTAAGGTTAAAAATTATATAATGTAAAAAGGACCAGGTGATGAGGGCTCACCTTCGGACTGCTTGCCATTATTTTTTCCATATCGCCTTGTTATCAAAAATTATGAAATTCGATATAGATTCTATATAAATGAATCTATTTGCAATAAGTCAATATTATGTGTCCTGTAGCTTTGCTGAATTTTATACAATTTTGATTTGCGATTGTTACATAGATATAATGTACATTATACATTCATTGTCTATATATCTTTAAAAGTGACGGAGTTCACCTTATGAATCATAAAACTTGAAACTAACTTACATCTAACAAAACCAAATCTTGACCTAATTTTCCCTCTCGAGAGATGAGGGATCTCATGATCCCATTCTGAAATTTCTGGAGTCTTTAATAATCAATGATCCAAAAGGTCTCCATTATTTTAGGCATTTAATAACAGTCTTGCGCGATGTTCTTTGGTCATGGTTCAGACATGGTTAGCTCGCTGGTCGGAGAACCCGGATGGGGGTTTCTAATTAAGACGATACATATAATTAATGATGTCACCTATCCTTGAATCGTCCGATTAAAATTAACTTCGTTATCTTAATTTGGCAGAGTGATTATACGATTATAATGTAGTGTTGAACCTTGGATGGAGAGGTCCTGCAATTCTGCACTAGGGTTGTGTAATGAAATTTCGTTTGCAAATGTCGAGAGAGAGCGAGATTTATATCACTGCTACCGTTTAGTGCGTTACATGGATATCCCATTTGATAAATTAGCAATGAAAAGTGTGATTAATTAATTTAATTAGTTACATAATTAATTCGTCTTTGACAAATTCTCAAGCGCTTTCGGTAGCGATCCAAAAACAAAGATTTTCTGAAATCGTAAAAAAAAAAACAGTTAAGTTGAAGATATTGATTGGCTTTTAAGTTTTATAACAATTCTAAAATACTGGAATGATATTTTAAATTATTTTCTACCACTGATTTTATAAGTGTTAATGTAATTTTGATACTTAGCAGTAATTAGCTTTGACCTAATAAAAACTCTTTTAAACAATATTAGTAAATTTTTAGTTTTACTTTTTATCATGTGTTGGATAATAATAATTATAATTAATAATATATATATACAATATTATTAATAATACATTTATTTATTGTTCAAAGTCCGTCTTTGATAGATTGGGGTCAGAACTGGAGCCATTCTACTCCTCCCCCACCCAAATAAAAAAATTGTCCCTATTTTGACAGTTTTTTTTTAAATATTATTATACACCCTTATTAGCAAAAGCCAGTCATTTAAATGTTTTGTTATAGCTTGATATACTTTTAGTATTTTCCGACTAGATGGTTCCAGGTTCATATTCTATTCGTGTTTTACCACAGTGTGTTTCAATAGAAGGCTGTGTTTTCAATGTTTCTACTTCAGGCTATTTCTTTTGACGTCCTGAAATTATTATAGTATGTATTAGTAATCATAATAAACTCATTTTAAAATCTTTAGAGTTTTATGTGAATTGTAAAGTATATTCATACCGTCATTTTCGATTTCTCGGAAGCTCGTTCAATGTTTCAAGTCAGGGTTGGCCCTATGTCTGAAAGTCATTTTATAACAATATCATAATTTAATATTTAATTTTTTGTAACTTGAAAAATTAATATGAGTCTACTGTGGGCCGTCTGTCTGGATTTCCCAACATGCACGAAAGTTCTGGGTTAGTTACTCAGAAAAATCGTCATATTTACTTCAAAGTCGAATGAGACGGACACGGCAGTGGGCAATAACAGGACGGTAATCCGAGTAATCCTGTCAGAAAAATCCGTTCGTGTGTGTACTATATATTCCTACATAAAACAAATATATATTTATATATGTACTATAATAAACTAAAGCATTGCATACGAAATTTAATTTCCCTGGCTAATCAATAACTAAAATAAAAATTATCTCCCGCATTAAAATAACTGACTGATCCAACTGAATAAATTACATCCGCTTCTTAAAGACTAGCATAAATATTTCTTAAAATAACACATGGACAAATTATTCGATGAATAAGGTAGACAATTAAAATAAAATTCACGTAATTGTAAGTAATGTATCGGTTTGATGACAAACTGAATCATTGACATATTGCAGTTCTCCAGTCGCATTTGAAAATAATAATCCCAAAAAAGTCTTTAAAACTTCCATCAAGTTAGTGTGAGCAACTTTTTTAGATCCTTGATAGTGATATTTGATGGCCCGGTGGTGCTCAAGATTTTAAGTAACCCTTTGCAAAATATTGAAGACTCATTAACAATGCATCAAATAAATACTCTGAATAAAAACTGCTTTCACAGCCGCAACGAACCCGTAATGCAACAAACTTGGCTTCAATTGTTATCTGTCAGCCGTTTAGTGAACAAATTCAACTGTTCTTTCCGAATGACTATTTGTTACAAACATCTAGAAAAAAAACAACAAAAGCATTACATTTCAGTAGCGCATTCTTTCTTTTTGTCAGGTTTGCTTCTTTGTTTTGAGAGGACAGTTAAAAATACTTGGTGCCTAGTAATCGAACTCGACCGAGATAGTTCAGCAGGTAAAGCACATGTCCTCCTGCGTTCGAGCTCCTGCTCTGTAGCTATTTTTTTTTCCTTTATAATAATAATTACAGTGTTTCTCTTGCTTCAGTCAGCAGTCCCTGAACAATAAACGGTTATTAGGTAAAAGGCGAAAAACACTTAGCTTAAGGGGCTTCAAGGGATAGGGGTTGATAGAGTGCCCCACCCAGACTGCTAGACAAAGACGTCCTACCAGGAACTGGTGGATGGACATGGGTATGGTACAAGCCTACAAAAAAATGAGGGAGGCTACGCCTTCAAGAAATAAACAAAATTTTTTTTCTGAAAATGTTACCAACTATGGTGTACTGTTTTTTTGTGCGGTTCGGGTTGGCTTATCTGTATTTCTATTTCTGTTTCCGCTTCTATCTTGGCTCAAAAAATTTAAAGGGCGTTTTTAGGGTTTTGTAAATCCTCGAACCCTTATGTTGTCACCAGATCTGTCAGTTCTGAGTTACCAGTTGTTACAAGCTAAAATTGTCCTTGGTTATCTCATTTAATATGAGTAAGGTATACAAAATAAATCATGATAAGTGTCCTAAATTAATGGGTCATTTGATACTACTAAAAAAAATTAGTTTTCCTCATCGGTTAAAACTGCAAGTTACAGGGCTTGCGATCTTGTCGTCATTATCGTATATTTTGAAGTAAAGATTCCCATCAATGCTAATTGATGAAGACGAATTCTGTGAAACTAAAACACTTTCAACCTAATAAACTTTTCATACAGTTATTTATACTTCTTAGCTAATTAATTTTCTCTTTTTTTTTTCTAGGTAAGATGACTCGTCGTAACCTAGAATTATGATTGCGAACTACAGGTATTTATTTCTAATCAATTTGATCTATCATCAACCTCGAAAATGACTACTTGAGTGGACGTGTATTTGTTCCTATATCCGCGATATGTAGCTTGATGAAAGAAAAAGAAATTTCTTCAAATCTTATTTGCGGACGTCTTAGATGTAGTAATACATATACAAAAACTATTCATCAGTTTGAATTAAATAAATAATTAAGAATATTTTTATGTTTCTAATCGTACTATCCATTCTGGCGTTGCCTACCAAGAAATAGGTATAGCAACTCCTTCAACTTTTGTTCACAAATACTCTTTCGTTACCCTTGCACCACTTAACCCTAAACGGTGTCCTGTCTTGCCCAGGAATCTGCCGTTCTATTTAACCTTCAATACTAACCAAAGCATCTCGTGACTTTTGTGAGAGCGAAGTTAAAGAGATTTTATATTCCTGTATTTATTTCCTGTACCAAACTGCTGATTCACTTAATACCATAATGGGCACTATCTGTGGCACTCCAACCACAATGACAACTGTGCTACGTACAACCGCAGTTGCATAACCCACATTTCAGGAAGCCGCCTGCCACTAGCAAGTACAGTCAGTCTGTCCTTAGCTATAATGTACGGCCTACAAAAGGTAGACCGCAGCCTGGCCTCGCAATATTCACAGTCGGTGACGGCCGAATTTAGTAACTTTGTAAGCGTACATAAAAAATAAGCAAATAAATTTCAAACAAAATAAGTTTAATGTTTTTAATTGCATATGATGTGTAATTTAAGGACTATTGTCCACCCACTGAAACCCGCCGAAGTAGGGCAACCCCATTTGGACTTATGATATGCTAGGAACTAAACCTAACTAATATGGTAACTGGTGTTTCTTGTAGTTTCTGTAGCTATGCTGAATTTTATATATTATATGAAGTTATTTAACTGTTATAATTTATTTATATACTCCAAGCTTTATAAAATTTGAAGGTAATTGGGAAAATTTCCCTTTACTTGTTTAAATCAAGGTGTAGTAACCGGAAGTAAGGTAGAAAAACAAAATTAAACGAGAAAAAAGTATTTTCCTTTTAGCTCATAGGTAATATGCATTGCGACTCAACTCGGAATCTATGTAATTTCTATATCAAAGGACATGTTAAAGACATTGGTGCAATTATAATTATAAAAACTCGTAAATATATATGTATATTAAAATAAGTAGATGATTGTGGAAATCCGGGTTCGATTCACGGCTCTTGAGGTTAATTGTGTAGCTGCTTGAATACGTCAACAGTACTTCAGTGCTGCCCACCTACCAACTACAGTAACACTCTTAGCTCTGCATAACTTTGGGAAAAAACCAACAATATCATTATCTGGTAGTTTTAGTACTCATTGGTAATAATGAAAAAGTTGAATTATTCCCTTTAATGTTATGACTACGAATCACCTTAATCCGGCGTCTTATCCTTGATTCTCTCATTCTCACGACGTTCCTGGTTCCTTCCTCTTCCCATATCTTCCCTGCTTCCTCTTTCATTTTCTGTATTATTTCACGTTCCACAGACTCCGTGAGTACAATCAAGGACGAGATAACCTCCTACAGCAAGGGCATAAGGAGATAGAACGATCAATACGAACGTCTGCTCGAGTTTCTCTAACCTTGGAGAGTATTTATATTTAACTTGGCCATATTTTACTTAAGATCCGACAAAGGAAATCCCATCGACCAATTTTAAAAAAAAGTACTCGATTATATTTGAGTTAATTACAGTATAATTATTTTCATGATAAGGGTATTTTCAATGGCCGAGATGGCTTATTTAATAAAATGAAGTACTCAGAATAATTTTTAATAGTTACTAGACTTGAAGAAAAGGTATTTTGACAGGACCAATAATCAAACTCGGGATTCCCCTATCTCTGGTCGGGTGCTTTACCTGTGAGCTATTCCTGTACGAGCGACTCAAGTCAATATGACTTCAGTACATCGGGAAAACTCGAAACATTTCATACCATCGCACTTGATTGCCGTACCCTCTCTTTTACTCCACCCTTAACCGGTACAAATTTACAAGTTTGGTGGAGTCATGCGAAGGTGATTTTCTTTGGCCATTAAAAATTAATCATTGATAAAAAAATATATATATATAAATAAACTACTTTGATATACTAAGGAAATCTACTTACAAAGGTGCAATAGAAGTTACAATTTATAAACAACTAAGTTCCTCATGTGTCGTAATTGCCTCAGAAGTAAAAAGAAAGATAAAACACGGCAGGAAGGAGAAAATAGGAAAAGGACTGAGCTTACTTAAATCATTCGAGAAAGTTGAAGGAACGCAACACCTCCATCGTCACTGTCAAGAAGAAGCAACAGGATTGACCACCCGAACTGTTCTTGTAGGACTCCGCCCGCCAGCATTTGAATATTGTGGTAGCATCGCCACTCACAGTTAATCATTTGTTCACGTAAATAAAGGAACTGAGGAATACCGACAAAGAACAATTTACAAAGCCAGTGAGTCGTCGCCAATTACCACTGCTGTTGACTCAAATGTTAAATGTCAATAAACAAATCGGAAGTATTTTAAATCGTGGCCCGCCAATGTCAACTTTTACAATTCCTCGATCTCTGTGAGACGAGGGCCACTGTGTTTGTGGGTACACAGTGGGTCAATGTGTATACACACTGTATGCGTACACACACTGCCGCGCCTATATCTGTGTATATATGTGCCACATTTGGTCCCAGCGCTGCTGCCCCCAGCCCTGCCTAAAAAACCCCCCAGCCAGTACCACATGGTTTGTCCCCTGTAATGTTGCCACATATCTTCTAACTTGTTGCCCTTTATCATTTATTTTTGTTAGCCCTCCAGCTGGAAGTGATGTCTTTGTCTACTCTTTACACAATGTCTGTGCTTTCTCCTCCTGTCCTAGGTCTTCTTCTGGGCGGTAGTCTGCAATCTGACGTCCTACTCAATCAAAAGTAAAAAAAAATAATCTTTATGACTTATACATCAGTTTTATTTTTCATTTTTTTATATTTTTTTTTATTATTGCACCTCTGTTTATTGTGAAAAAATTACAACCTGCCTTATTGGACAATAAGTAATTGTGATAAATGTTCTCATTCTCACCATATTTATAATTCTTCATTCACGGGGTTCATTCATGCAGTATTTACATCACAAAGAATTCACAAAACCACCTCCCTTCTTGGGAAGTCCCCTACGCTCCATCCGCTCTGGATTCATATTCCATCCGCTCATCCGAGTCAGTGGAGGCCAAGATCGCGAGAGCCACAGACGCTCAGGACATAATTAGAGAAACTGGCCATTGCTAGGACTCCCACTGTCACGTATTTATAGCAGGTCACGAGACCATTGCTGCTTTAGTCTCCGAGGAGGCGCCTTTATGTAATGACTGTGCTAGGGGATTAGACTGGTTGGAAGGTATTTATTAATAAGGTTTAAGATCATACTTCTACAGGATCATTTCTGTATTTTAAATACTAAATTTATCCAAGGATAAATAGTGAAAACTTGTAATGACTAAAACTTGTTATCAATTATGGTCTAATCATATATGCAAACCGAATAAAGTATGTACCAACTGAAGAAACAAAGTCGAGAGATACATTTGGGTCTCTATGTTATGTTTCTAAATGTTAATTGTAAATCTGAATTTCGCATTTTAAACAAAAAAAAAGTTGAATATATTTATAACATTATTATGTAAACAGACAAGTTTGATAGATATGAAAATAGAATGTTTATAATTACTTTGCCGTGATCAATTTTGGAAGTAAATTTATTGAAAGCTTGAAATAAATCGTACAATGGTTTTTTTAAAAAATTATATTTACATTAAGTTTTGTGAACGAAAGTTTAAACATACTGTTGATATCTCAGGTCCGAGCTTAAGATGGTTGGATAATGTAACACACTACCTACTTAACACTTATTCTTAATCGGATGTAAATCTTATTTCATCAACTTAAGTCGAGATATTCCAACGATTAATCCGATCATTATTACTTGTTACTTTTAATGGCCATTTCTCGTAGATTATAGCATAATTTATATATATATATATATATATATATATATATATATATATATACAGTATAAAACAATGTTTAAAAATTCCACTATATATATGCGCCAGCTCGTTGTTCACTGCTCGGTGAACGATATCGGAAGTGACGTGACGAGACAGGAAACGATCGACCTGTTGTATAAGGGCTTCCGGTCACTATCGGCCAGGCTACCAAAAAAACAACATCACAGATTATAGAAATTACGCTTCCAGAATTATATTACATAAGCACAGATATCGAATAGGCAGTTGTTATGTGAGCTTCGATTGCCGGGTTTGAAAAACGTCACATTTTCATTATGGTGCTACTTCATGGATAAATGTTAATTTATTTTTTATTTTTATCGACTGAAATGAACTACATTTTTAAAAAAATAATTATACTTTATATATTCAAGTTCGGGACCGCTATTTATTTACGAATTTCATAAATGGTCGCTTCATCAAAAAAAAAAAATCTACTCTATGTCACTAATGAGAGACTAATGATAAACTAACTTTAATGTACCTATTGTCCTATAACACAATCTCTCTTCTTAAAACTCCATGAAAAAGTAGTCGGAATAACTCAAGCCCAGTAGTTAGTAGCTCCCTACTCGTACAGTCAGTCCTTCTTGAAGAGTAGTGCGGAAATAGTGTCTAGATCTCCTATAGTCTGTCACTGGCCAGTATACTGAGCGTCTGTGGCTCTTTTTCTCTCAGCGTGGGTGATCTCCGTCAGTGACTCTATGGGAATTTTGGGCTATGTATACATGTCTATTTTGTTATATATGTGTTTACTCTAATTGATATATGAATCGTACATTAAATGCAATATTGTAAATATAGTATGCACGAGACTATTTGGTTCTAGTATGTATTGTTCGAAATGGGCCTATTGTAATATTTTCAAATAATTATGAGTAGAGACTTTGAGAAAGGTTTAAAATAGTACTTCATTTACAAAACTTTATGAAAGTTTAATGTTAAATTATATTTGCGATCGTTATCGTAAGTTTTATAACGCTAAGAACAAGTAGAAGGGGCTTGAGCAGAACTGTATACCTGCCTCGTGACTTCATGGAAGTCAATGATGGTTCCCTGTTATTTTTAAGTAAGCAATCGTATCCTTCCCAGGCCATGATTTTCCCAGTCCCAGAAACTTATCCCTTTCTTATACATACATGGCTCAGCTTTAGCCCCAGACAGCCACTTGTGCCTGGACATTCACTGGGTGGATGTTCTAAATGATCTCTTAATATTTGTATGTACCAGTGTTTTGATTGTACTTCATAATAAATCTTTTCTTTATTTTCTTTTAAAAGACTCTCCTCTACAGAGATTATTTAACTGTATACATAAAATACTGCAAAGCTTTTCTTCGAATCTTGTCGACTGAAAATAGTCGTTGATTCCTCGGAAGGCCGTCTTACCATGGAGAATGATACATTGCGGGCGTGAATGGCATAATACATGGCTTTCCGTGTATAAAAGAGTCTTGGTAGTATTCTGTTCCGTGCGAGACCCAACAGCAGGTCATATGGACCACCATCCAACCGCACCACAATATCCTATAATTGTCCTCGGTTGTCGGCTTTTGTTGGAGCACCTGTCTCCTATACAGGTTGGCCAACTGTGTCGTACATCTTCGGCAGGTAGCATGCAAGATTCAAGTTTAATAACTGAGGTCAGACAGCGTTGGTGTGCCCCTAAACCAGAAATAATATTATCAATATTAATGGTATAAAACGGACAGTATTGACAACAATGTTGAAATGAATTATGTTTTTCGTCAGTACGTCGACTGACAATTTTAGATCTTAGAAAAGTCAATGCCAATTTTACTCAACTAAAATGTAACAGTATTGTTTCTTGATAAATATGGCCCCACAACATAGATAGTGACTTAAAACTGAAGTGGCCAAACAAGTTTTTTTTCCTGGGACCATCTTGGTTATGAGAGCTTCTCGTATTCCCAATCCGTATTGAGCAGGTGACATAGACAGTGCAGCGTATAATGGGAAAAAGAGGCCAGCCAGCGAGGTTGATTGTCAATTGAGACAACGATATTGAAAATATGATTGATTGTTTTACTTATTTCTTATATAGGAGGTGGGGAGTGTTCATTGTAGGAAATTGCTAGGCTTTAAAACTAATATGGGCCGGCCCAAGGCTAGACATCAAGGGTTGTACTTCCAGGTGATGTGTAGTATGGTTCCATCCGCCATGTTTTCAAACTGAACCACTCTGAAATTTATATTTGAAATCATATATATTAACATCGGGACTGAATTAATCATCAAATGATGAAAAAGGACTAAATGGTCTCTCGAGACAACTATGGCCAGATCGAGTTAGAGAATCTGGACGTCAGTATTTGTTAATTATAATAATAATCATGGAATATATATAACAACGAAAATTTATTGTGCATTTCTATTGTTTACATTACCTTTTTTTTACTCACGATCAAAGTGTAACTCTTCTCATATGTCTCAGTTTATTTTTTCGTAATACTACTTGTTGTAGCGGAAACAGACAGGCAGACAGGCCTCTTACTTTTAATTGAACAATTATACCCAGTAATACAAATCTAAGTGAGATACGAAAATACAAGGAGGTCACTGTGTGTTATCCTATAGAGTAATAGCAGTTCTCATCTTTTATTCAGCGGGAACTTGTGACCTGGCTGACCGAGGCCTTAGTGATCGATATACTCTCTGTACATCTATCCGATCTATCAGTTAAATAATCTTTGTAGAGCAGAGTCCTGTAAAAGAAAATAAAGGAAAACTTTATTATAAAGTACGAGCAAAAGACTGGTATATGCAAATATTAAGAGTTACGTTACTACATACTGGGTGGAATATGTGGGAACAAGTGGGGTCCGCGGCTAAAGCTGAGACATATATGTATAAGAAAAGGATAAGATTCTGGGAAGTACGGAGCTCTTGGAGGGATGTGGTTGCTTACTTAAAAATAACAGGGAACCATCAGTGACTTCCATGAAGTCACAAGGCAGGTATACTGTTCTGCTCAAGCCCCTTCTACTTGTTCTTAGCATTATAAAACTTGTCGATATAAAATAGAGTAATCACCTTATTCGGTATGTGTAACAACCTTTAGATTAACTGCAACCCAATTTTAGAGTTTTCAACATTCAGAATTGTTTTAAGTCTTTAATTTATTGTCATCGTATTTTTTTTTTTTTTTCATGTCCCATTTATTAATTTTATATACATTTTATCAAAATATAGATTCCATATTTAATCTATTTACAAAATTGTACTTCGTGCTTAATATATTCACTGTAACTTACCTACATTATACTATTTATACATTTTTTATGTGTATATATAACATTTTTCGGTCACCATCTGATGTACATAGTAATGTTTTTGAGTATTAAACGTTGACGGGACTCAACCTAATGGATGATTTTTACTAATTAAAAAATATTCTAAAAAATCTAGTTTTCCCGCACAGACTGTTGCTATCTATGCGGGAATGGTGATGGGATCATAGTGTTAAACACTGGGTTTGTTAGGTGCTGCAACAAGTGAAAAAAACTTGATGTGTCTCCGGTGGTTGAACTCTGTCACCGAACTGGGTGAAGTGCGGAAGAGTACGACAATGATGGGCATTGCTTGATGAAACCATCATTGTCATCATGTTATTATATTTTAAGTAAGCCATTTTAATTTGTAATATACACAGGGAAGATGGACCTAGAGTACTTTTTTTTTTCTATTCTGGTAACATTTATTCATTTTTTACACTATATATATATGTTGTTGTTTTTTCAAATGTAACAATATTTTGTGACTACCCTGTAACAGCTAAAGATATACATGGATAAAGATATATGGCCATAATTAAGTGTTTTTAAATTGTAAAAATAACGATATTTTTCTTAAAATATGAGAGAACTGTCGTAAGCATCGTATTCACAACTTTAAACTCAACCCGTCTGTTTGTGTGCATGTGTGTAATATTGTACATAATAGTTTTATTTGATAGTCTGATGTTGGTAAAAATAAAAAATAGGCCCATTAATAATAATTATTGAGTATAATCAAATTAAAGATCCCGTCGTCCTCGTTAATATTATGTAATATGTGTTTAGTCGCTTTTAATTGACTAATTATAAGTAAACGTTATGTCATAACATGGTATCGAATGATATGAGTATGTACTAGTATGGTTTCGGGGCCATCCTTCCTGCTACATGAAGTAGGCACGAGGTCGCCAGTGACCCAGTTACCCGGTCCGGTGACAGTATAATGACATAAGAGAGCAGTTTACATGATGCATGGTGCATGGTGCATGTACCGTTGTGTAGTCGAGTGGTATTTATCACAGTCTCTGGCTGTGTTAGTCTACTTTTCAGAAACAGCATCACTTCAAAAAACTGGTCGTTTTTTTTTTTCTTTTTCTTTAAAGTAGAATACGTTTTATGGCTAGGGTTGAATGGAACAACGGCACAGGGAGCTGTCATGTCATGAATATTAGAAACATGCATGGTTGCTAACTATCAACTACCTGACCGTAGACGTAACGCGGGATAGATTAGCCCCCATGAGGCGACTCCATAAAAATTATTTTGAAATTCCAATTTGTTCTTTTAAGTAAAAACAGGCGGAAACTCAGCGATTCTACTTTTTTTCCCCACTCTTTTCCTCCTAATGTTTCATTTACCTGTACTAATATGCTAGTGGTGTCTGTGTTTATTAGATAAAGTCCTGAGAACAATATTCAACGCCCCTAATTACGTCAGCTCTTCATAACGACCTTAATGTACCCTAATTACTTCAACTCATCCCTTTCAAGTTCATGAAATTCCATCGGAATCTATATCCAACCGCCCTAATCCCCTAGCACAGAAATTACACTGAGTTCCACATTCCTATAATCCTCCTTGGAGACTAAAGCGGCAGTGTCCTCGTGACCTGTTATAAATGCGTGACAGTTGGAGTCCTGGCAATGGCTATTTTCTCCATGTCCTGAGCGTATATAGGCTCCCGTGTTCATAGTCAGCCTCCACTGGACCCCCCAAGACTTCCTCATTCGTATGTGAGGGAGGTGACAATCATGACAGGAAGGTCTCTGGGCTGTATGAACGAGCGATTAAATGAAGAATTGTAAATATGGTATGAATGAGAACATGTATCACAATTACTTATTGCCCAATAAGGTAGACAGTAAAGATTATATTGTTTAAATAATTTTTTTAACAAAATATTTTTACATCGATTATAAACTAAATTTTACATATAGTCTGTAAAAGACCTGATAAAAAAATGGCTGGATTTTAAAACTAGTATATCTCCCAATTAAGATACCGAGAGACGAAGTGGTCTTGGCCGGAGGTGCTAACAATTGATGAGCTCCAAGTTGGCCGCCGCAACAGAACCACAGGTATTTGTATTAGAGACCCGGAGGAAGAGCAATAATTTACCAAACTATGTTCAAGTATCTCAACAACGGGGACATAAACATGTCAGCCTGTCTTCCTCGACTTAATTGTAGATTTCACTTGGAGGAGCCCCTTCGAACGGTACCTGTGATGCGCCACACAATCGATGCTTTAGTTTCGATTTTAATGACATATTAAATATATCACACATATTAAAAATGTATCGTCATGATTATCATATCTTAAATAATAAGATAATAATTTTGTAACTACAGCTTAATTAATAACCCATCAATGTTTTTCATAAGGTTGGTTTTATTTTTATTACGCGTTGTGTTCCGGACACAATATTAGTTATTGACAATTTTGATGACTTATTTATAATTATTGTTTAATATTAGATATTAATAATCAAGAGATCTTAATAATGATCTACAGAGATCAAGTGTGACTTCTTATTGTGTTTCAAATCTCTTTAGTCATACATAAGGGGACACATCTGTGATCATGGCTACGACAAAATTCTTGAAAACAAATTCTCCCAGGTGAGAATCGAGCCATTTTCCTTACCCTAAAAGAGATGTTCATATTTATGAAATAAACCATTCGAAAGAATTGGAGGGTTATTTAATAGCTGAACCTGTGTCCGGAATATATATTGCAACTCTTTAAATAAATATCTTAAATGGCCCTGGAGGAAACATACAGGCAATTGTACTTAACTCTTAAGAATAAATGTATATATGAAGGGCACAAATGTATATTACCTAAAGTTACACAGCCGTTCTAGGCAGCATTACAATTAATAGGGGTCTGTTTACAGTCTCAAGAGCAGTATTTTTTTTTTAATTTACATTCTAATTATAGCCCCTTTAAATTTACAGATAATTATATAAAATTATAGATCCTCAGTCGAATCTATTTACAAATTATTTCTGTATTTTCTTATATTGTATTTTTTTTCTTATATTGTATTATTTTTGTATTTTCTTTAGCGTCGCTACATTATGTACAGGTTTTGTTATTTTATATTTTTTTCTTTTTTTTCCCCATAGCTCTCAAACTTATAAAAAATAGGATGTGGGAAAAATAAAAGGAAAATTATTTTGGATTGATGGGTGCCTTTCACTAAGGGGAGTCCCATTTGAAGAATGTATGAGAAGGATATGGGGTATGGGATGCCTAAAGGAGGCGGGTGGGTTCGGGAAGGTAGTGAGAGTCTACCTATGGTGGAGCCTAGGGGTACTAGGCATTGGTTTGTAGTCGGCCAGGTCATACCTGGCCCCGCCTCTGAAGGTGGCTGCACTGTGTCGGCCTATCAGCCGGGAGATCGACCCACCCTAAGCAGGTAGAAGGGGTCATGGTGCTTCGGTTGAGTCGGGTGTGGATCGTTCAGTCCCCGTCAGGGCTCTATGAGGTCTATCTGTCTCCAGGCTTCGGTGGTCCAGCAGTGCTTCCATCTGACGGGATTTGGTGGTGGCTGAAGGTCGGAGAATAGTGGGTTGTGACTGCGTCGAAGTGAATCGAAAAATTTGATGTGTCGTCTCTTGATAAAATCTTGGATGGTGAGCACTTCAAATTTTTCGTGGATTTCGTCTGCCTTCATTCGGTCGAACGGGGTATGTTTGAGGGAGGTGAGGAGAACTCTGTTCTGGAATTGCTGGAGCGTTTTTAGAGTGTTAGGAGTCAGATACTTGAATAGTGGGGTCCCGTACATCAAAGCAGGTCTCAGGACGCTCTGGTAAATCAGCAGCTTGAGGCGTACTGATAAGGCCGGGCTGTGAAGTAGGTGTCCGAGGCTGAAGAATTTCTTCCTAACACTCTTTAACTTCTTACCGAGATGTGTTGTGAGCGACAAGTGTCTACCGAGGGTAATCCCAAGCTTGTTGCTCACGTAGCACTCTTTGCCGTCTAAGGCGAAGGATTTAGGTAACTTCTTTCTTCCAGATTTATAACTAAATATGATTCCTTGTGTCTTGGCCGGGTTGACTTTGAAGTTGACGGCGTCGAGTTTCTCAGCAATGTGTTGACTGGTGCTCTTGGCAAATTTCAGGGCTCTGGTGGGATTGATGCTAGTGCTGTAAACACCTATGTCGTCTGCATACGCCGACACCTCGCAGTTAGGGTACGAAGCTCCTACGATGTGGGCGGTGTAAATGTTGAACAGCAGAGGGCCTAGCACCGATCCTTGGGGGACACCGGCAGTGTATTTTCTTCGGGTCGTAGACGTAGTGCCTGTCCGAACCGAAAAAGTTCTGCCTGTGAGGTATGAAGTCATCCGGTTCTGCAGCTGATCCGAGAATTCGTATTCCCTCAGACGCTGGAGTAAGGTGTAGTTGTCCAGAGAGTCAAAGGCTTTCGAACAATCCAGTGAGATCATAGCGGTAGCTCTGTTGCTCCGGACGTTCGATGCGACGTGGTGTTGCAGTCTCACCAAGTTGTTCGTACTTAAGCCTGTGCTGAAACTAGTCTGCTCTTGTGGGATGACTTCTTGCGTCTCGCAGTGCTCGGAGAGATGTAGGTGGATGATTCTCTCGAACAGCTTCGAGAGTTGAGTCAGGAGACTGATGGGGCGGTAATGAGATGGCTCATAACCGCTTTTCGCTGGTTTCAGCAGGGGGACGACTACAGCGTGCTTCCAGTTCTGGGGGAAATAGTGCAGCCTGAAGCAGGAGTTCAACACGTTGGTGATGATCGAGATTCCTTTCCTCGGCAGCTGCTTGAGTAAGATGTTCTGGATCCCGTCTTCACCTGGTGCCTTGTTCCCGTTCGTTCTTCGAATGAAGCCAGCGACCTGCCGGTGGGAGGTTACAAATTATTTTTGTATTTCCTGTAGCAAGCATAATCGTACAGGATATTTTATGTCTCTTACGACACTTCATTTTTTTGAGGAGGAAGGTGTGAAAAAATACTAGTCGAGTCATTATCCCAAACAGTTTTACTATCAATAATATCGTATAATTAGAAACAATTATGAACTAATTTGTAGTTCATAAAGACTTCGTCTATGTATAAATAAATAAATGAAATTAAGGTCTTATAATATAGAAGAACAATTGAGAATTGAGGACACCGGACAACTTATATTCGTGTAATACTTAGAAAAGAAAAACGCAGTATCTGGTTTGCTATTATTGAGGGGCTTCGAGTATATTTTCTCTTTAGATAATAATTATTACTGTACTAGGATCCATATTATAACAAAAATTACCAATATATACCAGGTTACGTAAAATCAAATTTTCATAAAATTAATATATACATATGTCGTCATTATTCATTCACTCTTTAAGTATGTCTTTTGTTTATTTAGTAAATATATATTTTATTTTTTAAAAAATTGTTTAGAATTGATTAGACCATATTGTTATCTGTAAATGTGTTATTTATAATGTATTAAATTATTTATTTAGTAATTTGTACATTTGATAATGTGCTGAGTGTAATTTGATTTCAATACGTAATAATGATCTCATTAGGTGGTAGTCATATTTCACTTCCTTAGCACATATTTATAATTAGAACGTCAAGATGATTAATTTGATATTCATATTGAATAGAATAGGGGGAAAATAGTTTTTTAAATAAATAATTAATTGGATTAATCGCTCATAAATATTTTTGCCCATGGTCGCTTTTATTTAATGCCCGCAGCGTTTGTAGGACGTTTTCAGTGTGGTCTTGTGCTAAGGTAACTAGTAAACATAAAAATATATAAAAGAAATAATAATAATAATAATATGGATAACATTTACATCGTGGGGTGAAGTGTCTTCTTAAGTTATGAAATGCTCTGTTGGGAATGAACTGGCTCATTGAAGGAGGACTTGCACTCTGACCAGACATTATCTTACCAATGACCCTCTACTCCGATGAGCAGATGGCCTGTGTGGCAAAGAGTTGTGACAGGGCTACCAACGGCGATAATACAGACACGTGGAAACAATAAAGGCAATCTCTTACTCCAGTTACTTACAGGAGATGAGAGGGTGGGTTGGCAGGACTGTGGGAGTGCGGCGATGGCTCTAACTTAGCGAACAGGCTGCCAACTGTTGTGATGTGTGCTCGTCCTTGACTCAGTTCTCAAGCAGATCTTGCCCAATAATTTTCTTCGCACTTCCTTGAGAATCGTGTTCTTGTGGAGGCAATAGTCTAGATGGATATCTATGGATGTTTTGCAAAGCTCTTGTAAAGGCAACTGTCACAGCCTTTTCCATCCTTCAGTATGTTTAATTTGACGGGCTTCCCGGAATCTGTTCTGGTATGTATTCGCCGTTGGCTATGTTCCGAATACATTCTACATTCCGGACAGTCATTCCTGATATATTATTGGACGTCATTACAGATATTCTCACGAAAGAAACTGTTATTGTACCGCAGCTATTTAGCTGAGTGAGATGAATTTGTTGAGACACCACCTCTGGCTGATAAAATAGTTGTTAAATTTTCATCAAATTCATTAATGTATAACGTCTGCATCCTAGAGTTAATAGTCTTTTATCAACCTAAGCCAAGCAATGTCGCCAATCAGCTATATATTATATCATAGGGTAACAATGCACATCCATTTACCTTTGTACTCAAATCAAAATTTTGTTTTAGTTGTTATTCGCTAAGTGTCAAGTCTGGGAGAGGTTTTACTGTCAATCAGATATTGGGCTTGCTTCTTTCGACTGCCTCCCGGACTTTTTGACTAAGCTACAAGTAAAGGAAGTATTCGAGAGAAAAAAAACGGTATCTTTCACTTTTAGTATTTAGCTCGTTTCAACCATTTCATTTTTTATTATATTTCTTAAATGTTTAAGGACACGGTTAATTCGAAATATTACATGAATCAATTTGAAAGGAATAAGTCCCTATATATTTTATGCATTATTAACAGTGACTTAAATCTTCAATTTGATACCGAGCTCAGTACGATAGGAATTTTTTTCCCGCAGTAATTTATCAACGACCCTTCAGTAATTTTCTTTTAGTATCGTTGGTAGCTCGAATGAAACTACCAAGCAAAATAAAAGAAATGGCTCTAAAATTGTAAACACGCTATTAATGACTTTTTGTGACTACTTTTTAAAACTGTTTATTAAATACTAATTAATTTATTAATGTTGAATTGAGATAGTTTTATTTGAGTGAGAGGACGTGAGATCAGGTCTGGTGCTTGAACAAGGGTTTCACCACCTGGGCAGACACTTGAGAAAAGATAGTAGGTTTTGAAAATATAAAAAACAATATTGCTCATCACTTGTTTCAACTAGAATTCTAAACCAGAGCAAAGTTATCTTGAACTTGACCTATTTTTATCTTGACGCCGCCCTTTGCTTATCTGAACGTATGATAGTTATAGTTAGGCTTGAATGTTGGACTATCAGTATTGTCGGGTCGTGGGAACTGCGACCCAACAACCCATGGGTGGTAGCCGACCCATCCGCTCAACAAACCCTGTTTAACCGGAGGGTGAAACAAAAGGACACGATTGTCGACAGACCGCATTCCATGTGAACTGTTATACATACATAAGCTGCAAGTGAAAGAAAACCTCATCGCGTGTGGTACGAATACTGTGAGCTCATTGTGAGTCTGTCAGTGGTGAGTAGAAGAATTTGTTGGGAGTTCGGCTTGGGTCCACAACAACCCAACAAACTATTCAACTCGCATTCAGTGCTCGGTCATTCAGGGGCTGACTTGTACCGGTATTTGTCCGTACTGTCACATGGTTCAAGGCAGCAATTATGTCCACATCGTTCTGATAGAAATTCTATTCAAATTAATTCAAAACAATAACTAAACGAGTCATTTGTCATTACTGTATCAAAAAAAACAATTTATGAAACGAAGAGTTGTGATCGTACTCTTTTAGAGACCCTACGTATTATAACAGTATTGTTCGGAGCGTAGAAAATCTAGAAATCAATCTTAAACTTATAATAATAAGACCCTTTGTGTGGAAGTCAGAAAGATTACTCGAGTGGAAATTATAACTTGCAATTTTAGACCTTCAAAGTTTCATCCAGTAGATCATAGCCTTACAGTGGCATTTAAAGCCCCTATACCGGCTTACACTCTCGAGTAATTCACCATCATCGACGACTCGAGTGACGAGCATTGAAGCGTTTGTACCTAAGCGCTGTCTTACTTGCGATGCAGCATCCCTTCATTTTCCAACAAACGAACCTGCCTGCTTAGGCACTAATGATTGTTTTCATTTTTGTTTTTTAAAAAATGCCATTTTATTCGCTCATTCGTGACCAATATGTAATGAATAGTCAATGTAAATAAAAATAACATAGTCAAAAAAAGCTACAATATGTTTTGTTCAACAATGTTTTGTAATCACAGTTAATAATTAATTACTAAATACTTGAAATGAAAAAAATATCCATTATTTATTGTTATTGTTTTATGTTTCTTATTTACGAAGATTAGTTGTTTTCATTTATTATTTACAAATGGGTTTCTGCCTCCAGGTGACATTACTCAGAAAGGATATGAGAAGAAAAGGACAAGACTTCTTACCCCCTACATCCCGAAGCAGGTCCAAGGTACGTTGTCGTCTTGTTAAACACATGGTTGTTACATAGTGATATATATTACATATATATATATATATATATTTATACAATTTTTTTCACTGTTGTCGTATGCATACCGCTTAGTTTTTTATAACTATTACTAAAGTAATAACTAATAAATAAATAAGTTAGAAAGAAATTACTAAAAATTGGGTTCAGCCTAAATAATATGATTGTTGTAATAACGTGCATTGCTTTTCTAAAAAAAAAAAAATAAATACATGTATTTTTATATCTATTATTTCAAAAAACTTATTAAAACTTTAATATTTCGTAAAATAAGCATGGAAAAAATAATATGTTGAGGTATTGTAAACAGACCTAGTCTTGGGCGATATGAAAATACCATTTTATTTCTATTCCATTCTTGTATCTTATCGTGGTTATAAGTTACACGCATGAAATTCACGCCCCCCCCCCAATGTTTCGGATGTAATATAATAAGGTTGCATTTTTTATTGTTGTTTTTTTTGCAATATGGTGTTTTATGCTAATAATTGTAATTACCACACAGCTCCATGAAGAGAAACAAAATGTAAATACTTTCTAGTCAAGTGTGGATTTAAAAATGAAATTCTGTGGTGAAGGGGCGAATGCACCTTTCAGCGTAGCCTGCCCACTTTTATCTTATCGCTTTGACTTCGCCGTAATAACAATCGATACTGGCCTAAGATCGATATAATTATGGCTCAATTGTAAAGGTTAATCATTACTCTACCATTATATCAGGGAGGTAATGAATTGTGTTTATTATGACTGTTGTCTGTTTTCATCCTTTTTATTCCCACTCCCTGATTTCCTACTTTTTTTCATTTTATTATTATATAATATATATTTATTTATACTTTTATTAATATTGCTGTGCATTGTATCCTCTATGCTTCTCTTTGAGCTTATACTAACAAACATCCTAATATATAATATCAAATATCACAAAGGAGCCTTTTCTTCTTTCATTTCTATAGTGAGTTCGGAAATGGAAGGTTTTGTTGACTAAAGTTATTCATCTTCGACTTAAGGACAAAGCATGGACTTTCAATGTGAGTCACGATTCTGTATCATAGGCTTTGTTTGAATAAGCTAAACTGAACATTGACGAATACCTCCTGTGATGTTACAAATTTTATTCAATAATGCTTGTCATTTTTAAGTGGAAAATAGTTTTTAAATAAATGGTATTCAGTATGGTGTATACCTGACAAATAGCGAAGGATCGCACTTCTTAATATCTAATTTTCTTTAATTCTTCTCAAATTCGTTTGTAATTGTCTGTAGTAAACAATTTTTTTTTAAGAAACCACAATTAACGAACTTAAACATAAAATTTTGAATTAGTGAACAAATAATTCTTCGCTAGTATTTTCGCAACGGTATAATAAGCGGGTAAAGGGCCGAGACTGGAGATAGTCGAGATAAGCCCCCGGACAGATACACCTGGTCTTGGAGTTCAGATGGTATCTGCCTAATTGAATTATATTGTCCAGCGATAGTATTGCATAATAATCGAGAATCGATCTTGTATTTTATTGCCTTAGTCTGCCTTTTCTGGGTCAGATCTCTTTCCTCGCGATAGAGCAATCCACTTGGGTCACCGAAGAATGCAACTGTATAAACTATTTCTAAAGATCTACAATTGTCTATAATAAATGAACCTAGTTTTGTTTTTAATGATCTTCCAAGGTTTCTCTTTGAGTTACGTTCATTCATTGGGCACCCTAAATTGACTTAATCATTTTAGCTGTATCCAGGGGTGGCAGTTAGGAGCTTAAGCCTGTCCCCAAGCGAATCTAACCTCACTTGTTTGAGTTGTGTAATAGAAATGACGACTAATTTTCGTCTCTTTCAACTTGACATAGAACATAGAACATAGAGGATATATTCAAAGTGCCGTTTGTGCTAATATTAGCAAGCCATTGGGATGGAGTCGTGCCGGCCTGCTTTACCGGCATTACGACATGTCAATATAGCTTGCTCCCTATACACTCGTTTGAGAGGGCGATCCAGTGAAGAGAACGTAACTCATTGTTGTTGGCCCGAAGGTGGTCGCAACACTTTTCTTTTCTCTCCTCCCTCTGCTACCATAAAACGAGGGCCATTGTTGAGGATTGTAATGTATACTACACTCTACAACAAATGTCCTTGAAGAATTTCTCAACAGAAGCCGTCCCCTCCGAGCTGCTGCATAGTAGAGGACTAAACTGGGTCCTTGAGGAACCCCTGATGATTGTATGTATCAATAGTAGGCACACCGTCTCCCCGCTCGACGGTTAGGTGTCGTTCTGTTGCTGATTTCGATGAAACATTACACAACGAAAACTGTGAGATAGTAAAAAAGTTAAATTACTTTTTTTCTGATCAATATTGTTATAATTTGACCAGGGAATATCGCAGTGACCAATGAGTCTGCCTCAATTTTCAATAAATTTCTTCCTCCCCCTCGCCGAAACCCCAAGCATCCTGGGAGAATTGGAACTCGAAACCAGAACCTGCACAATATCCAGTCCAGGGGCTCCACTAACTTGTAAAATGCACACGACCTTTCCAGTACAAATTATCTTTGGCCAAACACTCGTAAAGAGTTAATTAATAAAATTACATTTTATCTCTTCGGTGATTACGGTAAGTTCAGTACAAGGCTCCTTAATACTTTCTTCCAAATAATTATTCTATTATGATGATGTTGACTGCAAAAGCATGACTGATGGGGCCATTGTTGATGTTGATGTTGATGATGGTAGGAGGGACTAGTGCTGTGCAGGGCAGGCAGGGCACGAGGGCCCGGAGGCCTCACCGCCGGCTCACACACAACGAGAAGCGTTACCATTCAGGTACGACTGTCTGCCTGTATGTCTTAAGGGCCACGTTTGACATGATATATATCACAATTATCTGTGAAGTGTGTTCAATTCAAGTAGGGATAAATGACTACCCTCTGGAGTAAGAAGATGTTAAAGAGTTTCTCAAACCGATTATATTACTGCTCCCCCCCAAGCAAGTGCCCACGTCCTTGTCGTGCTTAATGTAAGCATAATAGTGAACATCATTTCTACTTATAAAGAGTGCCTGCATCAGGTCCTTATATGGATGGTATGACCTTAGAATGAACAGGTAGTGCTTGGTAAAACCATAAACCATCAACGATTGGTAATTCCATCCCTATAGTTCTTTCCTTCTTTGGCCACCGTTCCTAGTTTTAACCACCCTCTGGAATTCCGTCCCAGAATTCGCCGATATTCGCCCCTTCCAATATTTAAATCTCGATAACTTCCAAGTTCCTCCTCCTGACGCAACTAGCAGTTTCAGATGAAAATAATCATAAAAACCAAGATTGAATCAGAATGTATATTTTGGTTTTTTTGTTCGTTTTTACGTCATAAACATCCTTTCTATATTAAATAACGCGAGGACCTGACGCAGGCATGCACATCACATGCCGAATCGCCTTCCAGTCTAAAGACCGAATTTAGTAAATTATCAACTATAATTCTTTACTTGCCTGCATTAAGTCATAAAACGCCATTGAAGCGTTTGAACGGGCAAAGCGCTGCCGAACTTCTATGCGGTTCCCTTTCACCTCCAACATACAAATCTATTCGGACGTTCCCCTTGGTATATGCAACAGTAAATGAAACACAAAGAACATAATGGGTTGCATAATTCATTAAAGGATTGCTCTGTGCAAAAAATTACATAAATTATTTAAACAAAGTAGTCAAATGAGGATTTTATTTTGTTATGCATAAATTTTACAATGTTTTCATGCTCATTTGTAACAGTTTAGTAAATCTGATGAAATATTAACATCTTCTTATTCTGTAGAAACTATATCACATTCCCAACATGAATGATTATTAAATAATAATTTTCAAAAGTATTCATTTTGGCGCGGTACCTTTCGACTGGGCAGACGAAAAAAAAACTCGCCTTGTGTAAAGATGGTTTTGAATCGCATGCCATGATGTAGCGTGTTGTATGCATGGTTTGTTGTTGACTTCTGCTGCAATTTTTTTTTTCTTCTTTCATACTTAAGCTTTACAGCTCTTGCTTTGTATCATTTGTTGCTTATATACATATATATAAATATTTCCGCTTTAGCGAACCACCGAGCATATGTTAGATTGCGTAGATGGCAGTTGCTTAGAGTAGATGCAGTAATCCCATATAGGAGGTAGATTTACGTAAATGAATTCATGTAAACCTATTATATTATGTATGTAGTATTATAATTTAAACGTTTCGCATACTTTTAAAAATTGTTACCACGTCTTATAATTATATAGATCATACTGTCACCCCCAGTTTGAAAAGTCGTGTGCCGATCAGATAGATTTAGTATTTTTGCCTTTCCTGGACAGAGAGGGGCTTTAATTTTGGACAGGTAGTTTTCTACAATAGCTAGCGGTCTCAAATTTGATCGGTCCAACTCAAAATTGTATATGTACATTAAACATCACCCTGTCTATGATTTGGGAGGTAAGCGAAATAATATTTTACGTGATCTCACAGTACCTGCATCTATAAAAACGCACTGTTTTTTAAGGTTTCTGAAGCGTTTAAAGTTTAATAGTATTTGTAAAAGTGTTTTAAAAGAAGTTAAAATATATTCTAAAAAATAAGTTTTTGGTATCAGGAATATAAACTGTATTTTTCTTGGAACGATTTCACATATTAGCTATTTACTTTTTAAGCGAATTTTAATGAGTGTGATGCACAAACAATTGAAAAAAAACTCGCATCCGGATCGTCTCTTAATATTTTCCCTTAACTTTAAGATCATTTATGTATTAATTTCTAAAATGCAATTTATTCCACAATTTATGTATACAAATCTTAGGAAGTAAAAATTAGAAAAAAGTAGTCTTTTAAGTGTTAACTATATATATATATATACTTGAATAAAAGATTTTGTGTTTTTTTTATTATTTATTTTCTACATACCTAATAAAATATTTATTCTTAATATGTTTTGTGAAAAGTGGTATATTTAAATTAGTTTATAATAATAAGCACCTGAAGATGGCGGGTTTGTCGGCTGCCAAAGTGCTCGTTTGAATATAAAATATGGAACAGGCTTAAACAATCTCATTCAATCTAACAACTGGATTATATAATAAAAATTCAAAAATTGATTTGGTAAAGAGCTGTTTTAAAACGAATTTCTTTGTCTGATAACTTCAGTTTTCAAACTTGATACTTCGGCGTCTAGTTAATTTAATATATGATATATTACAACCTCATTGGTTATTATTATAGTTATTATTGGTAGATTTATCGTATGCTATAGTAACATTAAGTATATGTAAGGACGGTGTTCAATCCTGCGATAGCTGACTGTGGAAGTGGCTTCTGAGTACACACACTAGTGTTTGTTAGTCCTTCTCTATTTCTAGCTCTTATGGACATTCCTTCTATTTCTGTTTTGTAGAATTCTTTCGTTATTTGGTGTTGGTTTTATTCTTTATATCTTTTTGGACTACCTCCTATCTCTCTCTCTTTGTCTAACAATATTTAACATTTCTTCTTCCTCTTCATTTCCTGCCATCGACTCGACATCTCTCCTAATGACCTGTTTATCTATCCGCTGTCATAAAGCTTATGTGGAGAAATGTCAAAATATCGATATCATAATAAAATACCACACTTGGCATTGAGACGCTGATACATCGTAAAATTGGCTCTGTTTGGTCTAGAATTTTAATGGGTATATATTAAATTTAAAAAAAGTCCTCTTATTTCTCACTTTTGAGCAATTTCAGTTCACACCTTTAAGGATGAAAAAAGAAAAAAAAGAAAGCTAAATCACACGACAAAGATGGAAAGTAAATAAAACAAAAATCAGTGGCACATCTTATTTAGGTTGCTGCTATAGTTGGCATGTGGTGCTTGTTTGGCCAAATAGCAAACTGTTACTTCCCCAAGTTGGAAAGTCATTTGTTCTCACTTAAAAGATTCTTTAAATTATTTCATAGAATGTTTCAAAAACAAAAAAAGGAATATTTTGTTATGATGTATATGTATGTTGAGAGTTGATTGAGTATGAATCGCGTCTTGTGTCGTTTGAAAAAAAATAAAATAATTATTGCTAACTTGGGAACGTTTCGATCTATCATTGACCCGGCTTAGGAAGTAGTAACGGTATGGCGGGATAAGAGTGTGTGCAACCATTGAAAATTCAGGCAGAAAAAAAGTCTATAATTGATGAAGACAAAATAAAATTTGAATTGATAAAACTCAGAACTATTATAGTACAAGAGTTATTTATTTGCGATTATGCAAGAGGCACAGTCTTTTCGAATTCGATCAATTCTCAATATCAGTCGGTGGTTTTCCTTATTCCTCATCACAGTTATTTGTTTCCTTTGATTATCACAGAATAAATTTAAATTTTACTATGAACTATAAACTATAGTTCTTCCTACCTACCACTAGGTCTTGAGTCAAAGGTTGTTTTAGTGTTTTGCGTTACATACCTCTGTTTTCATGGTGTGTTTGGAAGTAACTTTGAAGATATGGAAAGTATTTTATTAGAACCTCAACACATAATAATGAAGAACCAAACCGCCGTGTAATTGTGTATTATGTTTGATATGTCACCGACTCAAGAATGAACACAGCATTCTTACTATCTGCTTGACAAGATTTTCACGAAGAGGGAATCCCATCTACTCAGA
Source organism: Acanthosoma haemorrhoidale (assembly GCA_930367205.1). Taxonomy (NCBI): domain Eukaryota; kingdom Metazoa; phylum Arthropoda; class Insecta; order Hemiptera; family Acanthosomatidae; genus Acanthosoma; species Acanthosoma haemorrhoidale. Next base: position 29,632,319 of record OV884011.1, on the reverse strand, counting down.
AGAGACCATCCTAATATAGGTGGTGGGGAAATCAAAGACTTGCGTGGGCTGGATCTGCTAGTTCGTTACAAGAAGTCTTGGTCATGATTAGATAATTTCCAAAGTCGTACATTTAATGTTACTCCCGTTATTTTCTGGCCACGTACGAATCATCTGACACATTGGAGTAACTCAACGTCATTGACAACTGATGTTAGGGTGACCTAATATTGTCAGCATTGAAGCGTTTGCACCAAAGCGTTCTCTTATTTCGATACAGTGCCTCTTCGCCTCACACCCAACATATTTCTTTGGCCGCCCTCTGTGGATATCTATCCTTTTTTTTTCCAGTAGTGTCCTGGCCAAGAATCATAATCATTAAAACACATGTAATGAACATTGCTTGTCTCGCCACTAGTGGGGGCGTTCTGTGGACCCTTTACCAGGTACAATGCGTTCTATCTTGTGCTTCCGAACAGACGCCAGAGAAAGCAGGGTATATGACTGGGCATATGATAGGGTCTGTCGCTTTAACAAGACTCTGACGTACAGACAGACAAAAGACAAACCGACAGACATGTTGATGTTGATGATGATGATGTTGTTGTGCACAGCCAGAGGAAGCGGAAGCAGCAGCCCCACGTCGAGGGCTAGGAGGAGAGGCAACAGGAGGCTAACCAGGAACGAGAGCCGCTACCACTCAGGTTAGTGCCAACACTAGTATGCAAGACGGCCAAGCGAGAGTGACACCGCGCTCATTCATCCGATGAGCCTTTCAGTCGTCAGAATGACCCTTATCAGCTGGGGGTTTGCGTCCGTCTGACCCGCGGTGGCGATATTGTGAACTAGCCTATAGGTTAGAAGTTGACTGCTAGTTGACAGGTCGACCACCGCAGCGCTAACGCAGATCATCAAATATTTTAGTTAGCAATCCTGCCGGCTGAAAGGTTCAAATAGTATGGTTTTATTTATTTAACAACACTTCCCCACGATCCAAAACTCACTTCTCAGCGTAATCATTCTCGCTTGGCCGTCTTCTTACATAGCTGTCTCATAACCTAGATTATGTTCCATCAATCGACAGTTGCAACGTTGCTAAGTTCTCTTAATTTTCTTAAGTTTTAAAAACCCTTTCTGAACTCCTACTTGTGGCAGAAAGGGCGTTGTTTACTTTTGAGAACACAAGAATACTTTCGTGGTGCGCAGAGGATTGCTTCATGTGCCTCCTCATTTTCCTGTACGAGGGAAGTTAAGCTAGGACAAGGTCAGGTGTTTGCGAATAAATTTGGAAATAGGTTTGGAAATAAATTACAATTAGTAATTTAATGACATGTGACAGTTCCTAGTCAATACGAATATATCAAAGGTTTACATGTAAGCTATAGACTTATTCAAAAAACTTAAAAATTCGAAATCGTTCAATATGAAAAAGCCTAGAATTATAATTATTCTTATTCGGGGGATACATTAGAGGGGGTAACGCATAAAGTCAAAAATATAATAATTGATATGACTGTTAATAAAAAATATTTTAACTTTTCTACAATTTTACTTATTTCTTGAAAAGTATATTTTAGTGACAGAGATGGTAAGATAACAGAAATGCAGTATTGCAATGGAAAGATAAGAGGGATGACCTATTGTCGATAGTAAGCCCACAATCATACATAATCGATGAATCGATATAATAAAACCATCGGGATTTTTGGTTTTTTTCAAAACCCTGCTTCAAACTAAAACTAATTACTGCTCCTCGTGCAAATAAAACATAGAACCTTTCTTATATATTGCTGTACCTATTGTAGTCTGTATATAAATATAGTGACGATGCATAGGTATAGCGATAAAATAAACAATAATTCTTTTTTTGTATTAAAAAAGAATATTTAACCCTAAAAATTACAGTAAAATGCTTTTTAAAAAGTAGTTAAATAAAAAATCCTAACTTTGGCGTAAAAAGTTAAAACCGAAGTAAGTCTACATACTGTGAAATACTTTGTATGTATGCATCAGGTACTTTGTGTTAGGAGTTTGGTGTCGACTTATCAGCCTCATAAAACTTTTTCGTCGACTAAGCTCATCTCCCAACAAATTCTTCAACTTATTTATACACTGTTGGCTAATAGAAAACTCATTCTTAGCTAGAGCAGTTGTGGAAGAAAGGTAAACGATCCAATATTCACCATTTGAAGGGACTGAACATTTCCCCTTGTGGCATTCATTTCGGTTTAGTTTTATTATTTTTTCAAACCCTAACAAAACTTGACTGTACGAATCTAAAGTGTCTTCCAATAGGGACTTCCGAACTTTGACAGTTAATAGCTGCCAAATTGTTGAAGCTCCATCTGTCGAATTGGCTGTCATTTATTCAGTATGTTTCGCCAAATCACCATGGACGGATATAGCGTTTAACAACAGGTGCAAATGATCAAATTGTTTTATCAATATGGGTGTTCTGTTCGGACAACGTTCCGCTATCGCCATAACCGTCCTACCGAGAGGACTATTCGCAGCGTAGTGGATAAATTTGAGTCCACTGGCTCAGTAAACTATCAACCAAAACTCGTACGTCGACGAAACGCAAGATCTGCCGAAAACATCGCCGCTGTCCGTGAGAGTGTGCAGGAGAATCCGAGGCAGTCGATTTCGCGTGGCTCACAAGAACTCGGTCTTTCGCAGACCACAACTTGGCGAATTTCGCGTCGTGACTTGGGCCTGCACCCGCACAAAATTTAACTGACCCAGGAGCTGAAGGTAAATGACCATAGACAACGACGTGTGGCCATCTCACGTGGAGGTGATGTGAACTGGCCACCGAGATCGTGCGATTTAACCCCGTTAGACTTTTTCTTGTGGGGTTTTCATAAGTCGCAGGTCTATGCAAATAAGCCACAAATCACAGCGGCCCTCAAAGCCAACATAACCTATGCCATCGGTCAAATTCAGCCTGATTTATGCGCCAGAGTCATGGAAAATTGGACATTTCGGATGCGCGCCACCCAGTGAAGCCGCGGCGGACATTTACACGATGTTATATTCCATACATAATGGCATCAATAGGCCTTTCAAACGAATAAAAAATTTCGATGATATCTCACACACACTTCGTTTTATTTAAATTTAAACATAGGAAGCTCTTAATGAAAGACCCTATATATAAAAGGGGATGGGGATATCGTACTGCTAAGGGCGTTTTAAGACCTCCCTTCTTCATATTTACTTAGGCGACTTGCGGTTAAAGTATGGTCAAAACAGGGCTGGGTGAGGCTGTACTATTATCGCGAAATTTTCTCCATTTCATTTTCTTTGTCGGAGCACTCTTCATCTATGGGTGTTCGGATTTCCTTCGAACCTACTCTGTTGAGCTGTTACTGTCTAGCTGTACACAGGAGGGCCTAAGTGACTTCGGGGTAGGTTCTTTGTGATTCTATCACACCCAAAATATTCCTGGTATAGCACGGGCAGCGAGGAGTTGATTGCCTTTGCCAAGTTGCACTTTATTCAAATTCAGATATATACAAGTATATAAAGTCTTTTCAAAAAATCTAACAGTTGAATGTTTTTTTGGTGGGAGGGGGGATTGTCGATTTAAATATTTTATGTCTATTATATATATATATATCATATAATACCTCAGCATCTCGCTATATTTTCCGTTTACTTTTCTCCTTCTTTATTTTGGTTTGTACATATGTAGCATTTCCAAAAATACAGTTTAGATTATAGAATTATGTAAAAGAGGCCGCTATAAAAAGACAACAAATCTTTGTCCTTATGTAGGTGCAACATGTGTGGTAATATACAGCGCAGTGACCTTTAGCGGGCGCAGGGGTGAGGGGATAGATGTGGTATGGTCAGCAAAGAGTCCTTCAACTCTGACAGCAGCGGCCTTGCTCCGGTTCTTCGATGGTGTATCGATACACTAATGTATTGGCCAGTAAGTAAGATCGAACAGATGGTGTGTACAGCGACCCCTTGCGACGTTGCCGGATCTAGGGAATCAGCAGAAACGAAACATTTCCATAAAACTATGTCATTTGTATCCGGGCAGAGGATATTATCAATATACCTGTATATTTATATACTTTGATATTCTGTACATCTCATACAAAGGGCTTGATGCAACACACATAGTACGATTTATTTGTATATTTTTTCATGGCCAAGGGCTTTGTAGCTTGGGGGAAACCAAGAAGATATTAAATTATAATTAATATCTAAATTATTTCGAAGTGTTGTGAGCGTTAAAACTTCACATCGAGTGTACCTTTTTTTAATGCCGCTACGTAGACAAAAAAGAAAAGCACAGCCTCTCCTCCCTACGCCAATATCCGATATATCGATATCCTCCTTTAGCAGACATATCGATAGAACGCACATCGAAGAGTCCCGTGCAGCGTTGCCACGTCTGCACCCCAGGTACTATCTTTGTCACGACAGGTCCCCATAGCACCCAAGGGGGTCCAGGATTGTCTTCTCAAACCTACTCTCTATGCTGTTTGGTCGGATTCGCAATTCGTTATCTAAAACTGAGAAGAATTTAAAACTTATTGTATTTCTAAGGTAGAACAAGAATTATAAACTTATTGAAATATATTTAAATGGCGTGAAAAATATCGGGTAATCATTAGTTTTTTTTCATAATGAACTCTAGTAACTGGTGTGACCAACTATCACACTTCAGAACTAAGAAAATCACCAAAAAAAAATAAAAAATAACTTCCAGTTAGGGCTAACTAACAAATTAAACAACTCTTTTTTTTTAGTGATGGGCATTTATTCTTTTTCATTAGCGCTTCATTTATTACAAATTCTGAATAACTAACATAAACCCTATTTTTTAAAAAGAAATTTCCAAGATAGATCCAGTGCATAAACTTTAACCAAGATGGCACAACTAAACAGTGTCAATCAAGAAGTTTATTGAGAGGTTAGATATACCTGCTTAGATGGTAACACTGTTTAGTAGTCCAGGTTAAATAAGTACCCTCCGCCCCCCCCCAACCTTAAAATGTATTTTTTGTGTTGACGTATTGAATGTGTCCTAAAACCTGTCTAAATTTGTTAAAGTGAAATGAACACAATTTTTTTCATGTTTAATTATTTTATTTTTAATACATACTGTATGTATGAGAGTTTGATGACGATGTCGATTGCTCCACATCTGTTTGAAAGTAGAGCCACTCCCTTCAGCCTCTGAAATCAATCATGACTAATGGTGTATCAGTTAGTCATGCATTTTTTATTCAACATTCTACATTAGGCCAGGGAGAGGTCTCGAAGATATGTTAAAACTGGTTATTGACAAGCCCGCTAGCAGAATAAACATAAAATAATTTTTAATTTTGTCAAGCCGAAAAAACTATCATTCAGTTTTTCATTAATTAAAAAAGAATTGAACTACTTGAGGGAAGTACATAATAGAAATATCTCAAATGCAGTCGTTTCAATTATTTATTCATCAAACAAAAAATTAATTTCAACTAAAGGAAATATTTTTTTCTCTCTGACTGTAATGTTTCCTCTGCGTCATCGTACTTTTAATTAAAATATTCTTTTTATTTAGAAAATACAATTAATTGAAATTCAGTAATAGCTTTATATTCTTCTGGCATCATGGCTTGATTTAACTTTTCATCTTAACGTTATATTTTTTGAAAACACTCCTCCATAACAATTTAAATATTAATAATATAATCTTGCTCTTGCTAGCAAAGATACATCTGGGAAAGTAATGGCTCAAATTTTGAATAATGATGACTTGAAGTCCTTTGAACGATGATTAGAAAGACTTTTTTTTTAACTAGTATAAACATATTAAGTAATCTATACTAAAATATACAAATATCATAGTCATCTGTGAATTTAGACACCGGGGTATGAGATTGATTGGAGGTGACTGTGATGTGAACGGTTCAACAACTGATATTTGCTAAACATACATCTTACTTCCATCCTGTAACCATGTACTCTAGGACCTGCAGAGATATATAGTGTATTAAAATGTCATCGATGAATAAATTTATCCAAGCCGATGACCGACAAGTACAACTCAAATTTTTAAATGTTCGTTCAGATATACCTATGTAGATTGCAGAAAAATTGCAGACATTACGTTATTATTTGAATTTCCTTGATGCTCTATTCGTCAGTAACTATAAGGCTCTGTTGTAAGTAGCATCACTGTCCTTGTACCTTTTTGTGTAAATAAAAGTGAATTCCTCCATCGCTGTCCAGAGATGCGCACAGATGATTCAAGCGACAAGTAAGTTCCATATTGGGATGCATAACTCAAGTGGGCCTGCTCATGTCATGTATGTGCATGATTGCCTAGTCCATGTCCCGGCTTAGTTTGTACATACTGCATGCGCTCAATCTTGTATCGTTTAATATATATATACATATTAGTGCATGTGTGTTCTGTGATTATGATGATAAAATCTAAATTGATTTGTTTGTCTTATTTTTTTTAATTAAATTTTTGTTTGATACAATGTTAAACTTGTCAATGTGAAAAGGAATAGTCTTCATTAGAGCAAATAAATTAAGTAAAAAAGTGCGAGTTTTTGGTTCAAAAATAACGTTTCCAATGAGAAAACATCTATGAATTCGTAACACACAGTTAACATTGTACTGGTGTTGTTAATGTTGGTTTTTTTTTTAATTACAATAAATTAATTAATGGAATATAAATTCATATTATTAAATGTTTCATTATCAATTGAGGTGCATCAGTATCAAACCCTCCAATTCCCACATTATTTCAAAAATGAGTTGTGCACGCTATTTGCTTCTTTTAAATATGCTTTATGGAATGACTAAAAATCCATTTTTGGTAGTTAAAGGGTAGCAAGTTAGGTTTTTGAAAATGGTGCCCTCAATTCTTATTGTGCGATTTAGAATTGTTTTCTGTTTTTAGTGGTTTTAAGCCTGTTTTATGATTAGTTGTAGATTTTGATATTTGTGATAATTGTTCAAATTTTTGATAATGATTGCATTGCAGAGGTGCGACAGGAGGCAGTGCAGCAGGCGTTGGCAGCTATGCAGAGCAGGCCGAAGCCGTCCCTTCCAATGCCATCCAAGAGGACGTCTGTCATGGCCAAGTCACCCGACAGGGAGCGCAGGGACTCTGGTAAGATTTCTCCAAAAATTAATCTGTTTTGTTAAGCATATCTTCTGTAAGTTAAACCTCTAAATTGACCAAATCATTACTTTACAGCCTTCTTCTTCCTCTTCTTGGAAAAATTGTTTACGTCAGATAATCTACCTAAAAGTCAATATGAAAGACAATGCTTATAATATCTGCATAGTTGATGGAGCAATACTCGAGCAGATGCGGGTTTAGACAGGTCGATAGTTAGTTCAGGACCAATTAACAGTTGGTTATGAGTCTCTTACCGTTCTAAAGGCGATTTCAGTTTAATAATATTGTGTCCGGAATAATATTTAATACAACAATTATGAAATATGTATGAAAGTACCCTTGATACAATCAGACTTATTTTTCTCTTTGCTTAGTTCCTTAGTTGAAGGAGAAAACTGTTCTTTAGTTGTTATAGTTTCTCTGGCTGATATATACTCCATGTAGGTGATTACTATAGTATTGAATGTGTTGTTTCCTCAACCCAATTGGTCTCTACCATTGGACTATTAAAACAAGTTTCTGTTGTCGATAGATTCCAATGAAGCAAATATGTAGAATAAAACTGGAATTTGTTTGAAATCAGTTTAAACATAACCTTAAAAAAAAGATATTGATGAAATTTTTTGATTGATGGAAAACTGCTACTTATGTTAATTTGTTATTGCTAAATTTGAAGCTGTGGTGTCATGGACAAAAGTGTTTTTGCACTAGCTTCTGAAACTCTCTTCCAAAAAAAGCAGAAAGATTCTCCTATGATATAACGTCCAAGTTGAGTTCTTTACACCCCCTCAGTTGTGGAATCCATATCTGTTGATATCTTCATATATATACTTCTAAAAATGAGAGCATTCTAACTGCAAATCCTCTTGAGCCGTTGCTGTTTTAAGCAAGTGATGTTTCGATACCCTGAATATGATGTACACATAGGATTTGTAGGTCTGTGTACAGCCTTTTTTGTTTCTGATACACTATGGTTTGCAACAGTGGTTAGTTGAAATGATTTTGGCTAGAATAGAATCTCTATCTTATATTCAGGCTCAAGTTTTTTAAAAAAAATCAGATCTTAACTTTATTAAATTCAGTTATTTATTAGTTTGAGCAAGAAATAACTATCTTTATACTTGACTTATAATAATAATATAATGAAATTGTTTCAGGGTCGAGCTCTGACGAGGACAGCATAGGAAATGAAGCGCAGAGCACGCCCGAGAGGGAGCGAGTGAGGGCGCCAGCTCCGCTTCCTCCGCATAGCGACACCAGCAGCACTGGCTCCGCGAGGGAGACCCCTCCGCAGATCCACCGCCACCCGAGGTACTTGCACTTGTCTTCATCATCATATTTATTAAAGGCATCTTGTAACATGAAAAGATAGCCATTTATTGGCGGCTCCTTGATCTGTCCAGGAAAGAGTGGTTGTAAATTACTTGAACTATACAAGTGCACCATTTCATTCAAATGATGATTCCATCACTAAAATCATCTAAAATAATATTATATTTATTGATAATTCATTAAAGTTATAATTCTTTAGATTAATATTTTTCTCGTTCTCTATACAACAACAACAAGTAAATTAAATTAAATATACTTTGTAGTCTCCCTGGAGAAAGTCACCTATTGATTGGAATGAAGTTCCATAGATTAGTAGCATGGGATGAGCAGTCGAAAGTGGCTGTTCATTCTACAGGAAATAGTGTATAGTTTAGATGGATGAAATCTCGCATTACAGGATTGGAATTTAAGGAGTGTAACTTTTTTATTTGTAACTGTTTTTTATCAGCTAATAAAAGAATTTATTTAGTCTTTGAATTGTAAATATATCCCCAAGCATACCTTCTTACCATGGTCCAGTTGAACCTTTTTCAAAGGCCAATCATAAACTTAGGAGCCCAAACCTAATTATGCAACATGGGACAGATATAATGATTAGGACAATCTATAATTGATAAACCTGTTTATCTATGATTCCTCATGCCATTTCCCCCACATAATCAGTTTGTCCTAAACAAATAACTGCTATTATTATTATTGTTAAGCCCTCAAATATTTGCCACCCCCCCCCCCCCCTCTGAGATAGAATTATAGAGATATCATTGTTAGTGTCATACCTATCAATGCTTGATGTTATGTCGGACAGGTTGGCCAATGGTGGGTCAGGTGGTGTCGCTTGGGAGGATCAGCAGGAGCGAGCCAGTCGAGAGAAACAGGAGAGAAGGCACAAGCAAGAGATCACCGATCTTGCTGACGTAATGCACAATCTTAGGCCATGTAAGTATTATATGATTAAATTAACAACAATAACAAATCATTATTACATTAAGTGGATGTATTAGTTGGGAATTGTCTCAAGCTTATTGTTAGCCTTGATTTTACACATTCACATACTTATTTATGATAGATTTTCATCAAATTTATTTATGGATGATGTTTTGACCTGCTATTGATTATGTCAAAGTCCCCTCAACTAATAAATCTTTCTCTCTTGAACCTAAGCCGATTCTTTTACAAATGTGTACTAATTTTTCATTCTAAAAAATATAGTTTGGGCCGATTTGTTGTTTTTTTGGAGAACTAATTAATTATTAATTTCGTGAAAACTTTTGAGGGGGATTTGCAAAATTAATTTGTGTGAGTTGCTATGTTGTCAATTTATTTCTATTAAGGGTTGATATTCCTACTAATTTCTATACTTAAATTTTGTTGACCATATTATGACCCTATACAAAAATATGTCTTCTACTTTTTTGATAAAAAGACACGATTGTGTGAGTTCTGAACTTAATGCCTTTTTTTTTTTACTTTTTAAGTTTGTGAAGCAAGAAACTTCTATGTAAAGAGCCAATCCCAACAAATGCTGAGACGTTAACTATATGTTCAATTTTCCCTTTTCCCCTATGATTTCATTTCTTAATTGTAAATATATACCCAGCTAGTTTTATATGACAACTTTAGTAAATATTAACTATTTCAAAACAAATATTATGTAACACAAAAATTGTTTGTCAACAGTTTTTGTTTATAGTATGTGCGTTTGGTTACTGCGCCACTGTGTCGTTAGAATATGTAATAGTAACAATGCTTACAGTGATTGTAGTTTAGTTAGACTATTATTTTGGAAATAGAGATAGAAAATTATCTATTTTTTCTGACTATTGAGATTTTGTTTTATTTATTCTTGGATCACAAAATATCGACAAATATTACTCACTGATGTAGGAAGCCATTTACCAAGAAAAAAAAATTAAAGTGCATCATCGAATTTAATTTAATTTTTTCAAGTTCAACACTGCTAGAGATCGACACTGGATTGTAAACTACTTATATATCTTTTTTTTAAAGTATTCAATGCAATATTATACCTCAAATTTTCTTCTAAATTTAATTAAATCGTCCATGAATTGATTTATGGCAGGAGAACCCACCTATTATATCTCTATCATCTTCCGCTATATGTGATATCCTGAAAATGAAATAGCCTCTACTTGATTCACGCAGATAATCCTTCTTTCTAAATCAATATTCAGTACTACTGTTAATAATAGAACTGCTGTTACCAGGGTTCCCTATAATTAACAATTGTTAATGCTTGAATAGATTGTTCTGTTTGATTTGCCTTCTAATTACAGGAATTTTGCAGTAGTGACATCTGCTCAATGATATGTGTACGTTCTCTCCCAAATTTAAATACAATCACAAAAATGATCTTAATCTCAGTTCAAACTGCTGTTTCATAAATAAAATTTCAGCTATTTGAAGTATTATTAAAAATAAACATGAATGAAATATGACTATATATATTGTCGGGTTTCAGATTGCCAGGCGCCAGACGTGACACACAATACCGGGCAGGTGCGGAGGATTACCCCCGCAGACAGAGTCAACAGGTACAGAGCAAGCAGGCAGTCGTCTGACGATGGCATGGGTACGTACCTGCAGCTACCTATTAAGTAGCATTAACTATCTATATCTAGGTCTTTATATCTACCTTTTATGAATACATAATCGTTTTATTTGTGACTGGCGATGGAATCGGTATGTATCCTTTATTTATTTTATTATAATAAAAAAAATTATAGTTTTAGTTAGACTATTAGGAGCTATAAATGCTAAACTTTTATCTCCTGTTAGTGATTCGTCTTCGACTATAGAGAAAAAAATAAACTGTTAGTTAACAATTAATAAATTTCAATTATACTCGTTTATTTTATTCTGTAGTTGCAACATTAATGAAAGCTGGTTCAAAATTAAATAATATTCTGGATTTCGACAAATTTCTGTTCTTTCATTTTTATTTGCTATATGGTCACAGATATTTCTTAAAAGGCCTGTCAATTTTAAAGCATATAATAAAAAAAAAAAATGTTAACCAATCATATTTTGAAATAAGTAGGTGATTTATCAATTTAAATTTATAATAATTTCTTTAATAAAAAATTAAAGCACATTATTATTTAGTTTGCAATGGTTGATTCTAACGAGTCTACATTCAAATCTTGCCCCGATTAAAAATATATGGCTTACTAAATCCACTAGATTCATATAATTGCAATGGAATCCAATTTATTTTTTTTCATGTACAACAAAATCCCTGTACTTCCTAGGTTAATTATTTGTTAGAGTAGTAGTTATACTACTTTTAGTCAGTTTTGTTCTCTAATTTTATATATTAGGATTAGGTAAATATTTATGTTTTGTTAAAATTGTAGTTTTTAGTTTAAAAAAAAACAAAAACGCACAATAACATAACAGGTTTTCTTGATTTTGTCTATTTATCATCATTTCCCTCATATTTTTAGTAGCATAAAAGAGGCTTCAACTTCCAAATCGGTTAATTTACCTTGCATGTCTCTCATTTTCTTAGCTATAAATCAAATGTCGTCAGCAAAGTACAAGTCACCTAACCTCTCTATTGCCTTCCACTGCTATCACTTTCCTCGTTATCAAGTATAACACCACTAAGAATGACATAGGAGAAAAGATGCAGCCCTGTTTCACTCCTGTACAAACATTAAAAGCTTTTCACTTGTTTTAGAACAACCCTAAATAATAATATTAACGATGATGATGATTAAAAGTATTAAAGTTACAGTTTTTTAAATCTAGGCCCTTTATTCATTTATAAAAAAAAATTTGTTATATAAAGAATGCATGTAATCTATAACTATGGTGTCAATGGATGCAGGTACAGTGACCGGGACTGGTAGGTGGAAGGTTTCTGCCAAGATCCAGCAGCTGCTCAACACCCTCAAACGACCTAAGAGAAGACCACTGCCCGAATTCTATGAGGACGACGACATAGAGCTGGAGATAGCGGCCAACCCCAAGGACCCCAACGCCCCCAAGCCAGAAGGGGCCATGATGACACCAGCTGTTGGCGAACAGCTAGTCGTGAGTAACTAATAAAAAATGTTAATAAAGATTCTATACATAAAGGCGGACAAACCAAAAAATCATAATTATTCTGAGAGTAATATTTCAAAAAGAGATAGCATTAGATCTCAATTAAATAAAAGGCCTTTCTTTAATCTCTCCAATGTTTATATGTCTAATTAATATTTATTGACCAAAGAAAGACAAAATATAATAGTGACAAGACCAGCTAGGACCTGATCTCCAGACAGGTGCTCTATCCACTGATGATACCCCTATCGGATCGGTTGCCTAGTCATTATCTAATCTCTTCAGATGGTATCATACATCCTTTGAAAAATCGTCTAAGCAATAATCTTTCAAAGTAGATTGCATTAACTCAGTGAAAAAGAGAGCCTGGATGGGGATCAGGAGGTCATGGATTTTTGAGTACTAGCTCTGAAATTATTATTTTTCTTTGTGGTATTACTTTATTGTTATAATTTAAAAAACTGTGGTAATTACAGGCCACAATTAGTAATTGTTATTAACCATGTGATACATGTTCCAGGCCTTGAAGTTTTGCCTATTCTGGCTTCTCCACTTGTGATAGTGAAATAATAATAAAAAAAAAAAAAGTAGTCGCATAATCATGACTTTAACTTGTCAATGATTATTTAGAACTGCCAACTAATAATAAAATGTTTTTCCTATGAATAAAAGCCAAAGAAGAAATTGTATCTATCTCCAGCTAAATAAAAAAGCACAGCAAAAAATTAAAAGATGTTATTTATATGTATTTTTTTATTTTTTTTACTAGGTTCCTTCAGGTTTGCCACGAAACCTTGAAGCAGCTATCCAGAGATACGGTTCTGCGACTTACAAAGCTCCTGTTGCAACAGTTCTTGACCCCAACGGGAAGCTTAGCATCACTTTAACCTATGGTAAACTTCTTTGTCTGATTTACTGTAGATAGTAAGTAAGCGTAAATAGTATATAAACTCATGTTTACATGCTTTTGAAGACCTTTCTTCAACTGTGTAATAAATCCGATTTTGTTTAATATAAAATTTTCATCAACTTTATTTGTGACCTAGGTAAACTGCTGAGTCGTTCGCAGAAAATTGCCTACACCCTGCTGACGAAGAATTTCACGAAAGGAGGGGAGACCTGCTCACTCAAATCTGGGGACACGATAGCCCTCGTCTACCCCAACAATGACCCCATCAACTTCATGTGTGCATTCTACGGCTGCATGTTTGCTGGCATTGTCCCTGTTCCTATAGAAGTGCCTCTCACCAGGCGGGTCAGTTTCAATTAGTTCTAAACACATATTTCATTATCAACTAACCATGGTTTAAAGCAGCAGTTTGTTCTCAGCAATATTAGATTTGATTTTCCATGGCCCAAGCTCAAAGTAACCGTTAATCAGTAGTTGATAGTATTAGTTGGTTCAATTTTTACCACAATTAGTTTTGGTTTTCACAGAAGTTTTTTTATAACTTCCTTCCTATGTATGATTCAGTTATTTTCTAACATTTAATTAATACGATTAAGAACAAGCTTTTTGTATGGGATGTTTGATGAATAATTTCACTTTCTTCTTGAATTTAACTTTTGTCTCTCTTGTGTTCATTTTTCTTCCGTGCTAACCTAATCAATCCTGAAAATCAAAATGTATCAGTATCAAGTATGGTGGAAGGCGATTGCTGGGCAGAGTACCTGAAAGTGGGTCACGAGTTAACAAATTTTGAGAAATACTTTAAATATCCATAGATTGTTGCATTATTCTGCCCGAACAATACAATTTCAGGCTCAAATCAAAGAAAATATTGTTATAGAAAATATAACCTGTTTGTTTGTGAAAACTTGATGTTTCTAATTTTGGGTTTGCTATATGTGACCAGGACGCCGGTTCACAGCAGATAGGATTCCTACTGGGGTCGTGTGGGGTGGAGGTGGCCCTCACCAGCGAAGCGTGCCTCAAAGGACTCCCAAAGACTGCTGCGGGAGAAGTAGTAGGCTTCAAAGGCTGGCCAAAGCTCTACTGGTTCGTCACTGAGCACCTAGCCAAAACACCCAAAGACTGGACACCCTCCCCTCGACTCACCGACGACAATCCGGCCTATGTAGAGGTAATACTTGTCTCTTTCATCATCTATATGTGAACCATAAATAATCTATAAATTCTAATATTCTTTCCTGTTACTAGTACACGACTGACAAAGATGGATCTGTGATGGGGGTGACAGTGTCTAGAGCAGCAATGCTGAGTCACTGTCGAATGCTCACGATGGCTTGTAGCTACACCGAGGGAGAGAACATGGTCTGTGTCCTTGACTTCAAGAGAGAGGCCGGTCTTTGGCACTCAGTTCTCACCTCAGTCCTCAACGGAATCCATGTTATTTTTATTCCATACGCTCTTATGAAAGTCAACCCGGCATCGTGGATGCAGATGATAACCAAATATAGGGGTATGTATACGTATAGTTGCCTTGTTTTTTTACCTTATGCCAGGATGTATTAATACGGTAATAATATTTAATTATTACACATTTGAATAATCAAAGGTAATATTCATTTATTCACATTTATTAGCCAAAGAAAAGAGATAGTGACAGTGCTGGGGCTGAAATACAGGACCTCCCGATCTCTGGTCAAGCACAAGTCTTGCCAATAATCGTATCTCTTTAGTCACTCTTTCAGGAACCTCATCAGAACATATCTAGAAGCAAAGTGTTAGACATGGACAATGTAGTCCTTTGGTTTTAAAGTTTCCTAGAGTTAATATGCCTTTTACAGCATTATAATTCCAATAAGCGAGTGGCAAGGACTGGTTTGCAAACATTCCGGAGGAGGCTAACTGAGGCTGACTGTCTGGTTAGTCTGTTTGTAAGATCTGATAACTTATTCTATATTAACATCCTGTATATTAGCAGTCTTATCAATGATTGCACTGCTGCTGTTGTGTCTTTCCAGTCATTCGGGCCAAGCTTTGACATCATGTTGAAATAAAGATGGTTTTAAGTCCAATGCTTAGGTGCACTGTGTATGCTTCCAGTGATCTTGACAGTCCACAGGTAGGGTTTGTTTAGTGTAGTCATGCATCCTCGGAAAATAATGGCTACTCGAAGAATAAATAATGCATAGGAAAACATCATTTGTTTGCTAATGTTTTAGAATAAGTTACAGAAGTGAGTACTGTTCATTCATTAATATGAAGAGCTTAAGATTTCGATATATGTGATGTTAGATTCTGACTCCTTCAAATAAATTTATTTCCAATATTTACATAATAAAAATAATCTTATGCTGATATGCAATGTACCTGGTGTTAAAAAAAAAAAAGGAACTATCATCATTGCTCTTGATTAAGTTGACTACTTTGAACACTTTTTTTATTTTTTGTTATTTCTGTACCATATATAATTTGATATTCGATTCGGTTACAGCGAGCGTTGCTGTTGTGAAGTCACGAGACCTCCACTGGGGCCTGCTTGCGACAAAGGACCACAAAGACATCAGCCTGTCATCGCTGCGACTGCTGCTTGTAGGTGATGGGGCCAACCCGTGGTCCCTATCCTCTTGCGACCAGTTCCTCGCTGTCTTCCAGTCCAAGGGCCTTAGGACAGACGCCATCTGCCCCTCGGCCTCCAACTCAGAGTGCCTTACTGTATCGCTCAGGAGGTAAGGAATAGCCATTAGTAATAATTATAGACTTTGTTGGGGAGAGGAACTGGAAACTAGACCAGAAGTTCTTCTTGTCAGCCCCAATGACACTACTAGCGTAGTTACATTTTGTGAAACCTTCTCGATCTACTGATGAAGTTTAGGTTATTTTCCTACATGATAGAGATCATATCATTCCTGTGCCTATCACAACTTCAGGTAGTAGTGAGGATCAGTTGATCATAGTTCAGGTGGAAAATGGAAGGAACCATCTATTTCAATCCCTCCATCTCCTGTGTGGCCTAGAACTAAGTAAATTCTTCTTTCTTACCTTAAATTCACTTTAATACCTCTTATAAAACATAAAGGAATGGGTGACAACACATTTTAATTTTTCAAACTGTATTTATTTGACAAAAAATGCTCTGGGGGCCACAATTTCAATATCCTCACAGTCTCAATTAAAAAATAGCTAGTGAACCTATAAAACTATATACCTAATCAACCGTTAGTTATAAACGTTCATGCATCGTAGCATACTGTGATAATGCTATAATTTACCTATACATATATTTATTAAGCATAGTCTTTTCTAATGACATTACAGTGATTAATGAATTATAATTCATCATTTCAGAAACGCTGCAAATTCATGTATTACACTAAACCCTTGCCTAACCTTCTTTAGTTTTTATTATATTAAATAGACTACCTTGAACTGACATATGGATAAAATTACACAGGCCTGGGCGCGGTGGAGCTAATGCAACTGGTCGAGGTGTCCTCTCCATGTCAGGACTGAGCCATGGCGTTGTCCGAGTGGATCAAGAGAACTCACTAACATCTCTCACACTCCAGGACTGTGGCCAAGTCATGCCTGCCTGTAAGTATCTCGTACATATATCTACAGTATAATGATTCTTGAAGCATTTTCTATATATCTATATTATATAGAAATTTGTTTTTTATAAATAAAAATAATGAGGAAAGAATTGGTTTGTCTCTAGGATAAGAGCAACCAATATCGCCGATTTAGTTAGCTACTCGTTACATCGCTTGAATAACCTAAGTTTTATTTTTTAATTATAACTTAGTGACAAACTAAAAGCTATTATAGCTAGGGAAAAGGTCTTTGTTGCCTTGCAGAACACATTGCTTTTTGCTTTTAGCATGAAGAATCAATCGCATTCAAAAATATTAGCGGCAACATATTATGGCTGAAAAGTTTCTTATCAACATGTTTTACCTCTGGGTCAAATAAGAGGTTGCCGAACCCTGATTTCAATGACAGTTTTAACAATTTTGTCTCGTCTTAACTTTTTTTTTCCTCTATACCTGGGAATGATTCTGTTGTCTCATTAAAACCAGTTAATGGTTGTTTATATATAGCTAGTTACTTATAGTTCTTAACGTCGGACAATTCTATCTCAAAGCTCCCTAACTTCTTAACATTTCTGACTGGTGTATCCTTAACACCTGAATAGCAGCTATCTCTTATAACTCCAATCCTTAAAAACAACTGCATCACTTCCTCCCAAAAACGTCGACTATCCCCATGACACCTCCTAAAGCATAGACCTCTGCAAAGCCAACATGATCAGTTTATATTAGATCAATTACTTTATAAATTGAATGTTGAAATTCTTTAAACCATGTCACCTATACATAATTCAAGGTTAAAAGTGCTGCTAAGTTCATTTTTTCAACTCTTATATTTTCAAGTAAAAAAATTTAATGTAACTGAGCCGATAACGTCAGTACTCTATGTCTGTATAACTACTGTCTGTACTGTATGCCTCTGTAAGTGTATTTTATCATTTGTGCCTAACTTTGATATTTTCTTCTACAGCCTCGATATGTGTCATCAAGATGGAAGGCCCGCCATATGTCTGTAAGACTGATGAGGTTGGAGAGATCTGCATTAATTCACCAGCAACCGGGAGCCAGTACTGGGGTCTGATGGGTGTTAGCCACAACACCTTCAGGGTCTCGCCCCTTCAGACTGACAGCCTCCTCCTGTCTGATGCCACCTACACAAGATCTGGTCTCCTTGGCTTTCTCGGACCTGTTAGTATATTTAATTAATAAAAACTAGTCTTTACTTTAGAAATATGCTTGCATAAAAAAAGAAAGAAAAAAGGAATAAATTCCATATTCAACGCACACAGAAGCCTCGTAGGTCAGATTGAGATAACCAGTTTAAAAAGAACAAGGTCTTCACCATTATCAGTATCTAAAACCATTGAGAATTATAATTAATTCTTCTATAACTCCTGCCTCAAAGTAATCGTGAAAGAATGATATATTCTGATAATAAATCTAATTACAATGTTGTAATTAATATAATATAATGGTCCTTGGTGTTTATTTTTATACTTGTAATGTTGTAAATTTAAATTTTATTTTATATCTTCTAGGGTGGACTAGTATTTGTCTGTGGGTCTCGAGATGGGCTGATGACAGTGACTGGAAGAAAACACAATGCGGACGATATCATCGCCACGGTGCTGGCAGTAGAGCCGATGAAGTTCATCTATCGTGGGAGGATAGCAGTTTTTAGCATCAGGGTGCTGCGAGATGAGAGGATATGTGTCATCGCCGAACAAAGGCCTGACTGCAGTGAAGAAGAGGTCAGTTAATCATCTTTTATTATAACACCACATTTTGGTTGTTTTAGATTAATACTTTGTCTCCAGTTTTAGGAAATGGCTATATCTGTATAATTTTTATATCTGAAAACACATCTGTGATTTGCGATGTTATACTGTACCGAAGTTTAATCTGTGTTTGTTTCATTGTTTAAGCAAACGTACTGAATTTTGAAATGTCCCTGTTCAGTGATAAGCCCACTTCAGAACGAACGGGGTGGGTCTCCGTTGGCTCTAAATTTAGGGGGCACGGTCGGCCGGTCACGAATAGGTTGTTGTGATTAGCCCACTTTGGAACGGACGGGGTGGGTCTCCTTTGGCTCTAAATTTCAGGGGGGCAGTCGGCCGGTCACGAATAGGTCGTCGTGATAAGTACCAGAAAATAATGTAGTTGAATGTGTATTTTAAATGATAAAAGGAAATCAACATAACACTGATAAGACTTTTAGAAAAAGATTATTTTTACAATTTACTAAGAACAACAAATACTCATTATTTAGAGGTTTTTAGGTTTTGTGCTCTGATTTTTGGAAATGTGATCTAATATTTAAAATTTACTATTAATGTATAATAATAATTTCAATCTACTAAAAAGAAGTTTAACTTACAACAATATATAATCTTCTTATTGGTTTGTTTTTCCTAAATATTCATATATCACTATAAACCCAGCCAGTACAGCCATAAAACACTTCCCATCTCCCGTCACCCTTTGGCGTACCTAGAACAGATCATGGATCTATGTGTTACCTACATATATACTAATAATACTAATTAAATTAATGTTATTGTTGTTCTAAGTGGATGTTATGTTTGTTTTATTGCAGAGCTTCCAGTGGATGTCTCGAGTGCTGCAAGCGGTGGACTCAATCCACCAGGTGGGCCTCTACTGCCTGGCCCTGGTGCCTCCCAACTACCTGCCGAAGACCCCCCTTGGAGGCATTCACCTCTCCGAGTGCAAACGACGCTTCCTCGAGGGCACCCTCCACCCAGCAAATGTGCTGCTCTGCCCGCACACCTGTGTCACCAACCTGCCCAAGCCGAGGGAGGTCCACCTAGGTCAGTACCTCACCATTCACTGTTCACTAGTGCTATAAATTTCTTATCTACCTGCACTTCCTCTAACCCTGCTCTAACCACAACCACCCTTTAACCTCTTTTCAGTATTACTAAAAAAAAACAGACAAAAACTACAAAACAAATTTTAAAAACAAACAAGAAACAAAATAATTAGCATAAAATCGGCAATTATGTTGCAAATGATTCAGGCTATTTGTTTTCCAGATGAATACTTTAAAATGGCCCAATATGTTAACCAAATCGGTGAAGATCAAGGTAAAAAGACACAGTACACTTTTTTTTTATTTAATTTTAATTTTTTTTATTTAATTTTAATTTTCTCAAAATTGTGTTTATACAAAAACAGTATATTTTGAGGTTGGCCGTAATTTAAAAAAAAAAAAATTAATTAAAGTTCCGCACCTCTTTTAATTAAATATTTTTAAACATTGACCTGTAATTTTAGAGTTCTTGAATTTTTTGGACATACGTGTGCCTTTTTGTTTTGTTTTCAATTATTTTTATAATTTGTTTTTGCATTGTAATCTAGAGCGCTGTCGTAGTTTTTTTAGTTGTTTTTTTTCCGTTGCATAGATGATTAGTTTAAAGATTAGATAGGGGATCTAGAAATGTGACACTAGAAAAGTTATACATCTAAGTTGGCTTACACCGTTGGAGTTTGTCGGGCATCTCTTTAACATATATGTCATTAGCGTTTATTTATTTATTATTATTTGTTTTTATTTTTTAAGCATGTTTTATTATTATATTGTTTTTTTTTCAACTTGTTGTCCACAATCCGTGTGCTAAAAGAATAATTAAAAATGGTGTGTGTTTGATATATATTTTTGTCCATTTTCACCCCCCATCACACTTCCTCGTTCATGTGAATGTTCATTAATTATTCTAAATTTGCGATGTTTGTTGGATGTTTTGAGGTGCTTGTTAAATTGTTGCTGAATGTCATCACACAACAACTACTGGCTCTTCGTAGCCTTTGTTATATCTGTACAATGTTTTGTATAGAAGCTTTTAATTACTTAGATTTTTGTTTAATGTTGCTATCAATAATGTGCTCATATGTTGTTAACCTGCTTGTTATGTGTGTAAGTGTAAAAAAATAAATATATTTCCATTATATTAATTAATTAAAATTGTGCTTAAAATATTTTCTTGTAATAAATCTTAGATGTGTAACTTTTCATGTGTCTATTTTTCTAACTAAGATGTACGCAAACTTTTACTATATTCTTATTTATTTAAATTCCCCTCCCCCCTCCGACACACACATTGTGAGGCCGACGGAAGGAATCTTGGACATCTTTGTAAATAACTTCCCCTTCAATGGTAATACCGTTAAGCTTTTTTTAATTAATATTATCGTAGTCAGTAAGAATCTAGTGTTTAATCTGTAAGGAATTTGTCTGATAAAGTAACTGTACTTCTCACAAATGATGTTGGGTTAAAGACTCCTTCACTATTTCTATATTGAAATACAATACATGAGGGTAGTTTTTGGACCTTGACATTTTATAAGAATGCTGAGACTTACCAGGTTTAAGAAATGATAACTCTCCCAACCATGTTTTATTGTCACTTCCTCTGGTGGCTTCAGGCCTTGCAGATCCAATGATATCCTCTCAATGATGCTTCTCTCCAATGTGCCAAACATTCGAGTTGGAAATCTATGTCTTTCGACCCCAGTCTATGTCATCTAATTCTTGGCTAAATAGCAACAGCAGCCATCGCGTACAGAACTTTGGTGCTTTATGTCTAGTTTTCTTGACAGGTCAGGTTGTGAGCAGATTGCACCTTTTGCTCTCACATCTCGGAATAATCTTGATGGGGTTTGTTCTGTTTTCGGCCTTACCTTACCAGGGTGGAGATGAGATTTTAGGAATCCAATAGAAGAAGAAAAGGATATTTGGAGAAAGTAAGATCTCTTTTGGTTAGAGTCCAACAGGGTCTTGGATATTCCTCCCCCCTCTTCCTACCGATGGCTTCATGATAGTGCACATGTTTAAGACTCCTCAATAAACTAGTTGTGCTACTGTGCTGAAAGATCAGTGAGCTTTTTTAATTCTTTGATAATGTTTTTGAAAGCCTTTTTCCTTCAAATTCGTTGATGCTTAATGTTATTAGGTACTTCCTTACCTACAGTTGATTTGCAGTACTACTTCTCGATCACATTCTCTCGCAATATACGAATAGTAAGTTATGTTTGGAATAGATGATCATCATGAATATTCTTTAGTGTTGAGGAAGAATTATCTTTTTGCAGAAGTTATAATATTTGAATTATTAATAAGTCTCAGCATTCTAATAAATGTGATGTATTTATAATTTAGACTAACTTGAAAAAATTTGATACTTATATTTCCTTTAGTGCATGATATGAACCTTTTGAAATAATATCATAAAGCTTTTCTTATAATAAAATATTTGAGTAAATTATACATATTTGTCCTTTTGCCTATTGAGTAATATTATTATATCAATAAATTTTGATGTAGATCATTTTTATCTAAGGAGTAGTAGTTGCTGCATTATTTCTGAAAGTATTTAACCTTAACTTTTTATAGCCATGGTTTATATTGAATGATTTATTTTTCTTTAAATCCTAAACCTTATATGCCACCAAACTTTTTGTGACTCTTAAGTACATTCTCGAAATGCACACTTGCCTACAAGTAAGTTAAGTATGAGAGTTTTATTGTTTTATGCTATTTCTGTATGATTGTCTCATACATCAGCGATTGAAAAATTACACAATAATTTTTGTAAAACATAATAATACTATTTAGACTATATAACGAAATGAGTTATGCTTGGCTTTTTAATATCTGGAATCGGACTTTCCTGTTTCAATTCGCCAAATATTTTAAATGTGTTACTTACTGGTAATTTTCAAAACACAAAAGGGGATACATATTTAATTTATTCAACCAAAAAAAAAATCACCTTCACTTCATCATTACCTTGAACTACTTATTACTTACTATTACTATTATTATTACTTACCTTGAACTTACAAGACACCGCATTTCTGTACGATAGCTATTCACAACTTGACTCCCATTTATTCAAGCAGGTTTTGTTAGTAATTGAGCTTACATATATTTAGCTATCACTAGCCGTCAAAAGAATCCCTAATGTTGATAGGCCATTAAGGGGGGGGGTACTTTTTTTAGATACGGATACTCAACTGAACCACAATGTCAACTGTGAGAAAATACAATTTTAGAGGTTTAAGACTAGCAATTCAATAATAATGGTTTAGTGAGAACGGTGATCCAAAATATAGTCAAAGAACATGGTAAGAGAACCTAAAAGTTCAATCAACCGTCGGCTTATCAAAGCTCTAAACAGTTAAGGCAGGTTATAAATTCTCAATCGTTAACAAGCCAAGCCAAGACTTGTTAATTCTAAAATGGCGAGGTTTTTTTTTTTTTTTTATAACAATTGACCAGTTCAGTGAATTGAAATATATATATTTTTTACGATTATTATTCGATGAAATAATGCAGCTGTCTCATTTGGTAGCAATAACTAGTTGGCAGTTCACTTTTTATTGTAAAATCAGTGATTTTAAAGTGAACAGTTTCAATTTAGGAACATAATGCAGGATCTTCCCCAAATAAATAATTAAATTTAAATATATGAGTGGATTAACACTTCTTCGCCTCCAACAGTTAGTATTTTATATATATATATATATATTTTTTTTGTGTTCATTTTAACATATTTTAAAAAATTTAAGAAAAGTAAAAATTGTATTCTAATTACTCAACCAACCAAAAAAGTTTTTTCTCCTTGATATTTAATTTCTCTTATGCCAGTGTAGAATTATCTGAAATTTTGTCTATAATTAGAATACTTTATTAATGTATACATGCCTGGCTTTTAATAATACAATTTTATTGTAACTAGTGAGGCGTTGATTTGCCAACCATAATATATTCTTTTAGTTGGGAAACATCTTGTATTATTTAATAAGAAAATTTTCGATGAAACTATTATGTACCTGACAATGAAATTCTGAACATATTTGGCTTTAGATTCATGTTTTATAATTTATTCTATTTATTTATTTTGTGTTGCTGTCAGATATAATTCTGTTCTGACCAACCATAGGTTAACAGTAGTATACGATAAAAAATATTATCACACATTACCAAATTTACAAAATTTTCTGCAGTACTCTCCAAAACCACCCCTTACGGAGTTATGGCCAGATTACCAGTTAGTTGTCTCTGTTATGCGTGTCTTCAGATCCCCTCTAATCTGAATTACTTGCATATATTCCAACAATATTTCTAGAGAACTTGGCTGTTATCCATCCGGATCATATGCCCAGCCCAATGTAATCTTCCCATCCGTGATTACTTACCACTTACTCAGACTCATTTTTTTTGACAAATAGAAGAGTTATGTGCTCCTGAAAAATGTTTCCATTAAAATTGGTTTATAGAATTGTTTGTCATGCCATGAAGCCATTGAAATATCTCCTCGATTAAATATTTTATTATTTCTTACAGTTAGACTAATTAAATTGATCTAATTTTAAGTAATTAAAGAGAGAATTCTATCTCTTTAAGTTTACTTATTTTATTTTGTGCTCGTCTCTACATGCAATTTGCTGCTTATTTGTTTACACTGTTGCAAACTAATAACAAATGCATTTATAATATCTCACGCACAATCATTTGTCTCACTGGTCACCTGTCTTCCTGCTGGTTAACTCTATCTTGCTTATATTTTTAACGTATTTGTTATATGTAGAAAACCATTTTATATTTTTCGATTTACTTTGTTTTTATTTATATATTTGTTGAGCTGAATTTAATAGTTTATTTAAATAATATAAGGAAATAAACATACAAATCATACAATTTTCAAAAGAAGTTATATTCATAAATTATTGTTTTTTAACAAAGCGTTAAAATTACAATTAATTTTTTAAACAAGTATAAAACTAAATTGTTTTATCAACATCTTTTTTTTGTTCCATTCCATCTTTGGTAATTACCAATTACTTCTCATGATGCATACATACTAACTGAAAACTATTGCGAATAATTCAAATTTTACTTAAAATTTGCTCCTGTCAATAGACTGATCCTCAAGGCAAATGACTTTTCCATTGTTCTTGAAGCATATCCTTTGATAGCTTTTTAATTAGGTTTTTTCGCCCTTATCTGTTTCTATTGAACCCAGCTCTTCAATATGTCTCAGACAGTCAGGAGCTCTGACCAACTCATACCAGGACCCTAGGACCTGACGCAGACATACAGGGTATGTCGTCCATGAATAAATATGATGAAAATCTAACATCTTGTTGACGAAAACTTAAGTCAATATCCCAACAAATTCATTCTCTCGGTTATATATTCACGGCTAGCTATCAACTGTCAGTAAAAAAAAAATACAGTTAGAGAATAATACATGGTACATTGTTACAAAATAAAAAGAAAAATTAATGAACATAAAAACAAGTAAATTTCACTGCACCTACTTTATTAGTCAGTGTAGTTTTATTCAGAGGATAAGGGCTCAGCCCCCCTTTGGCTCGCCCTGAAGGCAGGAAAGACGGGCTGTCTTAACAGGAGTAACCCACTTATACTGTATCAAGAGTCACTACCCATCCAGGGATTTGTATTTGTATGCCCAGAACCTTATGTCATATCATGAAACTTTAAATGCTGCAACAAATGAGATTATGAGTACAAATGTATTTTTTATGAGAAACATTTATTTGTCGTAATTTAAATTTATCTAAAAAGTTGGATCCTTCCTTGACCAATTTCATGGTTGTAGGGCCTAATGATTGCCATTTGCTTCTTTCATGTGTTTTGACCCATTTTTGAAAAATGTTTAAAAATTACATCTAAAATTTTTTTAAAGTTCATGGTCTTCTCCTACTCCCCCGATAGATAAGTCCGATCCATGTTAATTTTAATTTTTTCAAAGACACGATTTATAGAAAATAAACTAAATCTTAGCCAGCTTAAGTTCCCTGTTACTTATCTAAAAAAAATTGTTAATGATATTGCTCGTCATTTCCATAAGAGCTGGGAAATTCTTATCTGACAGCAGCTCAAATATTATATTTTATTATTTACTTTTTTAATTGTTTTATTTTAATGTTGTATGACCTTTATAACGTTTTTTATTGCTTTTAAAAATAGTGGTTTACATTGCTGTTATTGAATCAAAATGAGGTATTTTTTAAAAGTATTTTTTAAACTCAAAAGGGAAAATGAATAGTTACTTAAGAATGAATAGAGAAGAATTGGATCAGTTACGTTCATTATCTAGCGTCGACCTCTTGTGGTTGCTTTGTCTCCAGTCATCTAGAAATGTATTGCAATGGATTCAATTTGAATTTGTCTACAATTAAAATAATCCATTACAAACTTAAAATATGATAATATTTAATAATTAAATCTCCACTAGGTTTTGACAGAAAAATATGCAATTTAATAGATGGGGGAAAAATATTTTTTCTATCTTAGAGCTTTTATTTTTAGTTATTTTGTGAATTTGCTCAGAGTGATTAATTATTCATTATTATTCTTATTCTTGAGTAGATGATATTATCCAAATATATAATATAAAAGTTTTTTTTTTAAATATATTACTTTGTATATGAAAAAGTGTTGTTACTTTTATTTTTTTAATTTTAGTAATTAGAAAGGGAAAAAATATGATGAATACTCCTAAAATCTTAGTTCAGTCTTATTCAAATATCAAAAACCCTAAGACTTTTATCATCTGTAATAGGTAAAAGGGTCTTATGTTGTGAAGAGATTATGTTCTTAAATCATGCTGTTACTTCACTTGTTACCTAAAGACGTGCATAATGATGTAAACCATTTGGTCATTACCTAATGTAATCTTATTTCCAAGTTAGAGATTTACTTTAGGTTTGAAATTCTTTGTCTGAAATCCATTGCTTAACTTATGCATTCAAAGAAAAAAACAAGAAAACCTCGTTATCTCAATAAACAGCAATGTTGATAGTAGTAAAGCTCTCATTAACTGACAAGATGCACAAATGAAATCACATATGATAGTCACACAACATTAATTGATTATATTTCTATTAGATAATAAGAGATTACAAATCATTTTACTAAGATGTCTTTGTTGCAACAAGGTGGGAATGTTTCAGATGTAGGTCCTGCATCTGTGATGGTCGGCAATATCGTGCAAGGTAATCGACTCGCCTCGGCCCAAGGCAGGGACATGGGCAATTTAGATGAAGAGTCTGACTCGGCCCGCAAAGTGAGTTGTTTTTTGTTGAATATTTATTATAAACTTATGACCTATATTTGCTTATAAACTATATTTATTTATGCTTAGATTTTACTATTTTCTTTATGGCTGAGATAATATGTTAATGATTTTTTGTTATTGTAGTCCATAAAAATCTCATCACTTATTACTATTTATCAGAACATATACCTCGATATAATAGAAAAGTATTTATTTATTGACTACAAATTGAATTAATGGGTTTTCATTATATTTTATGAGCCTGCTCATATTTTTACCATTATCATGCCTGAAATGTACCTTTTTGGTTCTCAGTCGACAGTTTTGGAAAGTCATGTTATACCTTAATGATGCCTCTATTTTGTAGAAGTTGATATAATTATTAAAAGGCTGTTAGTATCAAAACCAGCTATTTCCAGTTTTATTTTGGAAAACTCAATTATGGATACTGTCTGTTTCTTATAAATAAGTTTTATGGTATGGTCATAGTATTTGTAGATTCATTTAGAAGTAATTTTAAAAATTAAACAGGCTGGTATCGGAGGCTTTTAGTATTCTCTAATCGATTTGAAAAAGTATTTATCGATGTTTTTAAAATAAACACCAAAGGCAGAAAAAGATATGGATTGACCCCTCACTACTCTGTCCCTCTGTGGCTTTGTTTCTTCTAATGTGGAAGCTCAATTGTTATAATATTATCATTTAAAATCACTTAATATATACAAAATTTGTTGTCCATGAAACTATTTTATTTTGTAAATTTATATACTTGCAGTGGCATTTGAAGCCCCTATTGTACCCACAAATCCTCATGTGGTCAGTTACAAATCTTGGCTGATACTAGAGCATTCTTGTGCGGTAACTTGAAGACTATTATTCCCAGCCTTAAAGCTTTGAAACTGGGTTAGCCAATTAAAGAAACAAAAGAGCTCATTAAGGATTTAGTAGGTTACATTAAAGGCAACAATGGTTTCATGAGCAAAGACTTTTGTAACAACTTAATATAGGACTTTATGTAGTAAAGTATAGTTTTTTTTATAATTAACACCTTGTTTTATTTTTTTGTTACAGTATCAGTTCATATCTGAGATCCTGCGCTGGCGGGCCATCTCTACTTCGGAACACGTCATCTTCACCCTCCTCAACTCCAAGGGCGGAGTGGCCGGCGTGCTGACGTGCTCCCAGCTGCACAAGCGTGCGGAAAGGGTCGGTTCACTCCTGTTGGAGCGAGCAAAGATCAACACCGGTGACCATGTAGCCCTTATCTTCCCACCCGGCATAGATCTCATTTCGGCTTTCTATGGATGCCTATATGTCGGTAAGTGTCATTTCTCAGCTTCGACACTAGTTGTCGTTGAGAAGCACACATGTATATTCATGCATTCTTTATATCTACAGTTCTTTCGTTAAAAGAGCCATAGAAACTTGAACATAAAATAAATTTGGAAGAAGTAAAAATGGACAAGAGGATTCTTGAGTTGAAAGATTGGTGACACCGATTGGTCGGAACACGATGAGTTAGTAAGATGGGTGAAGGTAAGATGTAGGGGGCTGCTGGATAGCACATGCCCCACTACACAGAGGCATTCTCTTGGCGAACAGACAGTAACTTCAATTACTAAGAAAAAAATACTTGTAAAATGTGAAAAAAGGTTGTTTTGCTACACCCAAACAAGCTACAGTTAAGCAGTATTCTACTCTAGGCTTCTAGAAAATTCAGCCTTTATTGTTTGCATACTGCCCATATTTATACCTATGTATTGTGGCATGATTTGAATAATGTGCAGAGACCCTAGGAGAACACAGGTCCTTTATTATTCAACAGGACGACGACACCAAGCATAAGGCTAGGAAATCTTAAGGTTGGTGGCTGTTATATAGCCACAATATAAGGCAAGATATCTTTGAAAAGTAACCTCTAAACCTTGTTAGAAAATGAGTAGAGCAAAATAACGGCAGATACAACCAAAAATCTCACTCTCTTTGATGCAAATATTGTTTCAAGTTGCAAAAAAATTTTGAATTGTCAATATTTTTTTAACATTGTTTTCATTGGTTCATTCACATTGGTTATTTATTTATTAAAATACAACTACCTATGTTTTGGAAAAGATTTTTTTTGGTTTTAAAATTATTATTATTATATTGTTATGATTGTTATCTTTCTTGCTATTATTTAATTTTACCTGAGGGTTAAAGGTTCTGTTAATATAAAAAAGAATTCTGGCAAAAAGGAAACTGTCAATTACAAAACTTTTCTTTAGATTTTAATAAGCACGTCTGTGACACAAAACTACAATGGTTTACAAAACAAATTTTTATTATTTTAGCTTATTATTATTATTGACTGGCCAGATTTACTACTTTTCATGTCCCTTTCTATTATTCCATCAATTTTTCTTCTTTATTTGGCGAATTCTCTTTTATTCCTCGTTTGTTCCTATCCTCTGCCACGGGATCAGTAAAAAATCTCTTGATATCACTTCAATCCTCCTTCTGAGAGAAAACCCCTCTTCTGTCAACTGTTCTCCTATGCCCAATCAGCATTTATCGTAAAAAAATTTAAAGTTTCACAACATTCACTATCTTAACTTAACACCTTGTCTCATGAGATCAAAAAAAAAGAAGAACGCTAATACAACACATTGGTTTCCAAGTACTTGTCTGTGTCCGTTCTAGCTTTCTTGATCCACGGGTCGTTTACCGCCCTTTTATACCCGCTAATTTCAAATTCCAATTCTTGATTTCTTTCTTATTTGAATTCAAATCAAAGACAACACCAAATATCACAACAATATATGTATGCAGATTTGTGCTCGATAAAGTTAGACCACAGTGTTGACATTACTTGATGTTTTCAGGAGCTGTACCCGTAACGATAAGGCCACCTCACCCGCAGAACCTTCAGACGACTTTACCAACAGTACGCATGATCGTCGATGTTAGCAAATCTGTTCTAGTCCTTTCCAACCAATATGTCATCAAACTCCTTAGGTCTAAGGTACTTAGCATTTTCAATAAGAATTTTTAGTTTAAATAAGATAAATATTATTTATTTATTGAATCCTGAATCGATAGCATTTTTTTTTTTTTTTTTTTTTATGTACAATTTAGAAGAGTTATATAAAAGATAAATAGGCACACAAGCCCCAGGGTTTATTCATAACAATGAAGTTAGTAATTATCAATTAATAATTCAAAAATACATTACACATTGTTTGTAATTAATAATTTGTAAACAAAAATATAACCTTAAAAAAACATGACTTAATGAGTATTCCCTTTATTATTTAAATTATTATGATTGAAATTAAATGTTAAATAGAAATGGAGAAAAAAACTCATACTTTGTTAAAGTAGGGTTATATTTTATAACTTTTAAGAACAATAAAATTATAAATATTTTATTCTTATGAATAATAATAATATTAATTAGAGGTTTTTTTAATGTCATAAAATACTCAAAACTAAATATTAACATAAAATAACAATTTGTATCTATTATTATAATTCTTACATAAAAAAAAGTCTTCTTTCTATGTCCCCTCTTACTAATTATTTCTCATGGTTAACTATTTTATAAAAATTTCACTTTAGACGGGCAAAATATAATTGATCTTAACCTCACATTCAAATTAATAATAATATACTTATGTTCTTAGATAAAAGATGATCATAGCAGTATATATTGTTTTGTTAACAGGAAGCAAGTAACGTAGTAGATATAAAAACTTGGCCTGTGATCCTCGACACTGACGATATGCCTAAA
The DNA here is from genome assembly GCA_930367205.1 of Acanthosoma haemorrhoidale. Classification (NCBI taxonomy): domain Eukaryota; kingdom Metazoa; phylum Arthropoda; class Insecta; order Hemiptera; family Acanthosomatidae; genus Acanthosoma; species Acanthosoma haemorrhoidale. The sequence goes on along the minus strand of OV884011.1, from coordinate 29,601,424 downwards.
AAGAAGCTAACTGCGATGTACAGGGCTCCGACCGCCGAAATGTTAGCTTATTTAGACTTTAGGTAACTACTTACTAGAATTTCAATTATTATTTTGTTATGATTCTATTGATATAATAACATTTTATTTATATATCCCCTCTTTTATCTACCTCTTATTTGTATCTAAAGTAATGTTATTTTTAAGAAGTAATTTGAGTTGAGAGAAAGATTATTTATTATATAAAATAAATTATAAAAATTTTAAATCTAAACAAGTGAATGTAACGGCTAGAAGTATGTTAGTAACTGGAACAGCTGAGAGAGACACCAGGACTTCAGTTGTTTTTAGTAACTAGAGAGGATCAGTTATTGAGAGATGCTTGAAAGGATATGTTGCGAGTTGTTTATAATTGCTGGAAAAGAGAAAGTATTAATGACTATTTTGTGGTTGGTCAAACATATTTGACGTGAGGGTCCTCATACCTTTTATTTCTTCGTATTACCTTGTATCGTCGCATACCATCATATCAGCTCATACTTCATATTTCCATATTGGCAATACTTGGATGGAGCAAGGCAAGCATTCAACAGAAAATTTTTGACGAACTCAAAAACAAAGTATTGATTTTTTATTTATGTCATGCTGATCTAAGATATCTTAACAACCCACTCATATTTTAATTCTAAGATAACATTGAACTACCAGTTTAATAATCTAAATCTGTTTTTACAGCGTAAGCACAACAGGTATGCTCGCCGGTATCAAAATGTCCCATGCTGCCGTAACCTCTCTATGTAGATCTATGAAGATCGCTTGCGAGCTGTACCCGTCTCGGCACATAGCACTCTGCCTCGACCCTTATTGCGGCCTGGGCTTCGCTCTCTGGTGCCTCAGCAGGTAATGCATGTGTACTAATTTATATTTTATATCAAAGATTAATGTTACAATTGGCTTGTAGTTAATTGACGCCTGCTAATAGTATTTTATTTTCAATTATAACATGTGCTCTCGACTATCAAATTGTCATTATCTGGTGGCTACAATGAAAGTTCTTGTAACCATGTTAAGTAGTGACTAGAAATACGTTATAAATATTTTGGGAAATGTTTCAATTTAAATAACTAATTGGTTTTCAGTGTGTATTCCGGTCATCATTCCATCCTTATACCACCTTCGGAGGTTGAAGTGAACCCAGCTCTTTGGCTGTCGGCCGTGAGCCAGTACCGAGTGCGGGACACTTTCTGCTCTTATGGTATGTTGTTACCTTCCATGAAGTATTAACAAAAATACGATATTTAAGTAGTGCTAGTTATTATTTCCTGCTTTCCAGGTGTGATGGAGCTGTGCACCAAAGGTCTTGGCTCCAGCGTTAACACTCTCAAGGCGAGGGGAGTATCATTGGCCTGTGTCAGAACATGTGTTGTGGTTGCTGAAGAGAGGCCACGCATCAACCTGACCTCTTCATTCTCCAAGCTGTTCTCTTCGCTAGGCCTCAGTCCGAGGGCGGTATCCACTAGCTTTGGCTGCAGAGTCAATGTCGCTGTCTGTCTCCAGGTCATTACCTATTCTTCAATCTTTTATTTCACTCTAATACACTACTTTCATTTTAATTATTAATAGTTGTGGGATCTGAACTACAAAACAAATTGACTGTATACTTCTATTTTTCATTATAGGGAGCATCGAGCCCTGAGCCTTCATCTGTCTATGTCGACCTAAGGGCGCTGCGCAATGATCGCGTGAGCCTCGTCGAGCGTGGATCACCGCACTCCCTCTGCCTGCTTGAGTCTGGGAAGCTGCTGCCAGGTGTTAAAGTTATCATCGCTAACCCTGAGACAAAGGGTCAGTGCGGCGACTCTCATCTCGGAGAGGTAATTATTACTCATTTATAATAGTCCACTGAATTTAAAATAAAATTAAAGATAAAATTAAAATTATCAAAACTATCTCAACATTTGAATGGCTTCATGTAAGATGACCATTATTCCTTTCTGACCTCGATTGAGGGCCCAACAATTGCTACAGATGTACTGGACTGTTGTCATTTTTACATGAAACCGAACCAAGTGGTGTTTTTACTCTTATGGAGTGGTTGGTTGGACTGGTTCCCTTGTTTTGTGAAAAGGTGTATTGTAACAATTAATATCTTAATTTTGATAAAAATGTGCCTGATGACTCTTTTAAATGAAGCCATTTATCTAATAATCTCATGGTTTATTAGGGCTCAACTGTTATTTCAATTTAACATGGGTCATGATCTAATTAATTTTATTTCACGTTTTGTTCTTGACTGAAAGTTTCTCTCTTGAGTACCTTAAATTTAGTTACTTCAAATTATTTATTATGGACAAAACATCTTCAAAAACAACTTCCTTCCCTCGACAATCGACCATTGCCAAGTCTTTCTAAACTCTGAAGCTCCGGAAAGCTGACACGATCACTTCATATCAGTTTCAATCATCTTTACTTTTTTAAATACTTGTTGAAATAGTGACCCATCACCTGTCCGTTGCTTAAACCATGAAACTTCCTTTCTATTTAAATCAAACACTGCTTGGTTCACATTGCTATATTGATTGTACAATTCTTTTGTTTAGATCTGGGTGCAGTCACCATTCAACGCGAGTGGATACTTTTCAATCTATGGCGAAGACAGCGAGTACAACGAGCACTTCAACGCTCGTCTGGTGACTGGCAACACTGGAGAAGTTTACGCGCGGACTGGCTACCTCGGCTTCCTGCGGAGAACAGAGCCTGGGACCCCTCAACCCGCACCCCTCCTCACATCTGAGCTAACTGACCTCACTTCACTCCATGAAATATCACCTCTCAACAGGCCTCAACAGCAAGACATGTCTGGTAAGCTCATCAATACCTCATCTATCTTTATGATGATAGTGTTCGATGTTGACTAAAACTAATATCCTTCATTTCAGAACTTCATGATGCTGTGTTCGTTGTTGGTGCTCTGGATGAGACCGTGATGCTGCGAGGGATGCGCTACCACCCCATCGACATTGAAAACAGCGTGATGCGCTGCCATAAAAAAATTGCTGAATGGTAAATGCCTTTATTATCAGCACGCTGCTGCTCCCTCCTCAGAAGTTCTGTACAAAACCGATTCATGTTATATGTGCCCTGATTGAAAAATATCACTTTTATAAAACTTAATACTAAATTATTATTATTAACTAATTACTCTATAATTTAAAAAATAAGTATAAATATGTCATTTTTTTATGATACATTTTAAAGCCATGCAAGGAAGGGTGAACTTTGAAATCATGGCGAAAACTTTTCTCAAACAGAAAGCCTGAACGAGAGTAAATTTTGAAAATGTTACTTCAAAATAATTTTCCAAAACAACTTGACACTGACATTATTTTCATCGATTTTCTTAAATTTTTTAAAAAGTTATTCATGCCAAAACAATAAAAGGAGTGAAATCGAAAATTTTCTGGTTGATGAGTTTTTTATCTTATAAAATGAGTCCGCAGCTTCTGAATTGGTCCGGCCTATTCGAAAATTAATTTGTATCTTCTTCCCCATCATATTTGTGTGAATTTAAGAGCTGAATATAGTTTAGCTTGACAGGAGATAGGTTGCATTTATTCTCAGTAATGTTATCTCAAGTTGTATATCTCAGAATGATTTCCATTCTAATCACGTACATTTTTGAAAAATTAAATGTCATTTTATATCTTGAAATGTTTATCAGAACTTTAGTGTCTGCGTAATATTTACCTACTTTCTGACCGGCCCTTATCTACTATAGCATTAACAAATTGGCAAAACATTGTTTTTTTTTAATTCTGATTAAAAAAAAATAATAAGTTATTCAAACATTAATAAAAAAAAAAAACTATTGCTAACATTGTTATGAAAATCATTTTAATTTTATAAACTTGTTCTTTTGAATTATACTACTGTTGTGCTAGTAGAAATATGAATGAACACTAATAATGTGTATGAACCATCAACAGGTCCTATCCACCTTGCATGTTTATCCATATGCATCAAATTTAATTCAGTGATTAAAAATAACTTGAAACCTCAGAGCTGACTGAAAAATGTGGCTGTATGGACAGGAAACACAATATCAACAGACATGTAGTTTAATTTCCGATTTTGTTGCAGCGCTGTGTTCACATGGACCAACTTGCTGGTGGTTGTGGTAGAGCTGGATGGCAACGAGAGTGAGGCCCTTGACCTGGTGCCACTAGTGACGACTGCGGTCCTCGAGGAGCACCACCTCATTGTAGGGGTTGCGGTCGTTGTTGACCCTGGGGTCGTGCCCATCAACTCTCGTGGGGAAAAGCAGAGGATGCACCTGCGAGATGGCTTCCTTGCAGATCAGCTCGACCCCATCTACGTAGCCTACAACATGTAAAGTCTGACATTCGACGTCTAGTGCCCATTTGTATTTCTATTGTATTATTACTATCCGCCTTTCCTTTAATTTTTGTTTTATATATATTTTCGTTACTAAATAACACTAGTGTAAAAAGAATCCATTTTTTGATAATAATAATATTTATTATAATAAGAGACTAAATAAAAAAATTCAAAAAATGGTTGTGTCCAACTGTTGTAATGGCCGGTTGTGCTAATATTAAGGGTCAAGTGATATATCACGGTAGCACCATGTCACCTAACTTAGTGTCGCCCGCCCTCTCTACGTGTACGTGTGGGGGTACAACCTCTGCGGCTTATGCAAACGCGGTGCCCAGCACGTGTTCTCTATTTAAATAGAAAATCCCCTTGACGATCCAGTTGACGACGATCTGAAGGTAGGGCTAGTCAGTAAGATGCCTTGGCAATTCAAATTTATTAATACCTTAACGACCGAGGCTGTGTGTAAATAAAATTTAGAAATCAAATCTTATATAGCAAGTAAATATAAATATATAAATATATATAAATAATTTGGTATGTGCCAGTTTTTTTCTTTTTTGTTTTATTTTTAGTGATAACTGAATGTAATTTTTAGTGATTGATGTATTTTAGCGTGTAAAATTATTAAAAATAAAAACAAAAAAATTATTATTAAAATGATAAATTTAATTGTATATTGTTTCTATATAGAAAGAGCCATAAACGGAAGTAGATGTTTGTATTTGTGAAGTGTCCCTGGGATGCGAGTCAGTTGTATATGTAAGCTGACACCAGTTAGTTCTAGGTTAAGTAGTCGAGCAGAACAAATATTAAACAAGCCATCTTTATATAAATATATACATATATTTATCTATGACCATATAATAAACATATATGATCATGCATATTTATATATATATTTATGAAATACTAACAGTGTTGTAAATAAAAGAAAAAACGGCTTTTATTATTAGATTAGACGAGTCTGTATGTGGGCATCACAATTATTTTGTATCTTCAATAGCTTATTCATAAATTTTCTTAAGATAAACAAAAAAAACACTTTTCCGGATCATTTTATTTTTTATCATTTAATTTTTTATTTTATTTTGATTATTATCATATGCATATTGTATTCGCCATTTTAATTACTGGATTTCATGTCACAATAAAAATTTACAAAAAAATTAAAATGTTTGATGTATGTATATGTATGTATTTTAAATAAATATTTTTCATTTGCTCATTTGGGAGGCTGTGTGACAGTTCTGCATGTTAATCTTCCCCCCCTCCAATATTCCTCTCTGATTTTTAATTTAAAACATATAATGTTTCTATTTTTTTTCAATCGTGAGTATAATGTTCTTCTTTTTCAGAGAATCACGTTTAACATTTTTATGATTTACATAAGTAACTTCACCTGGTATAATATGTGTGACACAGTTTCCATTATTTTAAACTAATTTTATTATACCATATTTTTATTTTTTTTTTTTACATTGTTTTGTGAGTAAATGTCTTATCAACAAATATTTAGTGTGTTAAAAATGTTGAAATTTATAATATTCTTTATATTAATAATAATAATAAACATTATTATTTGTTATGTCATATTTATTTTATTTTTATTTTTTCTATTTTATCCCTTATGTTGATAATATTTATTATTCACTACTTTATTTATATTCGAGTGGTAGAAATTGTTGATTATTATTGAGCCCAAAAAGGAGTGGTTTAAGGTCTTTAAATTTGTGTAATAAATAAAAGGCAATTTTATGATGGCTTAACTATTAAAATGAAATTTGTTCTCATAAATATTTACATATAAAGCCCATACGATAATTTAATATGCCCTTTCATCTGACATATTAAAGGTCAGAACAATGAGTCAATCTAATATATTTATTTAGGTATATTTCACGACAAAATATGCTGATTAGTTTTTGGTTAAAAAACAAAATTGGTAAGTATGATTAAAAATTTATTGTTAATAAAGTTGAGCCATTTCTCTTGCTCTTCCTTCATCTCTCAGCTCAGAACCTTACTCCCCACTGTAATAGATGCCTAATCATGATAAATCAAAATTAATTTCAAAAATATTTTTAAATAAATAAATTTTTGAGATCGAACAATAAAAATCATGGATTTTATCTGGCAGCCTCACAAGCATTGAAGAATTGTTTTTATGGCCAACCATCTATTTAAGAACTCTTGTTAGGTTTTGTCAATATTTTAACTTAAAAATTTTTTATTATTTTTTGAAAAGGCAATTTTCAGTTACTAAGACCAAGTAAAGTATTTAACTTGAATAAATTGAAGTATTTTTGATTAAAAAAAATCTAATAGTGTTACACAATAATTTCTATAAATTATGATTGTTTTAATAATTAATTAATTGGAATAAAAACAATAAATATTTTCCTATCTTGTTGTGTATGGCATGAAATTAAAGTCCTGACTAATAATATGTAATTGTTAAATATCTTTTAACTATAATTACAAAAAGTCATAAAAATGGTGTTAGTAACATTAACACTGCCTTTGACTTACAGCTTTGATATTTTACATTAATGCCTTGTTGATAATAAAAAAAAAAATAATAACCAAACCCATGAAATATATTTAAGAGGTAATAATAAATTAATTATTGCTTGGTAATAGAAAAATAAATATTTTATGAAACTGTTTATCAGTTTGAATTTAAGTAATAAGGAAATGAGAGTCTATTAGTTTGTGAAAAAATACATAAACAAAATGAATATGCAAAACAGAAAAAGAAGAAAAGGCGAATCAAAATAAATGGATATAATGAAGTATTTCTTATCTTGTTTAAACCTGACTCTGAAATGCATAGAATGTCTTGATTTCGTTCAGTAATAAATTCGAAGAAAGCCTAACATCTCTCTTTCATCGACTAGTGTATCTCTTATCTTATAACTTCTTCATTAACATAACAGGTTCTTGCAATGGCGTTACCTCAACTTCATACTGCCTACTATGACCTGCCGTTTTTTTATTGTATTGTATTCAAATTTGACAGGTTATAGCAGTTTGCTCAACTATGACTAATTAATCGTGTGAAATTATTAGTTTTCTATGGGAAAACAACTGAGGACAAAAGAATTTTTCAATTGGCCTCTCCATTTTTTTATCAACTTAAATATAGATGATGAATTGTTTAAATACTTATTACATTATTGTGAAAAAATTACTCTGTAATTTCCTATGTTGAGTCATCTCAGCCGCTGAAAATCGACTTTCAAAAAAAATTGTAAGTCATTGAAGTATTGATGAAAAAATAATCAATTAAAATCAGAAAGAAAAAACAGTAAAAACTCGATTGGATCCCAACCAAGACTTTAGAAATTTGCTGTTTTTTTTCCGACCAGAAACCCTTTTTTTTTCACTGGTGTGTCTCAATGTTCAAGTAAAGACATGAAATTTGATATATTTTGTCCCATATGACAAAAAGAAGATGTGATAATAAAATTATCTTCACAAAACATGATTAAATGTCACTGCTCAATTTATGACTTGGTATTAAAAGTAAAATTTTTCAGTAATTTTTATTTTATTATGGTACCAAATTAAAGATAAACAATATAACATTGTATTTTCTTTTTCTAACTACAATAACAATGGAAGGATCTGCTTTAACGAAACATCTATTTAATTGGGAATAAGATACAATATATAGAGTAAGGTACAAATAATTTTTCGAGTGTGTGGCGGCAGGCGGGTTTAGATGCATTTCAAGATAGCAGTATCTTGTGCAAACATAATAGATAATCAATCCTAATATTTATACAGCAAATGTTCTTAAACATTATTACTTTTGAAATTATAGAAACCGTGGAAGCAAATATTAATTTAAAAGCTTTAGTGCCGACAGGAAAAGTTTAGTGTTTATCTCCTGAGGGAGTGGCTATCTGATTGCTGCACCCAAAGAGAGAGGCTCAACTCTCATTTAGATAAGGAGCTTAAAGTTTTCATTAGATTTTTTTTTTAATCCTTTCACAAAATAGCTACAAAACACTCAAGATAGTTTTAGATATAAAAAGTACAAGAATAAAAGACCAAAGGATATTTATAATTATTTAACTTTTACAAGTTATTACTAGCATAACTTAATTATAGTTATAATTCAGGGTGTTTTTTCAAATTATAATAATATAGATAAGATGCATGTTATATTTTTATCAATGTACAATGTTTCAACATACTATATTTGTGTTTGTATGAGATACAGACAACATAGCTACATAAAATTTGTGAGATGTTTGACATTTTTTTTGAGACAGTAATGTTTTGATGTTTGGTTCGATGGCAGTACACAATTGGTATTCTTGGTGAGTCTCAAGATGCCCAACAAATATTTCAGTTCTAGTTTTATTATTCACAATGTACTTGAAGATTGCTGGTCGCAAATCTAGGTGCTTCCAAGCGAAAGATACTTGTCTCTGGGGTAGAAAAATCTCTCTTATAAATGTCCAGTTATGAGATGTCACAAAAATTAATCGCTTATAAATTAATAATTTGAGTTGCAATCTCATAAAGTTATGATTTGTTGATAGTCATCCTATGGAGTGAGAATTAATTAATAACAATAGAGAACAGAAGTTCCAAAAGCAATTGCTTGGACTGCTTACTATAAATGTTTTTTAAATTTATAAATAGAAATGTAATGCAATTCAAATCTCGACCTCAGTATCAAATCAAAGCATTAATTAATCTAACCCTTTCCTTCTCACTGACAATCCCATTCATCACTACTTCAATTGTTTGTTCATCTGTATTTTCTACAACAATGCAGCCTTTAGTGGACTCTCACCACTGCACCGCAACATTTCCATCTCTACCGAGGCTTCCCACACTCCTTAATTCCCTCCCTCCACCTTCAAACAGGTACTCCTAGTAAAAGAATCCGCTCACCCCAAATAAATTACCTTTATTTTTCCCTTATCTATAATCTTAAAAATTTGAGAGCTAAGGAAAAAAAAAAACAACTACAACAATGAACATATTGATCTGAAATAACAAAGTTATATGCTAGAACATTTCTAAATATGTTGATAAGTTTTAATGCAATACCAAATAATAACAAATGGAATACAATACCTCAAGTACGAAAAAAAAATATAAACGTGACAAAAGTTTTGCTAACTTTTGGTATTTCTCAATTCACAGCACAGAAGCTACTTAACATTTTAAATTCGGCTACTCCATGGTTAAAGAAGCATTAAATATTGTTGAACAAACATAAGTTCAATGATATTCTACAAAATAAAGTTATGAAAGCCAACAGAAATCAGGTATTTAATACTTTCCAAGCTACCAGGGATTTTTTTTTTTACAATATTTTATCTATTTACAATTTCATTTTTATTTGTTTGTAAGCTAACTTTCAATGGCAGAGATAGTTTAACAAATAAAATAATATATTATAATGTATTTTTATTTTAAATATTAACCACAAACAAATAAATATATATATTCCAAAAACAATACTTTACAATTTTTTATACTAACTACTATTTAAGGTTCTAATGTTCTTCTGATCAGTGATATTTGAAAATGTATTTATCTAGAAGATATTTAATATTTTTTTTTGGATCCAACACAAAAACAGTATTAACTCACAAATACATGGATAGTACATAAATGTTATACATAACATATACATCAGTCTATCTCTTCATCAATCTAGCGTCCTGAAGACTAATACTGAACGTAAAATATTTACAAATTTTAACCAAATTAAACTCTATTTAACTATAACTTAAAACTAGACTGTATTTTAATAATCATTGGTCATAAAAATATCATTTCTGTATAAAGAGCAGTCTGCCATATATATATATTCATACGGATGGATATATGGTTGATGCCTGTCTGGCCAGTTCTCTTCACTCTCGCAGCCATCACTACTTCCAGGCTGTCCACCTTCTCTTCGGTGTTGAAGGAGTCTTTTTGGCTAACTCTCCTTAGTCATTCTATTCTCTTTACATATAACAGCTGAGGTTTTATTATTTTTTTTTCAATCTTTTATGCTGGTTTTCTATTTGCTGTAGCGCACTGCTAATAGTTGTCTTTGGTAAATATTGCATATTACAATACTGACTTCAATGCCTTCCGAGAAAGACCCATCTAATAGCTTTCAGTCACAAATGAGGGACTATTTGCTATGATCACATTGGCCCCAGCAAACTGTAGATTGTGCAAGCCTTCTTCCCTCAATTAGGCATTATTTACATTTCCTTTTTCATCGGATTGGGTTGTCCGTTCAACAATCAATGAGGACTTTTCCCAAATCACTAGCCCTTCCATATCCACTCTAAAACTATTCAACCAATCCCCTGATCTCCTTCTACGACTAATCCGTGACCTTCTTGTTTCCTTCCCCATGGTTGTTTATGGTGGCCTCTCTTTGGATCTCAATGAAAAACTAAAACGTCTTGTGAACTGTTCCTTACAAAGTCCCTTCGAGATCCCCAAAGACTCGTGTATTTCGCATCGCCATCCTGAGTCAGAATGGCTACTTCCCTTCTTCAGGACCTACCTCTAGCAAACCTTACCCTCTAAAACCCTCCTTCTTTGTCTAACCATTAAAACTCGATACCTCCGTCCATCCGTCATTCTTCTCTACTCTCTGTTTTAAAATCGTTTCCTAATCAATTTCATCTTTACTCTCAATCATTTATTGTAAAAGCTTGTATATCTTTAACTTATTTGTTTACCATACTACTCGTCTAAAACATAATCATCTGTTGAGGGATTGGGTTAGGTTGATGAAAGAGAGTTGTCAGATGTTCAAATCTAATGTAAAAATCTATTAATGGACAATGTTTCGACATTCTGTATGTATTTCCTGGTCCTAGTGTGATAAGAATGTTTCACAAATATTTTCAAGCGGATCCCCCAAAAAACGATTCTACTGCTGTAAAGGTTAACAATTAATTCAGGGTATAATTATGTGCATGCCAACTATCCATTAGCAAGACTATGACATTATATAACAATCTGAAGGTGAGCCCCATAACCTAGTCCTGTTAAAATTGTATTGTAATTTTAACTTCAAATAGAAAATTTTGTTTTTGTAAATACTACCTACCTCCTTCAAATGCATCTGCGCATGAAGAACGAGGAGAACATTGGAAATATTGTTCATTGAATTTTGATCATAAGCTGTAAAAATGTTGTTAAATAAAGGGGGTTTGAAGAAAAAAAACATATAAGTGACACGTATGTATACTTGATTGATAACACAGGCCAAAAGGTGTTTTGATACAGGAGTATTTGGAGCTGATTTCATAAATAATAATTTGATGCCTTGAATTCAAATATGGCATTAGTTTTTCCCTAGGAGCTCAAATTTCTAAGATATAACATTTTAGTGAAATATACGTTGCACTATTTTAAGTTAAATCCATGAATCAAATAAAAAAACTAAACACGGAATTTTTATTGTTATATTATACAAAAATTATTATATACAAAGATTGAAGAAAAAGTCATCAATGAAATCGACTGGTCACTGAACACTTCGGAAACTTCTTTTCCTTGGCATTCTTGAATGCATTTTGAATAATGAATAATCCCTTTTTAAACTCCAGAAGTAATCTGCCATCATGTGTGTGTCCTATTTTTCTTGGTAGTGGTCCATAGTTTTAATATCCTGGTGAAATCTTTCCCCTTCTTCCTCACTGGTGTCTCCTAAATTTTCAGGAAAACGGTCGAACGAAAGTGGCTGTGTAAATAGTGCACCTTAATACTCATGTTACACCCAAGGTATTTGAAACTGTTAAGCAACTCGTTTACCAGTTTGACATAGTTTTCAGCTTTGCGTTTGCCCATAAAATTTCCGACAACTGCAACAAATGAAGTCTAGGCTTTTCGCTCAGCCTCATTGGTTGAATTTACAAAGGCAGGATCCTTAATGAGTTGTCTTTTTTGTGGGCTGTCAAATATTCCTGCTTTCATTTTTTCCGGACTCAACTGAGGCATTTTCCCCCTATAAATGCAAAACATGGTCTGTTCTTACCAAGAGCCTTTACAAACTGCTTCATAATGCTCAGCTTTACATGCATTGGAGGAAAGATGGTTTTCTCTCAATCAACTAAGGGGACATTAATGACCTTCTTTTTCCCAATGTACATTAGGCCACTGTGGTATAGGTGATATCGATTTGATGTATTGTTGAATGTATCGATTAGGGGTGTTGGAAAACAGGTAGGTGACCTTCCCTGCTCATGCTTGTTTAAGGTTTGTTTGATCCTGTATATCTATAAATATGTGAACAAATAAATCGTTGAATTTAAGTACATTGTGTTCCGTTTATTTTATGTTAGAAGCCTTATAAAGACATTACAACCACTCTGTTCTAACCCAGTGGTGTGGTTTGTCTCTGCTATCCCAGAGGCATAAGAGGCAAGGATATTTGGTGCCGCCACTTTGCTGTCCAAGGAGACAATTTTTTTGAGTCCACACAAACCACCTATTGATGTCCATGATACTTTATCTTCACCAAGACTAAAGCTATGGTGTTGTATTCTTCTTTCAAGAACAAACAGTAGAATGACAATAAGGAAGGAACCAATCCTTGTATATGTGATTTAGAACTGCACAAAATGGAGTAAGAACTGCACATTACTATAAAATAGAACAGATAGAAATAAACTGATTTATTCATATTTAGATTCAGTGCCCTAAATATAGCTGAAATAGGTTGAGACGGGTTGATAAAGACAAAGTCAAAGATAAGAAAGTTTTAAGTAACAGGTGTGTTTTTAAAATTAAAGAAGATGAATGATTGGAGCTAGATTGGTAGTTCGTGAATGTGAACAAAAACGAGATATTACTGTGATGAAACATACAGTCCAGTTGTCTATGCAGTGAGTCTTCAAAGATTTTACTTGCTTGTGAAAAACAATCATCATATTATAAAATTTGCTATCAAAACGGCTTTCCTTAATGGTAATCTCTTCCAAGGAGGTGCTAGTTTTAGCGAGACGAAGGCAGAGAATCCCACTAAGGAGGTGTGGGGTGCAGAGAGAGAGAGAGAAAGAGAGAGAGAGAGAGAGAGAGAGAGAGAGAGAGAGAGAGAGAGAGAGAGAGAGAGAGAGAGAGAGAGAGAGAGAGAGAGAGAGAGAGAGAGAGAGAGAGAGAGAGAGAGAGAGAGAGGTGTTTACTTAAGGTGCCGGGTTCCGCCGCGACCCCTAGTGGACTTCAGCTGTTTCGTGCACTAGTTTCCCCCTCTCTTAACTGACGCCTTTTGAAGGGTTTTACTATTAAAACATGGAAACATAGGTGGATATTTTCTGGGCCGAGAAGAGGGGAACTTCTATTTATTCGTGGTGAAGAAGTTGGCCCAATAACGTATTACCCCTGAGCGCAGAACATTTAAGAAGTGGGGTCTCAAAAATGGCGTGTTTTCGTCACTTATTTGAATTTTGCAATTGCTGTCATCAGACGTTGTTCCTGGTTCTGACAGCGCCTCTACCGCCCCCTTTCTTCTCTACTCGGACATGGTGCAGGAGATCAAGGCTGGAGGGAAAACAAGAGATAATGACTGCTAACGGGGATGAACTTATGTCGTCGACTGGGCGTGGCTATTCTTCCTGAACCGCGGATCAACTGTTTCGCATTTTGGGCTCATGTACGACTCTGTTTCGTATTGTTCTAAGGTCCTTTTTTTTTCTTGCAGCCTGGGGTTTGTCAGAAGCGATGCGTGGAGGATTATTTCTGAATTGTCATTTGGAAGCCAACTTCTGATACGCATGAGCTTACCTTTGTTCTCGTCAGTAACTATTTTATTTGTCATGAATTTACTCCGTTGACATTCATTTTTGTAGTGTAGCAATGATATATATATATAAGTGTAGTTATTGAGCTCAACTATGAATAAATGTATTGCAATTGAGGAACTTGTTAAAGCGTCTCATGAATTGTTTCCTTTGATTTATACTCGGAATCTACTCCCAGTTAGGATGGCAGTACCCTTCTGTCCGTCACCAATAAATACTTCCTTGGACCTCTCCTCTTCAGTGCTATCATGGCTAAAAAGCCTCTTTGCCAGTACAACTTCCTCAAATTCAAATCTCGCAATTTTAGATGTGCTTCCTTCGACCGTTCTTTTCTTGCCATGTCGCAAACCTTTAGCTATGTTCCCATCATTATTTATCGTTAGTTATATAATGCTAAAATTAAAAGTAAATCCCTTCTACTGTTCCTGCCTTGTGACTTCATAGAAGTCACTGATGGTTCCTGTTATTTTTTTTTAGTTTTCCTGTTACAATATACAAAAAAACCTTTGTTCTAGCATGTAACTATATAAAATCCAACTCATTTTGTATTAACATTAAGAATAATAGCAATGATTGCATATCTAACGCATTGGATAAAAACTTAGATGAATGTATCACCACAACTATTGTAACTCCTACTCCTTTCATTCAGTATTACGATTTTATAGATGTATGTTTAACTTTTAATTTATCATATGTATTCATTGTAAGCAAGAGTACCTTACCTATACACTTACCCTTCTCCTCTATTATTAAGTTAGAAACTAAGGAAATTATTTATAACCAAATTGAGAAAAATGTATTTAGAAACTAATGTATTGTCTATAAAACACGTTATTTCTTAATATCACCATCATGCCCAGGAGTTCAGGAATCAAAAACGGGAAAAGTTACATAATGCTAAGAATATTATAATGCTAAAAGTAGAAGCAAGCCCCTTCTGGCTCGTGACTTCATGGAAGTCTACTGATGGTTTCCGTTATTTGTTAAGTAAGCAACCGCACCCCTCCAAGACCTCTACTTCCCAGAATCTTATCCTTTTCTTATACATATATGTTTCAGCTTTAGCCCCAGGCCTCACTTGTTCCCACACATTCCACCCAGTATGTAGTAACGTAACTCTTAATATTTGTATATACCAGTGTTTTTCTTGTTCTTCATAATAAAGCTTTTCTTTCAAAAGACTCTCCTCTACAAAGAATATTTTACTGTTCATAAGCTCTCGGAATCTTTAAATCTAGCCTTTGACAGTCCCCCAACTCTCCTAATAAATCATAATTTATCTCCATTGTTCTATTTATGTCATTCATTCCCTAGTTCAATATATTACAGGAGTCTTTTATTTTAATTATTCCTAATTCCTTATGTTCTCAGTCACAATTTTTAATGAATACCATTCACCTCAAAATCATTTATGTTTTCTTGTTTCGATATTATGGTGTTATATATGCACATTATTATTTAAGTAAATTATTAAGTTATGTTATATATTTTCCTATTTTTTTTTTGTCAGCTAGACATCATCTTGTTCCTTTTTGATATTCTTAGAGGGACAATGAGCCCGAATAAAGTGTTTTCGTTTTCATTTCCATTTTAAAGGACCCCCTGTAAAAAGAAATTGTTCTTAAATAGAGACTTTCGTCTTTTTACCTAATACGTTTTAGGAGAATTTCATTAAAACCTATCTTTGGCACTATGGGCTGTTCATCATGTTTTAGTCTTTCCAATATTCTTTTATTCAATAAATATCATCGTGGAGAGACCAATGTTTGAAGACCAACCCATTATATTCAATATAAGAGGTTTGATAAAAAAAGTAACGAGAATTTTATAATCTCGCGGGCGTTATGATTCCAATGGTAATTTTTTTTTTTTTTTTATCGTCTTGTCTCTGAAATAGGTTAAAATTTGCTGCTGGAAAAATCGACAAGTTCGATCAAAACGCTCTTCTCACTGTTTTTTTCGATTTCAGTGGCGTTGTGCATCATGAGTTCCTGCCATGAAGGCCGTAGGTCAATAAAGTATATTACTGTATGAATGTTATGAATTAATGCGCTGTTTACGTGAAGCGAAAGACCGGAATTGTATATATTGCATCAGATAACGCTCCCGCTCACACCACACTGATTGTTCTGTGTGCTAACACAAAACTGTTGTGATACCTCAGTCACTGTATTCGCCGGATATGGCTCCCTGCGACTTCTTACTGTTCCCGAGGTCACCTAAAAGGGACAACCTTCCGTCACCATTGATGAAACAAAAAAAGAGTCGCTGAAGAAGTAAGAGCTATATCGAAAAGTACTTCGAAGATTGGAAAAAGCGCTGACACAAGTGTATTATATCTGAGGGGGATTACTTTGAAGGGGACACGATTGCTATCGATAAATAAATAAAAAAAATGTAAGATAAACAAAAATTCTCATTACTTTTTGATCAAACCTGGTATATTAAGAGAATTTTATTAAAACTTGTACTAGACACTATGAGCTGTTCATCAAGTTTTAGTCTCTCCAATATTCTTTTATTGAATTAATACCATCGCGGAAAGACTAATGCTTCATGAATAACCCATAGTGCCCAATATAAATATGTAAATGTCTGTTAAAATTAAAGATCAATAACCCGGAAAATAATCTCATATTGGCAGTTAGCAAAAGGGGAGTTTGTTTGCCTATGGATCGTTGAGTGTGGTGGGGATGGAGGCTAACACTGAGCACAGACCCCGCCGATCCTCAGTCAGCAAGTGGACTTGTACATCACCATGTCTTTAGATCAGGTAAATTTGACTATAGTCCATGACTTTGTCTTATGCATTTCCTGTCTTCCTGCCCAAGGTGAAGGCTATTCCTTTATAAACAGTTGCGAAGCGGTCGTTGTCCGTCTGTATGTCTGCGTGTTCTATAAAAACCGCTCCTCCGGCCCACCCTTTCTTTATAATAACTAAGGAAGGAGGTGAGAAAAAAATCAATTAAAAAAAAAAAGTCCGTTTTGTTGCTAGTTATGTCAAATTTTCAGAAGCTGTTTAAAATTTAAACTGACTCATTCCTAATGTAATAGTTCTCTTACAAATATTACGATGATCCTCGCCAGGAAATTCGAAGTATAAATAAATTACTTGCAAAAATAAAAATTTGATAAATTTCGAGCCCGTTTAGTTAATTGTAATGTTTATCAAGTCTAATTAATTGATTAGTGTCGCATAATTTGGTGTTTTTTCATAGAGCTATTGGTACAACGTTTTTACACTGATTGGAATCAAAGCCAAACATGGGTTGCTAAAAAACTTGCAAAAATTATGATTAATGACAGTTCTTAAGTGACTTTTAGCCTGGCGACTTTATTTTGCATTATCTTCTCACAAACAAAAAATAATTTGAACTCATTAATGGAAGGGAAACTAGAAAACCGTGTTCTAATTATTTATGCAGAGTCTGAATGACGTGAATAACAAACACATTTATGTTGTAAAAATTGAAAATTTGTTTATATTGGATCAATGTAGATAATTCTAAAGATTAATTTTAACAATTAAAACCTAATGATAATTTAAATATGTACTACAAAAAAAATATTCACAGATTCACATCTTATCGTAAACTCAATAATTCCTGATATGAAAACTTCGACATACCAACTGAGATCACACGTTAATAGTATGAAGAAAAAAAAAGATGTTAGCAGGAAGATAACGCATAAGTCTCTTCTCTGTAATACTCAACCGATGTTAAATATTATCAAAGTTTTTTTTTTTAATTCGAAACAATTAATCAATTGGATAACAGGTTATTTTTATTATCGAGTAATTTATTATTTTATGACCCATCAGTAATTTTTTATTGCTTTAGTACGGTATGACTGATTTTATAGGTAGAGTTATTGGTTAGATTTGAAATTTAATTCAATTACATATTGAAACCTTTTAAATGCTTGCTTATTACTTAATATTAATTTTAACTGAACTTGAATGGAATTTTTTAAAAATGAATTATCATTAAAATAATTTCTCTCTTCAGGAAAATATAACATTAAGAAGCTAAATTAGAAATGTTGATTATCCAGTTTTGTACTTTTTTTTTTGAATCATTTCGTTATGTTGTGTGTTACCACAAAAAGTCACGGTTAATCTCTAAAATACTAAATCGCTTTAATAAATTTCTGAACCTTTTGACAGCTTATTTATTCTTGAGGAATCTAAAAGAAAAAAATAACGTGTCGAAAGCTTATATGACCTTAGCTGTTTTAAGTGCTTGTTAAAAAAAAAAACATGTCATGATTTTAAAGTAAAAAAAAAAAATAAAAAATGGTCTAATCATCAATTCGAGTTATCATGCATCTACGTCAAGTGCGTGTTGTGAAATCGATGTTAATGTCGATTTTAATTACTTTTTGTAATTATAAGTCTATAAAAGTCTCAACATTGGATATTTTTTATCAAGTCATCGAGAACTTTAATTTGAAACTAACTTCTCTATATGATTGAAAAATATTAATTACTAATTATTTACTAGTGACTCTTCATTATTTTTTAAAAATCTTTTAATAGTTGTTTTGATTGTTAACATCATAGGAGTATCAAAATGAACTACAGTAAAAAAAATACCGTGCACCTAAAAAAACACTGGTTGACTAAAAGTTGCGAACACGATATTAATTTAGAAATTATATTTTGAAAAAAAAAAATACAAATTGTTATGTTAATCAGGATGTTGAGATATTTTTCTTACTAACAATTAATAAATTAATTTTGACACTTCCATGAAAAATTGAACTTCTCTATCTTTAACAGAGGGGCTCATTAAATGTCAAGAAAAGACACGACAGACAGAGGTGTGACTACGAAAACAAATAAACTAACGCTATCAAATATATTTTAATGATCTGCAAAAAATATTTATGTTAAGAATTATCATAGGTCGTTGTTGAATTGTATTTCTATTCTATTAGAATCCCTTTATGTCAATATCTTTCAATTTAATCCTTCTTTAAGATATCGTTTTAAGGGTTCTGCGATTTTTCATAACATGTCTTTTATTTTTAGCCTTTGAAACTGGGCTTACGAAATAATCTTGAACACACTTTCAATGGTGTTACGTTACTATAGTCTACTTAAGCCCCAACACATATACTAAATAAATTTTAAGATTTTTTTTTTAAGAAATTTTCAGGGTATGTTTTTGTACAAAGTAGTTGTTTTGATTGCTAACATCATAGGAGTATCAAAAGGAACTACAGTAAAAATATACCGTGCACCTAAAAACACACTGGTTGACTAAAAGTTGCCAACACGATATTGATTAATTTTAGAAATTATATTTTGAAAAAAAAAAAAATTACAAATTTTATGTAATTAGCTGTTCACAACCGTTTAATAAGTATACAATTGGCGCTAAAGCAAAAACAACAGTTATTGTTGCTAGGGATGGCTCCTTGCGAGACCCCTTTACAAGGGTGACGTATATTCGATAACTGTGAGATAGAGTGGTTGGTAAGTTGCCTTGGGTCACGCCACGTGTACATGGCAGATCCTTCGATTGGAAAACCTTCGAAAACGAAGTCGACCAGTTCCTTTCGACTGTTCATTTCTGGATGTCTGCCAATCGGGTTAAGGACATGAGCATTTATTATGTTTTTTGGGGGTTTCATTGATGTCATATTTTCACCCTTGTACGACCATTCTGGTATTTGTGAGTCCCCTGAAACATATTTTACAATTAACTTCACACAAAGGAAGGTACGAGTGTTACTAAAGGGTGTCCCAGCAAGATTTGAATTTGCCGCCATTTGTGCAGTAAAGTGCTGGCAACCCTAAAAAAAAACAATTTGACAGCTGACAGTTTAGGGTTAGTTAAAATGGAGCGTTACACGAAAGAATAACGTGTCTTTATTGTTGAACATTATCTCAAAAATAATGAAAGTTTGGCGGCCGCAGTTCGAAAATTTCATACAAAATATGGTCGGAATATTGTTTTGACTTCATCAACTGTGAAGAGATTAATTGAAAAATTTAGGGAGACTGGATCAGTTAGAGACACTAAACACACTGGTCGTTCAAAAACAAGCCGTTCAAATGTCAATAACGAAGCAGTGCGTGAGAGTGTTGTTAG
The DNA here is from genome assembly GCA_930367205.1 of Acanthosoma haemorrhoidale. Lineage (NCBI taxonomy): Eukaryota > Metazoa > Arthropoda > Insecta > Hemiptera > Acanthosomatidae > Acanthosoma > Acanthosoma haemorrhoidale. The sequence goes on along the minus strand of OV884011.1, from coordinate 29,581,161 downwards.
AAATCCAGGAACATCAATTCGGCGTCGTAAATTGGATGACATTAATGTGGCCAATATGTGGTTTCAACAAGATGGTGCCACATGCCATACAGCCCATGAAACATTCCAAATACTGCATGAGACATTTCCAGGTCGTGTACTCTCTCGTTTCGGTGATCAGAATTGGCCTTCTAGATCGTGTGATTTAATACCTTTAGATTTCTTTTTATGGGGTTATTTGAAGTAAAAGGTGTATCTCAACAAGCCCACATCCACCCGTGCATTAAAAGAGGAAATTCAACAGTGCATCAACAAAATTCAACCACATTTATGCCAAATGGTCATGGAAAATTTCGATAAAAGAGTGCTTATGAGCCAGCAAAGTCGTGGAGGCCATTTGCCCGATGTGTTATTCCATAAATAACCCTATCCTATTTACTTTATAATTCAATAAAAAAATAACAACAAAAATACTAAAAACTGTGTTTTCTATTTAAATCAAATCTTGCGTTAATTCTGGGACACCCTTTAGTTAGTGTTGTCATTATCAGAACGTAGCTATATTTTATTTAACACTCCCTTCAATATATCACGAAAACATTATTTTCTAAGTGGCAATTATTTAATTAGTGAGAAAACATGTTTTATGCAGATGTTTTACATTTCTTCCTCTGTAGCGCCCCCCACAAACTTGAAGTTTATAATTATAAAATTATTTTCTATTGGCAACAGAACACAGGTTCAGGTTGTAACAGTGCTCGACTCGAGTTTTCATTAATGTATTGCGATTATTAATCTTTTAATCAAGAACTGCCATAAATATCTATAATTCAATTACATTCAACAGAGGGTTAGTGTTAATTACAAGTTCTGTTTTTATTACTCAGCCATAAACAAGTAAAGAAAAAAACTAGCATATGAATCCCCCACTAATATTCAATATTACGCCATCTTATTAACGCGGAGGTATTGCTTCAATCATAAACATGAATAACCTTGCGGTTTTGCTTCAACAGCGTACCTGTTGTGTAACCTTCCGCTTATTGTTTACTAATAGTCTGTTGACATAATTAAAGCCAGATCTCGCGTTTTTATATTCTGACCTGGACTGACAAAAGCTTTGGCTTAAGCTGGAGAGTATTCTTCCATGACAAGGTCCGCGAACTCATACGAAATGTTTTGTTTTCACGCTATTTGTATTCACGCGTCTATAGTAATAATATTTTTATGAATTGAAGCATTTGTCATGAGATCGCCTGGGATCCATGAAAAATATATGCTCAGATCCCATCAACTTTAATTGTGGTAAACGTTTCGACTTACTATACTCGTCTGCATCAGGGCTTTGTGAGGATAAGAATGGTGTCAACTGTTTTAAGACATATGAGTGAACTTATATAATTATATCAGTCTAACAATATGTTTATTGTCCTGAGACTATTCTCTTTAAGAACAAATGTTTCTTTGATATAAAATGGGTTATTCTTTGACATCATCAATCGGTACTAAATTTGCAATAAATGTAAGTAAAATATGATGAAATGATGAAGAAAGAAAAAAAATACATTGAATGCACCATGACCAAAACATTGGCTAGTTGAGGCCTTTACTTTAGAATCAAAACCCGCTGTTGGTTTTGTTTGTTCTGACTCCATAAGATCTTCTATGTCCAGGAGAAGAGGTACATTCTAGGTATTATAGGTAGTTTATATGAACTTACACCGTCCGGACCACACAGGTGACTGTGAACCGGAAAGTGGTATACTGGACTGCTGAGGGATGCTCTATACTAATTACATTTTGTAGAACCCAAGAATCCGTCGTCTGTATGGAAGAGGTCCCTTCCAAGGATATGCTAGTTTAGCGGGTAGAAGCCAGGAATCTCTACTGGGAAGGACGTGGAAGCTGGCAGTGCCGTGACTGATTCTAGTGGGTAAGAAAACAGAGAAGTGCATAAGTAATTATGTAAAAAAGCCATGATTTAAAGAAGCAAGTGACAGTGCAGAGAGAGAGAGAGAGAGATTAGTGCTCACTTTAAGTGTCTGATTCCGACTGACCAAAAAAACATAGTTACTAAGCAGGTAGATTTATGCGCTCAGCCAATGAGAGGCCAGGTCATTCCGACCAATCAGGAAGGCAGTTATTCTGACTAATCAGGGTTGACTACGCCAGCGCCCCTCCTAAGCGCTCGTGGTGTCGGGATTGTGAACTAGTACTACCTTTCAATTCTGACGCCATAAGTATTTATTAATATATAAAAATATGAAAAATTAGTCGTGTGTTTTCTAGTCTGTGATAAGGGCAACTTCTAATTGTCCGTGGTGAAGTTGGGACGAAACCCGCTAAATCCATTTTTTGTTTCCAAAACTTATTTTTTTTTCAAGTATTAGTCCTATTTTATAACCCCTTTGAACGGTTCTGATGAAAAGCAGCTCCATCCCGTTGGATAACGATTTCAAAAGTGCATCCTCGTACCAAACCCAACTCGTAGTTGATTATTTTGTGTCTCCTGTAAAATTTCTAAAAAAAAAGATATAGTAGGGTTTTATTCTAAATGCCTCACTTTATTTCATGCTAAATTTATACATTTAAACTACAATTGAAGATATTTACATTGAATTTACATCGATATAAGTATATTGCTAATAAATAAAACAATAAGAATAAAATGAAACACAAGTACTCAATCTGAAAACGAGTTAACAGGAAAGAAAGTATTTTAAAATTAAATAAAGACGAGAGCCGCTAAACTGCCCTTTTTTGGGCAATAAATGTTTCAAAATGTATATTTGTCTTATAAATGTAATTAAGCCCTGTGTAAATGTTATTTAGAAAATCTTTTCATCGAAATAAATTTACAATCTGCCTTAGTGTGCAATATAAAATAACCTCATTATTCATAAATCATATTTACAAGTCTAAATACAGTCAACAGCCTTCAATCTGTTTCATCAGACGAAGTGCTTTGTTGAAGTAGCAAAGCAGGTATCAGTTACATTTAGTCAATTAGTCTGGGTTCGTAATCTGCTCATTTAGTAGTGTTTAGTGTTCTTTTGTACACTGATGAAATGTGTTAGAAAATCTTGAGTTGCGATTCGGTGATTTGGTCGGAGATGCAAGGACCGGCCTTTTAAGAAGAAATGAACGGTCAATCGCTGAAATGAACGAACGGGTCACTAAAATGAACGGTCAATCGCTGAAATGAACGAACCGGTCACTAATATGAACGGAGTGGCTCGCTGACTGTGCACCGAGTGCCTCTCCGCCTTGAAGGGAAGGTAATACAACTGTCTGCGGTTGGCATTTGCATTGCTATAGCGGTCTACTGTGAGATGGGAACATTTGAAGGTTGAACGGTTTCCTATCGACGACATGCATGAAGACCTCGTGGGATCTAACCTTAACCAAAAGGGAAATAAACCAAAAAAAGTGTGCCTACGCCTGCAATATTGTAATTATTATTGAAAATCCAATTTGCTTTAGGGCTTGGATACTGTAAACATTCTTTCCTTTTACACAATCAGTTACTAAGTATTTAAGAAATTCATAATCCGTATTTAAGTCGACCAATGAACGGAGAGTGTCTGGTTCAAGTGATTGAAAAATTATTTTGTCCTTGTTTTCATCAGTTGTTTTTTTGTTTCCATATAAAACTGACAGTCACAAGTGTAATACATTTTAACTGTTAAAAATGAAAATTTTTCACACGATTAATTCAATAAATAGCTAAAGTGACATAACAAGTTTGAATACAATACAATTTCGAAATGACTGGTCACACAATTGATGGGATGAGTTTTAATTACCGCCATGGCTTACCTTTGAATTATGTTAATGAACAACCAGAAGTCTTTGGGTTTTCATATCCTGGCGATTGTGAGTCCCTTTATTGATGACCTATTTTACATGGAATTTGACATACAATTTCCATTTTATGTCATGAATACTTCAAAAAATTGGGTTCTTTGGAAAAAGTCCAATAGACAAATATTTTTCGGAAAATGAAAAAAAGTCCTGTTCATATAAGTAAGTCTGAATAATGGGGGGGGGGGGGCAACAAAAAAAAACACAGGGTTGAAGAAGCAGGATATGAATGCATTAGGATCATGAAAAGCTCATCTCTTTGCGAAAATGTTTTATTTCACCACAAAATAATTAAAAAAGAACATAATTACAGTAAATTAATTATGCTAGTTTTATAAAAGTGGCCCTTCCCGTCGGCGTAGACTTCTTAATCCTCGTTCACCATTGAAGGCATAGTCAGCTCCATAAAAAAATTATTATAATTTTTCTATTACGTATTTTTTTGCCTTCGTCTATTTTTTTTGTTATTTAATAGGAATTGTTGTTCAGTGATTTTAATATGAAGGAGAGTCTGTACTTATATTACTTGAATAGGTGTATTCCACCTTATAAACAAAAACTAAATCCCAAACGCAATTCCGATAAAAATTAGACTGAAGTCCTTCTTCCATAAACTCTCTCTACTCAAATTTTCATGCTTAATGTACATTAATTAAAGAGGGCCACTCAAAAATAAATAAGGTTAAAGATAATAATAAATGCCTTATAGACCTACATTGCTACGTCGATATTTACCCACATTTGTGGTCATCGACCTAACTCTGCCTCCTAGATCCTACGGTGTTTATTAAAACACAGGGGTCGTCGGGTTCTTGAGGTTGTTGTTCCCGTTGTTGATAGTCAAAAATTCAGACCTTGGACAACAGATATTATAAGTTATAAAATCTATTCGAAACGAACCATATTGTATTCAAATTTAATTTTTTTTTTGTCTGTGATAGTTTTGATTTACTGCAGCGTGTTTCGAGATGTTGTACAATTCCCGAGATTCATCATCGGGTCTCACAATTTTCCTGACTCTACGGCGAATGACGGTGGTCCTTCCCCTCCCCCCCTCCCCCCGGTAGACACTACTTCCTTGGTTTATTTCCAAAACCGTTAAAAAATGGTGCGAAAATAATATTCATTTGCATAAAAATTCAGGCTTTAGTGACCATTCTCCCTGTATCTACAATCACTTACACTTGAAATCCACAGTCTACTCCCGGAGTATAAGATCCCGTCACTCTGACCTTAGAACTATAGCATTCGACCGTTCCTTTCTTCTTCGCTAGGACACTCCCTGGAATCCTCTTGGCTATCTCTACTATAGTTAATGCATTAATTGTATAGAATCATTACTAATGTTTATTCATTTAATATCTGTAAATACCATCGTTTTATTTTGATTGTATATTTCATCAGACTGATTTTTGTAACGGTTATGCATTTACAAACATACTGGAATTCGTATTTCATTATTATTTTTTTTGGTTTGTTTTTCTAGCTGAGGGATACAGTTTTATTTCGTTTATTCTCTTTGTAAACTGTTTTTCAGTTTCAGTTACCCATTCTATTATAAACAAAAACATTTCATATTTTTTCACGACCGCTCTACCTAGAAGATATATATTAGGTTGGTGCGTATGAAATGTCGGATTTTCTTTAAATGTGAACGTTTGTCTCCCTGTTTTTGTTTTTGACATAACCTGGTTTATAGTCGTACTGTCCCAATGGGCAATCCAGAGTCACATTTTAGCAAAGAGGATTTTCTCAAAAGTGTTCCCTTTTGTTATTTGCTTTGAATTTTGCACCGATATGAATTCAACCGATATTCGTGTAATTTTCTTATATAAGTATAAACTTGGTAATAATGCTGCAAAAGCTGCACGCAATATAAACCAGGCGTTTGGGGAGAATACTGTGAACGATCGAAAAGTGCAGCGTTGGTTTGAAAAATTTTGGTCTGGTGATTTTTTCCTGCAAAATGAACCGCGTGGAAGACCCGATACGTCTGTGAAAGATGATGCTCTGAAAGCATTGGTAGAAACGAATCCAAGTGTTTCTTCAAGGGAACTTGCTGCCAGAATGGAAGTTGACCATACAACAATATTGCAACATCTTTCTGAAATTGGCAAGGTGAAAAAAATGGATAAGTGGATACCACACGAACTAACCGAGCGAAATAAGCTGGATCGCTTGAACGTATGCTCATCATTGCTAACCCGATTTAATCGATTTAACGCTCGGTCACATACATCGTACAAAACAATAGTGAAATTAAATGAATTAAAATATGAAATTTTGCAGCACCCACCTTATTCACCGGATCTTTTGCCAACCGACTTTCATTTATTTAAACATTTAGAACTGTTTTTACGGGCTAAACAGTACGAAAATGAAGACAGTCTGAAAAATGCCATATCAGAGTTCATTGATTCTAAAGATCAGAATTTCTTCAAGACAGGCATCTATGCATTAAACTCTCGTTGGGAAAAGTGCATTGAAGTAAATGGAGCATATTTTGATTAGATAAACAGCTTTTGGAAAAAGATATGCAGTTTAATATATTCACTTAAGAATCCGGCATTTCATTCGCACCAACCTAATACTTACAGACCCGCAATGAAACTGAATGAAAGTACACCCTCACCCCTCGAGTTGGACAAAAAAGTTATCTGGCAGGCACAGGAGTGGAATGGAATGAAAAGAAGAGTAGTGTCTGGAGGTGTGCAGGAATCTTTATTGACGTCTGCCTTCTCCACTTGCGGCACCGGATGTAAACGGTACAACTGCAGTGCAAACAATAAATTCCTCACTTCCAGCCTGCCTGTATGATCGTATATTTTGGGATATTGGCCGGAAGAATGATTCTGCCAATCTGATCTTCTACGACCAGTCCTTCTATAAAATGTGATTCCAAATTAATCTATTACATAGTACACTCAGGCCCCAAAGTATATTGCAGAAACATATTATTTATATGTGAAGGCCTAGAGGCATGTAGATATCATCAATAAATGCACAGCTACCTATGGACTCTACCCACGCTCTATTGTACACTGAACAGCCTGTATCGCCATTTTTCAGTATCTTATAATTAAACTGATAGAAGAGTTCTCTAATTAATTTTGATTGAGATATTTTATTAGATACAAAAATACTCAAAACTATATATAAAAATATTTTTTTTTATTAAAACCAGCTAATTATTTACATTAAATCATCATGATTATATTTTCCATGTCGCTAGCTGGAATTAATAATATCATGACAGACAGATAGGCATCTAGCGACTGGGCTTGAATAAAAAAAACAAACCACAACTGAAGCCTGAATAAACGACTTTTTTGTACCCTGTTCAAAGTCGGTCAGCTTGCATAAAACACTCACGCCTGAAACAGCTGATATCAGCCGTGGAGTAGCTCTTATCACAATAACCTTAACTACTTGACTAAGGTGTGGCAGTCTTTATCAACGGTTGAAGAAGGGTGGTGCAGTACAAATGCATTTATTTGTTCAACAAAGGCGAGAGAAGAAATACAAACACTACAGAACGGAAAAAATCGAGAAATTATTATCATCGAACGATTTTGAAACGTGTCAATTTTTTTTTTTAGGTGCTTTCCCTATCTGAAAGAACAAAATAATTACATAAAAATAGGATTAAAATTGATAATTTATATAACATAAACAATTTGTCGAGTGAGCTTTATCACACAGTGGTTTCGTTTTACACATTGCAATAATACTATAAAATTTATATAAGTTTTTTTTAATTACATGTGATCGTTTAGTGGATCACCCTTCGTTGTTTTTCTAGAAGTCACTTAAAAAGAAATTGGTCGAGTTAAGGTTGTCAACACGATGTTAGTAATTGTTAATGATCGCTTTCTGTCAAATAAAAACATATTAGAAATTAATTAACCAGGGCATCGAGGCACTTTTTAAACATTAAATGCCAGATGATTAATTGTGTCTAAAGAAATATGTCTATATTTTTTATATCTCCTCAAGATAATATAGGAGCCCAATGAATCGATTCAAGTCTCTAACTTACAAGTTCTTAAAAGGAAAAAATAAATATTTCTGGTTTTGAAAAAAGCCGAATAAAAAATTGGGTTTTATAAGACAAAATAGGTCAAACAAGACCTCGCAGGATCTGGTGTAATGATTTTCTGTCAAAAGAAGTTTTACCGCTTAAATTTCTTTAAATGCCAGTGGTACCTTGATGGGCAACTGAACGAGGCCCTGACGAAAAAGTCACGTCGAAACCGGTTTTATACAGTTCTTTCCTTTGGGTCTTACCACAGCCTAAGTGCATTGAGCTCAATGGAATTCTGACTTTTATGGAAAATACAAAATACCTTAAGCAGTGACTTTTAGAGGAGTTAAGTGCTTACTACCCCCCCCCCTAAAAAAAAAACGGTTTTTCTTTCCAATACTAAATCTCTAAATGGTCGGTGACTTGAAGGCAATGTTTTGGGCAGGCAAGAAAGTGATTTCGGTTTGCAGCAGTAGATAGATGTTTGCTTCGTTATTATTTTGTCAATGTTAGAATTTTTTTCTTTTGAGATTTGGTAGTCGTTACCTTTTGGTTTCTATAGAAAGAAATACCCTGTAATTTTGTTAGTTTATGGTGTTGATTGTTTAACAGAATACACGTGTCAGAATTGGTTTAAAAAATTTCGTTCTGGAGATTTTTCACTGAAAGATGGCCGACGTTCTGGTCGACCTTCTGAAGTTGATGATGACAAAATGAAAGCCATAATTGAACCTCATTATGGCCATGTAACTGGAGAAAGATTGCAAAACAGTTAAATGTATCACACACAACAATTGAAAATCATGTGAGACGTCTTGGACATGTTAAGAAGCTCGGTATTTGGGTTCCGCCACGACAATGCGAGGCCTCACACATCTTTAGCAACACGTACGAAACTATTAAAGCTTGGTTGGGAAGTGATGTCGCATACCCTATACAGCCCCGACCTTACACCATCGAATTATCATTTATTTCGAAGTTTACAAAACTTGTTAAATAGTAAAAATTTCAGTAATAACGATGACCTCAAATCGCACTTGGTTGAGTTTTTTCCTGATAAGGACCAGAAGTTCTATGAGCGTGGGATCATGAAGTTACCAAAAAGATAGCAAAAAGTCATCGAACAGAATGAAAGATATTTGACTATTGAAAGTTCATTTTTTGTATAGAAAAAATTGAGTTTTATTTTGCACTAAAAAACAGAAATTACTTTCTTGCCAGCCTATTATATTGAAGCAATATCTCTCTTCTCCTGTCCCTCTTTTTCATCTTCAAAACTGATCTCACCTTGAGCACTCCTAGAATTGCCCTGTGTCCCGTTCCCTTGTGAAGAAGGGTGTTTTAGCCTTCTTTGTCAACTGAAAGTGTCTTTTCACGCCTCTTTCGTACGTACTTCTACCATAGGCTCGACCCGGTGTAAAGAAGTGTGATTTTATGATCTGCACTCTCTTCACATGCTAAAAACTCATCGAGTTCCTCGGTGAAAAAAGGGGTGTTTATCAGTGGTCTATCAACTGGTCTGTAAAACCCTATTTGTCGACCACCAACAAAAACACTTACTTATAAGCTACAGACAAATTATATATATATATTTTTCAAAACCCCTTTATTCAAAAATTTTTTGCAAACAAATGAACAATAACATGAAAAGATTTACAGATATATGGCTCCTTTTCCTGCATAGCATAACACGCACTTGAAGAAGGGTAGAATTACAAACAATTTTCGTTTTATAGTTAAAATTACAAAAACAATAGACTGGACTAGGTGATGGGGTTCACCTATCTTATGTTTATTAATATTATAAATTATATACCATGTGGCGAGTTACACATAATAACATTATCTATGGGCCAAAAATGATAAATTTATTTACTAAAGTAAATATATTTTTACATAATCTTTAATCCTATGATTAATCTATCTTATCAATATATTTACTTTTTTTTTTTGTTTCATATCCCCTTGTTACAAAATATAGATCTACAAACGAATCTATTTACAATTGCTTCATTATATTTCCTGTAGCTTGACTACATTTTATACAAATTCTGTTTTCTACTAATAGTGATCTGCATTGTACAAAAGTATAATGCTGTACATTATACATTAATGGACTGAATTTATTAAAAGTTATCATAGACTTAAAACTAACAATAAAAACTTAAACTAAATCTTAACCTAATTTATGTTTACGTTATGCGGTGAGTTAGACACACAACTAGCCCGGAAGGTAACATGTACACTATAATAGTCGAGCATGAAGACGGTATGGAAAACTAAATCCCAACATTTCCAGGATTTAAATTGTTTTTTTTTTTATTAATTTTTTCCTTGCGTTTTCCTTGCGTGGGTGGTAGTCACTCCGACCTTGGTACAAGCCACCATCGCATTACCTCAGTGTTACTACTACTGTTACCTTGTACCTTAAATATTCTGAAACAACTGCCACCAAAACTACTCATTCTCCTCAATATATTCTTTGGCCGTTTCTATCAGGCACCTTCCAACTGCAGTAATCTTTCTACCGGTCATGTTGGCCTGGTGTGCCGCCGAGTTAGGACTCAAACTCAATGTCTGTTCGTATTTTGTACGATTGTAGTCGTTAAAAATATCTTAAAATAACAAATACAAGACTTGGGGGCCGGTCGAATTAACCGGATAGGAGAGGGTTTCAATTAAATTAACATTTACGGAGCAATTCACACCGTGAACTCACCAGGTTTTCCGTGAATATTAAATACACAGTGGGGACCACGAGATGGCAGGAGACGGAGCGAGGCTCTGCAGTAATAGAGAAAAATAAATAATTTCCAAGCTACCTCTGGCTGTCTGGTGAGAAAGTGTTGGAACAGGAGGGCCCAGGAGTTAGGTGAGGATGAAGAATTGAGGATATTTGAAGTGATAGGCCAAGCAGGAAAGAAACGGTAGACTGTCGGGTCGTCACGAGGGGGTGCCTAATTACCCTAGCCCTGGTGACGAGTGAAGGTTGATTAGGCTATGACCTGGACAATTGCTTCATGAAGGGTCTTACTACTGTACTATCTGACTCAATATCTGATAGGTATGTGCCCCGACAGTGCACTATGTTCAGGAGAAGAGGTGTAGGGTAGGTGTTGTAGGTAGTTTATGTGGTCTTAGAATGACCACGAATTCACACTCTGGGGGTATCTGAGGGTAGGGAAAACCGTCCGGATCCCAAAGGCGAGTGTGAACCGGAGAGAGGCAGGCTGGATCACTGCGGGAGACACTACTAGGTAAAGTTCGTAGGGCCCCAGGTGACTGTCGTCCGCAAGGAAGAAATCTCTTCCAAGGAGGGGCTAGTTTTAGCGAGACAAAGGCAGAGAATCCGACTAGGAAAGTGTGGGGTCTGACAAGGCCGGTCTAAAATGTAGCGAGGTTAGGAAAGAGAGATGCAGAGGTTTTCATAAATGAGAAGGCCAAATCAAGGAACATCAGTGCAGCTGCAAGTACGAGTCCAGAGAGCCGTAATTAGAATGACTTATCGGCTAAAACTAGGGGGTATGTATAGCCCCAAGTAGCCAATGGGGTGGGGTTTTATTCTGGCCAATCGCGTTCAGCCAATAGGGTGAGGTTTTAATCTGACCAACCGCATTGCAGGGTTGGGTGACGCTTGACTGTTCTAGACCGGGACCCACCCAGCCCCAGGAGCTCTGACTCTCCCTTCATGGGCCTCTGAACTACTTTTTTGCAGCTGCGTCTTTTATTGTTTACAATATTTACACTGGTATGACTTATGGTTTGGTAATGTTATTTACATTTGTTTAAATTAATTTACAACATATTATAACCAATTTACAATATATATACAATAGAGTGTAGGGTGATTTATCTTATGTAGTTAGCGGTCGCTACACGGATCCTAGATTAATTTATAGCTTACCTTTCGTCATGGAAAAACATGTTAGATCGACAAAGCTCCGTGCTTCAAAGGCAACGGGCATGAGTTATGGAGTGTATGACGTAAAGAGGAGCCTTGAGTTGATGTTTGAATATCACTGTCCTGTTTAGTATCTATTTAATATTTCATCTAGAAGTCGGTAAATAAATGTATTTGATCCCCACCTAACATATGTAAATATGATACATATATGCGAGGTTCTACTTCCGAGCAGGTATACAAGTTTGATAGCTAAAGAAATTAAAACTTTGTTAACAGCGATGCTGTCCAATTACACAGTCATCAATTATCAATTGAACACGTTTTAAAATTTAAATTCAATATAGTAATATCTAATACACGTGCGTGAATGAATCAAACAAATATAAATAACAAATATATTAAATAGTGTTGTTTTAATACTTTTAAGTTCCTTCGAACTCAGCAGAAATTATTCAAATTTTAAAGAGGTAACGTGGTCTTGTCATATGACTCTAAAACACATTTTTTGTACCTTTTAAATGCCATTTTTTGAATAAACTGTTCTGCCTGTAATCCATTGTTTTTTTAATGAAACCACATTCTCTAAAGAAATTCGATTATTACTCCGTGTATTACGTAAATAAGAAAAATGTTATTAAACATGCAATGGAATTTATTATCCATCTAATAAATGACTAATATGATGTTTCGGTAGCTCATTTCAGTGAGTCCATTGTCTCACCATTCATGAACGGTTGATTGATCGTCGTTCAGTTCATTTGTGAATATCGTTCATTTGGTGCCACAAAAGTGTAGTATTTTTGCCACCTTGATAACAGTCTAAACATAGGCAATCTCACTTCAGATTATGACCATGAACTTGTTTAGATTGATTATAAAATAATAGGAATGCAATTTTAAATGTATCGCTTGAATGTTTGCTTCTTCTCTCTCTTTCTCTCTCTCTCTCTCTCTCTCTCTCTCTCTCTCTCTCTATATATATATATATATATATATATATATATATATATATATATAGATTATCTCCTATAGAATATTTGTAATAGTGATGACCTGTTAGTATGAGAAATAAAACCAACCCCAACAATTTATTGTGATGAATAATTAATTGGTCGGTAAAACATAATTGTTTTATATCTCGAGTTATTAAATTAAAACTATAGCTCTTCTGATTAATAGCATGTAGTATTAGTTAACATGTATACATACATACATATAGATAGATATTTAAGAAGTGTGGTAATGTTTATTAACAAAAGCTAGCTAATAATAATTAATAGGGTTAGTAAGTATTACCACATTTCTATAACATCTAACTTTTTTTCTTTTTCTTATCTGGACCCGATCCAGACATACGTAGTGCATTAACAAATTTGATAAAAATCTAGCATATCTCTTTGATCTATGTCAGCCGATACTCCATATCTCCCAATATGCATTCACGCCTAACAATGAACTTCTTGTATAGTTGAAATATTTTTTTTCGAAACCCCTATTTGACCTAGTGGAATAACATGTTGATTAATTGACTGGGATATTTCTCTTTGCCTGCACATGGGTAGTTTTTAATTCGGTTCATTACGGTACAGGCAATGCGTTAGACAGACAGTTGTCTGCCTTTGTTTATTTTTAGGTTACAATGGCTATTAAATAAACTGTTATTTATACGCAGAAAGAATAAACTAAATGACTAATTTATGGTGGTATTAAAAAATTGAATGTATATTTGATACTTTATGCTCAGCACTTTTTACTAAATTATTGTTTTTTCCCCCTAAACCCCTTTAATTATTATACAATATGTGGAAATATGAACAAATCAATGAACAAAGAATTAAAAATTGTCTCCTCTTTCTGCGATGCGCTGATGCATTCGAAGGAGGTTGGGTTACATAATAATCAGATTGAAGTTAAAAGCCTATAACATATATACAGTACTGGGTGATGGGGCTCACCTTCAGTTTCAGACAGTTGTGTGCCTTTGTTTATTTTTAGGTCACATGGGCTATTAAATAAACTGTTATTTATACGCAGAAAGAATTATTGTTGCTACACTTGCTAGGAAATGAGAGCCTTGTTTGTCTTTTGCCATATCCCTTAGCAAAGGACATTGCTCTAGCATTATAGTTTGTCACTAAGTCGCTATGCGATAATACATTGATAATGTAACAAATAGTAATTCAATAACTTTGATAACAACGGCGATTAGGAGGTGAAGTATTCTTTCCATTGCTGTGCTATTTAATCAATACAAGTTGTAACGGCCGACGGTCGCCATAGAAGAATACATCGAACATTCACAGCCAAGATATGTCACTGACACATGACTGCAGTCGTAACTGGAACTGGAACTCATATGTTACAGAAAAAGTATTTCGCCCAATAGGTCACTGATCCGATTCTTATCAAGTAGCAGAAGTGAAACAATGCTTCATTACTTATATTAATGAGTTAAATACAAACAGAATATTTTAAACTTTACAATGGCTTATGACAGTAACATTGTCGTTTATTTTTTTTTTGGCTCCCGTGATTAGTCAACGTGCGCTATCAGATCTGATGTCTTGAACAATCACCACTCAATCTATTGATGACATGATAGTCATCAAACCGATGATCTAAAGAATAATAATAGTCATTATATGATAATGACTGGAGGGGCTGATCGATATGATTGCATATGCCTTCTTTTTTTTTTCTGCAGTAGCGATGATAATATTTCGTTTGTCTGCTTGTACAATCGACATAAAATTTCACAAGACCTCGAAATATGGTGATTAGGTTTTGATTAAAATTCAGATTGTTCAGGATTTTCACATCGTTAAGGGTACAGGGAATTCAACAGCTCAAAAACTATTATTTAAAACCTATTTAGTTTTTATTTAATTTTGATGGTTGAATAATAGCAATATAACTTTTAATTAACAACAGTTATTATTGAATATAATTTGCAACTTAGACTGGTTCTTTTAAATAGCTTTATACTGGTTCTTAAATAATAGACAAAAGGAATTTATCTTTGAATGGATAAGATGGAAAACTAGAACTAAACATTCCACAAAAACTCTACTTTACTTAAGTCCAGCTTTGATATAACCTTAACCTGAACAGTGTTGCCAATACGAAATTGTTATATTTGTAAACTTAAACTTTATCTGTCGAGGGGGAGGGACTGACTATTAAAATCGGTTCCGAATATGTATAAATACGCGATTTATATTAGTCACTGCCAAAATATAGTTTTTAGGGACTTAATTCACCTTGGTATCTCCGTAACATACACATAGAATCAATTACTCATATACTCAGGAATTTACTATGACAAAAAAAAAATGTCAGGAGGTTGATCCTCCAATGTTAACAGCAACAGTTAAGTACACAACAGAAGCCTAGGCTGATCTCCCAATTAACTCTTCTACTCGTTTTGTAATATTAGTATATATTTTTTTAAATAAAAATATTATTTTAAATACTTTGGTTTTGTTATTTTATAAAAATTATATAATGAATATATATAACTTGAATATAATGTAGCGATGCTACAGGGAATACAAAAATAATTTGTAAATAGATTCGCCAGAGGATCTATTATTATATATAATTATCTGTAAAAAAAGGGGCTATGAAAATATGGCTGGGTGACCAATAATTTGCTGTTACAGAGGTTCCAAGAAGCCGCCGACAAGGTACAGAGCTTCACCAAGAAGCCTTCAGACACTGAACTTCTTGATCTGTATGGTCTCTACAAGCAGGCAACAGTAGGGGACTCCAACAACAGTACGTATTGTATAGTAATCCTTTTTATAAACAGGGTACCTGCCTATTCTAGTTTAGAGCTTACCCACCCCTTGAGAAGGTTAATAAACCTATATCATAGATATATAAGTAGTGCTTTTGTTTTAAAAATGGTAGAGATGTGCTAATGAAATTTGGCCCTGATACCATTCAGCAGCTAGTGCAAAATATAGGCGTGGTTGTCAACTCCCCGATATCAAACTCATCACTCCACTCAGTTTTTTGTCCATTGCCACCAATCACTGAGAAGTTTCTGACCTAGAAATTTTACTCTCTATCATCTTTGATTCTTGTTTACCGAGCATCCAAAAAAGTACTTAATTCTTAAAATTAAAAGTTGTACTTTTTTAAGTGTGTAATTTTTCTTTTAATTTAAGTACATATTAATAATTTAACAGTTCTCTTTCATTTGAGCCGATATCACAATAAAGTCATCTACTCGTATATAAATTCATGCCTGGCAATGAACTCCCAGTTCATTAATAAATATAGTATAGTACATTAACCAATGAGTGTGCTAAGTAGCTTGTTAACAATGATTTTTTTTTATTTGGTGTACAGCTAAGCCCGGACTCCTCGATCTGAAGGGAAAGTACAAGTGGGAGTCTTGGGAGAAAAGGAAGGGGATGTCCAAGCAAGAGGCCATGGAGAAGTACATCGGATTCGTCGACGAAATAGTCAGCAAATATGCCTGACTTGATTATTTGAATCATAAGAGGAAGCATTTATTATTTCATAAACCATTTATAATATATAAAAAAATATATATCTTTGTTTAATTAAAGATTTTTTTTTATTTTCCCAATTACTTTTGTTCAATAAATTTAAACTGATTATCAATAAATATATTTTATCTTAGTTATATGACTATTAAATATTTATAACAAAAAAAATAAACTAATTTTTTAAAGGAAATGAATGCTACATGAATCTTAGACTTCCGGACTTCTCCTATATATTTGATGAAAATCTAAAGCCTTAATTACTTAAGTTAACATTTAAAGATGATTTGTGCTCGAAAAAATTGATTACTACAAACAAATTTATGTTGGTTGTGTTTGAAAGGGACCCAACCCCACGGAAAAAAAAAAAAAAAAAAAAAAAAAAAAAAGAGTCAGATTTAATGGAGTCAAAAAACCCAGTATATTTGTAAAATTTCCTCTCAGGATTAAAAATGTTGCCTCTCTCGTAAAAATTTTTAGTTTTCACTGAAGATCTGAGCAAGTGCAGAATAATGAAATTAAAAATATATATATAAATACAAATAGTTATGATACTCTAATGAGCATATTCCAATAGGAAAAAGCTTCGTTGAAAAATTCTTTTTAATCCCATTTACTTGTAAAATGGGATTAATGAAATACATTAACATGAATATTGGCCAATATTTTAAAAAGTTGTATTTTTATCATAATATTTTCAGTTTACCAGTAATAGAGACCCCCCTTATTCAAAACAATTAGTACTTGAGATCACAATTAGGCTTTGCTGAAGCCCTTTTCAGTCAGGATCTGACACTAAGAGAAGTCAAAAACATTGTGCAATCTATTTCTTAGTGCTCCTATGTGTAACATTAGACTGCTTGCAATTGAAATCCACTTATGGTTTGCACAATTGTTTACATGAGGTAGGTGTTAGGCCTTCCTTTGAAATGGCGAGCAGCAAAAGTGCATCACCAGCAACTCTGAAGTACTTGGTGCAGCTTGACTGAGACACAGATCTGTTTACAAGAGAGAAGTCTCTTTTTGGTTAGTATGAGAAGGGGTATAAGTCTAGAAAGTGCTAAAAATGCTTGAATTCCTCCAGTTTTTACTTTCCATAGCTCAGATTAAAGAACAAGAAGTGTGTCAGGAAAGATTATCCACAAAAGATGCACTTCACCCAATATTGTTGATGGAAAACAATATTAAGTGGGTTAAAGCAAAGAGCTTATTGAGGGGGATATTCCAAGAGCTAGTTATTGAATTGGACCTAAATCTAATTCTCGAATCCATCATCTCCAAATCTCAAACACATGTAAGATAATTTTCCAAAGAAGAATTTCAAATGATCACCTACCATCTATAAATAACAAAACACTAGGTAAATTAAATAATGCAATTGACAGAATACCTTAATTCATTTTTTGGTAGTTTAAAACAAAATCTGTAATGGTATAGAGCAAACCTGTCTTAAGTTAACAAATCGATCCAAAACATTAGACAAAATTAAAAGTTTATGCTATAAACATAAAACATTTCTATAAAAGTTTATTATAGGTCTGATGTACATCAGAATCTTGTTTTCTTAATTAAATTATTCATTAATAAATTTCAGTCAATGGTTCGAAACCGGAAAGTCTCATCAAAATACAAATACTAATAAATAGGACCAATTTTAAATTTAAATTACTAAAAAGAAATGACACAATAATTTTTTGAAGAAGTAGCATTCAATTTTTTGTTGTCGGCCTTGTTGGGCAATTTATGAGGAGTAGTCGAACTTTAAAAATGTTCCTGTATAAAATTTGCTTATTATTTTAAGTGGTTTTCACTATTAGTAAATCAATTGAATCATTTCATGGTTTAAACAAGATCGATATTTTTAATGGCTGAAATTATAGAAAAATAAAGTCCCCCAGGACACGTAGATGTTTAATTTTATACCTTAGTCAATATGATCATATAACAGTTGACAAGTTTGCCTCAGCATTACAAGCAGAAACATAGCTATTATTACATTGACGTACCCCACACTCTCTCCTTAGAAAAAAAAATATTTACGAGTAACTGTTTACATTAAGTATGGAGTACTATTTGTAATAATTCAAAATAGAGGAATATTAAAAAAAAAATATTCAGTGATGCTTAATAAAAATAAATCTATGACATCCTAATTCTGCACAGTATTGGTTGTATAAATCTGAGCCGCTGAGCAATACAGTGGCAGCCCTGTCAGACCCAGCCTAGCATCAATGTCTTTCTCTGCCCAGACTCTCAAGAGAACGTAGTGCATAAAGAATACTCCTTTGACTTTTTCTAGCAGGTATTCCACTCATTTTATTATAATCATCGTATTATAATCAATTTAAATGGCATAAAACAAGACAAACTGTTCCACACTGTTTTTACAATCAACTACTCGCAATGAGGTTAGACAGTTGGTGGTGTTCATTTTTGATTATTGCAACATAACTAGTAAGTTAATATAAGAATATCAGTCAGATATAAGAGTCACTAACGATTTATAGATGGAAATTCTAATTAAAGTCAAATATCTTGAGCAAACCTTGCCTTGACCTTGACCAGAACTTCTTAACCTTTAAAAAAAGAAACTGATTTAACAATACAGGGTGATTCAAAAGTAACTTTACAATATTAAAATGTAATAATTCTTTTAATAAAAGAAAAAAAATATACTTATTTTAAGAAAAAAATATCTTGGAATTGTTTTTATGAAGATATGAGCACAATGGCTTGTGATTGTCAGCCATTTTCAATTTTCAATTTTCATATAGTTTATAAAAATGACATAAGGGCATCAATGTCCACTATGGGGTCACTGTTATTTAATGATCCTGCATTCCAGGGTCTCCCAGTTCAAGGGAAGTCTGATGCTGTCAGATGTTCGAATTTCCAGAACAAATTCAAAATGGCTGCTCTAGAGGGAGGAGTTCCTACTCAAACTAGTTACGCAGGATTAGATAATATAATATTTCTCTCTATCTCTCTCTGGTATTTAAATCGGACAGAGAAAGGTAAAATTGATAATTCTTATTTAAAAAAGTCTGTGGGTTGGTTCAGGGCTTGTTGCCTCTATTCCTTTAATTTCATTTTCCAAAGCAGATTTGTTTCTTTTTTGTTCAAGTGGCTACTCATGGGGTTGACTTAAATCCCTTATTAGCTACAATACTTTACCAATGGATGACTAAACAGAATCGAGTCAGCTAGGATCAAATGGTCTTTCTTGAATTTTAATATAACACTTCAATATCACAGAGTGTACATAGGTATGGCGATAAGTCTAGTCTGTAAGAGCAGATATTTATTCTACTGTCTATTTAGTCAACTTTACCTAAAAATGACATATGTGTGTAGAAATGGGTATTACTGATTATGAAGAATGAATTTGGTCCTTAACGGTGCAACAAGAATGTTAATTTTTATGAAATATATAATTTGCAGAAATTTTACAATATTGAAAAATGTGTCCTTGAAAATATGTTTTTAGACTTACCTGCCTCTACTTATTCCCCAGAACCAAATATATTTGATATATATTTCACAAAAATATATTTTTCTTTTTTTAGACCAGCATAAAAAACATGACAAGTGCAGAAGAAGAGATCAATCAACAGTTAGTCGGTAAGTAACTTGTCGTCCCTCACAACATTTCTTTTTCCACCAATGTTTACAATGGTCCTTATATGTTATGAGATAATGGTCCAAATGTGAATGTCAATTCATTAAGGTAAATAATAATGCAATACACTTGCACATAGATTATAGAATAAAACCAGTCATAGACCCTATGAGAAAAATTCCATTTAGTTTATGCAATCCTTTCACAGAAGAATTAAAAAGAATGGAATCCTCAGGTGTAATTTGTAAAGTAAATGAACCTACTAACTGGGTAAACTCGGTAGTTCTAAAGCCTAATGGTCAACTTAGGGTATGCTTTGATCCAAGAAATTTAAATAAAGCAATCATAAGACCAAGGTATCCAATGCCAAATATAGACTATATAAAAACAAAAATTGGTGAAAGCAAAGCAAAAATCTTCTCAATCTTAGATGCAACTTCGGCATACTGGTCTTTAGAATTGGATTATGAAAGTTCTCTCTTAACAACCTTTAACACACCTGTAGGTCGATTTCGATTTCTTAGATTACCATATGGGATAAATAGTGCCTCAGAAATTTTTCAAGCGAAATTGGAAGAAAATTTTTCACATATAAAAGGATTATTAATATACCGAGATGATTTTTTAATATTTGCAGATACAAAAGAAAATCATGATAAAATACTTAAAGAGGTTCTTGATAAAGCTTGTGAAATAGGTCTAAGATTCAATAAAAATAAATCAAAATTTGAACTTAATAGCATAAAATACTTAGGCATGATTTTCGACAAAGATGGCATAAAGCCAGACCCTGATAAAGTTTCTGCAATTATTAATATAACTCCCCCACTGATTACATTGAACAATGTTGACTATAACATGACTTTAACATTATACACAGGTCTAAACAGAGAAAACTCAGTTCTGTGGATGTATTACTTATTTTCCAGTGATAACAACTGGTACTAAGATGTTAAAGTCCCCGACAAGTTAATTAATAAATGGATCTTAACTATCTTAAGAACTTGAGATTGTTTTAAATTAACTTTTGTGCCATATCAAATGATTGATCCATTTTATAATATATAACAAAAATAAATATATACGGTGCATGATCTAATAAAAAGACATGTCCGACTGAAGGTCATTACTGTAACTGGTAGGTGGCACTGAAGAGCACCTCATGTTAGTATGGATGGCACTGGGCTTGTTATCTCTCAACCATAATTTCGGTTTTCTAAACCGGATTCACTACATCTTTATTCAAATGCTTTATTGGTAAGTAATACCTCAGAATTCCAAAGATTAGGCTCTTCACTTGGAAATGTTGAGGTCCTGACTCCTACACTATTTTTGTAATGTACAGAACAGTATTTGTGTTCAATTTGGTGGAAGAACCACAAATATATGTAAATTGAGAGACAAAGGTAAAATTTTCAACATCAACATGAATTAGTTGATACAGTTATATGTTTTTTTAAATAAATAATTAGTCTGAGCTAAAGAGTAAGATATGATGTGTTCAATACCTTACCTGTAACTGAAAATAAAAGAAACATAATTAACAATCAATTAACTGAACCGTATTAAATAAACAAATAAAATGATTGTGCCATCTCGATTGTGAACATTGAACTTTATTTGATTAATTTTGTCTTACTCTACTACACTTACATGTTTATTCAAATCACTGACGACTACAAAGTTTTTTATAAGCAAATTTATAAAAATAAATGTAGTGGTAAAATTAAATAACTAAACATTGACTTTACTTCACAATTTTTAACTCAAGGCTACAATTCTATTTTTCAAAAGGTACCTTTACTTATTTTATTTTTTTTTAATGCAATAAAAAAAATGTCTGCCAAACTAATTGCATATCTAGTGATAATTTTAGTTGCAAGTTTCATTAGATTTGACTTCGGAACTGCATGGGGCTCATTTTTAATGTTGCATTGACCATTATTTTCTTGCTCCCTCCTCCACCTTCTAAAATTGTATTCCTCCATATAACTGCCATTCTACATTCTCCAGTACCATTGTGTTATTCATTAATGGCATAACCTCATAATAAAGTTTATTTCTAATGTATTGTATAAGGTGAATGGAGTAACGAGGGGGGGGGGGAATTTCTGCTGAAGATGTGGCATGTTTACGCTCCAATCCTTCCTCTCCTTTATGTTTTGTGCAAGGGGCCCATGTCTAAACTAATTTTGGTGACAAAAATATCTCTACTTGTTAAGAAGACTTTCTATTTTATACAAATAAGATTTATTACAATAGCCAATACCAAACAGCTTCCTCTAAACACGAGTATATACAATTAAAAACTTTTATGCTAATAATAAATAACTAATAATAATCTGGAGTAAATTTTAGATATCTGGATTGTAGGTGATTCTTTCTCTCGATTCCTGATTTTCCCGAGGGTGCAGCTGTACCTATTAATAGACCTTGAAGGCCAATAAAGCTATATAAACATAAAAATGGTTTACTCTGGATTCCATATAAAATAAAATGTGTCCTATAATGAATAAAATATAAAGTTTGTAATGAATATTAGTTTATTTTACAAGTTTCAAATAATTTAATATCAGGGTATTGATTCTAGTGCATATTTCCGGCCTTTTAAATATGTAATAATAACAATAATTGGCTATAGAGATTTATATAAAATTTAATTAATGACCAAATTAGTATTACAAACAATGATATATAGATAAGGGGACTCTTGCTTCTAATTTATCGCTGGTCTGGCAGTAACTACCTACTTGCTCTAGAACAAACTGAAACTTATGTGCACTGGCCCAGAACTTACCAAAAATCAATAATACCTTATTACCTGTGGTTCGTACCTGGGATCCTAAAATAGGGGTGGTTCCTGCTCAGCCTTTCTTTATATTTATTTACTTAAATCCGATATTAAATTTATCATAAAAAATATTAATTATGTCAGTTATGTATTTATAGAATAAATCTTCCTTGTTTCAGAATAAAATAGTGTACATAAAATGTTAATTTTTGTTTTTGTTTGATTTTAGCTGCAGATATAACAAGCACTGCGATCAATAACTGCAACTTTCGTGCCGATGCTGTATTATTTTCTATGTGTCATATAACTAGAGCATACAATCTGAGAGGTACAGGACTAGTATGGTCATTGGAATCAACATCTTCCATGACGTTAATAAGTTATAAAGCTGCACAAGTTTTGAATCTGGAGGACAAGGTGCACCTCACTTCCAAAGGAAACAAGCTGGAGTGCTTATATTGCGCAAAGACATTCAGGAGGAAGAATTGTTTGGACAGGCATATGAGAATACATACTGGAGAAAGACCATTCACCTGTGACATCTGCGAGAAGACTTTCGTAGAGTCGAGTAGTTTGAGAGTGCATTTAAGATTGCACACAGGTGAGCGCCCTTTTAACTGCACTTACTGTGGCAAGACCTTCTGCCACAAGAGCAGCATGACTTTGCATGAGAGGAGGCATGTTGACGACAGGCGATACCAATGCCACTTCTGCCAGAGGAAATTCATCGCTTCGGGCAATCTAAGAAAACACCTCAAGACTCACTCAACAGAGAAGCCTTACGAATGCGAAGTTTGCTTCAAGAAGTTTAAAACCACTAGGGGCTTGAAAGGGCACAGGATTTCACACCAGGACAGCATAGAGGTGTCCAACATGGGCCTGAATGATCACACATGCATGACTTCAAAGCTACCAGGGCACAAGAGAAGGGACCCCTACAGCAGCAAGAAGAGATTTGTGTGTTCCACATGCGGGAGATTATTTAAGAAGTCACAGTACTTGAAAGTTCACACCCGACTGCATACAGGTGAGAGGCCATTCAAATGCTCTATCTGCCCCAAAGGATTCACCCGCATGAACACTTTGAAGAAGCACATGAACACTCATGCAGGGTTGAAACCATTCAAGTGTGACATTTGCCAAAAATCGTTTGCTGTCATGTCAGTTTTGAAGATTCATACGAGGACCCATACAGGGCAGAAGCCTTATCAGTGCAACATTTGTGGGAACGGATTCACTCAAAAGGTTAATCTGAAAAGGCACCAACGTACTAAACACTTCATAGAATAAATCAGATATTTGAACAACAGTAGCACAAAATGTAATCGTATTTCTTTTTATTCCAAGAGTGATACTACTAATAGAATCCTCATTAAAATATTAAGATTAAAAAGTAGTTACTTATATGTAGTATTGTTAAATCTTTAGTTAGGAATGACCTGGTTAGGCCTTGATGCCGGGATATTTTTTAATTATATACATACATATTAGAGAGGCATTAAGCATGTTTGTTTATATTTTCTTCAAAATTCTTCCTTGGCTTTTTGAATTTTTTTTCTATTGATTGTATTGTATTTTAACTTTAAAACTATTTTTAAAAATAAAGTTTTTGTCTGCATGAAATGCTTCATTTAATTGTCACTTTCATAAGATGGGGCTTTAAAAACTTCCGTGGAGGTTGGCTAGTGATTTGGCATTAATGGAATATATCCATATTATTGTAATTATGTTTGGAATGTATAAATTAATCATCAACATAGAAAATAGATTCATGATCATTAGTAATTAATTTAATATATATAGCTCCTGTGAAATCCAATTAGTGAATTATATAATTTCTAATAAACACACCATGCCACAATTTTATTTTATTTTTTGTAAAATGTTAGCAATTGAGATCTAAATAAAATTGATTTTTAAAAAATGCCTGTAGTTTCTGATATATGATTTACTGCGAAGATTTCATTATAGTGCTTTGTTACACTAAGACGGATCACACAAGTAAGGGTTTCATTACCTTATGCAAATAAAACCAATTTAATGACAGTTTTAATGATCTAAAGTTCCAATCCATGACACATATTATACCTTACTGAATATGATAGGACAATATTTATTTCTTGATTACAAGTAATTGACCATAAATTATTTTTCAAAAGGTTCCTTTTTTTTTTTACATATTTGGGGAATAAATTAAAATTTTTATGTGAAATAACATCCCACCATTTGATCGTGGAATAGCAAATTAATTGTGAATAAATCTTCGATAGCAGTTCTAATTATTTTTCATTAATATAGTTCACTTTAGCTCAAACACGTACTGAATAATATTAACAAGGGCATTGAGATCTTTAGTTACCCTAATCAATATCAAAAATATATTGTTTTTACAACTAATGAATTTCATAATGACCTTTCAATATTTTTCATGGGGTGGTAACTTGGGAACTTCCATGAAAAAATCATTATTCTCGCCACAAGTTGAATTAAACTGATGAGAACATGATGTCAGTGACATTTTGCAATTATATTTTGAAAAAAAAATTACTTATTGTTAATCAGGAATTTCTAGATGTAGGAATTCCCCTACTCGAAATTAAAAAAAAAAATTTTTTTTAAATAATAAACAATTAACTAATCGTTACATCCTAAACTCAGACACTACAACTCTGTCATCAGAACGGAGGCCCTATACTGTACAGAAAGCAACAGAAAAATTTCCGAATAGAGAATATTCTGTTTTACTGCTTAAACTTCTTTAAATGCCAGCGGTACATTGATGGGCAACTGAAGGAGGATGAGACCTGGACAAAAAAAGTCACAGTTGCAACAGGCTACGAGTAAGCACATTAACCTCAATGGAATTCAGACTTTTAAGGAAAATAAAAATACACTATGCAGTGACATTTAAAATTCATTGCTTTAAGGAGAAAAAAACTCAAACATAAACGTTCCTTTTGGTTACAGCGGTAAGTAAAAAATATGCTCACAATTGCAATGCACACTCACTAAATCCGTACGAACGTTATTCCATTAATGGTTCTCGGTATCCAGGAGTAATTATCCATCCTTTATAATAATAAAGACAATTAATTCTCTGATCTGTTACTATCCAAGGAACCAAACATGCATTTTTCTAGACATAGCTCTTATGCATCAACAATTAATCTGTTCGGGCAGCAGTTTTTAAGTTGATATTAAGATAGTTGTCAAGTACTTTCGTCAAGGTACAAGGAGTGATCAACTTAGGTGATATATCACCTGCAGTGGTAAGAATGGTTCTACCTATTTGAAATTTTAAAGGGATATTCCACAATATGTCAAAATGTGCTCATTAGTCCTTTGGTAAGTGTAAAAAAAATAAGCATGAAAGTAATGCAATTATTTCTCATTAAGTCAGAGCTTATAAGAAGTCAAACCTTTGAAATACTGTTTTTTCCTAAGGTCAAGAATACATTAAAGGCATTAATACGATAGTAGTAAAAAATAATCCTAAAAATAAACGTCAGGGTCATCAATTGAAATCTTGTATGATATAAAATAGGCGGTTCCAGGGAATAAGGTTAGTCTAAAAACATATATTTTGAGGGCAACGTTTTGTAACTATGTAACAATCCTTTTAAATAATATGTTTGATGAAAATTATCTATTTTTTGCACCGCTGTTAAGTACCAAATGCAATAATAGCCATTACTTCACACTTTGAAGAAAGCCTACCTGACCGATTCACATTATCGGTCAAGTCAACCACGGCCAAAGACCAGATCACTCTTGACTTGCCCGAACCGCTTGTGTGAACGTTTGGAAATCAAATCAACATAGATGATAAACGACTCGTATAGCTTGTTGAGGATTTCAGTGAATTGTATCATTTCACTTATAAAAAATATTGGAGCCCATCTCACTAAACCGACTATTCACCATCTTCGCACCATCGCACCCAGAACCGTTCATCTAAATTCATTGTTAGCATGGAGAACGGCATTTCACATACTAGTTCGAAAAAAAGATTCTTGACAATGAGCCGAGAATAAAATTATTTGAAATTTAAAAACTCCCTTTTTATTAAACATCTTATTTTGTATTTTTTTTTTTGTATCCCTTTTCTTCAATTAGGTTATCATATATCAATCATTCGATTGGTCTTTCTGCGTAGAATAAGAAAAAAATATATGTCCAATTGTATTGAGTGAACATACATTTTTGAAATGTTACTGTCTCATCAAAATAAAGGATGTCCCAGAATTGACGCAAGATTTGAATTCGCCACCATTTGTGCAGTAAAGTGCTGGCAACCCTAAAAAAAAAACAATTTGACAGCTGACAGCTTAGGGTTAGTAAAAATGGAGTGTTACACGATAGAACAACGTGTCTTTATTGTTGAACATTATCTCAAAAATAATGAAAGTTTTGCGGCCGCAGTTCGAAAATTTCATACAAAATATGGTTGGAATAGTGTTTTGACTTCATCAACTGTGAAGAGATTAATTGAAAAATTTAGGGAGACTGGATCAGTTGGAGACACTAAACACACTGGTCCTCCAAAAACAAGCCGTTCAAATGTTAATATCGAAGCAGTGCGTGAAAGTCCTGTTGAAAATCCAGGAACATCAATTCGGCGTCGTAAATTGGATGATATTATTGTGGCCAATATGTGGTTTCAACAAGATGGTGCCACATGCCATACAGCCCATGAAACAATCCAAATACTGCATGAGACATTTCCAGGTCATGAACTCTCTCGTTTCGGTGATCAGAATTGGCCCTCTAGATCGTGTGATTTAACACCTTTAGATTTCTTTTTATGGGGTTATTTAAAGTCAAAGGTGTATGTCAACAAGCCCACATCTACCCGTGCATTAAAAGAAGAAATTCAACAGTGCATCAACGAAATTCAACCACATTTATGCCTAATGGTCATGGAAAATTTCGACAAAAGAGTGCGTATGTGCCAGCAAAGTCGTGGAGGCCATTTGCCCAATGTGTTATTCCATAAATATCCCTACCCTATTTACTTTATAATTCAATAAAAAAATAACAACAAAAATACTAAAAACTGTGTTTTCTATTTAAATCAAATCTTGCGTTAATTCTGGGACACCTTTTATGTCCAACTTCAATGTAATGTTGGGATTTCAAATTTATATTACGTTTTCAAATTACAAACTAAAAATAGCACCGTAGTGATTTATTAATCGTACATCTTTATCTTTATAACATAATTAGAGTTTCCATCCATCATATATTTATATTAATATTAAGCTGTTTTGTGATAATAAAATTCCACTATTGGCCTTACTACATTTACATATTTACTAGCTAAATACCCGTGCTTCACTGCAAAGTACTCTTTAAGATCATTAAAGGAAATTTATTTTTAATAGTGATGAGCTCGTTCAATGTTTATTAAATCGGCTAAAGACTTCTTTTTTTATAAAAGTTACTTGTAAATAACACTTTTCGTAAAAACCTGGGGCCGTGAGCTTCAGTGCTTTGTGTTTTGTTAGCCTGGAAATAAACTGATAAATAGGTTTAGTACCAATTATAATTGGTATGTAAATAGAGAACGGTTAACCGGAAATAAACAAATATAATGTCTTTAAATTATCGCTAATTTCCTGTTATCAATAGGCGATAATTATCAAGTAGTCAGGTTATATCTAAATACCAATTAGTATGTTTGTTCGTTTTATATAGTTATTAATTGTTTTCATTATTATATCTAATTTAGTTTTATAAGTTTTATGATTAAATTTTATCTAGTTGATAAGTCAAGGGTTTTAGTCTTCGTACAAAATATTAATTAGCGTAATATAAAAGAAAGTATAATGATCAAAATTATATATAATATAGTTTATGTCATAAATATGTTTTTTTAAAGTGATATCTTTGGCAAGATTTGAGGCAGATGCTAATAACTCAATTTGCTAAGACTTCCTGTCAGCTGCAGGGTTTGAAACTGTCTTGCCCAAGCTTTGTTAAGTGACGCTTCTTGAATAGAACGTTGTGATATCACTTTTGTAATAAAATCCTCTTGTGTAAGCCTTTTTTGTCGATTACATTTTGTATTGTAGGTATTGTTTGGAAGAATTATCAACTTGACCACCTGTTGATATGTCACAAAATGACATTCCTGTTAGACATGTTAGGTTTTAATACCGTGTGTTTGAAACATTGTTTCTTTGTTACTCAGTAATCTTTTTAATGATGAATTCATTCTATCGCTAGCCATCATTTTCTAGGGAGGGATTCAATCCCAACCCAGAACCTTTATATCATAAAGAACTTTAACTAATCATTATATCATTTTTTTCTCTCATTCTAGTTTGCTTGTATATCCATTTGTTGTAAAAAAAAAAAACTGTTTATTTGGCTCTAAATGGATACCATATTGTTGAACTTATCAACAGTAATTGTGCTTAGTTTAAATTTAAAGGTTATGAAATTAACGTTTATCAATTATCATTAGGCCATTCTGGACCAAAAACATTGATCGAGACTGTCGTGAACAAACAATTTATTATTTTGTATAGTTTTCATATTATTATAAAATAAATATTTTCTTTCGTAATCACAGTTTGAATCTGAAAATTAAGTCATCCAGGTTGTTGAATCCTTAGTCTGTTTTAAATTTAAATAAATCATACTTGTTAGCATTGGTTTCAAGAATGGAACGGTCATGAATATATAGTCTTGTCCCACAACTAAATATAATAATAAAATGCTATCTTTCTTCTTATATAGTTAATTAAATACTACAGGTATGTAAAACATATTAATACAACATTACAATTAATAGGTAAAGAGAAAACTTTAGTTACGCTGCATATTTATTGCAAGAAAATAACTATGGACCCATTTTGGACTCCTTCCTTAGAAGATATTAAACAATACTTCAGCCATGAAGAATGGACAAAACTCACTGATTATGACAAAAATAATTATGTCAACATTTTAGAAAATTACAATATCATGGTAGATTTAGGTAAATTTATATTTGTTATTAATCATTTATATCAGTTGTGGTATGTAATCCCATTGAAGAATTTTTTTATGATTATAAACATCAAAATATTGTCAATTAACTAATTCTAACTGAAAGGGTGCCTGAATAGAAATCAGAAAATCCCATTTGCAAATCGCAACTTTATAGCTACATGTTTTTAACCTATTATTTGTACGAACAGCTATTGCCATCTTAAAACCCATAACTTGACTGCTTCCAGACATGGCTCCTCAAGAGCCAGATTTTATCAAAGCCTGGAAAAATAATTCTGCCCCTGGAAATACAAAAAATGCTATAGACATGGAAATTGTTGATGAAATCAAACAGATCAATAAGGACGAGGAAAATAAACCAGTTGGACACCCTGCCAAGTCTACTGATATGTGAGCTTATGAGCAAGTTATTGTTTAATTTTAAGTTTTTTATTTATTTAAATAATTACACTGCAGCTCATTTCATTCATTTAAAGTTAAAAATGCTTAAGGTTTTGTTACCCATATTTATAAAGATAAGCAAAAAAGCCACCGGGTTTATTTTATTTTAGATATTTCATGAACATCATTATTTTCAGAATTTATTCAAGTTTAATGTAATTCTGTAATTTTTATTGTGATTTAAAATTACAATCTAAAAATATCACTGAATCATAATCATAAATTTCTGTTTATTGTATAACTGAGGGGCTCTGTCCGCTGAATTTCCCCTAGTACAAATACTAGGTTTTGTCAAAACGAAATTTCAATTTTTATTGCTAAAAAAAAAATCCCTAAATCAGAGAATGTGATTTGATTCCTTGGTCTTTTTTTATAATAGAAGGTAATAATTATATATTTTATAATAAAAAAAATTCCACAATTTTTTTTAATTTTTCCCACAGAATGCCTACCGCAGATTCTGCAGCTAAGAAGGCAAAAGGTATCAAAAGACAAGGGAGGAAACGTAAAACCACAAGTGCACCAGTGCTCGAAGGAAAAGAGTATGCAAATTATTTTATTCTTATTAAGATTTTTTTCTTATGGTTTAAGTTATTTTTTATTTGCCAAGCCAAAAAAAAAGTTCTCCTGTGATTATTACGGTAACTGTCGTACAAAGTACCTAGGTGCATATTCTTAAGTGAGGGCACTTAATTTATTTTCACTTTATATATTTCAATCTTAGCAATTATTACAAATATGATTTGTATCATAACTTATTATTATATTGTGTATGTAATGATACAGGATGTCAGTTGGAACTTCTCCATCTGAACATAGCGCTAGCACCTTCGAAGTCAACCAAAAGCAACCTAATAAGTCCAACATCATTGACCCATTCACTCAAGAAGAAATTTTAGAGTATGTGCATGATTATAATTTAATACATATTATTATTGTTGTTTGTTTAATACTGCTCTATAATGAAATAATAAAAATTGTCTATTATTTTTTTTTAATAAAGGTGACATTTTAAAAATATTTCCATCTTCACATGGAAAATGTTAAAAGAGTAAGGATTCTCATTTTATTGTAAACAATGGAACACATCTGGTTGCATTTTGAAAATGCCATTCATTGAAAACAAATTTGTGTCTGTGATTTCCTTTAAGAAAGTTCTCTTGTAATTAAACATGGTGAATAGTAGCCCAGGCTTTGCCAGACGAGACAATCTCGAATGTTTGAATTATGATGGCGCAAACTCTCCAGAAATGCTTTTCAACAGGCTCGGAAACAGCTTAAAGACTTTGGAGTTACAATAATTGCTGAAATGAATTTTTGACCTTGGAGGCCAGCCTTATATCATTGGAGAACCATGGAGTTTGTTTGAGAGCACATATTATATATTATTACATTCCTCTAATATATTAGTTTTGTTGTTAACTTTAAATTTATTTTATTTGCTATTTATTATTAGGTTCTATTAACAAAAATAATTCTGGCAAAAAGATGAATTTAATTTTACAAACATATAAAAATAAACTTATATTAATTTTATAAATACTTGTCTATTAATTCGATTCCTTTTCTTCTTCAATGGTCTTCTTTTTATTCAAATTTATAATTCTTCTCTTCGTGCTATTTCTCTTCCGTTCCGCTTCAAGTCAATAACCACTAACCAACAAAGTTTTTAAGTTTTTCTTACTCACAATCTCAAGCTAATAATATGTATTACGGGCTTTTTAATTCATCACTGAATTCAGATACATATATCAGGCTGATTCCAAAAACTAGAGTGAATATAATGCTCTGTGTGTTTTCTCAGAGCCACAACAACAACTAATTATAACTGGCTAAAAAACTAAAGAGTAATTTTGTGTGTTCATTATGATACAACAACTATATGTCCTTTGTTTTTTTCATACACTCTCACTTGTTTTTATTTTGCCTTCTTGATAAGTTGGATTAAATATTATATACAAACTCCACAATATCTAATATCACAACAATATATAAAATAGTATAATATAATATGGAAAATGTAAAGATTTTAGGTGAGTCTCATTTTTCCCTCTCCACACCAGATGGAATCTAATGAGTCTACCAAAGACCTGCCTTACTACTACAAACATTTCACAGTAATCCCATTTTCACTGTTTATTTGGTATACAAATCGATTAGAACACTAAGGATCAGAGTGTTTGCTACCTTGGCGTATATTTGAACATACGACCAACTTGAAAACTGAACACAATTGTAAACAACTACAACAAGCTAACAGACACGTACAACTATATGTCTCATCAACAGGCACGCAAAACTATAACATACTTGTACAATATTTCTTTACAAGACACTCATATTACCAATACTTCGCTGTATGGTACTACACTAGCCAGTATAGCAGGGCAAGGCTTCAAACATTTATTCAGAATAAAATACTCCGACTAGTATTGGGAGCACCATGAGTCATCAGAAATAGCCAATTCATATAGAATCGGGAATGCCACCAATATCTCAACACATTGAAGAACTTACAAGAAGACATTTTGACCATCTACAATTATCTTCAGGTACAGCCTCCTTCCATCTAGGCTAACAGAGACTCAAGCCATGAATGTATCAAGGCCTTCAAATTATTATTATTTTTTTTTTATCCTTTTTAAAAAAAATTGTGTGAAATACTAATGTATTGGCCCAAATAAATATGTCTATTGATTGACCATTTATTAGCGGTGCAAGGTCTCATCCCTAGCTGTGTTCTCTGAACAGCTTAGTGATATTGGGATTTGTACTATGAACTGGTCAGCTTGTATCCCTGATAATGTGAGTTTAGAAAACGATAAAAACATTCCGCAAATAGGGGAATACCTTGACATTCAACACAGTATGTAGTTTTCACAGTTAGTACTTGTCACTTGCGAACTGGTTATCCTTTCGTAGTAGACTGCTGATTTTGCAGCTTGAAGTCAGACTCTGGGCGATAGTCCAGCTTGAAGTCGAGCCTCTCACTGGCAGCTGAGCAAACCCTGGGCAGGAAGTCTAATAAGACTACATACACAACATGTAAGGTGCTTGGCTATGGATAATATGCATCCACTGTCGATGTGTAAATCAAATGATATGTCTCCTATTTTCTGTAATGAAGTTATCTAGTCGTTCACTGTAAACCATGTGACTTGGCTGAAAAACCTAACTCTCTTATTTAACCATCATTGGAAGAGGAAGTGAATCATTAAGCCTTTAGTGGGCTGTGATGTTCATCTATTCAAAAAAGAGGTATTTGAAATTGCAACTAAAGTTAAGTATCTAATTTATACATAATTTTTGTTTCAGAGCAGTAATCCTAGACAACACTGTAGGAGCATTGTATGACTACTGTTTGTCCGACCTCTTTAAAGAGCATTGTGTTATTGAAGAGAATACTGTCTCAACTTCATCAGGTTTGTGGGAAATATAAAAGCAAAATATAATAAAACAATTGAATAGAGACTGATTTCTTTGTTTAATTGTTTCACATTGTATTATAACATAATAAAACAACTAAGTTGATTGGTCCTTGAAATAGTTGCTTGAGTAAGTAGATTTGAATATTTTAGGATGTATAGTATCTACTTTTTGAAAAGGCGATTTTTCTGACTAAGGTGGTTTAACAAATAGATTTTTTTGGTAAAAATACAGTGAAGTCTTTAAATTACTGTCATTTAATCAGTTTAAAATTAACTTGTGGATGGATCTAAGTTTAGCAAACCACTGCTTGAGCCATCATTTTTTGTTCACCAAATGATTTGGTCTTTGAAAAACGAATCACATTGTAAGCATATTCTGCTAGGGATACCATTTTTGTCCAGCAAATGCTAAGGTCTTCAAATAGCATATCACAGTGTAAACATTCTATACAAGAGTGTCACCATTCTGCAATAGGAGATACGTTTTTTGTTTGTCAAATGATTTGGTTCAAAGAATAGATTTCAATGTAAGCATTCTCTGCTTGAGTTGACCTTTTTCTTTGTTCGCTTCGAATGCTGATTAATGTCTGGGTCCCAGTTTAACTAGCCATAGCTAGATGATGAAGAAGACTAGTTGGCCTGGCTTCATCATTTATATTATGAAATTTCTTATTTAAATAATTGATTGATTGATTCAGGTTATATGTGTTGGTATATTTATCAGAAAAAATGTCTGCCAACAAGTGAATATATTTTTCTATACAATCTAGCATTTTTAATGCTATTCTAACATCCATGTGTGATTCACTAGAGGTAATTAATCTCACTTGCTAAGAGATAATTTTATTACAAAATAAAATCACTTCTCAAGAGTGGGATTTCAACCTGCCCTGCCGGTGTGAGTCACACATGCTCCTGGCACACAGCCCCCATAAGGAATGGTCAATATAAACAATATTATTAATTGTATAAACAACGAGAGTCAAATAAGAATTTAATTTGTTTTAATGCACAAGAAATTTAGTTTAGTAGCAATCTACATATCTATTTATCCGGGCCAGTTACAGTTCTGAAATTTTTCATACATTACCTTAAAATTATTCTTCTAAAAAGAATTCAGAGTGCTCTGTGTTTATTTCTTGAATGGCAATATTTGAAAATGGGGGAATGAACACATTAGTGAGGGACGATGATTGGAAAAGGGTGAGGGAATGATAATCGAATGGAGCTAACACATGGAGTAGTAAGTTTTAAAATGTTGTTATATTTTTAACAAAACAAAAACAATAAATAAAAAATTAACATTAATTTAAAAAAAACAATTGTCTTTGCACGATACTGTGGATTATAACTTAGTATTTATTAACTTAGTATATAAAGAAGTTTTCAACAATTTAATGTCCACATGTTGGTGAAGTATGTTGACTTCATAAGAGAGATTTAAGGGAAAAATTTGCAGTTTTTAAAAAAAAACTCTTTATAAACTATACACAAATCAAAAATTATAAGGTTACTCAACTCGGGTCTACCAAACCAGATATTAGATCGATTAAATCTTTTCAGAATAAATGCAGAGAATGTAATTTCATAATATTGAAATCGGACAAAGGAAAATAGCTGTAATGGATAAAGATGAGTACATTAATAACATTTACAATTGCTAGTCTTGTTTTTCATCATCGACAGAGAAAAAATAGATCACTGAATTGCACAAAATTGCCTACACCTATTAAGCAGACTAAGAGAATGGATTGTTCCATCAAACATGAATTTCATACTAGTTACTAAAACATAAGTGGATGTGTGAAAGAAATGAATCAACAAATGACAGGATATTGTTATAGTTGAGCTGATTTTTCCGGTCTAAAACGGGTAATAATTTACCCCTTTTTATTCATTTTACACAAAAGGCTTCGTTTTAGCCGTTTCATTAAAAACACCAATCTTTAAAATCAATGAAATCTTTTCTCTCAAATTGTTGACTCAAAAGTTTCTGCGTAAGCCTTCAGACAACAGCTATCTATTTTAGTTCAAGTTCTAATTACAGCTATTGTAACGTAAAACCTTTTAAGCTGCTACAGGTACAATTAGGGAAATTATTCACAAAAAAATTTCATTTCCTGGCGAATACTTACGTATGCGAAGGCATGGGCTCAGTATGCTTGAATGAGAATTTAACAATCTTAGACGTAAACGATTTTATTTGTTATTACAATTTTTCCTCGATTTTGAAATTTCAGTATAAAATCAGAAAGTAAAAATGAAAAGATTTTTTAAACAATAATTTGCTGTTTTTGTGTATGTAATACACATTAATTTAAATGGTTAGTGAAATATTTTTACAATATTTTTATAATTGACAATTTTATTAATTTAAATATTGTTGTTTCAGGACCTAAGCCTAGTAGTGCTGTAAAAATTAAAGCCGAGAACCCAGATTCAATATTGAAATACCTTGCAGATCTCGGTTTCACGAAGGAAAAGCTCTCCGAGGACCACAAGCACATATGTAAGTTGACCAGAATATATTTAAGTGAATGGTTAATATAAAACCGTTAACATTAGTCAGCAATTGTGAACTAATCATTTCCTAAGTTTTTTTGCTATTTCCAGCACTTTCTGCTGCATTAATGATCTAGATATCAGGGCTTGGTTTTGTTGTACTCGACATTACCTCTCATATGTCATCAGCGGACCCTTATTAATATTTTATTCAACTAATACTTGCTGATCTGTCCTAATTTCAGTTTTCGAATTCACTTCAATTTAACATTTACCTTGAGAACTTTATTTTTGTTAAAAATCTTCACATATGGAATGAGAAGCAAATAACCTTAATTGAAATATATTCCCAAGGGATCTCATCTGAGGGAAGCCAGAAACTTCCTCAAAACCACTGTGATGTAGCGATAATTAGCTCCTTTGTTTTTAATTTATCTTGTTTGATAATCAAAAGATACACATTAGCATTGGAGGAACTTTAATGTTTATTATATTAATAAACAGATTCAATATTTGATTAATGAACCAAAACAGTACTTACTTGTAGGATCATTGAGGAATGCCCCTGGACAATGATTAATTTAACAAATAAAATTGTATTTACGATACTAATATGAAAATTAACAGTACATCGTCAGTTATTGGGGTTGTGGCTCGACAAAATTATTTAATTATTAGTTATTACGGCTAAACATCAAATATCCAATCTAGCCTGGTAAATACTTTATTTTATTTTATTTTTTGCTTGATTTATAGAATTAGTTATTTTGTGTTGTTACATGGGCTCAATTCATTGTAATGTCATTCTTAATTTTATGAAATATTAAAGATAGATATAACGATTAGATTCTGATAGAGGGTATAGATAAGGATGTGAAGATAAGAGATAGCGAAGATAAGAACGCAGACCAATAGGAACAGTCCATGATAAGAATTTAGGCGGATGTCGAAAATAGGGTATAAGGAAGCTGCGAAATATATACGGCCTTGACAGTGAAGGTAAACCTGGGTAAACCCTTTTATCTCACTGCCTTGTGTAAGAGTCTGAGGGGGCTCTTCCAGAGTTCTCAGCCATTTTTAAGGAATGTGGTAAGAAAACCAATCACTAGGTTGTCCTTGACTTGAATGTGCGGTATCCACTGTGGAACAATGCCACCGTCAATCCAGGTGGGAGACAATTGGTAAAAGTGCCCTTTACTGTCCTACACTCCTAGAGCTTCACTTTTCGCCATAGATGAGACAGTCGACAGACCTCCACCGTAGACCTCCTTCTCATAAAACAACGGGATAAATAACTTTTAGACCTGGACCTTGTGACAACAGAGCATCTGCCAGTCCTGTATTCAATTTGACAGTAGAGTTGTGATCCTGCGTACCGCAAAGTACGACTATAGTTGGGTCGACTGGGCTCAACTGCTTGCCAGTTGCAATCACCAATTGCATACAGTTCCTGTTTTCTGCACTACATTGGAAGTGGTTCAACAGGTAGCATTCCTAACCGAGGCTATCGTCTATGGCGCTGATCCTGAAGTTTAGCTTGCAGCTACTGGAAAACTATGCTACAAAAACCGCCAGATCATATTATTGCGCTACACAATAATTAGAAGAATAACTGTTCTGAACAAGAAATTGTCAACCAAGAAAGTAGTTAACTCTCTCACAACACAAATCTGTGGCTTGATGAGAAATCGGAAGATGGCGACATGGCATGAGCGTTTCCATGGCTTACACGGTAATCACTGTAAGTTTTGGAAGCTCCTTAAGGCCTCTACCAAGAAAGACTCAGGTGTCCGCGTTACCCTTTACACAGCGGAAGAACAGGCAAAAATAAAAGCCGACCACTACACCGCAGACTGACAACACTGCTAGGACAGGTAACTACCACGAACCTCAGCAGCTGGAAACAGAACAAAATTTCATGTTTGTCACCCCAAAGCAGCTCAAGGTGATTCTTCACTGGTGTCAGGGAAACCAACCACCTGGGCAGGACAGGGTGCAAACTGTTTTCCTGAAACAGCTGCGGAGGAGAGGGATTGCCCACCTAGTTAACCTGCACAATTCATGTATCAGATTACGATACTCCCCGACAGTGAGAAAACAAGCTATATTGTTCCTGCTGCAGAAGCCCATAAAGAGAGGAGACCACCCAGCCCACTACCGCCCAATCAGTCTCCTTCCTCACATGGGGAAGATTCTCGAAAAGACTATATTGAACTACCTATAAGAGTTCTGTTCAGAAAATTCCATCATTCTGTACAAACAAACTGACTTTCAGGCTCATTTTAGTACAGAACATCCACTTGTGTATGTGTAGGTACAGACAGAAGCCACCCTCATTTTAAACAGAATCAAAGCAACAGCTATGATCTCATTGAACTTCACGCAGGGTTTCGACTCAGTGTCCTGATATGACAGGAGTCCGGATACTGTTCCGGCAGCTTTGTGACTGGGAATTCCTTGGGCAGTTATATATCATGTAGGTTTCCTTCCTGAAGGACAGAACAGTGAGGATACAGGTGGGTGACTACCTCTCGAACCCCTTCCCTCTAATCTGTGGAGTTCCTCAAGGAGCAGTATTGTCTCTGGTTCTTTTTAACATTGTACACGTCTGACTTTGTTGGGAGAAAATACAGGAAAGCTGGGGTAATCACTTTCGCTGTCAACATTACGTTTTACAGAAGTAGCATGAGTAAAAAAAGCTCTTACACAGGCCGAGTCAGTTCGTAACGTAATCAGTGACAAGACTTGGTAAGTTAAACATCAGTGTGAATTCTGGGAAGACATAATCTTCTCCCTCCAAAAGGGGAAAGCCTTGCCAAAATCCTATGCTATAGCAGGGGAAGCGAACTCACCAGCTTTCTCAATGCACTATCTGGGTATAAAAATGGATAGTGATCTCCATTTCAGTAAAAAAAATAGAAAAAGTACGACACAGGTCTTACTGGCTTTCAGACATGCCAACTTCACCCAACTCGCTGCGTCTAAAACTTATGATATATAAATGTGTCCTCCAGCCAGCTCTGTTGTACAGTTCCCCGCTATATACTCACTTGACTGACAATACAGCTAAAAGTCTCCAGCAATTTCAGAATGGGATCATGATGAGAAAAGTGGTCCGACATACCTCTATCTATTAGCACCACACATTCATAAAGTGAGCCATATCACTATGTGTAGGTTCAGAGCCTTGAGAAAAATACGATTGGGATTGCCTCCAAATTTTGTGCAAGTAATATACAAGAGGGTAGGAGAAATACTATGGAGGGCACAGTCTCGAGATTTATGTCTCACACCCTTTAAATTCTTATTTATTATCCTATTCTGACCAACATAAACCTGGAGAAAGTGTTAATCAGAGGAACACGAAAGATTATTTTAATTAATATGAGGTCTTCCATTTAATTGAAGTCACAGCAGAGTGAAATATATGTCATATGATGCCTGGTACAGTAAAACTGCGTGTTTAAGAGAGATGTCCTTTTATCAGAAGTTTCACTGTAATTATGTAATCAAGTCTCCATTCAGTCTTGTATTAGTTCAAGCTACATCAGGCTGAGCATGTTATAGATTGCAGTCCTTGTCAGAGGTTCTATGACTTCTTCTGTCCTCGAGGCCACAGAGTACCGATCAGAGACTTGCCTGTAAGTATCTTATTCTTAGTATTTTTATTCAGGTGAATATTGTTCTTAATACCATATATTTCTGCTCAGAGTGACCCCCCAGGTACCCCAGCGCAGTTCCCTCAATACCTGGCCATTGGTAACTCCGGCATCCCAGAAGCAGGGGTAGGGGTGTGGTCCACTGCGGTTGTAGAGAAAGGAGTCGTTTGGGGTCCCTTCAAGGACACCATCATACCAGAGATATCAGACAATGAGAGAGAAAGGGTATGATTAAAAAAAACTTAAAAATGGTTTCTAAACAGGTTACACCTCACTCGAGGGAAGGGTTTTAAAGTTCCCATGGTTATGTGGCCAGTTTGGTCAGTTGGGATCTGATTCAATTAGCTGCATAATTATTGTATAAGTAATTTAAAAATAATTTTAATACCCAAGTCAATGTGGTAGACAAATATTTCTTTTTTTCATTAAAAGAAATTGATTACCCAGGGGAACAAAAGTAAAGTGATGTTGAGTAACTATAAAAAGGACAAATTATGGGTTAGTGGTTTTCGAAGTCGATGAATCTAAAAATGCAAGCGAGCATCAGTATATTTTCGTTCTCCAATTTTATTTGCTTTTAGTATCTTTGGAGCATCAATAAATACTTTGATGCTAAAACATCCATCAATACGAAACTAAAACTATGGTTGCAAAAAAATTTCGAATAAACTTTTGATGTCAATTTTAATGGCTATTTGTGATTATAGTTCATTTTAGCTCTAATGCATATTGCATATCATATCATTCAGGACGTCAAGATATTAAATTTGATACCCTATTTTATACCAAGTAATTGATGGCACTTAATCATGTTCATGAAGATGACCAAAATGATTCCCTACTGATTTTTTTTTTTTTTTTTTTCCATAGCCCCTTTAAACTTACAGATAATTATAGATCCTCAGGCGAATCTATTTACAAATTATTTTTGTATTTCCTGTAGCATCGCTACATTATATACAGGTTTTGTTATTTTATAAAAATTATATAATGAATAAACAAGTATAATGATATACATTATACGTGACTGGACTAAACTGACTAATAAAGGTGATGGGGCTCACCTTATTCCCTACTGAACAAGCACCGTTTTAATTTATACCATTCAGTTTAATTTTTTTTGTATAAACATTTAATTACTGAGCCCAAGCAGAGAGAATTTGTTTTGAAATGGAAAAGATGCAGAAGCTCATTTTTTGATTGTCTCCATGCACATGCCATGATCACTGACATTTATTTAAACAAACCGATCAATCCGAAATTTTGAAGGTCACCTGATACCCTGCCTTGATGAGATGACTCTGATGAGAAGTTGGCTAAAACATATATTTAGGAGAATAATGTGAAACGAAATTGAAGAAAGAAAAAATGAAGAGTTCTCTAGTTCTTAATTGCAAAGACATCAAGGATTAAAAGTTCTAATTTGTTCTTCGTGGCTTAGAGCTAGCTAAGCAAGATAATGTTTACTAAGTGACCCTTTCGTTTAATGGCTGTATAAATTTTAGATAGGTCATATTTTTTTTTCCTTTTAAAGACCCAAAACAGAAGCAGAGGAAATTATGCAAGTATTTCTCCCCACAATTTTATTTTTAAAAATATCAAGAGCTTTTGACAACTTCAAGGCTGGTAAAATTGCAAAAACATTCAAAATAAAAGAGAGAATGCTCATAGAAAAGTATAATTTGACGAAACATAAAAATATACGTTGCTACATTTATAAGTATAATGTATAGAGTATCAAAGTCAAATAAATAAATAAAAAAATGTAAAATATCGTCAAATGGATATAAGCCAATTTAAAAATTAATTAAAAAATAAAAAACATCAACAAGCAGAGGAAACAATTGAAAAGTTCTAAACATTCGAATAATAAAATTGACTATTGCATGTAAATTAAATAAAATATACAGAAAATTAGAAAAGGAAAGGTACCTTTTAGAGCCTTTGTTCTTTAACTAATAAATAAATAATCCATCCGTGAAGGTATACCACTCAGTTTTTTTTGTTTAGGCAATTTTAATTACCAAAAGCTTTATTATCAAAATTGTCTCATTTTACTTTTGTCCTTTAGCTTGTCTCTAGAAAAGAAGAACTACTAATGTGTTAGAAAAACTCTCGAGTCCTATAGTTGCCGTCACGGAATTAGAAGTGTGAGAACCCGGAATACATGGCAAACTCTGCTGCCGCTCTGTGCTCTACTTCTCTATTATCCACATGATCCCTTTACGTCGATAATGGCAATCATGATGCAATAAGCGAATTAGTGAATAGTCCCACACCCGCATGTATGCATGTAGCAACACCAAGCCAAGTAGCCCCTCCATCCCATGTGTTTAATTTCATGACGGCATGTATAGGTATTGAGGTGATTTTTTCTGATTTGGCCAGTATTAAATTTTTCACACTGCCCATAGTATT
The DNA here is from genome assembly GCA_930367205.1 of Acanthosoma haemorrhoidale. Classification (NCBI taxonomy): domain Eukaryota; kingdom Metazoa; phylum Arthropoda; class Insecta; order Hemiptera; family Acanthosomatidae; genus Acanthosoma; species Acanthosoma haemorrhoidale. The sequence goes on along the minus strand of OV884011.1, from coordinate 29,539,016 downwards.
TGGTAAAATCCTGACATTTTTTCTCAGTTTGGTAGTACTGTCTTTTATAAAGTAGTAGTAGTCCTTGAGTCCATGCCGTTTTTTTTTTTAATTCACCTATTTTATCAAATATGGTACCAAGGTTACAACAAGGATACTTTGGGTTGGAAACTTTTCGGGTTTATGTTTTTTATCTTGTAGGAGAGAATATTTTAAAATATCAAACTTTTTATATCATATTTACTAATCTATTAATGGTTGAGATGGTGTATACAATGTTTTCAGCTATGTGGTAAGTATAGTTTGATTCAAAGGAGTAATTAGTTTTACTAAGGGTGTTGAGCAGGTGCTATGGATAACAGTATTGGTGGTTGCGTGTTTCCTATAAATTTGCGAATTTACGTTTTTTGCCTAGTCTGAGAAGGTTATGATCCAGATAGTTTAATGAAAGAATGGGGTTTTTATATTTCAATGGGAACTGGATGTTTTGTTGGCACAAGTTTAGGTAATTCATTGTTAGATTTTTAACAAATGAATAACTGGCTTGGCTATATAAACTGCTACTAGTTGTATAGTTAGCGATGTAATTTTATTATTGTAATGTTTCAATTGTTTTCTCGGTTGCTCTCTAATTTATATCTCTATCTATATATGTTGTGTTTTTATTTAAGTTATATTTGACTGTGATACTAATGTAAATGGTATTGTTTATTCTGTCCTCTCTTTTACTTCTATGTTTTAGCATTTCAGCCAGCCTTCAAGAAGTTTCTTGGTGTTTTTGAAAGTAAAACTGTTGGGAGACCTGAAATACTTGTTTTATTTCTTCAAAATATAATATTGTTTGTTAATTGCATATTGTTTTTTAATAAAAAAGCTGTCAACATTCATTTTATAGTATTTAATTGTTTTAATATTATAGATAATTGTAATGGGTTGACCAAAAAGTCCGTTCGGTTTTTGTCGTCACGAAATATGTAGCTAATTTCAGTCCGTCCCTTGCGAGTGCGTTCTCGTCAGATACTAGACACTTCAATGTAGTTTGACGCGAAATTCCGACGAGACTGATTGTATTTTGTTTGTTTAGGATCATCCTGAAAATGAAAAACCAAAACGAGGACTTCACCCAAAGAAGGCTATGCTCTCGATTTGGTGGGATTGGAGGAGTGTTGTCTTTTACGAACTTCTTCCCACGAACAGGACCACCAATCGGATGTATACTGTGACCAGCTGGACAAATTAAATGCACCGATCCACTAGAAGTGCCCAGAACTAGCCAACCGTAAGGGGACTGTCTTCCATCAAGACAATAGCAGACCGTACACTTCTTTGCAGACGCGGCAGAAGTTACTGGAGCTTGGCTGGGAAGTTTTGCCGCACCCTCCACATTTGCTTGACCTTGCACCTTCAGATTTCCACCTGTTTCGGTCTCTTCAAAATTCATTGAATGGACAGACCTTCAACTCTGAAGAAGATGTAAAAATCCACTTGAAAAATTTTTTTGCCAGTAAAGACAGGAAATTATTTGAGCATGGAGTTATGAATCTGCCCATGAGATGGCAGAAGATACTGAAACAAAAAGGCAATTATATCATTGATTAAATAAATCGCTTTGTGTTTAAAAGTTGTGTCTTATTTTCGCTTAAAAAACCAAACGGACTTTTAGGCCAACCTGATATTTATATTTGATTTATGTAATTAATAATTGTTTTTGGCCGTATAATGGGTCATTTCAGTGATCCATTTAATCATTGCTCAATACACCAGTGATACAAAAAATTAACATACGATATTTTCAATTTGTAATTAAAATTATTACATGTTACAAGTGTTCATCAATTGGGCAAGTAGCCATATGAATAATGTTTTATTTATTAACGAATCAAATTTTTTTATAGTATAATTCTCAAAATGGATGGACCATTTCTGACTTAGTACAGTTCAGTACGTTTAATTAGGTTTTATTTATTGTTGGTTTTAATGATTGATTTCGTTCGCATAGTCAATGTTTTTATCACATGACTTTGCAAATTTAGCAACTGAAGACGACAGGTTAGAGCTGTCAAAAAACGTTTTTGTCGACTTAACTATATTGTAGGGAGACAGAAGATTTGTTATTTGATGTAACCCAAATAACCTCACTTCACTTGATAAAATATTTACATTACAAAAGAAGAGTTGGAAAGGAAATATTAAATAAAATAAAACACAGTGGGGGGGGGAGGGGGATTTGTTATTGAAGGGATTGATATTAAACTCATTAGTACCTTTTTTTTCATTGCAGTCTTTGTTTACTTACAGCGTACAGCTCAGGATAGGATTAAATACCTGCTGAAGGATTTTGCTATTATTAAGAGAACATGGAACACACTCATTAACTGTGCGAGGCACGAGAGGGAGAGGAACTTAGTGTGGTTCAAGCACAAGGAGGAGGTTTATTATAAAGTTTGTAAAAGGATTCCACAGGCTACCGAGGTCCTCATGTTCTACACAAAGGAAGATATGGAGAAAATGGGAGTTGATACCTGTCAGTTTAGTAATGCCAAACTGGAAGTACCTAGGATAGGTGAGTACCTTCAAGTTGCCAATAATTGAAGAACAGTTGTTTGCTGTTACGGTAGAACAGTAACATAAGTGTGAGTTTTATAAAACTTTATTTCATTCAATTGAAACACCACAGCTTAGAAAAAAAAACACCTATGTACCTGTAATAACAATGCCGAAGAATCAAAGAATACTTAAGAAAATTATTCTTTAGTGAAAAATCAAAATTATTCTCTACCTACAGTAATTTACTAAAAACACATACTCTTTCGACATAAGCTGACACCCTCCAGCACTACAATAAATGAAATCATAAAATCCAATTTACTTACACACAGTTTTTGTAGCTTGAAGAGATGAAGCGTTAAAAGATCACTAACATATAGAAACACACTTTCAATTGTGGTTGTTTTACTACCATTCCATTCAAAACTATATCATAGAACACTACTGTATTAAGGTCAAAAATTATTATAGCTAACATTTTTTACTATTTAATTTTGACTACCTTTTCAGGACTGTTAGTCAAGCTATGTAGATTGGCTAGCATGCTATTTATAATAAAATCAATGGAAACAATATCAGGAGTAATATTTCTTTTTATCATGTACATACATAATTCTTTTTATATAAAAACAGCAACCTAACATACAATATGTCTATATTGCTTCACTTCTTTATTTAAAGCCATTTTTGACTTATGGAGTTTAGTTTAGACTTAAATTTGGGGGTTGCCTTTCAATTAAAAAATTAAAACTCTACAAGCAAATCATCAATCAATTATGTTTAGGCCAGAGAAAATTTGGAAAAAAAAGTAAATATTATATAAATGAACATATATTTAAGGTTAAAACTTTAAATGCAAGTTATGATATGTATTTATTTTATTACTTCTAAACATTGAGACTACACTGGCATCAAGACATGCTGGGAAAAGACATCAGGTACCCAGCTGTAGTCATAAATGTTGTCATCACTCATGATAATAGCAGAGATTTTACTGCAACAATGTAACTGTGCTGATAATTAGGGTATTTTTTTAGATTAAGTAAATCTAGTTAATTGACTTTAATAGTAATACAAATATAATTAACTCTTGTGGTTTCAGGTATTGTTGTGGAATGTAAGAGATGCTCTTCTCTTTTCTCCAATTCAAGATTTATTTTACGGCACAATAAAGTTTGTGCTCCAGAGCTTCCTAATGGCACAGGCCTTGACAAAAGCGTTCACATACTAGAACCTAACAGCTCTATTGAAAAAGAAGTTTGTGAGGACAAACCCCAACCTCTAAGAAACATTATCGAGAAGGTTAAACAGGATACTTTTCAGAACTATGATCCAGACATTGCAGAAGTAGGAAACAGTAAAGACAATATCTTAATGTGTACTTTGCTGGAAAGAACATGTAAAGCAAACAATCCCGCAAATGAGGGTGAACAGAAATTAAAAAGTGAGGTTAATGGGAAAGTACAAACAGATGGCTGTGGTTTGAAGGGTCAGTTGAAACCAAGTTCAGGAGAGAGACCTTTCACATGTGACATCTATAACAAAGGTTGTACTATGTCTGGTAGCTTAGCAACACACAAAAGAACTCATACAAGAGAGAGACCTTTCACATGTGACATCTGTAGCAAAGGTTTTACTCAGTCTGGTCACTTAGCAACACACAAAAGAACTCATACAGGAGAAAAGCCTTTCACATGTGACATCTGTAGCAAAGGTTTTACTGTGTCTGGTCACTTAGCAACACACAAAAGAACTCATACAGGAGAGAGACCTTTCACATGTGACATCTGTAGCAAAGGTTGTACTACGTCTGGTAGCTTAGCAACACACAAAAGAACTCATACAGGAGAGAAACCTTTCACATGTGACATCTGTAGCAAAGGTTGTACTACGTCTGGTAACTTAGAAACACACAAAAGAACTCATACAGGAGAGAGACCTTTCACATGTGACATCTGTAGTCAAGGTTTTACTCAGTCTGGTAACTTAGAAACACACAAAAGAACTCATACAGGAGAGAGACCTTTCACATGTGACATCTGTAGTCAAGGTTTTACTACGTCTGGTAACTTAGCAACACACAAAAGAAGACATCATTAGTATTTACCAGGGTATTTTTTATTACAAACAGGTTGATTTTGTTACTGGTATTATGTATACACTTAAATGTCTTCTTAAAGTTTGCTAAGAAATGGGTGAACTTTTATCGATAGATGAAAATTTTGAGTAAAAACATTTTGTGCATAATTGTGACAAAACGGCATTATTATATTAATCATATATGCTCCAATGGAATTGTATATTTCTAAATAAATTAAATATTTTTAAGTTTGATTCATTAAACAATTGATGGTTTTATTTGGCTGTAAAAAAATTGTAATTATAGTCTGTTAAAATTCTATAACATATCATGTACCATTAATCAAGATGTTGAGAACTTTAATTTTTGACAGCAAAAATTTTATTTGCAAGTTAAAAATTTTTTTTTATTGTATTGTTTTAATTTTTAACATTTCTGGAGTATCAAGTAAAAATTTTATCCAAAATAACATCCCTTTATACGAAGCTGCTGTAATGGCATCACAAACAAAAATATGTTGACAGTCCTAATGACTTTTTGGAACTATGGTAAATTAAACTTGCTCAATATGACATGAAAATATTTATTTGGTAATTTCCAAGTAATTTATTTTTGGCTCTTCATCAATTTTTTTTATAGAGTTTATTGAAGAAATTAAATTATTTGTCTCCGCAAAGTTTTTTGTATTGTTATATAACGTATTCTGCTGTTGCTCAGTGCTAAAATCAACAAAGATATGATAAGCATCGTCACCAACTTAATGATTGTTAAATAGTTAAAATTATCAATTTGTAAATAATAAAATAGTCTAACAATAAAACCATCAATTAATGGAAACTGGGTGTATGAATTTCAAAAAGTAAACTTCTTTTTGTTGAGAGAGAGATAATTCTTTATTTAATTTATGTTACATGGACTCAATACATATAGTTGCCAAATACCAGAATGCCTCAACTAAAAATAAAATATCAATATGCAAAAGTAAAATATCCTCTTATTTATATGTAGGAAAAAAGAAACGAAAAGCAATGTCTAGTGTATCTTAAAAATAAAAACAAAATTCTCTATGTACCATCTTTCTAGTTGATACATTACGCACAACACTTTTTACTAAATTATTGTCGATGCTAAAGATATGATGTAGACGGGAGATGATAGAACTAAGTGGCCTAACTCTCGTCTTTACCTTGTTAAGGGATTATAATAAGTATGTATGAAATTCTTATTCCTCCAAAGAATTAACTCGGGCCCAACTATTGAGCTTAATTTATTGAATGAAGGTTTGAGTTTTTTACATTGAAATTTTTTGATTATTTTACAAATAATGTTTGTCATTTTTATTATATATTTAATAGCATTAAGAAGTTCTTCGCTTTTGATGTAATGGTTAGCCTGCAGAATGTTACTTGCTATTTTTGTAATGTTTGATCTTGATGATAGAATGGCTAGGTAATTTATTTATTTTGTATTATCTGCAGTTTAAATGAGTTAATATTACAAGTCATAACCTAGGAAGTCGATGCATACAAGGTCTGACAAGCATTTTAATGTTATTGCTTTAAATTTTATCAGCAGTTTAGTTGTACTGCAAAGGAATAGAAACAGCAATAAGACAGTTGCCTTCCCTTTGCTCTAATATAACTTATGTAAGGTGTCAAGTTTAAACATTATTGAAAATTATGCCCAATTACTTAACAATCTAATAATTTCTAAATTAATTGACCCCTACATATGGTTAATATTATTCTTTCCATTTTTCCATATTTATTTTTAATTTAACCATCGGTGAAAGAACTCACTTTTGATTAGACTTTTTGAGAATTAATGTAACCATTGCCATATTTGCGATAAACATATGCAAATCGACTCCAGATCAGTGAAGAAAAAGTCAGCAATATAGACAATGAATAAACACGGTAAGATAATTGATCTCTGTGCCAGCCCAGCAGGCATTATGGTACTAATTAAGCTAAAATTGTTTATGTTTACAATCATCTTGACACATAAGAATGGATGGCGTGAAGGTTGAATTAAGTAACTGGGAACTTGATATTGAATTAATTTATAAATTAGGCAAACAATTCCACTCGCCTAATTTTTTCATGTTTTCATCTCAAAATATTTCTGCTTTGGATTTGTCAATTTTTTTCATGAATAAATATGTATTTGTTTTCAATTAGAAATGTCAATATAGAGGATAGTAGCCCATAATTCTTAATTCAATTAAAGGACTGTCGTTCCCAGTGTTTACTTTCCATGGAATTAAAAATGTTTATTCAGTGTCATTTGCGTTCTGGTGCAGCAAATTTGTTAGTTTTCGGCTTCGATATTTTAATTTTCTCAATTTTAAGTTTAAAAATGCCTCTTCGTGCTGAGGATGTTGCAGGTGGTGTGGCACTTATTGATGATGGACGTTCCATTAGATATGCAGCTAATGCCATCGGAGTTCCCTATGAAACTCTACGAGACGCTCTCAGGCGTTTTTGAGAAACTGGATCTTACCATAGAAGGGCCGGTTTCTTACTTTAAGTATTTTACGAAACCGGCACCTTACCGTTGTTCAAGCAATTCATCAGCTCCAAGAAGTTCGAGGTGTGCAAATTTCTGAATGTAGTGCTTAGAGAAGATTAAATGAGTATGGACTAATGGCTTTTCGCCCACCAGATCTCGCAGAGTTACACGGCTGGCTTTTGCTCGAGAACACAGTCATTGGACTATGGACGAATGATGTGCTGTACTTTTTACAGATGAATCTAGATTTGCTCTATTATCTCCAGAAGGGTGTGGAGAAGAAGAAATGAAAGGTATGCAGCCTGTAATTTCACCCAGAGCCAACCTTTCCAACATGGTTCCTTAATGGTGTGGGCTGGGATTTCAATGGAGTGCCGCACAGAATTGGTTGTTTAAAAGGTAAAACTACTTTACCTAATGCACAGACTTAGTGGCCTTACCTTGTTTAGGGATTATAATAAATTCTTAGTCCTCCACAGAATTAACTCAACTACTGAGCTTAATTTATTGAATGAAAGTTAGTTGAAATTTTATGAACGATGTTTGTCATTTTTATTATACATTTAATAGCATTAGGAAATTCTTCGTTTTTTTATGCAATGGTTAGCCTGCAGAACATTACTTGCTATTTTGGTCATGCTGTATCAGTGTCGACCAGTTTCAATGTTTGACTTCAAATCTGTATATGTAATTAGATCTAAAAATACTACTTTTTTTTTTTTCTCAGCTCTCAAACTTATAAAAAAATAGGATGTGGGAAAATAAAGGAAAATTATTTAGGGCTGATGAGTGCCTTTCACTAAGGGGAGTCCCCCATTTGAAGGATGTATGAGAAGGATATAGGGTGTGGAATGCCTAAAAAGGCGGATGGAATCAGGAAGGTAGTGAGAGTCTACCAAGGGTTGAGCCTAGGGGCACCTAGGCAATGGATTGTAGTCGGCCAGGCTAAGCCTGGCCCACCCCGGCAGGGGCCTGAAATGAGTCAGGCTCTAGGCCGGAAGGTCGACCCTGCTTACACAGGTAGATGGGGTCATTGTGGCTTCGGTTGAGGCGGGCGGGAGATCGGCCTCGATCTCTCGGCTGGGTGTAGGTCGTTCAGTCATCGGGTTCAATGACGTCGATCATCCTCCAGGCTTCGTCGGTCCAGCAGTGCTTCCATCTGACGGGCATTGGTGGTGGTTGAAGGTCGGAGAATAGTGGGTTGTGGCTATGTCTGAGTGAGTCAAAAAATTTGATGTGCCTTCTCTTGATAAAATCTTGAATGGTGAGCACTTCAATTTTTTTATGCATCTCGTCTGCCTTCATTCGGTCGAACGGGGTATGTTTGAGGGAGGTGCGGAGAACTCTGTTCTGAAATTGCTGGAGCGTTTGGAGAGTGTTAGGAGTCAGATACTTGAAGAGAGGGGTCCCATACATCAAAGCAGGTCTTAGGACGCTCTGGTATATCAGCAGCTTGAGGCGTACCGATAAAGCCGGGCTGTGAAGTAGGTGTCCGAGGCTGAAGAATTTCTTGCCGGGATGCGTTGTAAACGACAAGTGCCTACCGAGGGTAATCCCGAGGTAGCACAGCTTGTTGCTTACAGGGCACTCTTTGCCGTCTAAGACGAAGGATTTCGGGAGCTTCTTTTTTCCGGATTTGTAACTGAATATATTTCCTTGCGTCTTGGTCGGGTTGACTTGAACGTGGACGGCATCGAGTTTCGCGGCGATCCGTTGACTAGCGCTCTCAGCGAATTTCAGGGCTCTGGAGGGATTGATGCTAGTGCTGTAAACACCAATATCGTCTGCATACGCGGATACCTCGCAGTTGGGGTACGAGGCTCCTACGATGTGGGTGGTGTAAATGCTGAACACACGAGTAGGGGGCCTAGCACTCATAGGGACCCAACCCTTCCGGGGTTGTTAAGTGGGATGCCAGAGCGCGTCTCCAATACTTTTCTTGATTTTCCAAGGAGATGTTTAAACAATTAGTGATATGAATGCGAACTTGACTAAGAAATGATTCATAGGGCAGGTATAGTTTGCAGGAACACAGAAATGACAGCCGCATGTGAAGTTGGAAGTACTATGTTCTCAGATAAAACCAATCGTAAACGCAATTGGAGAGGTCCTCTGATGGGAAAACCCCAAATACGGTTGTCCACATTCTGGTCTGATCTCATAGGGGAGCTGACAAGAACGCTGTCCGTTATTTACTTATTGCACGCCTTAAGGATAGGACTTCGCTGGGTAAGTCCTATAAACATATGACTAGCGAAGAGTTACAATAAACAGAAATTCATAGAAGACGAAATAGCTGGTCTCAGACATAGAACGTAAGGATTATGCATACCAATCAAATTTCTCATTGTTGAGAGACGGAGAAAAAAAAATTCAGGAGGCCGCGGAAGGAATTCTGGGACAGAAACAGAAGGAAACACGAACTTGCTGGTATGACGAACCATGGCAGTGGCAAAACTCAAGAGACTAGGGATTTCATGACGCTTGGCTTGGAAAGCCTGGAGGTGCTCTAGCTTCGTACTTTCACTCAGTGGTCCGAAATAGCCGATTTGGCGAAACAATTAAGTGCTGAACTATTATTTTGTTCTTTATTGCGAAATAGGTATAAATAAATATTTACTAATGCTTCCTTGATATATACAAGACATAAAGGGTGTCTCAGAATTAGAATTAACGAAAGATTTGAATTTGCCGCCATTTGTGCAGTAAAGTGCTGGCAACCCTAAAAAAAAAACAATTTGACAGCTGACAGCTTAGGGTTAGTAAAAATGGAGTGTTACACGATAAAACAACGTGTCTACATTGTTGAACCTTATCTCAAAAATAATAAAAGTTTGGCGGCCGCAGTTCGAAAATTTTATACAAGTTATGGTCGGAATAGTGTTTTGACTTCATCAACTGTGAAGAGATTAATTAAAAAAATTAGGGAGTCTGGATCAGTTGGAGACACTAAACAAACTGGTCGTCCAAAAACAAGCCGTTCAAATGTCAATATCGAAGCAGTGCGTGAGAGTGTTGTTGAAAATCCAGGAACATCAATTCGGCATCGTAGAGAGGCATTGCAAATTTCAAGAAGCTCTCTACAGCGTATACTCGCTAAATATCTGGGCCTCCATGCTTACAAAATTCAGTTAACACAACAATTGAAGGTCGTGTACTCTCTCGTTTCGGTGATCAGAATTGGCTCCATAGATCGTGTGATTTAACACCTTTAGATTTCTTTTTATGGGGTTATTTGAAGTCAAAGGTGTATGTCAACAAGCCTACATCCACCCGTGCATTAAAAGAGGTAATTCAACCACATTTATGCCAAATGGTCGTGGAAAATTTCGACAAAAGAGTGCGTATGTGCCAGCAAAGTCGTGGAGGCCATTTGCCCGATGAGTTATTCCATAAATAACCCTATCCTATTTACTTTATAATTCAATAAAAGAATAAAAACAAAAATACTAAAAACTGTTTCCTATTTAAATCAAATCTTACGTTAATTCTGGGACACCCTGCATACACATATAATTTATGCATAATTATTTACATTTTTATGAGATTCGTATTTTTTTTAATCTGAGGGCCAACCCAGATTGACTTCGTATGACAAACTCCTGCAAAGGGTTTTCACGTCGACCCCTTCGAGGTTTTAGTTCTAATGTATCAATATTGCTTATTGTGTATGTTTCTTTCAACCTGTAGCGACCTCTAACTACATATGATAAATTACCCTCTACTCTATTAAAGCCAATTTGCCATGTAAATATTATAAATTAGTTAAATAAACAAGTGTAAATAATATTACCAAACCACAAACTCGTATCATTGCAAACAATAAATGACGTAGCTGCAGACGAGTTCACAGGCAGCCCCTAGAGTCCCCGGGCCAACAGCAGGTTCTTCGCAAACTTCCTAATGATTAACCCCCATATGTTTTTTCTTCTTTTTCAGTACTTTCAAAGAGCATACATAGATTATAGTGAGTACGTTTTCAAGCATTATACACCTGGTTCATTTCTTGGTGTTCCAATCCAATGTTTTGGTTGGTTGGTGGTGGATTCCATATAATTGGTTCTCCATCGTAAAAATCCAAAAACTCCATCACAACTTTATTATTCCACTGCTTCGACAAATTCAAACGGGTGCACGAGCAGCTCTGGTTTGTCATCCACAGGAAGCACCACCCTTTGATGGCTGAAGGGTCAGGCCACCCCAAACAATGACGAGTTATTGCGTTCCCGCAGAGGGATCATATATTGTATGAATGTTTTACTTGATTCCACAGAGATGCTAAAATTAAAAGCTACCTTATGAAAAATAAATGTCATTTATTAATCGATTATTTGTAATTAAAAAGTAAATGTTTGTCTAGCATGTTAAATATGCGTTGTGACATGAGTGTACTATTATTGGAAAATGTCATTGAAAGTAATGAGACCTTTGCTTGATGCAGCCAGCGCATATGACGTTTGCTCGCCGTCATTTTTCACTTCTCAGCTACCCATAATATTGCCCATTTTTGCCTATTAGAGAATTTTTAAACCGAATCAGCTTTCTATCAATCAAAACAGCTGGTGTGAGTTTTATCTACGGTATAAAGGTCGTTTGTATCTATCGCCTTGTAGCCAGTCTTGTAGAGCAGATAGCAAGATGAACAAACTTCTGGTCGTACTCTTCGCTCTAGGAGCTATCCTCTGTCTAGTGAGTATCATCTTTCAAAAACAACAATTGCAATAGCTAATTAATCATAACTTTCAGAAGTGCCTTGGGTTTTTTTTTTTTTTACTGAAGCTGGTTGTACGTCGGAGTCAAACATTCAACACTGATATAAGGTCGCAACCCTTGTTTGAGATAATATCTAGTAGTAGATTCATTATATTTTCAAATCATACACACTGCGAATTGATTTTTTAGCGAACAAAGACTAACCAAAAAAGAAATTCAATGACCTACAAAAAAATAAATATTGACAATTTCCTGTGGTATGGATTCCACTTTATTAATAATTACTAATATTTATCAGGAGAGTTTATACTGAAAGGGATTTACCCAGGGTTTTTCAGAGAGGGAATGGTCGTGCACTCGTGCAGGGTAACTCAATTGTTAGAGCCCTTAATAGATATTGGGTAAGTACCAACCCTACCAGTATATTTTATCTTTGGCTAATAATTATTATTATTAAAAAATAAATAATAATAAAGTCGATGAATAAAGAAACCTCCCGTTACAAATACTCCAACACTTGGTTTCCTCCATTTGGACAAGGGTTGTGTGTTCGGCTCTCTGAGGAATTCTTGAATCCGTTGTTCGTTATGATTTGAACTCGGGACCCCCCCCAGAGACTGCTGAATTTCTCAGCACAACACCCGAGTTGGGATGGCTGTACCATTCTCCAAATTAGTAATAGTTCTTTGGATCCTTCCTCTTCCTTTCAATTCAACTCAGCTGTGCAACCTCCTAATGCCAGACCCCCCCCCAAAGACGTGTCTAAATTGGACCCGTTACCTCTTTATTCATTATTATTACTCATTTCCCTCATGAGGCTGAAGAGGAGCGAACCTGGAATCGAATACAAATGTCCGCAGCTAGCCATAAGCGCGGAGAGGGTCGCTGCGATAGCGGCCATCATCCTACCTTTATATATCCAAAACACTCCGTAATTAATTTTTTTTTATCGAAAAAATCTTACATACAACCATCTAATTTTTTCTTTCATCTAATTTTGTTTTAATCTTAAATTGTGTAGAGAATATCGTAATTAGGTGGAAAAAAACGTAATTCAGAAGACAATTATAGATTACGAAGTAATGATTCAGTATTTTATGTTTAACCTTACTCTTGAGAGGAATTGGCTATACCATTCAAGATTTCATATGGACTTGTATGATAGGATTTGGAAAAAATCTACGTTCTACTACAAGTAGGTTGTACAATTGGCACTTTTTTCATAGTTAGTAGCATAATTATCAATAACTAATTGATAACCTAAAATAATATCACTAGTTGTTGTTTTTTTATCTCACTAATTGTTCCTGTACTTATTTAAAATTAATTTATAATCAAAGAATACACAAAGATTTGTTTCCATTCTGTAGGTTGGTCCCTAACCTGTTGCTCAAAATCAGTAAATAGAATAACTTCGATCTTATTTTCATTTACCTTCATTTTCCATCTGTTAAAATGTTTAATAAATGGGTTTTCTATTGTAATGGTTTGTTAGTTAGCAATGGTGTCTACACTGTAAGATGAGATATTGAAGGTCCGTACTTATAAACACTAACAGCAGCTTTACCGATCTGGGTTTGTTCTATAGCGCCAATGTCTTGCCGGGTGTCCATTTCATATTTTACTAATAATCACAAAAACCTCGTTAAAATATATCAATTATTACAACTCTCTTAAGTTATATCAATTATTCGCTAGCAGAGCCTGTTTGCTCACTAATGTCATAGATCGATACGTTGATATTATTAATTTGATACCCCGATCAAAATCATTGAAAAATATATATTTAAAAAAATACCAAGTTATTAATTTACCTAAAACACAATAAAAAAAATTTCGTTTAATTCGTTATAAATAAATATGTATATTTATAATATTAACATTAATTAATTAATATTATAATATTACCAAACATTATTAATATTTTGCAGTCCAATGCTCATTGAACATGTTCTTAGTACTACACAAAGGGTCAAAGGTGATAGGGCTCACCTTAAAGGGACGTGATCTGCAAATATCGTCTTATATATAAATATTAAAGTAACAATCTTCATCTCCGAACTATTAAAGCATTAGAGAAGGAGGAAAAAAAACTGTATTTTCAAATTCACAATTCAATAATACTTAAAGACAGACAGCTCATTATCTATGAGCTAACTAATTTTATGTGGCTGTAGGCACTCTCAAATAATTTCTGGATAAAGATATTTACTTTTGATATGGTAGAGAGAAAAAAAATATAATTTTACCAAAAGGTGTAGCTCAAATACGATGAGTTGATAACTTCACAGCACATTTATCAGTACCATAAATATAATAAGTAAATATATAAAAGACAACAGGATAAATAAAATGAATGTAATAACAAAACTCGTTGATGTTACATTTTGAAATTTTGTAAGTGCTATGTCGTCGCATGGTGTAAATAATAATAAATTGGAATAATCAGGAAGTCAAGTTAATAAAGTAATAAAGACCATGATACAAATTTTTATTCATTATTTTTAATTTAATTAACGACATGATATAATGTAATTTCATTGAGTGATGGCTTTTTGTTCTCAAAGTCCACTAAAGTCCCATCAAATATCTCATATTATTAATAAGGACGTCAAATCCCTGACGTCAATTCCCTGCATTACTTGATAAGAAAATGTTTTATTTTTCAATCACGAGTAATACATTAAAGGTGGTAGTTTTAACAGCTTTTTGTAACTGTTCGTGTTGGATCTTATTATCCCGGATCTCAACATTCAATTTGACACCCTTCCCAGAATGATGAAAAATATTTATTTTTTTTAAACTGAGAACCAGTATATTGCGATTTTTTTATGATAATCTTACATGTCTTCATCTCCTAAGCAAAGCCGATATCAAAAATAATTCACCCATTCATTAATTTTTTAATTGCTAAGTAATAATGGCACATTATTTTTCCTATGTGGTTTCTTGTATTTGTAGCATCATTGTGATATCAATAGAACCTATTGCTAATAATTTTTTTTCTCATTATAGTCAGCAATAAAATCATAATTTTTATTATTAAATACTAAGTAATCAATTAATCAACGACACTTAATCATGTTTTTATCGAAATGGCTACATTTTTATTTATCCCTTGTCTAGCAGACCATGGACCTCCGCCTATAGCTTGAACAGAAGATTCACCTAAGCCAAGACACAGAGATGAAAACATGAGGCATTTCTGATTTTGAATCAAACAAAACGACTCTAATCAACAACTAATGTATTTGCGTCTTATAATAATTGACTTGACTATATTCTCCTGATATCTCTAAACGAAAGGACAGCGGCCTGTTATCTAAGACAGATAAATTGAACTCATTTGTTTTTTCTACTGTTATCGCCAGCTTCCTGGGAACATGGCGACACGAGCAAGGATTATCAACGGCTGCGGTCGATTTCTCGATGTGGAAGCTGCCACCAATTCCATCAAATATTTAAGTGGTATATCGTTTTTGTCATGAGGTGGTAAATTCCTAGATTTGAATACTCACTGACTGCTCTAAAGGGTACGATTGTTCGGTATTTATTTTGCTTAGGCTTACTTGCAAGGGATTAATGTTTATGAGATATTTGAATCTGAAGTCGGAATTCAGCTCTTTGAAAGTTGGGATCAAAACATCTTGACTAGTGTGACAGAAATGTAGCGTAATTAATAAAAATACTCGTGAGTGTAGCTTCTTCAAACAAATATACATTCTCAAGAGTGAAACATTCAACGGAAATCATAAAAAAAAAAAAGTGTTGAAAACACTGTTACTGGTTATTTCTAAAAGAAATGCTTGGTTCTAAAATGTAACTAAATGCGTTTATTTATTATTTCATAACCAACAAGGTGTAGTTGGTTGCGAGGAGCCATTGGTAATTCGAAGAAAAGTGGTTTCAAACACGTGGGCAGCACGATTCATTCACCTAAATGAATCGATTCTTTTTAATTAAAAAATAATCGTTTCAAATTGAACAAAATCCGAACACAATTGAATATTCCTTATAAACAGCAGGTTTAGTATAATTCATTTTAAAATAACTATTTTATTAGCTACCATTCAAGATTATATGAAATAATTATTAAAGTAGCTAGAAAATTGTCTTGTAATCAACCGAAACCACACCCTTAATACACATAACTAGAAT
Source organism: Acanthosoma haemorrhoidale (assembly GCA_930367205.1). Taxonomy (NCBI): domain Eukaryota; kingdom Metazoa; phylum Arthropoda; class Insecta; order Hemiptera; family Acanthosomatidae; genus Acanthosoma; species Acanthosoma haemorrhoidale. Next base: position 29,523,028 of record OV884011.1, on the reverse strand, counting down.
GGGAAAATCAAAAACAGTTCTCTTACGTTAAAATAAATTGTTTTATTGACGTATATTTATTGTATTTTAAAATTATTTACAATCTAACTTGTGAAACTTACACAAATTGCAACAAAACAAAGTGAAACATATTGCAACTATATTAAACTAAATAAAAAACTTATTTACTAAACACAAAGATTCCTTAAAACTAATGGCAAATGAACCTACTTAATACAAATAAAATTGAAAATATAACTGTACAAAACTAGATATTTCTGTTGTGATTTACACATAAAATTGTCTTTAAATTATCATATTATTAACCTCGACAAGGTCCGAAAATAGGTTTTTAGACAGAACTAACGACAGCCACCCCTATTTATAAATCGAAATATTAACCAAAATACATACGGAATCGAGGTTGAGAAGCAGTCAATTGTGGCTTGAACCACTGAACTCAATCAAAACAAATGTTTAAGTTGAATTGAACTGTGAAACGTTTTCAAGTTTCAGAAAGTAACCCACAATGACTCAAAGTAACCCACAATGACTCAAAGTAACCCACAGTTCATGAATCCAAGAACAAAAGAGTAATCGGATTTGCGTCAAACTAATTGTTTGATCATTTGGTTCACGGGTCAATAATCAAAATACTAATCAAGAATTGCGATTCAGGAATGAAAATAATCGCAATTCTTATTCAGAAGCGAATGATTTTTAATGATCGAATCGAAAGATTCGATTCTCCATTCACTTGCCCTCCGCTAATCTCTCATTCGAGTAAGCAAAAGACGAGGACATCATTCTATCGGTTAATATCAGCACAAATGTTAATATTCCCCATGTTACCGGACCAGTTAATGGTCTGATTTTTTACTATCCCCCCTCCCCTAAAGTATCACAGGAATCGATTGAGCACATGCAAGTTTTTTTATTGATGATATTTTTTTTTTTTCTTAGCTCTCAAATTTTTAAGATTATGGATAAGGGAAAAATAAAGGAATTTATTTGGGATGAGCGGATCCTTTTACTAGCAGTACCTGTTTGAAGGTGGAGTTTATTGATGATAGATTGTTTTTCCTGATGAAAAATAATAATAATAAAAAAATATTCAGTGAGAGAGAGCAAATCTTAATTTTACATATGGAAATATGTAAAATTAAGATAAAAGTCGTTTTTATTTATGGAGTCATAGTTTACACTCATACAGATCGGAATACAAATTAATCCTGACAAGATATTGTTTGAAAATTCCATATTTACAGGGCTGAATCAAAGTATACACAAAGGTCGCTTTGACGATTGACGAGGGCGTAATTTACCGTTATGTGCTTGTTGTGAATTAAACGGGCTCAAATTGTGCTCGATGATCTGTAGCCGTTAAACTTGAAATTTAACCCGAACCCGTGGGATCAATTTATACCGGAGTTCATCAGCAGTTAATTTTTTTTCTCGAAAAAATCTTTTAATTGTTCATCACAATAGATGTGGTTTTCCCAAACATGTAAAGAGCGTTTTGTGCAAAACGGAACGTTATGCTGGCAAAATGCTACAATTTTTTTCGCCAAGGGATTGAGCATCAAAATGGCATTTTGTAGTTTTTATTTGTTTAACCACCTATCATTACTTTTATCTTCAGAAAAAACTTTCTATTGCCTTTAAAATGACTGTTATCATCAATCAGTTGATAGAATACGGTCCTCGTGTTTCGCCAGCTCTAAGGACTCTGTCCCTGGACACCGGAAGCCCTAAGTCGAAGTTTGTAATCTTCCTTGATTATCCGTTCAGGATCAGTCACTCTGAGGATGTATCGGCTTGATCGCCAATTCTCTCGTAGTCGATTCAGGTGAACAAAAGGCCTTTACTTAAAAGTGAACTATTTTTTCTACGATCAGCATCGAGGCAGGCGCACACCCTCTGTTGTCAATGAGACTTGCATGAAAGAAAGCAAATACGATTTCGATAGATGCTACTACTAAGCAACCAAAGCCTACCATGCTACTCCACATAAATACATTTTTATAAATCTTTATTTTGAAGAATATTACAATCTGCCCTAAAAAGGCAATAGATAATTGTGATTAAACGCGGCATTCATACTCATGAAAAGATTTACTCATTTATTCAAACCTTATGTACAATACATATTCATACATAACACAGGTAAACATGTTTCAGGGTTCCCCCAATTCCTTGTCCCCCTCAATAGTCACCTTCTTATGGAGAGGGAAGCTAGTATGGATGAGATTTCCCATTCTACTCCTGCAGCCACATCACTGAACTCACTCTCGTACATATCAGGAACTCACGGTGTTTTACATTCTCGAACTCATCCCTTCCAAGTTCATAAAATTCCATAGTAATCTATCCAACTACCCTAATCCCCTAGCACAGTCATTGCACTGCACCACTCATCCCTATAATCCTCCTCGGAGACTAAAACGGCAGTGGCCTCGTGACCTGCTATAAATGCGTAACCGTGGGAGTCCTGGCAAAGGGCCAGCTTCTCCAATCATGTCCAGAGCGTATGTGGCTCTTGCGCTCTAGTTCAGCCTCCACTGGCTCGTATCCGGTGACGCGGGGGTGACTTCCCAAGACTCCGCTTCCTCTTTCGCATGCGAGGGAGGTGACAACCATGTGGATTTGGGAGGTCTCTAGGCTGTTTGTAAATACTGTATGAATAAGCGAGTGAATGAAAATTGTAAATATGGTAGGAGTGATAACATTTATCACGATTACTTATTGCCTAATGAGGCAGATTGTACTTTAATCATAATAAAGTTGTTGATAATATAAAGATTGTATACGCTTGATGGTTTACTGGTCCTCTAAGTTTAAGTCCATTAGTCTAGATTAGTTATATATTAGTATTAGAATGGCTTCTTTTTTGGCTATTTTTTTTTCTATTGTGAGGTAGGATTTCTTGTTGAACAGTCCACGCAGTAGTTCGGACCACCAGTTATGTTTTGTCTTTTAAATCTCTTATGAGGCTTAAAAGTTATTCTTTGTCAAGGTATCCCACTGCTTCTGATATTGGAAGAGAAGAATTTTTGAAGAGGACTGGTGACCAGCATCTGCGTCGTTGGGTAAAAATAATGTCGGTGAATTTTCCTTTGTCGAAATTTATCCTCCCTCCATCAGTTCACCAGCGCTCAATTTCGGAGAGGTTATAGAATGGTATGTCCCGGCATGAAAGGGATCCTGTGTCATCAGCAGTGATAGGATTGTCAGCGGTACGGTAAAAACCAAGAAGACTATCTTGAGGAACTTCGGCTTAGACCGGAAAGTGGTTTGAGTATTTCGAGCACTACTGCATTATTTCCCTTAGTTTATTATCTATTGAAGATTATTATGATTATAAAGATATAATTTGTTACGTGGCATCTTACTCGCTGGTGCATGGGAGTTGTTATGGAAAAATGACTTGAGAAAAACATTTATTCCAAATTGAGACACCAGAACGTAAGGCAACAGTAAAAGATCGACATTAAGGTGGGTACTTATTGTGATAGATTGCTGTGTTAAAAATAATTTCTATTTCAGGCAGATGCGATAGACAAGCACAATGCGTTCAAAATCATCAACACAGTGGGCTACCACTGGCGGTTGAACGAGATCATCGAACTCGAGAAGGCCATAAAGGATACGATTGAAAAAGCCAATTCCTACCAGCAGAAGAAATGTGTCTACTCGTTGAAGGGGTCGGCATACCTCGAGGTGGAAAGGGAGATCAACACCGAGCTGGACACGCTGAGGAGGAAGTACCGGTTCATGTCCGAGGATGAGCTCGCTCATCTGGATGAGAACCAGGTGACCCAGGAAGCGGAGGAAGGGTTGAAGAAGGCAGTGGTGCCCTTCGATGCCAAGCTCAACGAGATTAAAAGTTGCGCCTGAGGTTGGCCATCAATGTCTTCTGTATCGTTCATTTAAATAAACATAGATGAACTATTGGCTTTCTTTACAATTATCCTACTCCCAGGCAAGTATCTCATCCCAGGACCAATAGTCCACATTGAACATAATCGCTTATGATAACATCTAGCATGAAGGATCGCTAAGTCTATATTAGTATAAACATAATAACTGACAAGAATCTTTGTGCACATACTATATATTTTAAAGAAATAAAAAGAGGGAAAAAAATGTCAGTTTGTGAGGTGTCGAAGAAAATATCCCACAATTGCTCCCTGTCGGGTTTTACGCGAGTGAAATTTTATTGCAGTTTTGAAAATGTAGGCTTTAAAGTGGGGAAGGCTTTTGTTGTCTGCTTCTTTTCTTCAAATTGATTTTCTTTCATTCTGATCGCGGATCACGTAATGCAACTTCATAGCGTGGCGGTGAATGTCGTCTCAATTTTCAAGAGTTGCCCCCTCATCTATCTCGGCTCTGTATGTGGGAAATCATCTCATGGCCTTTTCAAAAATGAACTGTGAAGACATTGGGGGGAGGGGGGAGAGACTCTCGAGGACAAATGAACATTGACCTCCCTATTTATTTTTGTGTTATGATATATCAGTAATCGAAAATCGATGTAAACTCAACCTAGTGTTTATACCGGATAATAGCAAGGAGAACTTATAGAAAAATGTCAGAAAGATATATAACTTTTTTTTTTTACAAAGCCTGCCTTTTTTGGAATTTTTCTTTTGAAATGGCCTTCTGTTGGCCGGTCCTATCTTACCCTAGGGCAGATAAAACCCGTGAAAGGAGGCGGTCACCCACGAGCTCATCCTTTCCTCAACTAGGAGCATTCTAATCTACTCCCAATCAAACGGCTCTTCTTGTTGACAAGACCTCTTGGCCATACAATACAGTATCTCTTAGTATCAGTAAATTGTACAGATCCAGTACGATTTGTTATTGAGTACTTTTCACGAACAGGTGAGGGATAAGGCAACACTTGTAGCTCATTTCAAGGTTTGTCTCAAGAAAAATTAGTTACCCGTTGGTCGGTGGTTGATGTCCTCGATTTGGTCTAACATTATCAGCTATGTTTCATGTAATTAAGTATCAATTACTCTTCTTTTTTCAGCTTCCATGGATAACCCTCGTAACTTAACTCCATACATAACTTCTTAACCTTGGGGAAAATGTGATACATTTTATAGCGTGGTTATCGTCGACAAACGTACAAAATCAGTTCTGTTCCAGGTAGAGGCGATTAATTTGGAAGTGGTTCCCGAGTACGTAGGGCGCATGGGCTATGTTAGAGAACGGGAACTGATCGATATTCTTCACAAGACAGTCGAAGATACTTTGAAGATGGCCTCGTCACTCCAGCAGAAAATGTGTGTCAATCATCAGCTCCCCAAGGCACAAGAAAAAATAACCAAGCCTCTCTATCAACAGATGAAGAAGTTGATATCGGAATATTACTCCATGACGTCTGATGAGCTCCAAGGGATTAGGTTGGACGTTTTTGCAGAAAATGTCGATAGAAGACTAAAATCGGTTGTGCCACCGATGGAGAAAATTCTCCAACCCATAAGAATGTGCGTGTGAAGCACTTCAATCACAACATTAAACCGTGTATATAACACAACTGTAATATTTTTTAGCCCTGTATTTTAAACTTTTATAGTCATGCATTATGGCGATCAAATCCGCAATCATATTCAACATTTTCATCGAAATGTTGCAGCGAACAATTTGGGGAAGGTGCCATTTCGTCTCTTCACTTGGAGCTACTTAGATTGTTTTAGATATTCATTAACCCTACTTTGAATTCAACCTGGTAAAAGTGGTTCTGTTACAGGTCGATGCGATGGACAAGGAAGAGATATTTCATGAGATCCACGAAATCGGCCACCGAGAATGGCGGAAACAAGCGGTGCTCCTTGAAAATGCAGCGAAAGATACCGCAACAAGAATGAAGAACCCCGAACAGAAGAAGTGTTTTCAGAGTAGAGTGGCATTCGCTAGGAGAGAAATGGTAGATATTCTTAGCAAAATGTTGAACGGGCTGCGTTCTCAGTACAGGACGATGGTTCCGGATGAATTAGAACGATTGGAAAAGGAAACTGAAGTTGTGTCCATCCTTAAGATAGTTGACGAGTCTACTAGGCCGTTAGAAGAAACTATTGCGCACATTAGGCAATGCGTATGATCTTGTGTATATCTAATTACCCTGAATAAAGATGAATAATACATTACCATATCTATGTAACACCTCTTTAGGATTCCTCCATTTTGCAAAAACTAGATGAACAGAAAGGCAAAGATAAAAAGGATCTGACTAAATGATAGGTGTAAGAAGATCTTAGTCTTGGAAGCTCAGTTTCAGTTAAAATAGGTACCTTACTCTGGAGTGGCACCTCATGAAATGAATAAGTTAAATTGATAACTTTATGCTCGGGTGATATTACCTTTTACAAAAAGTAAATAGATGTTAGGGTGTTCAGAATAGTAAAATACAGAATCACATAAAATACAAAGTAAAAATATAAAGTAGTGTAAACACATAATAGGAGAAAATAACAATCAGAACCTCATAAATAAATTATCTTGTTGATTACAAACAATAATAATACTTATAAGAAACATTGTATAGTAATATTTGTAAGAAACCACGTTTTTTTCACACGGTTCCTCCAGAACCAGGCTTGACCGGTCACAATGGATAAAACTGGTACTTACTGGAAACGGGCGGTTCAAGTTGTACGATTGGAATACGACAAATGAACACACTGCAGGGCTTGTGCTCAGCTGCCTGTAGTGTGGAACAAGCATGTTCACAATTCCTACCTGTGAAAGGACTGTAGGAAATCCATGGGAGAGTTACATATCTTCTTCCAGAAGGCCTGGAAACACTACGTTATCTGTAGAAGGGTTATGGAAAACAGGTATTTGTAAGACACAGCGACAAAAAATATAAAATACAAAGTGGACAAAGTGTACTAGTTAGTTTGAAAAATGTTTACGTACAATAAAGTAGGTGATATGAGTCAATCGGATAACCGATTCAGATTTGAAGAAATATGGTAAGTGGTGGTATTTTTTTAAATAATAACAGTCGATAAGGTAAGGTGTGAGGAGTACGAAAGAAAATATTCCCCACTGCCTGTGGCAAAAAAATATTATTTTAGTAATTGAAAAATGAATTGGAAATGTTTCTTTTATCATGATTTTAGTATCGGATATGGTCGTTGATGAAATAATGATAATGAGACTTAGGATGCCATTCTTCCTACCCTCCTCACAGATTTTATAAATATAATTACTCAAAACTGCAATTCAACCTGTATTGGTGAAATTAAAAATACATTTATAGCCATCAAGAAACATCGCTCCGTAAGGGAATGTTTTGCAAGCACAGAACTATCAATTCTGATGTTGAATATATCTTGTTTGTTTTGGACGATCCGTTTGTAAACTCATTGTTTAGTCTCACCAATATAGACTCCTGGAGAAAATTAGCGCATCACTTTATTTGCGTTACCATGGAGTAGATAAACAACTTCTTATTTTTTGGTAACGTGGTCAACATTAAAAGAGTAAGTTAGAAAAAAAGCGAGGAAAATGTTACAAACAGTTTGTGAGAATGAATCGGACCACGGAACTAATTAGAAAAAAAAAAGGTTACCGTGTTAGTATAGTACCTCCTCTGACTGGATGACACGCCCAATGTCATCTGGAGGAATGTTCTCGCATTCTTTTAATAATATGTTTTGAAGTTTAACCATTGTCTTTGGTGCATGATTCCGAGCCATGATATGCCTCTTCAACATAACCTAATCATATTAATGTCCGGATTTCTCGGAGGAAGGAGGAAACAATTAATGCCTACTTCCTGGAAGTAGGCAGTCACGATGATAGTGGTAGGTGTTCTCGCATTGTCTTGGAGATAAAGGAAATTTCCAGCAATATATGGTGCAAATGGCATTACTTATTGCATCAGGATGCCCGTTACATATATGTCTCCAGTCATTGAGCCCCTGTTGGACTATGTGTAACTCCACACAACTTATGCCAGCCCACACCATTACAGAACCTCCTCCAAAGACTACTCTGAATGTTGTTGGTAGCAAACCACTCTCCAACCAGCGATTATCCAATTTGAATATTGCCGTAAACATTCAAGTCTGACAACTCGATGCTGTCTGGTGAAAAGTCGACAAGCGGCAGGGCGTCAGGTTAGATTTGCATCGCGGGGGCGTTGTCTTATTGTTTAGTCTGAAATCACCGCGAAAAAAAATTATATCGAAGTTTAAGACTATTTGAAACCTCTGTCTTAAGGCCTAGATAATAATAAAGTGGTAATCTTTCACTGAAGTACCCCTTGGCCGACCTTGTCCGGGTCTCCTACGGTAACTCCCTGTATCCCTGAATCGACGGAGTCTCCGGCTAACTGCATAATTGGTTTATTCTCAAGCGTATGGCAACTTGATTTTGGGACAAGCCTTCCCCTAAGGGTGTTAGTCCTCTAACTGCGGTAACATTTGGCCTTTAAAGTTCCAGAAAACTGAAACTCAAAAACAACTTACAAAAAACAATGGAAAAAAGTAGTCACTAGGATAACAGGAAGGTCATATTCTTGTTTTTTTCTTACTTACGATTAGAAGCGTATGTAAACCCTCACCAACATCCATAAATTTTACATCTCCAATGCCAACTGTTACGTTGTCTCTATATATCCTATACCATATAATATATATATAAGTTAATGATCGTCAACGAAAAACGTGAAGAAAAAGGAAAGAGGTTGAATGTAGTTACAGAACGAGAGTTGTCACAAGACTGTTTTTATTTGAGCCTTTTAAAGCCTCTCTAAATACATTCGGGATGTTTATATCCCGATGACTTGAGGATTAGGCTGGCTGCCTACGATGTCCGAACCTTAACTTATATATATACGTATATATCATATACATATCCATTCATAACCTACTCACTCACACTGCACTTATCGTTTTTTGTTTCTATTGTACCTTACTGCTCTCACTCCTAATGGACTATAATCACAAAAACCAAATTAATAACAAATTTATGTAAATAATAAATATGAGGCACTGAGTATTTGAAGTTTTTTTTTTTCCCCCAAAACCCCTTTATTATTAACATTTTTTACAATTTACTATTTACAAGTTGCTCCTCTTGCTGCATACGCAGATGCATTCGAAGGTGGGTAGGATTACAATTACAGTTTTCTATTTGAAGTTAAAATTTACAATGCAATCTGTAAAGGTGATGGGGCTCACCTTCGGTTTACAACGTGGGAGACTAAAAACTAAAAACTAGAACCTAAGACTAAAGCGTTCCTGCTTCGACAGTGACCTGCCATCGAAAGGGGAACGGAGCGGGGGTTATCGTGTTAAACACCAGGTTTGTCAAGTACTGTAGGGAGTCGAAAAATTTGATATGTCTACGTTGGATGAATTCATCCACCGTAGGCAGCTCAAAGATCTCGTGAAGTTCACTGTTGCTCCGGTACTCGAATGAAGTACCTCTGACCACTTTCATCAGTATACCGTTTTGGATTGTTGGAGTTTCTTAGCTGTTGTATACGTCAGATAACGAAAAAGCGGTGCACCATACAGCAGAGTAGGCCTGAGTACGCTCTTGTAGATCAATAGCTTCAGACGCAGTGATAGATTGGGGGAAGTCAATAAATGCTTCGTGCGAGATATACTAGGTTGTTGGCTGGTGAATGTTCCTCCGTTCCTACTATGTAACTAGTAGGGAGCGGGCTTTTTCCTTTTTGAAAAGAGAAAATTACATAGTCAGTCTTACCCGCGTTTACAGAGATATTGAGCCTCCCCAATCTCTCACTGATCTGGTTACAGGCTACTTCAGCCTGTCTTAGAGCTACCTTGGCACTCATGCTGCTACTGTACACCGCTATGTCATCAGTGAAAGAAGTAACTGTTGTGTTTTTATATCGGCTAGTCAGAATTGAATACAGCTGTTCCGGGCATTCCCGGTCCCAGAGCATTTGACAATATATCCCGTGGGACACCGAGTCGAATGCTTGAGTGCAGTCAATTGTAATCATAGCCGTGGCTATGTTTCTATTCAAGTTATGGCTAACTTCTGACTGCACCTTCAGAAGGGGGTGCTCTGCGCTCATACTGGATTGAAATCCAGTCTGTTCTGGCGGCATGATGTCATTTTCCGAGTAGTAATTTTTGAGATAATTCAATAGAATTTTCTCGAAAATTTTTCCCGTCTGCGGTAGCAAGCTGATCGGGCGGTAGTGGGCTGGGTTATGGGGGCCGGAAAGGGCTCCACTTTTTGCTGGCTTGAGTAATGGAAACAAGATGGCTTGTTTCCATGTGTCAGGAAAGTACCGCAATCTTATACAAGAGTTGTATAAGTTTGCGAGTTGTACTATCCCTGTCCTCAGCATTTGTTTGAGCAGCACTGTTTGTATCCCGTCGTGCCCTGGTGCTCGGATTCCCTGACACCGGCAAAGAATCGCCTTGATCTGCTTCGGCGATACAAACATGTGGTTCTGTTCAGCATCTACCGGAGGAGGCATGTGGTAGTATCCCGTCCAAGCCGTAATGTCCCTAGCGTAATGGTCGGCCAGTTTTATTGCCTGTTGCTCAGCAGTAAGAACATTGTCGCCTTCATGAAGACGGACAGTGGCTGCCTTGCCTTTTGTAGTCTTCAACAGCTTCCAGAACTTTCTGTGATCGCCGTGAGTGCTACGAAGTCGCTCATGTCACTTTGTTGTTTTCCAGAGTTTCATCAAGCCTCGGATTTGCGTTGTGAGAGAATTCACAGCTACCTTAGCTTACTGATCTCTCGTCCTGTACCATCTATTCTTCCAATTGTTGCGGAAGGGAATAATTTTAAGAATATGGTCTGGAGGTGGTCGCAGGGAAGGTGGCATGGGGCTGAACTTCGGATCGCAGTGTTTGCTGCGTCTATGATCACATCAGTTATGAAAGTTAGTTGAAGATGTACTTCTTCTTTTGTGCGGAGAGTTGGCACCGTATGCAGTGTAACGGCCTTATTGATCGCTGAGGTTTCGTCCGTCCAGTGCTGACGAATTAACTTAACCTTAACGGATTAACTTAACTGAAGCTTGTGTGTGAGATTGTAGTAGATAGTCAAGTGGCGAGTGTGGAGATAGAAGGACTTGTAAAAAAATCTCTCTCTCAGTTCTTACAGTGTTGTATTTTGTTTCTGTTAAAACTAAATAAAGAAGTGTTCCTTAGAACAGCGGAAGTCAATATCATAAAATTTTATTACGCTGAACCTAACCTAAAATACTACAGTACAGCAGGTTTTGGTAAATCTGCGACCGATACAGCTCCCAGTCGGCACGACGGTAGTCGTATCTCGTGGGGCGAGGGGTTACCACTTTACCATCCACTGCGTACAGTACAGGCCTGTGGTCAGACGTAATAAAGTCAAGGGCGGTGTAACTAGTAATACGGTGGGGTTGTCTTGTCAGTAGTAAGTCAATTGAAGGGTTTGCTGCAAAAAGGAGGTAGCTCCATCCCATAGCTGTTGGGAGTTAGAAACACTTTCTTGTGTCAAAAAAAAACCTCTTTTATTTGGCACAAAAAGGATGCAGCTCCAATCGTAATATGTAAACACCATAATTGAAAGTAAGCAGCAACAATATTTTTACATAACTTAAAATTTGAATTTTTTAAACGTTTTGTTTGGTTTCCCAACAAATGGAAAAATTGGAGCTACCTCCTTTTTGCAGCAAACCCTTCAATTGTCAAGGTGGCCTGCGGGTTACCTCTATGTCGAAAAGTAAAAGTCTAGGGTGGACGACCGTAAACGGCGTTCTCACCAGGAGTCCCCCAGCCCTGTTTGTTGCGAGTATTTGAAGTGGTCTAATCCGTTGTTATATTATGTTGCAGGCAGATGCTGTGTCCAAGGAGCAAGTGTTGAAGATCGTCTGGGACATCGCCTTTACCAAGGAACTGGAAGAGACGGACAGGCTGGAGGAAATGTACGGGGTATCAATGAGGAAGGCAGTTGCGTATAACCAGCGAAGTTGCCTGAGGAAGGAGATCGGCAACGTCTTAAAGGACTTCACTGCGATGGGAGCCGGAAGGAATAAGTTGATGGACTCCTACACTGCCACTCCTGCTGACAGGCTGGCTCGACTCAATGAAGAGGAAGTCGTGCAAGAGGTCAAGAGGCAGGTCCAAGCTTACATGCCGGATGTCGAAGGGAGCATTGTCAAAATGAAACAATGCCTACTATTGCCACCAGAAAAGAAATGAGGCCACATATATAATCAAATATGTATATAAAGTCTGTTATATTTATTATGCATTGCGATCCTGTTTATAATTTGAGCAGCTTAAAGGAACGCAACACCTCCATCTTCACTGTCAAAACGAGACAGCAACGTGTTCTTGAGACTGAGTATTGTCCGTATCAACATGACGCATTCGCATCTCCTTGTAGGACTCCTTTTCCACTTGTGGCAACGCCCCAATCACAGTTCAACCTGTGTTCACATGCCAAAAATTATAAAGGAACTGAGGAATAACATCAAAACTTTAGCCTCATTTACTCAAGCAAGTCAAGCAGCGAACGCAATCCAGTACTTAAAATAGATCCATGGCAGCGATTTATAAACGACTCAAGAGTCTTCGTCGATAAACACTGCAGTTAAATGGAAACAAATAAATCTTCGATTATATTATATATTGTACATAATAGACCTTTTATCACAGCTTGTATTTTTTTAAGTGTTTGTTGATTCCTTGAAAATCATAAATCCCTTATGACTCCCTATTCTACCCTACGCTTTTGAATAATTAGAATATTTGAATTAAAGGGATGGCATCTAACTATTCAACTACTATCAGATTTGATTCCTCTACCAGATCCTGAGCGTATTGCATTAGCTGAAAGTTGTACAAAAATCATACCTTACTCAAGATATTAAATTTACTTAGTATTGGTCCCAATTGAATCTAAACCCAAAGTAATTTATTTTCTTTTTATAATTTATGTGTTGATAAAAATTATATAAAATAGAAATGTATATTCAATTTATTATACTATTATACAATGAGGGCTTCAACCTGAAGTAGGGGCAACCTCAAAGTCAATGCCCTCAGCTAGCGTCTCCAACCAGTCCGCAATCATTGGCTCCAGAGAAACGAGATGTGTCCTTCAGAAGAGAAAAAAGAAGTGCCTTGGGCTGCGTCGGCTGTTTACATTTCGTCCTACTGGACTAGGGCTGCCATCTCTAAAACCTGCCCCCCAGGACCGGAAGCGTACGTTCCCCGGATTTTGGAGCTTTCACCCCGGACATTTCAAAACTTTTTTCATTCACTTACATCTTGATTAAAATATATTTTACTCCGTATTTGATAGAAGAAAACTTTGATTTTAAGCCTCTTTTGTTGCATGAAACAGTGTGTTTAATCGTTCTTGTGACGACAAGTTAGTAATTTTGCTTTATTTTTTAACCTTCTTAGCTTAGGTATTAAATAAAAAATAAACAAACCCAATATTAGTTACTCAGTAAATAAAATTAAATGAAAACTTGTTTAACTTTTTATTTTTCCATACAATTTACAATATTTAGTTTTAAAACAACTTAAATCTTAAATCAAATTCAAAAAGTTATAATAACTTATACTAAGGAACAATTTTAACAGCCTTACATTTTGCTTTATATTTCAAGAAAGAAAACACAATTTGTCGTTTTCATCCATAGATCTATGTAACTAAATTAAATCAATATTTAAATCAAATAAAACTATACTTCTTAATTATTTCGCAACTTTTAAAGTAATAACATTAAAATGTCTTCAAATTTTAAACTTAAATTACTACCTTAATAATTTGAACTTTTTGGTAACACTTAATGTACCCAAATAAATAAACACTGAAACAAATACTGTAGTTCTCTATTGAACTAAATTAAATCAGTCTTTAATTTGTGTTTATTTATGTCAAATAATGATGCTTTTAATGTTTTGGTAATTCTTAAAGTATTTTTAATTAGGTACATCAAAATGTCCTCAAATTTTAAAATAGACTGTAATCAGAATCAGAACTAAAACTTAAAAAACCATAAATTGTAACTTTTTTTTAGAAATCCTACATGTTTATTTTCAGACAAACAAAACACAATTTGTTGTTTACATTCATAGAACTGTGTAACTAATTTGAATTAATAAGAAAACTGCATATAGTTTTTAATTATTTGGCAATTCTTAAAGCAATAACATTGAAATGCCTTCAAATTTTAAATAGACTAGACAGGATTAAAACTTAAATAGCTTATGTTATGAATTTTTACTTTTTGGTAACACTTAATTGAACGAATACGGTAGTTCTCTTAAAAAAACTAGTGTCAGTTACAGTCTTTCAGACAATTTACGGTCTATTTACATTTAAATAAATAATGAATAGAAAATATCTATATTTCTTAGAATTTTAATGAAATTCTTCATATATTAAATTGCAGGACTCACTCACTTATTCATCAAAGCAAAGCCCAACCCAAACCCTTACACCTAGAATTTTTTAAGCAGAAACATTATGACAGTACCATCAATATAATTTTACTAACATAATGTTACGTTCGTCACAATCTACATCAATTTATCACAAACAGTCACCTGCATGACTTTAATACTAGAAATAATAACAAACTAGCACTACATAAATGTAGATTGGCTACGATTATGTGACAAAACTATATATGGAAAGACCAGTTTAAAGTAAATAAGAAAAATTGCACAATTAGTTTTTAAAAGAGCAAACCTCGAGTTTCTTGTCTGTTCTTCACTGCCTCTTTGTGAACAGACATAGAGTTAAAAAACAAAATGTTAATGACTTATTTTAGTAACGATTGGTGTTTAATGAAATAAAAATATATGAATGAATAATTTTGACTTTGACTTTAGAAAGTTGAAATTCGGCGCAGAGGTTCTTTCTATAACGTAAGCAGGGAATAAGAAAGGTTTTATGGAATTCCCACGGAAACAAAGTCCCCGGACATGAGCTAGTCTACTTATATTTATCGGATTTACCAATAGCTTTTTAGAACTTCTTTTTTAGTTAATAAAAAATTATAGAATTCGGTGCAACCCTTATAGCCTCTGAAGTTGAATTTAATTTTGAGTAATGACAAGACTGTTTCAGGATTCAATGCATTCCTTTCTTTTGTCCACTGTTGCGTCATGAGAGAAAATATTCTTTCAACATGCGCATTACCCGCAGGGATGCAAAAAAAATATTGAGCTATTTTTAGTAATTCTGAATATAAATGGGCATTTGGTGTTCTAAAGAATTGTAACCATAGTTGATTACCATTAAAAGCTAATCTTCTGCGCTGAGATTTTGGCAAAAATATTTTAAATTCACCCACTCATTTATCAATTTCGTGTCGTCAATTGCTATATTCTTGTCTTTCAAAAATGCAATAGTATCTTCGATAACAGCCCATTGAGTTTTTTCATTTATATTCGGCAAAAACATCGAGTCAAATATATCAAATTGTTGAAGAGGCTGATTCCAATCTTCAATGTACGTTTTTATTTCATTATAGGAACTCAGAGTACAGTTTTTGAACTCTTGTTTTATGTTCTCGTCGTGTTTGTTTAAAATGCTTCTAATACTTAAGGGCGCGAAGCTTTCTTTGATTCTATCGTCTAGGCTTTTTGTTATAGATCCAAGAATGTTTCGAGTTTCTAAGACGGAATTGCGACTTTTTTCTAATTTTTCTATTTTGCTATGCAAGATATGCATAATAGAGTGGACTAGAAGCAAATAAGCCTCTGACAGCGGATTTTGGAAAAAATCTTTGATCACGATAGGTGGTTTTTGTATATTTTCGAAGTAGTCTTTCAGTGGAGTGAAGAGCTTCAGAAGTCTTTCTATTGCAGGAAACAGACTAAGCCATCTAGTTTTGGAATGATATAGAAGCTGTCTGTATTCGACATCAGCTGTTTCACAGAACTCTTTGAGGGATTCGGTTTGAACTGGTATATAGAAAAATGATTGTAAATTTTAAAGACGATAGTCTCAGCGTCCACTGTCAGTAAGTCACATCCATGATGAATGGCGTTGTTAATAACGTGTGCAGAACAACCAACACCAACCAGGTTAGGGTTCAGATATCGTTTTAGCTTATAGAAGACATTGTTGACTCCTTGTCGTTCTTTTCCCCCAAAGTTTGTATTGCAGTTATCTCCTCCAAACGCTACACACTTAGACAAAAGATCATGTTTTCGAAGTTGGTTTATGATCAATTCAGAAATTGTCTCGGACGTTTCATTTACCGTAATCCCTTCTTCGAGGAGTTTCGTAGTGATTCCTTCATTTCTTACATCGAAATATTGAACTACCAAAGGAAATAGTTTCTCACTGCCATGGTTGCATCAGTAGCCACGCTTATAAACGGAATGTTTTGTAAGTCATTTTTTAGTTCGGCAATCGACAAAGGACTTAAAACTCCTGTAGCTATTGCTGTAGCTTTAGTACGATTACATGAATGTTTTTTAGCTATTTCTGACCCCGAAAAGATTTCGCGATAGAGAGCGCAAGTACAATCCAGAGAATTGAAAAACATATGATGACTGACTGTATAATAAACGAGTGCGCCTTCAGCTGCTCGAATTTGGAGGTCTTCCGGGTTTGATGTTACAAAAAATGTAGATATGTTTGAAGAACCTGCTTGATTTTTCATATTAGTTTTGTGTTTCTGTGTGTTCAAATGTTCATTTATGTCAGAAACGCCTTTGTTTGCGATCGAAATATTTGATGAACAAATTGTACAGAAAGCCTCCCAGTCATATTTGCCTTTTTTTAACATTGGAAATTTACTTTGCAAATCGCTGTTGAACAGGCATTTCTGTTTAGGCATTGCAGTTAGTTTCTAGCAGTCTACCTATCTGAAAAGGATGAAAACTTTAAAGTAGGTAGGTTTCCAAAAATTTTACTATGTATTATTATTATTATTATTATTTTGTTCCGGCATTTGTGCACCACGGCCTCAGTGAGACCTATTGTGCGCCGTCCATGTCCCTGTCCTATATATGTGACAGGCCCACGGCCCTTGCAAATCTGAGGATACCGAATGGATCGATCAGTTCACATAGTTTGGGGTCTACAATGCGATCACTACCAAAGTGAAGGTATCGCCTTCTAGCTAGGTTATCACAGTCACATATTATATGACGTGCCGTTTCTCCCTCTTTCTTGCAGAATCTGCAGATTGGTGATCCAACTATCCCCAAATTAAAGAGGTGTTTGTTTAACCGACAGTGACCTGTATAGAGTCCTGTCACACTTTTGAGTGTCCACCTGTCCATTGATAGAAGTGCTGAGCTTCTTCTCTTACAGGGTCCATCAAGAAACAGTTTTGAGTGTTCCTGTTTCTTAGTTTCTCTCCAAGAGAGTCTTGCCCTGTCCTCTAAAGCTAATTTTATACGCCTTTTAGCGTAGCTGAGGCTGATACCACATATGGGTTCAGGTGCAAGAGGTGTCTGTTCTGAGCCCACCCTTGCAAGGCCATCTGCCTTCTCATTGCCTGTGATGCCTGTGTGTCCTGGCACCCAGTCGATTCTAACCTTATTGGCTAGCGAGAGTGTGTTTAAGTTGTTTTTACACTCCTCAACCAAATAAGATCTGGTCGTATAGCTTCTCAGGGCGCCAATTGCAGCCTGGCTATCCGTGAAAATTGTGATCAGTCTGTTTCTTACACCCTCCCCAATTAAGGTTTGGGTACAGACATTGATCGCCATCACTTCGGCCTGAAAGACCGAGGTGTGTTTACCTAAAGGAATAGAAATCCCAGATTCTGGTTTATCTTTCCTCCATATGCCGGCCCCTGATCCGTTTTCTGTTAGTGAGCCGTCTGTATAGCAATTAATCCCATTACACAGTTTATGTGGTTTGGTCTTTGTGTTTACCGCACAGTATAAGACGTCTGTGTGTTTCTTAACTTGTAGGTCAGAGTGCATTGACAGCACCTCGTCCTCATCAATTCTTCTGAACAAGTTCCCATGCCCCATGTGAGTCATGACTTTGGATCTTGTTCCTGATTTCGCAAGTCTGTAAGCCACGTTCAAGGCTTGCACTTCTACTTCTATGTGCAGTGGATTCAAGTTCAATAAGACTTCCATTGCAGCAGTAGGAGTTGTACTCATGGCACCAGTAATCATGAGACATGAGAGCCTCTGTAATTTGCCAAGCAAAGTTTTATTTTTACTAATGCTACCTCTGTGCCACCACACCATAGAGGCATAGAGCACCATTGGTCTCACTGCTGCGGTATATAGCCAGAATAACATTCTGGGTTGTAGTCCCCAGGTCCTACCCACAGCCCTTTTACATGCATAGAGGCATCGAAGTGCCTTCATAGTAGTATTCCTGATGTGTTTGGACCAGTCCAATTTACTATCCAGAGTAACCCCTAGATGCTTTACCTCACTACAAATGCTTACCTGTGTCCCCCCTATATAGGGTGGTCTAACTATAGCATTTCTTTTGTTAGTGAAGATACAGAGATTTATCTTCTGGGGATTGATTCCTAAACCATTCTTTTCACACCAATCCCTCAAAAGATCCATCGATGCGGAAAGCAACTCAGAAATGGTTTCTGAGAACTTGCCCCCTATGAGCACAGCAATGTCATCAGCATATCCCTGTGCGTAGAACCCTGCAGAGTTTAGGTTTGTTAACAATGAGTCAACGACCAAACACCACAGTAATGGAGATAACACCCCTCCCTGTGGACATCCTCCCACTGGCTTCATCCACAGTTTGGTTTGTCCCAATTGTGATTGTAAAATCCTATTCTCTAGCATGGTGTTTATCCAGCTAGAGGCTAAGGAACTAATCCCCTTTCTTTCTAAGGCCGATGCCATAGTGTTATAGGGTGTGCGATCAAAGGCACCTTCTATATCAACAAAGATGCCTACCATTATTTCTTTGTGAACTAGGGATCTCTCAATCCTGGAAACCAGGTGGTGGAGAGCAATTTCACAGGATTTTCCTGCCTGGTAAGCGAATTGAGCGTATGGAGCGGTCGTTCTACCAGTATTCCATCCCTAATATGTCTGTCTATGACCTTTTCCAAGGTCTTCATCAAAAAAGAAGTCAGACATATTGGTCTGTAAGACTTGGGTTCGTCATAGGACTCTTTCCCAGGTTTTGGTATGTAACACACTTTTGCCATCCTCCAGCTTACTGGAATATAGCTCAGTGCCAAGCTTCCCTTTAACAAGGTAAGTATAAGGGGCCTAATTACTGGTAGGCCTTTTTGTAGCAAGGCTGGGAAAATCCCATCAGTACCAGGTGATTTGAAGGGAGCAAAAGAATTGATTGCCCACTCCACTCTTGCAGAATTGACAATTTTATTTGCTTCTGCCCAGTTACCCTTGCAACTAGTGTGTTCACAGTTGGTAGGGTCATTATTAATCGACTATTTATTTACTATGTAAGTAATTTAACTTATTAATGAATAGGTTATGATGTTTTTTGGATAAAGTACTGTCACTTTTTGTGAAACATCGAATATTTCTACTCCAGTGGTTATGTCCTCGGTTTCGTAAAATAATGTAAAACTTACCTGGCAAAAATTACGTCCGCTGTTTTGCCACCAAGCTGCCGCCGCTCACACAACACACGTCTACACATCTAACATTTTGCTACGCCGCTAAATAGATCGCTCGCGCTCGCCATTCGCCAGATCACGCCATGCGTCGGTCAAGCGCGCCCCACCCCCGCTCGCCGCTTGCGTAGTAAAATAGCGTCGGCAGCGCGTGCGGTGAAATACCTAATCCATAGTTTTTATTTACATAAATTATGGGAACGGATCTGATCGAAAACCCGGACTTTTATTATAGTCCGGGTTGCACCCGGACTACTATTTAAACCCCGCCCGGACGCTCCCCGGACGTCTTCAAAACTAGGACAAATCCGGGGAAACCCGGACGGATGGCAGCCCTATACTGGACCAGGTTACTTTCCATTAGCGAGGGAGGTGGTCTTCCTTTCTGATATTTTGTGTTTAAGAGAATATTACTTCAAGATTAGGCTGCAAAGAGGTTAGAACGTGACTCAAACGCTGTCCTGTCCTTAAAAGAACCTTAAAGGTACCGTATAAGAACCATCTGGATCCATTCGGGCCCTTCGAAAACACATCGAAACGTGATAGTCGTCCCTTAGTGCCTTTAGCTTTCATCTCGCAAATTCTATTTCATAATATTAAGTCTAATTTTTCATTACATTCTCATGGTAGGGAGGGACTTCCCCTAGTGAAAGGCTGTTACCAATCCAAGATAAATAACCTTTTTATTTTTCCCTTATCCTATTTTTATTATTTTCAGAGATTTCGGGGGGGGGGGGAAAAAAAAAAAAGGTTGGAGGGTATGTCTCCACTTACGTAACATATATATAAAACTTCAAATATATTGATACATTCCTCATTTTAGCATTTAATTTTAGATTCGCCTCAGAATCTATAATTATATATAATTATCTGTAAATTTAAAGGAGCTATGAAAGGGGAAAAAAAAAGAAAAGAAAAAAACAAATACCATTTAATTTAAATTATTAATTATTACCTGTGCTGGTAAGAGCTCGTCAATAATTAGTCATTGACTTATATCAGTGGCCATCTTGCATCTAAGAGCACTTCCCTTCTTAATTCCACCACACGATAATTGGTTTAAACTAACTTTCTCAGAAGAATGTTCAGTAATTATAAGGTTCTGTTGCCTTTTTTTGAATCACTTACGATATTTTTAATGAAAATTCGCTGTCTACCCTGGCTGTTATCGCCAAATAACGTTTTGCGTAGTTTTCAATTCTTAAGCGGTGAACATAAAAATCAAATGTTCCACTCAAATTGGTTCAGTATAACTATTTTTTCTTAATGAGTCTCATTGTACGATATTCTAGGCGATGAAGACAAATAAAATACCAAGAAATAGTAACATGACAAGCAGAGATAAGTAGAAAAATTAATTTATAATAGTTACAATTTTTGATTAAAAAAAAGTTTTTGTAACTATTTCATTCAGTAAAAAATACAAAAACTACGACATAATTACTCTATTAATAATAGTAGTCAATATTTTAGATATTTACAATTTATGCAGTTTTCAACAATTAAAGTATTTTTAATACAGAGTAGTTTATAGGATGAATATAATAGGGTGGTTTATCTTCCAATAGTCAAATATAATTCATTATAATAATAATCAGGGAAGGGCGAGCTCGGCCAGTATTTGGATGGGTGACCGCTCTCATTTCCCTGTTCAGGTCTGGATGTTGAGGAGCTTCACAGGGTAAGATGGGACCTCTTAGGGTAATATACTAGCGGCCTGAACTTTAAAAAATGATTTACATCATTGGACCTTGAACAGCCCAAAGGCGAAATACGATCCCCCAAGAGAACGGCGGTCTTTTCAGGTTCGGTCTTTTTAAAAAATTAAATTTAAAGAGGCGATGTTTTCCTTCGGAGCGTTGGGTCTTCAGATGGCGTCTCCCTCTTGTGACGACATTTAACAATAAGAACTGAATCGTTTCATTTGATCTATATTCCTTGAATGAGAAGGCAGAGACATAGATTTGCTTATTGTGCAATTTAAAACCAAAAGAGGACATTGTTCAACGTTTCGCATTTAGTTCTTGTTCCCCCTGTATCATATCTGGAAGAGTACTTCCTCTTCTAGATTTAAGAATCTCCGGACAGGAGGACTATAATTCATTTTGTTTAGACCTATTCCATAGCTTAGCTGGACAAGGAATATTAAATATTTATTTCAGTTTAGTTTTTTTTCTCTTAGCTGCTCAAGAAAACTTAATAAACATAATAGTTGTAATATTACATCTAAAACTTTTTAAAAAAATATAGCGACAATAGCGGAGCTGCAACCCTGGACTTTCCTATCTTCGCTCGGGTTATCTACATATCTTAACTAATGAATCTTCTAACTAATTGTGAATATGTTTAATATTAAAATATTTAACATTTATATAGACATAAAAGGCTAACCAACTCAAGACAGGATAGTTTTTTTTTATTAATTTTTTTATTTTTTTATTTCAAAACCTCAAATAAACAATAATACAAGTGATAATATATACAAGAAACAATCGACTTACAAATTTCTCCTCTTCCTGCATTTAAATGCATTTGGAAGAGTGCATAATACAATAAATTTTTTATGTTGTGAAAAGTACTCAGTCTTGTATTCACACTAGGTGATGAGGCTCACCTTGATGACAGGATGGTTCGTGATACCGTAGCTGATATTGGTCTCGATCTAGGAAACTCATTGGGTAGAGCACCTGACTGGGAGGTCCCAAGCACTGACCCTGTGACTACAATTTCTCTCGACTAATAATGACAAAACAGTAGGATTATAGAAAATTATAGCTGCTAATTATTAATATTATCCTTTTTATGAAACGTTCGTTTAAATATAAAATAATCACTTAACACAACGACAAGTGTTCACCAAACTACAAACCAACCTCTAAAAATTATAATCTTGGTGGGGAGTCGAGTCCAACCTAACTTAACAAAACTTCACATCGCCTCCTCCTAACCCTGCAAGCAATATACATTATACATTAACGACGTTATAACGAACAAATTCTATCATTTATACAGTACTGAACAACATATGAGTTATTAAACTCTCATAAATCCATTACCCACTGACCCGCAACTAAGACACAGATTAAAATGGTAGATAAACCTGCTCCATATATATATATATATGTGTGTGTGTGTTTGGGTGTTTATCTGTGGAAGTGGCAGAATGGAACAATAAGCAGAGCCACCTATCCAAAAAACACGACATGCGTCATCTTGCGGCCGCACCATCAAAATTAGATGGGCTGTGGGAAGCCCCAGGTGAGTCTGCTGTAGACTCTGATGGTACAGACTGCTGTAGACTCTGATGGTACAGACTGCTGTAGACTCTGATGGTACAGACTGCTGTAGACTCTGATGGAACAGACTGCTGTCGAGGCAGCCCGCCTTCTTGCTATCTTACGCTACTGTTTATAGTTCATTAAATAGTTATCTCAACCATTCATAATAGAACGAATCATTGCACGGATGAGCATATCTCTGTTTTCAAACTCATGCGTAAGCAGATAAAACTGTTCAAGCCAGCTGGCGTATGTGTCAATCAATTTTATCTCTTGGCAATTAGTATATAATCATACGGTGCATTTTAATTAGGTAGTCGCTTACCAATAATGAACAACAAACCATTAGTGGCCCTGTGGCTCGCAGCAGCCCTCATCTGCGTCGTAAGTGATTTTGTTTCAATTACTGGGGCTTTAAGCGCTTTAATTCACTTCATGTATCAGCAATTGTTTGATTCAATGAAAAGGCAATTTTTTAGTTATGAGGTGTTTTAAATAATAATAATTGATATAAAATATGTTTTTAGTCATTGAAACTATTTTTAACGTTGTCTCACGCGTTTGGCAGTAGTTGACGCAAGTTATTTTCCATGGAAGTTAATTTTTTATCGTATAATTGCCATCGTTCACCATTTGTTTCTCCCTGGTGACAAAGTGCTCTCCTCTCACATACTCTCAGACGGAACTGCGACATTTAAGAAGAGCGGTGATATCTCTTACTGGCGAACTAACTGGATGAACCCTAGCAGCACTTTTGTCTCTTCAGATAGTAC
Organism: Acanthosoma haemorrhoidale; assembly: GCA_930367205.1. Lineage (NCBI taxonomy): Eukaryota > Metazoa > Arthropoda > Insecta > Hemiptera > Acanthosomatidae > Acanthosoma > Acanthosoma haemorrhoidale. The sequence goes on along the minus strand of OV884011.1, from coordinate 29,499,440 downwards.
AGGTCTTTGTACCGATTACTCTCACTCCTAATCCACATACACCAATACAGTGACTGTAGATTATCATCTACATTGATTTTACGTGTTTTTTTTAGGGTATAAGGTAGGTTAGGTTCTTACTATAAGGTGTGAAACTAGTTTGTTTCAGAAATTAAATACATTGACATTCTAAGGCCACAAATTATAGTTGATAAATTAATTATTTCGTTACTAAAACATTTCATGTATTACTTTATGTCACTTTATTATACTAAATTCCTCATCTCGGGAGAATCCTACCTCATTGCAGATAGCTAAGATAATTTTATTTATTCATTGCTAGGACTTTCAACATCCTACATCTGTCAAACGGCTGTTGTGTAGCACCTGGCAGGCCTGGACTGTTGGAAGTTCTAGCAGTGAATAAATAAATTTAAGAGAGGAGAACGATATGTTTCATGTAAGCCAAAATTATAATATGGCTAGTGAATGTATAAACTATACTAGTGCTCTTATTTATATTTCTGTTCCTTTTTCCCATGAAACAGGTGACGGCGGCTAGCAAGGAGGAAGTTTTCGGCCTCATCAACAAGCTGGCTAACGAACAGGAATGGAAGCTGCACAAGACGCTTTCCGACACCGTCGAGACCATCCTGGCCAAAGCGACTACCATGCAACAGCGGCTGTGCGTAAGGGAGCAGAACCCCTCCGCTCACAAGGGCATCACCGACCCCATCGACACAATGTGGGAACGACTGACCCTCGAGTACCAGAGGATGTCTCCGGTGGCGATAGAGAGGATCAAGCTGGAACCCCTCTCCCGGAGGCTCAAGGCCAAGTACATCGCAGCAGTCTCCACCATCGAACCCAAACTGAAGAAGATCAGGAAGTGCGTCCCTTAAACAGGATCTTCCTGCCTATGTACAATAAATAAAAAGATTATCTAAGCTACTTATGTCCATGCAATCCCCTTTCCTATTCGATGACTATCTTTTTAATTTTCACGAACTAAGACTATTTTCGTAGTGCGCATATTTATTTATTTTATTTATTTCATAGCCCCTTTAAATTTACAGATAATTTTGAGAGAGAGAAAACAACAATTTATTAAGATAAAATTACAATCTGCCTTTTATTAGGCAATGAGTAATTGAGATAAGTGTCATCATTCATACCATATTTACAATTCATCATTCACTCGCTCATTCATACAATATTTACAAACAGCCCAGAGGCCCCCCAAGTCCACATGGTTGTCACCTCCCTCGCATGCGAAGGAGGAAGCGGAGTCTTGGGGAGTCCCCCACGCCCCTACTTCAGCCGCGTCACTGGATCTAGGCCAGCGGAGGCTGACCTAGAGTGCGAGAGCCACAGACGCTCAGGACATGATTGGAGAAACTGGCCATTGCCAGGACTCCCACTGTCACTTATTTATAGCAGATCACGAGGCCACTGCCGTTTAAGTCTCCGAGGAGGATTATAGGGATGAGTGGTGCAGTGCAATGACTGTGCTAGGGAATTAGGGTGGTTGGATAGGTTACCATGGAATTTAATGAACTTGGAAGGGATGAGTTCAAGAATATAGGGTATATTCAGATCATTGTGAAGGGTTTTGTTGCTGACGTAATAAGGGGCATTTACTTAGGACTTTTGATTGAAAGGATTGGATGCGCTTGATGTTCGACTTTTTTGCTGTCCCCCATAGCTCTATTCTGTATGTCCAGATTGGCTTAAGTATAACCTTGTAGATAAGTAGTTTGTTTTCTATTGAGAGGTGGGATGTCCTTCGAAGTAGTCTGTACAGTTGTCCAAAGCGTCTGTTTAGTTCTTGTCTTTTTAGTCTCGTGTGTGGGTTCCATGTCAGTCTCTTGTCGAGATGGAAGCCTAAATACCGTACTGTCTCAGACACAGGGAGAGGAATTGAATTTAAAAAGACTGGCGGACAGGACTTGCGGCAGAGGGTAAAGGTTATGTGGGAACATTTTCCTTCGTTGACTTTGATTCGCCATTGGTTGCACCAATACTCGATCTCGTCAAGGTGTTTTTGAAGGTTTTGGGATGCTATATCAGGGTCTGGATGGGTTGACAGGACTGCAGTGTCGTCTGCGAATGTTGCCAAGAAGGTATTGGTAGTAGAGGGGACATCAGCAGTGTATAGATTATAGAGGATGGGACCCAGGACGCTGCCCTGTGGAACTCCTGCTTTAATGGGATAGTAGTTAGAATATTCCAAACCACAGCGGACTTGGAAGAAACGGTTTGAAAGGTAGGATTGTAGGATTAGGAATAGGGTTTGCGGTAAATTTCCTTTGAGTTTGTAAAGCAAACCTGGGTGCCAGACCCTGTCAAAAGCTTGAGCTATGTCCAGAAAGGCAGCAGTGCAATACTGTTTGGTTTCAAGGGCTGAGGATATGTGATCAACTACGCGAAGGCCTTGTTGAGCTGTGGAATGTCGTTGGCGGAAACCAAACTGGTGAGTAGGGTAAAGGTTTTTGGATTCAACGATTGGAAGTAGGCATTTTAATAGGAGTTTTTCAAAAATTTTTGAGAGGATAGGGAGTAGACTAATTGGACGGTAAGATGAGGCGTCATTGGGTGGTTTGCCGGGTTTGGCGAATAGGACAATAATGGAATGTTTCCAGAGGAGAGGAAAGTGCGTCGTTCGGATAATGCAATTATATATATAGGTTAAGAAGATTATGGCTTTAAGAGGAAGTTGTTGGAGGATTCGAGGAGTAAGGAGATCATATCCTGGAGATTTTCGGTAAGGTAATTTTTTCAGAAGATATTTAACCTCAGAGGGGTTAACGGCTTTTGGTGGTAGTGAGAGAGGGATAGGGGAAGTGAGAAAATCTTCGACAGTTGGACGGTGATTATTGTTTTGAGGGGTAAGATGAGGAGTGAAAGTACGGTAAAAATGCAGTGCAAATTCCTCCGCCCTCTCGCCATCCGAAACCGCCCAGGACCCGTCATCACGACGGAGTGAGTGTGAAACAGGATGATATTTTAGGATTTTCTTAGTTACATTCCACAGGGAGTTTTCCCTGGTAGACAGGGAGGAGAGATAGGAATTGAAAGAATCGGAACGGAAGGATGCCAATTGCCGCTTTACAAGCCTGCAGTACTGATTGTATGAGCGTCGATCAGCAGGATGTCGGGATCTTTGCCACACTGTTCTGGAGTGGCGTTTGGATTTGATTAGGTCTTTGAGATACTGAGGTAAAGGATTTTGATTGTGAATTTTTAGGTGACGATGCCTCCCAGGCCGACCTCTGGATCAGAGTAGTGAAGGAATGCACTGCATCATCTAGGTCTTGGGATGTTTTCAGAGGTACTTTGAGGTCTACAGAGTCTGTAAGAATCTGACGGAAGTGGTCCCAGTCAACTGGGCCCCTAATAAATGAAGGAGGAGGCAGTTTGTGAATTGGATTTAGGGAAATGGTTAATAATAAGGGACTATGGTCGGAGGAGAGGTCATCGAGGCGCTTGAGTGAATAGTTTAGTGTTCCTAAACTATTGCAGAAGAAAAAGTCAAGGAGATCTGGATTTCGGTTGGGGTCTGATGGGCAATAGGTAGCTGTGTCAGGAGAGATAGTGGAGCAATGTCTCCGTGTGAGTGCAGACAGCAAAGCACGTCCTCGTGTATTTGTGGATCTTGAGCCCCAGTGCTGGTGCTTTGCGTTAAAGTCCCCACCCACAAGGAAACGATGCCCGATGGAGTCTAGAAAGGAGATGAATTTGGAATCGGAAATGGATTTATTGGGAGGGCAGTACACTGATGCTAGAGTAAGGGGAAAAGTGAGGGTGGTGATTGACACTGCAGTGGATTGAAGGAAATCATGTGCTACCAAAGGAACTATGTGATGGGATATGGAGTTATGGACAATGACAGCGGTACCTGCATGAGCTCTTCCATCTGGGTGATCAGTTCGATAAGTCTGGTACTGTCGAACGGTAAATGATCGTTTACTTGTGAGTCTTGTTTCAGTAATAAGAGCTACATCGATGTTTTTGTCATGGAGTAATGCTGTCAGTTCGTTAGTGTGGGTGCGAACACCATTCGCATTCCAAAGGAGAATGGATAAGGAGTCGGAAGGATCCACTTATGGATTTTGTTTAACGGGGATAAGGTAGGAGACAAGATTTGTAAGAAGGGAAATAAGAGGGGTAATTAGGGTTCTGAACTCTGTAAGGAATGAGGTTAAGAGGCTGGTGAGATCTGAAGAGCTTGAAGGTGGCGGGATATGCGAGATGTGTGGTTGAGGATGGGATTGAGTTTGCTGGTTGCTGGGATGAATGGAGTGCTGGGGAAGAAGAACTTGCGGAGGAGGAGTAGGCAATGCCTGTGACTGCTCTATGTTCCGAACTGCGTCAGCAAAAGATACTGAAGGCTTCAAACTTCTGGCGGGGGCGCTTCTTGGGCTACCTGTGGCTGGCATTTCTTCTTCAGGACGACTAAGTTGTTCGCTTCTGGACTTTAGAATTCTATAGGCCTCACAGCCTTTATAGTTTGCCGGGTGCCCTTGCTGACAGAGCACGCATACAGCAGGTGATTTTATGGGCTTCTTGCACAATTCGCTTTTGTGCTGCCCACTGCACTTTACACACCTGGGAGGGTGGTAGCAGTATGATTTGGTGTGCCCATATGCCTGACAATTATGGCATTGTACTATATCGCGTTTCGGGTAAGGCTTTTCGACCTGTACTCTTGTGTAATACAAGTGGGTAACCTCATAGATTTTTTCCACTCCAGGTGTTCGCTCTAGTTCCACAAAGAATAAGGGCAGTGGTATCTTGGTGCTTGCATTATTTTCTTTTCTTTCCTCACGGAGCACATTGGTTAATTTGGCGAACCTTGTATCCTAGGCTTAATAGCTCCTTCTCTATATCGTCCGCTGGTGTAGTGGGATGCAGGTTTCTAATCACTACCCGCAGTGATCTTTCTTCCTTTAATTGGTATGTGTGAAAATCGGCCTTAGTTTCTTCTAAGTACTTACTTATTGTACGGTGTTAAGGCCAGATAAAGTTTTTGTTTTGTTGGAAAAGTGAAGTAAATTGAATTAATTTTTTTATCTTTATTTAAAAATTAATTTGTTTGTTAGATTTAATTATTTATTATTTTCGTTACTGACGTAAAAAACTGTAAATAAAAATCGTCATTTTCTTTATTGTTCATGTAAAATATGATTGTATAATATAATTTCTGTTCATTTTATTTCGTAAGATTAAATTGTAATCTAATTTAAATACCTAAAGGAGCATTCCATACCTAGGACAGTGGCACTTTGGACTTTTGGTAGGGGAACTTGTGGGCCCAAGCCCATTTACGTCAGTGTTGAGGTAACGTCTGAAGGGTTAAGGTGTACCGATCTCAGACTTAATTGGCCATTTGGCCAAAATCATACCTATATGATATTCAACGTTCCCCTTGGAGCTTGGAATCGCCGCCCTGCGGTTGGATTTTTTTTTTGAGCCTCAACCTGACCACGACAGCTCTACGTTTTGTTTGCAGCCCGCACCCGCGAGAGCACTTGAACTGCAACTTGCCGCTGCGTGAATATACACTTATTTCATATATACACTAAAAGTGACGAGAATTTGGTTAATTCCTTTAATTGTTGAGGATAAAAGACGTTTTTTGTTTGAAACCAGTCTGTCTTACATTGGCAAATTTTATTGTTATTAACCAGGCCTGGGTATTTTATTTTGCTCCTCATTTTTTTTTATGAAATTTTTTTTTATAATATTCTGTTTAATTTTAGAATAAATGTATTGTGAATTGGCATCAACTCTTATTTTCATTAATTTACAGTCCACTAGTTCATGCTAATGAACCAACCTGTGTTTGAATTATCACTTGGAAGTATATAATACTACACGGGTAGTTCAGCGTAAACATAATTGGTCCTCCGGGCCGGATCACAATACATTCTCGCATTTATTTATTTAATCTTTAGATTAACTATTTAATTTATGTTTAATTTCATGTAATTTACACATTTCAGCAATTGTTAGGTGCCAGTTGGGAAACCTATCGTTATTTGCATTTTAATTATTTTTTTAATTTGTTTTTGTTTAAACTAAAAATGGGTCCAAAAGTTGACAAACCAGACTATGAAGGAACGTGGAGTACCCTACATGACGAATTTGAGGACTTAAGGGACGATATAAAAGAAACAAAGGAATTAGGTCATGCTGTAACTGAAAGTTCAGAACAACTTCCTGTTTTTAAAGCTAGACTATCACGATTAGACGCTACTTTCCAAAAGTTTAACAAAACTGTCACAGATGTGAAACGATATGCTAAATTACTAGAGAAAGATTGCACTGAGTATGACAGGATAAGAAAGGAGGTTCGCAATCATTTTTATGAAGCGTTATCACTTGACCGAGAACAATCAACCCTAGATCAAACGTCGAATTCATCTTCAACGGAAACCCAAAATCCCTTATTCAAACTGCCCTCTATAAATCTTCCTTCCTTTCACGGTGAGCTGACAAAGTGGACTTCATTCAAAGACACTTATGTTTCATTAATTCATGAAAATCGATCCTTATCGCCTATTCAAAAGTTTCATTACCTCAAATCGTCCTTAAAAGGCCCTGCCCTGCAATGTGTGGCATCCATTCCAATTACTGCCCCTGATTATCCACAGGCGTGGCTCAGTTTGACGAAACGGTATGACAACAAACGAATTCAAGCTACTAATTTGCTTGCAAGAATTTTTACTTTCAAGCCATTACAACTGGTTTAGCCAGTGGACTGTAATTAATTAGCAAAAGTTTAAAAATTTATTCAAATCAATAAAATAATTGAATCTGAGAATTTCAAAACTATCAATCGGCTTTCCAAACGATCGAAAACCCAAATATATTTATTCGTCCTCTCAAAACCCCCAATAACGAAAAACTGTTCACACTTACCTGGGGTTGGATAGCTTCTTTCTTGAGCGGTTCGGCTTCTAGGAGGAATATGAGGGATAGGAAAGGATAAAGAAAGTCTAGGACAAGCCCGAATCCACCTGATGACCACGCCAAGAATTCAGAAGCAGCGAACAATTCTTCCCCAGTGGTTGGCGATGAAAGGATCGTTTTACCCATATGAAAAACTATAACTATAACGGAAAATAAAACCATGCACCAACCATCGGCAAAATTTGAAAATAAAAAAAACCCGGAAATAACTTTTGCTGGTTCTGGCAAACACCCCACTCGATCGGAGCACAGATCCAGCCTCTTCAAACTAATAGAACACAATGGCCAATTACTCCCCAAAACGGTTTCCTTGTAGAATTGTAGAATTGGCTTGCCAGAGCGCAGCACCTCCCAGAGCTATTTCCCCTACAGATAAATCAAAATCTCTCGCGGTAATCCTCCCGCGTAAACATCCCCCCGCCTCTGAAAGGTTATTTTCAGATAAGGTCAGAATACACACACACAAAAAAAAAAAAAAAACACTTATCCATCATCATAAATCGTACAAAGAAACACATGAGCTTACTATACAACAAACAAAAAAAAACAAAATAAAATAATATCAACAAACAAAATACTGGTACTACTGTGACGGTAAAGGGTAAAGCTTAGTTACCGGCCTCTTATACCGACCCATAGCTACCCGTACAAGTGCCACTCTCACGACCCCATCGGTTCCCGGAAACACCTCCTCCACTACTCCAATTGGCCATTTTAAAGGAAGGAGGTTGGGCTGATCCACGATTACAACAGTTCCAACAGTGAGCGAAGCAGAGGACTTTGACCATTTGTGTCGAATCTGCAACTCATGCAGGTACTCTTTTCTCCACCTATTCCAAAACGACCGGACCAGCTGATCGACTAGCTCGTAGCGGGTAAGACGATTAATTTCGCTGTTCTGTACATCTCGAGCAGGAAAATATTTCAGTGGAGTCAGGTTCAAGAAATGAGCAGGGGTTAACGCGAGTGGCTCCCGCGGATCAGAACTTAGGGGGCAAAGGGGCCTCGAATTGAGGACAGCTTCAATCTGAACCAACACTGTGTTCAGCTCTTCATAAGTCAGAAGCTGGGTTCCAATAACTCGAAATAAGTGGGACTTCACCGATTTAACATTAGCTTCCCAGATCCCTCCGAAGTGAGGAGCTCCGGGTGGAATAAATTTCCACTCGATTCGATGCTCCGACAGTTGATTAGTCAGCGCATCCTGATACCCGGAAGAATTCAACCATTTTGACAATTGCTCATGAGCCCCCACAAAATTTGTCCCGCAATCTGAGTATATAATTCTACATGGACCACGGCGCGACAAAAATCGCCGGAAAGCCGCCAAGAACATGGGAGTAGACAAGTCAGATACCAGTTCAATGTGAACTGCCTTGGTCGACATACATATAAATAAACAAATATACGCCTTAAATATGAAAGGGTTTCGTCTCCTAGCCATAGTAATGCGAATCGGCCCAGCGTAGTCCACTCCAGTTTGTTCGAATGGCTTACATTGTGTAACTCTACAAGTAGGGAGGTCACCCATTTTTGGAGGCACAACCGACGGGCGAACTCTGAAACAACGGTTACATTTTCTTATCCGACTTCTGATTATTTCTCGGGCGGATATAATCCAAAATTTTTGTCTTATTAACGATAATAACAGGTGGGGTCCGGCATGACAATTTTCCTGATGATAATAATCAATCAACCGAATAACAAAGGGGTCCTTCTTTGGCAAGACAATCGGGTGACAACTATCAAACCCTATATCAGCATTCTGCAAACGACCACCGACTCGAATAATTCCACGGTCGAGAAATGGAGATAAACGTTGAAGTTTTGGTGAACAAGTTTCCCCCTTCTTTAATCTATCGAATTCTCCTGTAAAATGAAGTAGCTGGATCACTCTACACAGATAAATTTCCGCTGTGTCTAACTCCCTTTCCCCTACTCTCATTTGGTTTGGTAATATTTTCACAAACTTTAAAACTAGCACCATCGTTCGTAATAACCGTAGGTAGCTTGAGCAACGATCAACAAGAGCACAAATGGAGTTTTCTTCCATTTTTTCTGATCGCGCCACTGTTAAAATGTTGCTACTTTTAATTTCCGGAGGGCTTTCCAGCTCCTCCAAGTCTAATTTAACGGGCCAGCAAGTTTCTTCCGAACCCAGCCAAAGCGGTCCATTCCACCATAGGGTATGATCAACGAGCTCGCATGGCGTTAAGCCCCTGGACAGGCAATCCGCTGGATTCTCGGTGCCTGATACATGCATCCAACTATCGATGCCACAATCTTGGATTTTAGACACCCGATGAGCTACAAACGTCTGCCATCTGGACGGTGCAGCTTTAATCCAATGCAAAGCTACCGTTGAATCAGACAGTGCAACAACACGCTCAACGTTACAGCGTGTGCGAAGAGTAGATGCTGTAGCCTGCAGCAGATTTGCCAACAAAAGGGCGGCACAAAGCTCTAAGCGGGGAATAGTCAGGACCTTGGATGGAGCTACTTTAGATTTTGCACATAATAAAGAAACCTTGACAGTTTCCTCTCCCGTCAGGCCCTTTAAATAAATCACGGCTCCATAACCCATCTCGGAGGCGTCACAAAACCCAACCAACGCAACTCGCGAACCAACCAACACTCCAATGTGTCTCGGAATAGAAAGATTCGACAAAACTACCAATTCCCCTTGACAACGTTCCCACCGAATTTTAATAGAAGCTGGTGGAACCTGATCCCAGTCCAAACCCAAACGCCACAGTTCCTTAATCAGGCACTTGAGAAATAAAGTCAGGGGGGCCAGTAGTCCCAAGGGGTCGAAAATTCTTGCAACTGACGAAAGGATATTTCGTTTTGTGCCGGCTTTATGTTCGTGACTGACCCGAAAGCAAAAAATATCTGTGCTGGGTTGCCACTCAAGACCCAAAACCGCTAAAGAAGTGCCCGTTTCAAAATCCTTTGTCGAAAAGGATTTATCCTCGTCGGGGAAAAGAGTGAGCATTTCGGAAGAATTAGAGGCCCATTTGGTAAACTGAAAACCTCCATTTTCGAATAACCTTTTTGTTTGCTGATAAAGTCGTTCAGCATCTTGCAACGAGGGGACGGAAGTGATAAGATCGTCCATATACATATCCTGTGGAATTCGATCTTTGGTAGCCGGGAAATTTTTACCTTCTTCTTCGACCAATTGACGAACAGTTCGAAGAGCCAAATAAGGTGACGAGGTGATGCCAAACACTACACAATTTAATTCGTAGATCTCCACTGGATCCTCTGACGAAAATCTCCATAATACCCGTTGGAATCTTCGGTGAGAGTCATCAATCAGAATTTGCCGATACATTTGTTTAATATCTGCCGTCAATGCTATTGAAAATAAACGGAAGTGCAATAGTAATACGAAGATATCCGTTTGTAATTTTGGACCCACATGTAAAACGTCATTTAATGACAAATGAGCCGTAGTTTTTGCACTGGCATCAAACACGATTCTTAGAGGCGTGCTCGAACTACCAGGCTTTAATATACCATGATGTGGTATGTAATAGCCATGTTTATCCATCGGATTTGTTACCAATGACATGTGCCCTTGCTGTAAATAGTCCAACATTACCTCGTGATATAATACTCGACTTTCCGGGCAGCGATCTAAGCGCTTTTCTAGGTTCATAAATCTTCGTTTGGCCATCTCAAATGAATCTCCCAACCGATCGGGATGCTCCTGGAAAGGCAACGACACAACAAACCGTCCTGATACCAAACGACGCACCGAAGATTTAAAAATATTCTCACATTCTGATTCTCCGGGCGAAAGAGAAGTAATTAAGTTTGGGACCTCTTCAATTTCCCAAAACCGTCTCACCAAACTATCCAATGATGAACGGCAAACAGACAAACAATTATTACTCTCGGATGTTAGGTCCAAAACTGGGGCTTTTCCCATCAAAATGTAACCCAAAACACTATCCACTGCCATCAACTGAAGAGGTTTTCCTCTGTATTTATTTTCTTTCAATAAATGAGGCACCAGCTCAGCCCCTATGATTCCATCAATATCACCCGGTAAATGAAATGTCTCATCTGCAAGTTCCAGATTTAATAGATAAGACAGCTGAGATCGATCAATTTCCCTAGCCGGCAATTTCTCGACAATCTTATCGACCACTAAAGGCTCGATCGTAAATGAAATATTCGGATTGATCCTCGAACTGAAACTACAAACTGTCTTCCCTAGAACCGGATTGACTGCTCCTCCAAAACCTACTACCGATGTTTTTAAAGGCGAAATAGGCAATTTAAGTTTTCGGCATGTTTTCGCCGTTAGAAAATGGCACTGACTGCCCGAATCAATCAAAAACCGCGCATCATGCAGTTTTCCCCCGCCATTTTGCATAGTTACTACCGCAGTAGACAGCAAAACCATAGAGGAACGCTGGGCGGAAAAACGATCTTTACAATTCGCCATCGAACAGCAGTTGATCGAGGAATTCTGCTGACCCTCCGCCCCCGAATTTACACGGTCTGGGGGATTCTTTGAAAACTCAAAATGTAACAGCGAATGATGGGGCTTATTACATTGCGAACAGGGATTACCTTTTTTACAATTAGGCGCTAAATGGTTAGAAGAAAAACACTTTAAACAACATGCCTTTTGTTTAATAAAACGAAATCTATCCCAAGGAGACATTTTCAAAAATCCTTTACAATCAACTAATTGATGAGATCCCCGATTGCATTTCAAGCAATTTGTAGTTTTATCAAAACCATCGCTAGTACTTCCTCCCGACTGAGTTACAAAAACCTTTGGTCTGTAATTTTTTATCGGTTTTTCCGATCTGGTCGTTGACATTGAGTTATATTCCCAAGGAAGGGTTTTAATTTGTTTCTCGACGAACGTTACAAAATCCTCATAAGTAGGAATATCCTTTTCGCGAACCGCGGCTTCGAACGCCCGGCGGGACACGGGGTCTAAAATTTTCAAACCACGATTTAAAAATATCGAATCAGCCAAATTTCCGGTGTTTAATCTTTTAAGGGCTGTTATGGGCCCACAAAATTTATCCAATACTGAGCTTAAACTCCCCCTTGATTCTGACTTTAATGGTTTGAATTCAAAAATTTGCTCTAAATAGGTATCTGCTTGAGCTCTAGGGTCATTGTAACGTTTCTGTAACGCGTCCCAAATCACTGGGTAATTTGCCGCCACTGGTGGTAGGTGCTTACAAATATTCGAGGCTTCCCCACCAAGCTTTGATACTAAATATTGAACTCTATGTTGATCGGTCAACGATTTATTTTCATGTACTAACGATTTAAACATTTCATAAAAGACCGACCATTGCGTTTGATCCCCTCTAAAACAAGGTAACTCTAATTTTGGAAGGTGTACTTCAATTTTGTTCGTCGCCAGGGTTGGTAAAAGAGTTTCAGGAACCGCGGTAGTAGCGGCCACTTTTTTCTTCGTCGCAAGGCTCTCAGCCATCTCTTCAATGTACTCAATCATCTCCATATGGGAATCGTTAAAGGTCGGAGTAAATTCCGAATCCAACTCCGACTCTAATTCATTAATTTTGAATTCTACTTCGTCATATTCGGTCAAGGTTTTTGGTATTAGACGGTAAGTAGTTTCAAATTGCTGTAAAACTTTTTTATCCGCAATGCCTTTCGACAGATCATAAATTCTTTGAATGCGCTGAAAAAGTTTTATTTGTTTTGCTTTATAAATTTTTAAAGACGATTCAATAGCCTTTTTCTCGCTCATTTTCAAAAATGAGTAGCCAACAAATCAACAAAATTAAACGGTCAAATTGGATTTGTCTATATTATTAATTAAATCGACCTTATTGAACAATTCCTAATCGAACCAGTTCCAATAAACTATTCAAACCTTATTGGTATTTTCTTATCAGTTGAAAGGGCAATCCGGAGATAGAATTCCTCGGTTGGACCCTGAACCTCAAACTTGTTAATATAAAGGGATGACGGGTAGAAAAATTGTTAAAACTTTACGAGTTTGAACTGTAGCAAAATTAAACTGTCTCAATGAAATTTATTTATATCAATTCTAACTTATCAACCATTAGCAATCTAGAATAAATAATTTCTACTTTAATTTGAGCAATAATTTTACCAAACGAAACAAACAAAAAACTTAGAAATATAAATATCCCACCAAATCGGGATAAAATATGCCGGGCTTACGCGAAACCAGTTCCAGCCAGTTGATTGTCGCTAACTTTTTTAAATTAAATTAATTTTCCAATTTAGTTCATAATAATACTATCGTATTTTTCCAATAACCATCTTCGAACTCCTTTCAATCAGGAACTGTATTTTAATTAATTGAAACAACGAACTTTCAATATAACCAATACATAAACACGGAAAAGAACAAAAACAATTTTTTTTTTTTTTTTTTTTCCAAAATCGGTTTGAATCCGGCCCGGAGGACCAAATGGTTTAGCCAGTGGACTGTAATTAATTAGCAAAAGTTTAAAAATTTATTCAAATCAATAAAATAATTGAATCTGAGAATTTCAAAACTATCAATCGGCTTTCCAAACGATCGAAAACCCAAATATTTATTCGTCCTCTCAAAACCCCCAATAACGAAAAACTGTTCACACTTACCTGGGGTTGGATAGCTTCTTTCTTGAGCGGTTCGGCTTCTAGGAGGAATATGAGGGATAGGAAAGGATAAAGAAAGTCTAGGACAAGCCCGAATCCACCTGATGACCACGCCAAGAATTCAGAAGCAGCGAACAATTCTTCCCCAGTGGTTGGCGATGAAAGGATCGTTTTACCCATATGAAAAACTATAACTATAACGGAAAATAAAACCATGCACCAACCATCGGCAAAATTTGAAAATAAAAAAAACCCGGAAATAACTTTTGCTGGTTCTGGCAAACACCCCACTCGATCGGAGCACAGATCCAGCCTCTTCAAACTAATAGAACACAATGGCCAATTACTCCCCAAAACGGTTTCCTTGTAGAATTGTAGAATTGGCTTGCCAGAGCGCAGCACCTCCCAGAGCTATTTCCCCTACAGATAAATCAAAATCTCTCGCGGTAATCCTCCCGCGTAAACAACAACAATGTAATTTAACTTCTTTGGAACGATTTTCAGAGATTGTGCTAGAGAGTGTAACAGCATTCAAACATTTAGAAATTGAGGATGAATCTGGGTTTGTTTTGCTTACCTTTGCACTAAGACTGCTAGACCCCAAAACCCGTGAGCGGTTTGAGACTTTACAATCAGTGAAGGAGGAACTTCCTTCTTTCCAAAATCTAGTTGACCTAATTTCTCAGCAATGTGTTGCATTTCAATCTCAAGCTTTATCTACCCCAAGTGAGTCCAGTTATTGGAATAGCAATAAAACTTACCCTAAAGGGGTGAAACAAATTTTTTACTCGTCAGGACAACGAATTTCTCACTCCTGTCCCTTATGTAGGGAAAAGCATGTGTTGTATCGTTGCCCTAAATTCTTGGAGCTTAGTCCATATAAACGTTTTAATAAATTAAAGCCATTGAATGTATGTTCCAATTGCCTTTCTGAAAATCATAAAAATGTTGATTGCCAGTCAAATAAATTATGTCGCTACTGTAATAAAAAACACCATTCCTTATTGCACTGGGGTAACTCGGTTATACCTGCATTTCCTGTCGAGGAAGAATTTAAAAATAATTCTTTGAATCCAGTTTCGGAACATTGTCAGGTTGCAACTGATACATCTAGAAGTGCTGTTTTTTCCACTTCTCTAGATGGAAAGGTAAACGTTTTACTTGGTACTGCTTTGGCTAGAATAAAAGACAATGTAGGTAACTATCATCAAATAAGAATTGTAATTGACAGTGGAGCACAACGTTCATTTATTACGGCTTCATGTGCTAAAAAATTGAAATTGATCCCCTCTCACAACCCCCACAGACTCTGTGGATTTGCAAGCAGCCCTATTGCTGGAGGGTCTCAGCAAGTAGACTGTATCTTGGTTCCATTAAACTCTGATAATCCAAAGTTGAGAACAAATGCTGTAATTATTCAGCAAATAAGCAATAATATGCCTTCTCAGCCAATTTCTGAGCAAATTAGGAGACAATTAAGTTGTGAGGATCTATCGGACCCTTCCTTTTGGAAACCAGGTCCTATAGATTTCCTTTTAGGAGCAGATTTATTTCTGGATATTCTCAGCAATTTCAACAAAGCCTCTAGTTGTCCCAATATTTTAAATACAGTATTTGGAGGAGTAATCTTAGGATCCTTACCTGATAATAACTCACACTCACCACAAAGGGTACTATTGACCACAGACGAGTCCCTAAATTCTATTATAGAGAAAGTTTGGAAAATCGAAGAACTCGAACACATCAGTCTGGAGAATCCTGACGACGTTAAATGTGAATCCCACTTTTCGAAGACACACTCTCGCGATGAAAGTGGGCGCTATATTGTACAGTTGCCCTTCAGGGACGAACGTTCTATATATTTTAACAATTCTCGTAACGTGGCTCAAAAAAGATTTCAACGTTTGGAATTTGATTTTAATAATCATCCACTTAAACGAAAAGAATATTCAGCAGTTTTGCAAGATTATTTGGATAATGATATGATCAAAAGGGATTCATTTGCTTTACCTCAAGGTTCGAATTCTTGTTTATTAAACAAGAATTCAGTCCGTTCTGAACTTAGTACAGTTAATCTTGTTGATAGTATAGACTCGGATTTTCCCCTGAACGGTCAAATGTCCCAAGAATCAGATATTATTAGAGCACCATATAGTTTCAGCAGAAGTGGGGAAGAACTATCAAATAGTTATTTCGAGGACGCGGCACAAGATGGTTTATTTAAAATTACTGATGTTTCGTATGAATATTGCTGGTGGCTTGGGCTGTGTGGGTGTTTGTGTAGAGCGTATGTGGGCAACAGCCGGCCCGCGGGCCGGATCCGGCCCGCTGTAAGATTTGATCCGGCCCGCGAGACATTTTGAAAAACCCAATTTAAAAAAAAAAAATACACTACTTACTCATACTCATGGAATCAAGTGAGCGAGCAAGCCGAGTGGCGGTGATCATCAAAGAGTGAGGCGGCAAACATCAAAGTTCAAAGCCATTGATGTTTGCCGCCACACTGGCGGCGCAACAAAGGATTATTGCTTCGCAATTGTATTGTTCTACACTAGACGATTCTAGATCATTCCTTCATTTTGCCTATATAAGCGGGTGGATGGCCGGAACTTAGTTCAGTCCTATTCGAGCTACCGTGGTGATAAGTTTGCTTTGTGACTTTGTGTGCATCTTGAGTGCTTACTAATTATACCTATTTTCTTATTAAGTTTATCGAACGATAAGTAAATGAAAATGATGTCTGGTGGAAGGAAACGAAAAGTAGATGCAGAGGGTCGCCAGTTTCAAGAAAAATGGACTGAAGAATTCTTCTTTATCTTGCACAATGGTAAGCCTATTTGTTTGATGTGTAATGAATCCATTTCGGTGATGAAAGAATTCAATATAAAGAGGCATTACTCAACTAAGCATCCTACGCTGCTCTCACTGACAGGACAAATAAGAAAAGACAAAATCCAGAAACTTACCGCAAATTTGGAAAAACAGCAGCAAATATTTCATAGACAAAGAACACAACTTGATAATGTTGTGAAAGCTAGTTTTATAGTTAGTTCAAAATTGGCAAAGTCATTGAAACCATTTGCCGAAGGAGAATTTATCAAGGAGTGTATGTCAGAAGTTTGCAGTGTTTTGTGTCCTGAAAAGAAAAATGAATTTGAAAAAATTAGTTTGTCAAGACGAACCGTTGTACGACGTATAGAAATGATGGCTAATGATATAAAAACAACATTGACTGGCCGTATGACTGGTATTGAATCATTTTCCATAGCATTAGACGAGAGCACCGATTTGTCTGACATAGCTCAACTGGCTATATTTATTCGAGGTGTTGATAAAGAATTCACTATTACTGAGGAATTGCTTGCTTTACAGCCGCTAAAAGGAACCACTACAGGAGAGGACATTTTTAATGAAGTTCAAAAGGTATTCACAAGTTTTGGCTTGCCATGGTCGAAATTAGTTGGAGTATGCACAGATGGTGCACCTTCTATGGTCGGCTTACGTAAAGGTTTCATCGGAATTTTGAATGAAAAAGCAACTGAATTAAATGTGCAAAAAGATGGTTTGATAGTCCTTCATTGCATTATCCACCAACAGAACTTGTGTTCTAAGTCCATTCGACTCCAGAATGTTATGAATGTGGTAGTAAAAACCATCAATTTTATTCGATCCCGAGGGCTTAACCATCGTCAGTTCAAGGCGTTTTTGGATGAAATATCAGCCGAGTATGACGACGTAACATATTATTGTGAAGTCAGATGGCTAAGCAAAGGGAAAATGCTGAAACGGTTTTACGAGCTTAGAAATGAGATAGCAGAATTTATGCAAATAAAAGATAAACCACTATCTGAATTGAGTGACGCAAAATGGATATGTGACTTAGCATTTCTTGTCGACCTTACAGGCCATTTGAATGATTTAAATTTGAAACTTCAAAAACAAGGACAGTTAGTAAATGATTTGTACAGCCATTTGAAAGCGTTTCAGAACAAAATCCGCTTGTGGGAGGCACATATGCTGTCTGGTAACAGTTACCATTTCACCACGCTCTCTGCGTATGAAAATATTGCTTACGCTCAATATGCTGAAGAACTCAAGTTACTGTCGGAGCAATTTTCGATCAGATTTAGCGATTTCAAACACATGGAAGACTGTTTCAATTTATTTGCTACTCCAACAAAAAGTAATGTACAAAATGCTCCAATACACTTGCAAATGGAGTTGATCGAGATTCAAGAAAACTCACTCCTAAAATCTAAATTTGAAGACGTGGAGTTGTGCGATTTCTACAAAAAATACCTCGAAGAAGACCATTTTCCGCAGCTTAGAAAATTTGCAAGAAGATTGATTTGTGCGTTTGGCAGTACTTATAAATGCGAACAGTTCTTTTCATTGATGAAAGTTAATAAATCAAAACATCGTACAAGGCTGACTGACGATAATTTGGAAAATTCTTTACGTCTTTGTACCAGTGGAATTAATCCAAACATCGATGGATTAGTTTCCCAAATTCAAGCTCAAGTGTCTCATTGATTTCGGTGTCGCTATTTAACTTTCGTAGTTTGTAACAATTCTAAATTTAACGATTTAATTTAATGCTGTAGGTACCTATTTTTTCATTTCATTTTGTTATTTTAATAAATTGTGTTGTAATAACATTGTCGTATTATTTCATGGCTGACTGATATCTATCGCTAAAAATTATGAACACTACTTTAAAATGCACTACTTTTAAACGCGGCCCGCGAACGTATTTGCACACTAAAGTTTGGCCCATAACATGTCAAAGGTTGCCCATACCTGGTGTAGAGTCCATGTCCTCTATTTCGATATTTGTCAACACCTCGTAGCTATTGGGCGTGAAAAACGGAGACTCATGAGTGGTTGTTGCTGTTTTTTTCGATGTGCTAGGTAGTGATGGTAGTTCCTCCATAGAGCTGCTGGGAGCTGAAGAGTTTTCAGGTGCTATGTTTCGGTTAGATCGCCGCGGCTTACGTTTAACCGGCGACGGAGTGGGGGTAGGTCCCAACGACCTTGTACGTTTTTTTTTATTGTCTACTGACATTAGCTGCTGACAGAAACGCATGTTTCATTCACGAGTCGCGGGTCTTGGCTCTGAGCCACCAGAACGTAGCGGCTCAGAGATTATAATTGAGTGACGTTAGTGAACGATCCGATGGCGCTATGACAAATGCTTCTCAAAATGGCCGACTTCGCGATCCGATTTCACTTTCACTTTTGTTCTACACAAATGAAATAAGCGATTTACTTACGTCTTGAGGGCTCCCTCGTGACCAGCTCACGTAAGTTGCCTGGTAGAACAATTTTTTACAGATAATTATATATAATTATAGATCCTCAGGCGAATCTATTTACAAATTACTTTTTGTATTTCCAAAAATTATATTATGAAATAAACAAGTATAATGATACACATTATACCTGACTGGACTAAACTGACTAATAAAGGTGATGGGGCTCACCTTTTTGATCAAACTTAAAACTAACTTACATACTAATCCTTAACCTAATTTTTCCCCGACAGTCTGTTGCGATCGATGCGGGAGGGGTGGTGGGGTCATAGTGTTAATGTGTCTCCGGCGGATGAACTCACCCACCGACGGATCACCAAGATTTTTTTTTTTTTTTTTTTTTTTTTTTTTTCCTTCGTTTAGCTCTTTAACTTATAAAATAGGATGTGGGAAAATTATTTTGGGCTAATGAGTGCCTTTCACTAAGGGGAGTCCCCCATTTGAAGGATGTATGAGAAGGATATAGGGTGGGGTATGCCTAAAGGAGGCGGGTGGAATCAGGAAGGTAGTGAGAGTCTACCGAGGGTGGAGCCTAGGGGTACCTAGGCAAGGGTTTGTAGTCGGCCAGGTCAAGCCTGGCCAGCCCCGGTAGGGGCCTGAAATAAGTCGGCCTCTCGGCCGGAAGGTCGACCCTGCTTAAACAGGTAGATGTCTTGTAGCTTCGGAGATCGGCCTCGATCTCTCGGCTGGGTGTAGATCTTCAGTCTCCGTCAGGGGGCTAGGGTTCAATCACGTCCATCTGTCTCCAGGCTTCGGCGGTCCAGCAGTGCTTCCATCTGACGGGCATTGGTGGTGGTTCACCAAGCATATTTATATATATCAAGTTTAAGCTCACCGCCATAAAAGAGTTTGCGAGAAGGGACAAAGCCTGACACTCTAAGAAACATATTATGATCAAAATGCGTTCACCATTTACCTGAGTATATCTCGTGCAAACATACACATATTCCTTGCCAAGCGTTTCCATGGTATCTATTTGTTACAACATTATATCGAACACTGAACATGATTTGTATCTATAATGTAAAATCTAAGTCAGTATATTTACTGGTAGTTAAGAGTATAAGTACAGATAGTCCCTGTGACCTGTTGATCTTCAGGAGCTATCCAGCCTTTGAGCATTTGTGTTGTGAATCCGCCATTTTTCACGCCGTGAGTCAGCCATCTTGCCGCACTGTGGTAATCGCTACGTCACAAGTGCCGCATTAAACTCAGGTAAAGGCACTGAAATAATTAAGCAGCCTAATGGAGAGGTATCTCGAATGGGGTCGGAGCCAAAAGAAAATTTACGAAGAAGTCAAGTCTATGCAAGTTCATACAAGTCTCGAAGAGGAAAGTGGTGAAGAGAACTAGGTTCTCTCCTTTAAACGGGTTAACATCCGGCGAGGCAGGACCAAGCGACGTTAGCACGCCTAATAACCACCTCTGGTTGCAATTACGGCAAAATAATCCCCCACTGCCATATAGAGCGAGATTAACAATGATGGGGATCGAATCTTTCACAATCGAACCGTCGCAAACAGATGTCAAAAAGACGACACAAAGGACGACCGACAAAAACTCTTAGATCTACTAAGAGGGACAAAACCCCTCACTACATGTATGCAAAAATAGGAGGTAAGGAGAATATTCTTGGCCATGGGGATAGACGTGACCAAAGAAATGAACGTAATTAAAGAAAGGCTCCTGTGGTTCTAGACGTTTGAACGCCAAACCAAGGCTGATGGAAAGAAAACTGAAATACATCCCATCCTGGCCGGCTTTCCCAATGTACTGTCGGGTATAAAAATGGATAGGCATCTCCATTTCTCTGCCAATTTTAGTAACAAAATAGTAACAACTTGTCGCTGCGACTCAAACTGATAACATATAAATATGTCAGGTTCTACTGTACGGTGCCCCGCTATATATTCACTTAACTGACAACATAGCCAAAAGTCTCCAACAATTTCAGAATGGTATTTTGTGAAAAGTGGTCAGACTTACCTCTCTCAAGACGTTACAGAACCTCGAACTGCACCCGTTGCTTTTGGTGTGCCGTCGGTGGGTGTGCTCATTCAACGGAGACACGTCAAGTTTTATGTCTCAATGGAGCACCTCACAAACCCAGTGTTTAACACTATGACCCAACCACCCTTCCCCCATTGATGGCAACAAGCTGTTGGGGAAAATTTGGTTAAGCGTTTGTTTGTTTGAGAATGCAAGTCTCATCGGAAATTACGATATCCTGTTAAGATTGTCGTTGATGTTACATTACCGCTCATCTTCTTTACAAATATCATTGTGCCTTTTGGTGGGTCTGTAATGAGTGATTTGTAATAAAATAATTGGAGATCCGACATTAAATAAGCACGATCTGCTGGCAGTCTGAAAAATTTCTAGACTGATCCCTTTTCATTTCTACAAAATACTAGGAGGTTGTTCCGGCACCTTGTTCTAGTCTAGCATGTCATACTTAAGTCCACAACCTTCTAAAGGTTCTGCAGAGACCTTTTCTCTTCCAATATCTGCCAAAAATGTTTTACTGATTTCTTTTCTTTACTGAGTTCGACCAAGGCAAAGGCCTTAAAAATTTGCCTGGACTGTGACTAATTAGCTTAGAGGCTCAAAAAAATATGGAGAGGTTGTAAGTGATACTGTGACGTACATCTGTATTAACTAACTAATAATTACTTACAGGGTGCCGATCTATACCAATGATCTGATTTCTTCACAGTTTGACGAAAATACTTCAGGAAAAAACCCACAATAGCACATAAAAAAATTTAATCTTTATGACTTTTAATAACATCTTTCGATAACACAATTCTTTACTGATTATTGTTACATTCGTACATTTTTCAATTTTCTAAAAGCTAATTAATAGATGGTAATTCTCAAAAAAAATTTTAATATTTTTTTCGTTCATACAAATAGGAGTTTTGAAAATAAAATGTTAACATTGTTACCAAATAATGCTAATTAAATTTATGGCTGTCGGGAAAGCTTCTTGTGCACGTCGAGGGTCACCAGATGTCGGGAAAAGGTTGAACAATTGTCGGAGGTGAACAATTGTCGGAAAAGGTGAACAATTGTCGGAGGTCAACAATTGTCGGATTGTTGTAGTTAATAACATGGACCATGTTCCATGTAGGCGTTAATATCTGACTCCATTTTTTTATAGGAATGTGTCCCGACAAGACACTGTGTTCAGGATGAGGTTCAGAGGTTCATAAAGAATAAGA
Source organism: Acanthosoma haemorrhoidale (assembly GCA_930367205.1). Taxonomy (NCBI): domain Eukaryota; kingdom Metazoa; phylum Arthropoda; class Insecta; order Hemiptera; family Acanthosomatidae; genus Acanthosoma; species Acanthosoma haemorrhoidale. Next base: position 29,477,329 of record OV884011.1, on the reverse strand, counting down.
CCAGTTTTCAGAGTTCGTGCGAGAGATCGGCAGCGTAATAAGTACAAGTCGTCAGAGGTCTGCTAGAGGCTGTGTGGCAAGTGCCGTCGTAGAGGTGTGGTATAGCGAGAGTAGATTAGCGGAAGGCTGAGTGGGCTTACTCCCAGGGGCCTGGGAGGATCGCGACTTTCGAGATGTGGAGACTGGAGAAGAGTGAGCCTACCAGGGCCAGGTGGCCCTGGGGTAAGTGATAAGTCGCGCGGCTATGGAGACTAGGAGACAGAGTGTCTTTTCAGGGCGAAATTTACTGATATAAATATGGTAACCCCCTCCCTCGTGGAAGGCGGAGTCTGTCTGCCAGGGGTATGTTTTACGATACACAGGTAGCCATTTCCTTTTAGTTTTATGACCGTTGGGGTAAAAGGGTGTGTTTTTTATGGCTGCTAGAAGTGACTGAAGGTCTGCCCGGTCTATTTATGGCAGTCAGGTGGCTAATCCTCTTAGGTTAATTGCCGTACCCTCTGAGTTACTTGTCTACGACTTCCGACCTCTCTATGATTTATTACAAGAAGTTTACACAGATTTGCATTTCTATTATAATACATTATGAACCAGAGTGTAGGGTAATTTACATATATAGTTAGCGCTTCGCTACATATCGCAACAATGGCTTTTGTAATTATCAACACTAAAATTATCTACACAAAATACATATTGTTAATAAGCTCATCAGACCTTTGAATTGATACCCTACTCCAAAGTAATAAAGGGTGTCCCAGAATTAACGCAAGATTTGAACTTGCCGCCATTAGTGTAGTAAAGTGCTGGCAATCCTAAAAAAAAAACAATTTGACAGCTGATAGTTTAGGGTTAGTAATAATGGAGCGTTACACGATAGAACAACGTTTCTTTAATGTTGAACATTATCTCAAAAATAATGAAAGTTTAGCGGCCGCAGTTTGAAAATTTTATACAAAATATGGTCTGAATAGTGTTTTGACTTCATCTACTGTGAAGAGATTAATTAAAAAAATTAGGGAGACTGGACCAGTTGGAGACACTAAACACACAGCCGTTCAAATGTCAATATCGAAGCAGTGCGTGAGAGTGTTGTTAAAAATCCAGGAACATCAATTCAGCGTCGTAAATACAGATCTTTGTGCCGAAATTGGATGATATTGATATGGCCAATATGTGGTTTCAACAAGATGGTGCCACATGCCATACAGCCCATGAAACAATTTAAATACTGCATGAGACATTTCCAGGGCGTGTACTCTCTCGTTTCGGTGATCAGAATTGGCCCCCTAGATCGTGTGATTTAGCAGCTTGAGATTTCTTTTTATGGGGTTATTTGAAGTCAAAGGTGTATGTCAACAAGCCTACATCCACCCGTGCATTAAAAGAGGAAATTCAACGCTGCATCAACGAAATTCAACCACATTTATGCCAAATGGCCATGGAAAATTTCGACAAAAGAGTGCGTATGTGCCAGCAAAGTCGTGGAGGCCATTTGCCCGATGTGTTATTCCATAAATAACCCTATCCTATTTACTTTATAATTCAATAAAAAAATAACAAAAATACCAAAAACTGTGCTTTCCATTTAAATCAAATCTTGCGTTAATTCTGGGACACCCTATATTAACTAAATAATTAATGGCACTAACTAGATAGCTATAACTTTCATGTCTTCCTCAGATGAAATGCAACCAGTCCAAGTAAACTTTTAAATAGGCGAGTCACAAAGCCCAGAACTAACTTAGGCGTTTCCTATTTAAAAAATAAAAACGTCAAGGGTACCATGAGAAAAAATAGTTCAAATTATGAATTTAGGTTTTTTATGAAAAACAGCTGACTGAATCATGTTCACTGCATGCGGCGTAGTAACAAGCGATAAAACAAACGCTAACTCAGGTTTATATTTTTGAATGGAACTCATTAACAAGACTGAGTGATTATCACGTCGAAAAGATAGTGATAAGAAACTAGTCAATTCATGATTTTTTTTTATTGTTTGGAGAAAATTTGATTATTTTTTTAAATTTATAGTCTAATTAATGAGGTAATAATAATTATTAGCTAATAATGATTTAAAAGTAAAGAAATTAATGGGAGGATCGGGTATCCTCATACCTAGAACCCCACCAGCATCCGGTCGTGAGCTTCACCAGTAAGAATTTTAGCAATTCAAATCCCCTTCCACTAAACTATTAAGTACATACCTAAGCAAATGCTCGGGTCGGTCTTTCTGTCTGAACTTAATGAGACCCCGCAAGAGCTGTATGACAGTGGCTCCCCAGTCCAACAAAGTTTGTCTTCTCACAAAGTAAAATAAGCAAACATTTCACAATAAGTGGGGTGCTTATTATTAGGGAAGACTGTACCACTTGACTTAAACAAAGGTAAATACTTCCGATACTGGAAGGAATACCAAAGATCTCCTGGGAAGGAAGGAATCTAACGGGAGTAGGGTCATACCTTAACTCTACTCCAGGTATCAAAAACTCCAGCCTTCCGAATACCTACTAAGGAACTAACAAACCAGTTTAATATTAGATAGATAATAGGAGATAGAAGCCCTATGTAACGTTTTTTGACTGAATAATGAAGTCATACATTATTGTATTGAATTATTGAAAAATGAAAATAACGTGGAAACGATTTGAGTATTCGGAAGAAGTGTTTTCTCACTTTTTTACTGACTGTTATTATATATCATTTAATTTATTTATCCACATTCGACGAAAATAATATGGCAAATCTTATAAATTGTGTTGTTAGAATATTGAAAAGTTATAAAATGTGGAGAAGCATCGGGTTACATAAGCCAAAAAATGCTTTTCCAGTCTGTGCTATAAGCCATGGACTTCATTCCATTTCTTTTTCTACAAACAATCATACGAAGATATCCGGATACTATGAAATAAAGTTAAATTATTGAAAAGTTCAAATAACATGGAAACGCTTCAAGACGAAGTATCGTTTTCTGACTTTGTAATCACTGTTCAATAAGGTTATTATAAAGGGTGTCCCAGAATTAACACAAGATTTGATGAAGAAGGGATGACCTGTGTGTTTAGTGTCCCCAACTGATCCAGTCTCCCTAAATTTTTCAATTAATCTCTTCACAGTTGATGAAGTCAACCACTATTCCGACCATATTTTGTATGAAATTTACGAACTGCGGGCGCTAAACTTTCATTATTTTTTAGATAATGTGCAACAATGTAGACATGTTGTTCTGTCTTGTAACACTCCATTTTTACTAACCCTAAACTGTCAGCTGTCAAATTGTTTTTTTTTTTAGGGTTGCCAGTACTTTACTGCACAAATGGCGGCAAATTCAAATCTCGCGTTAATTCTGGGACACCCTTTTATATCGTTCGATTTGTTATTCTGCATATCATAAGAAAAGGAATATGCAAAATGTTACGGAATGAATGTAAACATTTGAAAAATTACAAGAACTTCTGGAAATCTTCTGGCAATGAAAAAAAATACTGTTCAAAGTAAAGCCAATTTCAAATAATTTTGGTTTGGGTTGGGGAGGTAATTCTTGTAGTATAGTCGACTAATAACGCTTCAATGTTGCAATACAAGTTCATTCAGCGTATTATTTATCTGGAAATGGCGCGTGGTCATTTGCGTCAGCTATGAGATACAACATTTATCAAAAACCAACGTATGCTAAATTTTATCTGTTCTTGGCAAACGAATCTCTTTCTTTACTCGCACACATATATATACATGTGTGTATGTATAAATATTTATAGACGTTTGACATAGGGTCAAGAGTGGTTAGGACAATGCACAGACTAGTGGCCTTATTGTGCGTTGTAGCTGCTTTCGCTACAGTCGTAAGTGTGCCACAATTTCCGCTAACGTTTGTACTCAGTTTTAATATAATATCTATAAGTATGATTAATTCATTATTTTTCACGATGCTGTATATTTCTAAAAAAAAGCTAGTTAGGTGTTCAGTGTCGCACAATCAAAGGGTTTCTTGATGATCTTACCAAAGATCTCCTGGGAAGGAAGGAATCTAACGGGAGAAGGGTCATACCTTAACTCTACTCCAGGTATCAAAAACTCCAGCCTTCCGAATACCTACTAAGGAACTAACAAACCAGTTTAATATTAGATAGATAATAGGAGATAGAAGCCCTATGTAACGTTTTTTGACTGAATAATGAAGTCATACATTATTGTATTGAATTATTGAAAAATGAAAATAACGTGGAAACGATTTGAGTATTCGGAAGAAGTGTTTTCTCACTTTTTTACTGACTGTTATTATATATCATTTAATTTATTTATCCACATTCGACGAAAATAATATGGCAAATCTTATAAATTGTGTTGTTAGAATATTGAAAAGTTATAAAATGTGGAGAAGCATCGGGTTACATAAGCCAAAAAATGCTTTTCCAGTCTGTGCTATAAGCCATGGACTTCATTCCATTTCTTTTTCTACAAACAATCATACGAAGATATCCGGATACTATGAAATAAAGTTAAATTATTGAAAAGTTCAAATAACATGGAAACGCTTCAAGACGAAGTATCGTTTTCTGACTTTGTAATCACTGTTCAATAAGGTTATTATAAAGGGTGTCCCAGAATTAACACAAGATTTGATTTAAATAGACAACACAGTTTTTTGTATTTTTGTTGTTATGTTTTTATTGAATTATAAAGTAAATAGGATAGGGTTATTTATGGAATAACACATCGGGCAAATGGCCTCCACGACTTTGCTGGATCATACGCACTCTTTTGTCGAAATTATCCATGACCATTTGGCATAAATGTGGTTGAATTTCGTTGATGCAGCATTGAATTTCCTCTTTAATGCACGGGTGGATGTGGGCTTGTTGACATACACCGTTGACTTCAAATAACCCCATAAAAAGAAATCTCAAGCTGTTAAATTACACGATCTAGGGGGCCAATTCTGATCACCGAAACGAGAGAGTACACGACCTGGAAATGTCTCATGCAGTATTTGAATTGTTTCATAAGCTGTATGGCATGTGGCACCATCTTGTTGAAACATATATAGCATTGGCCACATCAATATCATCCAATTTCGGCGCAAAGAGCTGTATTTACGACGCTGAATTGATGTTCCTGGATTTTTAACAACACTCTCACGCACTGCTTCGATATTGACATTTGAACGGCTGTGTGTTTAGTGTCTCCAACTGGTCCAGTCTCCCTAATTTTTTTAATTAATCTCTTCACAGTAGATGAAGTCAAAACACTATTCAGACCATATTTTGTATAAAATTTTCAAACTGCGGCCGCTAAACTTTCATTATTTTTGAGATAATGTTCAACATTAAAGAAACGTTGTTCTATCGTGTAACGCTCCATTATTACTAACCCTAAACTATCAGCTGTCAAATTGTTTTTTTTTTTAGGATTGCCAGCACTTTACTACACTAATGGCGGCAAGTTCAAATCTCGCGTTAATTCTGGGACACCCTTTTATATCGTTCGATTTGTTATTCTGCATATCATAAGAAAAGGAATATGCAAAATGTTACGGAATGTTATTATGTTGTTAGAGTATTGAAAAGTTATAAAATGTGGAGAAGCATCGGGTTACATAAGCCAAAAAATGCTTTTCCGGTCTGTGCTATAAGCCATTGACTTCATTCCATTTCTTTTTCTACAAACAATCATACGAAGATATCCGGATACTATGAAATAAAGTTAAATTATTGATAAGCTCAAATAACATGGAAACACTTGAAGACGAAGTATCGTTTTCTGGCTTTGTAATCACTATTCAATAAGGTTATTATAAAGGGTGTCCCAGAATTAACGAAAGATTTGATTTAAATAGAAAACACAGTTATTTGTATTTTTGTTGTTATGTTTTTATTGAATTAGGATAGGGTTATTTATGGAATAACACATCGGGCAAATGGCCACCACGACTTTGCTGGCACATGCACTCTTTTGTCGAAACTTTCCATGACCATTTGGCATAAATGTGGTTGAATTTCGTTGATGCAGCTCAAGCTGTTAAATTACACGATCTAGGGGGCCAATTCTGATCACCGAAACGAGAGAGTACACGACCTGGAAATGTCTCATGCAGTATTTGAATTGTTTCATAAGCTGTATGGCATGTGGCACCATCTTGTTGAAACATATATAGCATTGGCCACATCAATATCATCCAATTTCGGCGCAAAGAGCTGTATTTACGACGCTGAATTGATGTTCCTGGAAATTTAACTCTCACGCACAGCTTTGATATTGACATTTGAACGGCTTGTTTTTGGACGACCAGTGTGTTTAGTGTCTCCAATTGGTCCAGTCTCCCTAAATTTTTCAATTAATCTCTTCACAGTTGATGAAGTCAAAACACTATTCCGACCATATTTTGTATGAAATTTTCGAACTGCGGCCACCAAACTTTCATTATTTTTGAGATAATGTGCAACAATGTAGACACGTTGTTCTATCGTGTAACACTCCATTTTTACTAACCTTAAACTGTCAGCTGTCAAATTGTTTTTTTTTTTAGGGTTGCCAGTACTTTACTGCACCAATGGCGGAAAATTCAAATCTTTATCAATGCGTTAATTCTGGGACACCCTTTTATATCGTTGGATTTGTTATTCTGCATATCATAAGGAAAGGAATATGCGAAATGTTACGGAATGAATGTAAATATTTGAAAAATTACAAGAACTTCTGGAAATCTTCTGGCAATGAAAAAAAATACTGTTCAAAGTAAAGTCAATTTCAAATAATTTTGGTTTGGGTTGGGGAGGTAATTCTTGTAGTATAGTCGACTAATAACGCTTCAATGTTGACTTGTATTGCAAGCATTCAGCGTATTATTTATCTGGAAATGGCGCGAGGTCATTTGCGTCAGCTATGAGATACAACATTTATCAAAAACCAACGTATGGCAAATTTTATCTGTTCTTGGAAACGAATCTCTTTCTTTACTCGCACACATATATATACATGTGTGTATGTATAAATATTTATAGACGTTTGACATAGGGTCAAGAGTGGTTAGGACAATGCACAGACTAGTGGCCTTATTGTGCGTTGTAGCTGCTTTCGCTACAGTCGTAAGTGTGCCACAATTTCCGCTAACGTTTGTACTCAGTTTTAATATAATATGTATAAGTATGATTAATTGATTATTTTTTACGATGCTGTACATTTCTAAAAAAAGCTAGTGAGGTGTTCAGTATCGCACAATCAAAGGGTTTCTTGATGATCTTACCAATAACTCCCCGTTGATTGATTTCCTGAATATTAATCGCATTATTTTTAATAATATACTCATACAAAAATTGTCATTAATGTGTTTTTATGTTTTATTTCTGTAGTTATAGACCACAACATAATATACACATTCTAAGTCATTACGCCGATATATTTAAATTGATACACAATATACTCGGATAACATTTTTTTTTTTTTCACTCTACTGCAATTAATTGATTAATAGACACTTAATATTTTTTATAGGAGCATTGAATAACAGAACTACCATGTATAATAACATGTCGTTAAACTAAATCACGGAGAGTAAAATTTACAAACACCATTTTAAGTGACTATATATTTATAAATACATTTAATAGCCCTTAATTATGTTTTATGGAATTTAAAATTTGTTTCATGCCGTCTAATAATCAAATCGAAATTCAGGTTTGAATATCAACCAAGGCACTCACATTCGCGAGTGCAGACAGACGAATAGGTGAAAGAGCTTTCTGATTTTAAAAATCAATCAAATTGCATATTTTTAACTAGGATGTTTGAGCTGTTTGAAATGATATTGTTCATGGTAATCACATTTTATACCTCGATGATGCTAAAAATAATAACAGGATTATTTAGGAAATAATAATTGACATTAATCATTTAATTACTATGCAATACAAATTTTTATTCTTTTTCTAAGCAATCGAATTATTGATTAACAATTAGAACCTATAGTATGTTAGAGATTTACGTTTTATTGTGATTACAATCTGCCTTAATGGGCAATAAATAATTGGGATAAATGTTCTCAATCATACCATATTTACAATTTTCATTCACTCGCTCATACAAACAGCCCAGAGACCTCCCAAATCCACATGGTTATCACCTCCCTCGCATGCGAAAGAGGAAGCAGAGACTTAGGAAGTCCCTCACGCTCCTCCGTCAGCCACATCACCGGGGACAAGTGGAGACCGACAAAGAGCGCGAGAGCCACCGGCGCTCAGTACAATATTGGAAATATTGGCTACTCCCCGGACTCCCACTGTCATGTTTGCATAGGAGGTCACGAGGCCACTGCCGCTTTAGTCTCCGAGCTTCCTAATAGGGGTGGGTGGTGCAGTGCAATAACTGTGCTGAGAGATTAGGGTGGTTGGATAGGTTACTGTGGAATTTCATGAACTTGGAAGGGATGAGATCAAGTATTTAAGGTATATTAAGATCGGTATGAAGGGTTTTGTAGCTGAGTAGAGGCTGATAAAGAGCGTGAGAGCCACAGACGCTCAGTTAATGATTGGAGAAACTGATCGTAGCCAGGACCCCCACTGTCACGTATTCATAACAGGTCTACTGCCGCTTTAGTCTCTGAGAAGAATTATAGGGATGAGTGGCGCAGTGTAATGAACTGGGGATTTAATAGGTTACTATGGAATTTCGTAAACTTTGAAGGGATGAAGAGATTTATGAGGCAGTGATTACAGAATCAAAAGTCAGACTAATAACAATTTTCTTATTTATGTAAAACAAGCTGTTTCCGCTAGCACAAATTTAATTCCCCAATGCATCCTATGGGGCTCATTAGAGAAACTTGATAGCGTTTTAACGTCTATGTTAATAAATATAGTTGAATAAAACTTATGAAATCAATCAAGTGAGGTTGTAATTATTAAGGTCATCGGGTTGCGTGCTACTGGACATTCAACAAACTTTTTTATGTTTTTCCATTTCGCAGGCGACAGCGGTTGGTATGGAAGAGATCACCGTTCTAGTAGGCAGGGTGAGCTGCAACGTCCACGAACAGGAGTTGACCAAACTGAGGAAACGAGTCGGCGAAATACTTGCCGGAGCCGAAACTCCCTCTCAGCAAATCTGCGTCCAGCTGCTCATACCCAAGGCCAACGCGGAGTTGCTCGGACCCATAGAGAAGAAGACTAGAGACATCCTATTGAGCTACCTGGGCATACCTCAGACGGACCAGCTCAGCAAGAAGGATGTGACAGATGCAGTAGAGAGGAAACTGAAGGAGGCCGTGCCGACGTTACAGGAAACGCTGGCGGAAATGGAGAACTGCGCAGGCAATAAGCCGGTAACCACCAAATCGACGAGCAACGAGTGATGTAGCAACAAATAAAAATTATGCATTGTCGATGAGCAGATCATTAATTTCATAGCCTTATCTAAATTATATAAAAGTACAATCATTATTATTACTCATGTTTCATTTGAATATCCCTATATGCGATCGCATTATCTCCCGAGCTTGGGCAGGCAGGAGACTGAAAACACTAAGTACCTGACCTTAAAATAAACATTTGATCCAATCTCTAGCTGTGGTTGTTATCGCCTGAAACTGCATCAGAAGTCGGAATAGTCTTTGATGATGGCTATCAATTGATGATGGTATATCAAGAATCGGTTGACGGAAGAGAGGAGACCCGCCTTATTCAGCTATGAAATTAGCTCCCTTGGTTGTCAACCTGTACACACCCAGACAATAAGTTCCCACAGGTAGCTTGGTTCACCTGAATGGCAACAAGCATAAATATTTCCATCCTTTGAGTAAACCAAAAAAACTAAAGGTAACTGCTGGATTAAAAAGGCAAAAACAAGAAAAGAATATTTTACAGTTGTTCAGAAACTTAAATTATAAAGTAAACCAATACATTCATTAAAAACATATGAGCAATCTATCAAATAATTGCAAGTGGTTAAAATCTTATAAAGATATATATAACAGAAAAGTCTGTTTTACAAAGGTGTTTGAAGAAGTAAACATACAAATACACGAAGTAGCCATGATTACTTTATTTTAATTATTATTTTATCATATTTATTTTCCAGACAGGTATGTTAACAATAGAACGGTATTGCGGTAGTCACCCCAGGTGACACCCGGGCTTTCAACAATTATTTTAAAAACTGTGACACACAACTGCTGTCCTTAACCCATTAAGTCCTTAAACAATCTGGGCTTTGGCCCTTGGAGATGTGGTAGGTCCATCTACCCCATGAAATACTATAGACAATTTTCTCTAGAAGTTTAAATATTTTACTTGAGTGAAATATTTGATGTATTCCATTAACCATTCTCATTAGCCACGCGGCGTTGACGTATTTAGTTTCACTCCATACTTCGCAGCCGTACATTTGCAAGGGGCGCAATATGGCTGTGTGTATTAAGATTACAATGTTCGGTTTTAGATTCGACTTAAAAAATTATTACCAACATCTATGTGATGGAATGTTGACTACCTCATCGGATGAGCCCCAAGGAATTAGTTCACAGTTCATGATGAATTCGGTTGAGTTTGCCTGGTGTGTTAATGTGAGGATTTTGGCATACTATTTAGAAGGATTTAATGTAATATTACTTTACTGTAACGTACTGATGAGACAAGCCTCACTTAGTACAAACGACCCCTTTTAATAAATATTAGCCTGTCGTAAGAGACCTCTTTCATTAATGCGTAGTTTAGTTTAAAATACGACATGTTTAATTTGATTTAAACTATGGCTTTTTATTACTTATATTTTATTACTATAAAACCCAACAAGGATATACGAAGAAAAAAATTTGATTCGCGATCTTTGCCGGAGGCAGCAGGCGAGTTAACTTGTTTGGTGGAAGGTGAAGGCGAATTATTCGCTTTGGTTCAACGACCTCAATACACTAAACTTCGTGAACTTCAGGACGCCCTTCGGTTGTCAATCATAATGACTTACTTTAATAGAGAGTATAAGCTATTAACGGGTACAATACAGCTTCATATTTCATTAGTAAATATATAATTTTTTGCAATGAAAACTGATAAGTTGATGAAAAAGAACAAGATATTAGCTCCCTAATATCTGAAAATACTAAGTAAACATGAAAAAATACATCGTGTTCTGAGGAGTTGAAATTGTCTTTTCTCTACCTAGAATGAAGCAGGCCTATTAAAACTCTCTGTAGCTCATTCTATAAGCTGTCATCGACAGTTCAGACTTGTCACCTCTCCTGTACGAGGGTGGTCTGAAAAGTTTCCGACCTCAACATGAAGATAGCAGCAGTCGTAAATAAAAGCTAGTGAATTTCGTTGCTCATCTGTTGACAGTTACTCACCAAAGTTTCAGCCATATTAGACGCGCAGTTGTTGTGTAACAGGCGCTTGAGTGAGTCGATGTGAGTGTTTTTACGAAAATGGACAAAATCTAGTATCGAGCTGTCGTTAAATATTTGTTTTTGAAAGGCAATACGTCTACGCAAATCAAAGATGAGTTGGATTCTGTGTATGGGGACTCTGAACCATCATTTGCCAAAGTGAAATTTTGGGCAGCTGAATTTAAACGAGGCCGTAAGAGCTTGGGAGACTATGAACGTTCGGGACGTCTAAAAACTGAACTACCGACGAAAACATCGCCAAAGTTCACCAAATGGTGCTAGACGACCGCCGAATTAAAGTGAGAGAGATTGCAGAGGTTATGAACATGTCAAAAGAACGTGTTTGTCACATATTAAATCAACATTTAGAGATGAGAAAGCTGTCCGCGTGTTGGGTGCCACGTTTGCTCACATTAGACATAAAACGTGTTTCCAACGCTCTGTTGGCGCAGTTTAGGCGCAATAAATCCGAGTTTTGACGCCGATTAATTACTGTGGATGAAACCTGGATACACCATTATACGCCTGAAACAAATAACAGTGGACTGCAAAGGGGGAACCGGCTCCAAAAAAAGCAAAAAATGTTTTTTCACCTGGGAAAGTGATGGCGACTGTTTTTTGGGATAGTCATGGAGTTATTTTAATCGATTATCTTTAAAAAGGAAAAACCATCACAGGAGCATGCTACGCATCATTACTAGACAAGCTGAAGGCAGAACTTGCGGAAAAACGGCCACATTTGCAGAAAAAGAAAATCCTGTTTCACCAAGACAACGCACCGTCTCACACCTCAGCGGTTGCCATGGCGAAAATCCATGAATTACGGTTTGAACTGCTTGGCCATCCGCCTTACCCACCAGATCTAGCCCCAAGCGACTTCTTTTTGTTCCCTCATCTAAAAATTGCGCTCGGAGGACAGAGATTTTCGTCAAATGAAGAGGCAATCACCTTCGTGAACGATTATTTTGCAGAGAAAAACGCCGAGTACTATTTGGACGGGTTACAGAGATGGGAGCATAGCTGGGAGAAGTGTGTAGAGTTACAAGGAGACTATGTTGAAAAATAAAAAAAAAAATTCTGAAAAAACGTCTTGTATCTTTGTTAGGTCGGAAACTTTTCAGACCACCCTCGTATTAATAGTCTTTACTGTATGCTAATTCATTATGAGAGTTATTTTTATAATTGACGTGTTCGTTAGTCTTAACTAATTTTTAATTTAATCGATTGTATCGATTCTATCAACTTCGTTTTATCTATTAATTGAATATTTTAGAAATTGAAGGGTTTGCTGCAAAAAGGAGGTAGCTCCATCCCATAGCTGTTGGGAGTTAGAAACACTTTCTTGTGTCAAAAAAAAACCTCTTTTATTTGGCACAAAAAGGATGCAGCTCCAATCGTAATATGTAAACACCATAATTGAAAGTAAGCAACAACAATATTTTTACATAACTTAAAATTTGAATTTTTTAAACGTTTTGTTTGGTTTCCCAACAAATGGAAAAATTGGAGCTACCTCCTTTTTGCAGCAAACCCTTCAATTTCAAAACGCCATTTGAACTATGACATATTACCACTCCACATTCAGATGAGACCTTGCCTTAAAAAATTACTTTAAAATATAACTTTATTGTATTTTCGTGTTATTAGGTAATTAAATCTTTACTTTTTAACTTTCAAATGAAAAGTTTAGTAATATAGAAAATGTATATTTTTTTTCTTTTTTAATATATGACAATGATTCCATATTTAAATTTAAATAAAAAGAAAATATTAATAACTAAATAACGAAAATAATTTATTTGTTGTGCTGTTTGAACCTACTAATTTTAATGATAATTTATACCAAAAAAAAATTTCTCATACGGTTGGTTACCTTGTCGATCTCTGGGCTCCAAGCTATCCCGCGTGGGGTGTTCTTGTCAATTTAAAATTTGTTTAGTAACTTTGGGAAAGGGATTTTGAATCTAGTTGAACAGACTTTTTTAAAAAAGATTGACAATTTGATGAATTTCGTTTTGTTCATTTTCGTGAATTTTCATTTGTGAACAAAATCATGGTGTTTTATGTTGTCAAATTTAATTGTTTTCTTTTTAAAATTTAAATTATAAAATATAACTGGCTTAGAAAAATAGTTTTTTTTCATAAAATACAACAAATAATATTTCTTTTTGAAAGGTCTTATTCAATAAACGCTTAAAAGACCATTTCTGCCGTTAACTTGATGAGATAGAGCCGCATCAAAGGATTTGTCCTGATGGGAGAGCTATGGGGGTAAAAGGGTGGGGGAAGTCTCCTGTTCGAAAATACATACTTGCAGCTAGGGGTTGTGTGAAAAATAATCGATCAATCAATTTACCTTGATATTTGTAAGTGATAGTTATTTGTAAGTGAAACTGTGACGTACATCTGTTTTAACTAACTAATAATTACTTACAGGGTGCCGATCTATACCAATGATCTGATTTCTTCACAGTTTGACGGAAATACTTAGGGAAAAAAACCCACAATAACACATAAAAAAAATTTAATCTTTATGACTTTTAATAACATCTTTCGATAACACAATTCTTTACTGATTATTGTTACATTCGTACATTTTGCAATTTCCTAAAAGCTAATTTGTCGTGGTGGTAATAGAAGGTAATTCTCAAAAAAAATTTTAATATTTTTTTCGTTCATACAAATAGGAGTTTTGAAAATAAAATGTTAACGTTGTTACCAAATAATGCTAATTTAATTGATGGCTTTTGTAATTATCAACACAAAATACATATTGTTAATTAGGCTCATCAGACCTTTGAATTGATACCCTACTCAAAACTATAGTAATAAAGGGTGTCCCAGAATTAACGCAAGATTTGAACTGGCCGCCATTAGTGCTTGCAATCCTAAAAAAAAAAACCAATTTGACAGCTGACAGTTTAGGGTTAGTAAAAAATGGAGTGTTACACGATAGAACAACGTGTCTTTATTGTTGAACATTATCTCAAAAATAATGAAAGTTTAGCGGCCGCAGTTTGAAAATTTCATACAAAATATGGTCTGAATAGTGTTTTGACTTCATCCACTGTGAAGAGATTAATTGAAAAATTTAGGGAGACTGGACCAGTTGGAGACACTAAACACACAGCCGTTCAAATGTCAATATCGAAGCAGTGCGTGAGAGTGTTGTTGAAAATCCAGGAACATCAATTCAGCGTCGTAAATACAGATCTTTGTGCCGAAATTGGATGATATTGATATAGCCAATATGTGGTTTCAACAAGATGGCGCCACATGCCACACAGCTAATGAAACAATTTAAATACTGCATGAGATATTTCCAGGGCGTGTACTCTCTCGTTTCAGTGATCAGAATTGGCCCCCTAGATCGTGTGATTTAACAGCTTTAGATTTCTTTTTATGAGGTTTTTTGAAGTCAAAGGTGTATGTCAACAAGCCCACATTCACCCGTGCATTAAAAGAGGAAATTCAACGCTGCATCAACGAAATTCAACCACATTTATGCCAAATGAGCATTTGTGTAGTGAATCCGCCATTTTTTACGCAGTGAGTCAGCCATCTTGCCGCACTGCGGTAATCGCTGCGTCACAAGTGCCGCATTAAACTCAGGTAAAGGCACTGAAATAATTAAGCAGCCTAATGGAGTGGTATCTCGAATGGGGTCGGAGCCAAAAGACAATTTACGAAGAAGTCAAGTCTATGCAAGTTCATACAAGTCTCGTAGAGGAAAGCGGCGAAAGTGGTGAAGAGAACTAGGTTCTCACCTTTAAACGGGTTAACATCCGGCGAGGCAGGACCAAGCGACGTTAGCACGCCTAAGAACCACTTCCGGTTGTAATTACGGTAAAATAATCCCCCACTGCCATATACAGCGAGATTAACAATGATGGGGATCGAATCTTTCACAATCGAACCGTCGCAAACAGATGTCAAAAAGGCGACACAAAGGACGACCGAGAAAAACTCTTAAATCTACTAAGAGCGACAAAACCCCTCACTACATGTATGCAAAAATAGGAGGTAAGGAGAATATTCTTGGCCATGGGGATAGACGTGACCAAAGAAATGAACGTAATTAAAGAAACGCTCCTGTGGTTCTAGACGTTTGAACGCAAATCCAAGGCTGATGGAAAGAAAACTGAAATACATCCCATCCTGGCCGGCTTTTTCAATGTACTGTCGGGTATAAAAATGGATAGGCATCTCCATTTCTCTGCCAATTTTAGTAACAAAATAGAAAAAGTAAGGCACAGGTCTTACCATCTCTACCACTTGCTAACAACACTCAACTTGTCGCTGCGACTCAAACTGATAACATATAAATATGTCCGGTTCTACTGTCCGGTGCTCCGCTGTATATTCACTTAACTGACAACATAGCCAAAAGTCTCCAACAATTTCAGAATGGTATTTTGTGAAAAGTGGTCAGACTTACCTCTCTCAAGACGTTAAAGAACCTCGAACTGCACCGGTTGCTTGGTGTGCCGTCGGTGGGTGTGTTCATTCAATGGAGACACGTCAAGTTTTATGTCTCAATGGAGCACCTCACAAACCCAGTGCTTAACACTATGACCCAACCAGAGGCGTAACTACAGGGTGGCAGGGCTGGCAAAATGCCACGGGCCCCCGACCCAAGTGGCCGCGAGCTCAGAAATATTGTTTTAATATTGTACCTATTTATAAAAATATTAAAATATATATACCATAATAAAAATTATTGGTTGTGGGTAACTAAACTACTCGTAAGTATAATAAAGCTTAATGATAGGGCCCCCATTAAAGGAATTTGCCACGGGCCCCAGATGATATAGTTACACCACTGGACCCAACCACCCTTCCCCCATTGATGGCAACAAGCTGTTGGGGAAAATTTGGTTAAGCGTTTGTTTGTTTGAGAATGCAGGTCTCATCGGAAATTACGATATCCTGTTAAGATTGTCGTTGATGTTACATTACCGCTCATCTTCTTTACAAATATCATTGTGCCTTTTGGTGAGTCGAGGATCTGTAATAAAATAATTGGAGATCCGACATTAAATAATCACGATCTGCTGGCAATCTGAAAAATTTCTAGACTGATCCCTTTTCATTTCTACAAAATACTAGGAGGTTGTTCCGGCACCTTGTTCTAGTCTAGCATGTCATATTTAAGTCCACAACCTTCTAAAGGTTCTGCAGAGACCTTTTCTCTTCCAATATCTGCCAAAAATGTTTTACTGATTTCTGTTCGACCAAGGCAAAGGCCTTAAAAATTTGCCTGGACTGTGACTAATTAGCTTAGAGGCTCAAAAAAATATGGAGAGGTTGTAAGTGATACTGTGACGTACATCTGTTGTAACTAACTAATAATTACTTACAGGGTGCCGATCTATACCAATGATCTGATTTCTTCAGTTTGACGGAAATACTTCAGGAAAAAAACCCACAATAACACATAAAAAAATTTAATCTTTATGACTTTTAATAACATCTTTCGATAACACAATTCTTTACTGATTATTGTTACATTCGTACATTTTGCAATTTTCTAAAAGCTAATTTGTCGTGGTGGTAATAGAAGGTAATACTCAAAAAAAATTTTAATATTTTTTTCGTTCATACAAATATGAGTTTTGAAAATAAAATGTTAACATTGTTACCAAATAATGCTAATTAAATTGATGGCTTTTGTAATTATCAACACAAAATACATATTGTTAATTAGGCTCATCAGACCTTTGAATTGATACCCTACTCAAAACTATAGTAATAAAGGGTGTCCCAGAATTAACGCAAGATTTGAACTGGCCGCCATTAGTGCTTGCAATCCTAAAAAAAAAAACCAATTTGACAGCTGACAGTTTAGGGTTAGTAAAAAATGGAGTGTTACACGATAGAACAACGTGTCTTTATTGTTGAACATTATCTCAAAAATAATGAAAGTTTAGCGGCCGCAGTTTGAAAATTTCATACAAAATATGGTCTGAATAGTGTTTTGACTTCATCCACTGTGAAGAGATTAATTGAAAAATTTAGGGAGACTGGACCAGTTGGAGACACTAAACACACAGCCGTTCAAATGTCAATATCGAAGCAGTGCGTGAGAGTGTTGTTGAAAATCCAGGAACATCAATTCAGCGTCGTAAATACAGATCTTTGTGCCGAAATTGGATGATATTGATATAGCCAATATGTGGTTTCAACAAGATGGCGCCACATGCCACACAGCTAATGAAACAATTTAAATACTGCATGAGATATTTCCAGGGCGTGTACTCTCTCGTTTCAGTGATCAGAATTGGCCCCCTAGATCGTGTGATTTAACAGCTTTAGATTTCTTTTTATGAGGTTATTTGAAGTCAAAGGTGTATGTCAACAAGCCCACATTCACCCGTGCATTAAAAGAGGAAATTCAACGCTGCATCAACGAAATTCAACCACATTTATGCCAAATGACCATGGAAAATTTCGACAAAAGAGTGCGTATGTGCCAGCAAAGTCGTGGAGGCCATCTTCCCGATATGTTATTCCATAAATAACCCTATTTTATTTACTTTATAATTCAACAACAAAATAACTAAAAACTGTGTTTTCTATTTAAATCAAATCTTGCGTTAATTCTGGGACACCCTATATTAACTAAATAATTAATGGCATTTACTAGATAGCTATAACTTTCATGCCTTCCTCGGATAAAATGCAACCAGTCCAAGCAAACTTTTGAATAGGCGAGTCACAAAGCCCAGAACTAACTTAGGTGTTTCCTATTTAAAAAATAAAAACGTCAAGGCTACCAAGAGAAAAAATAGTTCAAATTATGAATTTATGAAAAACAGCTGACTGAATCATGTTCACTGCATGCGGCGTAGTAACAAGCGATAAAACAAACGCTAACTCAGGTTTATATTTTTGAATGGGACTCATTAACAAGACTGAGTGATTATCACGTCGAAAAGATAGTGATAAGAAACTAGTCGATTCATGATTTTTTTTTTTATTGTTTGGAGAAAATTTGATTATTTTTTAAAATTTATAATCTAATTAATGAGGTAATAGTAATTATTAGCTAATAATGATTTAAAAGTAAAGAAATTAATGGGAGGATCGGGTATCCTCATACCTAGAACCCCACCAGCATCCGGTCGTGAGCTTCACCAGTAAGAATTTTAGCAATTCAAATCCCCTTCCACTAAACTATTAAGTACATACCTAAGCAAATGCTCGGGTCGGTCTTTCTGTTTGAACTTAATGAGACCCCGCAAGAGCTGTATGACAGTGGCTCCCCAGTCCAACAAAGTTTGTCTTCTCACAAAGTAAAATAAGCAAACATTTCACAATAAGTGGGGTGCTTATTATTAGGGAAGACTGTACCACTTGACTTAACCGCAGGTAAATACTTCCGATACTGGAAGGAATACCGAAGACCTCCCGGGAAGGAAGGAATCTAACGGGAGAAGGGTCATACCTTAACTCTACTCCAGGTATCAAAAACTCCAGCCTTCCGAATACCTACTAAGGAACTAACAAACCAGTTTAATATTAGATAGATAATAGGAGATAGAAGCCCTATGTAACGTTTTTTGACTGAATAATGAAGTCATACATTATTGTATTGAATTATTGAAAAATGAAAATAACGTGGAAACGATTTGAGTATTCGAAAGAAGTGTTTTCTCACTTTTTTACTGACTGTTATTATATATCATTTAATTTATTTATCCACATTCGACGAAAATAATATGGCAAATCTTATAAATTGTGTTGTTAGAATATTGAAAAGTTATAAAATGTGGAGAAGCATCGGGTTACATAAGCCAAAAAATGCTTTTCCAGTCTGTGCTATAAGCCATGGACTTCATTCCATTTCTTTTTCTACAAACAATCATACGAAGATATCCGGATGCTATGAAATAAAGTTAAATTATTGAAAAGTTCAAATAACATGGAAACGCTTCAAGACGAAGTATCGTTTTCTGACTTTGTAATCACTGTTCAATAAGGTTATTATAAAGGGTGTCCCAGAATTAACACAAGATTTGATTTAAATAGACAACACAGTTTTTTGTATTTTTGTTGTTATGTTTTTATTGAATTATAAAGTAAATAGGATAGGGTTATTTATGGAATAACACATCGGGCAAATGGCCTCCACGACTTTGCTGGATCATATGCACTCTTTTGTCGAAATTATCCATGACCATTTGGCATAAATGTGGTTGAATTTCGTTGATGCAGCGTTGAATTTCCTCTTTAATGCACGGGTGGATGTGGGCTTGTTGACATACACTGTTGACTTCAAATAACCCCATAAAATGAAATCTAAAGCTGTTAAATCACACGATCTAGGGGGCCAATTCTGATCACTGAAACGAGAGAGTACACGCCCTGGAAATATCTCATGGAGTATTTAAATTGTTTCATTAGCTGTATGGCATGTGGCACCATCTTGTTGAAACCGCATATTGGCCATATCAATATCATCCAATTTCGGCACAAAGATCTGTATTTACGACGCTGAATTGATGTTCCTGGATTTTCAACAACACTCTCACGCACTGCTTCGATATTGACATTTGAACGGCTCGTTTAGGGATGACCTGTGTGTTTAGTGTCCCCAACTGATCCAGTCTCCCTAAATTTTTCAATTAATCTCTTCACAGTTGATGAAGTCAACCACTATTCCGACCATATTTTGTATGAAATTTACGAACTGCGGGCGCTAAACTTTCATTATTTTTGAGATAATGTGCAACAATGTAGACATGATGTTCTGTCTTGTAACACTCCATTTTTACTAACCCTAAACTGTCAGCTGTCAAATTGTTTTTTTTTTTTAGGGTTGCCAGTACTTTACTGCACAAATGGCGGCAAATTCAAATCTCGCGTTAATTCTGGGACACCCTTTTATATCGTTCGATTTGTTATTCTGCATATCATAAGAAAAGGAATATGCAAAATGTTACGGAATGAATGTAAACATTTGAAAAATTACAAGAACTTCTGGAAATCTTCTGGCAATGAAAAAAAATACTGTTCAAAGTAAAGCCAATTTCAAATAATTTTGGTTTGGGTTGGGGAGGTAATTCTTGTAGTATAGTCGACTAATAACGCTTCAATGTTGCAATACAAATTCATTCAGCGTATTATTTATCTGGAAATGGCGCGTGGTCATTTGCGTCAGCTATGAGATACAACATTTATCAAAAACCAACGTATGCTAAATTTTATCTGTTCTTGGCAAACGAATCTCTTTCTTTACTCGCACACATATATATATACATGTGTGTATCTATAAATATTTATAGACGTTGTTTAACATAGGGTCAAGAGTGGTTAGGACAATGCACAGACTAGTGGCCTTATTGTGCGTTGTAGCTGCTTTCGCTACAGTCGTAAGTGTGCCACAATTTCCGCTAACGTTTGTACTCAGTTTTAATATAATATCTATAAGTATGATTAATTCATTATTTTTCACGATGCTGTATATTTCTAAAAAAAGCTAGTTAGGTGTTCAGTGTCGCACAATCAAAGGGTTTCTTGATGATCTTACCAATAACTCCCCGTTGATTGATTTCCTGAGTATTAATGGTATTATATTTAATAATATACTAATACAAAAATTGTCATTAACGTGTTTTTATGTTTTCTTTCTGTAGTTATAAACCACAATATAATATACACATTCTAAGTCATTACGCCGATATATTTAATTTGATACACAATATACTCGGATAGCATGTTGTTGTTTTTCTCTCTACTGCAATTAATTGATTTTAACTAGGACGATTGAGCTGTTTGAAATGATATTGTTCATGGTAATCACATTTTATACCTCGATGATGCTAAAAATAATAACAGGATTATTTAGGAAATAATAATTGACATTAATCATTTAATTACTATGCAATAATATTTTTTTTTTTTTTTCTAAGCAATCGAATTGTTGATTAACAATTAGAACCTATTGTATGTTAGAGATTTTTCGTTTTATTGTGATTACAATCTGCCTTAATGGGCAATAAATAATTGGGATAAATGTTCTCATTCATACCATATTTACAATTTTCATTCACTCGCTCATACAAACAGCCCAGAGACCTCCCAAATCCACATGTTTATCACCTCCCTCGCATGCGAAAGAGGAAGCAGAGACTTAGGAAGTCCCTCACGCTCCTCCGTCAGCCACATCACCGGACACAAGTGGAGACCGACAAAGAGCGCGAGAGCCACCGGCGCTCAGTACAATATTGGAAATATTGGCTACTCCCCGGACTCCCACTGTCATGTTTGCATAGGAGGTCACGAGGCCACTGCCGCTTTAGTCTCCGAGCTTCCTAATAGGGGTGGGTGGTGCAGTGCAATAACTGTGCTGAGAGATTAGGGTGGTTGGATAGGTTACTGTGGAATTTCATGAACTTGGAAGGGATGAGATCAAGTATTCAAGGTATATTAAGATCGGTATGAAGGGTTTTGTAGCTGAGTAGAGGCTGATCAAGAGCGTGAGAGCCACAGACGCTCAGTTAATGATTGGAGAAACTGATCGTGGCCAGGACCCCCACTGTCACGTATTCATAACAGGTCTACTGCCACTTTAGTCTCTGAGAAGAATTATAGGGATGAGTGGCGCAGTGTAATGAACTGGGGATTTAATAGGTTACTATGGAATTTCGTAAACTTTGAAGGGATGAAGAGATTTATGAGGCAGTGATTACAGAATCAAAAGTCAGACTAATAACAATTTTCTTATTTATGTAAAACAAGCTGTTTCCGCTAGCACAAATTTAATTCCCCAATGCATCCTATAGGGCTCATTAGAGAAACTTGATAGCGTTTTAACTTCTATGTTAATAAATATAGTTGAATAAAACTTATGCAATCAATCAAGTGAGGTTGTAATTATTAAGGTCATCGGGTTGCGTGCTACTGGACATTCAACAAACTTTTTTATGTTTTTCCATTTCGCAGGCGACAGCGGTTGGTAAGGAAGAGATCACCGTTCTTGTAGGCAGGGTGAGCTACAACGTCCACGAACAGGAGTTGACCAAACTGAGGAAACGAGTCGGCGAAATACTTGCCGGAGCCGAAAATCTCTCTTAGCAAATCTGCGTCCAGCTGCTCATACCCAAGGCCAGCGTGGAGCTGCTCGGACCCTTAGAGATGAAGACTAAAGACCTCCTATTGAGCTACCTGGGCGCACCTCAGACGGACTTGGACCAGCTCAGCAAGAAGGATGTGACCGATGCAGTAGAGAAGAAACTGAAGGAGGCCGTGCCGACGTTACAGGAAACGCTGGCGGAAATGGAGAACTGCGCAGGCAATAAGCCGGTGACCACCAAATACCACACACACAAGGGTAGTGAGTCGACGAGCAACGAGTGATGTAGCAACAAATAAAAATTATGCATTGTCGATGAGCAGATCATTAATTTCATAGCCTTATCTAAATTATATAAAAGTACAATCATTATTATTACTCATGTTTCATTTGAATATCCCTATATGCGATCGCATTGTCTCCCGAGCTTGGGCAGGCAGGAGACTGAAAACACTAAGTACCTGACCTTAAAATAAACATTTGATCCAATCTCTAGCTGTGGTTGTTATCGCCTGAAACTGCATCAGAAGTCGGAATAGTCTTTGATGATGGCTGGTATATCAAGAATCGGTTGACGGAAGAGAGGAGACCCGCCTTATTCAGCTATGAAATTAGCTCCCTTGGTTGTCAACCTGTACACACCCAGACAATAAGTTCCCACAGGTAGCTTGGTTCACCTGAATGGCAACAAGCATAAATATTTCCATCCTTTGAGTAAACCAAAAAAACTAAAGGTAACTGCTGGATTAAAAAGGCAAAAACAAGAAAAGAATATTTTACAGTTGTTCAGAAACTTAAATTATAAAGTAAACCAATACATTCATTAAAAACATGAGCAATCTATCAAATAATTGCAAGTGGTTAAAATCTTATAAAGATATATATAACAGAAAAGTCTGTTTTACAAAGGTGTTTGAAGAAGTAAACATACAAATACACAAAGTAGCCATGATTACTTTATTTTAATTATTATTTTATCATATTTATTTTCCAGACAGGTATGTTAACAATAGAACGGTATTGCGGTAGTCACACCAGGTGACACCCGGGCTTTCAACAATTATTTTAAAAACTGTGACACACAACTGCTGTCCTTAACCCATTAAGTCCTTAAACAATCTGGGCTTTGGCCCTTGGAGATGTGGTAGGTCCATCTACCCCATGAAATACTATAGACAATTTTCTCTAGAAGTTTAAATATTTTACTTGAGTGAAATATTTGATGTATTCCATTAACCATTCTCATTAGCCACGCGGCGTTGACGTATTTAGTTTCACTCCATACTTCGCAGCCGTACATTTGCAAGGGGCGCAATATGGCTGTGTGTATTAAGATTACAATGTTCGGTTTTAGATTCGACTTAAAAAATTATTACCAACATCTATGTGATGGAATGTTGACTACCTCATCGGATGAGCCCCAAGGAATTAGTTCACAGTTCATGATGAATTCGGTTGAGTTTGCCTGGTGTGTTAATGTGAGGATTTTGGCATACTATTTAGAATGATTTAATGTAATATTACTTTACTGTAACGTACTGATGAGACAAGTCTCACTTAGTACAAACGACCCCTTTTAATAAATATTAGCCTGTCGTAAGAGACCTCTTTCATTAATGCGTAGTTTAGTTTAAAATACGACATGTTTTATTTGATTTAAACTATGGCTTTTTATTACTTATATTTTATTACTATAAAACCAAACAAGTATATACGAAGAAAAAATTTTGATTCGCGATCTTTGCCGGAGGCAGCAGGCGAGTTAACTTGTTTGGTGGAAGGTGAAGGCGAATTATTCGCTTTGGTTCAACGACCTCAATACACTAAACTTCGTGAACTTCAGGACGCCCTTCGGTTGTCAATCATAATGACTTACTTTAATCGAGAGTATAAGCTATTAACGAAATTGTAATTGTCTTTTCTCTGCCTAGGCGTTTTACAGTTATATCACAGAGGATTTGTATCCCAACAATGGCCGTCACGACACAAAGAAAACAGACGATTGGGGCCCCGCCAGCAATTAGTATACCTTGAGTTAATGGCAGGTGACAATACCAAACTGAGGACATATTCAGGTATTAAGGTACTATGACCCTCGGTGTTAAGGAAGTAAGGAGAACGCCAAAACGACATTGAACTCTACCATCTCTGAGATAGAATGAAGCAGGCCTATTAAAACTCTCTGTAGTCTGTAGAGCACAAATCTGGAGCTCGTTCTGTAAGCTGTCATCGACAGTTCAGACTTGTCACCTCTCCTGTACGAGGGTGGTCTGAAAAGTTTCCGACCTCAACATGAAGATAGCAGCAGTCGTAAATAAAAGCTAGTGAATTTCGTTGCTCATCTGTTGACAGTTACTCACCAAAGTTTCAGCCATATTAGACGCGCAGTTGTTGTGTAACAGGCGCTTGAGTGAGTCGATGTGAGTGTTTTTACGAAAATGGACAAAATCTAGTATCGAGCTGTCGATAAATATTTGTTTTTGAAAGGCAATACGTCTACGCAAATCAAAGATGAGTTGGATTCAGTGTATGGGGACTCTGAACCATCATTTGCCAAAGTGAAATTTCGGGCAGCTGAATTTAAACGTGGCCGTAAGAGCTTGGGAGACGATGAACGTTCGGGACGTCTAAAAACTGAACTACCGACGAAAACATCGCCAAAGTTCACCAAATGGTGCTAGACGACCGCCGAATTAAAGTGAGAGAGATAGCAGAGGTTATGAACATGTCAAAAGAACGTGTTTGTCACATATTAAATCAACATTTAGAGATGAGAAAGCTGTCCGCGTGTTGGGTGCCACGTTTGCTCACATTAGACATAAAACGTGTTTCCAACGCTCTGTTGGCGCAGTTTAGGCGCAATAAATCCGAGTTTTGGCGCCGATTAATTACTGTGGATGAAACCTGGATACACCATTATACGCCTGAAACAAATAACAGTGGACTGCAAAGGGGGAACCGGCTCCAAAAAAAGCAAAAAATGTTTTTTAACCTGGGAAAGTGATGGCGACTGTTTTTTGGGATAGTCATGGAGTTATTTTAATCGATTATCTTCAAAAAGGAAAAACCATTACAGGAGCATACTAGGCATCATTACTAGACAAGCTGAAGGCAGAACTTGCGGAAAAACGGCCACATTTGCAGAAAAAGAAAATCCTGTTTCACCAAGACAACGCACCGTCTCACACCTCAGCGGTTGCCATGGCGAAAATCCATGAATTACGGTTTGAACTGCTTGGCCATCCGCCTTACCCACCAGATCTAGCCCCAAGCGACTTCTTTTTGTCCCCTCATCTAAAAATTGCGCTCGGAGGACAGAGATTTTCGTCAAATGAAGAGGATATCACCTTCGTGAACGATTATTTTGCAGAGAAAAACGCCGAGTACTATTTGGATGGGTTACAGAGATGGGAGCATAGCTGGGAGAAGTGTGTAGAGTTACAAGGAGACTATGTTGAAAAATAAAAAAAAAATTCTGAAAAAACTTCTTGTATCTTTGTTAGGTCGGAAACTTTTCAGACCACCCTCGTATTAATAGTCTTTACTGTATGCTAATTCATTATGAGAGTTATTTTTATAATTGACGTGTTCGTTAGTCTTAACTAATTTTTAATTTAATCGATTGTATCGATTCTATCAACTTCGTTTTATCTATTAATTGAATATTTTAGAAATTTCAAAACGACATTTGAACTATGACATATTACCACTCCACATTCAGATGAGACCTTGCCTTAAAAAATTACTTTAAAATATAACTTTATTGTATTTTCGTGTTATTAGGTAATTAAATCTTTACTTTTTAACTTTCAAATGAAAAGTTTAGTAATATAGAAAATGTATATTTTTTTTTCTTTTTTAATATATGACAATGATTCCATATTTAAATTTAAATAAAAAGAAAATATTAATAACTAAATAACGAAAATAATTTATTTGTTGTGCTGTTTGAATCTACTAATTTTAATGATAATTTATACCAAAAAAAAAATTTCTCATACGGTTGGTTACCTTGTCGATCTCTGGGCTCCAAGCTATCCCGCGTGGGGTGTTCTTGTCAATTTAAAATTTGTTTAGTAACTTTGGGAAAGGGATTTTGAATCTAGTTGAACAGAATTTTTCAAAAAAGATTGACACTTTGATGAATTTCGTTTCGTTCATATTCGTGAATTTTCATTTTTGAACAAAATTTAACAAATTAAATTGTTTTCTTTTTAAAATTTAAATTAAAAAATATAAGTGGCTTAATAAAATAGTTTTTTTTCATAAAATACAACAAATAATATTTCTTTTTGAAAGGTCTTATTCAATAAACGCTTAAAAGACCATTTCTGCCGTTAACTTGATGAGATAGAGCCGCATCAAAGGATTTGTCCTGATGGGAGAGCTATGGGGGTAAAAGGGTGGGGGAAGTCTCCTGTTCGAAAATACACACTTGCAGCTAGGGGTTGTGTGAAAAATAATCGATCAATCAATTTACCTTGATATTTGTAAGTGATAGTTATTTGTAAGTGAAACTGTGACGTACATCTGTTGTAACTAACTAATAATTACTTACAGGGTGCCGATCTATACCAATGATCTGATTTCTTCACAGTTTGACGGAAATACTTAAGGAAAAAAACCCACAATAACGCATAAAAAAAATTTAATCTTTATGACTTTTAATAACATCTTTCGGTAACACAATTCTTTACTGATTATTGTTACATTCGTACATTTTGCAATTTTCTCAAAGCTAATTTGTCGTGGTGGTAATAGAAGGTAATTCTCAAAAAAAATTTTAATATTTTTTTCGTTCATACAAATAGGAGTTTTGAAAATAAAATGTTAACATTGTTACCAAATAATGCTAATTAAATTGATGGCTTTTGTAATTATCAACACTAAAATTATCGACACAAAATACATATAATAGGCGAGTCACAAAGCCCAGAACTAACTTAGGTGTTTCCTATTTAAAAAATAAAAACGTCAAGGCTACCAAGAGAAAAAATAGTCCAAATTATGAATTTATGAAAAACAGCTGACTGAATCATGTTCACTGCATGCGGCGTAGTAACAAGCGATAAAACAAACGCTAACTCAGGTTTATATTTTTGAATGGGACTCATTGACAAGACTGAGTGATTATCACGTCGAAAAGATAGTGATAAGAAACTAGTCGATTCATGATTTTTTTTTTTATTGTTTGGAGAAAATTTGATTATTTTTAAAAATTTATAATCTAATTAATGAGGTAATAGTAATTCTTAGCTAATAATGATTTAAAAGTAAAGAAATTAATGGGAGGATCGGGTATCCTCATAGCTAGAACCCCATCAGCATCCGATACTGGAAGGAATACCGAAGATCTCCTGGGAAGGAAGGAATCTAACGGGAGAAGGGTCATACCTTAACTCTACTCCAGGTATCAAAAACTCCAGCCTTCCGAATACCTACTAAGGAACTAACAAACCAGTTTAATATTAGATAGATAATAGGAGATAGAAGCCCTATGTAACGTTTTTTGACTGAATAATGAAGTCATACATTATTGTATTGAATTATTGAAAAATGAAAATAACGTGGAAACGATTTGAGTATTCGAAAGAAGTGTTTTCTCACTTTTTTACTGACTGTTATTATATATCATTTAATTTATTTATCCACATTCGACGAAAATAATATGGCAAATCTTATAAATTGTGTTGTTAGAATATTGAAAAGTTATAAAATGTGGAGAAGCATCGGGTTACATAAGCCAAAAAATGCTTTTCCAGTCTGTGCTATAAGCCATGGACTTCATTCCATTTCTTTTTCTACAAACAATCATACGAAGATATCCGGATGCTATGAAATAAAGTTAAATTATTGAAAAGTTCAAATAACATGGAAACGCTTCAAGACGAAGTATCGTTTTCTGACTTTGTAATCACTGTTCAATAAGGTTATTATAAAGGGTGTCCCAGAATTAACACAAGATTTGATTTAAATAGACAACACAGTTTTTTGTATTTTTGTTGTTATGTTTTTATTGAATTATAAAGTAAATAGGATAGGGTTATTTATGGAATAACACATCGGGCAAATGGCCTCCACGACTTTGCTGGATCATATGCACTCTTTTGTCGAAATTATCCATGACCATTTGGCATAAATGTGGTTGAATTTCGTTGATGCAGCGTTGAATTTCCTCTTTAATGCACGGGTGGATGTGGGCTTGTTGACATACACCTTTGACTTCAAATAACCCCATAAAAAGAAATCTAAAGGTGCTAAATCACACGATCTAGGGGGCCAATTCTGATCACTGAAACGAGAGAGTACACGCCCTGGAAATATCTCATGGAGTATTTAAATTGTTTCATTAGCTGTATGGCATGTGGCACCATCTTGTTGAAACCGCATATTGGCCATATCAATATCATCCAATTTCGGCACAAAGATCTGTATTTACGACGCTGAATTGATGTTCCTGGATTTTCAACAACACTCTCACGCACTGCTTCGATATTGACATTTGAACGGCTCGTTTAGGGATGACCTGTGTGTTTAGTGTCCCCAACTGATCCAGTCTCCCTAAATTTTTCAATTAATCTCTTCACAGTTGATGAAGTCAACCACTATTCCGACCATATTTTGTATGAAATTTACGAACTGCGGGCGCTAAACTTTCATTATTTTTGAGATAATGTGCAACAATGTAGACATGATGTTCTGTCTTGTAACACTCCATTTTTACTAACCCTAAACTGTCAGCTGTCAAATTGTTTTTTTTTTTAGGGTTGCCAGTACTTTACTGCACAAATGGCGGCAAATTCAAATCTCGCGTTAATTCTGGGACACCCTTTTATATCGTTCGATTTGTTATTCTGCATATCATAAGAAAAGGAATATGCAAAATGTTACGGAATGAATGTAAACATTTGAAAAATTACAAGAACTTCTGGAAATCTTCTGGCAATGAAAAAAAATACTGTTCAAAGTAAAGCCAATTTCAAATAATTTTGGTTTGGGTTGGGGAGGTAATTCTTGTAGTATAGTCGACTAATAA
Organism: Acanthosoma haemorrhoidale; assembly: GCA_930367205.1. Taxonomy (NCBI): domain Eukaryota; kingdom Metazoa; phylum Arthropoda; class Insecta; order Hemiptera; family Acanthosomatidae; genus Acanthosoma; species Acanthosoma haemorrhoidale. The sequence goes on along the minus strand of OV884011.1, from coordinate 29,447,848 downwards.
CGCTTAAATGTTGCAATACCAGTTCATTCAGCGTATTATTTATCTGGAAATGGCGCGTGGTCATTTGCGTCAGCTATGAGATACAACATTTATCAAAAACCAACGTATGCTAAATTTTATCTGTTCTTGGCAAACGAATCTCTTTCTTTACTCGCACACATATATATACATGTGTGTATCTATAAATATTTATAGACGTTGTTTAACATAGGGTCAAGAGTGGTTAGGACAATGCACAGACTAGTGGCCTTATTGTGCGTTGTAGCTGCTTTCGCTACAGTCGTAAGTGTGCCACAATTTCCGCTAACGTTTGTACTCAGTTTTAATATAATATCTATAAGTATGATTAATTCATTATTTTTCACGATGCTGTATATTTCTAAAAAAAGCTAGTTAGGTGTTCAGTGTCGCACAATCAAAGTGTTTCTTGATAATCTTACCAATAACTCCCCGTTGATTGATTTCCTGAATATTAATGGCATTATATTTAATAATATACTAATACAAAAATTGTCATTAACGTGTTTTTATGTTTTCTTTCTGTAGTTATAGACCACAACATAATACACACATTCTAAGTCATTACGCCGATATATTTAATTTGATACACAATATATTCGGATAGCATGTTGTTGTTTTTCTCTCTACTGCAATTAATTGATTAATAGACACTTAATATTTTTTATAGGAGCATTGAATAACAGAACTACCATGTATAATAACATGTCGTTAAACTAAATCACGGAGAGTTAAATTTACAAACACCATTTTAAGTGACTATATATTTATATATACATTTAATAGCCCTTAATTATGTTTTATGGAATTTAAAATTTGTTTCATGCCGTCTAATAATCAAATCAAAATTCAGGTTTGAATATCAACCAAGGCACTCACATTCGCGAGTGCAGACAGACGAATAGGTCAAAGAGCTTTCTGATTTTAAAAAAACAATCAAATTGCATATTTTTAACTAGGACGATTGAGCTGTTTGAAATGATATTGTTCATGGTAATCACATTTTATACCTCGATGATGCTAAAAATAATAACAGGACTATTTAGGAAATAATAATTGACATTAATCATTTAATTACTATGCAATAATATATTTTTTTTTTTTTCTAAGCAATCGAATTGTTGATTAACAATTAGAACCTATTGTATGTTAGAGATTTTTCGTTTTATTGTGATTACAATCTGCCTTAATGGGCAATAAATAATTGGGATAAATGTTCTCATTCATACCATATTTACAATTTTCATTCACTCGCTCATACAAACAGCCTAGAGACCTCCCAAATCCACATGGTTATCACCTCCCTCGCATGCGAAAGAGGAAGCAGAGACTTAGGAAGTCCCTCACGCTCCTCCGTCAGCCACATCACCGGACACAAGTGGAGACCGACAAAGAGCGCGAGAGCCACCGGCGCTCAGTACAATATTGGAAATATTGGCTACTCCCCGGACTCCCACTGTCATGTTTGCATAGGAGGTCACGAGGCCACTGCCGCTTTAGTCTCCGAGCTTCCTAATAGGGGTGGGTGGTGCAGTGCAATAACTGTGCTGAGAGATTAAGGTGGTTGGATAGGTTACTGTGGAATTTCATGAACTTGGAAGGGATGAGATCAAGTATTCAAGGTATATTAAGATCGGTATGAAGGGTTTTGTAGCTGAGTAGAGGCTGATCAAGAGCGTGAGAGCCAGAGACGCTCAGTTAATGATTGGAGAAACTGATCGTGGCCAGGACCCCCACTGTCACGTATTCATAACAGGTCTACTGCCACTTTAGTCTCTGAGGAGAATTATAGGGATGAGTGGCGCAGTGTAATGAACTGGGGATTTAATAGGTTACTATGGAATTTCGTAAACTTTGAAGGGATGAAGAGATTTATGAGGCAGTGATTACAGAATCAAAAGTCAGACTAATAACAATTTTCTTATTTATGTAAAACAAGCTGTTTCCGCTAGCACAAATTTAATTCCCCAATGCATCCTATAGGGCTCATTAGAGAAACTTGATAGCGTTTTAACGTCTATGTTAATAAATATAGTTGAATAAAACTTATGAAATCAATCAAGTGAGGTTGTAATTATTAAGGTCATCGGGTTGCGTGCTAATGGACATTCAACAAACTTTTTTATGTTTTTCCATTTCGCAGGCGACAGCGGTTGGTAAGGAAGAAATCACCGTTCTTGTAGGCAGGGTGAGTTACAACGTCCACGAACAGGAGTTGACCAAACTGAGGAAACGAGTCGGCGAAATACTTGCCGGAGCCGAAACTCTCTCTCAGCAAATCTGCGTCCAGCTGCTCATACCCAAGGCCAGCGTGGAGCTGCTCGGACCCATAGAGATGAAGACTAAAGACCTCCTATTGAGCTACCTGGGCGCACCTCAGACGGACTTGGACCAGCTCAGCAAGAAGGATGTGACCGATGCAGTAGAGAAGAAACTGAAGGAGGCCGTGCCGACGTTACAGGAAACGCTGGCGGAAATGGAGAACTGCGCAGGCAATAAGCCGGTGACCACCAAATACCACACACACAAGGGTAGTGAGTCGACGAGCAACGAGTGATGTAGCAACAAATAAAAATTATGCATTGTCGATGAGCAGATCATTAATTTCATAGCCTTATCTAAATTATATAAAAGTACAATCATTATTATTACTCATGTTTCATTTGAATATTCCTATATGCGATCGCATTGTCTCCCGAGCTTGGGCAGGCAGGAGACTGAAAACACTAAGTACCTGACCTTAAAATAAACATTTGATCCAATCTCTAGCTGTGGTTGTTATCGCCTGAAACTGCATCAGAAGTCGGAATAGTCTTTGATGATGGCTGGTATATCAAGAATCGGTTGACGGAAGAGAGGAGACCCGCCTTATTCAGCTATGAAATTAGCTCCCTTGGTTGTCAACCTGTACACACCCAGACAATAAGTTCCCACAGGTAGCTTGGTTCACCTGAATGGCAACAAGCATAAATATTTCCATCCTTTGAGTAAACCAAAAAAACTAAAGGTAACTGCTGGATTAAAAAGGCAAAAACAAGAAAAGAATATTTTACAGTTGTTCAGAAACTTAAATTATAAAGTAAACCAATACATTTATTAAAAACATGAGCAATCTAGTAAATAATTGCAAGTGGTTAAAATCTTATAAAGATATATATAACAGAAAAGTCTGTTTTACAAAGGTGTTTGAAGAAGTAAACATACAAATACACAAAGTAGCCATGATTACTTTATTTTAATTATTATTTTATCATATTTATTTTCCAGACAGGTATGTTAACAATATAACGGTATTGCGGTAGTCACACCAGGTGACACCCGGGCTTTCAACAATTATTTTAAAAACTGTGACACACAACTGCTGTCCTTAACCCATTAAGTCCTTAAACAATCTGGGCTTTGGCCCTTGGAGATGTGGTAGGTCCATCTACCCCATGAAATACTATAGACAATTTTCTCTAGAAGTTTAAATATTTTACTTGAGTGAAATATTCGATGTATTCCATTAACCATTCTCATTAGCCACGCGGCGTTGACGTATTTAGTTTCACTCCATACTTCGCAGCCGTACATTTGCAAGGGGCGCAATATGGCTGTGTGTATTAAGATTACAATGTTCGGTTTTAGATTCGACTTAAAAATTTATTACCAACATCTATGTGATGGAATGTTGACTACCTCATCGGATGAGCCCCAAGGAATTAGTTCACAGTTCATGATGAATTCGGTTGAGTTTGCCTGGTGTGTTAATGTGAGGATTTTGGCATGCTATTTAGAAGGATTTAATGTAATATTACTTTACTCCTTTTAATAAATATTAGCTTGTCGTAAGAGACCTCTTTCATTAATGCGTAGTTAAGTTTAAAATACGACATGTTTTATTTGATTTAAACCGTGGCTTCACATGCTTCGTTCAATTGCGCACCCCTAACATGTCACGAACAACTTTTAATTTATTACTATAAAACCCAACAAGTATATACAAAGAAAAAATTTTGATTCGCGATCTTTGCCGGAGGCAGTAGGAGAGTAAACTTGTTTGGTGGAAGATGAAGGCGAATTATTCGCTTTGGTTCAACGACCTCAATACACTAGACTCCGTGAACTTCAGGACGCCCTTCGGTTGTAAATCATAACTTACTTTAATCGAGAGTTTAAGCTATTAATGGGTACAATACAGCTTCATATTTCATTAGTAAACATATATTTTTTTGCAATGAAAACTGATAAGTTGATGAAAAAGAACTATTGTTTAACTCCCTAATATCTGAAAATACTAAGTAAAAATGAAAAATACATCGTGTTCTGAGGACTTGAAATTGTCTTTCCTCTGCCTAGGCGTTTTACAGTTATATCACAGTGGATTTGTACTTCAACAATGGCCGTCACGACACAGAGAAAACAGACGATTGGGGCCCCGCCAGCAATGGCATGTGCCCCCACAGCATTGCCTTTTGTTGTGGCAATTAGTATACCTTGAGTTAACGGCAGGTGACAATACCAAACTGAGGACATATTCAGGTATTAAGGTACTATGCCCCTCGGTGTTAAGGAAGTAAGGAGGAACGCCAAAACGACATTGAACTCTACCATCTCTGAGATAGAATGAAGCAGGCCTATTAAAACTCTCTGTAGTCTGTAGAGCACAAATCTGGAGCTCGTTCTGTAAGCTGTCATCGACAGTTCAGACTTGTCACCTCTCCTGTACGAGGGTGGTCTGAAAAGTTTCCGACCTCAACATGAAGATAGCAGCAGCCGTAAATAAAAGCTAGTGAATTTCGTTGCTCATCTGTTGACAGTTACTCACCAAAGTTTCAGCCATATTAGACGCGCAGTTATTGTGTAACAGGCGCTTGAGTGAGTCGATGTGAGTGTTTTTACGAAAATGGACAAAATCTAGTATCGAGCTGTCGTTAAATATTTGTTTTTGAAAGGCAATACGTCTACGCAAATCAAAGATGAGTTGGATTCTGTGTATGGGGACTCTGAACCATCATTTGCCAAAGTGAAATTTTGGGCAGCTGAATTTAAACGTGGCCGTAAGAGCTTGGGAGACGATGAACGTTCGGGACGTCTAAAAACGGAACTACCGACGAAAACATCGCCAAAGTTCACCAAATGGTGCTAGACGACCGCCGAATTAAAGTGAGAGAGATAGCAGAGGTTATGAACATGTCAAAAGAACGTGTTTGTCACATATTAAATCAACATTTAGAGATGAGAAAGCTGTCCGCGTGTTGGGTGCCACGTTTGCTCACATTAGACATAAAACGTGTTTCCAACGCTCTGTTGGCGCAGTTTAGGCGCAATAAATCCGAGTTTTGGCGCCGATTAATTACTGTGGATGAAACCTGGATACACCATTATACGCCTGAAACAAATAACAGTGGACTGCAAAGGGGGAACCGGCTCCAAAAAAAGCAAAAAATGTTTTTTCACCTGGGAAAGTGATGGCGACTGTTTTTTAGGATAGTCATGGAGTTATTTTAATCGATTATCTTCAAAAAGGAAAAACCATTACAGGAGCATACTACGCATCATTACGAGACAAGCTGAAGGCAGAACTTGCGGGAAAACGGCCACATTTGCAGAAAAAGAAAATCCTGTTTCACCAAGACAACGCACCGTCTCACACCTCAGCGGTTGCCATGGCGAAAATCCATGAATTACGGTTTGAACTGCTTGGCCATCCGCCTTACCCACCAGATCTAGCCCCAAGCGACTTCTTTTTGTCCCCTCATCTAAAAATTGCGCTCGGAGGACAGAGATTTTCGTCAAATGAAGAGGCAATCACCTTCGTGAACGATTATTTTGCAGAGAAAAACGCCGAGTACTATTCGGACGGGTTACATAGATGGGAGCATAGCTGGGAGAAGTGTGTAGAGTTACAAGGAGACTATGTTGAAAAATAAAAAAAAAAATTCTGAAAAAACGTCTTGTATCTTTGTTAGGTCGGAAACTTTTCAGACCACCCTCGTATTAATAGTCTTTACTGTATGCTAATTCATTATGAGAGTTATTTTTATAATTGACGTGTTCGTTAGTCTTAACTAATTTTTAATTTAATCGATTGTATCGATTCTATCAACTTCGTTTTATCTATTAATTGAATATTTTAGAAATTGAAGGGTTTGCTGCAAAAAGGAGGTAGCTCCATCCCATAGCTGTTGGGAGTTAGAAACACTTTCTTGTGTCAAAAAAAAACCTCTTTTATTTGGCACAAAAAGGATGCAGCTCCAATCGTAATATGTAAACACCATAATTGAAAGTAAGCAACAACAATATTTTTACATAACTTAAAATTTGAATTTTTTAAACGTTTTGTTTGGTTTCCCAACAAATGGAAAAATTGGAGCTACCTCCTTTTTGCAGCAAACCCTTCAATTTCAAAACGCCATTTGAACTATGACATATTACCACTCCACATTCAGATGAGACCTTGCCTTAAAAAATTACTTTAAAATATAACTTTATTGTATTTTCGTGTTATTAGGTAATTAAATCTTTACTTTTTAACTTTCAAATGAAGAGTTTAGTAATATAGAAAATGTATATTTTTTTTCTTTTTTAATATATGACAATGATTCCATATTTAAATTTAAATAAAAAGAAAATATTAATAACTAAATAACGAAAATAATTTATTTGTTGTGCTGTTTGAACCTACTAATTTTAATGATAATTTATACCAAAAAAAAAATTTCTCATACGGTTGGTTACCTTGTCGATCTCTGGGCTCCAAGCTATCCCGCGTGGGGTGGTCTTGTCAATTTAAAATTTGTTTAGTACATTTGGGAAAGGGATTTTGAATCTAGTTGAACAGAATTTTTCAAAAAAGATTGACAATTTGATGAATTTCGTTTCGTTCATATTCGTGAATTTTCATTTTTGAACAAAATTTAACAAATTAAATTGTTTTCTTTTTAAAATTTAAAGTAAAAAATATAAGTGGCCTAATAAAATAGTTTTTTTTCATAAAATACAACATATAATATTTCTTTTTGAAAGGTCCTATTCAATAAACGCTTAAAAGACCATTTCTGCCGTTAACTTGATGAGATAGAGCCGCATCAAAGGATTTGTCCTGATGGGAGAGCTATGGGGGTAAAAGAGGGGGGGGAGTCTCCTGTTCGAAAATACACACTTGCAGCTAGGGGTTGTGTGAAAAATAATCGATCAATCAATTTACCAGTAGCGTCTTGAAATAACGCGGATGACATTTTTTTAACTAAAACGCAATATAGTTGTGGTATAAGATCTCGTAAAGTATTTGTCATTGTAAAACATATGTATAGGTAATAGAAACAAAAGAAAAATAATTTGAATTGTTTTTTTTTTAAGTCAATATTGTTTTTATGCGCGCACATCTAATAAATTATACATCCCATTCAAAAATAAACCAGCGTAAGCGTTTTACATAATCTGGACTATCTTTTGTTTTGCAAGGCAACACGTGGAGGCGAAAATTGCCCGAGTCAGCTGTTGATACGAATGAAATGAACCCGACAGTCTAATTCTGTTTTATCTTTTACCAGAGCCAACATGTAAATGTCATTTACATCATCATCCACATCATCCATCATTCATCATACATCATCCACTGTGAGAGCAAAGAAACAACATGTTCAAACTGGTAGTGGCCATTTTCTTTGCTGTTGCACAATTAGTCTGCTTTGTGAGTGGCTCAATATTTATGTTACTAAAAATTTATTGAAATAATTTGTTTAAAGTCTAATTGACCTTTTATTATTACTACTCACGGGGCTGGTTTTATTTGTAGCTCCGTCGGGCCATTAAATGAAGGATTTATTCTCGTTTATCAAAATTTTTTGTACCTTGGGTTTTGGTTAGGTTCGCAGCCTCCAGAAACATCCTACACATGGCCTCTGCCAATCGCTTGAGTACTCTCATTTGCTGTGCCCCTTTGCTTTGGGTACTTCATTGTTTTCTGTCTCTTTTGCCTTCGGACGAAGCTTCTATTACGTTCTTCCTGAGCATCATATGGACGTGAGCGAACCATTTAAGTACTCTAGAATAAATAAAGCTAATATGCTTGCCGGGTCGTCACTAGGGGGGTGCCTTGTTACCCTAGCCCTGGTGATAAAGTGAGGGTTGTTTGAGTTTACAACCTGGACAATCGTTTCGTGATGGCTTCACTATCTGACTCCATTTTTGCACTATGTTCAGGAGAAGAGGTATAGGGTAGGTGGGTAGGTAGTTTGTGTGGTCTTGGAATGACCACGAATTCACATTCGGTATCTGAGGGTAGGCGAAATCCGTCCGGATCCCAAAGGCGAGTGTGAACCGGAGAGAGGCAGACTGAATTGTCGCGGGAGACACTGTTTGGTAAGTTTGCAGGACTGTGACAACCGTTGTCCACTAGGGAGAGGTCTCTCCCAATGAGGTGATAGATTTAGCGAGACGAAGGCAGAGATTCCCACTAGGAAGGTGTGGGGTCTGGCAACGCCGGACTAAAACGTAGCGAGGTGAGGAGAGATGCAGAGGTTTTTCATAAAGAAGCAGTCAGGTTTCAGAGTTTCAAGCAGGAGCCACGAGCCAGTGTAGTTGTCAGGAGAATGATTTACAGGACCCAAATCACCGGTTTAAATACACAGCTGGCCTTGCCCGCAGCCAATAAGCATCGCCATTGTTGTGACCAATGATGTGGCTTTTCTTTGTTCCCTTGCAGGCGGTTTGGGCCTTATACCTGACTATAGCTGGTGTCCCAGCTCATATAACTAATTGGCCCTGGCAGCATGTTTTATTGTTTAACATATTTAGAATGATTTATATTTGGGTAATGTTATTTACATTTGTTTACAATATATATACAATAGATTATAGGGTGATTTCTCTTATGACGTTAGCGGTTGCAACAATGCAATTTCTCATTTGTATTGTAAAATACGTTAGTTAAAATTGCTAACATGAGTTTAATGACTTTGTGATATTACAGTTCATAAATAGATAAAAAAAATAAAAACTACACATTATTAATGGTCACAAAATCGTTAATTTTATATGATGATATAATATTTATGTTTTGTTATTAACGAATAAGATAGGATGGATCATTATATAGAATCGTCGCTAGAGATTATCAATTGTTATCATGTTGACACATTCTGATGATGTCTAACGGTATAATTTACTTTTTGCAGGGAGAGGCGACCAGCAAGACAGAAGTGGCCACCTGGATCGACAAAGCCACTTCCCTAGCCCGCCAAGACGAAGTGTCCAGGCTGTCTGGGATTGCGAGGGAGATACTGGCCAAATCCACGTCCCAGGATCAGACCAAGTGCGTCAAGCGTGAGCTGCCCAAGGTCCACGACGAGATAGACACGATAGTCAAGAGGGGAGTGAACAGCATCAAGATGGAATACATGATCATGGCTCAGGAGAAGTTCATGGCGCTCCGCTATGACGAGATCGTCAAGCACATACAGGAGAGGTTCTCAGGGATCAAGCCTTACGTCGAAGAGGTTCTCAAGAAGATCAAGAAGTGTTTGTGAAGTCGTAACGAATTCGGATGCTCATAGAATTTTATTGAATAGAGTTTGTGTTAGACTGTGGATTTTTACAAGACTGTCTATAATAAGACAATATTATTTATGTTAGTATTTTAATATAGAATAGGAAAAAAAAATTACTCCGGGAAAAAGTCCCCTTTGAATAACATTAATGTTCAAATGACAAATTAACATATGGCAAATATAAAATTAACATCATAATAAAAAAAATAATGAAAATTTAAAATAAAGAGTAAACCTCTATAAAAATAATAATTATGAAATAAAATAATTTTAGCTGCTATTAGTAAACAAAGTCCATAGGATCCCCGTATAAGAAACCAAAAAACAACATGCAGAAGTCTCTAAAGTATGACATTAAATGAACAGAAAAGTTAACAAAAAAAGTGAAAAATATATATATTGTAAACAATTAAATACAAAAATAAAAGTCAGATAATACAATACATTGAATGGATCGTTCCAAAACTAACGAGCATCTGTCTGAATGGTGAGGGCATGATGAAATAGGAGATGTTTACGTTACGGGTAACGAATGTTCGTATCAGGAGGTGGAGAATAATTATTATTCTATAATATAATTATTATTATTTTCCCGATGATTGCAAACATATGAACACACGAACAACAAATTAACAGAATAATGGCTCCTCTTGCTACATACCACAACAAGCATTTGAAGGAGGGTAGAATTACAAAACAACATTTATCTTTTAACAGTTAAAAATACAACATCAAAATAGACTGGACTAGGTGATGGGGCTCACCTTCGGTTTACAAGGACAGCTTTTGTGGGCAGGAGTACAAAGGCAAGGGATCGGGAATATGTGTTCCGGGAGTGGCCTGAGGATTTGAACTGTAGAATATTGTATATATACGAATGGTGACGAGAACTGATGGTTAGGAAAAGGAAATATTGTGCACTAACTCGGTCTAGAAGTAACAGACAAGGGAGCACCACAGAGTTTCAAAGAACGAAGCAATTCATGATTCACTTCAACTTGTCCTCTAGTCCCAACGAGAGACCCCCATACGCCCCGCAGCCATAGCCAAAGTGAAGGAAAACCAGGGAGGAAACAAAGCGATGACATGTAGGCCGGGGGTGCAGAAGGCGAGAGTGATGAAATTGTTTCACTTATTGACCGACGGGAAATGTGAGAGACATGTTCAAAACATACATATGTGGACGATGAAAGTGTGATTATTTTGGAAAAAATAAATAAACATATCATTGAACTAAGTTGTAATATATTTGCTTAAGTATTTGGCGTGTGAACGCATTTATTTTGTTTTTTTATTCAGATAAAAAAAAATACAGGTTAGAATCGTCACATTTTGGCACACAAATCGGGACCAGGGGACTAACGCTCCCCCACCCTTTAGAATTGAGGCGTGCGCATGGACCCAGCTGCCCCCTTGTCGTCAAGGTGGAAGTGGATATAAGTAAAAACAATACTACTATCTGTGGTACTGAAATAAGTATGTGTATCATTTATTATAACAATAAATGTAAATACAATTTTTTTTTGTTGACAAGATTTCCAATGTCTGAGAATTGTAAAAAGGTCTTATTAGAATCAGCATAGTGATATTTTTAACTCCAAAGAAAGGTATTTATTACCTTTAAAATATTGATATTTTTATTTCCGATCTTAAGTCTTGATTTATTAAAATATTCGATGATTTTTCTTAGAGCTATGATATTGTTCTGTTCCACATACAGTTATGTTTTCTGTTTAAACCTTTTTATTGTCCTTTTAGGAGAGAGATGTTATTTTCTCCAAGTATTGTTTGTTTTAAAAAATATGGAGTTTTTCTTTTATTTAGGTAAACTTTAGGTATTTCTTTAAGTGCTCCAGGAATAGACAACCAAATATATCACATTTTGGTCAAAGACATCATGCCTCGTCGGCCATTTTATTGTTAAAATGTTTTTGCGAGAAAAACTTAACTGAACTGCTGTGAGATCAGGAAAAGCGAGATATGTAACGTGGATAAATGGCAATTTCGTGTGTTGATAAATAAATAAAACTATATTTTGGGTCTAAAGTCACTTATGAATACTGATCAAGTAAAATAAATAAAAATCTATTCTGGCTCACTTGGAACAAATAACACAGTTAAAGTAAAGTGTAAATCTCTTTTCTACAATTTAGACAGAGATATAGTGATAGGGCGCGCTCGAACACAACACTCGTGACAAACACGTACAGAAAACATAAACATAATGATAAAAAGGAAATAGAAATAAATTTTAACTAAAAAGAAATTATGAGAGTCGTCAAGTTAAATAATCTTTGTAGAGAGTCTTTTAAAATAAAAGAAAGAAAAGCTTTATTATAAAGTAAAATCAAAACACTGGTATATACAAATATTAAGAGATCAGTTAGAACATCCACCCAGTGAATGTCCAGGCACAAGTGTGGGGTCTGCGGCTAAAGCTGAGACATATATGTATAAGAAAGGGATAATATTCTGGGAAGCAGGCATGGCCTGGGAAGGATACGGTTGCTTACTTAAAAATAACAGGGAACCATCATTGACTTCCATGAAGCCACAAGGCAGGTATACCGTTTTCCTCAAGCCCCTTCTACTTGTTCTTAGCATTAACTGTCAACAACCACCATGCCATCCGGTTATAGTCCATCCTATAAACAAAACAAATACAAATGGCATGATTCTCACCCTTACATGACAACAGATCTCTAAAAGCTTATAGATTTGACAGTAATTAAATAATTAAACTTGTCTTGAACAGGTACAGGCTATATCCTGTTCCCTCTTCCTAGTCTGGAGTAATCCCTGTTCCCTGTTAGTAAATGGACTTTGCTCCATTAGACACTTAATGGCAGATCTGAGAATGGTTCAAAGTTAACTGAAGCGAAATGAGCCGGCGAAGCTTAGCCCACCGACAACTAAAAAAAGATCTGAAGCTCATTATTTTCCAAAGTATAGATCACAAAATGTAATTTTTAGATTGTATCTCAACACACCTCCAGAACTCAAAGATCTCCCCTTACCATTTCATGCTGGTTTCTTTCCCTGCGGCACCTATCGTTCGGCTTACCTCTAAAACCTTGTAAGTAACAAGTGCATAAAAATAATAACAAATTTTACTAGATAGATAAAAATTGTGATTATTTTTTTCCCTGTTGTATTTTAAAATATCCCTGACATTTATAGGGGGGGAAAACACGACACATTATGAATTTTTATGTAAATGAATGAGCATTAATGCACTTTGCAAGATTTTATGGAGTAAGTGAATTGGACTTACGAGGTGTCAGAAGTTATCGTTATGCACAATAGGCCTCTTTAATTCTGTTCGTGACCTCCCGACCTACCAGTTCGTGTTCTGCAGAGCATTGCTCATGGTAATAATCTCCAACTGTGGTTTATGCGCACTCCACTCCTCCCTCTTCGTCTAACTTGCATCACCATACTTTTAGAGAAATTGATTTCCATTTCTTTCTGTGGATTCTCGTCATACTTTTCTTTATATATCATTCAAGCATATTATGAAAAGAAACGGACTTAAGTGTCGCCCCTGTGCGTAGCAACGACAAACTTATCAAAACTCGAAATGATTCACAGCCTTTTGGGTATGTGGGTTTTCTGCGGATCCCCTTTTCAAGATGACGGGCCGAACGAGGAAATCGTATCCCCGGGGAATACCCAGAACCACGGCATACTTAATAATTACCAATAGCAGCAGACCGGTCCTGCGAGTCAGTCTGGCTTCTGCTCGTGTCTAGAAGAGGTTGCCGTGCTCACCAGCTCTTCATCATACACCTCTCTGACGGTAGGTTTCTTCAAATATTTATGTTCTATGATGTTCCAGTGCTGGTTGCAAATTTAAGATGCTTTCGACAATGCGAGTCACCTGTCAATTGTCAAGCCTAGAGGAATTCAATGGCTTTATGGTCTTAGTACCGTTGTTGAAGAAGTTATAAGGTTGAGTTTATCTCTACAAAAGAGCGTAAATTTAGCCATGGTGGTACAGACATAGAAACCCGTTTGACGTGTTCCAAGCCGGTTTTAATGATTATTTACATTTCTTTTAAGGCCGTTTTCTGATTCTAGATAGCAGTCAATGTTTTTTCAATTTACGTTCTTATGTTGTTTACATATATTTACAAAAATTCAATATCCTTGATGATTGTTGTTTTAAATGTAACAGTAATATATGATATTATGAAGGACGTTGATTTTTGGGGGGAAAAAAATTGTTCATATTTTGAATAATTAAAAAAAAACAGTTAAAAACTGCTGTATCACAGAATTAAGGGTTTCGACGATCTTACTAATTACTATATGTTGATTGATCTCACAGTTGTTATTGAGTTATGTTTATTGACAGCGGCTGTACGTTAATAATAAGCATGAGCACAACTATTTTATTTAAATATTGAAACTAAATTGTTTTTTGTCTTGTTTTATGTTTTATTGTTAAGATAGTCCAGTATACAATACGCAATTTTAATCAGTAGGTCGAAATCATTAATGATGATACCTTATACAGTACACTACAAAAAACGTTATTGTTTTTTTCATCATTAGCAATTAACAGATTAATGACAAATATTGTTGTTCATTGGATTAGTTTTATTTTTAGCATCATGGAGACATCAAACGGAACCACCCACCATGCTAAATATCTGAAAAAGTCACCGGTTGAGATTAAGTTGCCGACATGATCTTAGTAATAGTTTTACTTTGTGGAATTATAGTTTAAAAAGCAAAATATACAATCTTCATATCATTAATCATAGCTCTTTATTACCATTTGGGGCATTGAATGAAACTGACGCGCAAAATATCTCTTTGTAAAACTGTAAATATGATTTTGTGCGATTACGGTTCAAAAGTAATGATACAAAAATAGCATATCATTGATCAGGGCAAGTAGATCAACAATATTTTATTACGAACTAATAAATTAATTATCAGCTTTTGATTATGTTTTATTTTATGGAATTGAAACTATTCTTCATGACCCAGAGTAATCGAATGAAATCTTTACGGAATTTTCATGTTTTTAGATCAATCCCTAAAACAGACAGAAACAGGAGTGAAAACATTATTTTGAGAAAAAAATCAATAAAACTCTAAAATTACCTTGGCTACTTATCCTTGGGCCAAGTATAGTCCTTACCTGTAATTACTAAAGGAACAAAAAATTGAAATCCTTGACGGGACCTCCAATTCTCCAATCCTTTCTTTCACTCCATAAAGCCTCCCCCATTCATCTCACACACATATATTTATATAACTATCACATTATTATTATTATTAAAAAGGTTTCTTTTAAACCATAATTAGTAATTGGCGAACATTTCAAGTTTTCAACCATATAACTGAGTTTTATAATTAACTAAACTAGAAACCGAAGAAACCAATCCTGTACCTTTAAAAACAATACATGATATACTCAATTATCGATAGCATTACATGATTTGAAATTAATTACTTTAATAATTTTCTTAAGTGTGCAGTGTATCAGACTATTGAGAGTTTCAAATCAATACGTTAATTTCCAATTTAAAAAAAAAAAAAAATCTTTTGTTTATATCGAATGCATTGAGGATTTCATTGATCTTACTTAATTACTCCCTCTTGATCGATATTTTAAGTGCTATTGAAATAAGTAACAACAATTAAAATCTAATTTTAAATATGTATACTCAATAATTCATTTATGGTATTTCAAAATGTTACAGGCTGCTTTAATCGACCTGAATTGAAGAAATGCTGCTAGCTGTGTTGCTGCCTTTGGTATGCAACGTATACACATCAAATGTAAGTTAGCTGTCGTACGGTCGACAAAATTGAAAGAATCCATTTTCGTGAAAAAATTAAATTATAAAGTTAGGTTCAAGCGATACTGGAAAAATGATATGAGTTGAGAGAAAGTTTAACAAGCCATGTACACAAACAATTTGATACATTATTAAATAATTACTCCTCTCAGGTCCTTAAAGTTCTTAATTGTAATATTACCTAATTGTAATATAATTTTACCTGACGATTTTCAAATTATTTTCTTTCAAATAGGGTCTAACTGAAAAAAAAAAAAAAATTACTAAAATATAATTTGTGGGATACAACTCTCAGTTCAGTCCCATCATTGATGTCACGTTGCCCAAATATGTGATTAAATAGAGATTTGCTTGAGCGATTAATAGATCAAATCAGTTTCAGTGAGGTACCCGATAACTAACCAATACCTCCGAAAAATATTAAACTATTCTGAATAATTTTTGAAGGGTGTAATGTAAATGTCCGAAACTTAAGGAAGTCACAGTAGACCTCAAATGCAACGTAAAAGTCCATTTAAGGCTATGATCCAATTCCGAACTGGGAAGGAGTAAATTTAAATTTTTGTGTTTTTTTTTTAAGGTTGTCACGTTTTTTGTTAAATAGGAAGTGATAAATGAAAAACTATTTAAGTTACATAATTCTCAATTGCAGCATCGTAAACTAGACAAACTTTTCTTTAAAAAAAAACATAATATGACTTAGTAAAAACCATTTGAAGAGGGCTTTCAGTCGGCTAAATTACGCAAAGTTCTGTTTTCGTAAAATCATCGATGTTCGGCCTCCTACTAGAATACAGATTCCTCACTTTTAGGAAAACTTCTTTGTTTAATAAGCTCTAAGTCCATCTTAATTAGGTTGAGGCCTGTGACAGGATAAGCTGAGATTCACTGCCAGTTTTGTAGTAAATAAAATAATAATTTAATTCCATTTTCGATTTCACTTGATACTATATTATAGATCATTAAATTTTCAGGCGGCTACCCAGATGGCAGTGAAGACACCAAAGGGCGAACAACTTCTTAACGGCCATGCATCCCATGATGACTTCTTCACTGACCTGGAGGGACACATTGTTAAGAAAATCCAAGTGTCCATGGAACGCTTGTTCCAACGGAGTCGCGCCGAACCCTCTGAGATGCTGAGTAATATGGACGGAATGGATTACACACTGTTGCAGTTGCTCTTATCCCTGGGCACGGAAGACTACGCCTTCTCCAGACTCTTGCTTGATTTGGTCTCTTCGAAGGTGGCAATTGATCCCCAACTTAGTAAACGAGCAGTCCCTGTGGTAGAGTTGTCACTGGTCGAGATGAATCGCGTCGCTGACGCTGTAGCTAACGCCAGACAACACGGCCTCGGGAGGATTCCTCCAGAACTGGAGCATGGGTTACTCGCGGCAATCGACCGATCTGCTGTCCTGAACGAGGCTTGTAAGAGTGGGAATGAAGTGGTAGCGGAATGGCTTCTGAAATCAAACAGAGACACCCCTTGGGCGGCAGCGCTTGAGATCGCCTGGAAGAACCGAAAATGGGATATTGTAAAAACGCTCCTCAGGAACGGTGAAGTGAAATTCCTCAAGAACGTCACACGCCCCTTAAAAGATCTGCGCAGTGATAATATGGAGTCACTCTTACATTTCGCGGCGCAGTCGAAAAACCCAAAAGCGATAAATTTTGCGATAGACGCCGGCGTTGAATTGGACAGTTGTGACGTGGACGGGATAACGCCACTGTACCGAGCCGTCCAAAACGGTGACATACACACTGCCAACCTCCTACTGGACAAAAAGGCTGATCCGAACTCGTCAACTCTGGACGGGAACAGTGTTCTTCACGCGGCTGTACTAAATGGAAACTATAACATTGTCAAGCTAATAACAGAAGCTGGATCAAATATCGACACAATTAACAAGCAAGGGCTCACCCCGATGGATTTGGCACAGGGTTTTTGCATCGAAGGCATTATGTACTATCTCATTGCTAACAACTACAGTTTCCCGACCGGCCTCAATCAGGAACTAGAACAGCGATACAAGCTCAAAGTCATAGCAGAATGTTATGGAAATGGTTGCGGGAAGCAATACCCAATCGCCTCACTGTTGAGTTATTCTGATATTGTTAAATATTTCTGTGGTGAAAAACGGGAAAAATTAAATTCTACAATGGAAAAGTTCAACTTGTTACAAGCAATAATTGACAGCGGTATCGAAGAACTACTTCCTGTTGCAGCGAACATCGTAGGTGACCTGAAGACAATAAGCTTTGACAGACCAGAGGTTCTCTTCAGCGCCGTGAAAAGTGGAAGCTACAGTGCAGTAGAGTTCCTTGTCAAACAAGGCATAGCGATTGACGCCAAAGGCAAGGATGGAATTACAGCACTTCATTTAGCATGTAACAAAGGGAATGCAAAGTTGTTTCATCTATTGTTAGGTTCGGCTAACGTAAACGCTAGGACAAGCAATGGCGATTCAGTGTTGCATACAGCCGCAAAAGCAGGCAACACAGGTGTAGTTAATCTTCTACTTGACAAGGGCTTCAACGTTAACGCAATCAACAATCAGAGGGAGACTCCGTTGTTCTTGGCAGCTAGGAATGGCCGTTCTGAAATGGTGCGACTGCTCGTCGACAAAGGAGCTCGCGAGACAGCCAAAATCGTAGGGTCTAACACGCCATTGCATGAAGCTGCGTTCGAAGGACAGACAGAAGTAGTGGAGTACTTCCTCAGCAGAGGAAACGACGTCAACACAGTGAACGAGCGCAGCGAGACACCTTTGTACCTGGCATCCTTGAGGGGGCATCAAGACACCGTGAAGGCACTTGTCAAACAGCAGGCAGACCTGGAAGTGCGGAACATCGATGGATGGACGGCACTTCTTGTAGCTGCAAGGGAAGGTCACCCGCCAGTAGTGAGCATCCTCCTCGATGCAGGCTCGGAAATGAATGCCAAGAACAGCCGAGGTGAGACAGCGATTTTCCTGGCCGCGAGGGATGGACACCAAGAGAATGTGAAGCTACTTCTGGACCGTGGTGCCGTCTTCAACACTCATAACCTAGAAGGTACATCACCTATTATCGCAGCAGCGGAGAGAGGTAGGCACTCCATAGTAGAACTGCTACTGCACAATAAAGCAGATATCGAAGATCGGAACAACCGTAAAGAGACATCTTTGTATTTGGCATCCAGGTATGGCCGACAAAACACTGTTAAGCTACTCCTCGACATGAACGCGGACATGTACACCAAGAACCAGGACAATTGGTTGCCCGTGCATACCGCTGCGTTGGAAGGACACGCCGCTGTGGTTGGTATGTTCCTTAAACACGGGCTAGACGTCGACATCACGAACGGAAAGAAGGAGACCGCGCTATATCTGGCGTCTCTTATGGGAAGAGTGGACGTGATTAGGACCCTCATCGACGGATACGCGAACATTAACGCCAGGAACATCGATAGCTGGATGCCGGTACATGTTGCCGCCAGGGAAGGGCGTCCGCTAGCCACTGCCTTGCTGATCAAAAGCGGAGCCGATGTGAACTCCAAGAACAGCCACGAGGACACTCCCTTATACTTGGCGTCTATGGACGGCCACGACTCCGTCGTCAGGACACTCCTTGATCTAGGAGCAGACGAAACGCTAAAGAACTTGGATGGCATGACAGCCCTCCACATCGCGGCAACTAATGGTTGGGTGGATGTGGTCAAGACCTTAGTGGAACACGGGTCCAAGTTGGACCAGAGGGACAAGCAAGGTCACACCCCGCTGCATAAGGCTCTTCTGGGGAAGCATTGCTCCACCTCCAAGAAACTGATCTCGTGGGGTTCTTCTTTGAACAGCAGTACCGAAGGGCTGACCTCTCCCAAGACACCTTTGCCACTCACACCCTTGGATCTACTCAACTCTAAAGATGGGTCACTGCTCAAGTACATGATTTCCTGTGACTGCTCCAACAAAGTAAAATAATAATAGGAAATTTAAATATATTGTTAATAATATCCCATTAAGCAGTTATTGTTCTTTACACACTGCGCTCTCCTGAGAATACATTTTGTAAAATTGCTTTCATTTATAATATTGTATTTTTCAATTCAAAGGTATAAAATGATACCTTTTTTGGAGATTTTCACACCAAAGTTCTTGCAGCAACAACCCATTTGCATTATGGGAGCTTATGTTCTATTGACGGATAGATTCCTAACTTTTGGAGTATATTATCAACACACAATTTAAATAGATATTGTTAACTATTTACACCACTTCCTTCTTCTCTCTGAATCATAATTTGGAAAAATTAAAGCATATTCAATAATTTAAGTGATTTGGTGATGATTGGAGGAACCGACTTTTATAGGTTTTGAATTATGCATTCAATATCTAGCCTCCACAAAATATTTTTATTCAATCAGCACTTTTAACAATTCTACGTTGTTGATTTTCAGGCTACAAATCACCATAAAGGTGAGAATCAATAAGTCAGACACAAAATTAGGCAAGTAATTCATAATTTCATAACTATTTTTAGGAGGAGTTTTGAGGGTCCTTTTACAATAATTTATTAATGACTTTTAGTTTAAATTGAGCCTATAACATCTATTGTATTTGGCCATTTCATTGTTTTTAGTAATTTTGTTTAAACAATTTCAGAATATTTTATTTTATTATAGATTTTGAAATGTAATACTATTGTTAATTTTGTGATGTTTGTACCTTGAAGATGGCATTGTAGAGTGGTTAAAAAACTTCTAGGAATACAAATATTTGTAGAGTTACATGTAATTTCCATCATTAGCAGTTTTATTTCCTTTCTATCTGCCTTTACTTGCATTGTACTCATCTCAATTTTATCATTCTTACTTATATAAATTTGCTTTGACTTTATACAATTATAATGTGTATTGAAACTTCCAAGGCAGAAAAAAAATACTTGTTCACTGTTTTGATGTAATTAGTTATTATAATATAGATGATTTTGAAATTAAAATTGAGAGACTCTCTCAAGCCTGAGAGGCTTTTAATTGACAGCCATTTTCAAAATCACTATTAAAACATTTAAAATTACTATTACGTAAAAACTCCTTTCATGTACATAGCTGATGTCACATACATCCTTTACATGTCTTGGCAAGTTCTTATCTTGCTTGTCTTGTATTTGTATTTTAGTATTTAAAATTGAAAGACTTCTGTAATTATAATGAAATTTCAGTTGGTTTAGACACTTGTAACCATTCATTACTAAATATTCCTTAAAATAATATTTCGTTTTTGTTTGTTTAAATAATTATAATTAATTTTTTTCTAAATTGTATTTTTTTATTTCCTTTTATTTAATTGATGAACAATGGAATTCAGAACAATATAATGTTTTATAACTAATCATAGATCACATGCTGCTAATCAGGACTTTGAAATGTTTAATTTGATGGCCAACTCGAAATTATAAACAAATATTTTTAATAGAAATATCTTCTAGACTAATTAATTAAAATATTGTGATCTTATTTTATGAATATAGCTTTGCTTTTTATTTCTTACCAATGTCAAATGGACCTTTAGGTAATATTTCATGTCCCTAAATTGAGCATGGGACTCACCAAATCTAAAACAGGCGTTCTTATTTTGAGAAAAAAAAATCAAAATGAAACCATAAAAAATTGAAGTTTAGGTCATTTCTGGATTGATTTGATAATGAGCAATAAATATGGCAATTAGAACCTGGCCAACCCAGACAAAGCACAAAAATTGATGATCATATTGAGTTGGGTATTATTCGAATAAAAATTTATTCCAATATAACTAGTAAATAATTTTTTATTTGTTACTTATTCATTCTTTGTTAATTTTATTTATTTGTTTATTTACTTTTTTGTTTGTTATTGTTTATTTGTTATTTAATAAAAATTTCTAGGAGAGGGAGAATAAATACATTATAGAAAACAAAGAATGAATGAATAAGTATATTTTATACAAAATAAATTTTATAACAATAGATAATCTGGTAACTTGTAATTAATTCTAAAAAAAAAAAATCAAGAAATAATTTCAAGAAGAAACCATTTGAGTCCTGAACAACTGTGATTGCAATATTTAACATAAAACAAAGTTTCTGCTATCCAAAGAAACTATATAAAAACAGAATATTCTTCTACTTCTAAGTGTAATTACCCCATAATAAATTATTTGTTAATCGAATAATTCGATTGACAAACAAAAATCAACAAATAAAAATAATTATTCTTTATTCAAGTAATAAAAATGATATGTTCTTCAAATATTTCTTAATTGGGAATAATGAATAAAAATTGTATCCGTTATTGTAAATAACTGTAAAATTGTAAATATTATTTAAAAGGAAATTTGGCCAACTCTGATGAAAACAAGTCTTTGTTCAGCAAGCTAGAGGCCAAAAAGAAGCAGAAACGATTCAGGTGTCTACAACTGCAGACAGATTCATTTCCGCCAAATGTAACATCAAGGAACTAGCTTTAACACAACAGGTGGACATATTTGTATATTGGCGAATCAACAATGTTTATATGTACTTATATAATTGATTCGATCACTAAAATATGTGTTCCTACATATTGCATCATTTCATCCTTGTTGCAGAAGTTCTTACAACATTGACAGCTTTTTTTTAATATAATTTTTACACCAATGTTCAGAAATTTTTATTGGACTACTTTTTACTGTTTCTCATAGTAACAAATATATTTCACTATCATATTGAGCAGGGTATGTAATTGAAAAAATTGTCTTCCTCTGTTAAAACATGTAATTTTTATTTCTTTTATGTTTTAACAGTGATTACACAAAGTCATTAAAATCGATCAGTAATTTTTTTTAAGAGGCATCATATCTTCTACAGTAAGTTGCATTTGATGACTCACCAATGTTTAATATAAAAGTAATCATTTGAAAAATGGTGCCATTGATCAGTTAATTATTGCCTAATGAAAAATTAATATATTCCCTAGGATATGCGGTAGGGTATCAAATTAAAAATATGTATAATATGTTGTGGGTGTACAGGTATCAATCTATGAGGCATGTTAGAAAAAACTTGTTTTGAATGTGTTTGATAGTAAAAATAATTCAATACAAATTATTAAATCAATCTTCAGGAATTAATTATTAGGATCCTGGAACACCTTAACTGAGTGATACTGCATGCACACTTTGTTAATTTGTACTCATATGGTGAACCAGCCAATCATCACATTGAACTAGGGATATGTAGTTAGTGAACAAACTAGCTCAAATGAACTAATTCGTTCCAACTTCTCTGACCTGTCATGAAAGACAAACATTATTTTTATTATTTAAGTAATTTCTTTTTTAACTATTTATATATTTTTCTTTTATTTGTGGGCCAATTTAAATATTTACCTATGAATTATAAGGTTGATTGCATCTACCTCACAATCGTCATTTCACCGATTGGGAAAAAAATGAGACGATTAATATTCAACAGCTTCACATCATGTAATATACAAAGAATATCATCCTTTTAGTTTAGTAGGCAACCCCCATTTTGAAAAATTTGTCTCCATTCTTTGCCCAAGCTATAAGCTCCCCAGCCAAAACAGACCCCACCAAAAAAGTTTATTGTCACAATTATATTCAGATTTGATACTAGAAGTAAAATCTAAATTGGATAGTTTGATTGCTGTTGCACTCACTGACGTCAGTAAACAATCAAAGTTTTATAGCAATAACACCACATTATATAAATTATTATTCCATTCTGTTTAGTAATTTATTAGGCTGGATTGAATTTTTAGAAAGGCGCACATTCGGTAATTTGGCAAATAAGCTTAGAACCAATTGCAAGAATGAGGCATCGGTAGTAAATTAATGGCAAAAGCTCACATGCTCTTACCAAGATACATGAAATTAAAATTCATAGGGGATCGCCAGAATTAAAATTAATTCAAAACATCCCAACACGAAGGAGCTCCACATAAGAAATGTTAAGGCAACTTCTTGTTAACAAAGATCCGATTATAGCTACTCTAGTGTTTTTACAATTTGAGGAAGCTACAAAGAAGAAAAGAATGAAAAGTAATTGACCATTAGCCATTATTCGGAGGATGCAGCGGGGTGTGCTGGCAACCACTAAATCCGCGAAGATCTAAGCGATGCAACCTGTGTCAATCTACTGGAATCTTCGTGCTCAACATCGTATACTGATTGACCCCAAACTGGTAACGTGAACCATGGCGTCAAGGAACAAAAATATGTGCTGATATAAGCTACTTACAATTTTTTAATTTGTCTACTTATGGATTCAGAGTAGGAATTTCACAATCCAATCACGAAATAGGTTAAACATATTTTGCATACCCAAAAGAAACTTCTGATGTGTAAATAAAAATCTTGATTACGATGACCTCAAAGATTATTTTAATTCAATTTGTAAATATTTCTCTTATATATTGCAAATAGTCTATTTAGCTTGAAAAAAATTGTGTTTAATTAGTATTCGTTTTTATCTAATTTGTAAATAAGGTTGTATTTTTTTCTTGAGTAAGTTTTTATTTTATTTTTCCTACTGTTTAAATTTTTTTTAATATATATATATATATGAGGTTTCACCTTTGGTGGAAATAGAGACTGAAATGCGGTTCTGAAAATACAACAGTTTATTTATAATTCGTATTTACAATTTTAAACAAAATTACAAAACATTCATCTCACCTGAAAATACAACAGAAACGACATTAAAAGTCCTTATATCGGTATTTCAGGTTCTTTTTGAAAACTAAATTAAAATAAAATCCTTCCATGTGGTTAACAGTCTATCACAGCTGTCCGACCTGACATCTGGTGTCTATAGTTAGATGCTCAGCGGCGGCAAATATAAACTTAAGAAAAGCATGTGTTTTCTTTACATCTCCCCCCCCCCCCTTTAGAAAAAAAACAACCACAAATGACATGTACGTAACCGTTCATTTATCAATAATCACTGGACACAGTTTCGTAATATGGTAGAGGTTCGATTCTGCTTTCCTGTGTCCTGTATCAACTTCATAGATTGAATTGGAGATCTTCTTCAGAATATTGTAAGGTCCAATCCTCAATTCTTCCAATTTTCTCCTATTTAATCGGTTTCCATTTTCCACGAAGACTCTGTCGCCTACTTCCATTATGTATTCTTTCCTATGCCGGTCGAATATTCTTTTATTATAATTATGTGATTTTATTGTGTTTTCAAGAGCAAGTTTCCTATCTCTTTCCAGGTCTTCTTTTGAACTTTGTGATATCAATTCGAGTGGTAGAATATTCACATTTTCGCCTTCCAAAAGATATTTTGGTGCAAACTTAGTGACTGTGTGTTCTGTTGCGTTATATTTTTCTACGCATTTCTGTGCAATAGTAGTCCACGCTGTTTTCTGATCACTTTCATTTATTTTACATCTTATCCTATTGACTAAAGTTTGATTTAGCCTTTCGTTAAGTCCGTTTGAAAATGGTGCATCCACAGCAGTGAAAACCATTCTTATGTTCTCGTTCTTCAAAAATTGTTTAAACTCTTTGGAATTTAAGCCAGGGTATTGGTCTGTTAACACCACACCAACAGTGTTATCTTGTGTGACTTTTTTTATTAGTGTTATAAAATCGCTGGAGCTTTGTGTTTTTGATGTTGTAATATAAGCGTATCTTGTGAAATGATCAACTAGGAGATGTAAGTATTTGTTTGTTGATCGTGATCCTCCAAAGCCTCCAATGGTATCAATAGATATAATTTCAAAGGGGCGTGTTGATGGACCTAAGTATGACATTAAACCATATTTTGGTTTCCTCCTTGATTTGTTTTTTAAACAAATTTCACATTCATTACAAATTTGTTTAATGTTTTTTATAATATTTTTTGATGTGTAGAATGGTGTTATTTTATTTGTTACCTGGGTTCTCCCAATGTGGCAGTAAGTATTGTGGACATCCTTTATTAGAGTTTTGCTAAGTTCTTCTGATAGTACGATTTTTTTTCTTCTTTTATTCTTTTTGTAGTAAATTTCATTTTCCAATATAAGTTTTCTAGTTTGTAAGTCTAGATTTGACTTTTGGTCATTTTTTATGTCTTCTAGGTTTATTAAATTGACTACTTTCAAAAAATCTTCAGTATTTTCATAGGGTTCTAAAACCGGGTTTCGGCTTAAACAGTCTGCTTCTTGGTTCAATTTTCCCGGGTTATACTTGATTTTAAAATTATATTGAGATAAATAATACATCAAATCCCCTAGTTCTTCATCAGTTCTGGCTTTGATGTTCAAATTTTCTAATGGTTTATGATCCGAGTAGACTATAAATTCGTTTCCCATAAGCCAGTGCTGCCAATATTTCACAGCTTCCTTTATTGCCAAACACTCAAGGTATATTGCTTTTTTCTTTTTTTGTGCTTCAGTTAACTTTTTTGAAAAGTAAGCAACCGGCTTACTGTCCCCATTTTTATCTTCTTGTTTCAGCACTGCTCCTCCTCCTCCTCTAATACTAGCATCTGTGTAAATATTTATAGGTAGTTCAGGGTCAAAGATATGTAGAATTGGTTCTGAACATAACAATGCCTTTATTTGATCAAATGATTCCTGACATTCTGTGGACCATAAGAATTTCACATCTTTCCGTAACAAATTGTGTAATGGCTCCAGGATAATTGCACTGTGTGGTACAAATTTATGATGAAAATTTACTTTTCCTAGGAATTGACGTATATTTTTTTTCGTTTCTGGAACTGGAAAGTTCTTGACAGCGGTTAAATAATCTTTCAGAGGCCTAATTGAATTGTTTTCTATTATATGACCTAAATATTTGGCATACTTATTTGCAAAAGTACACTTCGAAAATTTTAGTCTAAAACCTTCTGTTAGAATTGCCTCCAGCAATCTTGATAGATGTAGTATATGCTCTTCAAAAGTTTTGGAAAAAATGAATATATCGTCTATAAAATTTACTGCAAAATCAGAAAGTTTGTATTTTCTTATGATGTTGCTCAATATTCTTTGGAAAATAGCCGGAGCAGTCTTTAATCCAAATGGGAGACATGTCCATTGAAAGTGACCTTGTTGTGTAACAAATGCAGTTTTGTATCTATCTTGAATTTTCAAAGGAATTGACCAAAATGCTGAATTTATGTCAAAAGTAGAAAAATATCTACAGTTCACAGTTTTTACCATCAAATCCTCAATCAACGGAAAAGGTTGTGATTGAGGGACGACAATTTTGTTCAATTCTCTGAAATCTATACATAGCCTTGATTTTTGTTCATCTTCTTTTTTATATGCCAGAGTAACTGGGGCAGCAAATGGGCTGTAAGATTCCTCAATCAAATTCTTCTCTAATAGTTTTGATATTTGGTTTTCTATTTGTCTTCTATCTTCCACTGTGCATCTGTATGGACGTTTATAACAGTATTTGTCCACCATCAAGTCAATATGAGCTTCATAATGTTTCACAGTACCAACATCATATTTATCTTTGGCGAAGACCGGTTTATATTTTTCTATCAACTTGTCAATTTCTATTTTTTTGTATAAATCTAGATGGTCTACTATAATTTCAAATTCATCTGTGTTAATATGTTCATTGAAATTGATTTCACATTTGTCCATGTGTCTAGTTTCTTGTTTTTCAGAATTTAACAAAACAAAATCTTCATTTTGTTCACCTAGTTTATCAGGAATGTAATTATTACCTGTTAAATTCGAATTGCTATTTTTTTTGTAGTTATTGTTTTTTATATCCTCTTCATTTGAAGCCATTTTCTTGCTTTCTGGGTTGTTACATTGTTTGATTTTTAATTCTTCATTTTGTATCAATTTGAAATGTTTGATACAATCCAAACCAATTAGAAAATCGTAGTTAAAGTTATCATTATCGACTACAAATATATCCATAACTCTCTCTATATTGTAAATTTTTATTTTTAGTGTTATCATACCTTTTGTTTTCTTCTCACCATTGATAGTCTTCAAGATTACTATTTGTGTATTACTTGTAAATTGTTTTGGCTTTATTTTCAGTAATTTCGCATTAATTAATGACACATTCGAACCAGAATCATAAATTCCAGAAACTTTCAAAGTATCATTCAATAGCAATTTGACTTTGATTAATGGTGGCACCTCTAGTTTTTTTGGATTCTTCTCATTCAGTTCAATTTCCAATTCAGAGTTATTCACAGATCTCAGAGCTGCTTTTTGATTTTTCTCTTTAAACCAACAATTTTCCTCAGGATGGTAAAATCGTTTCCCTTTTTTCTCAACACAGATTCGGCATGGCTTTTTTTCTTCAATATGTTTAAATTTTGAGTCAGAATATATAACACTTTTTTTTCCATATTTATTCTTCTCAACAAGATGTTCTAATTTCCCTATTTCATTGTACAGATCTTCCGTTCCTTTTAAAGGTGCTCTGTCAATTTTATCAGCCACATTATTAGGTAATCCGAAAGCTATTAGGTCTATACATGTCCCAGTATCAATTGATTTCCTTACTTCAAGCAATAATTTTTCCTTTTTTAGGGCATATTCAAGCAATGAGCCCCCTTGATATTTAAAGGCGAGAGCATATCTAATGGGTGACCACCCTTTGTTTGCAAAAGTCCCACAAAAATTTTTTTCCCATGTGTCCCATTCAGATTCCACTGTAAGTTTCATTAACATGCAGCTGTACCACTCCATACCCGAGTATTCCAGAAAATGTTTTAAAATTTCAATCTTCTTTGTGTCGTCTTCGATTTTGAAACGTTGACATTCTGTATTAAAAACCCCAATCCACTGGTTTGCATCTTGGCTTCTACCCGAAAATTTATCTATCATGAAATCTTTTGATATGTTACCTAAATTTTTTGTTTCAGATTTTGTTTGTTTATCGTCAAGAAATTTCTCCAATAGTTTTTCTAGCGTTTGACCACTAGGTTTATGTTCTGAAGTATCTGAATTTTCGATATTTTCCTCTAGGTAGATATCATTAAATTGTAAATTATTTTCATTATCTAAGTATATTTTTGATAAATTCCCCGTTAAGGTTATCCATATTTTTCTTGTTTGATGTCTTTTAGTTAATGATTTTTTTACCTTGGCATAGTTTGGAGTGTTTGTGATTTCTTGATGTAGATTCGCAAGTTGAAAATCGGGTGGTATTTCAAAAATCCGTCCATCAGGCGTAGCTATCGACGTAATGCACATAACATTTGATTTTCCATCTGCCGTTGGTTTTATAGCAAAATCAAACCTTAATTTCTCCATCTCTCCTGAATTAGTTGCAGATAATGTCGTTTTATAATGAGGTTTCACCTTTGGTGGAAATAGAGATTGAAATGCGGTTCTGAAAATACAACAGTTTATTTATAATTCGTATTTACAATTTTAAACAAAATTACAAAACATTCATCTCACCTGAAAATACAACAGAAACGACATTAAAAGTCCTTATATCGGTATTTCAGGTTCTTTTTGAACACTAAATTAAAATAAAATCCTTCCATGTGGTTAACAGTCTATCACAGCTGTCCGACCTGACATCTGGTGTCTATAGTTAGATGCTCAGCGGCGGCAAATATAAACTTAAGAAAAGCATGTGTTTTCTTTACATATATATAAGTTAAGGCCTGGGCACTGTTGGTACGCAGTCTTAATACCAAAACATCGGGATGTAAACATTCCGAGTGTATGTGTATGGGATTAAGAGCTATGAATAAAGCAGTCTTATACTATCGCTTGCCTTATTCATTTCTATTACCTCTTTCTCGATCTTTTCTTACTGTTCTAGTTCTCACGAACGTTAACTGGTGCCGAAACCCGGGAAAAAAATTAAGGAACACAGTTCGGGGAAATTTTGTTGTGGCCCGATTTAGATCGATACACATAGAAGACGATATGACGGAAAGTGGCGTATTAAGACAGCCCGTCTTAAATATCGTTGATGGGACGGAACCTAGGAGAGTGGGCCTGCTACCGGAGACTCACGCAAATGCACTCGCCCTGATGAGGGTGAAGACTATGAACACCCAGGATCTAAGAAAAGCGATTTCGGATCTGGAGAAGTTTACAGGTGAGCTGGGTGAACTTAATCACTTTTTAAAGGGAGAAGACCGCCTCACAGCGTTAATCGGGACAAAGGTGGAAGGCAATTGGCTGGACCTCAGGTACGCGGAATCACTGAGCGCGGCTTTGATATGTCGAGTAAAAAGAAGCATCCTGAATCAGATCCAAGCTGACGAGGAAACCCCATGGGAAGTGGTAAAGGCGCGACTAAAAAAAGCGTATGGAGGGGGGCGTTGGACCCCTGAGGAAGATATTTTCCAGATGTTTCGGGAAACGAGGTCTCCGAGACAGAGTAACGGACAGTATGCCACAGGTCTGGTAGTCCGTTACAATCAGGTTACCGAAAAGATGAGAGAGACGTTTAGCGCGGAAGAAGTAGAAGGCCGGATGGGCTTCCTGTCGACAATATTGAAGGTGCAGCTGGCCAAGGAAACGGGAAGGAAAGAGGGATTCGCTCACGAGCGGTCTTTCCTAGAGTGCGCGCAAACGATGATCGACGCCAGCGCTAGGGAAGCAGAATTGCGTATCCGAGAAGACGAGAGTGACTGGAGCCGGGTCGTTTATAAAAAAATCAGGACCCCAAAGACCGTATGGAAGAAACCCGAAACAGCGTTTACGGGTAGAGATAGGGGGGTGACAGGAGAAAAGAAATTCAGAGGAGCAAGGCCTAGATATATGCCTCGTAGAGAAGAGAGGAGGTGCCACGGATGTGGTAAGACGGGTCACTTGGTGGCACAGTGCCCTAGAACGAAATGTTTCGAGTGCGGTGAGGAAGGGCATATCGCAAGACAGTGTCCGTATGTGTACAGAAGAAGGGAATTCGATAAGGCAGAACCTATGGAGGTCAACGCCCAAGAAGTTCGTGAGAGGCGTAGAACAACCCCCAGAGACACAGGATCGTCAGCTGATGATTCATCGGGAACATCGGAAACTGAGGGAGACGAGCCAGGGCGCCACAGGAGCGGAGAACAGGAGAAGCAGAAGAATAAATCGCGTCGATAGGAGCGGCACGTAGAAGCCTGAGGAGAGTGGCAGCAGAGAGGCGACCACATCCTAATATGTAATACGGTGCGGAAAGGGATGTGCGAGTTGCCAATTATTGAGTTCGAGAAGGGGGAGAGGTGCTTAATAGACACAGGTAGCACCTATACGATAGTGTCGCGTAGTGCACTAGAGAGGCTGTGTGGAGGAGCGAGTACACACCAGATTAAGGTATGTGATTGTAAACTACTCACTCTGGGGGGACCCTGCGAAGTGATGGGGGAGGCGGTGGTAGGACTAGAAAAATGGGCGAATGTAGGAGGGGAAATAACGGTGCACGTCGTAGAGGAGATGACGCGTGACTATCAAATAATTGTGGGATGCGATTTGTTAGGACGGGTAGGCGCGCGCATAATGAACGAAGAGAAAAACTGGAGGATTAGATTAGGGGATTTAACGTATCGGAGTCAGGGGACAGAAGGGGTGGAAAGGTACGAATTGGGGCGGTAAAGAGAGTAGAGGATTGGAGGGAGAGGCTGCGTGACGAATTTAGAGACATTTTTTTCGTAGAGAGAGATCTGTTAGGAGCAACAGGGAAGAGAGAGCACGAGATACCTCTAAAAGTAGAGCGCGTAACATACGTTAAAGAAAGGCGATATCCTCAAGCACTTCGTCAACACATCCGGAGGGAAATCGACGAATTAAAGCGTCAAGGGATTATCAGAAATAGCACTTCGCCGTACAATAGTCCCCTGTGGATGGTGAAAAAAAAAAATAGACCAGGCGAGGAAGAAGATCATTACAGAATAGTTATAGACTTTAGAAAGCTCAATGAGAACACTCTAGACGAGAAATATCCTATTCCACGCTTTGAGGATATACTGGATAGGCTGAGTGGAGCGAAAATCTTCAGTACGTTAGATCTGAAAGCGGGATATCACCAGATTAGACTGAATGCGAATGATCAGCATAAGACGGAGTTTTCATTCGAACGAGGTCATTACGTTTACAAGGATGCCGTTCGGTTTGAAAAACGCCCCGATAACATTCCAGCGGCTAATGGATGAACTCCTGAGGGGAATTGATGAGAACATCTGCCAGATCTATATGGACAACCTCATAGTCTTCAGCCGTACCGAACCGGAACATATAGAACACCTTCGGAGTGTTTTTAAGAGGTTAAAGGAATTTGGGCTGAAATTATCGATAGAAAAGTCGTCCCTGGGTCAGGAGACCATTAGTTTTCTGGGACATACTATATCTCGGCAGGGAGTCCAACCGGACTCCATGAAAATAGAAGCGATCCGGAGAATGGCGGTACCAAAAGATGTTAAAGGCATTCGGCGGTTGTTGGGGACGCTAAATTATTATCGCCGTTTCATTCCGGATATGGCGGAATTCTTGGTCCCTATTAGTAATTTATTACGCAAAGGGGCGCGAGTGATAATCACGCCGCTAATTGAGAAAAATATCCAGAAATGTACGGTTGCAAGAAGCACCTATCTTGGCATTTCCAAATTTTGAGAAGGCGTTTACTGTAACAACTGACGCAAGTGAGTACGCCTTGGGAGCGGTATTGTCCCAGGAGGGAATCGATGGGGAGAGGCCGGTAGCATATGCGAGCAGAAGGTTGACTGACACGGAGGCGAGGTACAGTGCCTTCGAACGGGAACTACTGGGTATCATCTGGGCCATTGGTCACTTCCGCCCATACGTATTTGGGAGAAAATTTAAAGTCCACACCGATCACATACCGCTGCAATGGGTGGGGAAATTAAAGGAATCATCCGCACGCGTGACACGGTGGAAGGAGTTTCTGTCGCAATACAATATGGAGATTGTGTATAAGCCAGGGAAGGATAATGTCGTGGCAGACTGGCTGTCGCGTGCCATTATGACGAATGCTATTGTGGATGATGAGAAATCAGGGGGTAGTCGACAATTCCTTGCGGAGTGGACGCCAGGAGAAGCAGGAAGTACCGATCTGCGGGAAGATGGTGGCACGAGAGATATATTGTAAATTTTTATTTTTAGTGTTATCATACCTTTTGTTTTCTTCTCACCATTGATAGTCTTCAAGATTACTATTTGTGTATTACTTGTAAATTGTTTTGGCTTTATTTTCAGTAATTTCGCATTAATTAATGACACATTCGAACCAGAATCATAAATTCCAGAAACTTTCAAAGTATCATTCAATAGCAATTTGACTTTGATTAATGGTGGCACCTCTAGTTTTTTTGGATTCTTCTCATTCAGTTCAATTTCCAATTCAGAGTTATTCACAGATCTCAGAGCTGCTTTTTGATTTTTCTCTTTAAACCAACAATTTTCCTCAGGATGGTAAAATCGTTTCCCTTTTTTCTCAACACAGATTCGGCATGGCTTTTTTTCTTCAATATGTTTAAATTTTGAGTCAGAATATATAACACTTTTTTTTCCATATTTATTCTTCTCAACAAGATGTTCTAATTTCCCTATTTCATTGTACAGATCTTCCGTTCCTTTTAAAGGTGCTCTGTCAATTTTATCAGCCACATTATTAGGTAATCCGAAAGCTATTAGGTCTATACATGTCCCAGTATCAATTGATTTCCTTACTTCAAGCAATAATTTTTCCTTTTTTAGGGCATATTCAAGCAATGAGCCCCCTTGATATTTAAAGGCGAGAGCATATCTAATGGGTGACCACCCTTTGTTTGCAAAAGTCCCACAAAAATTTTTTTCCCATGTGTCCCATTCAGATTCCACTGTAAGTTTCATTAACATGCAGCTGTAGCACTCCATACCCGAGTATTCCAGAAAATGTTTTAAAATTTCAATCTTCTTTGTGTCGTCTTCGATTTTGAAACGTTGACATTCTGTATTAAAAACCCCAATCCACTGGTTTGCATCTTGGCTTCTACCCGAAAATTTATCTATCATGAAATCTTTTGATATGTTACCTAAATTTTTTGTTTCAGATTTTGTTTGTTTATCGTCAAGAAATTTCTCCAATAGTTTTTCTAGCGTTTGACCACTAGGTTTATGTTCTGAAGTATCTGAATTTTCGATATTTTCCTCTAGGTAGATATCATTAAATTGTAAATTATTTTCATTATCTAAGTATATTTTTGATAAATTCCCCGTTAAGGTTATCCATATTTTTCTTGTTTGATGTCTTTTAGTTAATGATTTTTTTACCTTGGCATAGTTTGGAGTGTTTGTGATTTCTTGATGTAGATTCGCAAGTTGAAAATCGGGTGGTATTTCAAAAATCCGACAATTCCTTGCGGAGTGGACGCCAGGAGAAGCAGGAAGTACCGATCTGCGGGAAGATGGTGGCACGAGAGATAGCCCCACATCAGAAGAGTCTGTTGGAGAAAGACCACGAGACATGGGAACGTCTGAGGAGATTATCAACGACAAACGTCACCAAATCATTTGGAAGACAAAAACTTCGGGCCTGATGACGGTGACGTACGACGAATACGGTCGAAGCACAATTTCGACGATCTGGTCGGAGCCGGGAGTGAGGCTAGAGCAAATTTGCCAGGCACTGAAAGATGCCTCCAAACCGGGAAAAACGTACCACCTATTTGTCGGTAACGCGACGATTTGGGAGAAAATTAGAAGATTGTGGCAGAGCGAGCAATTAGGAATCGACCGCACGTTTATAAGGTGCCTATCGGCGGTTCAGACGTTGCGTGACGTGGAGCAACAGCGGGAGGTCACACTGGCGTACCACCAGGGGAAGACAAATCACCGTGGCGTGCAAGGGACAACGCAGGAACTACAGCGGAGATATTTTTGGTGGGGGATGCGGCAGACCATCCAGGAGATCATAGGGGCTTGTGAAATCTGCCTGAAAACCAAATATGACCGACATCCACCACAAGGACGACAGGTGGAGACACCCACAACAGAGTCGCCACTGATCGATTTACAAATCGACACGTTTACGTGGCGTGGATTCAAATGGGTCACTACAATCGACACATTTAGTAAGGTGGCTATGGCATACGAGGTGCGGGACAAATCGGCAGACGCTATTCTGCATGCCGTTAACTTGTGGTTCCAATTTTATGGCATCCCCGAGCGCATTTCGTCGGATGGTGGGAGAGAGTTCGACAACGCCAAAGTTCGCGCTGAGATGAAAAATAGAGACGTGGTATGGCATATTAATACCCCGGGACATCCCAAAAGTAGAGGAAACGTTGAGCACCTGCACAGCACCCTCAGCGATCACCTGCGGGTATACCAGGTCGATAAGGGGCTGTCAGCTAATGTTGCGATGCCAATGGCGGTGGCGGCGTATAACCACTCAATTCACACCACCACGGGATTTGCGCCGTTTGAAATTATCTTTGGGTTACGCGCGAGACCACGAAATTGGGCAGAGACGGTGGCGGATGAAGGGAGCACGGAACAGCTCGTGAATACCCACATGCGGCTGGGAAAAATGTGGCGTACAGTGCGCGATCGTATATCGGGGGAAAAAACCAAACGCGGTTCGAGGGCAAATATGAAAGTCCGGGACAGAATGGGGTCGATTACGATCGGGACCGTCGTTTATAGGAAATTAGGTTCGAATCGGAGTAAAGAGCCGGTCCGATATGAAGGCCCTTTCAAGGTTGTTGTGATCCGAGAACACAATCTTGTAACTATCGGAGTGTGGACCACCCAAGGAAACGGCGGACGGTTCATATTGAACAACTTAAACTCCCACTCTAGGGGGGGAGAGCGTGAGTAAACTGGTGTGTCCTCGATCCGACACGAAGCAAGTAATTGTGTTGTTATAGGTCATATTGTTAATATATGTGGCATTCAGACAGAGAGTTCTGTTCTTAGTTTTTATAGTATTATTATTTTATAGGAGGTTTTATTATTTTGTTTTGTACATTTATATTTTATTTGACTTGTTTAAATGTGTCTTTAGTAGTGTGATGGATTATAGATTGTGTATTGGGTGCGCTGGCCTTGGCCCTTAAGAACCCGAGCCACCTGATTGTACACTCGGGTCGGACTTAGAGTTTACGAGGGAGTGTGCGTAAACTGGCGGGGGGGAGTTAAGGCCTGGGCACTGTTGGTACGCAGTCTTAATACCAAAACATCGGGATGTAAACATTCCGAGTGTATGTGTATGGGATTAAGAGCTATGAATAAAGCAGTCTTATACTATCGCTTGCCCTATTCATTTCTATTACCTCTTTCTCGATCTTTTCTTACTGTTCTAGTTCTCACGAACGTTAACTTATATATATATATATATATATCTACATATATCTTTATATTATAGCCAATACAATATCATGAGAAAGATACCGGAACATTTAATAATAAGTTGAATTGTGAATAACGTGAATTAATGTAGGATAATTGTTTTGTAATTTTTTTTCTTTATTTTTATTGAATGTTTATTTTTGTATCCACCTACCACAAGTTTTGTATAAACTTTATCAATATTTTTGTCATCTCGTAATAAATAATTTTGGTGAAATATCAAACTAGAATATGTAATTGGTTTTCCATTTTTGAAATATTAAACTAGAATAATTTGGTTTCCGGTCTACTCTGGCAATTAAATTTAGCTTTTTATCTGTTTAAAAGGTTTTTTGTTGAAACATGCTCTCTTATTGTAAGTTATACCATTTGAAAATATAAATGCACTATTTCAATAGAAAGAAATTGTATGAAAAGAGGTGGTTTCCTAAAATGAACGGCTTTGTCCATCCCTAAAGCGGATCATTTTAATGAGCCATCAAGGAAACGGTTCACCGCTCTGAGCCGTGGTTCCGTGAGGGACGGGCGCACGCGCAGATAAAGCAGTGCCACCCAACTGTGCTTCATTCCTCCGCCGGCCTTCCTACCTGTAAGTCTACTTCGGCTATTTTTATTCACTCTCGCATACACAATATCCTTGGGATCGGTCGAATCTATTAATGTATCTTTGAAAATGGCAGGGCCAATGGGGCCTTAATCTGCATTGTACCATTCACTTCTATAGGTGCCTGTCAACCTATTGTACCTCTGTGAATAATACACTTAAAGCTGTCACTAGCCAAAACCATTAATCCTATTAAACCGCTATAGCTGACTGTCAGTTCATTGAATTTTACTGTCTGATTTACTACACTTTATTTGTCTATACTTATGTTTTTCTTCTTACAGGACTTCCTCCTGAATTACTAAAATGTCTTTGGAAGAGGTAAATATATTTTGAAAACTTAACACTGTCCTTCTTTATTTTATACTGTGGTTATATTTCATAAATAAAGAGTTTTACGTCATCATATCTATGTGTTACATAAGAGCTGTTTCTCTTCCGAGTCTGATATTAACAATCAAGTGACGAAACACTGTGAGTTGTAGAAAGTATGTTTCTTGAAGAGAACTTTTATCATAATACGCCTGTGTTAATTTATTGGACAAAGAAACAACACTTCACTTACAAATGAAAATGTCAAAATGCTGCGATGGTTATGTTTTTTTCACAGATTTTCAATAGGAAGTTATGTAAATTTATTAGTGAAACGATTTCATGACGACAAAATGATGTGAAACATCTAATATTTAACACATATATATGTGATTAAAAAAACACAATTGCATCTGCCCTCGGTTTTTATCTAAAGTGCTGTGTTCAGGCGCTGAAGGGTGTTGTTACTTGACTCAACTCCAGTACCTTAAGATGATGGTTTAGGGATCAAAACCATCTGTGCTGACTAAAATTTATGATCAGATATACAATGTTTTATTTAAAATACCACATTGTGTTTATTTATTGTTGTTCTATAGACTATTACTATTTATCTCATGCGGTTACAGAACTTTAACAAGGCTGCTGAAGATGTGAAGGCTCTTGAAGGAACGCCGGAAGATCAAGAATTGTTGGAAATCTATGCCCTCTATAAACAAGGGACGGTAGGAGATTGCAATACTGGTCAGTAGTGTGACATGATAAATATTTCAGCATTAAAAACTGTTACCTGTGTAAGTTTTTATTTGTTTTTTTTCTTCTTTTATTGATACAGCCAAGCCTGGAATGTTTGACTTCAAAGGAAAGGCCAAATGGGAGGCTTGGAACGCAAAGAAAGGCACCGGTTTGGATGACGCTAAATCACGTTATGTCGAACAGGTCAAACTTTTAATTACTAAGTATGGCAAGAAGTAGAGATATTCCATTGTAAATGAAATTATTTATTTTATACTTTGTTCTTTATTTCTTTGCTGCTCAATTTTTTTTATTATTTTGGAAATGTCACATAAGAAAGTTTCCAGATACAAGTAACTAATGGTTGTGCTATGTTTGTTCATAATTACTGAAATATTGTGTAATTTTAATTCATTTGAAAATTTATATTTATAATTCAGATTAAGTATAGATTTTAAAATGAGCTCCAATAAATTTATTTTTAATATTTCTATATATTGGAAAATATTTTTTTATTTTTAAGACCAATAAATCCTTTACACCGTGTGTCGAATATTTATTTTTTGTTTATAAAAAGACCAAAACTATTTCAGTATATGATTTTATAGGGTTTGGCAGCTCTTATCATTTTTTGTGTAAAGTTATCCCAATATTAACTGCTCATACTCACAAAAAGGTTTCACTTCCCACAACCTTTATCAAAAATTCATCTGATCCGTCTCCTTTATAAAATTTATTTTTCTGTATTGATTAAAACATTATTGTTAATAATGCAATGCATAATAACAGGAAACCAACCTCTTGCAAATCGCTAACCTAAGTTATCAAAAATGTCATTAAACTATTTCAGACCTTGGGAAAAAAAAAATTAAACATACTTGACTTTGAGATAAATAGTCCTAATCTTATTTGACCTCTCAAGATATCTGCCATGTAGTAGT
Organism: Acanthosoma haemorrhoidale; assembly: GCA_930367205.1. Classification (NCBI taxonomy): domain Eukaryota; kingdom Metazoa; phylum Arthropoda; class Insecta; order Hemiptera; family Acanthosomatidae; genus Acanthosoma; species Acanthosoma haemorrhoidale. Next base: position 29,409,602 of record OV884011.1, on the reverse strand, counting down.
TTTATATCTAAAATTAAACCTTTACAAACAAAATCAACATAACGAACCCACAACTGGTCAAAAAACTAAAATATCTGATGATTTTTTTTCAAATTCTACTAAAATACGATTTAGAATTTGTTTTTTTTAAAATATACAACTATTATTAGCTGTAAGTACATTGTATTGTGTAGATTCTTATTGAGAATATGTAGTAAGATGTTTTTGAAGATTACCATTGACGATATCAATGAAAGATGAGTGTGATATTAAAATTTTAAGGATGTTCCCTCAACAATTTTTTTTTTATATGGTACTGAATATGATAGAGGAAAAATTAAGTGTGAATCTTTCTATAAACTGCAGAGGGAAAAGATTAAATCTCGAGTGCGTGGCTCACACAGAGCAATGTAAGATACAATGTTAGAATTTGCTGCAAATAAATAAACACATGCTTTGTATGTTAGATGGCTTGCATTATCCACCACTGCCTATACTTCATAGTTACCCATCAAGATTAAATAGGTTATTACCGATATAAAAATTGGTTCAGTCAATTATGATGTGATATATATATCTTTCCCGAAACAACTAATAAAAATTAAGCATATGTACCTACACGTCTTAAAAAAGCTACAGATTTGAAACATTTTTCAGTTTTTCTAAATAAATGATTGTGTTGAGAATTAGTATAATTGTCATTCCATTGTTAAGAAACAAAAATAGTCCTCATAATATCTCTTTGACTCCTAGGACATAAACCATAGATATGTAAATCATTATTTTTTTCTCACAAAAGTCAAATATAGTAGTACATTTATTTTACAAGAAAAGAAGGCAATTGTATATTGTAATGATATTTAATTTCATGATAACAAATAATAACCTTTAATCGATTGAAGAAATGCCATGTATCAAAAGTAGTAGGGATTGTGGACGCATAGGTGTGTCTGAAAGAGAAAGAAGTTGCGTTGTTTTTCAAACTCAAGCGAGTGCAGTTGTTAAATAAGACAAAAGGAATGTAGTTATCTTGAATTCATGAATACTAACTTTGATAAGATATAAATAAGTCCAAAGTAATTTGACACATAGTGATCTATCATTTATAATTTAATGCTATAGACATATCCAGTGTTCAAGTCAGTGAATGATATTCTTACATAAAAAATATTATCTCTAAGACCATCAGTGATCGTCTAGCGAATGCTCTATATACCAGAATTGGCCCTAAGGATGAAGACAATGCTGTAAACATATTTCATTTAAAATAATTTCAAGTTGTCAATTGAGAGTAAAGAACCAACTGGAGATATAAGCTTCTAAATACCTAAATAATAAATAAAGTTTAGTCAAATAGATATTTTTAATAAGTGTCATTTTAGCTCAAGCAAACATTTTTAAACAAAGGTAAATAAGACAATATATTTAAAACAAAAAAAACATGTGTCATCTTTAAATTCAGTGTGAATTTGTTGATTGTTATTTAAATAAATTATTGATTATAATGGCACTACTACTAATAATATACTTTATTTTGATGTGATACAATAAATAAATATCTTATCATTGTCCACTACTTTGTCCAAAATAAGGTAATTACAGCAAGAAGAATTCATATATTGCCAATTTAATAAATAATTCTAAGCAGACTATATATCAAGAGAAATTATAAAGGATAATAGATAATCATCTTTCCCCTTAGTTGTAACTTACATATTACAGGAAAAAAACAAAACAACCAACTGGTTAGGGAGGCACACACATTTCAATCAATTGTCCATGTAAGTAAAAATAATATTTATAATAAAAAAGTTTAGCTGCTAAATAAAAATTTAAATTCCTTCGCCTGCTGGAAACAATAGGTCCAGGCAGAACAGTCAAAATAAATGAGTGGTTTGCAGTCCGGAGATTTCAAAATATCAGGGAGGACTTCATAAGTGGTAGATCCGAAACTCGTAGATTACCGGACAAAAGTCTAAAAAAATTAAAAATGTCCTCTTTTGCGTTTAATTTTCACAATGAGAAAATCTTTACCTCTCCAAACAGTTCAAATATAGCCATTCAGCTCTCATTTTTAAACTCCACCTCATTAACCAATTTCATGGAAGCCAACAATTTCTGATTTAAGTTCAATACTTTGTCATGAGTTCTCAGCTCCACTTTTTGTGCAATTTTGTAATTGAAGTTGAATAAATAAGTGAAATTTGATTGTAACTTGTGTAGTCCAAATATTCGCCAGTAATGGTCGAAGTAACCATTTATACCTAAAAACAGAACAGTGTCGTTTCGGAGGTGTACATCTGTTTGAAAATTCGTAATAATTTCTTTAGTGTTGCCTAGGCCAATTATAATTTGTAGTTGAGGAGGAATCTATTGGTTAGTCTGACCAGCATAAGTCCTAGATATTTCACACCTAAAGTATCATGAAGATCAACAGTTGATTTGTGTGGACTTAAAAATGGTAAACTTTCACTTCGGACAGCAAAGTGGCCACACCAAATAACCTTGCTTCTTGCGCCTCTGGGATAGCAAAGACAAAGACACCTCTGGGTTAGAAAAGAGTGGCCTAAAAGACAAAACATGGACATTGGGGAAAAGAATGTCACTAACGATCCCTAGGTTGAAGGAGAGATAATCATTTCTCCTCTACTGCATAAAGCTGAGCCTTATGAAGCAGTTTGTAAAGGCTCTTAAAAGAACGGATCATGCTTTGCACATATAGGGGGAAAAAGGTCTCATTTGAGTACATAAAAAATTAAAGCAGGAATATTTGATAGCCCACAAATAAGAACACTCATTAAGAATCCTGCCTTCTTAAATTGGGCTATGGGGATGGAAATTGGGCTGAGCAGAAAGCATGGACTTCATTTGTTGCAGTTATCAGAAATTTTCTGATCAAACTCAAAGCTGAGAACTTAGTTGAACTAGTAAACGAGGTGCTTAACATTAACAGTTTCAAATCTCTTGCGTGTAACATGGGAATTAAGATGCACTATTTACACAGCCACTTCTCCTGAAAATGCAGGAGACAACAGTGAGGAACAAGGTGAAAAATTTCACCAGAATATTATAACTGGAGTCCCGCTACCAGGGAAGATGGGATATGCACATGATGGCTGATTACTGGTGGAGTTTAAAAAGGGACTGTTGCAAAATGGATTCAAGAATTTTGCAGAAAAGAAGTGTGCCGTGACTAGTTGGTTTCATCGATTCCTTTTTCCTCTATATAATTTTACTTGTATATAATAATAAAAATTACATGTTTAGTTTTTTTATTTTATACATGGATTTAATTTAAAATAGTGTAACGTATACTCCACTAAAATGTTATATCTTAGAAATTTGAGCTCCCAGGCAAAAGTTAATGCCATATTTGAATTCAGGGCATCAAAATCACATATCAGCTCCAAATACTCCGGCAGCAAAACTCCTGATATCAAACCAGATTTCAATAGATTTGTTTATTGTATTAATATTTTGTTTATTTACAATTTTGTCTTTATTTGTTGTAAAGGGGATTTTTAGTGAAAAGGGTGTTTTATTCTTTTTGGGTTATAATATATATATTTTGTTCACAATCATTTAATAAGTTAAAAGAAACTCTCTTGCCTAGCTCGATAAATATCTCTGGGTAGCATTTTTTGCTTTCTAAATCTTTATTTATATAATATACATTACTATATAGTGATGATATTTAATTTTGTAACAATAATTAGCGGTGTTTCGTTAAATGAGTAAGTTTTGCTGTTTATCTTAGGCAGTGAACGGTATAATTTGTTAGATGTGAGATGTCATGTTCTGTAGACCCAAGAGAGAGGGCAGCTGTATTTAAAACTCAAAGGAGTATAGTCGTTAAAAGAGAAGAAAATAGTGTAATAGTATTATTATTGTTAGAAAGTGTATGCAGGGAAAACTACATCTGAAGTAATTTGGTTTCAGTAACCCACCAATAATATTTCAGTATCTTCTTCATTCTATTTTTTTCCTAACCTTGTGTATGGATATAGGATATAAAGTGAATAGTATATTCACAATTTCAAGGATATAATTGATGCTTTACAGAAAAAAAAACGACAATCCTTGTTTAGGCAGCTGTAGAAAGAAACTAAAACCTTGACTGTATTGTGAAACCTAGTAATTTTTCTCTTTTCTCAAGCAGTGGACAGAAGAAACAATGGACCATGAAAAACAAAAAATTAAATAACTAAGTAATATAAATACGAATTAAATTATTTAATTTGACTAGGAAATTGATTTTTTGGATGTCATTTTATTGTAATAAGGTTATGGCCAATAATTATTGCCGAATTGGGAGATAAAAGCTTGCGAAATTGAGTTGCAGTTTTATTTCAGGCACATTACAACGTACTTTCTGTACAAAGAAAATAATTTTATCTATAAACAATGTGTTGAAATCAACGTACGCTGGTTTTTAATAAACACCACTACATTGTCTTAAAAAATACGCAATGACAGTGTTGCCTTTAAATTAAACAATAATAAGTTAATGACAATTATAAGTAAACAAACATCAGTTGCTAGATAAAGTTATTAAACGAAGAAATAACAACAAAATGTCTTTCTTTTAATTAGATAAGCCATGAATAAGATTCAGATAATGCTTTGAATGCGTGGCACCACATAGCTCAAGTGCAAACGGATAAAAGTGGTCATTTAAAATAACAAAAAAAAACACACACTTGAGGAGAATTTGTCCTGAAAGAAGAGTTTTGTCATAAAAAAAACACTAAAAGTAATTTCTGTGTGAAGTACTACACCTAATATCAAGTTCACGAGTTAGTCGAGATTTTAGGCAGTCAATTCGTTAAGCCCCGTCGTAACTTCATATCGACAACCTTCCAATAGGTCCATTCAAATGAAAATGATCCTTTCTCCTCAATATCCCATATTATTTGTCCTTTTTTATTTATTTTCAAATTTGAGAGCTCGGAAAAAAAACTATGATAACATAAACAATATCAGATCAATAAAATTTTTTTTTTTTAATGTTGAAATAAAAGACCTACTGTTATTAATTCCAACCAATGGAGTCTTTTAGAGACCTATTAATGTGTATGCTCATAAATGTAATTCAATAAATCAAGATGGAGTAATTTAAAAGATCAAGGAGCCCTTTAATTGCTTGACACTGGAAACTTTTTATGGTTTTCCTCAAATAAACGGATTCTACGTTCTAAAAAAAAAGTTATTGGAGGTCATGTCTTTATATGGTTATAGCTATCCGGATATATAAATTTATTTGCCGAGTGAAATCCGACAGGAACGCAAAAAAGAAATTAGAGGACACAAAAAAAAAAAGGTGATCGAATTATCCTTCAAGTCGGTTTATTTTGAACAATTATTCAACTGCTTGTATTTTTAGTGGCCGCGATGGTTTGACAAATAAGTATTTTATTAATCAAAAATTGCCAATTAGTTTGTTTCGTAGTAGTTTAAGAAACTGTCCTCGGTCGTCTAACGATAGCGTTACTTCACGTTAAGCGTCCTCTATTTACACGTTTCGTAGATTTAGTTCATAATTTACCGATAATTGAATAGTTTGAAATATTTATCGCTTGCAAAAGGATCCTTGATACAATGAAAGATAAATGAGGAGGCTGGATAAAAATCCCGGGAACAACCAATTATTTAAGTTTGAAGCAGAAACATTGAAATGGTTTCATGGAATTCATATCCTTATTGCACTCTATTGTTTACATTGAATAATACTTTATTCGGTTATTTCCTTATATCCCTTTTTCATTTCATTAAAAATTCCAATATTGCTACAAAAAGTCGAAAATATAAAAAGAAATAATTGTGATCCAACTTGCGGCATTGTTTCAAATCCTTCGATACTGACAATACTTCAAGACTCAACCAGGTTGCCCTTCAGTTGTTCCTAATGATGAATTACCTCAGTGTAAGCTAGGATTTGTATGCGACCACAAAATAACGGGATTTATTTTGAGGAGTAGCGCTTCAATTAATATTTTGTATTCGTTTTCTAAATAAACTAGTTTTATGCAAATGCGCTTTTTTAACTGCCTAGCCTTATTTTCTATTCTAATGAGTTTAATTCGTTTTTTTCTTAAGTACTTCATCGTTGAAAACATATTTCAATCAATTTAAGAATTGTTTGAGGCGCAATGAAATCACTGCCTATAAGATAAGATTGCGACAACTAATACCACTCATGTTCAGAAAAAAAGAGATAATAAAGTGTTCAATTATCTTTAAGTAGAACTGAAGGTTTACATATGCATATAAAGATATAATAGAGAGGGAGGGGGGAAAGTACCCAACAATTTTGCTTTTGATTTGAAAAAAAAATAGAAAATAGTAAAAAATTATGTTTTAAAAGCATTACTTTATAATGTCATGCAGCATTCACATTTTGCTTTTAGAAAATATAATTAAAAATAATTTCAAAAATATTACTCTTAGGTGATATGAAAAATAGATGCCTAAAATGCCCTTGTAAAAATAATCAAAAGAACACTAAACAAAATTATAAAAAGGTATAAAATCAGAGAAAACATAATCTAGTTTTAAACTGTAAGCTTAATATCAAAATTACAGGTTATAGATTTTAAAAAAAAGATAAAGAAAATTAAATCATTCAAAATCACAATTCACATGGGCCCACAGCGAGCACATGACTCAATCTTCTTGAAAATCCTCCAAAAATTCCCTGTGATAAAACAAAAAAGAAGCTTCCGTAGAGTGACAACAGTGAACCAGCTCTTCTTCAAACTCTTTATGTTTTTATTGCTACCTTAGGTGTGCCGTAATTCTTTTTGGACAACCTGAGAAGTGTTGTTTTTGCAAAATTAAAGGGTTTACTGGTCTTCCAACCCATCTTTACTTTGCCAAATGTGTCAACAGCTTTAGTCATTTTAGACAGACACCATTTTCTTTGATCCATCTTCCCCATTATTCTGTTATCTGTAATCTGCAACAGGGTTCCAAGAGAATAAGAGTGTGTAAAAATACAAGCAGACCTTAAACATAAGAAAAATAAGGTGCAAGTGAATGGGGTTCGGATGAGGGAACTGAAGCCAACATTTTTTTTAACCCAATACACGTTCAACCTAACATCTAAATTTATTTATGATAAACATTAACTTTAAACCTTACTTTAACATTTAAGAATTATTATTACACGAACCCCTCTTGTATAAACTTATTTAATTTTTTGATTGTAATTAAGTTTTATTAATTACTTTACTAATAAATAATCTTGGTCGTTTGTCTAAGAATATGTTCCTTGAGCAAAGAGTTGATTTGAATTTACTTTTAGTCAGGGTTATTTATTAGACAAGAGGGTGCAATAATAATATTTAATAATTAATAGGAAATTGAGGAAAGCTTTATTAAGAACTACATTAATTATTAATATTTATTATATACTTATACATTAGAAATTGACTTGAATAAATGATTTAAAATAAATTGCAGAATTATAAATGAAAATTAGATTACACAAATCCATCTTACTAGTTAAAATCACAAACTTGAAAACCTCCATATAACTGTTTTTGAATGTAATTGATTACATTCAAAAACAATTGATTAGTTGAATATTCTTGAGAATAAAATTGTGCGCTTCTTCATTTAATTTAAGAAGTCTTGAACAGTGGAATTGTATCTCTTAAAAAAGGAATTGTGATTTCAAATCACGCTGAACTTAAAGCTGCTTTAGTTTGAGCTTCCCTTTCCTCATTGAAAACTGAGCCGAAGTGTATGTACTTATTTAGATCCTTAACAGTGCCCTGGTCTCAAACCACACTCAACCTGAAATAAATAAATACACTCGTTACCTTTGACAGCCGACCTTTTATTGCTAGGTTCTACCATCAAAACAAACTTTATAGGAACAGCTAAGTAGAGCAACTTAAGTTTCAATGCAGGGCATTGATACGGTCAAATCCCGATAAGAAATTGACAAACAATAGGTTTATGCGGTCAGTTTGAACACTGCCACATAATATTAATAGTAATATTAGACAAAGTAAAACGAGCGATCCAAAGTGTAGTAACCATTTTGAAACTCAGGAGCAACTGCGTTAATTTCAAGTTAGTAAAATGAGAACAGCACAAATGCTCAGGAAGGATATTCTTCTAGAAACAATTTTAGTGTCTATTGTGAATTTTCTTAAATAGATGATAAACAATTGAATAAATAAAAGAATAGGGTTAGGCCAACATTTTAACAAGCGATGTGTCAGGGTCATATTTGGTAGGCCATTCCAAAGAGTGTGCATTATTTCCCTTAAACAGGACTTATGCATTTAAGTCAAAGTTATTGGTCAATTTTGCCTTGCTGAAGGCTATTTAAGTAAATGTGCCTCCACCTATTCCAGATATCTTGCGTGCATTTTTGCAGTAGTTCCCACCTCGACAAAGGTACAATGAGGCCTTTCTTCAGCATGAAATACCATTATGTGCTTCTTCAAATTAGCTGGTTGTACTGATTTGTAACTGCATGAGGACATTCATGGGGTGTATCCCTAGTATGTTGTGTCATTATATGCCTCTTTAAATTAGCTGGTTGTACTGATTTGTAACTGCATGAGGACATTCATGGGGTGTATCCCTAGTATGTTGTGTCATTATATGCCTCTTCAAATTAACTGGTTGTACTGATTTGTAACTGCATGAGGACATTCATGGGGTGTATCCCTAGTATGTTGTGTCATTATATGCCTCTTCAAATTAACTGGTTGTACTGATTTGTAACTGCATGAGGACATTCATGGGGTGTATCCCTAGTATGTTGTGTCATTATATGCCTCTTCACATTAGCTGTTTGTACTGATTTGTAACTGCATGAGGACATTCATGGGGTGTATCCCTATTATGTCGTGCCATTATATGCCTCTTCAAATGACTAACTCTTACTGCTTTGTAGCTGCAATGAGGACATAGATGTGGCCTTATTACATCATGATGCGCCATTATATGATTCTTCAAATTATCTGATCGTACTGCTGTGTAGCTGCAATGAGGACATTGATGGGGCTTTTCTCCGGTATGGTGTGCCATTACATGGTTCTTTAAATTACCTGATCTTATGGCTTTGAAGCTGCAATGAGGACATTGATGGGGCTTTTCTCCGGTATGTTGTGCCATTATATGATCTTTCAAACTATGAACTATTACTGCTTTGTAGCTGCAATGAGGACATTTGTGGGGCTTTTCTTTGGTGTGGTGTGCCATTATGTGATAATTTAGAGGATATTTTTTTGATGCTCTGAAGCTGCAATGAGGACATTGATGGCGATTTTTATTATCATGATGACTATGATCCTCTAAACTGAAATCTCCCACTTTACTATGAGATGACATATGTTTCTTTAGATTCCTATCATCCCCAACAGCTGAAGGACCTGAAACAAACATTAATATCAAAGGAATAGAAAAAGAATAGCCTAAAAAATAAAGTATAATACTGAAATATTTAGAAATTACTATCCCGAGATATGCTCTTGTTTTTTTGTATTTTTCAGGGGTGTCTATTTTCTTTCATCTTTATATTTGTTTCACACTTCAGGGGACTTCTTCAGATGTTTGCTTGAGTCAAGCACAAGCCATAAAAATAAAGAAAACAGAAAACACGACACCCTTAAAAACTTACTGAATTGGAAAGCACAGATTTATTTACAGATACATTTATTTATTCATGTTTTCCCCACCATAGTTGTGAAATTTTTAGCTACACATACGTAAATAATGTAATAGCAATCAAAAAATAGTGATCTAAGATAACATTCATCACCCAACAGCGCAGAATATTTATTTTTAATAAGTATTTATAACATTTTGTCGGGATATGGTTGAACAATTGTCGGAGGTGAACAATTGTCGGAAAAGGTGAACAATTGTCGGAGGTCAACAATTGTCGGATTGCTGTAGTTAATAACATGGACCGTGTTCCATGTAGGCGTTAATATCTGACTCCATTTATCGATAGGAATGTGTCCCGACAAGACACAGTGTTCAGGATGAGGTTCAGAGGTTCATAAAGAATAAGACCAGTTTTCAGAGTTCGGGCGAGAGATCGGCAGCGTAATAAGTACAAGTCGTCAGAGGTCTGCTATAGGCTGTGTGGCAAAGTGCCGTCGTAGAGTAGCGGAAGGCTGAGTAGGCGTATCGCGACGGGTATAGCGGCTATCGGTATGTAGAAACTAGAAAAGAATGAAGAGTGGGGCCTACCAGGGGCCAAGTGCCCCTGGTGTCAAGTTACAAGTAGTGTGGCTCAAGGGACTAGGAAAACAGAGTGTCTCAGGGCGAAAACCCCTTGATAAAATATACCCGTGCCCTTTCCCTGCCAGGAGGCGGAGCCTGTCGGCCACGGGTATGTTTTACGATACACAGGTAGTCATTTCCTTTTAGTTTTATGACCGTTAGGGTCAAAGGGTGTGTTTTATATGGCTGCTAGGGCCTCACCCACTTGGGTTATTTGATCACCTATAGGTGGTCTGTTTTATTATCCCATGGGTCCAAAAGGGTTCCTAGCATGCTTTTATGACCAAGGGAAGTGACTCAAGGTCTATTATAATAGGCTCAGGGGACTAATTCTCTTAGATTTATTGCCGCACCCTCGATCTTCTGTTACTTGTTTACGACTTCCGACCTCTCTCTGATTTATTACCAGACGTTTACACAGATTTACATTTTCTATTATAATACATTATGAACCAGAGTGTAGGGTAATTTACATATATAGTTAGCGGTCGCTATAATTTATATTCAACTGCAAATGTAAATCATTTAAAGAGTAGCTTTATGATGCACTAAGAATCACCGTGAATTTAAAATAAACTATTATCATATAAGTTATGAAGTTTTCTTCCTTTTTTTCTCTTAAAAAACAAAATATTAAGAAATATATTCTACAAATAGTAGGAACCACAAATATATTTATCAGTTGGTCTGTATTTAGTTATAGTACATCCTTTTTTCCCTTAAGGCAGTGATTTCATTAATGGAATCTTGGCTAAAAGATCATGGCCATGAAATGATTTGAAAATAAATTAACTATATCGAACAAAAGCATCTGTTAATTTTAGTGTAAGAAATAGTTATTCGAACCATAAGTAGCAGAAAGCTTGATTCAACTTAACCTGTCACTCCCGAGACTCTATTGCATACCAAAAGTGCACAAAGACAGAATAATATAGTAGATTTCATGATGGCATCAACAGAAAAAATAAATAAGAGAATGGTCAGGGGAATACTTTGCTACAACAAATTTTAAAGCAGAACATTCAATAAATAATACCACAGAAGTAGTGAAAATATTACAAGTAAAATTAACAGAAGACTGGATCTTGGTTTCGTTCGATATAGTCAATTTGATCTCCAATATCCCTCTGGAGGTGTAAAAATGTGTTAAAAAACAGATACAATGTAAGAAATCTAACGCTGGATTCAGCACGGAAATATAAACTACAATTACTACAGATTAAATAATGAGTTCTTCACACAAACTAAAAGATTAACAATGTGGAACTCTTTGAGCCTGTTATTAGCGCAACTATTATGAATTAGAAAAAGTACACATAATATCTAACAAAAATCCATCAAACCGCAAAATCAAATATTGGAGGATACGTAGACGATGTACTGGCATGCTTCAAGGGGAGCCATAAAGAATTATATGAACTATCCAAATATTTAAATAGAATAAATGAAAACATCAAATCTACTACGGAAATAGAAACAAACAAAGAAATTAATTTTCTAGATCTAACAGCAGAAGTGGAAATAAACATTAATTCACAGTATACACCCCAGAGAGCATCCAACCCCAAATGATTGTCGCCTCCCTCGCATGGAAAAGAGGAAGTGGAGTTTTGGGAGATTCCCATTCTCCTCCATCAGCCATTTCAACGTGTACAGGCCATTAGAAGCTGACCACCAAGGACAAGAGCACAAGATCCATAGTTTATCGGAGATACTTATCACTGCCACAACTCCCCTGTCATAAATTTACAGCAGTTCATGAGGCCACTGCTTTAATCTTCTAGAAAGCATTATAGGGATGTGAGGCTGTCTAATAACTCTGCTATGGGACTAAGATCATTGGATAAATTTTGTGAACTTTTAAGAGATAAGATCAAGAATATAAGGTATCATGTAGATATATATTAATTGTATTATGAAGGGTTATGTTATGACCTAAAAAGGAGCATTAACTATTGTTCTGAGAATTTTTGATTGATAGAATTCGATCCACATGGTGTTTGACCGATTTGTTGTGCCCCATAACTGGTCTGTACTTAAATAAAACTTTCTTGCCCTGAATGTTAATATGAAACATTTTTAATACACAAAATTATGCATTGGAACCATATAGGACCCTAAATAATATTAATTTAAACATTATAAAATTAATCTTTATACATTGTTTATGATTTAATATTGAGTAAGAGAATGTTAAAAATTTTGACTATAGCAGTAATGCTACATTAAGATGTTTGCTACCAATGCATTACCAGCCTGAGCGATTCCACAACACGGTAGTAGACATTTGTAAGATTTGGTATTTTGAGGGATGCTTTAGTGTACTCACCATCATCCAAGCTTAGCTCTTCTTCTTCGTTAATATGGATCGGGACACCTGGTAATAAGAGAAAGATATCATTAACATAAAAAAACTTAATACAAAACATAAAAAAGTGAATAAAGAGAACGTCAAAATTGTTGATTATAGCAGCAATGATACACTCAGAAGTATGTTTGCTATAAGAGCTATCAGTCTGAATGATCTCACAACACGGTAGTCGACGTTTGTAAGATTTGGTATTTTGAGAGATGCTTCAAAATGCTTTAGTGTACTCACCATCATCTAAGATTAGTTCTTCTTCTTCTTTAATATGGATTGGCCCACCTGGTAATAAGAGAAAGATATCACTAATTTATAAAAAATGAAGTGTTTTAAGAGAAAGTTAAAAATATTGATTATAGCAGCAATGATACACTCATAAGTATGTTTGCTACAACAGCTATCAGTCTGAGTGATCTCACAACACGGTAGTAGACGTTTATAGGATTTGGTATTTTGAGGGATGCTTTAGTGTACTCACCATCATCTAAGATTAGTTCTACTTCTTCTTTAATATGGATTGGCCCACCTGGTAATAAGAGAAAGATATCATTAACATCAAAAAGCGAATAAAGAGAATGTTAAAATTGTTGATTATAGCAGCAATGATACACTCATAAGTATGTTTGCTACAACAGCTATCAGTCTGAGTGATCTCACAGCACGGTAGTAGACGTTTATAAGATTTGGTATTTTGAGGGATGCTTCAGAAATGCTTTAGTGTACTCACCATCATCCAAGATTAGTTCTTCTTCTTCTTTAAAATGGATCAGGCCACCTGATAATAAGAGAATGATATCACTAATTTATAAAAAATGAAGTGTTTTAAGAGAAAGTTAAAAATATTGATTGTATGTTTATTAAGATGTTTAAAAATATTACATTAAGATGTTTGCTACCAATGCAGTCTCAACATAGTAGAAGACATTTGTAATTATTCATAATTTGAGAGATGTTTCAGAAATGCTTTAGTATACTCACCATCATCTAAGATTAGTTCTACTTCTTCTTTAAAATGGATTGGACTACCTACGGATAAGATTAAAATAACTAAATTGTCAATTTAACCATTTGAAATATTGCTAATATAGCAAAAAAAAATATTGTAGTGAACAACCAGTCAAAAATATTTATATACAACATAATGGTTTAGGGAATTCTTACAAGAATTTCAGATCCTATCTTATTCCCCCCAAGGATAGACCAATGATATATAATATTTCTTCAATTTATTAATAATAAAAAAAAAATTAAACTTTTAAACTTATATCTCAGGAGGGTCCTTGACAACTAAACAATTATTATAAAATAAATAAAAATTAAAAATAAGACATATACTGTTTTTGAGTTCTTCACAAATTTTCAGACTCAACTTGACTTGGTCTAGCTCAAGTAGTGTGTTCCGTAGATCACAACGCTCCAACTGTAATGCTGCCTCAATGGCCTTCTGTAGATTCTGACAGTCTGACAAGTTAATGATTTTACGTATACGTATGGTTAAATACGAGAGTATTAAGAAATATGAAGAATTGACATAAGAGGAAATATGATATATGAGGTGACATGATAGGTGATATGATATTTGAACCCTCACATCAAATATCTTTGACTATTTGACAACTTTAAAACCTCTTTTCTCCAGCAATTCTAAACAACAGTCAACTTCTCCTTTCAAGCCATTCAAAACAACTGAACTACTGGCGTCCTCAGCTGTTCCATTTACTAACACTCTTCCCAGGCGTTCCATTCACTTGTTAGAAATTGAACTTTTTATAATTTATTTTCTTTCTTCCAAATTACTCCTTAAAAATAACATTACAATATCTAGTTTTTTGCATTTTAATGTTTTTTTTAATTTTGTGATTTACACGGCCCTGAAGGTCTGTCCTGTACCTGTTCAGAATTTTACAACATGTTAGATATGCAGGAAATTTAATGTGCTTTAAAATAGGTAATCATCATCTTTTTGTCTAAAATTCATTGGAGGGAGTAACTGAGGAAAAACTAAAAAAAAGTGCCTTTTCTCAGCGGATTTTTCAAGCTGGCAGAAAACACACGGAAAAGGGGGGAGGATTTCAGGGAAATACCTGAAAATAAAAATAACTGCACCTTTTGCAAGGCAAAATGCAACCACTATTGGGCTTCCATATAGTAGTATTCCATTAGAACCTAACTCTATCAAATAGAAATCAATCCTTGACTTCATGAAGAGGTCAAGGAGATTTTAAGAGAAACCTGTATCATGGATGTATGGTTATAACAAACATATAGGTGTAATAGGCCTAGTTTTTGGAGCAATAAAACCTATGTAGTTCTCTTTATCTAGCTATCTGATAACATACCTGCAGCTGATCTCATCATCAAGGCTGATAGTTTGGGATGAAGCAGCAATGGCAAATGCAGGTGCATTAATAGTCTTTTTAAAGACATTATGGCCAATAATATTACTTTTGGATGGAAAATTATGTTTGTTAGGAATAAACAAGTATAATTCAAAAATGCTTCAAGTATTCTTCGCTGAGCTCAGACTTCAAAGTGTTTATGAATTTGATTTTTTGCTAATAATTGGCAATGGGAGATCATCCCTATGTAACTGATTAACATTCTGATAGTTCAGCTTATATTGATTTACCATATTTTGTAATTAATCGTGCAAGATGTTACAGAACTTTTTGAGAAGACCTTTACGACCCAAGATGTTAGAAAATTTTAATTCGTGATTTTTTCTCCTAAAAATGAAATAACTATCATAAAGTAAATTCTAAGTCTATAGACCTTGCACCATTAATGAAGAGAACATATATTAGCATAAATAATTGAATGACAGCGGAAGAAAACAATATACCTCAGTTTTCATTAGAATCTCTAAATTGTTTAGGGTGTTTGCCTCCACATAAACTCATGATATTAACTGGTTATCATAATAATATTAGATAAGAAACCTTAAAGTTTCCCAGGGGTTTTTAAACAGAACAAGATTCTTTCTTTAAGGGCATGTCAACCACAGCGGTCGTTGATGCCAACATGTATATGATTCTCTTGATTTTTGTTTAACAGCAGTGAATTTTTAATTTTTTACAGTGTTTAGAAAGATATTGGAGATTGGTTCACATGTGTTGGGGGTTTAAATACCAATCAGCACTAATAGACACAGCAATTGTAAATGTTGTAGATCCTAGTGAACAAATAAATTCTCATTTTAAGAACACGTAGAATGATCGGTGGATGGGGATGAAAATCATGTTGCCTACCAATATTTCACAAACCAGCACAGTTCACTGATGTTGGCATATTAGCTGTACATGTTCACTGAAAAGCCCAAACCCAACTCCGAGCCATATGGGGTCTATGCGACCTTCAAGTGCCATCCAAAGCCCCAAGTAGCAATCTCTGAGAAGCTATACACAAGATTAAATGTGCATAGTACAACAACTGCATACAATTGGGAAATCATTATTGGCTAAATGGATAGGTCAAAGAATATTGAATTCTACAATCTTTATTTCTTTATCAGAAGACGGCAGTTCCTTATTCAAACTGTTTTTTGAACAAAAACCAATAAACCGCCAGGACAAACTTAAGATTGTATTAGTATTTATTTAGCTGCGGCCAATTCCATATTAGTCCTGGTGGTTTAAGTCAGATAATTCAAGAATTTTTAACAAAACGTAACAAGTTCATAGAATACTTTAAACGCTGCAGTCCCATCATATTTATTGTAGGACACAATAAGTTAGGAAAAACATGTACCATCGAATTATGATGACAAAAATGTTACATATGTCACCTAACTTTTAATGCTAATTAAAAAAACACTTACAGCCAAATTCTTTTTTAATTTCTTGCTTTATGACCTTAAAAGAGTCCTGTCCATCTGGAAGCAAAACAATCAAAATCATAGCAAATCTGATCAGGTGATTTTATAATATTTATATTTAGTGCAATCAAAGAAGTAGATTTACATATTTCAAGCTAATTTCATTACTTTATGATTAACCCCTCAACAGAATTTTAATACAAAATGATTATTTTACCTGTCGTATCCATAATCAATAAAATAAAAATATTCCAATAACAAGATATGAAAATTATACAGAATACAGAAATTATGTGTGACATTCAGCTAAATCATGTTCACGCTGGAAGACGCTATATTTATTGTACACAATACTTGCGAGAGGCAACGTGGCTTAAGTAACTATCTTTTAGATAACGTTAGTGGAATTTAGAGATCGAGAGTTTAAGATAACTTATAAAGACCTCTCCTCTCCTCCTCCAAAGCTAAAAGTTAACAATAATCTAATACTTATTACTAAGGCTGGGATTTGTATGTATTTACATATTTTAGCGAAATTACATTTTTTTAAATATTTCATTAAAATTAATTCGTCACTTTCCACTGAAAGATGAGAATTTCATAGAAATGGTAATCCGCGTGTTGAATTCTTGGAGCAGGTGACGTTATTTATTTGGATAATTAGACCAATATCGTGTATTTTAAAATGCGCTCTTTCTGAAAAATGATAAACTGGGTTTCAGATCCTTGGGTTTCTCTGATAATTATACTGAGAATTGTTTATGTAGCGACCGCTAACTACATAAGATAAATTACCCTCTACTCTATTGCATATATTGTAAATTAGTTATAATATGTTGTAAACCAATGTAAATAATATTACCAAACCACAAAGTTATATCAGTGTAAATATGGTAAACAATAAATGAAGTAGATGCAGACGAGTTCAGAGGCAGGCAAGGGTCCTGGTCTAGAACATTCAAGCGTCATCGAGGCCTGCAATGCAAATGGTTGCTTTGGGCTATATATACTCCCTAGTTTTTGCCGAAAATTTAAATTACATACTACATCCGAGCAGCGGAGAAACAGTGAGCTTCACGAGGTTTTTAAGCTGCCTACGGTGGATGAATTCATTCATTGGAGACATATAGAATTCTTTGATTCGTTGCAATACATGACAAACCCAGTATTTAGCACAATAACCGTTCCCCTATCGATGGCAGAACGCAGTCGAGGCAGGAACGCTTTAGTCTTTAAGTTTTAGTATGTAAGTTTTCCCATTTTGTAAACCAAAGGTGAGCCCCATCACCTAGTCCCGTCTATTTGAGTATGTAATTTTAACTTCAAAACGATTGTTTTTGTATTTTCTATCCTCCTTAAAATGCATTATGCGTTATGCAGAAAAAGGGGCTATTAATCGCCAATTTATTCATTGCTATTGTTCATAATCTGTTGTAAAAAAATGTTTGAAAGAAGCGGTTAAGAAAAAAACAAAAACCGACAATTCATTCATGCTACGGCTCACCTCTAGACAGGTACTTGCAGCTGCACTTGTTTCAAGATTTGGCCTTCACGTTTATGAAAACCTCTACACTTCTATCCTAGCCTTGCTACGTTTTAGTCCGGCCTTGTTACACCCCACATCTTCTTAGTGGGATTCTGTGCCTTTGTCTCGCTAAAACTAGTACCTCCTTGGAAGAGATCTTTTCCATGCGGACGACGGTATCTGGGGCCCTACAAACTTTACCTAGTAGCGTCTCCCCCAGCAAATCCAGTCTGCCTCTCTCCGGTTCACACTCTCCTTTGGGATCCGGACGGTTTTTGCCTATCCTTAGATACCGAGTGTGAATTCGTGGTCATTCCAAGACCATATAAACTACCTACCCTGTACCTCTTCTCCTAAACATAGTGCACTGTCGGGGCACATGCCTATCATATATGGAGTCAATTAGCTTTTGTCTCGTAAAACAATACATTTGACTTACTGTGAAGCATCTATGGTCCAGCAGCCTTGCTAACGCCAGAGATCTATCACTACGCACTGATGACAACACCCTTATTGACACTGGCAGTTTATCCAGTTTTATAAATGAGCGCACTATTCATAAGTCCCGTCATTCCATATAGAAGTGAAAATATACATTTGGTACGAGCATCGCTCAGTTCTTCTATTCAGGGGTGGTATTAACTCCATTTGAGTCTCAAAAGTAAATGTTACAAGGAGACTATTCTGGGGATACATCCTTTATATGGGTCGATTGCCAGATTCTCCAGCACACTTCAAACACAGCTTAAGTCTTACCCTCTTCCTTAATAGGAGTCTGATGGTCGTAAATCCAAGGAGCTGTAAACGCAAGACACATTTTAAAGACAAGTTCTTTAAATATTTTTATGGTACTTGAATCAAAAAGGAATTTGTGAATTTCAAATCTCAGTAGGTATGTCTACGAGATTTGTTTTGGTTATTGTTCCTCAGTCAAAATAAAGATTTGAAAAAAGCCACGCCATTTCAAACTGCCCAACACTAGTGGGGCTTTTCCCCCACAAAATATAACTTTGAGTGCTATCTTTTACTATGTTATAAATAAAGTCAATGTCAGTGGTATCATATGGTAGTACTTTTAGGTGAATTTTTTATTATTATTAGGAATTCATTCTTTATTCTCTGCAGGAGGATATTACTAGTACAGGTCCTGGATGGTGATGAAGGGTCAGCAGAGGTCTGATAAACATTTTTGTAAATTATTGATTTATGATTTACTGTCTGTTTTTGAGTGTTTTGCAAAGGAATGAAAACAGCAATGAGATTGTTACCTTGTATTTAGCTCTAATAGAATTTATGTAAGGTGTAGAGGTTAAGCCTTGATCTAAAACTTAACAGTCTGGGATCATTTGAGTGCACTATTTCCTAAATTGGCGTTTACTGAATAGAATTGCTTCTGTTTTTTTCAATATTTACTTTTAATTTCCTTAGGTAAAAGGACTTATTTGGACTAATTATGGACTTTTGTGCCTTTAAACAAAAAAAAAAAATGCCACAATTAATAATTCATAATTTTAAGAAAAAAACTAACAAAACCCGAAAGCTTTGAATGGTCTATAGTTCAAGGAAATATTTATTCTCATGGACTATAAATCGTGACCTTGAAGACACTCGGACGTATAAGCCAAGTAGCATATAAAACATTCTTAGAGCTTTTGTCGTGGTTTAGTTCACACTACTATTATTAAAAAAACCTTTCTATTTAAGACCGTTCTTGATACATTTATTGTTTCTTTGTCACATCACGCCTCACTCACTGCTCGTTGTAAATGTAACCTTACAGTTAACCTAGGGAAGGTTTTACTTTACAAACAATTTTATCAATTGTTATTGTTTATTATTGTTGTTGTTGTTTTTATCAAATTGTAAACGGGAGTCAACTGGGCATTATTATTTTCAGCCAAATGATGGAGAGCCTCGGTAAGAATATGTCAATTCTGCCTTTTCACATATTTTAATATTATTTTTCTGTCAATTATTAGTATCCCTTTGCATTAAAGTAGCTAAATATTCCGGACACTGCAAAAAGTAAACTATTTTCAATTAGTAACGCTTATAATTCTATAATGAAATAACTCTAAAATAATTACCAACTTAGTTATTAACTATAGTACAGACCTGTTTCCTGTCACTGTGTTATTTCATTTCTATATTTTACTGGCTGTTTTAATCAGCCAAATAAAAACATCTCTATGATATAAAATATTTGGTTGGGTCTTACATGTTAATATACTACCCTTATTGAAAACATAAATAGGATACTACCCATATTCAAAACATAAAATTCGTATTTAAATCAGCTGTGTAATTAATTTTGAATGTGTTTTGTTAATTCAACAATTAATCCATTAAAAATTATAACTTAAAAATACGGGTCATTTAGTGTTTCTCCCTCTTATTTATATAAGATATGGGTAGACCAAAGTTGAATTGACAGAGGATGAAACAAAAATCCACATCAAAGAACAAACCAAAAAGTGAATGAGAAAATTGTATGAAAAAGTAAAAGCAATAAAAATCGTAGAGTTGGAAATTTAACACAAGAAAAAGTTGAAAATAAAAGAAAACGAAATAGGGATTATTATAAAACAAAAGCAGTATAAAGACAAAAATTTATGTTGGGAATGAACTAATCTACAGGACAACCATTCAGGAGTCAGTCAGACAGGAGAGTTTAAAAAAAAGAGTGTGAACACTGTGGTGCTTTGAGTTTTCTAAACTAAACCTGGCGTTTGAAGCTTAGTTGTCACCAAGGGAAAATATCCTTACCTCCAGACGACAAATATCCAGATGAAATAAAAAACCTGGTGTTTGGGAACGGCGAAATTCCAGCAAAATTATATTTTCTTATTATATATATCTTTTCTGTATTATTGATATTATATATATATATACATATTATATATATATATATATATATATATATATATCTTCTGTTATTGACAAAAAAAGGGACAAGGGGGAAAAGGCAGGGGATTTTCCGAGCATGGGGCAGAGCCCCTGGTTTATATACATTATCTTAATTTACATAGTTCAGCCAATATTTAATGACAGACAAAAAAACATTAAAAAAATATTTAATGACAGACAATTTACATTTTTTTTTTATATATTGACATAAGAATAATGTAAGATATAATATATTCTCATGTTTCTATTTTCCTTTACGTTATTTTTTTTTTGTTATATTTTCAAAAAATGTTTAATGGTTGGAAAAGAGAATAAAACCTACTCAACAGGAATATTCCTTTTATAAAATTGTAATTAATAAAATATATATTTCTGAATGTATCGATATTTATTGTAGAGCCTATGGTTATCCTGGAAGAGGGAGAAATGACTTTGGAAAATGTACACACATTTCAAGGTATTTACATTTTAAAATTTGCCTTGAAGTCTACAAATTACAATTATTATGATTGTTGTAATGTTTGTAAGTCATGATTTCTTCTGATATGTTTTTTACTTCACATATATTTGTTTTAATATAAAATAGGTACTTAACTCTTCCAGATTGTTATGGTGGGGAGGAGGATCAAGATTCAGCACCTGAAGAATACGAGCACTCAGAGGCTGAAGGTATAGCATTCCTCTTAAAATTTTCATTTTAGGGGCCATTTAATAAAACTTCACCAGTCCTCTCCACCAGTTTCTGTCTTGGAAGATAGCCTGCCAATCGACTTCTCAGCAAGTGTCATCTCTTTTGACGAGGACCTGCCGCCTATTTTAGGCCGTCCTCTGCATCTTCTGGCTATGATGGGAGTCTCATGTGGAAACTCTCATATCAGTCATCATCCTGTGACCAGCTCATCTCGGTCTTCTTGACTGACTTATTTTTAGTGCAAACACTGTAGTAAGTTTGGAGTGCTCTTTTAGTTTGTTTGTTAGTATTAAGCATTCATTGTTATTTCTCACAGGACCCAAGATCCTGCTCAATATTTGGTTTGCAAATACATGAAGCCTCCTTCCTAGACATAAGGACCCACTTTATAGAGTCATGAATGCCCTATGTTCTATGGGTATTCTGTATGTACAGTAATCAAGAAATCAATCATGCGATACAAACAATGCTGAGAAATTCAGCTCATCTGTCTTTGCCATTGTGGAGAGCTGTTAGTCATCTTCTTAGTGCTGTAGATGTTTTGCTGTTAATGTTATTTTTTTTTCTTTTCAATGTCTTATTCAGAAGTCATGCTTGAAAAATGTTCTGGATCGACACATAAAAACATTCATACTCAATTGATATTTCCATTCAACTATATATATTCATACTATATAAACTTATAGACAAAATTAACACACCACCTTGTTATGTGAAAGATTTCCAATTTGTGCAAATTTTAGACTTCAAAAATATTTTTGGTTGATAAAATATGTCATTTGAAGACAAAATTGTATTTGACACAGATAATTGAAGGCACATAATAATTAAAAGAAAAAATATTGTAAACAAAAGATAAACTTGGAAAAAACATTTTTAAAGAAAAGGTACTGAATAACGAAACGGATTTTTCCGCCTTTGGCACGAATCACGTCTCTTAAACACCTTGGCATTGATTGGAAGAGGTTTTCAATGAAGTCCTGAGGAATATTGTCCCACTCTTCAACAACAGCCTTTTCCAATACTTCAAGGGTGCTAGGACATGAATTCTGATGTCGTACTCTTCTCTTTAGTTGGTCCTAGACATGTTAGGATTTAAGCCTGGACTCCATGGTGGTCATACTCAAGCGCTCAATCCCAACCTCAATCAGGTAAGCATCAACCAATAGTGCTATGTGGGGTCTGGGAGTATCATCCATTAAAAAGAATTCCTCGCTATACAGCATGGCGCATACCTCGCTCCCGACCAACTCCATGTAAAATTTCGGCCGTCTTAAGACTTGAGACAAACTCTCACCTTATCTGTAAAGAGAACGCTCTTGCAGTTTTTCAAATTCTAATTCACATGTTCATGTGCCAACTAAAGCCTAGCCATTTTGTGAGCTTTGGTTAGGAGAGATCCACGGGGAGGATGTCGAGCTTAAGCCTTCTTCTTACAGTCCCGCTGGACTTGCCTTATAAGACTATTTATCTCATTTTCGGTGATGCTCCGGTTTCGCAAAGCCAGATGCCAGATGTACCTATCGTCTCTTTCTGCTGTACATCATGGGCAACCCTGCCCCTTTCTTCTTGGTTGAAGCTTTGTCTCCCTAAATCATTTTAGAGCCCTGCCTATGAATGAGTGATGTACACCCAGTGTCCTGGCTACTTCATGCTGGCTGTATCTTTCCTCTTTCATTGTCACAGCCCTAACGCAATCGTATTCACTTAAATGCCTTACCGGGGCCATTGAACAAAATTAAAAACGTTTATAAAGAGAAAGAATCAGTGAGAACAAATTTTATGATGTGTAGATTGGATGGATCAAATGCTATTATTTGGAAAAAGGGATTTATGACTAAACAAAGCATTATTCACGGTTTATATTTAAACTAATGTCACTTGAATACCAATAGTTCATCAAAATAAAAACGGAAGATAATTTGTTAAATTTTAACTAAAAAAAAAATTGAATGGTATGCTAATTTTGTCCATTAGAGTATAATATTGTTAAAAATAAAGGGCTACACAATTTTTTTTTTTTTGTTATTTGAACTAGAGTGTAGTTTTGGTAGAATTAAAAGGAAATCACAGATCAGTGTGAACTCTAGAAGAAAATCTTGTTCTGATACAACGATTTAAACAACAGTAATTTTAAACCAACTCAGTTCCAAAATGTGGATAGTATCCCAGTTCTATTCTTGGCAGCTAAACTCGTCATTTACACAGATGCCGCCTCCTGATAATAGAAACATTTCGGACTTGCCTTATGAGACTTTTTATCTTATTTTGGGTGATGCTCCGGTTTCGTAAAGCCAGATGTCGGATGTATGTACCTATCGTCTCTTTCTGCTGCACATCTAGGTAAACCCTGCCCTTTTCTTCTTGACACTTTGTCTCTCTGAATCACTTACATAATTGTTGTTTTCTTATGAAACTTCAAATCCTCCCAAGTCTTCAGAGACAAACTTGTTCTACGGGACCTGAAACTGGCACTTCACGCCACCCAAAACACCAGCGAAGCCTTGGACCCCGCCCTCAATTACTCTCCCAAGTTTATGTCTAGTATCTATTTCACATATCTATTGATGATAATCTTACATTCCAAGTACTTTATCATTTTGTCTGACTTCTTTATTTGTATTTGTTGTTAGAAAGAACTCAGTGATCCTCAAACTTTTTTGGCCCTTCGCTTGTTTGCTATGTTCTTCAGCTGACTCATCCCTCCTCTTACTCATTTACAATAATTATTACTGAACCATTTTGATTTGTGATTAAGTAGTTCGAAAAAAATGAACCCTGAGGCAAAAGTTTAATTTGACGCCACAATAAAATTTATCATCAAATACGTTGAACAAAAAATCTTATTCATCATCCTATTAGTTAAATGGTATATAGGAAGGTGGTTAAAAAACAGCTTTTGAAAAAATTCAAAATTATTTATGGTCAAAACCAGAAAGCCTTGTGGTGATATGAAAATCAGAGCCAATTTCAGATCACAGAACTCTGTCTCATGAATCCATGATCCTAGAAGGGACTGATCCTAGAAAAATGAAACATATCCTTTATTATGATCTGGACGAACTGAACTATATTTCTTCAATGATACGATTATCAGTAAAATGTTGGTTTAACCCAGCACGCCAGCAGATTATACTTATTGTTTACTATGAATATCTTCTTTGGCATGTGTCTGGCATTCCGTTCTGAATTTTTGTTAATTTGGAATTACTGTGTCCTTTTATAATCATTGGAACATCAAGATGCCAGTAAAATACCTTAAAACAGCCAATTCTTCACTATCTGACATGTTAATCTTTTTTTCTTATGAATTGTAATGTTTTTATAAAATGAATCAGCAAATTTTACCTGATATGCAAATATAAAATATTATTTAACTTGCTTTGACCCTCTTAACCTCTTAGGGTTGCAAAGTTAGTATAATTAACATGTGAATAGACCTATGCTGCACGAATTATATCTACTTCTGGAGTGTATCTACACGTGGTGACACTTTGTAACATCTTCATTACTTACAAATATTAATATCAGGTTTGATAATTAATAATAAAACAAAGTGCAGGAAACTTTTGGTTTTATTTATGGATTCACTTCAAATTAACTAATTTTACTTTACTATCTTTACACTTACCTTACAATCTATAACTACACTGAAAACATGGGTTGTTCTTATAACTGTTTTTATCTGCGGGAAAATTTAATTAGTTTTGGTACTCACAATTGTCTTCTTGAGATACTCAAATTGTCCTTGTATTAGTATGATGAAAAAATGATTCTGCCATCCGCTTCGATGTTCTGCTCATGTCGTTCCTTCCTAATCATGATGCTGAACAGTCAAGATTTACGACGAAAGCTTCTCACACTCATCTCGATCCCTACCCGTAGTACCGTCTCGATACCATGCATGGGTATCTATCTCACAATAGGCCCCCTTGATCTTGCTCACTCGGATCTCAGTAAAAGACGGAGCATCCTTTGTTGTTCGGAGCCCGTACCAGAGAGAGCTTCTCATTTGACCTCTGTGCCATTTATAGCTCTTTCCACTCTCTTAACTAATAGGCCAACCTTGGTCCGCTGTGGACACACTCATCTACGGCATCAATTATAAAGACTCTTATGTTTAATCCATATTTATCCAACTAATCAAACTTATTAATTATTTAGTTTATTTTGACCTTCAAAGTAGTATTATTTATGAATTAGCACATACTTCAGCCTCTAAAGCCCTATTTTGTACTAATTCTTGTAAAAAATTATTCTAATTTTGGTATCGACTTTAGACTCTTCCTGTCTGCTTGCAAGTATATTATACCATAGCGGTCTTGAAAATGGTTTCCTAAACTGATTTGAAAATGATTGACTTAAAATTTTTTTCACTGAGGTGTTTTTACACAACTCAGAATTTACTTAGCTTTAGATCTAAATAGAACATACAGCGATCAACTAGTTTTTCATGATCACTTAATAAGTTTTTAAGAAACTATCAGTGGAGTCCGTAAATATCTTTTGATATCGTTTCTTCTTTTCTACATGCTTTAGTTTTTTTTATTTATTTATATACATTTCAAAAAATAATGGTGAGGCTAACTAATTTGAGAATTTACTAGTTGCTTTATGACAGTAATGTATACTAGACTAATTAATGTTGTAGAAGTGGATATCATTGCATCTAATTAATCGATGTATGCTAGAAATTATAGGCAAAATGTTCACAAAATTCACAATGAATGAACCAAATTTTTGCACTTGCCTCCCCACTCCTAAGAGGGCTTTTATGTGGATATGTTTATAATTTAACCTGATCATATTTTCAGATACGGCTGGGACTGACTCCCTCAAAGATGAATGCCCTGAAGATATAACAGTATGTGAGTACAAACATTTATAAGTTTATTGTAACTGTATAAATCTTGTGTCTTCTCAAATTTAAATCTTTATTTCTGGTTCCAGCCCCTGACATCATCATCAAGGAAGAGTATGAAGATGGTGGTAAGGTGCTTCTTTTTATTACTTATTGTTGAACCATTTATCCATTTTTATTACTTGCTACCTGACTGTGTGGGTGGAATGGAAATAATGGAAATCCCCTTAGTAAGAGAGAAACAAAAAAAGATTTAAGTTATAATGTAAAACATTTTTTTTTTTTTTAAATATTTATAAACATATATATTGTATTGTTATTTTTAAGAATGATTATTTTATTATATTAAATAATATAAAATAAATTATATAAATTTAAATCCAAAACAAGTGAATGTGACAGCAGGAAGTATGTGAGGAATTAGAACAGCTGAGAGGAAGGATAGGACTGCAGTTGTTTATAGTTACTTGCGAGAGGTTGTTGTTGAGAGATGCTATAAAGGAGAGGTAGTCAGTTTTAGAATTGTTGATGGTAATTTGTACCAATTTGTGGATGGTTAGCATATTTAACTTGAGGGCCCTTACACTTTGTATTAGCTCTTAGCAGCGCATGGCATAATAGAACCTCATACATTATATGTGCGGATTCTACAGGAGTCCATTAGGCAACATTGCATTTGGAGCATCAGGATCACAAATCAATATTTGGATGAAACAAGGCAAGCATTTGACGGAAAATTTGAAACAACTTAAAAACTGTAAATGATTATTTTGTTTTTTTTTATTTCTTTCAGGTAAATGTTTGATTGTCAAGGACCCCCTGACATTTCACTTATTAATAAATTAAAGATACATTACAATATAATCAGTCATCACATTATAGAATTGTATGCCAATCTTTGTCATTGTGGTAACAGCTTTGCCATTGTTCATTTCTGAATATTCATCCAAGTTTATTACTCTTGGCCGGCCGAGTGGGAATTCCTGGCTAAAGATGGCCTTTTATGCAGTAATTATTGCCTATGTTTTAAAATAGTCCAAAGATCAAATGAAAACATCTAACACCTACCAATGAATAAGCTTTTGGACAGAAGCTCAAAGTTAGCTACAAATATCATAATAATATTTATATAGTCATTAATTATTAAAAATAGAGCTAAATTTATCTTATATTGGATCCAAAGTTGTGAATATGTTAGTTTTAAACAAGGGTTTTCAATAACCGATGGAGATTTATGGATATAAGCTTAGAAATGGTTCCACCAGGAGAGATCAGAGATTAAAGATGACAACTCAAGTCAACATACTTCAAACATTTATGTGTGATCCAGGTAAACTGTTTTTGTGTTTGATTCAAATTAATTGGTAAATATGCATTAAAATATATTTTCAATGATAACAAATTGACATTAAAACCTTTATTAAAAGTTAATAATAACAATTTGTAGTGGTTAATATTTAAATAGAAAACAACCATGTTTTAAGAAACAGTGCTTTGATGAATATTCCCAACTATTATTATTTTTATCGCTTTAATAAATGTTACTATAAAGTTAAATGTATTATAAACTTAGTTTGACTTATTTTTTAATGTTTTGATTTGATTTGTGCTTGTTTATTTATATAAACATCGTCATAGCATTCTAATAAACAATGTTTCTTCTTTTTTGTTGTTGTGCAGATAAATAATTTTATGGGACCGCTGACTTTAGAGCAAGTCATGTTTACTAGAATTAAAGAGAGTTACTTGAGTAAAAGACATCTGACTGCCTAAAGTGGAAAAGTTATTGTGTTTAATGATATGGATGAAAGACTTACTCGAGAAATATGGCATTAAATAGTGTTGCCACACTCAATGGTTACGAACATTTAAAAGACTCAGATGGCATTTCTCCTAATGATTTGCATATGGGGTTATGGGGGTGAGTTACTAAGGACTTGACTTAGGAATCGAGAGACAAAATGTGAAAAGTTTCTGTCTTAGATTACTGAAGAGTGCTATGCAGCGTGGGTTGAAGTGAGGCATAGAACAGCACGGATGAAAGAATTCTCCTCTCGAATGAGCTAATACAGGCAGACACATGAATTGCATAAACCCAAATTTAAAGCCAGTACAGGATGGTTTGACAGATTTAAGAAGAGATTTGCTTTGCGTAATAAGAAAATTGATGAAGAAAATGCATCAGCAGGTCAAAGATTTCCCTAGCATTTTTCCATAATAATATAGGAAGGCAATTATATAGTAAAACAAGTTTATAACCTTGAACATGTTCATGCCAGGTCATTCTATAAACTTAAATCATCCTAATATTAATCTGTTTTGTACCACCCAACACATCAATCCTTGAACCACTGGACCAAGGGATTGTACAAACATTTAAAACTTTTTATTTACAGTGTACATATGAAATTATTTTGTAAAAAAAATTGATTGAAATTAAAATGCACAGTTGGAAAGAATTTTCAATACTAAATTGTGTAAAAATAATAAACTTATTTCTTAAAAGATTAAAATCTTTAACCCTCAATGCTAGTTAGAAAAAGTTATGTATAGAAAAGACAATTAAGAAAATTCTCCAACTCTATTAGATACACATGTAAATGGTGTAATAACTGGGAACAATATTAATGGAGAGGAATTGGTTGTTATGAATGAGACAGATATCGCAAAATTAATTAATTACGATGAAGATATTGATGAAACAGAATTAATAGAATTAAAAAAATTTTCTCATGCTATTAATGATGAGGAAAACTCATTCCAGACTTTTAATGACTCAGAGCAACCCTTGAATTTATAATAATAGAGGGCTAACAACAGACAAAACACTAAAAACACATCTATCATCTTCCATACACATACATCCTTCCTTCGCTTCAAGTGTCCAATTTCAAGTATTGGGTTGGCAAGAAAGTGATTTCACTTTGTATCAGTAGATAGCGTTATGTTTGTTTCGTTACTTTTTATGAATGTTACAATTTTTTTTTTTTGAGATTTGGTAGTCGATACCTTTATGTTGCTATAGAAAGAAATTCCGTGTAATTTTATTAACAACTGTCAGTTTTAACATGGAGTGGAAAAATAAGCATTTTCGACACATTTTACTTTTTTATCTTCATAAAGGCAAGAAAGCGGCTGAGGCTCACAAAGAGATATGTGAAGTTTATGGTGTTAATTGTTTAACAGATCGCACGTGTCAGAATTGGTTTAAAAAATTTTGTTCTGCAGATTTTTCACTGAAAGATGACCAACGTTCTGGTTGGCCTTTAGAAGTTTATGATGACAAAATGAAAGTCATAATTGAATCTCATCGTCATATAACTGTGATTACAAAACAGTGAAATATCACACACAATTGAAAATCATATAAAATGTCTTGGACTTGTTAAGAAGCTCAATATTTTGGTTCTGCGTGAATTTAAAGAAATTCACCTAACTCAACGAATCAATATTTGTGTTACACATTTCAAACGTAATACAATCGACCCTTTTTTGAAACAAATTATCACTGGCGATTAAAAATGGGCTATGAAATTTATGAGAATCGGAGGAAGCAATCAAAGAGAAAAGGCCAGGCCAGAATTGGCAAATCGCAAAGGAATTGTGTTCTACCACGACAATGTAAGGCCTCACACATATAGAGCAACACTCAAGTTGCCCACATGGAATTGAAGAAAACAATGTTATTATCAATAATTCACATTTTTATTTATAGAGGTTTAAGAATCTATTTTTCAATTACAAGGTAACAACCCACCTGAGATCTTAAGTTTCTAGTTTTTAAATAAATTTATTTTTGTCAAAACGACATTATTTCTTATTTATAAATTTTCAAGTCTCATTGGCGCTTAAGTTAAAATGTACAAATGGTTAAATCCAGTAAAATATCTATTTATTCGGAGGCGTCCATGGATATCACCAGATTTCCAAAACTAATTTAATATAGAATTGTGAAACGGATAGAAATAATTTATTTTTGTTTAAACTAACACAAGTTTAAAAAACAATTGTTGTCCACACCAGAAAATATTCAATTTATTTAATGTCAATTTTAGTATGTGTCAAAGTGAAACAGGTACGGGAATCGGATATTTTTAAATTTAATTAGGAGAAATAAAAGATGTTGATGGATGAGCCAAGTTTTTCATGTTTGGAGAATCTATTGAAATTAACGATTTTGTGAGTACTGGGGTAAACTTATACATTAATTTAAAACCTGCCTCTATATCCAATTAATTTCATATATATAGATATATTAAATTACCTGTATTGAAGTAATCATAAATTAAAAGAAAAATAATTATTACAACAGATTAATAATGATAAACTCTTTACCCTAGTATTTTATTGCAGTTTGGGTAAGTGATGGCCTTAAAAATGAAGATGGATCTGAATATTGCATCCCATCAACTTCAAGTGAGTTTTAGCACTACTTAATTAATTTTGCATTATATTCTTTTTTTAATATGATATATTGAATATTAGTTGTGCTATTCTTTTAATTTAAGATTACTTATTTTTAAGGCTGGGATTTATATGCATTAAACAAATTGAAATGTGTACATATTGTAATGTTATTTTTAAGAAGTAAATTGGGTGAAGGATTATTTTTTTATTATATACAATTTTAAATAATACAAAATAAATTATAAAAAGTTCAAATTCAAACAAGTGAATGTAACAGCAGGAAGTAGTATGTCAGTAATTGGGACAGCTGAGAGAGATGCTGGGACTTCAGTTGTAACTTTATAGTTACTGGAATGGAGCAATTGTTGATAGATGCTTGAAAGGAGATGTGAGTTGTTTATAATTGCTGGAGAAGTAAACTGTTGATGACAATTGTGTAGTTTGCTGATCGTCAAACATATTTGACATGTGGGCCCTCAAACCTCTTATTTCTTCTTATTACCTCGTATTATTGTATGACCTCATACATCATATTTGAATATTGGCATAGTCTACAGGAGGCGATTGAGGCAGTATTGTATTTGGAGCATTGGGATCACAAAATACAATATTTGGATGGAGCAAGGCAAGCATTCGACAGAAAATTTTGAAGAACTCAAAAACAGTATATGTATTAATTTTCTATTTTTATTTATTTGGTGTAAATGGTTGGTTGTCAAGGACCCTCCTGTTTTAATTTACATAAGTTTAATTCACATTTTTTTTATTAAATAAATTAAAAAATATTATATTTCTCAACATTTTATAAACACAAGTATTTTCAAATTTTACATTAAAAAAAAATATATGATGTATAATAAACACACATAAAGATTTTAAAATAGTATAAAAGCTGTAGTTCACTCATTAAAAGTATATGAAACTACATGCATTTTCAATGCTAAAGCTGAGCTGATCAGGCCTTAATAAAAGATGGAATTGTTATGGCTAAATGACCGCTCCTTATCGACCTAAGTTATTTGAGCATGTTTAAAAACCACGATTTCCATTGCAAACAATATGACTTACCAATTTTCTGTATAGCCCATTCAATGGGTCACTTCTGAAATAAGTGGCATGTTCTTCTAGCCTGGGTGGTTTAACTCTGATTTCTCCTAGCGACTCTTCCAGTGTTTCAATGGCAAACTAGATAATAGTGGTGCTATAAATCAATGACATGTTCTGATTTTAATTAATTTTGTTATTGTGTGTGCTAAGAAAATGGTGTTAGTCAAAATCTATGCCTGGTCATTCCACGAGGTAGATTTATCCATCAATGATTTGCCTTTTTTTGACTCCCATAGCGGAATCAAAATCAATTTTTGACAGAATGTCTTTTGTCGAATCAAAGCTCCTGCTGACCTGCCTTAATCATGTTCCCCGTCTTGTAACTATTAGTTGAAGTGACAAGCATAGCTTAGGATAGTGTTCCTTCAAATCAGTGCTGTTTTGAAATCATCTCGGATTTCAACGAGGCTCTTCATTTAAATAGTCTATTGATTTTGCCCGAAGTTCATCAACCACTTTTTCACTTCTGTTGTATAAAATCACAACTTGTACCAAAGAGGCAGATTAACAGAAATTATGAGCGTGAAGGGAGTAAGGGATTTCATCCATTTAGAAAAGCAAAAAAATTCAGTCTAATTATCTAAAGAAAGTAAGAATCCAACACCAGTTTATCATTTCTACAAAAATGAATCTTTTAATGTACACAATTTTCAGTATAATTTTCCAAATAAATAATACAACACGCACATTATCATTTTTCCGGATATCTCATGTTTTAATGGAATGTGATGTATTAATTTTAATTTACAATATTCTATTTTTCTAATGTTATTATACATTTAAATATTACTTATTTTTCTGAATTCAAAATTATCATTACAATATATTAGTACTTACGACTTGAGCCCTGTAATCCTAATGTTTTGATAATTATTAGCCAAAAAAAGACAGTGACTGGGCCAGGATTTGAACCCAGGACATCCTGATCTCAGGTGAGGTGTTCTTCCAAAATACATGGTAGTTTCTTATTGAAATATTGTTGCTCTAGTGATTTCCCTGAGAAAATACGCAACAACCTAAAAATATTAAAATATTAACTAAGTTCAAAAGGACTCAGTTAATTGTTGTATCATTATCTTCCTTAATTATCTATTATTCTCCCTAGAAGTAAACTGTTTGATTACAATTTTTCACGTATGTTGTACTAAATTTTAACTTTTGCACTCTTTAATTTGAGCTAAAATGAGACTTGGAAATAAAATAAATAAGAAATGTTATAGATTTGACAAAAATAAATTTATTTAAAAGTTGAAGCTTAAGACCTCAGGCGATCCATTTGATAACTAATTGTTTATCTTATTAACCCTGAACTGAGAACTGATTCACATATGTTGTGAACATTATAAGATATCTTCGAGCACTGATATTAATATTACTTATTTATTAACTATGCTTATGAACCCAAATATCACCACAATATATACTTGCTTCATATTTCATTTTTTTTTGTAGCTGGAATAACCGAATTAGATTACAAAGAGGAATTCGATGAACCTGAAGATGGTAAGAAGTTTTCATCAGTTAATAAATAACTTTCAACCAATATTGATTGAAGATGACCATTTCATGTTTACTGAAAATGACCAAACTTTCTTAACTGGAGGGGATCATATCTGCTTGACCTGGGATGACCATAACTTCTTGACCAGAGGTGACCATACCTCTTTGACTGGCACTGTCAATATCTTCTTGTCTGGAGATGATGATAGTACCTTGGTCGTTTAACCAAAGCTCCTTGTCCAGAGATCAACATATCTCCTTCCCATGATATGAACATATCACCTCCCCATGGCATGACTTTTTTAGCTCTTTGACTGGAGATGTTCATATTTTCTTGACCTTGAAAGATGACCTTTTCTTCTTCACAGAAGCTGACCTTTAGCTCCTTGACCAGAGGAGACCATATCTCCATACCCAGAGATGAAGAACATATCTCCTTGTTCCAAGATGACCAAAGCTCCTTTGATCAGAGATAACTGTATCTCCTTATCAGGAAATGACCACGTCTTCTTGGCCGGAGATGACTGTATCCCTTGTACTGCAGGTGACCGTATTTCCTCTTCCAGAGAAGACCAAAGGTTTTTGACCAGAGATAACTACCTTCTTTACCGAAGAAGACTAGCTCCTTGACTACAGGTGACCATATTTCCTTGACTGGGCATGACCATAACTCCTTACCCAGAGATGACAGTATCTTTTGCACTGCAGGGGACCTTATCTCATTGTCCCGAGATGACCATAGCTCTCTAGATAGCTAAAACTAGAAGATAACTATTGCTCCTTGATCAGAGATGACCATATCTCCTTGACCTAAGATGATATTGTCTCCTAAGAATAACAAAATATTATATGTCCTATATTACACTGATGTGATTAGTTTATGAATAATAATAGCCCCATGTACATATGGGAAGATTTCAATGAACCAACGTTATAATTAAATGAATATAGATGAGTGACTATTATAAATAGGCATTATTACTAGGGGGGAAAAGAGCATGAATGGTTGCTGGGACTTATTAAAATAGGGAACATATAAAATTAATAAAAAAAAAGTAACAATAATGATGACATTAAATTTATGATTTGTTAGGTTGAAGGGAGATAAGGAACTGATAAAGTCTAGATTTAAAGATTAGGAGAGTTGAGGAGCGACTATTATTAGTGGGAATAGAGTACTTAAGGTTTGCCTTGCGCGAAGGATAAGAAAAGAGTATTCAAAAGAAGCAGATTTGTGGAATGGAAGTACAGGTAGGATGGCTATATGTTCTTGACTGGAGATCGTCGTACCTCCTTGAACTGTTCATCTTGTGTAAAATCTAAATATTAATTTGCAAAATGTGTAAAATTGTTACACTATCTTGTATAAGAGACTTCCTGTGAATTTTTTGTGCTTAAGTTAAATTATATTCCCAAATTGTAACAAATATCTTAAAGAAATGTAAAACTATATCCTATAACCTTTTCATAATTCAGCTTACCTATTGTTCGCATTCATCAGATGAATGGTCTATTGATCGGCGAAGGTATGGATCTGTAGACTGATTAAGACAGAGGTGACTATAGGTAACATGGGTGGAAGCATACCTGGGTCCATCGAACTCACTATTATCAAATTATTCATTTGAAAAATAAACTTGTTCTATATTTTGTTATTAATTTGTGTAAGTTTGTTATCATTATTTATTAAACCATAATTAAATTTAATTTGATTTTTTGTGACTGTTAATTTCTATTTACGTTTATGTTTCATTTTCAGCTGAAGGGTATTTTTTTAATGAAGACCAAGATCTGGAAAATGGTACGTCAATACGACTTGATTACAATTTTTATATCCTCTTGTTTTCCTGAACCAATGTTATAGAAACCCTATTTTTCTATTGAGTTGACCTTAACTTTGCTCTTGTAGGTTGTTTCTGCAGATATCAAATTCAATTTTCTATACCTACAAATATTTTCTTTAAGCAACATAGTGCTTGTGATACTACTACATACTACATACATATATAACAACATACACTAACAATAGTAGTGTGTAGATTGTTTGTAGTGATATCGGTTTAGGCTTATGAAAGAGAGATGTTAGACTTTCATCAATTTTATTCTAACAAATTATTATTATATCAACAAACTTGCATAATTAGAAACAACTTATAAGCAACATGTTGAAACAACTTATTCTACCAGAATTACCTAGTGTTGTCTGGGATAAATTATATTTTTGTGTTTTTTTCCAATGTTGTTAACGTATCTCTTAAATGGGTAATGCTCATTTTATTAACATTTTAAAAAGATACAATTTTGAGAATTTCCATTGTATACATTACTTTTCAACTGTTATATTTGTCAAGATATTATTATTAAGATAATCAAGATATGATTTTGAATTTCAGATTAAAATATTTCATAAAGTGTAGGCACTAGTTTGTTATTGTAAAGTGAAGAAATATCTGGTTATTAGTCCCATCCCCTTCAAAACAGTATACAAATGAAAATTGTTAGCTGTTTCCATTTAGAAGTTAAGAGGCAGAGAGTGTAAAGAAAACAGTAAAATCCAAACATTTCCTCCTAATTTGTGCTTATAGCAAAATGAATTAGAATTTTAAAATAATTTGTGTGCTCGGAGTGGGGGTGTGTGGGACCCAGACATGTTCATAGACAACTCCAAACAACATGGCAATAGGTTCCATGGAGTTGATCAATTTGTTTTAAATTTTGTGTTGTATTTAGGACCGTTATAAACAATTATAAGTGCATTGTGTGTCGCTAGCTGTTGAATATATGTTTAAGGTTATACTGTTGACTATAAGGTGTCGTTGATAAGGGTGGTTAGGGTAGGTTGTTTTTATAGGTTATATTAACAAATGAGGTGTAAGCGTAGGATCACTCCTACCCAGTCACCTGTGTTTTGGGCTATGTTTGACAAATTCAGTCGAAGTAGTATGAAATAGAAACTAAGTAATGAATGAATGTTTTAAAATAAAAAAATTTTTATTAATGAAAAGTGAAAAAAACAAACAACACCTCTTATTATGGTGTAGGTAAACCAATAATGTATTTCCCATAGTTTAAAACTAACAAAAAATGGGTTTTTAGGGTCACAGGTCCATGGCCCAGCTGAATTGACCTGTATTTGACTCTTAAGAATTTTAAGATTTTCTGTTGAGTTTGAATGGATTTAGAAGTATTAAACTGGGACGGATTCAATCTGACTGTAGTAGGTTTGCTTATAAAAAATATTTAAACTATTAATCCAAAAGATTAGTGAACTAATTTTTATGGTTTTTTTATCCATTATATTAAAGTATAATTTTTTTTAAGTTATTGGTGAATACTTTTTTTTCTTGATTTATACATATAAATGATATTAATAAAGTAGAAAATGAAGAAACAATAACAAGAGATGGTCTGATTGTAGGCAAGACAAGGAAGATAAGGAAGTCATGTGACTTTCCTCAATTATTCATTAAATGCATGTGAAATTGCTATATACATAAAATGGTTCCTTTTATTTGTTTAGCCATCTTGGTCACTGGAAATTGTCTAAAATATTTTGCAATCCAAAAAAAAATCACATGTCTCCCTTAACCCACTCTTTTATTCTCAATGGAAGGGATTGATCATTTGGGAGGGGAGGAGGATTGATCAAAAACAGTGACTGAAAAATAAAAAAAATGAAAAAAAAAAAATTAGAACAAAATGTAGGTTGAAACCAACCAGGAACAATCTTGTCACTACTGAAAACCAACAATTATTACAAATGAGGTTGGTGGAGGGGGAGGACACTCACTGTAAAGTCGGTGATGAGCCGATAAAACTTCCGAACCACTGCCTTAAGTATATAACTTAGTAGATTCGCCTAATCAAGGGAGTTTTCTATTATAACTTTAGCATCCCAGGTCAATTGAATCATTTTTACTGAGCCAGAAGGGATAGGTTCTACTTAGATTCAGGTATGGGCAATGGTCTTCGGTAGCAGTCTTAAAAATGATTTAATCCATCTGAAATTTTAAAGGTATTATAATAATTTGCTAAATATTTTACCTGCTTGTTTATAAGGAGTAAAGGTACATTACAACAAGTTGATAATGGATAATAATTTATTTTATAATGTTTCATTTTAAGATTATCTCAGGTTATATATTCTAGTGCATATTTCAGGCTATTTAAATATTTCATGTTGTATTTAGCAACAAGGTACTGGGAGGATTTGGACTTGTCCATGTGTACGAAAATGTAAACATGGTGGATTTTACTTATTTATACTAAGTTAGGTGGTCACGTGGTTTTTATACACGTCCTCCGATCATACCTCATGCGTTATAATACACTCTAACTATAACCACTAACTGCCCTGTGGGACTGGGCTGGGGTGTGCCTTCTGGTTTGCTCTGGTTCTTATACTCCCTCAGGCTTGCATCAATGTGCTTCCCAAATAATCTTGTAGTTCCTCTTCTTTAGGGTGCCCAGGACCCTTATCCAGAAGTAGTGAAGCTTTAGCAAGTAGGTTTTAGTCTTTTGAAAACTTTTTTACACCTGGAATAAAATCTTGCTTAATCCAATACCTCACACTCTACACTGCCTGTACCGCAACCTCTAACTCTTCTTCTGTCAGGGCACACCTTCTTAGATAAAATAGAGTCAGATCAACAGAAACTGCTGGCCACCGGCTAGACCGCCAGAAAGGTCCAACACCAAAAGAATTATTTACTTTCTTCTCACCATCAGGTATTGGCTAGGTCATCACAACTTCCCATGGTGCCCTGTTCGATGGCCTGACAACGCTAATAATCAATAGCACTTGTGCCCCAATAAAAATTTTATGAACAGATAAAATTATTGATTTATCAAATTATTAATCTCCAAACATAACCTAACATATTATAGCGATTTCACATTTGTATAATATTTTTTTATTTATATACGTAAAAGGACATTCATAAAAGTTTATAAAGAATAATAGTTTATTTGAAAGTTTCAAGTAATGATATCTCAGGATCCCAGTGTTGTTACTATTTTAAATATTTAATATTTTAGCATAGTCTAGAAATTTAGTATACTTAAAATAACATTTACCTTTTACAAATAATAATTTGAATAACATGGGTACATTCTTCGATGTTGGGTGGTCTTCATTCCTTGGTTCTTCCTTCCATTTGGCTTCCCTGGTCCAGCACATGGCTCTCTCTTCCACACCTATCTTCTCATGGCTGTTGGGCAACTTCACCCACTGACTCATGAAAAAGATGACCCCCCTCTTTCTTTCCTAAACACAACTATTCTACCCCCGCCTAAAACTCCTGGAAATCCCTGGTGGTAGGTTTGATACCTTGGTCTTGGTGGCACCGTCCAAAACACTACCTCTTGGTTTGAAACCAGGTCCTGTCACTATTTTTTCTCTCAAACCATTATTTTATTTATAATTATGTTTTGTTATAGGTACAGAAGATGGTACAAAGAAAATCAATCAATGCCCACATTGCAGTTACACCAGTCCCATACCTTACAGCCTTAAAGTGCATATTATATCAAAGCATACCAAGGAGAAGCCATATCAATGCGAGCGTTGCGAATTTAAGGCAAAATTTCCTAGTGTTTTAAAGAAGCATATAATAGTCCATCATACAAAGGAGAAACCCCACAGGTGCCCTCATTGTGAATTCACTGCTATGTTTCCGAGTGTTCTTAAAAGTCATGTATTAATCAAACACTTGAAACAAGGTAAGGGCAAGGAACTGCTGTGTCCAGAATGCCCATATTCAACATCTACGAGGACCCAATTGAAGACACATATACTTCGCAAACATACCAACGAGCGCCCACACAAGTGCCCACAATGCGACTACACAGCGGTTCTTGCAACTCATATTAAAAGGCATATAAAAACCAAACATACAGACGAGAAGCCCTATGGATGCCCACATTGCGAATACAGGGCAATTTATTTAAACGCATTGAAAGTTCACATCATGTCAAAGCACACCAATGAGAAGCCACACCATTGTATGCACTGTGAATATAAGACGACAACTGCGAGTGGTTTGAAAGCTCATGTAAATGCTCAACATGAGAAAAGGGAACGTAACCACCAGTGCCCATACTGTGAGAACAAATATGTGCTCGCGAGGAGTTTAAGAAATCACATATCGGCGCAGCATAGTGTTGAAAAACCTTACAACTGCCAGTATTGTGACTTCAAGACAGCTTGGTCTGGGAGCATAAAGGCTCACGTCATGACATATCACACAAAAGAGAGGCCATATATATGTCCTCACTGCGGTCACGGATCCATAGATAACGGCACATTAAAGAAACATATTGCTATATATCATACAGAAGAAAAACCACTCAAGTGCCCGTTCTGCGATTTCAGGACAATAAAAAACTTTACTTTGAAAGGCCATATAATGGTTCACCATACCAAAGAGAAGCCATTCCAATGTGAATATTGCGACTATAAAGCTGCCTATCACAGCAGTTTAAAACAGCATGTAAGGACCCGTCACACAATGGAGAAGCTCTATCCGTGCCCATATTGTCAATTCACTACTATAAATAATTTCAAACTGCAAGGTCACATAATGTCTCAGCACACTCACGAGCGCCCGTACCAATGCGCGGAGTGTGATTACAAAACTGTCTACCGCAGCAGACTGAAAGAACACATACAGTCATGCCACATCGATGTAAAGCCTTACCAATGCCCACACTGCAAATTTCAAACGACCAAGAACTATACATTGCAAGGACATATAATGTCACGACACACGAAAGAGAAGCCTTTCCAGTGCAACTATTGTGACTACAAGGCGGTATATATGAGCAGGATTAAGGAGCATGTGATGGCCCTCCACACCAATGAGAAGCCTCTTCAGTGCTCGCAGTGCGACTATAGAACTGTCTACCGAGGCAGCTTGAGGGCGCACGTGAGGACTAACCATGCAGCAGGCACTCCGAGTCAGTGTCCTCACTGCGATTACACCAGCGCCCTCAACACTATCATGCGTAAGCACATCAAGTCTCATCGCCTCAACCCAAAGCCGTTCGAATGTTCCCATTGTGGCTACAGAACTGCCTATCACGCTATATTAAAAAAACACATAATAAAACTACACCTTAAACAGAATTTAAAGATACAACATAAAAATGTGGTCAAGACTTGAGTGATGTTTTATGTACAATTTCGGCAGTGCTTATTTACATCACCTAGGGTTTCAACGTATACTTCTTCCTTTTTTACTTAATGCATAATTATAAAATTTATAATTATCAAGTAATTGTACGCCTTACATTGTTATATTAGGAGCTGGATTCTCCTAAAACACTTTTTCTTTAATTTAAAACATGCAACTGATATTGAGCTCATGGAAATAGGGAGTGAGATAAGAAATAAGCCCTAGTATTATTATTAAAATTAGAAAATTTATAAAGATTATTAATGTATACAAATATATACATATGATGTATATAAATTATATCTAGAGATGTATAGTATATTTTTTACAGATTTTGCATTCAGCAAATCTACTATAATACCTAAATATGACAGATATTTTCTGTTTTTTATTAAAATCAACAAGGCAACGATTCGAGAATATAATAGAAAATATAATTTTAGTGTGAAAAATATATATTTATATAGAGTAACTTTATTCAAGAAATCGTTTTAGGTTTTAGAAGGGGACTCGCAACGACCACAACAGACAAAGACATATGGGTGAAAACATAAGGGTTCTTGGTTTTGAAAAAAAAACAACTAATGGATACTTAAAAAGAAGGTATTAAGTAATTTAAAAAAGAACCTATTGACCTGAGTATCAAATTGAAGGTATCACGTTTTCTAAATATTTATTATGGAAAAGTACTGTACTCAGGAGCGAGTTAAAATGTAAAATTCTACAAAACTGTCCACCGGTTCAGATCCAGCAAGGCTGTTCTGGCTACTTTGGAAAGAGAACTCCAGTGATTTGACCATCAGTGGAGTATTGCCTGACCTCCCCTGCCCTGGAGAGGCAGTAGACAACTCTTAAGCGTGTCCTGGACAGTGATGGAAAATATCCTTTTTAGAGCCCAACTTTGCAAAATAGAAATGTGCTCAAACCTTAATGGAAATAATTCCAAGATATGTTTTCTTATTTTCTTAAAAGAAAAGTGTATTTTTTCCTTTTAATAAAAGAGTTTTTACATTTTCAATTTAGAAATTTACTATTGAACCACACTTTGTATATTTGTTGGGACTTAGGCATATCATAATAGAAGTCGTACAAGCTATCAATAATGATGTGTTCTACATCTTCATATGGCTAGTGTTGAATCTTTCATTCATTTATTTCATGAAATTTTTTTGTATGGGAGTCCTGCTTGTATTCGACATCTGACATATAAAACAATTAAGGGTCATTTAATACTTAATAACTTCGAAGCTTCGACATCTTGTAGCATGAAGATATTCGACAATACCATGGAAATTTTCCATTTCGTGATCACTATGACTGAATTTTATTTCTATCTGTATAAGATCACCTTGCTCTTGGTTGGTAAATTGAAAAATATTCAAATTACAGAGAAAATATTTAAAATAAAATAATTGTTTCCACCATGTATACGTTGTTTCCTAAAAATAATTGCTATTTGTGCTATAGAACAGTGTCCCAGAATTAGGGCAAGATTGATTTAAATAGAAAACACAGTTTTTAGTATTTTTGTTGTTATTTTTTTATTGAATTATAAAGTAAATAGGATAGGGTTATTTATGAAATAACACATCGGGCAAATGGCCTCCATGACTTTGCTGGCACATATTCACTCTTTTGTCAAAATTTTCCATAAATGTAGTTGAATTTTGTTGATGCAGCATTGAATTTCCTCTTTTAATGCACGAGTGGATGTTGACATACACCTTTGACTTCAAATAACCCCATAAAATGAAATCTAAAGGTGTTAAATCACATGACCTAGCGGGCCAATTTTGATCATCGAAACGAGAGAGTACACGCCCTGGAAATGTCTCATGCAGTATTTGAATTGTTTCATGGGCTGTATGGCATGTGGCACCACATATTGGCCATATCAATATCGTCCAATTTCGGCACAAAGAACTGTGTTATCATGTCGCGATATCGAGCACCAGTAACAGTCACTGCTTGACTTGACCAGCCTCATCTTCATAAAAGTATGGTCCAATGATGCCTCCAACCCAAAATCCACACCAAACAGTGACACGTGGATGCATTTGTTTTTTGACGATCACATGTGGGTTCTCCGAACCCCAAATGCGACAATTTTGTCGATTAACAAAGCCATTAAGATGAAAATGTGCTTCATCGCTTAGGATAATTTTGGTCGAAAAATCAGCATCCAGCATCCACTTGTTGATGTTCAATAATCCATTCAACAAACTCTCTTCGCTGTGTATGGTCATTAGGCTTCAATTGTTGTGTTTACTGAATTTTGTAAACATGGAGACCCACAGATCTTTAGTGAGTATACGCTGTAGAGAGCTTCTTGAAATTTGCTTGAAGAGCTTCTTGTCTACGACGCCGAATTGATGTTTCTGGATTTTCAACATCACTCTCACGCACTGCTTCGATATTGACATTTGTACAGCTTGTTTTTGGACCACCAGTGTGTTTAGTGTCTCGAACTGATCCAATCTCCCTAAATTTTTCAATTAATCTCTTCACAGTTGATGAAGTCGAAACACGATTCCGACCATATTTTGTATGAAATTTTTGAACTTCGGCCGCTAAACTTTCATTATTTTTGAGATAATGTTCAACAATAAAGACACGTTCTATCGTGTAACGCTCCATTTTTACCAACCCTAAACTGTCAGCTGTCAAATTGTTTTTTTTTTAGGGTTGCCAGCACTTTACTGCACAAATGGCGGCAAATTCAACTCTTGCGTTAATTCTGGGACACCCTTTACAATCCCATTGCTGGTATAATTATTACCCAAAGAAAAGAGATATACTGGCTAGCCTAGGACCTCTTGATCTTTGATCAGGCATTACTCCAATTGAGCTATCTTTGAATACTGTGAGTCTAATCTCTAGCTGATCTTATGTACTCTCTGAAAAATTACAAGAGCAATATTTCAATTGGGAATACAACATAATCCATTTAAAGTTTCCTATCTAGAGCATTTCGTTTATCAAATATTGACTAGGTATTAATAAATAGTTGGGGTCTGTAATCCTGCAATAACTATTAACACTAGTTATTTTGTAAAATAAAAAAAGAAAAATAAGAATATGAAATAATAAGTAATAGAGAACTCTTTAAACTGCTTACAATCCGAATAAAAAAACTGGGTGAATTATAGGATATCAACAAAATTGCTTGGGTAAGTGTTGAACAACTCACTGAAATTTAATTACATAAAATAATTTTTTTGTGCCTCTTAACATTTCAAAATAGGTATAATATGGCACCACCCACCACACAAGAGATACGCAGATCTGCATTAAATAAAGTAAGCTTCTAACTGGTGCAATACATTGTAATATTTATTGCTACCTAATCACACTGCTCGACCGAAGTACTTCAGTACTTCATATTTTTATGCGAAGCACATCTTAGGTTACATTCATTAGATAAAAGGTTACAATGTGACATGAAGTCATTAAGATAAAATGTGTTGTAAGGCTCAAGGGGTCAGTTTCTTTTGGAGGACGTGACGAAGGACTTTTCCGATGGGATTTTTCGGCAGGCTGTCTATGAAGAATATTCCTCCTCTCAACTTTTTTTCATCGATGACATTATCTGTGGGCAGAAAAAAATATGTTTATAGAAATTGTCATATAATCGCTTAGTAAAAATGAGTGGCGTCATTCATGATCTGTATTTACACCAGGGACGCAAAAAAGGTTTTTCACTTTAATTATAAAATGCAGAAAAATAAAGTTCTAATTAGTCCATTAGTCTCTCAATTTATTTCTCTTTATTAATGCAATAACTTCCATGCCAACGGTTTGACCATTCAGGCTTCTTCCAGAATAAAATTTAACAAATCACAGCTATAAATATTAAAGCAAAGAAATTGTTACAGCAAAAAGATAATACAACAAACATTTGAATGATCACATTAATTAATTGTAATATGGAAATCTTTTCTTCATCCTAGCTCCTGGAAGTGAGAAATTTGGATGCTCTTCTAGGTGTAGCTTCCTAATTTCTGTTCACACTTTGGTTTAAAGTGT
Organism: Acanthosoma haemorrhoidale; assembly: GCA_930367205.1. Taxonomy (NCBI): domain Eukaryota; kingdom Metazoa; phylum Arthropoda; class Insecta; order Hemiptera; family Acanthosomatidae; genus Acanthosoma; species Acanthosoma haemorrhoidale. The sequence goes on along the minus strand of OV884011.1, from coordinate 29,364,994 downwards.
GTTTAACCTACTTTTAACCTCAAATCTAATTTATGTAACCCAACCTCCTTCAAATGCATCTGCGCATAGCAGAATGAGGAGAGAACTGGCAATTCTTGTTCATTTTTCACATATTGAATTAAATTCAAGGGGTTTAGAAAAAAAAAAAAAGTTCACACTTCGAAAGTGTGCACTTGGTTATTTCTACCGTGTTGTTGTTGTTGGCTGTGGGCATTTCTTCACTTGTGGGGTACATACCTCCATATGGTATTGTGTTTTGGATCCTGATTTATGTATGATCTTTTATGTCTTCCTCATTCTGATAAATTAGTTCTACAAGTTAGTTTTTTTCCTTTGATTTTTTTATAGGTTCCTAGTTCAAACGTTAACTAATTGCAGTTTTACTTTGTAAGCAATTAGAAAAGTAGACTAATGAAAAAATATAATTATTAAATAGTGTCATAGTATAATTACAAATTTGTTTGGGTTTTATTTTCTTCATTGAATGTAGGCAAAAAAAAGTCGATACAGACTTGGTACAGCGAGTAATCAGTTATTTTTTAACGTTCTTTGAAATGATATTTAATGTTTAATTATAAGGTATTATTGTTTGATGTTGTTATTTTTCTGAAAAAAATTGAAGTAACAGGAAAACATATGAAAGCGTCAGAATTCATGGTTATGCTGCCTGCATACCTGCAGGTATGCATTACTACAGTACTCTGAGGTATATGCTACTAACAGGCTAACCTGAGATAGAATTTAAAACATTGGTGTTTTTATTTAAGATGATAAGTTATGAATTCGCTAATTTGAAAATATTTGTTGGTCATAGCAAAAGGTTCACGATTCGAGTATAGCAACTTATAAATATATTATTCTAATATTTGCTTGATGCATTAATAATAATAATTTAATTATATCTTTTTTCATATAATTTTTAAAAACTTTTATATTTAATAACTTTTACGTTAATTCAGGGTTCTGTTAATAATTATCTAGGAAATTTCTGGCAAAAGGTTTATTGGATTCATTTACACACATTAAGATATAAAAATTGATATACAAATAATAAATTACGTACGTACTAAAAATTACTGTTAAGATTAAAATTACGTATTATACTGGCCAGTGTATCTTTGTGTTGATCTTCGTGTGGTTCGCGGATCAGCATGCTTGTTCTAATCTCCGCGCGTGGTTCAGACGTCTTCGTGCCGAGTGAAAGTGAAAGTCTCTTCTGATGAGCCACGAGGCGCCTTAGCGTGGGTTGGTGGCTACAGGTAGCCAGGGGCTTCCTTCTCTGCCTGCCTCTGATGAACGAATGTGGGCTCCTGACGAAAGAATGAGCTCTTTTCCTTGTCCTGCGGATCTTTATATTACCTACCACTGCCTTCTTGACTCTTCATCTCTTTGGTTGTTCGGATATTTATTACTTTGCTTAAATTAGAAGTTTATATAATAAATGTTTATATTAAATATGATATTATTTTTATTTCAATTATTAATAATTAATATGACGACAGTAAAAACGTTCATACTTTCAAAAATGAATCACGGATCGTTATTCAATGCTCGCTAATTTCGAGTTTATTTAAACAAACACTATTAAAAATCATCATTTTAAAATATCACAACATTCGGGTCCGCTCCGATTTAAAAAATTTTTGAGCTTGTCTAAAAAATTTTTGTTTGCTTTACTATTGATCTTACATTTACTTGTTCATCATATTAATTATTTGTATTTTCTTATAACTAAATTACAATACCAAAATGTATGTCACCAAAATTTTACATGTACTATACAGAGATTTTAACATTCAATTATTACAATAATTTTTCATTTTCAAGTTTTTAACTTGCTTGATTGAGATTATTTTCATAATAAGATTTCTAAATTAAATTTAATTCTCTAGTCTTTAGATTTAGACTTCAACACTTTTTCAACTTTGATTGTATAGTTAAACATTCTAACATTTTAATACAATATAATAAACTTAAATTTCCAAATTCTTACATGGGTGATTGATGTTATCTTATAATAAATTATTTCAATTGATTTTAATTTCAAGCTTTTCAATGTCTTTTACCATATTTTCAAATTTTATTTTACAACTAAACATTTTAACACTTTAATACTCTATAATAAACTTTAATTCCAAATTTTTACATGGGCCTGATTGCTGTTATAATAAATTATTCCAATTGATTTTAATTTTCTAGTTTTTTTATATCTTTTACCATAATTTTAACTTTGATTTTACACTATAATAAACTTTAATTTCTAAACTTTACACGTGCCTAATTGCCATTTTTTAATAATAGTTTTTTCTATTAATTTTTAATTTTTTATTTTATTTATGTATTTTTTATTTTACTTTTTTACATTTATCCGATTAGCATTATTTCATAATAATGAAGTATAACTCTTTTTTCTTTTTCTTTTTATAATTATATTCGATAGTATTAAAAACATCCCTGTGGTTATTTTTAAATTTTGTCAATTTATTTATTTTTATGTTGGTTATATTGAACTCGCCAAGGGGAGTTTCATTAAATTGATATAGAATGTTAAATTGGACTCTATTCCAATTCAAATTTTTAAATATTGTATTTTTAAATCTATTTATAATTTCTACTGGGTCTAAATTTTTTAATCGCTGACTCTCTAAATTATCATGATTGTTAATTATTTGTCTTTCATCAGGATTAATTACCGGTTTATTATTTATGCATGTTAATTGTTTCTCGAATTTAACTTCCATTTTTAAAGGATGTACTTTTTTATCCATTTCTATATTAGAATCTTTGAAAAATTTTTGTTTATTTTCTTTTTTATTGTCAAATTTTTCATTATTTTCATTATTATGTGTATCTAAATTATTTTTAATTAATTTTTGTTCATAATATACGACTTTATTTTCGGTTTCTATTTTATCTTCTTTAAAATCATTCATTTGATTTCCCATTTCCGGTTTTAAGTTTGTTTCTAAAGGATATATTTTTTCCTCAAGGTTTATATTAAATTCTTTAAAAGAGTTTTGTAATTTTTGTTCAAAGCTATCGAATCCTTCTTCAAATTTTACGAATTGTTTATTATTATTCTCGGCTAATTTATCGATTTTATCGGATAATTTTTTACTTTCTTCGCCATTTCGTTTAGTTTCTTCATATATTAATCTCATCATCTTTTCCATCCTACTTTCCACGCGACTCGATTCATTTACGCTTTCCATGACTGAATTTTAACGATATAAATCCCTACCACAAACACAATTTTTAACACTTTTTGACCTAACCTTTATATCAAATTTAAACAATTTTCTGTGACACACTTTATCCAATCAATCCTTTAACCAGATTTCCTCAATTAACATGTCCCTGTTCGGGCGCCAAATATTCTAATATTTGCTTGATGCATTAATAATAATAATTTAATTATATCTTTTTTCATATAATTTTTAAAAACTTTTATATTTAATAACTTTTACGTTAATTCAGGGTTCTGTTAATAATTATCTAGGAAATTTCTGGCAAAAGGTTTATTGGATTCATTTACACACATTAAGATATAAAAATTGATATACAAATAATAAATTACGTACGTACTAAAAATTACTGTTAAGATTAAAATTACGTATTATACTGGCCAGTGTATCTTTGTGTTGATCTTCGTGTGGTTCGCGGATCAGCATGCTTGTTCTAATCTCCGCGCGTGGTTCAGACGTCTTCGTGCCGAGTGAAAGTGAAAGTCTCTTCTGATGAGCCACGAGGCGCCTTAGCGTGGGTTGGTGGCTACAGGTAGCCAGGGGCTTCCTTCTCTGCCTGCCTCTGATGAAAGAATGTGGGCTCCTGACGAAAGAATGAGCTCTTTTCCTTGTCCTGCGGATCTTTATATTACCTACCACTGCCTTCTTGACTCTTCATCTCTTTGGTTGTTCGGATATTTATTACTTTGCTTAAATTAGAAGTTTATATAATAAATGTTTATATTAAATATGATATTATTTTTATTTCAATTATTAATAATTAATATGACGACAGTAAAAACGTTCATACTTTCAAAAATGAATCACGGATCGTTATTCAATGCTCGCTAATTTCGAGTTTATTTAAACAAACACTATTAAAAATCATCATTTTAAAATATCACAACAATATGAATGCAAGGATTTTATCATTCAAATTGCGAAAGATCCCTGAATGTGTGAAAAGTTGGCATGGATTTTATTATAAAGGAAGATAAATTCTGAGACTAAGCCTTAATAGAAATTCATTTTTTAAAAAAATGTCTCTTTTGTTAGTCTCAAGAATTATTATTTAGTTCAAGTTAATCTTTTCAGTTTCAGGGAAACTTTTATTTTTTAAGTTACAAAATAACTTATTAAAATCTTTTTAATGTAAAAGACTTCTTTTATGAGCTATTAAAAATGGGGATTGATCAAACAAAATGAGGGTTATTGTTGAAATGTTTTATTTTTTTATTACCACTAAATTTTTTTAAAAACACAAAAAACTTTCATTAATAATTTTGAAAAATAACTATTTAAAAAACGGAAAAGTTTTAAAACCAATAAGCTTTTTTCAAAATAAAATTTAATTTAATGCATATCTGAGTACCATTAGATGATGTCTTGAACCTATGCTACCTGGTTGCACCTGCCAGCAACTATGCTAGTGGAGGCCATGACTCTCTCTGTTGGTGGAGGTTGCACCATTAATGATTGATTGTCACAGTGGTACTAGAACTTCAATGCCTAGCCCCTTATACGAATGAGGTAGAATTTATCCGAATGTTGCAAACATTGTTAAGTTCTGTAATAATAATAGATGGAAAGATAATTAAAGCTGCCTACCAGAGATGAAGTTGTAGAGGTCTTCCTCAGTGACTGCAGAGTTAGGTCTCTTCACCACGAAGGCCGTCGGCAAGTCTCCTCCCATTTCCAGGCAAGCTTTACCCAGGACACAGGACTCAATGACATCTGGGTGCCTCTGGATTATGGCCTCTAGTTCGGCTGGTGCAATCTGAAACATATTAGTAATAGGATACTTACAGAATAACTATTTATTAGTAATATCTAGTTAAAGTTTAGTTTTATTATTTTGCATCTTTAACAACAATTTTTTAGAAATTTATTGCTTTGATGTTTCAAGTCTGTAATATTTTTTTATATTACATTGTTATGTAATACTGAATTTCACTTATTTTTTATGTATACACTTATACTAGCTTAGCAATTTTTAATCCATTTTTAGAATTTTTCAATCATTGTATGTATTCTCTCTATGAGTAGATTAAACATAACTAGTTACTATTCTTAACTGTATGAGACAAGCAGGCAGTCTCTTAACAACAATTTTCTATTTTTAGACAACTTAATAGTTTAACTTTCAAAAGAGCAATGAGCGTACCACACCGAGATGACTGTATGTATATTCACTGTAAACTAACATCTCAAAAATTCTGCATGTCTAAGATGAATTTATTTTTCATTAGGATGCTGTCTATTGTCCTGTACTGCTGTATGTTTTATATATTATCTCTTGTATGTCTTTTTGAACTTTCTATTTCTCAACAAATATTCACGGGATGAGTAAAGTTCTAAAGAACAAACTGAATTGTCTACAGAAAGAATTGCACTGTGTGAAAACATATATATTGTGAAGCACCTAGCTTATCAACTGCAGACAACTAAATGAATAAATAATGCAATGATACAAAGAAGAAATGGAAACAAACCATGCAAAGAATCCGATAGAAGAAGATCTATGGACACCGATGATTACACTGGTTGAAAATGCCTTGTAAACTAATGAATAATACTGTAGACATAATCAACAACCATCAAGAAAGAAGGAAAATTCAATCTGCATGGCTAATAGGCTCACTAACCTTACCTCTTACAATGTTACCACCCTGGTGTTGTCAGGTGTTCAATTTTATTGTGTAATGCTGGTTGATAAAGTCGAGCAAAATACAGTGTGTTATTCGCCCTGAGGAAGCTTTAACACTAACAACTTGGCTATGAAGGTGCTGTTTACTACAACATTACTTAGATTGCTAAAAAAATAACTGTTGCCCTTCATATTTATCTGAATTTAGTTTGTTACCTGCTGCCCTCTGTACTTGATGACATCCTTGAGCCTGGATGTGATGTAGATATACCCGTCATCGTCGTAGTAGCCTAGGTCTCCCATGTGCCAGAAACTGTCCTTGTCCATCTCTTCTTCCGAGATGCTCTTGTTGATGTAGCCATTGAAGACTCCCATGGATTTGACGCATATCTCCCCCACAGAGTAAGGTGGTAGCACTTTTCCACTCTCAAGGTCCACAACCTGTAATTTATTGTAAAAGTCTATTAATTATAATTATCTTTAGAACCATACAACAAATAAAAATAAAATGTGTCATAGGCATAGTGTTTAGGAACTTTTTCCTATATATTAAATATACTACCTCTCATCTCGGGATACTAAATAAACCAAAAATAATAAATAAATAACAATGTATGACATTTATGGCCTAGTCCCTAGGTGAGGTATTGGTAGTTTTTTACTACTCTACCTATTTTAGTAACAAAAAAAAAAGTACGCTACAGGTCATACAGACTTTCGCACTTGCTAACTTCACCCAACTTACCGCTTCGTCTCAAACTGATGATGTATAAATGTGTCCTCCAGCCAGCTCTGCTGGGTGGTGCCCCACTGTATACTCACTTGTCTGACAATACAGCTAAAAGTCTCCAACAATTTCAGAATAGGAGAAGAATGTGAACCTTTTTCGAGAGGTTAAAGAAAACCGACCTGCACCTTGGTATGCCATCGGTGGGCGAGTTAACCGGAGACACATCAAGTTTTTTGACTCTTTGCAGCATCTAACAAATCCAGTGTTAGACTCTATGACCCCACCACTCATTCCACATCGGTGGCAACAGACTGTCTGGGAAAATTAGGTTAAGATATTGTTGTTAGTTTTAAGTCTATGATTCATAAGGTGAGCCCCATCACTTTTAAACAATGAATGAATAATGTACATTATACTTTTGTATCAATCAAATCGCAATGTAAAATTATTAAAAATTGTATAAAATGAAGTTAAGCTATAGGACATATAATAATGACCTTTTGTAAATAGATTCATTCATGTAGTCTATACTTATTTACATACTTTATAATAAAAAGGGGATATGAAGGGGAAAAAATGACGGAGAAGCCACGGCAAGGGTGCACCCAACCTGCAGGTATATCAGTCGCCTATCATGACAAGTACAAGCCTATAGTGTCGGCCTACGGGGTCCGTATAGAAAAAAAGAAAGTTCAAACCAATTTGTTACTCCAAAAATGTTTTTTAGTCGCTCCTAGGTGAACTTTAAACAATTGGCATGAGAATAAACAAGAAAAGAGGAGTTTGAAAACGAATACAAAACTTAGGACTTATTCAGCCTTTCCGTATACTGGGGGTGTCTTTTGTCGGTCATATTCATACAGGATTGATTGGTCTTTCGGTCATTCCCCAGTTATTCTTCACCAGTCATCATCTCTGGCCAGCCCATCAAGATTGAGAAGACAGCTAGAAAATTTACTAATAAAGATGACGTTAAGGTAAATCATATTTGAGCTTTTTTAAGTCAATTATTAAACTGCAGTATAAAACCATTGCATTAATTCTACACTATGGTGTCTGATTTTTCTGGGGCTGTACGCTATCCGAAAGAGATAAGAAATTGTGCATCCTTAAGGGCTCTTTGTACCCTCATTTCTTCTTCTTAGAGGGTTGGATATAGGGTTGGACCAGGCGAGTATCCTCGAATTGTTTCAACCTCCGTTGTAAATCCATGATAGAACGCGGGAATAGTCCGGATGATGACTGGTCCGATTTTAAAGAACATTTTATGCAAATATGAAAAGAGTAGTTCTTAATGATTTGGAAACATGAAGAGTTCTCATCATGAATGATTTGCAAGTATTCATTCATCGACAGACTGATACGCGTGGAGGATAAAAACTAGAAAGTGGAAGCTGGTCATACTCTCAGATAGTGGACTATCCACTGGCACACAAAATACGATGGCAAATCAGAAAAGAGAGTCTGCCTCCCGTTCAGGGATTAGGTGACAGTATTTCACCCTTCTATGTATTTCTGTCTTTATATTTAACGTTGAAATTTCAAAGGTATTTTCCACAACACCTCAAAATAAGATTTTTGATTTTTACGCCATGGTTAGAGACATATGATAAAAATGACGATTCAAAAAGAATGCTAGAAAGGGTTCTATTTTTTTCAAAATCCCTTTATTAATTTTTATATTCATAAAATATTACAGAAACTACAACAAATTTAATCTACTAACTTTAATTTGAACTTTGTGGAGATGCAGTATTTGTTCGGTAAAAAATCTGATGTACCTAATACAACTCTTGTTAATAATTCAAAGCCTGTTGCCATCGATGTGAAAAGGGTGGTAGAGGCATGGTGTTAAACACCGGGTTAGTAAGGTACTGCAATGAATCGAAAAAGTTTATCTTTAGAAATCATCTATTATTATGTGTTCGTAAGTTGATTTCCAGCGCGAGAGACACGAATGCCGAGTATTTTGTAAAGGCAACTGAAGCAATAACAATACGAGATCAGCCACGAACGGTTCGTTCACTCTGCTTGCTGCATCGGCAGTTTAAGTACCGCGTGTTCTGAACAAAGAAGGTAACATACCAGTGTTGTCTTATTCACCTTCTTTGCCACCTGCTCAAATCATCTCATTAGTACGTATTGACGGCGGTCACTGAGGTTTTAATTATAAGTGACTTTTTATATCCTTTCATCATTATAACATGACTTTTATTGTTAGCTATCCACCCCTGACGTGGAGTACCGGAGCTGCTGTTGGTATTGTTTCTACTTTCTACTTTCTTTATATATGTTTTTCAAAAGTATAATTTAGCTATAACATACCAATTAACATATGATACAAACAAAATCGATATCTTTAAATAGCCATTGATTAATATGTACTACCTTGACGGTGACTCCTTTGGCCACTTGCCCAATGCTTGCCATCTTCGGAGAGTCGATATCATCTATTAGTTGATCGTCGAACGTGGCGATGCCGACTTCCGTTGACCCGTATATGATCCTAACAGCGTTCCTGCCCTGCAAGAGCTTGCGGACTATCGTCCTCCTTTGATCCGGAAGTAGAATTGAACCGGCCACAGCGATAGACCGGAAGGAAGAGAAGTCGTAGCTGCCCAAATCTTCGTCATGGCAGATCTCCATGAGTATGGCCGGCCCCGTGAACCAATCTGTAGGCTAAAAACAATAACACAATGTACACTGCGGACAAAGCCCTTACAAGGTCATGCGAGAGGTATGCTCACCTTGCTATCCGTTATCGTCTGCATCACCTCCTTGGCGGACATCTTGCTCGCGATGAGCAGGAGACTTCCTCTGATGCTGGAGATTGTCATCATCAAGGGGTTCGATATCCAGTACATCGGTGGCGTCAGCAAGATCCTACTCTTGTCGTCCCACAGTGACCTTCTGTGACGAGTAATTATCAGAAAATTCTTAAACTGATCAGTATTAGGAAAAAATACATTTAATAAATTAGGAATAGAATCAGAAAAACAAATCTTTATTCTGGGATTAAGTCCCCTATGAATAACAACCTGGCACAATTAAATAATTCCAATTCTTGCTAACAAAAAAGAAACAATACATCACATTGGGGGAAGTGGTTAAATAAAGGGTATACCTCAAAGAGAGTATTTACAAACGTATTAAATATAAAAAGGGAAAATATTAATGATTACTCCTTTACAAGGTTGTAGCTATGAGTTTAATAACATATCAGCTGAGAGATCTGTGAAATTTAACGATACAGTAAATTGAAATAATAAATAATGAGAAACATTCAAAATATCCTAGGTTAGCCAGCATCTGGTTAGAAGGGAGGTTTCGAAAGTACGTAAGGATGAAGGATGGTGAATGTTGAGAGTAGAGAATTTCAGAGAGTGGTGGATCGATCAAGAATGGGGTGGTTTAATGGTAAACTTCTGTGGGGAAAGGGGCGTAAAGGTCAAAAATACGGGATCTTATATCCCAGTAGTAGACTTATGATTTGAACTGTACGGTATTGTATTTACAGGGAGGACGATGACAATGAATAGTTAGGAAAAGGAAGGACTGTATGGAATGAGGGAAAGAATGTGGCCCTTGATGAGATTGGCTAAGTCGACTATCGAAGGGTCAAGGTGAAAAAAACCATAACCCACGTACAGTTAGCCATGCGTTCACCATCGAGGGGTCAGGAAAAGATTCGTTTACGCCAGAAGCCAATCATCTGTTGTTTATGCTTTGTGACAGCAAGGATAAGCACCCAAATACAAAGACTGTAGAACATCTCAAGTCCAAAGAGCAAACCTCGAAAACACGAAGCAGAAGAAAACTGTAGTTTAGTTTTTTTCGCCCATGTTTTAGCTAGAGATTGCAAGACACAATCTGAACGAATGGCACCACAGCAGATAGAAAACTCGACAGATCACAGTAGCCTCCTTACCACCTTCTTAGCTGATGCAGGAACCCTCATTACTCCTATCATATCACTTCCCACAATCCTTGTTTCCTGCCTCATCCCAAGCTCTCATAATTTATAATTACATCGTACAAATGACCATCGTTCGAAATGCCAACAGTTTTTGAAATCACACAAACGAACTGACAACATTACTACGTGAAAAAAAATATTGAGGTTGCACATATTACTAAAACGCGAATGACTGCTAACAGATCCCTCCAAATCCCAAAGTACATCACATTCTGATCTATCCTTATCCATCATTCCCTCTCCCATCATGTAGTCACCTTGACTGCCCATGGTTTTCTAAACTCTCCACATTTTCTTTCTTTCTCACCATTGCAGGATTGTTTTGGCTATTGCTCACCTAAAAAATTCATTACAACACCTCTTTTTTATAAATTAATTGGACATCATCTCCTTGTGGGTGGAGATTTCAATGGGAAACCTCAACTTTTATCCACAAACTCCACCGATCTCTCTCCACATACTCTTATCTGTTGGCCTGTTGGCCCAATCAAAATCTCAACATCCTTAATTTATTCATCCACCATGGATTATTAATGACTAGTTCATCCAATACGCTACGTCATGACCTCTCGTCCGATCATGGCCTTTTAATCTTCACTCGTTCTATACATCCAATCGCCAAAATAGTTTTTCCTTTATTTATTAGGGGCCTTACTTAAACCCGATTCTGTTAACCTAAGAATATCTCTATTTAAAAAAAAACTAACTTATTTTAACTTAAGTTGTCACTTGTGAAAATTTGATTCGTTTCAGTTTGATTGACTTTTGAAATCACTCAAGTCACAGCCCAGAAGACAACTAAACATTGATTTTAAATCCTGTGGCTAAAAATACAATAAATGCATTAATGAAATCTTAATTCCAAAGACTTCTTCTCAAGTTTATTTAATATTAACGTTGATGTAAACAATCAATCAATAAATGGTGAGGTTATTTGAATGCACTAGTTAAATATACCCTAGAACCTAGTACGTAGAATATCGACACGTCAATTAATCTAACATCGCTCTTTCATCACTCCTAGCCTACATCTCAACAAATTCAAACAGTCAGTTGTGTGGGCTATATTTAGACGGAGCAGCTATGACTAGCTGTGGTGTCGCACTCACATGACAGAGTTGAACTTGGTAACTCGGTCGTTTATCATGACCCCCTTGGGCACGCCTGTCGTGCCGCTAGTGAACAGGGTAGAAATGACATGTTCCTTCCCGGTCCAGAAGCCGTCCAGAACCTGGCCGGCTTGGCTGTCCCCTTCCCGGAGGCAGCTGAAGAAGTCGAGGACTCCGTCCTGGCCGCCGTGGGGGCAGATGATGGTGACTGCCCAGTCCAAGGCCGAAACCGCCTTCTTCACCATGTCCAGGTAGTTCTGTCCACAGAAGATCACTTCGCACCTCAAAGTCTTCAGGAAGAATATGATCTCATCTGTCAAAGGGGAATTAAAAGTTTTAATTATTACTGAACTTTGTTTTTTATCAACCAGATATTTTACATTTACCCTAAAAATTACTAGCTATAACCTAATACCTCTTGTTTCTTTGTATCATTTCGTTGCACTGCATGCCATTATATTTGCACTTTGGTGGAGTCTACTGGAAGCTATTAAGGTATTATTGTATTCGGAGCATTATGATCACAAAACTCAATAGTTAGATAGAGCAAGGCAAGCATCGACAGAAAACTTGTAGTTTTCAAGATTTGATTTCAAGGCAACAGAAAAGTTGTCAAGAACCCCCATGAGATTTTATAAATTATAAGTTTAATTTGCTTTTTTTATTATTAAGGAATTAAATATATATTACAATATGTATTCCAAAGTGATGTTATATTAGGTTTGTAAATGATTTATTGATAAAATATGGAAAGGTAGGCGGGTGTTTTCTGGTCCGAGAAGTAAATCGTGGTGAAGTAGTTGGCACACAAATATCTTTACTGCTTCTCTTCCCAAAAGCTTATAGATATTATGACCTATTTCTTAACTTATATCTAACCGAAGGCATCTGGTGAGGTTGTCAAATATAAATATAAATAATCCCGAGACGGAGGTGTGCTGAAATGTAATGGTCAATTTAATAATATAAAATAAGAAACTAAAGTAATTTATTTTGATTCACTCGGCACGTGGGACAGGCCGGTAGAGTAGACAAAACACAGATAACAACACGGCCAGAAAGGTACTTATTACCCTCCGGAAGGCAGGGGTTGAAGGCAGCTGCTGCTGCTCCGGAGAGCCAGGTGCCGAAGACAATGGTAAGCGACTCGATGCAGGTGTCACTCAAGACAGCGACGTTCTTACCGGAAGTTTGCTTCAGAGTGCGCAAGATGGAGCTCAAAGATCCTGCATTCTCCAAGTACTCGAGGAACGTCAGTGTCTTCTTCGTCCGGGTATCCTCCTGCAACATAGTTTTTAATTTTTATCTTCCGGTTCTACTTCTTTGAGGGAGATGATGTTAAATTTAAGAAATCTTAACTAGCTAACCGAACTAGCTTCAAAATTCTCAAGTGTAATTTTCTGTAAAACGTGATGTATCACTTTTATTTCATGTTTAAAATTTTGTTGTCGAGTTGAGTTCAGTTTTTGACAAAAGTTTTTATAGGTATTTTGGAACATAAAAATATCTCGTGCCTGACCCACTTCCTACTTGAATAATGGACCACAAAAGTAACAAAAGAAAGTTATAATATATTAATGTAACTTGACACATTTAACGGCTGCAAAATCAAATAAAAATATAGAAATTTCGATTTTCATACCTTGACCAGATATGCTGAATAAAATTGAGAAACAAAATTACCACCAAATACCCACACCAATCTTGAAACAAAAAAATCGAAACGTGGAAGGGGAGTAAATTTGACAGATCAATTTTCATATCTTGTTTGATTATTTCTAATTCTTATTTAAGCTACAAATAATCTGGTTATAGCTCTCGAATTTATGTTTAATATGTTTGATATTATCAGTACATTGGCAAAAATCGTTTAAATAATGATTTTGGTTACTATTAGTTTTGACGAGTGCCTATTTCGATTCTTCACTTAGGCTTTTGATTGTGCATGCGCGTTGAGTTATTGTTAGTAATTAGTGATTTTCCCAATGTTAGACGATTTGTTGGTTTTGAAGGGTGGCAATTTCGATTCTTCATTTAGGGTTTTGATTGCGCATGCGCGTTGAGTTATTTTTAGTAATTAGTGATTTTCCCAATGTTAGACGATTTGTTGGTTTTGAAGGGTGGCAATTTCGATTCTTCACTTAGGGTTTTGATTGCACATGCCCGTTGAGCTATTGTTAGTAATTAGTGATTTTCCCAATATTAGACGATTTGTTGGTTTTGAAGGGTGGCAATTTCGATTCTTCATTTAGGGTTTTGATTGCACATGCCCGTTGAGTTATTGTTAGTAATTAGTGATTTTCTCAATGTTAGACGATTTGTTGGTTTTGATGAGTGCCTATTTCGGCTCTGCCGTTATGTAGTTTTTCTTTTGCACTGGCGCAGGAGTGCATCAGTCGATTCTAACTTTAATCCTTCACTTATTCGTCGGATTTCTTTTTAACGACATTTCGTTTTAATTTATATTTTTTTGACGTTTTCTTCAATGAAGGCTTTATTCATGATCAAAAGTGGTGATGTTGGTTTGTTTTGAGACTAAGTGCATTACATATTAGCGTAAAAATATTTCTATTAATAAATGAATTGATTTGAATTAAATTTGATATCCTGAACTAGTGCTATTATGTACATGCTCTGGAGAGCCAGCTGTGAGGTGTCATCTCCTAGCTCTAGCCTTATTATGACAGAGAGGATAAAACAAAATAAGGATGTTGGAAGGTTTTCACAGATGGTGACGACACATGGTTATATACACATGGTAGACGATTGTAAAAATGTCCATGACCACTAATTTCTAGTGGTTCTTACAAATAATGCTACAAATCGGACAAAAGCCTCCGAAAGAATGTCACCTATGTAGCCCACTATGAAAATAAATTCAAATTCCGAGCTCCCAAATTAATCCCAGCCCAAATCATAACTCATCATCCATCTTGTCTAGAAAATATTGCAGCCGTATACTGCTTTTCAGATACTGGAAAATGCTTCAATCCCTAGTTTAGAGTGGCCATCATGTGGTCCAGATCTAAACCCTATTGAACATCTATGGGATGAGTTGTCAAGACAAATCAAGAGACGTCAAACTATAAAAGATTAGCTTCAGGAGCTAAGGGTAGCCCTAAGGGAAGAATACGAAAATACCCCTCAATATTCAAAACCTTAATAGGACAATGCCCAATCGAATGTAAGCCATAATAAATACAAGAGCCGAAAACGCGCCCTATTTTGTTAATTTCAAATTACATAATAAAAAGTTTTTTTTTTTTAAATACCATTGGTATACTTTTAATATTCACAATGAAGGTAGTTGCCTGTGGCCTGATCGCCTCAAATTAAAACAAAAATACAATTGATTCGTAAAAACTGGAATACCCTGTTATTTATATCTAATACAATAAACAAAAAATAAACTACAAGAAAAATTCCGATTTCTAGTGGTCCTTACAAATAAAATGAATGCCTGAATGTAACTTCTTCCTAGTAGATACATTGTCTACAACACTACTTTTTTTTTTTTTTTTCCATTGCCCCTTTAAATTTCCAGATTATTATATATAATTATAGATCCTCAGGTGAATCTATTTACAAATTATTTTGTATTTCCTGTAGCATCACTACATTATATACAGGTTTTGTTATTTTATAGAAATTATATAACGAATAAACAGGTATAATGATATACAACACTTACAATTTTCAACAAACCTTATAAATAAAGGCGATGCTATTGGTAACATGTAGTCGGGAGATGGTAGTATAATTAGGCGAATTTGTTATTACTCTTAGAAATTTTAATTGTATTCTCTGGATTGTATTAGTGTACGAAAGTTAGTACAGGATAATAGAGGTCTGACAAGCGCTTTATTATTTATTGCTCTATATTTTATTGGCAGTAAAAATGTTCAGAAAAGGAATGGAAACAGCCATGCCTTTTGTCCCAATAAAAATTTTATGTAAGATGTAAAAAACAAAAGCCTTTTTTTTACATCTTAGATATATAAAAAATTACGCCTAAGTACTTAACAATCCATTTAATTTTGTATTTCCTAAATAAATTTGTGGCATTAATTCGGTATTTATTGAATAGATTTTCTTCCGTTTTTAATAAAAAATTTTTTTTTTATTTTCATCGGTGAAAGATCTTATTTGTTTAGGTTATGGACTTTTCAAGCCTTTTAGTGATTTTCCGGCTCGCTGAGAAGATACCATTGCCATATTCTCTACATTTTTTAACGTCGCAAACTTCCCTGCAAAATTATTTGTTCGATAAAAAGAACTCTAAGAGCACCATTAATGGGACCTAATTCACTCAAAATCAATAATAGCCATCTCTTCACGTGGTGAACAAAGCCTCCAAAACCATGTCATTAGTTGACAATTTTCCTTTAAAGTTTCCCCGGACCCGATTCGTATATAAAATAAATAATAATAGAATTACTAAACTGTTAGGGAATTTAGGAAGATAGTAGAAGATGTATAATCTCTAAACCTTTTGGCGTTATATACTGTTAAATATTTACAATACAAGCTTTCACGTTGCCCTTTCTGTTCAAGATCCTATCAATCTAATCTCTACTGACTATTAGTCTTGAACTACGGTCTTTTGAGCTCAAAACTGGATAATACTCTTATCCCGTTGCTTAGAAATTAATTATTATTATTACAAGCTGTTGTCGAAATTGTGGATATATTTAATTGTATTTATTGTTATTCCATAATTTCGTCCGTTTCATTATTCGTGATTTAAATAACGACGTACGAGGCAGCTACTTTTAACTGATCAGAAAGATTTTTTTTCTGTTTACTCAAATCTGCTGCTAGTTGCAAGAATTTGTTTAATAAAAGATTCATGAAGGCAGTATTTCATTTTCCTCTTCAGAACTTGATACCAGATCCTTCAAACCGTCGGTACCATAGGTTCCCAACGTTTTGTGAATTACCGTCCCCCTAAAAAACACACTAATCAGTGATAGTTCTGCTGTTTGAAGGACCGATTAAGGATTTTGTAGAAATGGTCATGTTAAAGACATCCTGAAACCTTTTTATCAAATATTCTGCTTTAGTTTAAGACTTCCTCTGAAGGAATTTCAATATTCTACAGGTGTATATATCCTTCGTTATAATTGTATTAAAATTATATAATTTATCCGAGAAGGAACATGCACTCACCCTCAAAATCACAAGCATATATACTGTGGTGCGCTGATCATGCAGTGACTCGTTCATGTACTAGTCAAAAAATGTCAAGAACATAATTATAATGTACCTGCTTTTAATACGGACTGATCTTGCTTAAAAGAATTATTTTTTGAAACATGCGTTCGATGATTTGTACTATCAATCAAACTTTTCTCAGCATTCTTGCAAGTATTGCCAAGAGAGAGGGGAGCGGTGATTGGTCCTCAACATCCCCCAAATTTCCCTTGGGCCAAAAACGCCCTCTTAGATCTCTTCATGCTCACCGGTACTTGCCTCCCTGAGAACCACTCGTCTATATGGACTGCCAACGGATGGTGTATAATATAAAGAGTAAAACGAGTATGGCATATTTAAGGTAATAAATGTAAGGTAATTATTTTCTAAATAGTTCGATTCAAAATATATTTGACGTTCACTGTAGGTCGTCTACATCTTATATATACTCTTCATCAGTTTTTCGCGATCTTTAATTTAGTAAAATACGTAATTTGTATTTAAAAAAATAATTACAATCTGCTCTAAAAAGACAATAGATCGCTATTATACGTTATTTACAAATTCATACAATATATACACAAACCCCAAGGATCCTCCAATTCACACTCAAAATCGTTCCGTCCCCGGAGTATGGAGAGGAAGACAAGCACAACGCGAGAGCCACTGACGCTCAGCAGATGAGAGGATAAGCGACAAATGCCAGAATTTCCAGTGAATAAATATCACAAAAGATCACTGGGCCACTTCCACTTCAATCTCCGAAGTGGTTTGTAGGGATGGGTGATCTTGCTAGAGGATTCGTACTTTTTGTAACTACAGTTAAAAAAAATTCATCTTTATTTTGATAACCTAGTCAATAGATAGAAACTTTTTTTAATTACTAAGTATGACACGTTATAATTTACTTTGTAGGCGGTTTTAACGTCAGCATCATCCGGCCATTAAATGAAACTGTGTTAAAGTTGACAACTTTAATATCTTTGAGTGTTTACTGTTTTAATACTATTCAATAATAAAAAGAAAGAAAAAAACATCACCAAGGGGTGATTTTGTTTAATTTGGTATCGTTTTCAATATGAAAGAAAAATATTTATTTTTTTTATTAATAATTGCTAATTATTGAATTCATAAACCTTAACTATGTTTTATGGAGTCGAAAATATTTGTCTTGCCACAGGGTAAAAATAATAAAAATTTGTAGTTTAAAACGGGTAACTTGCAATCTCTTGGACAGGCGGACAAACTGATGAAAAATAATGAAGAATAAATTACTTATTGTTTATTAATAAAAAAAATTTATATTTTTTATCATTACAGAGATCTAAGTGGTGGTTAATAATATGCGTTACATGTTGGTCCTTTAGTGTACTATTGATACGATTAGGCATTGAAGTCGGTTTGACAGCAGTCAAGCCTTTAATTGTTAAAATTAAAACAAGCCTTGCCAAAAGGCATGTACAGGAGGGCAAGAGAACTCATCAGCTTTCTCAATGTACTATTTGGGTATTTAAATGGATAGGCCTCCATTTCTCTACCATTTTAGTAACAAAATAGAAAACGTACGACACAGGTCTTACCAGCTATCGCACTTGCTAACTTCACCCCACCTGTCGCTTCGTCTCAAACTGATGATATATAAATGTATCCTCCGGCCAGCTCTACTGTACGGTGCCCCGCTATATACTCTCTTGACTCACAATACAGCTAACACTCTCCAGCAATTTCAGAATGTGATCATGAGAAAAGTGGCCAGACATACCTCGAGAGGTTAAATAACGCCGACCTGCACCCGTTGCGTGGCATGCTGTCGGTGGGTTAGTTCATCCACCGAAGACAAATCAAGTTTTTTGACTCGTTGCAGCACCTCACAAACCCAATGTTTGACACTATGACCCCACCATCCTTCCCACATCGATGTCAACAGACTGTCGGGGAAAATTAGGTTATGATTTTGTTGTTAGATTTAAGTTAGTTTTAAGTCTATGATTAAAAAGGTGAGCCCCACCAGTTTTAAACTTGTTGAGGAAATTAATATATAATGTACATTATACTTTTGTAATAATCACAAATCGCAATGTAAAATTATTAAATATTGTATCAAATGTAGCCAAGCTACAGGACATGTAATGACCTATTGTAGATAGATTCATTTATTTAATCTATAATTATTTCCATAATTATAGTATATTATAATAGCAAGGGGATATGATAAAAAAAATCACCTTTAATTGTGGGAGTAGATTTTTAGATATCCTTGTCGAGTCATGGCGAGTGTATCTCCTTGTCGGTTTATAAGAAATGGGTTGCAGGTCCACGGATCTTCAAACCCTTATTCTTATTTAGTTTTATTGGGTTATTTATTGTGTTTTAGTCTCTAGTCAGACGACCCGAACTTCCACACAATATCCAATATTCCACATGGAACACAATATTATTGACAGTTAAAATGACTTTTGTGGCTATAATCCTCTGAACTGCCCAGATATGGGATCTGGACAAAGGACCTTTGAATCGCCAAGGCTTATCAACATGTGATGGGACGGTTTGATAATCTCTTATGGGCTTTCAACAAGTAAATATGACTTAGTCTTGGAGATGTCCGTAATACATAAAATTTACATACATGCATTACTTGTAAAGTGACACTATAGATGAAAATTAGGTAAAAACAGACGAAAAATAATAATTGACACAACAAACAAGTATCACGATAGAACAAATGTTTTGCTGCTCGTTTATTAGAGGGCAGTGTATAGATTAACGTATATTTGAATTTTCTTAAAATACAGCCAAATATAAAAAGAACACATAACTTTAAATAAAACTAAAATAATTTTAAATAAAATTTCGGTAGAAGCACCAACGCTGCTTCCAGCCGAGTCCCTCGTAAGTGCCTGTTTTTCAGTTTTCTTAAAATTTCATTTCACTGGCAAGTAATGACAAATATAGCCATTAAAAACAAAATTTACTTTTATAAAATAAAAATAATAATAATAAAAAATAAACTCCGTG
The DNA here is from genome assembly GCA_930367205.1 of Acanthosoma haemorrhoidale. Taxonomy (NCBI): domain Eukaryota; kingdom Metazoa; phylum Arthropoda; class Insecta; order Hemiptera; family Acanthosomatidae; genus Acanthosoma; species Acanthosoma haemorrhoidale. Next base: position 29,345,100 of record OV884011.1, on the reverse strand, counting down.
TTAGCAACTTTGACTGAATTTCAATATGATGCTTTGTGTTCCCATTTAATGATAATATGCCGTGAAAATTTAAAGCGATCCCACAATAAAGCGTAAATTATCAATGGCTGATTAATTATTTAAATTAATTAAAAATAGATTACTTTCCTATGATATATTTATTTGTTTGTTATTATATTAGAATTCTTAATTTTGTTTTATGTTCATAGGCTCAATGTATGCATTTGCCAGACGTCAAAGGCCCTAAGCTAAAACTAAAATACCCACTATGTAAAACCTCCGACTAAAAGACTGATTTCTAGCAGTCCTTAAAAATAAAACGAATGTCTTAATCTATTGTATTGTGTCACTTTACGTTGAACTATTGTTGCTACAATAACAATTTTCGAGTAATTTTTGAGTGCTATTGTATTTACTATGTTACGAAATAGTCGGATACCGTCGTTATGAAGCACAATCGAGCAAAATCAATCTTAAATTAGAATTCGGAAACAACAGCTTTCGGGGGAAGAACTGAGCTCAAATACATTCTTAAATGTATTTCTGTCAGTTTTTCAAATTAGCTTGTATTGTTTTTTATTCATGTTCTTATAAATAACTTTGCTTCTATTCTAGGAAGGAGGTATTTCTGTGATTCCTGTGACAAACATTACAAGTTTAAAAAACTCTTGGTGAACCATAAAAGGCACCAGTGTGGAAGATATTACAAATGTACGATTTGTCCAAAAGTGTACAAGTCTGCAAGTACTCTGTGTTTTCGTATAGCTAGTTCATAAGAATTTAATTTTGCGTTGTTTTATGTACAGAATGCATACCTGCAGTTTTGTCTTGTGAAGAGACATGTTTTTTGTATTTAGTTGACTGCACATTCCTGTATTATATAATTATATGTGAATCTAGTTTTATAAATTTGTTAGATCATGCTTTATTATAATTATCTACTGTTTTATTATGGCTGTTCATTCATTATCCTGTATTCTTTGCAGTTTGACTCTTTGGTGATTTTTGCTTTTTCCCTTGATTCAATTGAGCCAAACTCATTCGATATTTATAAATTACAGGAATCGATGCAATATTAATGAGAAAGCGAAATATTTTTTGGTAGATATTCGATAACACGGTTGGATATGGCTAATTCGTTAAATTAAGCCACGTAATGCAAGAAACCAAAGTAATTTCGTTTGACTATGCTAATTGCTGTAAACATAGTAGATAAATAAATAAAATCTTGCGCAATTTTACAGACGTAAAGTACCGAGTGCTTTTTTCAGGGGAAAATATTTACCATACAACGCATGATGCAAATTTTTTCATAATCGACAACGCGAACTCGTCAATGTAGAAATGTAATTTAATTTCATAAATGTATGTCTGATTTTAAGAGCATTAAAAAAATTTTGTTTACTGGTACTTTGAGTGTTTTGTAATTTCATATCCCCTTGTTACAAAATGATTACAAAATTCAGTATAGATTCTACAAATGAATCGTTTTAGAATAGGTCAATATATTTCCTGAAGCTTGGCTATTTTATACAATTTCTAATTATTACACATTGTGATCTGCGCTTGTACAAAAGTATAATGATGTACATTATACATTAATTTATTAAACATCTTTAAAAGTGAACAATAAAAACTTACATACTAAATCTTAACCTAATTTTCCCCGGCAGTCAGTTGCTATCGATTTTTTTCATAGCCCCTTTAAATTCAAAGATAATTATATACAATTTTAGATCTTCAGGCGAATCTATTTACAAATTATTTTTATATTTCCTGTAGCGTCACTACATTATATACAGGTTTTGTTATTTTATAAAAATTATATAATGGAATAAACGAGTACAATGGATACACATTATGCGTGACTGGACTGAACTGACTTATAAAGGTAAACTAATAAATAAATAAGTAAAAGTGTATGATGGCTAACAGAGCCGAAGGAAGGAGCGAAATGTACGTCAACTTGTGTGCAGACTATAAATTAAACGACGACTCGTAACATTGTTATCACAATAGTTGAATAATAAACTGTTTTGCATCTGTAATGAGGTTAACATTTATAAACATTACGTTTATTATAACCTTAGAGATGTTTACTTGTCAGTATAAATCTTTTTACTTGCCGACTGTCCGATAACCTACGACTTTACAACGAAATAAACGTCGAGGTTATGATTAAGTATGTTCGCGTTATTTTTTATATCTCGAAGGCACTCGATCTACTGTCTAATATCTATGTGGCTCTGATACGGTTTTATTTACGAAAACCAGCTTCGATATCCTTTCTCAAAAAATTGTCTAATTTTAAAACTGTCATGCCATTTTTTGTTTGTATTATACATTAATTGTGGACTGAAGTGTATTCAAAATAATAAAATAAAGCACAATATGGATTTTTTTTTTTTTTACGAAACCCTGCTTGAGTTTATTAATACATTTTTAAACGATTGTAAAAACAAATACTCAAAGAATTATTTAATTTTTTTCATTATATCACCTCGGACAGAGAATTTCAAAAACTTTTTTTCATTGGAACATGTCTGAAAATATTTTTGCTTGACAGTCTTTACTGAGTACACGTACTGTTAGCAACGATAGGGCCCACAACTTAAGCTTAAAGAGCTCGTGTTTTGTGACTTGAGAAATCTTATAAAAAGATTTTGGGTATTGTTGTTTGTTTAAACAGATGACCGAATGCCCACTTCATCAGGTGCAATCAAGTCAGACTGTTTTTTTTTCTTGATAAAGGCATATATTAGAGTATTTTGATAGTGTGTTTGGAGTGTTTTGATGGTTCAAATTAAAACAAAAAAAAAATAACATTCAGTTATTGAGTTATGGAATATGGATATTGCCATGAATTGTGCAAAAATTGAAAAATGTTTAGAACTAGGCCTCAAAACCAATGAATAAGTGCATAAAATAGTTGTTTATGTTTATGTTGGCTAGCAAGTAATTTTGGTTTTTTAGTCTGAAATAAAACTTAATTTTTTCTATACAAAAAATGTACTTTAATCAGTCAAATATCTTCCATTATGTTCGATGACCTTTTGCCATATTTCTAGTAACATCATGATCCCGCGCTCATAGAACTTCTGGTCCTTGCTGATAAGGACTCAACCAAGTGCGATTTGAGGTCATCGTTATTACTGAAATTTTTACCATTTAGGAAGTTTGTAAACTTCGAAATAAATGATAACCCGGTGGTGCAAGATCGGGGCTGTATGGGGGATGCGACATCACTTCCCAACCAAGCTTCAATAGTTTCGTACGTGTTTCTAAAGATGTGCTAGGCCTTGCATTGTCGTGACGGAACCCAAATGTCTAGCTTCTTAACAAGTCCAAGACGTCTTATATGATTTTCAATTGTGTGTGATACATTTAACTGTTTTGCAATTTATCGCACAGTTATATGACGGTTCGGGTCAATTATGGTTTTCATTTGTCATCGTCAACTGCAGAATGTCGGCTTGAACGTTGGTAATCTTTCAGTGAAAAATCTCCAGAACGAAATTTTTTAAACCAATTCTGACACGTGTGTTCTGTTGAACAATCAACCCCATATCTCTTTGTGAGCCTTATCCGCTTTCTTGCCTTTATGAAAATAAAAAAGTAAAATGTGTTGAAAAAGCTTATTTTTGCACTCTATGTTAAAACTGACCGTAAACTTTGTAAATGACCGTAACTTAAAGACAGTTGTAAACAAAATTACACGAAATTTCTTTCTATAGCAACCTAAAGGTATCGACTACCAAATCTCAAACGAATAAGATTCTAACTTTTAATAACAGATCTAAAAAAATAACGAAACAAACATAACGCTATCAACTGGTGCAAACCGAAATCACTTTCTCGCCAACCAATAGAACCACATTAAGCAATCATCTGACTTTTACTTATACCCATCTATGATTTTAGTAATATAAAGTAAAACGAAACCTATGGAAGCACAGCCAAGTTTTAAAGTATTAAATAAAGTAGCATTCTGTGCCCCAGGCGATACAAGGAACACTTTCAAAGGGAGGACTTAACCTTTTTATCGAAACATTCCCACGAAACATTTTCCTGAAAATTCTTAATACAATTTTAAATGTTGATGATTTTGGGTGAAAATAAATTTGCCCCGATTAGTTCAGTCGAAGTTTCCAAGAGATCGTTTCCAAATTATAAAAATGTTTCAAAATTTTATTGTCGTATCGGTCTGACTATTATTTATAATAGCTCGGTTCGAGGCAGGGTAGCTCAGCTGGTAAAGCACACGACTGTGTATTGAGGATACTTCAGGTCCGAGTCCCTAGTCTGCCCGTATTTTCTATTTCTTTTGTCTGTAGAATGATGGACGAATAAGGTTGTCGTAAACAATTTTTTTTAAATGTATCTATGTGTAACCAATTTTAATTTAGACCATATTAATGATAAATTAGTCCGAAATTTATATATTTTGTTAATATATTCAATTAGTTTTGTTTTCTCCAATTATTTTATTTTTTTAAATACCTTTACTTTCAGCTTTATTGTCATTGTATGTTTCCATTTATTGGTTTTATAAAAAATGTTTTGTTTTAAAATATAAATATTTTTTAATATGTGTATATTGCTTGCCAAATGTCAGTCCTTTCTTAGCTCTCAACTGGAAATATAGGATGTAGGAAAAATAAAGGAAATTATTGCCTTTCACTAAGAACTACTTTATTAGCCTCCTACTAAGAAAGGACTAAAATAAAGTCCCATTTGAAGGAAGTATGAGAAGGATATGGGGTGTGGGATGCCTAAAAGAGGTGGGTGGATTCGGGAAGGTAGTGAGAGTCTACCTAAGTTGAAAACAGTTTTCATATCTCGGCAATAAAAACACTATACGAGTATACAAATAGTTGAAATTATTTTATTTTTTTTATTTTCTCTTCCAAATTCTTTCTCAGGTTAGAGCGTCGTGTTATGGAATTTTTCATTGCACGTATGCATTTGTATATGAATATTTTAGGGTGCTTTAATGCTTATATAGAGGATTTTTCGTAAATTTTATTTACTTTTAAGACATACAGACAGACAAACGGCTCTTGTCTTGTGGCTTAACGCTTTATAATTTTTTTTTTTTAAAAGATGCCATAAATAAATACTTTTTACGATTGCAGCTTAAAACCTACTCGTATATTATAAGTTCTGATTTTTTTCTACGACTGAGAATACTGTATTATTCAGAATAGGCACGATAAAGAATATGTTACAGGCACAAATGGAAAATATAACGCTTGTTTCAATAAATTGAAAATTAAACTTAACTCACGTAAAAGAGAATTAATAGTTTTCATCAAACGTAAACCGATATTAACCTACCATTTATCCTTAACAATTCCCAAACAGCCCGGTCCCATTCCCTAGGGGTAAACTTAGGCCGTTCTCTCACATTCACAAACCACGTAAACAATAAATGAAACAAAACTTACTTATCACTCAAATGTCGCCCTACTTCTACTAAAATCAAATCTGACCCCTGAAAAATAATTACTACTATATAAAAGAGTACTCCACAAGGACATGTGTTGCATCTGTTTTGAGTTTTTACACACAGGAAATTGGAAGTCGTACAAAACCTTATTAGCCTCGATACACCAAGATAACCAACCGCCATGCTAGCAGATAAAATTACCCACAATCCAACAGTGCGTACACAGCCAGACAGACCTCTTTTCTAACTTTCATAAGGGAAAGGCCATGAAAAAGAAAAATAGGCAATTAGAGTAAGCACTCCCTCAAAAGATATATATATGTTTAGAAAACCGTATTGGAAATATATATTTATTGTATATTATAAATAAATGTAAATATATATATATATATATTTATCGGTCCAATCCTCGGCTGTGAATAAGCCCCGTGAAATACTTTTGGCCTTTGTACGATAATTCGTGCCCAAGTAAATCCTGAAAACCTTACATCAACAATTTAAAATGTATTTAAGGATTATTGTATTATTTCATGAATTTCTTAAAAATGTATAGCTCATTTGACGTCAGATTTACCTTTTGGATTACCCTGATGCGTTACTACAATGTTGTTTTTTTTGTTGTTTTTTTAAAGTTAGTGGAGAATCTTCAAGCGATTGATAAAATATGGTTTTTTTCTGTGCCATTTTGTCATAGATGCAATAAATTAATTCATTTTATAGTTATAACTTCCCTTATACATATACGTATTTATAATAGTGTGCTTTTATCATTATTAAATTTATTCTTAAATCCAGATACTACGAAGTTTGAATATAACGATTTCATTTACAAGGTTTTTTGAAACGATTTCTACTTTGTGATATTTTGGTATAAAATTATATGTTTAAAATAAAAAATAGTAGCAATAATGCCGAAAATATTAGAAAGAGAATGAATAAATAATAAAAAAACTTAATTAAAGGGAGTAAACCCTTAAAAAGTGAAATTATATGATTATTTTTATCTTTCTTTATGATCAAATTAAAAAAAACAAAAACACAAACACCTAAAGAAAAAATATATAGTGGTAAGATTGGGACCTCAGCAGCACGAGAATCTTCCCAATATGAATTCTCATGGGCTAAGTTTACTTCTTGTTGATAAGAAATAATTCTAAATGTCAGTGGGAGCTCTATACAACACAAAAAGTACTGAAATCAAAAAAATGAAATAATATTTTAAAGTTGTTAATACGTACATGTATGTATATTTTTTTGTTACAAACATTAGTTTTATATTAATTGTGACCGATCAATCTGTTTAACTGGTTTGGATATCTATGTAGCGCATACGAAAAGTCGTGGAGCCAACAGTCAGAATTTAAACTAATGAACCTAGAACACGTGATCAACGGTTTGATGCTCGAGGGACAATCCCAATCAAAATTCATGAATTCCTCAACAGGCTCATAAAGAGCACATATTATTTATAATTTTAATTAACACGCCATAGTAGCAATTTTTATTCGTTCAATTGTTTTTAAAAATTTCATATTATTTTAATTTATTTATATTCTTTTTTGTTGTTTTTTTACTAGATAGCATTGTCATTTGATTGATTTATTTTCTTTGTGATATCGTGTGACAACGATTATCCGGTTATCCATGCATATATGTACATACATTCATAATGCATGTAATATATTTACATATGTCCATGTATCAGTGGTATCGTCGTTTCATTATTCAACAAGAAAAAAAAGTCTAAAAACAGTACAACCTATCAGTGCGATAACTGGCTTACTAGTAAGGCTGTACTTTTACTGGACAACACCCCATCTCAGCCACCTCAATTCATTTTATAAACACGTGAAGAAACAAATTCTCGTCTATCTACCAATTAATGTAACTTCGTTGATTCAGCTCATCGATCAAGGCGTGATAGCCAGTTTAAAAAAAAAAGGAACAGAAAGACTTATATATTTTTATTCTTGAAGAAAATCCATAATGAATGTCTTGGCAACGTGGACGGTAATAAGATTTGGGGAGCATGAGAAAGCAAAGCAGTTGGAGAGCAAAGTTCACAACTTGGCGATAAACGAAACGAGATTTAAACACATCTCGAGATAGCAGAAACCATTTCTGATATCATTAAAGTATACAAAGACGATAAGAGCTAGTGGACAGAAAGTAATAAGAATGATAAAGGGTAAAAACAGCTGACAGTTATTTGAGAGCCAAGCCTTTTTTCATTTTGGGACATTGAGGTGAATTCATTTCATTCGGCTATAGAAAAAGTTACTACAGGTCCAGCTATATTTTATATTTAACTAATAATTATTGAGAGAGAGAGAGAGAGAGAGAGAGAGAGAGAGAGAGAGAGAGAGAGAGAGAGAGAGAGAGAGAGAGAGAGAGAGAGAGAGAAAGAGAGAGAGAGAGAGAGAGAGAGGAGAGCACTAGCGGCAGTTTATACCTTGACCAAGTTTTTCCATCACATTTTTTGAGGATCGAAATTATGAATATGTAAACATTATAGCTTCAAGAGGCATAAGGACTGAGATTAGAAAAATCAAATCTGAGCTAAAAAAAATAAATATATATATAGACTCTCTCTCTCTCCTCTCTCTCTCTCCCTCTCTCTCCCTCTCTCTCCCTCTCTCTCTCTCTCTCTCTCTCTCTCTCAATAATTATTAGTTAAATATAAAATATATTGGGAAGGTTGGGACTCCCACCCGTCTTCTAGTAGTCACTACAGTTAATTTGCTCTTTTTATCTGATTGACTCTTAAAACAAGCAGGACTGTCTTTAGTGTCACTCTTGTTTTGGATAAACCCAAGATGAAACTATAGTAATCCATTTTTAAGCATTTTCCTGTTTTTTAATAGCCCTATACATACCTCTCTCGAGAGGTTAAAGAACACTGACCTACACTGTTGCTTGGTGTGCCTTCGGTGGGTGAGTTCATCCATATACACACATAAAGTTTTTTGACTCGTTGCAGTTCCTAACCAACCCAGTGTTTAACACTATGACTCCACCACCCCTCCCGCATCGATGGCAACAGACTGTCGGGGAAAAGTTGGGCTAAGAATTAGTATGTAAGTTAGTTTTAAGTTTGATCAAAAAGGTGAGCCTTTATTAGTCAGTTATGTCCAGTCACGTATAATTTGTATCATTATACTTGTTTATTTATTATATAATTTTTATAAAACCTGTGTATAATGTAGCGATCCTACAGGAAATAACAGTCCTTTAGTTCTTAACGATCAGGGAGGTCTCTTTTGCGTTAATTTAATCATTTTATAAAATTGATATCTCTAGTAATAATTTCTAGTATATTCCAAAATCTTGCCTTAAATGTTTTAAATGAAATTTCCGTAGATTAAACGAGAAAGTATTTTTCCATACTATGAAGCCTTTTTCAAGACCCATTGACGTCAATTCACTGACTCGTTCAACTTGTATTGCTCTAATCTTATTCGTTTATCTCGCTAATTTTTCTACGTTGTTCGGGAAGCCCTTAAAAATTACAGTCACATTTCTGATCTCTAGACTTCATACGATTTCACAATATCTTTTATTCACATTTAGATTAGCTTAGGTCCTAGCATTAAGTTCCTAATGCGCTTACACTTATAGCATAGATATTAAATGATATAAAAATGGTGTCTTCCACAGTACTGAAAATATATGTATAGGCACCGGAATCACGGTCATATAATCAATTTAGCAAAACAAAATCATGTAAGATCCGTCATCGGTGATAAAACAGCTGATAGTGTTTGGACACGGGCCATAAACCTCATTGGACAACGTCATTGCGAATGGTTAACGAAGAGACGATATAAAAAGTTTTTTCTAAAAACACTCGAGTCACAGAACTGTAATTTAGGCTTGTGTTCAACCAAGTTAAGTTGCTCAATCAAGCATATTTAACAATTATGTGTGTGATAAACTGACATACTAGCAACACTGTTTTTTTATACTGGACAAAGCACCATTTCACCCATCTGAATCCATTTTAAAAAGCATAACTAATTAGCACTTAATGCACCTTCGTTAATTCAGCCCATGGATCAAGGTGTAATAGCCAGTTTGAAAAGAATGTACAGAAAGAATTTTCTTCGTTTTATTCTTGAAGAAATTTGAGCGAAATCCATGAAGGATGTTTTGACAATGGGGAAGATAAAATATGCTATTTTCGCTTTTCACGAAGCATGGGAAATATTGCGTTTAATAGCACCACTACTTGCTATGAGAAAATTTTTAATAATCTACGAGGAGGTTGGAGAGCAAAATCCACATGATAAAAAAAAAAACGACATTGAAACATGTCTTGATGTACTTGAAACAATTTTTGATTTAAATAAAATAGACAAAGACTATATGGTTCAGTAGATCAGGTGCACGGTAAAAACAGCTGGCTAGAACCTAACCAGCCGTTCGATATGCCAATGGATTGCATATAGGATTGCATATTGATCGACACACTTATAAGTAAGCTAATCATTGACCGAGTCATTCCTGAATGTTGGCATAACCTGAATTCTAAAGGCCTTGCTAAGCTACTAAAAGTTCAGAGGAAAAACAATAATTTTGACCTACAATTTATTGATTGAAGTTTAGTTAAATTGATTGATAAAAGTATACAAATTAATTTTCAAATGTGGAAAAACCTGTGTTAAATTATGGATTTCTATATTATGCGTTCATTTTTCCCTAACAAGTTATACATTATTACTTTTACTTCCTAATATGTAGAATGCCTAGCAGATGTAACATTTATAGTATATCTTATTAGAATTCCTTATTACGAAGACCATGAAATAATCTCACTCCCAATCACTCATATTTACGCAATGCTAATTTACGTAACAACTTATGTGGTACGGCGACCTCATCATTGTAAAAGCTTTGAAAAAAAACACCCTCTCCTTCACAATGCCTCTTTGCCAGTCTCTAAAGTCAAATACATTTTAATCAATTCTACACACTAATTCATTAAAGTCTCATTACTGAAATTACTACACCTTAAAACTACACTGCCTCACTTGGTTTTAAATTATACCACTACAATAAGTATGTAATAGATTTTATTTTTCTTCTAAAAACCAGAAGCGGTTTCGAGTTATGGGTTCTGAGTTCTGTCTGTATGTTGTGGTCTTTGCGAGTGCGATTGGGTCTCGTTTAATATTGCGATGACCTTAATAAATTTTTTAACCTACGAAACATGTTTAACTATTAATTACTCCGTCTTAAAAAAAAATAAAAGTATTTATCCAATTTAGAGGTTTTCTGATACGTGTACAGTCATATGTTTTATGTTCTTATTGTTTTTTTGGTACCGTTAACATCGTGTCCACAATTTTAGCTCATGTGGTGATGCTCCTATCGATGATAAAAATGCAATCGACCCCCATGAATAGAAATGCAGTCATCAATCAACTTGTTACTAATTAAAAACATAAATACATTTTCTTATCATATTCAATAGGGTGTCAAATTGAAGATACATTACTTTGATTAATAGTTAGTTATATGTTATGGGGCTCTTGTTGACTATAATTAGAATTGTCATTAACATATTTCTCGCAATAGTAACGAAAACCTTATTTCTGCGATGAATGATTTCACCATTTAAACCAAAAAGGTTGTTTTTCATCCAATGGTTTTTTTTTTTTCGATGCTTGAAATTTGCCTCTTTCATTAAACCATTTATTTTTTATTTCAACTCTTCGTGAACACTCGCTCACCTTATCCATTGTCCCCCCCAGTCTATAAATACTTCTGCCATTTGCATGAGAGGCGATGACCAAGTATATTTAGAAATTAGTTACACTTAGATGCAACTAAGATAAATTTATTTCACATATTTTATTTATCTAGACATATTTTTTAAAACAGCCGGCGTAAGGCCATAACGCATATTAAATAATTAAGGTTTCTTCTGAGATCACGACGGCTTCTCGCGGCGGGTTCCTCAATTGTCGGTTTTCTCGTTCACGTCAAAGTCACCAATTGTCGGGGGCGTCACTAGGGGAGTGCCTGATCACTCTAGCCCTGGTGACAAGTGCGGATTGATGTAGTTTATAACATGGACCATTGTTCCATGTCGGCATTTAATATCTGACTCCATTTTATGATAGGTATGTGTCCCGACAATACACTATGTTCAAAAGAAAAGGGTACAGAGGTTGCATAAAGGATAAGACCGGTTCAGAGTTCAAACGGGGCACGGCAGTGTGGTAGGCGCGAGGCATCAGGGGGTCTCAAGACTGTGAGACAGGGTGACGACTCATAGGGCAGCAGAGAGAGAGTAGGTTCAGTCCTTAATCTCCTGGTCTTAAATACCATATCCCCTACCTAGTGAAAGGTGGAGTTGGCTGACAGGGGTATGTTTTACGATACCCAGGTGGCGAGTTCCTTTTAATTTTATGATCGTTGGGATAAAAGGGTGTGTTTTTTATGGCTGCTAGGGTCTCACCCACTTGGGTTATTTGACCGCCTATAGGTGCCCCTATGTCTACCTGGCTCCCTACCACTGCCGCGACCCTGGTTTATTACAAGAAGCTTACAAAGATTTACATTATATTATAATACATTATTAACCAGAGTGTAGGGTGATTTACATATATTTAGCGCTTCGCTACAGTACAGGATTCCAAGAAAAAAAAAATTGGAGGTAAATTTCAAACAATGAAATAAACTAAAATACAGAATGACTCGAATAAAAATATTTGAAGAAAAAAAAATGGAAAAATTTTTACCGGAATTACAACCCCCCCCCCCCGCCCTTGAAAGGTGTTACAGAAACTTCCAACAGGGCTGATTAGAATGTTATCAGTAATATTGACCATAACAGAGGATATTAAATGAATACTAACATCAACTGTTTACCATTCTATGAACTGTGTAACCATTTGAGAAGATATAACAATTCAGTACACTTAATTGTTTACATTCTGCTGCCATGTTTATTAAATTCAACATTAAACTATCTAATTAACATTATCAGGTAAGAAACATTGTCAGCTCTGAACAGACATTGGATCTGAGCTTACAGTCATGTTTTGGTCTAATGTTCTCAGAGTCCTCTTTTCTTTCTAAAGGCCCCCCTTCAGCCAAGTCTGTAGAAACAATATCTGCAGAGCTCAAATTCCAAGATTCCCGACAAATACCTCAACATATTTAACCAGTACTAATTTTATCTCTTCTCTTTTTACTGACATATACTAAAATTTAAAACTCAGATCCATATGATAAACTCGTATATGGTTGCTGTGTTTAATAGTATTAAAACCTTAAAAAACGTAAAGGAATTTCTTTCTAAGAAATTGGCATCAATAATGACCCTTATGATTGACATGCCATAAAACAAACAAACAAACAAAATTACATTAAGAGGTTTGGAACATTACATTCATTGTGAACATTGATACAATTTTTTGGTCCACTTGGGGCCAATGCTGAGTGGATAGAAAGATTGTAGGGTTCAGTTTTATGAAAAGATTTTAGATTGTTTTAAGCAGAAAATTAATTGGGGGTGATTAAAATAAAATAAAGAAAGAAAAAGAGAATAAATAATTATTATTAAAAAACGTTTGAGTATTTTTTTTCACTTCTTAAGTGTGGTAGTTGATTACACTGGAGATGAACTAACTCTTACCAAAGCTTAGAAAGTGTTTAAGATGTAAAGCCATGATTTCTTCTCCATGATGAATAACAGCAAATATTTTTTTTAATGAAAGCCGCACAAATTTCACTGTTCGCCAAATAAAGGAATTTTAGTTCTGTATCTGGCGATAATGTTCGGTATCTTTTCTCCTTTATTCATTCTTCAAATACTAGAAGGGGGTTTAGTATTGTTCTTCATTCTTCTTATTTTTAAAGTTGAAATTTTCAAAAGACGAAAAATTGTCAAAGCATTTCTATTGTTGGATCGGCATTTGAATTATTTGACTGTTTTCTCTATGCAGGTAAGTTTATTTACATAAGTGAGTATTATTTTCTTTCATAATCACAGCTTTTTATATGTACATGATTAATGTACATGTTCGTGAGATGGCCTGGTCAACATTTGTTATATGCTATGAAGACTCTAATTTCCATGTGAACTGTTGCATCTTTTGGATAGGTCTCCTAAGAAATGTAAAAATTATGGAAGAGACGACACGAGTAACAAATAGAGAGCCATAAATATTAAGACTATTTTTGATAATGTGATAACTCTCAAAAAAGTAAGACGGTGGCAGATTGAGAGGAAACGAAGAATATATTAAGACGGGATTCGAAAAGTGAGAGGAAAGAAGAATGGTGGTTGAATGTGGATGAACGTTGAGTTCCAAGAGGTGTATGCAGAAAGGAACAATCGAAGGAAGAAGTAAGGTGTAGAGTTCGGATAAACCAGATGTTGTAGGAACGGATTGAGGATTTGAGTTTGAGGAGATTATATGATGCTTGATGGGAATCTAGTGGACGAAGATTGGTATAGGAAGGCCCCTAGGAAGTATTGCTGTCTGGGCGAGAGAAATAGGTATTCTTAAGCGCTTATGAAACAGTTTTAGTTTTTGAATGAGATCGAAAATATCCATCAATAAACGCCATAAAGAACGGACTAGCAGTAAAAATAATAGCGAGACCGGAAAGTAATGTCGTTTTTTTAGATTAAATTCAAACAGATAAATTTTTAAAAAGTTTTTGTTTTTATTGACTGATGTAATCACCCTCGTTACGAACAATTTTTTGCCATCTAGTGTGGAAATTTTCAATGCCGGATCGATATAAATCAATCGGTTTCTGAGCAAAATATCTGGAGATGGCACCTTTACTGTGAACAATTTAAACAACATCCAAATTTTTTACCACTTGGAAAATGTTGTTGCGAGCGGAATAAATGGAAATCCGATGGTGCAATATTGGGCGAGTATGGTGGGTTAGGCGATACCTCCCACCCCAATTCATTAATTTTTCCAGGGTTTGTTTTGAGCAGTGCGCTCTTGCATTATCGTTTTGCAGAATAACACCTTTTCTGTTGACAATCGCTCAGCACTTCTAAATTAAAGATTGATTTGCTCGATCCAATTGTTCACGGTAAAGATCGGCATTCACAGTTTTTCCAGGTTTCAGCACTTCAAAATGAACGACCCCGCTAATACTCCTGGCTTAGCTGTACTTCGTGGCGAGTAATTAGGAGAGAGTCACAGAATTTTGCGTTCTGGGTTATCACAAAGGACCCATTTTTCATCTCCAGCCCCACCCACCATACTCACCCGATATTGCACCTTCGGATTTCCATTTATTGCAATCGCTATAACATTTTCTAAGTGGCCTAAAATTTGAAAATTGGGATTTTACTCAAAAACCAATTCATTTTTATCGATCCGGCATTGAAAGTTTGCGCACTAGATGGCAAAAGGTTGTTGATAACGAGGGAGATTACATCATTGATTAAAGAAAAAAACATGTTTAAAATTTATATGTCATTACTTTCCTGTCCCCCTGATGGGTTCGTGGGATATTTCAAGTTATGTAGATATTATGGGGTATAGCTGTCATGCATTCAAGACAAATAACAAACGATAACACCTCATTCAACGACCTGACTGAATGAATTATGCGTTGTGATGTTACAAGTGAATCCTCTTCATTATGATAGTTGATAATAGTGAGTTGAGGATTGGCGAACCACTGCGAACATCCCCGCACTAGTGAAGACTTGACAAATCGACCACATCCGTCAATGCCCTGTTAGCGTTATTGCACCTCCATTCCGATCAAGGACTACAGGAGGGGGGGGGTGCACAACGGAATCACTTCATCCTCAACAATGTGGCACAGTTTGTTTTTGCCAGCGGTCCCTACCCTTTTAACGGTTTAAACACGCTAATTTTATATAGAAAATCTATTCTGGGATGATTTTTCCCTCATCCTTAATCTTATAATTAGAGAGCTAAGAAAAAAAAAAGGATGATAAAGCTCAAGTTAAAAAAAAAAAAAATGATTCTAACAAAAAATATATATTTTCACTGTGGTGTGTTAAATAAAGCTAGAGCCTCGTCGTAATACTTTTAGTGATGACTGTACCATAAAAAATGTCAGCCTATTTTTGACCTATAGCTTATTCAGGCAATAAATTACGAAACAAATTTATTACGATGAAATTACAACCTGCCTTATTGGGCAATAAGTAATTGTGATAAATGATCTCATTTTTTTTTTTTTTTTTTTTTTTTCTTAGCTCTCAAACTTATAAAATAGGATGTGGGAAAATTATTTTGGGCTAATGAGTGCCTTTCACTAAGGGGAGTCCCCCATTTGAAGGATGTATGAGAAGGATATAGTGTGTGGAATGCCTAAAGGAGGCGGGTGGAATCAGGAAGGTAGTGAGAGTCTACCGATTTATTTATACATGCGAGAGAGGAAGCAGTCTTGGGAAGTCTCCCGCCAGCCGCGTCACCGGATTAAGTTAGCCGGAAAGGCTAACTAAGAGCGCGAGAGCCACATACGCTCAGGACATGATTGGAGGAACTGGCCGTTGCCAGGACTCCGATTATTACGCATTTATAGCAGGTCACGGGGCCACTGCCGTTTTAGTCTCCGAGGAGGATTATAGGGATGAGTGGTGCAGTACAATGACTGTGCTAGGGGATTAGGGTAGTTGGATACGTTACTATGGAATTTTATGAACTTGGAAGGGATGAGTTCAAGAATATAAGGGATATTAAGATCGTTATGAAGGGTTTTGTTGCTGACGTAATAAGGGGCATTTACTATTGTTCCCAGGACATTTGATTGAAAGGATTGGATGCGCTTGATGTTCGACTTTTTTTGCAGTCTCTCATAGCTCTATTCCGTATGTCCAGATTGGCTTAAGTATAATTTTGTAAATTAGTAATTTGTTTTCTATTGAGAGATGGGATGTCCTTCGAAGTAGTCTGCACATTTGTCGAAAGCGTCTGTTTAGTTCTTGTCTTTTTAGCCTAAGTACCGTACTAACTCGGATACAGGGAGAGGAATGGAATTAAAAGAAACTAGTGGACAAGACTTGCGGCAGTGGGTGAAGGTAATTTGGGAACATTTTGTTTCATTAACTTTAATCCGCCATTGGTTTCACCAATGCTCGAACTTATCAAGGTTTTTTTTAAGGTTATGGGATGCTATGTCGTGGTCTGAGTGGTATGACAAGACTTGGGGGTAGAGGGGACGTCGGTGGTGTATAGGTTATAGAGGATGGGATCCAGGACACTGCCCTGTGGAACTCCTGCTTTTATTAGATTGTAATTAGAATATTCTAAACCACAGCGGGCTTGGAAGAAGCGGTTTGAAAGGTAGGACTGTAGGATTAGGGAAAGGGTCTGTGGTAAATATCTTTTGATCTTGTAAAGCAAACCTGCGTTCCAAACCCTGTCAAAAGCTTGAGCTATGTCCAAAAAGGTAGCAGTGCAATACTGTTTGGTTTCAAGGGCTGAGGAGATGTGATCAACAACGCGATGGCCTTGATGAGCAGTGGAATGTCGTAAACGGAAACCAAACTGCTGAGTAGGATAAAGGTTTTTGGATTCAACAATTGTAAGTTGACGTTTTAATAGGAGGTTCTCAAATATTTTTAAGAGGATAATTGGACGGTAAGATGAGGCGTCATTGGGTGGTTTACCGGGTTTGGCGAATAGGACAATAATGAAATGTTTCCAGAAGAGAGGAGAGTGCGTCGTTCGGATAATGCAATTATAGATGTAGGTTAGGAAGATTATGGCTTTAGGAGGAAGTTGTTGTAGAATTTGAGGAGTAACGAGATAATATCCAGGGGATTTTTGGTAAGGTAAGTTTTTTAGATGGTATTTGACCTCAGAGGGGTTAACAGGTTTCGGTGGAAGTGAGAGAGGGATAGGTGAAATTAGGAAATCTTTAACAGTCATCACAATAAAGAAGTTACAAATAAAATAAGAAATTAATGTGCAATATATGAAAGTTTTTGAGGCCAAAAATTACTGTTAAAGTTAAAGTTAAAGTGAATTCCAACGTGTCGGGTCGTGGTTGCACTTACTGAATTTTCATGCATGGATATTGAAAGACTTATCATTAATTGTTATTTAATTTATTATTTACTAAGAACTAAATCCGTACATAATTATTGTCTTTACAATAATTATTTTTTAGACTGCTCACTTATTTTTTTGTAGGCCGTTTGTTTTTTCACAGGCTACGATTATCAAAAACATATGTTTTATTTCCATACTAATAAAGGTTAATTATAAAAAAAGTGTAACGTGTTATGTTTTTTGTTTTATGTTATGTTTTATTATGCGTTATGTCACCATTTTCCCCCAGCTATCCATTCGGTAACCCTATTCATGTAATAACATAATAATGTATGGCTATGACATAGTATTCCCATGTTTAAAAAATATTCAAACGGTGGAAATAATAAATAAAAACCTTATTTACAAATTAAATTAAAATATTAATTTTATTTACACATGGATACATACCTTCACATTATCAGCGATTTTTCTGGTCAACAAAATATTTTAAACTCATTTATTACTTAAATTTTATTATTAAACTCATTTATTATTTAAACCACTACTTATCCTCTAAGGAGTGAAATCACTGTGGGGATGGAGAAGTTTTATGTAAGAATGGCAAAAAAAGATAGACAGTGCGAAAAAAAACAACTGAATACATAACAGAAAAATATAACAAATTTTTTTTTACGCCTTCTATCGTAAGCGAGGATTATGAAACCGACGTCGACGTGGAGGGACGCTTTTATATCACGTTTATGAGTAAAGTGCGGTTATGCCGCATTCATATTCGGCTACTTCAACTGAGTAAAAAAAATTGCCTGCTTATTCAGTTTGTTTATTGGCAATTCTATTTCAACTTCAACAGTCATCAAGGCCGATCTACTGCCAATAGAAGTTGATTGGGATATTCCACGTTTGAATGGAACACGACGAGGCTCAATTGCGGGAGACAGCCTTGAATCAGATATGAGGATTCATTTCCTGTCTCGCGGGTTTCTGTCTGTGATCGAAATTGACTAAGGTTTTTTGCCGCCATGTACAAGTTGAAAGGGATTTTTCACAAACTGTGCCATAGTGCCGATTATGTATTCGTTGAAATACTACAACAAAACAAGTGGAATCAAAACAAATTACACATGGAAAAAGTCGATGCTGTTACTATACTCGTAAATTTTCACATTATTTTTCAAGACACAGTACTGGAACCCCCGAGGAATTGTCCATCTCCAATTTTTTAAATAGAAATTCTGACTTTTCCAAATAATTGATGAGCACTAATTGGTCTTTTACCAGGAACCTTTATTATAGTTGGAGTTGATTGTCAGCCGTTAATGTATTAATTAAAACTTCTTTATTGTGCTAG
The DNA here is from genome assembly GCA_930367205.1 of Acanthosoma haemorrhoidale. Classification (NCBI taxonomy): domain Eukaryota; kingdom Metazoa; phylum Arthropoda; class Insecta; order Hemiptera; family Acanthosomatidae; genus Acanthosoma; species Acanthosoma haemorrhoidale. The sequence goes on along the minus strand of OV884011.1, from coordinate 29,326,283 downwards.
ATTACAATCTTATGTTCCTTATTAGGCAATAAGTAATTGTGATAAATGTTCCCATTCATACCATATTTAGAATTTTTATTCATTCGCTCCTTCATACATTATTTACAAACAGCCAAGAGACCTCCTAAATCTACATAGTTGTCACCTCCCTCACATCCAAAAGAGGAAGCGGATTCTTGGGTTAAGTCCCCCATGCTCCTCCGTCAGCCGGGTAAAAGACTGTCGAAGAGTGCGAGAGCCACATACGCTCAGGAGATTATTGGAGAAACTGGCCATTGCCTCTCACCGTTACGCATTAATAGCAAGTCACGGGTTCACTAGGATGAGTGGATTATAGGGATGGGTGGTGCAGTACAATGACTGTGCTACGGGATTAGGGCGGTTGGATAGGTTACTATGGAATTTCATGAACTTGGAAAGGATGAGTTCAAGAATTTAAGGTATACTAAAATCGTTTTGTTGCTGACGTAATAAGGGGCATTTACTATTGTTCTCAGGTCTATTGATTGAAGGGATTGGGTACGCTTGACATTCCCATAGCTCTATTCCGTATGTGCAGATTGGCTTATGTATAACTTTGTAGATTAGTAATTTAAATGTATTAATGAGTGGAATACTTTGTTGTGATGTCGGCTATTGTTGATGAAACATAATTGTTAGGCCTTCGTCAAATCCATTTATGCATCATTGCATCAGGTCTCATTGCTGGAGGGTAAGGGATGTTTGACTCCCCTTTAAATGAGATAGAAAGTATGTAGAAACGTTGTCCTTTTATAAATTTGAGAAAACATCAAAAGTTCAACCACGCAGAAAGGCTTCAATGTGCCTGTCTACCTTATGTAATGTGGCCATTCGCGTATCCTGCTTGATATAGAAACAAGAAAACGAAAGTTGGGTTTGGTTGTAGCGACCCTGCGAGGAGTTGTAGATTGGCTTGGCCTTGCGCTACGTATGACCTTGGCCTGCAGCAGCAATATGTTCGTTGCCTCTTGGCTACCCTCCCTGCGTTTGACCGTATGTATTCCCGTATGTCTGTATTTGAGTATGTGTATGTATAAGCAGCCATAAAAATGTTCCATATGAAACGTTTCTACAACATTTCCATAGAGTACGCTACATACTTTACTTCGTTTTCTTGATTTTTTTTTACAGTTAAAATGGAGTGAAGCGAAATATGTCAAAAGACACAGTCAAGAAACTATTAAAAGAGTTCATGTAATTCATCAAAGAAAAAGTTAAAAAAATATCTGTGAACAAGGCAATAAGCGATCGTTATAAATTGACGTCACAAGCTCGATTTTTGGCATTTTCTCCTCTGAAATTTTCTAATAAACAAACTATGCCGATTAAAATAAATGAAAACATTTTTCTAGAAAATGTCCGTTGGTTTTCGAATGGAGGTATCGTTTTATAACATGGGAAATAAAATATCTTGATGCAACAAGGCTTACTTATTAACAGATGAATGTCGATGATGGAATAGTAAGGCGTATCACAAATAGCATAAATCGATGTTATTAATGCTGTCAATCGAAGGTATGATGACATCTAATCGATGTTATTTTACAATTCTAGACTGATGAAGGTTTGAGAGAAAATAAAAAACTATTTGTATACTCTTAGTTACCAGAGTAAATAAAATGACTTCCATTTTGCAGGAAGTTGATAGAATTCATTCACTTTCTTGTCAAATTGAAGCTAGGGACAAATAAATACCCTGACAAATGCGAATGAGGCAAGTTGGTATGTGATAAACTGAGCTGCTGAACGCATTTTGAAAATTGTCATGTTCTACTGGCCATAAACATGAATCGTCACTCGAAAACTTTTGGCAGTGAACTTGAAAATTGGCTCAGTACAAATAGTTTTTTGTTAAAGCGATAAAAAATTCCACGCGCGCAAAAAAGTCCCTGAATTAACTTAAATTTAATTTGAACGTAAAACTATCTTAGATTATTCACCAGAATGTATGATTATATCGCGCTATCATTATAATTATCTCCATAAAAAAATTCCATTCTTGTTTCGTCGCAGGAGCGATTCTACTGGCAGTTATAATGAAAGTTTGTAGTATATTTATACTGAAGATTAACAAGGGAGTCAATACCTTGCTTATTCTCTTTTGCACAAATAATTAATTTATAAATAAATCATTGTTTGGGAAACGACATCAATGACGAACAAGTCGTCATTAAGGTTACATCTTTATGTCTCCAGCTTTAACAGGGAAATCACAATGGACAGTATGAGCAGACAAACAAACTGATTAAAAACAAAATGGTGTTTGATTTGTGTTTGAAACCATAAAAATCCACTGTAGTTGGAAGTAGCGGGGTTGTCTACTTATTCAATCTACTGGCTATTCCTCTCCAGCTAGGACGATGATTTAATGTCTCGACATGCCTGAATGGCTCATGGCTCATCGACAGCAGCTAGCCCGTTAGCGACAGAGGTCAGACTACTCACCATGTAGATCTTGTCACCCCACGACTTGCAGCCGTCCACCATGTCTTGGACGACAGGAGAATCGGAAACGAAGACATCCTCTCCTTGAAGAACCCTAGCCATGGCTGCTTGACAACTGACTGGCCGCCGAGGCACAACCCCCTCCCTCGTTGGCTATCCGCCAATCAGCTGCCGGGGAGAATCGCGTCCAGCCAATAAGAGAGCTCTTTGTGACCGCGCAATGTCCGACTGTCCTCAGGTTCGTATGCCACCGTTTGGTAGGCACTCGTGTATATTTTATCATTCTACAACATTTCGCTTGGCGGTTTCTTCGCCGGTGGCAGGGAAACCGAGCACCAGCCTATGACGGGAAACAAACGGTTCTCCTGAAACAAATGTAAAGTAGAGGGATAGAACAACTCGTTAACTTGTACAATTCTTGTATCAGATTGTGGTACTTCCCCAAAAAATGAAAACAAGTCACATCGTTCCCATTATTTAAGCCAGCCAGGAACGGAGATGTACCTCATAGAGCCGTACTCTCCCCAGTACTTTTCAACGTGTACACGTCTGAAATTGTTGGAGCCCGGTACAAAAACACCAGAGTCACTGCTTTCGCCGACGACATCGCAGTATAAAGCAGCTGCAGGAGCGCCATGAGAGCTCTTCGAAAGGCATTGGGGGAACACAATATTACTGTAAACGCGGACAACACTGACTGCGTAATAAATTCTCCTTTCAGGAGAGAAATAAGCCACTGCCTACTAAATACACTATAGGGTCACAGCAGAACTCACCAGAAGACATCTCGTAGATTTGGGCATACAAATCGATGGACATCTCCGTTTTTGGGCCCATTTTGCGAGGAAGTTGAAGCAGACACGCACGAACTCTTACCTGCTTACACACTTGCTGACTTCACCCAATTTATCACTGCGCCTCAAGCTTATTATTTACAAGAGCCTGCACAGGCCGTCTCTGCTGTACGGTGTACCGCTTTTTAGTCATTAGACATTTAGCGACAACAATTTCAAAACGGCAAACTTATGAAAGTGGTCCGACATACTTCTTTCCAGCAACGGAGGAACATTGAGTTCCACGAAGATTTTGAGCTGCCTATGGTGGATGAGTTCATTCACCGTAGGCATATCAAATTCTTTTATTCGCTGCAATACATGACCAACTCTGGTAATAGTTGCCTATAATAATTCTACCCACACACCACTCAAAGACACCTGCAGGGAATTACTTTATGAGACATTTATATCACCTAGGCGCACTTAATGCTGTCAATTGCTGACACACTGCTAGTCCATCAATAACATAATACTCCAAAGCGTCAAATCCTCTAACTATGGATAATGAATGACACAGATATGTAAGAGCTTACTAAGAAATTCTATGGCCGGCAATCCTCAGGAGCGTTCTTAGTCAAACCATAAATGTTCAGAAAAAACCTTTACATTCCGCTTATTTTTATAATTGTGGTTTTAAAAACTTATATAAACTTGAGATTTTTTTTATATAAAAACTCATGTATATTATCATCTTCAGTTGACTTATTTACGTATCAAATTCGAATAGCACTCAATTACCTCATCACTGTATCTCAACAGCTTCAAGGAATAGGATGATGAAATGTCGCCTGTTAATTATTCTGTTATTGTAGAAGAGGACTAAAAATGATAATTGAATTAATCTACTCTAAAAGACTTAAAATTTTTCTAGGGCTTAAACCTGGTCATGAGTATATCTGCGGTGTAACATGATATGGAGCATTGAAATTTCGTATGGTTCAGGAATAAAACAGGAATAAAAGGAGTGCCGAACTTCCAAAATAGCTTACAAATAAGTTTTATGAAAAGTCTTTAGCCAAGTACAGAACAGGTTTATGTCTATAAAAAAACAATGTTTGTATTGGTAATTGGTATTGGCCAGGGAACGTGTATTTATGTATTATAAATCGTACACATATACAATCTGATATAGAAGTATGTAATATATAGTATAAAACCGTTGGCCATTTTGTAGCTATTGACCGTGTAGCGACCGCTAACTACATAAGAGAAATCACCCTATACTCTATTGTATATATATTGTAAACAAATGTAAATAACATGACCAAAATATAAATCATTGTAAATGTGTTAAACAATCAAAAATGCCGGGAGACCCTTCCAGGCTCTGTCAGGGAACAAAGGAAAGCCACATCATTGGCTACTACAATGGGGATGCTTATTGGATGCTGGAAAGCCCAGCTGGGTGTTTAAGCCGGAAATTTGGGTCCTGTATATCATTCTCCTGTCAACTACCGGCTCGTGGCTACCCTGCTTGAAATTCTGAAACTTGACTGCTTCTTTCTGAAAAACCTCTACATCTCTTTCTCTCCTCGCCTCGCTACGTTTTAGTCCGGCGTTGTCAGACCCCACACCGTCCTAGTGGGAATATCTGCCTTCGTCTCGCTAAATCTAGCACCTCCTTGGGACAGACCTCTCCCTAGTGGACAGCCGTTGTCGCGGCCCTACAAGCTTACCAAGCAGTGTCTCCCGCGACAATTCAGTCTACCTCTCTCCGGTTCACACTCGCCTTTGGGATCCAGACGGATTTCGCTTACCCTCAGATACCGAGTGTGAAAACGTGGTCATTCCAAGACCACACAAACTACCTACATACCTACCCTATACCTTTTCTCCTGAACAACCCTCACTTTATCACCAGGGCTAGGGTAACCAGCCACCCCCCCTAGTGATGACCCGTCAGACCGATAGAACTGCAGTGTTCTGATGTGAAAAATAAATTATTTGTAGGCAGACCAAATTGACCTTTGCTATTGAAGATTCAAGATCGAAGCTATTATGTATCTCTTCTGGTAAGATGGTGTCGGACTCTCTATAGGAGTGATCCAATTGTTAAGAGTGTCCTCGTTCTTAAAAACGATATATAAAAAAATATATTATGTGCAAATTTTCAATGCCCGATCGATAAAATTCATTTGGTCTTTGATCAAAATATGTGAAGATAGCATTTTGGACATCATCCAATTTTTTTGGCCCAGCATGTAAAATTTAGCAATTGAAAAAAATGGAAATCCGATGGCGCAATATTGGGCGAGTTTGTTTGTAAAAAGGCCTTTTGTCTGTTAGGTGAAGTATTCGCGGGTCGTCGCTCGTTGATCAAAGGCGTTTTCAAAAGCTGAAACCTGGACAAACTGTGAATGCAGACATTTACCGTGAACAATTGGATCGAGTGATCAATATTTAATTCAAAAGTGCCCAGCGATTGTCTACAGAAAAGGGGCTGTTCTTCAACAAAAAAAATTAATGACTTGGGGCTGGAGGTATATTGTCTCATCGACCATACTCCCCTTATATTGCGCCATCGGATTTCCATTTATTTCGATCCCTACAACATTTTCTAAGTGGCTAAAAATTTGGATGGTGTCAAAAATGCTATGCTTATATTTTTCTTAAAAACCGATTGATTTTTATGGATCCGGCATTGAAAATTTGTGCACAGCATAGCAAAAGGTTGTTTATAACGAGGGCGTTACATCATTGATTAAAAAGAAAATCTTTTTAAAAATGTATCTGTTTGAATTTAATGTAAAAAAAAAAAAACACATTACTTTCCGGTCCCCTTATGACATATATATATATATATACGAGGGCGGTCTGAAAAGTTTCCGACCTCAACATGAAGATAGCAGGAGTCGTAAATAAAAGCTAGTTAATTTCGTTGTTCATCTGTTGACAGTTACTCACCAAAGTTTCAGCCATTTTGGACGCGCAGTTGTTGTGTAACAGTCGTTTGAGTGAGTCGATGTGAGTGTTTTTATAAAAATGGACAAAATCGAGTATCGAGCTGTCATTAAATATTTGTTTTTGAAAGGCAATACGCCTACGCAAATCGAAGATGAGTTGGATTCTGTGTATGGGGACTCTGCACCATCATTTACCACAGTGAAATTTTGGGCAACTTAATTTAAACGTGCTCGTAAGAAATGGGAGACGATGAACGTTCGGGACGTCCAAAAACTGCAACCATCGACGAAAACATCGCCAGAGTTCACCAAATGGTGCTAGACGACCGCCGAATTAAAGTGAGAGAGATAGCAGAGGTTATGAACATGTCAAAAGAACGTGTTACACATATTAAATCAACATTTAGAGATGAGAAAGCTGTCCGCGCGTTGGGTGCCGCGTTTGCTCACGTTAGACCAAAAACGTGTTCGAATGAACATTTCCAACGCTCTGTTGGTGCAGTTTAGGCGCAATAAATCCTAGTTTTGGCGCCGATTAATTACTGTAGATGAAACTTGGATACAAAAATACGGCTCCAAAAAAAGCAAAAACTGTTTTTTCGGCTGGGAAAGTGATGGCGACTGTTTTTTGGGATAGTCATGGAGTTATTTTAATCGATTATCTTCAAAAAGGAAAAACCATTACAGGAGCATACTACGCATCATTACCTGACAAGCTGAAGACAGAACTTGCGGAAAAACGGCCACATTTGCAGAAAAAGAAAATCCTGTTTCACCAAGACAACGCACCGTCTCACACCTCAGCGGTTGCCATGGCGAAAATCCATGAATTACGGTTTGAACTGCTTGACCATCCGCCTTACTCGCCAGATCTAGCCCCAAGCGACTTGTTTTTGTTCCCTCATCATTGCGCTCGGAGGACAGAGATTTTCGTCAAATGAAGAGGCAATCACCTTCGTGAACGATTATTTTGCAGAGAAAAACGCCGAGTACTATTCGGACGGGTCACAGAGATGGGAGCATAGCTGGGAGAAGTGTGTAGAGGTACAAGGAGACTATGTTGAAAAATAAAAAGAAAATTTCTGAAAAACGTCTTGTTAGGTCGGAAACTTTTCAGACCACCCTCGTATATATATATATATATTAAACAAGTTTAGAATTAAAAAGATCTAAATTGTTTAATTTAGCTTTACAGTTTAAATGTTTGGTTAATTTAATCAATTGAATCCAATGCAGATTTCAGAAATTTTACTAGGAAAATGTATTTTAAATTTCATACCTTGACAATCCGACATTCCGAGTGCTAATTATGATATCTACTTTATTGATCTGGTTGAATCGTGAGGTACGCCCAATTTTTATCAGAATTCAAACATACTCATAAATGTTTTAAGAGCTGTGACTTGGTAGAAATGTTAAAAATTAATCACCTGTATCTCACGTTTAATTTGTTTTTCGATATTCTTTACGTGATCCATCGCAAATAAACCTGTAGGATAATCCAAGATGCTAGACAATAATTCTTACGTAGACTATGGTGGATCTGCAGTTAAATATATACGCAGTACATTTGTCCTGATTTCCCCCTTTGTTAAGGACAGATGTGTGTGCATTTTATATGCCCAAAGAATGGCATAAAATAAAAATAGTGTATTCAACACGTCACATGTCGGGTTTAATTGTTTATTTTCTAAATTATGTGCTTTTTTATCAAAACTTTTTGTATTAGTTTGTTGAAAGCCGATCAACTAATTTTTTTTTTTATTTCAAAACCCCTTTATTGATCAAAAGTTTTACAATTTACAAATTTTCGAGTTACAAATTTCTGCTCTTACTGCATACGCAGATGCATTCGAAGGAGGGTAGAATTACGATAACAATTTTCTATTTGTAGTTAAAATTACAAATCACAGAACTAGGTGATGGGACTCACCTTCAGATTATACTGAGGGAACTACAAACTAAAACCTAAGACTAAAGCGTTCCTGCCGCGACAGCGTCCTGCCATCGATAGGGAAACGGAGCGGGGGTTATCGTGTTAAACACCAGGTTTGTCAAGTACTGTAGGGAGTCAAACAATTTGATAGGTGGATGAATTCATCCAACGTAGGCAAATCAAAGATCTTGTGAAGCTCACTGTTGCTCCGCTGCTCGAATGAAGTATGTCTGACCAATCAACTAAAAAAAATTTGGGACAATAATAACTGTTTTATTATATTTTGTAACGTTGGTTTTAATTTCCACACCTCTGTGAAATTTACATGCGAAATATGAAACCTAAACAGTAATACGAGTATCACAGACTTGGAGCTTACCATACAATTATATCATATTCATAATACCATTTATCATTCTATGAGCAAGGCTAGATTAATTTTGTGTATATTCTCTGTTCAGTGAACGATTTTATGAAGTATTCTCTTGTGTTTAGCAGATTGTATCGATTTATCGTTAGGCTTAGTATTAGCCCACTCCGGATCTGATAAGGATTAGGTACCTTGTTTATACACAGACCCAGCAAGCCAGTGCTCAACGGGACGGCGGACATAGAAGAGATCGACAAGTGTTTAGGCCCCAACGTGGATATTATGGCGTGTTCGTATTCTGAAAGCGATGGTGCTAAAAATGACAACAAAAACGACGAGCAGAGCATGCTGGCTGTCGAAGAAGTCCGAGCAATTGATCGTTATCGTAGTGAGTGGGTATTGGTTGACAACAATCTAGTGTCAAGGATATTAACAGAAGAGGAAATAAAAAAATTGGCAAATATGTCAAATTTCCAACGAGGGATCACAAATATGTTAGGTATTGATGAAAATGTAGGACTCCTGGATGAAGATAATCTGATGCAAGGGGCGGCGGGGTCAGTGAAATACAATGATGAAGAATTGGAAAATTTGCTATTGTTTGGCCATGACGTTGAGGCTAAGGTGGAAAAACGAACAGAGAATATGGAAAGGCCGGTTGTAGGAATATCCAATCGGCAATTGTGCGACGATGAATTCGACTATAAGTTAAGTTCGTCAGGAGGGACAGATGAAACCTTATTAAGCAGTTATGAAGAAATAGCGATGAATGAAATGTACGCTAAGATGATGACTGAACAATGGAAGAGGGAAATGGAGGAGAAAGCACGAGAAACAAGTTGTAAAGATGGGGATGAGGTGAATGAAGACGAGAAAATTTGTAAAGATGGTGATCAGCAGAATGAGGAGTTGAAAATTTGTAAAGATGAGCCGAGTTTGGATGAGGGAATATCCGTTAGTGGCAGTTCATTGCCTGACGATAGGTCGACAATGGCAGCGATAGCTCACAGGAAGGAGTGGGATGCGAAGGACGATATTGCAGTATCGTTTATATTTGTATTTTTATCCATTTTTGTTTTGTTTATATTGGGTTTTTTTGTACAACCAGACGAGGGTAGAAAATATTAAATTTGCTTTGAGAATTCGAGTGTTCTACCCAACACCACAAGGTAGCCTCCACTTGAGCATAATCCAGAGGCTTCAAGTTATTAAGACACGGAAGCATGGACAAAGAAACCAGACTCTGCCTAATATTTACACATAGAATTACAAAACCCTCCCGGTGGTGGATAAAAACGATCTACGAAATTACAATAAAGAGAAGTGAGGAAAATTGACGAGTACCAGAGTACAAAAAAGCATTGAAATGAATAGGCGAAGGATCAGAGGATTATGATGACCCGAAGAGGAACAAGACAACAAGTGATACCAAAGAAGATATTAACCGTTTGACAATACTTAGATGTGGTCTTCTCTCCCTGAAAAAAATAATAAATAGTAGTACATTTTCAGTTATTTTATTACTTTTTTCATAAGTGGTTTTTATATCAACGGGGGTCAAAAAGTGGACCATAAATGATGGGAGACAGACGGTCACAGAGGTGAAAACACAGTGGTTCCGATTGGGGGGGGGGGTGTCCACAAATGCACAATATATCATTAAAATTATCAATGAGTAAGCTAAGATTTTTAATTTAAAACCTCACTTGATTGAATGTGGCAATATTAACGGCTCTAAAAATAAAACGTAACTATTGTTAAACTCGTTGTTTTGTTTGATTTACTTGAGGTAATTATATTTTGAAAATTGAAAGTGAAGATTTGATTTAAAATAAAAAATAGTGTTTTTTCATTCAGAAAATTACTTGGACTCGGCTCACACCTGGAGGTTCGATTCCATCTCCATGTCGATCTGAACAATTTAAAAAAAAAAACATCGTTATAATAAAACATACAAGATTTTTTGAATGTGACAAATATATTTTTATCGTATAGCAATTAGCCTGTAGCTCTCCTGGGACGTAAAGGAACCAATGAGGTAGCATAATGTTTAATGAGCACAAACTAAGATAAACAAAACTTAATGGTATGTAAAATAATATAATAAAACATTTATTATTGACTTTTTTAATTAAAACTTAATTATAATAAATCTTACAATATCTTCACGACATCAACACGGAATAATCCAATCTTTTACCGAAATGATTTCTTTTCTCCTTCTAGTAGCAGAAGAAAACCAATTTTTATCACACAAAATCCAGAAATATCAATAAATAATCAATAAGTAAAATAAAAGTTAATATATTGTTGCTATAATTACTATTTAAAATTCAACAAACTTTAATGCTTTTATTTATTTTTTTGTTCATAAAATCAACAACTAATCCTTTTTGTGGTATATAGTAGAATAGAATTTGTATTGTTTCTAATGATGCATTTCTTATATAAAGGAGATGAACTACATTCTATAAAATATCTATCCCAGGTTTATATTACATTATATTATTGGTTATAATACAATAATATATGATCCGGCGGGTAACTTTACAGATAATACTCTGTATGAATCCGAACCCTTCCTCGTTCAGGTACCGAATCACCTCGTGTTCAAACTCATTAAAAAATTGAAATGTATATTTCTCTTCTTCCCTTAATTTATAAAGTAGTTCAGATTGAAAAGTTCAACCCTTACCTAAAATTTTATTGCCGTAAATGGGATATACGAGTTATTATTTAAAATATGCCCCTCAAATCGAAATTGTACTTGCCTTCCTTTCGTTTTTTTATTTATTTAATCATTCTGTTTCTAAAATTGTCCTTAATACACAGAACCTATTTGAGTCTTGGTAGTTTTTCCACTTCACTATATTATGTTACAAAAATATTTCGACACCATGTACTCAATTATAACCCTTTACATATTGAGATGATAAATAAAAGATTTATAATTCCATTTACAAAGCTGAAATAAATGTTAAGGCACGTTCTATTTTTGTCTCTAAATTTAATAGTTAGCGGAATTTCTGAATAAATAATTTTTTTTCAGGCGATATTCTATTCATTTTTCCTAGCTCGTGATACCGGTCGTAAAAGTAGTATGACAAACAGTGATTGCATGCGATATAAGTAGGCTGTCTAAATATGTTACCCAAAAACTCACTTAGAGCAGTAAAACGGTTCAGTATAAGCCAACTTCGTAGCAGATTGGACTTTCACATAAGGATTAGTAATCTTGTTTGTACGCCATATCAAGCAAGCCAGTGCTTAACTCGATGGCTGACAGGAAAGAGATCGGCAGGAGCTCAAGTTCCAAAGATAATAATAAGAAGGAAGAAGACAAGAAGAAGGTAACCAAAGAAGACAAGAAGAAGGTAACCAAAGAAGAAAAGAAGAAGATAACCAAAGAAGAGATTCTAAAAAAGATCTCGTTAGATAAGGACTCTATATGGATTATTGACTCCCTGGAGAATATCCCTGGAGCATACGAAGGACTCCTTAAAGATTGTGAAGCAAGCCCGAAACTGCCGTTTGCCCAGGCCCCCGGTTTCGATTGTGATATCACGGGTTTAGTTACTTCATTAAAGCCTTCAACTTTATACCCATTCAAATTGGAGGAAAACGAGAAAAAGGATAGCGAAGAAGACCTTCAATTAAAGCCAGAAACTGCAGGGAGCTCATTACAGAGAGGGTGTACGCAGAATCTTCCCGACGCAGTAGAAGGAAATAAACCCAAGAAGGAAGGAAACGAAAAAAACCCTCATATACAGCCACGGACTGCAGGAGACTCAGCACCGCAAGGATGTATCGAGGACCTGCCAGATGTAGGAGAAGGTAATGAATCCACGAAAGAGAAGGAAAAGGCCGCGGAACCAGAAAGTAAAGCGGATAGTGGTGATGTCTGGCTAGTGGTTAAGGTTAATTCTAAAGACGGAACAGGTGAGGATCTTAATAAGACAAAAAATGTTGAGGAAGAATTATATGTTGAAGAAGAATCATTGCACATGGAATGTACGGACGACACACCAGGCGTTGCACTAAGTATAGAAGAAGCATTGGAAAGAATACGAATTTCGGAAAAATTCTCCAAGGATAGTAAGCTGTCACCAAAGGGATCAACACAAAATGTCGGAGAAGCTAGCAAGAAATCAACAAAGGAAGTCGAAGCAACGGAGAATAGCGAAGGGCTGGATCCTCTGGATCCTCTGGATCCTAGGAACATGGATGAGGAAAGAAAGAAGCAATTGGTGAAAGATCTGGCAGAAGCGATGAGCGAAATAAAAGTTCCCAATGAAAAGGAGCACGCTGCCAAAGAAGCCAGGGACAAATCAAAGAATCACACCGAAGCAATAAAATATACTATGCTGAGGGGTGAAACAACGGAATGGCAGAATAAGGCGATAGTGCCTACGTATACGTCAATAATGCAACAAGTCGTAGCCAGCTGCCTCCAGAGAGGGGACAGAATATTTTTGGTAATTATATTTTATCACTTATTTTTATATTTTCTATGATTATTGTTTTTTCTATTGTACGTTTTATCCATCATGATCAGATTGTCTGTTGGTCCCGGCTGTGGTGCCCGATCTCCGGTTGGTTCTATCCACCAAGCCCACCACTGCCTGAACACGAGGATCATAAGAAATTAATTATAAAAACATATCCTCTGGAGGTTATTTCCTAATTCTCACTAATTGACATTACATGTTTAAATATGAAGAAGATATTCTCAATGGCCAAAGGGGCTTAATGAAAACAATAATTAAGGGTTGAGTATTACAATGAAGGGTTTCGATGAATCTTTCTCTTGGTGAATATCGCAATTATTTTTGTTGGCACTGCGCATGAGGATTCGTCACCACGGTCACACCTGATTTCTGTAAGTTATATTACTAACAAAAATCTCGGGTTATAACCAGGGCATTGAGATATTTAATTTGAAACTATGTAACTGTATGATTCTGAATCTTTTCACTATAGGATCAATGGGTCGGTGGTAAATGGTTGAAATTAAGTAACGAGTGTTAGTGACCATTTGGAGAAAACCCAAAACCTTTGGCTTTAAACACTTAATTATTTGTTATATCTAACAATTAAAAAAAAAAATCACTCCAAAATTACAGAAAAACTTATATTTTGAATACCAATTTAATATCAAATGAACTAATTTCTCCTCGATGCTTTTGGAGACAAATGTGAAAACGCGGGAAAAAAATTGAAAATTTCACAGATTATAAAATTACACCTATTGACTGTTTAATTTTTTGTTTTAGTGGCCAATGTTCGTTTGTCCTTTGTGTCAAATGTAAAAGGAAGTGTGTTTTGGTTCAAAGTACTGAGTGATACGGCGTGCTTTTGTTTGTGTAAAGTTATGAATGTTTAAACGTATATTTCCTCTCTGTCCAAAGTTAATAGGATACTTTTTTTTATCATTACAACATTCAGCGCAACGAGATCTTTAACTGTACACTCAACTCAATGTTATAGGGAAATATATATATATTTATTTTATTAACAAATAATTGATTAATTAATAACCTTCAGATGGAGTTTAAAATATTTTTCGAGTCTTTGCGTAATCAAATGAAATATGAATGAAATAAAATTTATTATCTAACGCTACAACACAAAATTCCACAAACATACTTCTTCGGTGTCCTTTCCTTAATCTCTCTCAATATTTTTCTAGTGATCATACTATTATTTTTTTTGTTTTTCATATCAACTATTCAAACTGGTTCAAAGCTCTTCGATTGTATATAAAATTAAAAAGGATAAAATCATGGGTATATTCATTTTATTGTAACTAACTGATACACTTGTGATATTTTTATCTGAAGTTTTAAGACTTCCAATTTATTAAGACTTCAGATTAATTTATTTCATTTACAGTAATCACTGGCATGACTGTAAAGTGAAAAAATGTCTTTGGGTGTTTACCCTCTTAGTTAAGAACGAAAATAAAACAGTCAAGTCGTGGAATTTTCGTCTGGTTTTCGCTCAAACATAAACAGATGAGTTGCATTCGCACATGTATCAGTCCTTTGTTTGAAACGACAATTTGGATTTTAATTTAACAATTTGTACAGGCAAAATTGATGTAACAAATATCGATTCATTAAATATGAAAATGTTAATAAAGTGGCACAATTATTAAAATTTTAGAAAAATATTAATTTATTGTCCTTTTGACGCTTGGAGGTAATACCTGATCCTATATTCATTTCGTTCCTCTATTCTATGGCCAGTTTCTCCACTCATGTCCTGAGGATCTGTGGCTCTCACGCTCTTGATCAGCCTCGACTGGCTCGTATCCGGTGACGCGGCTGATGGAAGAGCGTATCATGAGTTTGACATATCACAATGGGCTATAAAGGCTTTGTCCGGGACAGCAATATACCATTGTTATCTGTTACAGGAGGACGTGGTCAACTACAAAAGTATCACTTACAAAGACTTCCTCAAGCAGGGACTCATCATCAAGGAAAGGCTGGATGGGATAGTAGGGACTGCTCAGGTGACAAATATCCATTCAGTCGTTTAGCGTCTAAGATAAATCTTGAATTTTATTAAAAAATTTAATCCAGCACAGGAACTTTCTCTAATTTAAAAAATACTGCTAACTGGATTCACAAGGAGACAGTTAGTTATATGACTGGATCGGTTTTACGAACTTGCAATGGATTTTAGAAAACCGTACAGAATTATTTATTTTATTGTGATAAAATTACGATCTGCCTTATGAGGCAATAAGTAATTGTGATAAATGTTCTTATTCAGACAATATTTTAAATAATTTAAATTCACTCACTGATTCATACAGTATTTACAATTATAAGGCCCAGAGGCCTCCCAAATCTACATAGTTGTCACCTCCCTCGCATGCAAAAGAGGAAGCAGAGTCTTGGGAAGTCCCCCACGCTCCTCCATCACCCGCGTCACCGGATATGAGCCAGTGGAGGCTGACCAAGAGCGCGATAGGACATGGTTGGTTAAACTGGCGATTGCCAGGGCTCCCATTATCACGTGTTTTTAGCAGGTCACCAGACCACTGCCGTTTTAGTCTCCGAGGAGGATTATTGGTCCAGTGTAATGACTGTGCAAGAGGATTAGGGTGGTTGGATAGGTTCCTATGGAATTTCATGAGCTGGGAAGGGATGAGTTCAATAATGTAGGGTATATTAACATCGTTATGGAGGGTTTTGTTGCGGACGTAATAAGGGGCATTTAATATTTTTCTCGGGACTTTTAGTTTTAGTCCGGCGTTGTCAGATCCCTCACCTTCCTAGTGGGAATCTCTGCATTCGTCTTGCTAAAACTAGCACATCCTTGGAAGGGATCCCTTCCATGCAAACGATGGTCTGTGGGGCCCTACAAAATGTTCCTAGTAGTGTCTCCTGCAGCTGTCCAGTCTGCCTCTCTCCAGTTCACTCTCCCCTTTGGGATCCGGACGGTATGCGCCTACCCTCAGATACCGAGCGTGAACCCGACCATGTAAACTACCTAGCCTGTAACTCTTCTCCTGAACATAGTACATTGTAGGGCCACACCTTCTAAGATCTTACTAAGTCAGATCAATAAAGAAATATGAATATAGCTGCCCATCGACTAGGGCGTCAAGAAAGGTCAAAGACCATAGGTTTATTCATTTATCTCTTTCTGACGCCCGCCGGGCAGTGGCCAGGGTAGACGAGATCTCTGGGTGCCTCGGCACCCCATTTTTGTGTTGTTTTTTTTTACTTTGAAATTTAGTAAAATAAAATATAAGAATTTTTTTTATGGACTGACCTAAGCGATTGTTTAGGTAGTGTTGATGGTTTCGGACGGGTCACTGGACGCTTGGGTGGTCGAATTCGGCGTCGGTCTCTCCGGCAACAGAGCAGCCTACGTCAATCCCAGTTCTTCTCCAGGTGAGTCTGTCCTTGTTTCTCTTAGACCTGTAGGGAATCCTCAATGTGTGGTCTGTACCTATATTATACAGGAATGACCGCATTAAAGACTTCGGTCAAAGTTTTTACTATAAACTTTGGCCCGTGTAACGAAATACTTTTACTACAAACCGTGATCTTTGAAGGCTAAAAGTATGTGAGAGAGTAAATTTGGCTCTATTATGACGTCATATAATGAATGAGTGAGAGAAAAAATCTTTTTAACCATCACTTAAAATTTTACAACTCAGTTCTTGAAATGCTCACACATAAATCCTCTATAAATCTCCCTTGCTCAACAATCATCATACATTTTCTCCTTATTTCATAACAAAGAAAGACGCATTCACGCCAAAACCTTTTTTTTTAAGCCTACCACGGGATATGCGTCCCAGACGGGGTTCCTTCATGGGTTTCACTCTCTGGTGACAGGACCATGAGGTATTTCGTTGCCTCTGGTGCGCGTATTCCAGTGCATTTGGCTGAATCGCACTTGTCTGCGAACTGTTTGTTCTCTTAAAATCCGGTTTTATTAGTTCAATTTTTTTGAATGATGTTTACAATGGGACTCCAATCCATCTTGGTCCAACAGTGCCTTCTTGATGAGCACCCCCGATATTACGGCTTCTCAACCTGCATCACCCCCCTGGGGATGGTGAAAGATCGGTGGTCCGTGCAGCTCCTTCCACTTTTGGACAAAGATGAGAAAGCCCCTGTAATTCTGCTCGTTGTCTACCAGCAACGACAAGTCTCATCCTGGCTATACTGGCGAATTGAGCGAAGCATGCTCAATCCTCTTGCTTGTTCCAAACCTTGGCAGATGATCACGACATGCTGCTCTGCGGTATCTCTATCCGCGCAATGTGGGCAATTGGGGTTCACAACTCTTTTATGCTCGTAAAGCTTGGAACGAAATCCACACCTGGAGACTCCAGTAGTCAGATGTGACCAACTTTGTTCTCAGCCTGTCCTTGGCCAAGGGGGAGCACTTCCATAGTGTATTTACTCCCTTTCGTGATATTGGTCCACCTGACACGCCAAATCCAATCCAGAATATCATGTGTCCTTACTCACATGTAACTACACAATACTTTCGTCATAATCGCAATATCCTTCTGGAACTCCCTACACTTCATTGAAATCTTTTCAAGGTCAGAATGTTTCATTAATTTCTATTTATGAGTAATCAGTTTTTTTTTTTTGTAAGTAATAATTGTTAGATTTAGATTTTTTATATAATTTGTTTCGATTGTTATTTTATTTTTTATTAGACAGTTAAATAGGAAATAAATGAAATTGATAAAAAGTAAATGAAAGTAATAATGAAGATGAATTATGAGTTGTTGGATCGGAATGAGATAAGGGACTAGTAAAGTCTAGATTTGAAGATTGGGAGAAATTATTGACTGCGGGTATTGATGGGAATAGAGTAACAAAGGTTTTTCAGTACGAATAAAAAAAGAACGGTCAAACAAAGCAGATTTAAACGAAGGGAAATACAGATTGTGTGGGCGGGGTCAAGTACTATGAGTTTTGAATAGGAGTTTGTAAAGGTAAAAAGGTTTTTTTGTCATAATAGTGCCGAAGAGTTGATGGTAGAAAACACTTCATGAGGCGTGTCGGGTCTTCACGATGGGGGACTAGATACCCTCGCCATGGCGACGGAGTAGGAATTGAATAGGCTATGCCTGGAAGATCACTTGGTGATGTGTCTTACCATTGTTCTATCTGACAGGAATGTTGTGCCCCAACATACTGTGTTCAGAGAAGGTACAGGCTAGATATTATCGGTAGTTTACGTGGTCTTAGAATGACCATGAGTTCAAAATCAGTATCTGAGGGTAAGCGAAAACCGTCCGGATCCTAAAGGTGAGTGTGAACAAGAAAGAGGCAGACTGGATCCCTGGGGGGGGGGGGGGATGCTACTTGGTACATTTTTAGGGCCCTAGAGATCATCGTCTGCATGGAAGGGATCCCTTCCAAGGATGTGCTAATTTTAGCAAGACGAAGCCAGAGAATCCCACTAGGAATGTGTGGGGTCTAACGACGCCGATTGACTGAAAAAGCTCAGAATCTCCGCCTTGTATAGCCAGGACATTTCTGTCTACAGTGATTGAGATAGCTTTTTATTTCGGCCAATCCTATGACAGTTTACTTTGTATAAAAATATGAAAAGTTGGCGGGTGTTTTGCGGTCTGAGAAGAGGGTTACTTCTATTTGTTCATGGGGAAGAAGTTGACGCTAGGCGCTTTAATCGAGACTCAAGATCCTCAGAAAGGCCACCAAGCGTTGGATATACAATTGTTGTACAAATGGGTAAGACAAGAGAAGAGGTCAAGAGTAGGCGGGTGTATGGAACCTCCTGGTCACTACTAACAGGGTTATCTAAGTTCATAATTTATATTGTTTCCTTCTACAATTTTATATTTTGTCAATACTTAAAAAAATTCTGGTCCACTGTTTATTTCACGTCCAGAAACGCCGACACGTTCATATTTCTCCTTTTTCAGACGAACTAAATCAGCACATGTATGACCTCCAACCCACTATGATCTACACAGACAACCAGCACCATGCCAAAGTCGACGAGGTGAGCGGATCGACCCTAGTGCTGGTTGCAAAAAATAGCCCGATCGCCGGGAGAAAGATATTTTTTGTTGATGAATGGCTGAACATGTATAGCAGGCCACCTGTACCAATGCCATCCAGTCTGCCCGACGGCCAATCAGACGTCGTCAGGCTGCTCGTTAACTTCCCAATCCCTAAGCCCCCATACGATCTTCCACGAAATCATGGGCTCTGGTACAGAGCACATGACAAGGCTATCAATCACTACGTCACTGTGTGAGTAATCGATAACTTATTGAACCTGAGATTTCAGGTGCTGTGCTATTTTTGGTACTTGTTCGCTTTTCGCCCTGGTTGAACTGCTGCGAATAATACCACCGTAATCTATTCTAATAAACCTGTTTGTTACCAACTGAACTTAATACACTTCAAACCTCTGAGCACTGTTTAGATCCCTTCTCGATTAAACCTTACATTGAAGGATATTTTCGCGAAGATAGAGAGACGGTTGAGTTGCTGCCAAAAGCTCGAGTGGACATGAAATAATCCTACATTTAATAGCCGGGTGTGCGGCAAAACACCTTTCGATAATGTAGAGTTGAGCATCAGTAATGCTAACTGGTTCGACATTAAGCCTTTCGACCATGATACATTTTATATTTTGTTTGACCTTCGAAACTGACATAGAGTAGTTTATGCGCTACAATACCTACATAGACTACAGTAATTATTATTATGCGACTGTGATGGTAAGTAGATAGGAGAGGTGAAAAAGTTGGTTCTCAAATAGAGAAACATCATTTTTAAGAAAACTTTGTTATTTGGAAGTGAGAGTGTTTGTAACGTTGGATGGCCGAGCAGGGTGTAGCAGTTCGATCTGAGCCTAAAACGCACAAGTACCACCACTTTTTCCTATTACATTACAAACTATTTTTCATAAGGGTTTTAGATATATAAATAACATACAAAGAAATAGATAAATAAATAAAAACTAAATTTAGCAGAAAGTACAGAACAACGTCCAAAGGTGTAAATTCCTCGCCTAGTTTTTTTTTAAAATTTATTAAATAATTGTGGAAAAAAAAACCTAGTAAGCAGTATTTTATATAAAAAAATACATATGTTTGTTGAACCACCTCCAAAACAATAAATAAGTTGCCTGTTTAACGAATATTTATTATCTAACAATCCAATTATTATTTGATTATCATGCCCCCCCCAAATACCCTGGTCTTGACCCACGGAGTATACAAAAGGCCTTTAAATTGCTGGGACTTGTAGTTGGTTATTTTTAATTTATAGTTCGTTTAAAATTCGTTTTGCCTTGCCACCATTAAGGTATTCTTAACCCTGGAGAAAACGAATTTCAAACTCTAAATCCGAGCATTTAAAATCTCAGATCGAAATCATTCTTAAACTGTGGCCAAACTTCTGCGAACTGATGTCCAGGTGAAATGAGCTAAAAGTCATATTACAGCGGAGCTAAACATTTGTCAGACATTTAACAGTTTCCTCTTGTTTAGGTCGCAGCACAGTTGGGATGAAAAATCAAAGATCCTGATGGGCTGCTCCATGTCCTTCGAGCACAATTCCTTTCTAATGTACCAGGCCGCTGTTTCCGGCTGTCATGTGATCCTCACTCCGGGGATGGGCGGCCAGGGCCAGCTGCAGATCGCACAGAAATATATGGTAAGCATTGAGTAGTTTAAGCTAGGCATTACCATACTCCATTACTCCATACTGAGGGGTTCTAGCCGCAATGGCTTGCCCCACAATGGAGTCTGATCCGGCTGGAGGTTGGAAATTACAGTGGAGAGTGCATTGGGCCAAACTATAGAGAAAGTGATTTTACTCCTCAAATAGTTCTTACAAATGAGTGTAGCTGGTCTGAAACATTGAGTTGCTAACTAAAGTTTACAATACTTACCACGGTAGTTTTTTTTTTATACAGCAAATTATAAAATAATTTCAGGGCATTATGTGGTCACAGGGCATTATTTT
Organism: Acanthosoma haemorrhoidale; assembly: GCA_930367205.1. Classification (NCBI taxonomy): domain Eukaryota; kingdom Metazoa; phylum Arthropoda; class Insecta; order Hemiptera; family Acanthosomatidae; genus Acanthosoma; species Acanthosoma haemorrhoidale. Next base: position 29,305,275 of record OV884011.1, on the reverse strand, counting down.
GTATACCTAAAATATTTCGATATAACATAATTGTTTAATAAATAATAGTTAGACTAATTTAGATAATAATTACCTTTTTTATATAAGCCTTTTATTAACATTTTAACAAAATATAGATTGTACAACAATTTGAATATATTTACGAAATTTTACATTTACTGTAGCTATATTTTATACAATTTTTTTGTGCGGACCTAGAATATTTTTCGGTTGCAATCTGATGTACATAGTACATGTTTTTTTTTTATTTAAAAGGGGATGGGGCTCACCTTCAGGATCATTGTAACTAATACTATCTTAAATCTTTTTTTTATTTCAAAAATTTATTTATTTCAAAAATTTATTAGGATAAAATTACAATCTGCTTTATTAGGCAATAAGTAATTGAGATAAATGTTATCATTTATACCATATTTACAATTCATCATTCACTCGCTCATTCGTACAATATTTACAAACAGCCCAGAGACCCCCCAAGTCCACATGGTTGTCACCTCCCTCGCGTGCGAAGTGTTCTGGGGGGTATATATATATACATAGCTTGATATAACCAGAAGCCAAGGGGCTGCCTTTTTTCGAAAAATCGCAAATATTTATAAAATTTTATAAATATTTTATATATATATTTTTCTAATATTTGCACTTTTATTAATAATTAATAATATTTTAATTATATATTTTTTCATATAATTTTAATAACTTTATATTTATAACTTTTACGTTATCTCAGGGTTCTGTTAATAATTATATAGGAAACTTCTAGCAAAAGGAATATTGGTTTTATTCAAACACATTGAATAACTAAAATTGATATACAAAAATAAAATACGTACGTAATAAAGAATACTATTAAAACTAATATTAAAATGGTACCTTGTAATTATTCGTAACTTTATACTAATACTGGCCAGTGCTTCTTGTGGATAATCTTCGTGTGGTTCGTATCAGCATGCTTGTTCTAAGCGGCAGCGCGTGATTCCATACGTCTCATGGCAGGATGCTAGTCTGGGTACGCTTCTCTCTCTTATGCACCAACAGGCCTTTAGCGTGGGTACGCTACCTGTCTGCTACCTGCTCCCTGTACCTGACGAAAGAATCTTCTTTTTCGAACTCAAGCGGATCTTTATATTACCTACCGCTGCCTTCTTGACTTTCAAAGACATAAACCACGGATCGTTATTAAATTCTTCAATGCTTGCTTTTTCCGAGATTATTTAAACAAACACCATTAAAAATCCTCATTTTAAAATATCACAACAATATATATATAAGTTATTCGCACCCGGGTAGAATGTGATAAAGAGAAGGAAAACGGGAACGTAAGACTAACTTCAGTTCTCGAAATAGACTGTCTTTATTTCTCTTTGTAATCCGACATATACGGGATCGTGGGATGTTTACGTCCCATGATCGCATTCGTTTCCAATACAGAGCTACCTCTGACTTTAACTTATATATATAAGTTATTCGCACCCGGGTAGAATGTGATAAAGAGAAGGAAAACGGGAACGTAAGACTAACTTCAGTTCTCGAAATAGACTGTCTTTATTTCTCTTTGTAATCCGACATATACGGGATCGTGGGATGTTTACGTCCCATGATCGCATTAGGCAATACAGAGCTACCTCTGACTTTAACTCCCCCCTGCCAGTTCCCGACCATCCGTCGGAAACTTAACAGCGGACTATGTACAGTATAAAACAGAAACTTCATACACAGGCTAAAAATAGTAAAAACTAAAACAAACAAACAAAAAGAAAAATACATTCACTGATACAGATTTATGATCTGGAGTGAGGAGTGTATGGGGGTGAGGGCGTTACCCGAGACTCTCGCTGGGAGGATGTCCCCGCTGGTATCTTCAGCTGCTCTAAATGCACGTTCCTGCGCTTCTGCGGTTCGCGAACACTCTGTATGATTACGAGATTGTGTTCGCGAATCGCGACCACCCTAAAGGGGACCTCGTAACGGATCAGCTCTTTACCCCGGTTCGATGCAATCTCGAACGGTGAGAACCCCGTAGCCGTGTATATCGAGTGATTGTAAGCTATCACCGCTAGTGGTATGCCACAGGCTATGGCCTAGGCCGGCTCCAACCCCTTTTCGGTATGATAGACGGGGAGATGATCCCCAAGGGTACTGTGGAGACGCTCAATTCCGCCTCTGCTCTTTGGGTGTCCCGGGGTGTTGATATGCCATCTGACATCCAGCAACTTCATCTGCTCTCTTATGTCGAATTCCCAGCCACCATCTGATGCTATTCGATCGGGGACGCCATAAAATTGAAACCACCTGCGCAGTGCTCCTAATACGGCCTATGACGACTTTCCGCGGACGGGGTATGCAATGGCCACCTTACTGAATAGATCAACGACTGTTACCCACTTGTGGCCCTTCCAAGTAAAAGTATCCGTTTGCAGGTTGGTCGGGTTGTCTGTGCCGTGGGGGTCACTTTTTGCGGTCCTATCGGTGGGTGTCGATCGTACTTCGTGCGATGACAGATCTAGCACGCTCCTATCGCCTCCTGGATGGTTTTGCGCATTCCCCACCAGAAATATCTGCGCTTCAATGCCTGCGCTGTTTCCTGTTCCCCCCGATGATTCGTTTTACCTTGATGGTATGCAAGCGTAATTTCTTTTTTCATGGTATTATCCGTGACCGTTTCCACCATCATCGTGCATCGCACGAACGTCCGGTCAATCCCGATCTGCTCCGCTCGCCATAACCTCTTAATTTTCTCCCAAATGGTCCCGTTCCCTACATAGATATAGTGCGTTTTCCCCGGCTTGGAAGCTTCGTTGAGTAGGTGGCAGATCTGGTCCAGTTTTACTCCCGGCTGCGACCAGATGGTCGTTGTTGTGGATCTGTTGTAATCACTGCAAGCAATCTTCGTCAGTCCCACTGTTCGCGTCTTCCAGATTATCTGACGACGTTTATCGTTGACTAATTCCTGTAGCTCTTCCATCTCCGCGTATCTGTCACCTCCCGAGCTCCCTCCTCCTGTCAACTGCCATCCTCCGTGGAACCGGATTCTCTTTGGTCACCCTCCTCCTCTGGCGTCCATTCCCGGAGTAACTGCCGGTCATCTCTGGATGATTCCCCTTGTTCTGGTTCTATGGCGTTGACTGTTATCGCCCGTGACAGCCAGTCCGCAACGACGTTTTCCTTGCCGGGCTTATATACAATCTCCATGTTGTACTGGCTAAGGAATTCCTTCCACCTCGTGACCCTTGCCGATGACTCCTTCAGTTTCCCTACCCATTGTAACGGACGGTGATCCGTGTGGACTTGGAATCTTCTCCCGAATACATAGGGGCGAAAATGGTCAATTGCCCAGACGATCCCTAGCAACTCCCGTTCTAGTGCGCTGTATCGGCTTTCCGCCTCTGTTAGGCGTCTACTGGCCTACGTTACTAGTTGGTCTCCTTTGTCTCCCGCCTGCGATAGGACCGCTCCCAACGCGTATTCGCTGGCATCCGTCGTAATTGCGAACTTCTTATTAAAATCGGGAAATGCCAACACCGGGTGTTCCTGCAAACGGCTCATGCACTTTCGGATGTTTGCCTCTATATTGGGAGTGATGATCAGCTTCCGTCCCTTTTTCAGGAGGTCATTGAGAGGGACTAGATACGCCGCCATTTCGGGGACAAATCTTCTATAGAAATTTAGCGTTCCTAGAAGGCGTCGGATTCCCTTGACATCGGACGGGACCACCATCTTTTGGATGGCTGCTATCTTCCCAGCATCTGGTCGCACTCCCTCCTTAGAGATTGTGTGTCCCATGAAGGTAATAACTTCCAGGCCTAACCGGGACTTTTCCTCTGACAATTTCAATCAGAATTGCCTCATTCGGTTGAACACAGTTTTCAGGTGCACCTCAGTTGGGCCTCATCCGCGCTAAATACTAGGTGGTCATCCATATAAATTTGGCACATGGACTCATCGATACCCCTGAGTAACTCGTCCATAAGTCTCTGGAACGAGATAGGTGCGTTTTTGAGACCGAATGGCATTCGTGTGAATTCATAATGCCCTCCTTCGAAGGTGAAGGCTGTTTTGTGGCGATCCTTTGGGTCCATCTGTATTTGGTGGTACCCCGCTTTGAGGTCTAACGTGCTAAAGATCCGCGCCCCGCTCAGTCGGTCTAAGATGTCATCGAATCTGGGGATCGGGTATTTCTCGTCCACTGTGTTGTCGTTGAGTCGCCTATAGTCTACGACAACTCTATATTTTTCGGGTCCCCCGTCTTCAGCACTCTTCTTCTTGACTGCCCACAAAGGGCTATTGTACGGTGACGTGCTGTCCTCAATGATCCCCTGCCTTCTTAAGTCGTCCAACTCTACTTTGATATGGTGCCTCAAAGCTTGCGGGCGCTCCTTCACGTAACTTACTACCTCCCGTTTGAGCGGGATTTCATGCACTGTTCTACCAGTGACCCCCAATCTCACGCCTTCTTTAAAGAATATATCCGCATATTCCCTTCGGAGCTCAACTCTCCAGTCCTGCGCTCGCCTAATTGCTCCTATCCGCGCTCCGCCTTCGTTCCCGACGTCACTCCCTCGTTTCGAGCACCTATATCTCTTCCCTCCTATACGAATAACCCATCTTCCCTTTTCGTTCCTCGCCCTTGCTCCTATCTTCGCTAGCAGGTCACATCCGATGATCCCCCCGTATTCCTTGGGAATTTTTCCCATTATATGAACTCTGAGTTCCTCCCCACCTCGACCCCATCTTTCTAGACCTATTACCGTTTCCCCTTCTACTTTACAGGCCCCCCCCCCAGGGTAACCAAGCTACAAGAACATACCTGTAATTGGGGTATCCTCAATCCCACACACATCCTCTCCAGGGTCTCCCGACACATTATCGTGTTGGTACTCCCAGTATCCACCAGGCACTGCACTCCGCACGCTACTCGAATAATTGGCAGACCGCTGTATGTACCGCTCACGCTATTACTTATTATTGCGCGGTCGCCTCACCTCTGCCACTCTTCTCAGATCTCTCGTTCGTTCCTCTCTTCAGCCGCCTGTCGTCGACTGCTTTTTTTAATACTGCTGCTCCCCCAGCCCACTCCGCTTCCTGGTTCCTCCCTCTCATTGTCGGTATCGGATATTTCAGAGGTTTCTGACGCCTCTGACTGCGGCCTCTCCCTCCTCTGCAGCCTCTGAGCGTTTACCTCCATTGGCTCTGGTCGATTTCTATTTCGTCGACGGCTCATGTACGGGCACTGCTTGGCTACGTGCCCCTCCGTGCCACACTCGAAACACCTGGTGCGTGGGCACTGTGCTGCCAAGTGTCCTATTTTCCCGCACTCGTAGCATTTTCTTTCCTCGCGTCTCCTGGGACGGCCTGCAATTGCTCGGTTCCTGCCTCCCACCACCGTTGCCTCTCTTCCACCGTACCCCGTCTCCTTTCTCCTCCCGGCGACCGGTGTGGTTTTGGGCCTTCTGTAAGATACCCTCTTCCAGCCCTCTTCTTCATAGCCTGTAACTTCCTCTTCTCTGGCACTAGTGTCCACCATCTCCTGGGCACATTCAAGGAACGTGCGCTCTCTAGGAAGTCCCTCTTTTCTTCCTGTTTCCTTTGCCAACTACACTTTTAAAATCGTTGACAAGAACGCCATCCTTGCTTCAACCTCGGCCGCGCTCACGGACTCCCTTATCTTCTCGGTGATACTATTGTATCTCGCTAAGAGTGTTCTCGCATACTGGCCATTCGTCTGGTGGGGCTTCTTTATCTCCCGGAACATCTTGAAGATATCCTCTTCGGGGGAAGATATCTTTTACGGTACTCCATGGGGTCTCTTCGTCCGCCTGAATCATATTGAGGATGCTTCGCTTCATCCTACACACTATACACACACGAGCGCTGCTCTCAGCGACTCAGCGTCTCCTTCGGTGATAAGGTCTTCCGCTAGTTTTCCTTCTATTCGCGTCATCAGCCTGTCACCTCCCTTCAGGAAGTGGTTCAATTCCCCGGTCTCTCCTGCAAATCTCTCGGAGATCGATTTTCTCACATCTTGAGCCGTGATTGCCTGAATTTTCATCCAGGCCATAGTATTGGCATGAGCGACTGCCATAGTTGTTTGGGGGAGCTGTGGTATATCCGCTGCTGCGTTGAGCACCCCTGGTCTAATTTCTCCCTCCGGCATTCCCGTAAAATTAGAGAACAAGAAAAAAGGAGAGAAAAAAAACGAGATAAAAAAAAACGAGAGACGAAATAAGAGAGAGAGAAAAAACGATAGCTTCCCGGGTTTCGAAACCAGATATTCGCCACCGGGTAGAATGTGATAAAGAGAAGGAAAATGGGAACGTAAGACTAACTTCAGTTCTCGAAATAGACTGTCTTTATTTCTCTTTGCAATCCAACATATACGGGATCATGGGATGTTTACGATCATGCGCATTAGTTTCCAATACAGAGCTACCTCTGACTTTAACTTATATATATATTTATATAAATAGAAGCAGAAACGTCTCACGTTTTTATAAAACTCATCAGTACTTCCGATTTATTTTAAAGTCTACAAATATATGTGTTTGATATCATTATTTTTCAGAATTTATTCAGCTCTACAGTAATAAGCGTGTCAAACGTAGTTGTTAATTTCATTTCGTTATCTTTATTGCATATACTCGACTCCCCAGTTTTGGGATGGATTATAATAATATCAATTAATTAATAATAACCACTTTATTGTGATAAAATTACAATCTCCCCTATTGGCCAATAAGCAATTGTGATAAATGATCTCATTCATGCCATATTTACAATTTTCATTCATTCACACAGTATTAACAAACAGCCCAGAGACCTCCCAAGTCCACATCGCATGCGAAAGAGGAAGCGAAGTCTTGGGAAGTCCCCCACGCTCCTCCGTCAGCCGCGTAACTGGATAAGAGCCAGCGGAGGCTGACCAAGAGCGCGAGAGCCACAGACGCTCATGATTGGAGAAACTGACCATTGCCAGGACTCCCACTGTCACGTATTTATAGCAGTTCACGAGGCCACTGTGGCTTTAGTATCCGAGGAGGAAGATAATATATCAAATGGCAAATTGAAATCACTGAGCGTAATATACCGGGCTGAATTTGACGTTGGGCTGCTCGTTTTTCAAGTAAAAGAAAAATCTGAACATTCCACTTAGAGAAAAGAAAAATGAAAACTATGAATCCGTTGTTGGATTTTCAAGATTGCCACTTTATTTTCAGCCTGGGTGAAACCCCGTCGCAGTTTAGGGATTTGACAGCAATTGAAGCGGAGTAAAATCAATTTATGGGCAGCAGTAAACGTTGCAATAGGTACTAATGTCTGGCGATTGAAAACAATTTGGCAAACTATTGTTTAACTTGCAAGGATCTAAATACGGAAGAGCTGTTAGATCACATCGCCCTTGATCCGAACAAGGTAAACAGAATTCAACTGTCATATTTATTTTTTTTATTTATACAGATAACCACTGAATGATGTAGGTTAAGTTTTATCTTATTTACTTTGTTTGAGTATTTGTCCATCATAACGTGAGTGATTATGCAACTGGTCCAAATTAATCCTGAACAACAATATTTTCTCCGCTTTTCTTCCTAATCCAGTAATCACTTTCCGAGATACACATGTTCGAAGTGAGAGCAAACAACAGCCCATCTTTCCTTTCCTTGGGGCATTCGCGTATTCCTTTTCGAGCGTGACGAGCGAGGTTAGTCCAGAGGGGCGGAGCCCCCTGTTTGCCGTAGCCTTGGCGGTTTCTGTAGGAATCTGCCATATTTTACAGGAGACCTTTATCAAAATAATGAAAAAAAAAAAAAAAACCAAGACAAACATAGGTCCAAAACCACTTCATTAACGATTTACGACGGCTGGTGAAATATTTTGGGGAAATGAGATCGTATTGAAATCTATGGCCGTTAATTAGGGGGGGAAGAGATATTGGTGGTTTCTCATGGTTTTTGACCTGGAATAAAACTGGTTTCGCAATAGAATAAAACTGTGGATACAAAAATTATTTTTGTTTTTTTTACCCAACATTTCTTTAAAAAATTGCTTCAGACGCGGTTCTGAGACCTGTTTTATTTTATTATATTTATGCCAAACGACATAAATATCTCTCCTGCAGATTGTGGTACGATCTCATTTCACCGAAATTTTTCGCCAGCTGTAACTCACTAATGAAGCAAATCCGGGGACCTATTATCAGTATTTCTATGTGGAGAATACGCCAGTTACCTCCATACATGTGTATATACACTGCTCTACCATATATGTAGACTCTGAATATGTATACGTATATGTATATGTATGTACACAGTTGCTTGATAAGGCTGCATAACTAGCATAACTGAGCTGCAACATGATAAGAATGGACAATTTTCATGAAAAAATAAGTCGCTTTGCATTGACGGTTCCAATCATTTCCCCAAAAATATCCTAAACCACTCTAACCATTAATTAGATGAAGTTGATTGTCAAAATACTTAACCAGAAAATAAATCGTTTAAAATCTAATTTAATGTAATTTAAAATTTAATGTAAAAATTATCCCCATGATGTTTAGTCATTATTATTGTGCCTTCTAGTACGAAATTTCTTATTATCTTTACAAATGGTGACAACTTTTGCCTACTACAGAAAATTGCAGTGTCTTAGAAAAAAAAACAGTTTCAGATGTGAATTTAGCGTGAAAATTTTGTTATTACTACTTTTTATTAATAATTGTTTTTCCATTGGGTAGTGTTATTTTTTAATTTTATTATTTATGTTTAGGGTATAGTAGTCAGCGTAACTGCTTCATAATATGATTATATAAAATATCAGAATGGAAGGTGAATTTTTCTCTTTTATTAAAGAAGAATTCGTATAAATAATAACAAATAAAGGAAAATAACAAAATTAGGTAAGTGGAAAGGTTCAAATCTTCGCTCCTTGTCCTTTGGTTCAGACCCAACCAAATTATTGTTAAACATGCCCAACTTAATTGCAAACACATTATCAAGCTGCTAAGAAAAACGTTTTTCAAAATTTCCCAAAATGTTTTCATCGATCTATTTGTCCTGGTTAATTGTGTGTTTTTTCACGCTGATTTATTTATTTTTTATGAATGATTACCAAATAATTATATATTCTGATAAATTTACTATATATGTGTGTATATATTTCATACAGCCGACCGAATGGTACAGCAGCCCACATTCTTTGATTGAAGCTTCCACCTATATGGCCCAAAAGTGCCTAAGAGAACAAGTCAAGGGTGCAAGCGTCCTGAAGGTTCGTTACCCGTGGATGAAAATCTACTGCCTCGGGTACAACCTTTCACCTGAGGGCAAAGATACATTGAGAGAGACTCTGCTGGGCACTGATGCCTCGGACACTTCCATTTGCGTTGCCTATGGCACCACCGACTCTGGCCTGGTCTCCTTCCACAATCTTCCGAACAGTAATTCTTCACTCACAAGTACTCCCGGTGTACTCCTATCAGGGGTTCAAATCAAGGTATTCCTATGTCCTGTATAATAGTTTAGAATTAGTAGTTAATAATAGTCTAGAATTAGATTAATAAATAGTTGTGTTAAATAATCCCACAGTATTAATAATTATTATCCGAAGCAAAAATACAGTGACAGATTTCCGCCCAGGCGCTCTACCCACTGAGCTATCACTTCGCCAGAGCATGATGATGTAGAGGAAAATACCAAACCATGTTATAGCTTAATATTAAAATATTTTATTTGTAACATGATAAAATAAATTTCCAATTTAAAAAATGCAAAATTCTTTTATCAAAAGAAAAAATACACTCCCCTTAATAAAATAGAAATTTTTTAGGCCTCGAAAACAAAAAAAAACCAGGAAATACTTGACCCTAGTAAATAAAAAAAAGCCCACCTTAAGGAAGAACCAAGGGCCGTTCACAAGCAGGTAGACACGGAATTCCTGTCACATTGGAAAAACTCCTTTCATGTGGGGGGAGTAGGCTGTCTATAAATACCAGTGTTCAGGAGGGAACAAGCTTTATAGCTTAGGGGGGGGGGGAGTAGGCTGTCTATAAATACCAGTGTTCAGGAGGGAACAAGCTTTATAGCTTAGGGGGGGGGGAGTAGGCTGTCTATAAATACCAGTGTTCAGGAGGGAACAAGCTTTATAGCTTAGGGGGGGGGGGAGTAGGCTGTCTATAAATACCAGTGTTCAGGAGGGAACAAGCTTTATAGCTTAGGGGGGGGGGGAGTAGGCTGTCTATAAATACTAGTGTTCAGGAGGGAACAAGCTTTATAGCTTAGGGGGGGGGAGTAGGCTGTCTATAAATACCAGTGTTCAGGAGGGAACAAGCTTTATAGCTTAGGGGGGGGGGGAGTAGGCTGTCTATAAATACCAGTGTTCAGGAGGGAACAAGCTTTATAGCTTAGGGGGGGGGGGAGTAGGCTGTCTATAAATACCAGTGTTCAGGAGGGAACAAGCTTTATAGCTTAGGGGGGGGGGGGAGTAGGCTGTCTATAAATACCAGTGTTCAGGAGGGAACAAGCTTTATAGCTTAGGGGGGGGGGAGTAGGCTGTCTATAAATACCAGTGTTCAGGAGGGAACAAGCTTTATAGCTTAGGGGGGGGGAGTAGGCTGTCTATAAATACCAGTGTTCAGGAGGGAACAAGCTTTATAGCTTAGGGGGGGGGGAGTAGGCTGTCTATAAATACTAGTGTTCAGGAGGGAACAAGCTTTATAGCTTAGGGGGGGGGGAGTAGGCTGTCTATAAATACCAGTGTTCAGGAGGGAACAAGCTTTATAGCTTAGGGGGGGGGGAGTAGGCTGTCTATAAATACCAGTGTTCAGGAGGGAACAAGCTTTATAGCTTAGGGGGGGGGAGTAGGCTGTCTATAAATACTAGTGTTCAGGAGGGAACAAGCTTTATAGCTTAGGGGGGGGGGGAGTAGGCTGTCTATAAATACCAGTGTTCAGGAGGGAACAAGCTTTATAGCTTAGGGGGGGGGGAGTAGGCTGTCTATAAATACCAGTGTTCAGGAGGGAACAAGCTTTATAGCTTAGGGGGGGGGGGAGTAGGCTGTCTATAAATACCAGTGTTCAGGAGGGAACAAGCTTTATAGCTTGGGGGGGGGAGTAGGCTGTCTATAAATACCAGTGTTCAGGAGGGAACAAGCTTTATAGCTTAGGGGGGGGGGAGTAGGCTGTCTATAAATACCAGAGTTAAGGAGGGAACAAGCTTTATAGCTTAGGGGGGGGGAGTAGGCTGTCTATAAATACTAGTGTTCAGGAGGGAACAAGCTTTATAGCTTAGGGGGGGGGGGAGTAGGCTGTCTATAAATACCAGTGTTCAGGAGGGAACAAGCTTTATAGCTTAGGGGGGGGGGAGTAGGCTGTCTATAAATACTAGTGTTCAGGAGGGAACAAGCTTTATAGCTTAGGGGGGGGGAGTAGGCTGTCTATAAATACCAGTGTTCAGGAGGGAACAAGCTTTATAGCTTAGGGGGGGGGAGTAGGCTGTCTATAAATACCAGTGTTCAGGAGGGAACAAGCTTTATAGCTTAGGGGGGGGGGGGGAGTAGGCTGTCTATAAATACCAGTGTTCAGGAGGGAACAAGCTTTATAGCTTAGGGGGGGGGAGTAGGCTGTCTATAAATACTAGTGTTCAGGAGGGAACAAGCTTTATAGCTTAGGGGGGGGAGTAGGCTGTCTATAAATACTAGTGTTCAGGAGGGAACAAGCTTTATAGCTTAGGGGGGGGGGAGTAGGCTGTCTATAAATACCAGTGTTCAGGAGGGAACAAGCTTTATAGCTTAGGGGGGGGGGGAGTAGGCTGTCTATAAATACCAGTGTTCAGGAGGGAACAAGCTTTATAGCTTAGGGGGGGGGGGGAGTAGGCTGTCTATAAATACCAGTGTTCAGGAGGGAACAAGCTTTATAGCTTAGGGGGGGGGGGGAGTAGGCTGTCTATAAATACTAGTGTTCAGGAGGGAACAAGCTTTATAGCTTAGGGGGGGGGGAGTAGGCTGTCTATAAATACCAGTGTTCAGGAGGGAACAAGCTTTATAGCTTAGGGGGGGGGGAGTAGGCTGTCTATAAATACCAGTGTTCAGGAGGGAACAAGCTTTATAGCTTAGGGGGGGGGGGGAGTAGGCTGTCTATAAATACTAGTGTTCAGGAGGGAACAAGCTTTATAGCTTAGGGGGGGGGGGAGTAGGCTGTCTATAAATACTAGTGTTCAGGAGGGAACAAGCTTTATAGCTTAGGGGGGGGGAGTAGGCTGTCTATAAATACCAGTGTTCAGGAGGGAACAAGCTTTATAGCTTAGGGGGGGGGGGGAGTAGGCTGTCTATAAATACCAGTGTTCAGGAGGGAACAAGCTTTATAGCTTAGGGGGGGGGGGGGAGTAGGCTGTCTATAAATACCAGTGTTCAGGAGGGAACAAGCTTTATAGCTTAGGGGGGGGGGAGTAGGCTGTCTATAAATACCAGTGTTCAGGAGGGAACAAGCTTTATTGCTTATTTATATTACATCTTTAGTCTTTCTTCTTAGTTATGTATCTTGATGACTCAAGTGTGAGTTAGTCAGTGCACATGAGACCAGGTATCGAAGGTAGAACCGCACAGATTGAGACCCCAGGCTGGAACAAAAAGCCAAAAAGAAGAGAATCACCTACCACCCAGCAACGCAGAATATCCATGTTTTTTATTTTACCTGTTAGGTAACTATTATTTTAGTTTAAACTGTCTAGAAAATTGTACATTTGAAATAATAATGTTAAACACTCGAACCCCATTGAACCCTTAGATATCATTAGCTTGATCATTATTAAATAAACTGTTCTGAATGAATTTTAGTCTATAGTGTGTATTTGATTAAAATAATATTTACCTAATACTAACCATGATTTAAATAACATGGGTAAATTCTTTGATGTTGGGTGGTCTTCATTTGAACCTAGCCCATGGGTTGCTCTTCAACAACTTGCTATTGGCCAATTTTACTCACTGGCTCTTGACTGATAAATTAACCCTTCGGTCTCCTAAACGCTGCTATTTATGAATCCCCGCCCAAAATATTTGGAAATCCCAAAGGTACAGCAGGATACCTGTGCCTTACTAGGTTGAAATCACAACATTTATTACCAAATTATTTCAACAGGAAACACCTATCTAAAATCAATCTAATTCTTATAAATTTAATTTGTTAATAAAAATATCACTACAAAACATTGTTGTTTTTGCTATTGATTATACAGATAATTGATCTGTTTAATCGAACATTGCCTGAACGGAAAATAGGAGAGATCTGTGTAAATTCACCCGGGGTACTGAAAGCACATAGGAAGCTAATTCAGTTTATGACCTCGGATGGCTTCTTGAGGACAGGTGACTGGGGCTTTATCCAAGACGGTCATCTCCACGTCTGCCGAAAGCAAACTGACTCCGTCATTTCAAACAACAAGCAGGTATTGCTATCTACAGTCTAAAATATAGATTAACAATAAAAATTATTCAAAATATCTTTTTTTGTCAATTTTATTTTTCTGTAATATTTATTTCATGATCAAGAGACTCCTGCTATTAACAATTCAAAATAAATATTCAGCATTCAAATTATTGAAATAGACATTTCTTATGTAATTTTTAAGTAAGTAACGTTTATTTGATAGCAAAACAGAATGTTATAATGTTGACCATGACAACGTATATGTACTGAGGAAAACTCTGGGGGCAATGGCCACTAGCTATCTAAAAAACAGAAGATATTCATAACCACGAGTATGGTGCTTTTTTAGTTTATAATTTTAAAATTCAAATTTGAAATTTTAACAGTATTATATTAAATTTAGATGAATTATGAAAAGAACAATACCAAATACATATACACAGGGTTTTGTATAAACCTGGTAGAATTAAATAAAGCTCACATAACAACAAAGAAACCGAAAATAATATGTAGAAATTAAAAGCCAGTAAATCTATCCCCTATATATCAATTTTATATTATTTTGTATCAGATAAATTCATTTCAGGTGTGCATCAAATTAGCCCTGATTGTAAAATTGTCCCTGCTCGATGAACAATGATGTAGGGATAATAAATAAATAATAGAGGATTGTTAATTCTGATTATACTAATATTTCAGTAATTAACCTTACCTACAGAACAATACTTCCTTATAGGATCAATAAGGAAGCCCATTGATATATTTATTGGGATAAATAAGGTGGTCCACTTATATTATTGGGCCTCCCAATAAACTTTTATTTTCGATGGGAATGTGAAGTTAAAAAACATTAACATATCGTCGACTGAGGTTTGTGTCTTGAGAAAATTACTGCATTATCTATCTAAGGGCAGATTTGATAAAGCTTACCGACTGCAGGGCAAGGGAAAATTCCTCGGTGTTTAAACAAGGTCAGGTGCAAATACCCATCTGGTGAAAAATGTTTGCTCTGGTTTTCTAGCAGCTTGAGGGATCTATTTAAATTGCTTTTCATAAAGATTTACAGCCCCCACCATTCCTTTGATGCCTGTTTTTCCAGTGTCTAAACTATGAGACTTTATTCACCTCAATATATCTGTGGGATATTGAAAGATAAATTGTGTTGTGTTGTCCAACCTGAGGGATAACAGTGTTGGATCCTCTACGTTTGTTACGAGAGTTGATTAAGAATGTTGATTATGAACATGTACATTGCGTATAAAAAGTAAAATAAACGTGTGTTATTAGTTCAACAAATGTTTCATTGTTCCGAAATCCTTTAGTGGCGACGAGGATGGGATTGCCGTCCACATGGTTCGTTCGTGTTTACGCGTTAACGGAGTGAAGTTTCGAGTTTCTACAATTCGGTGTTTTCGGTGAGATTACATCATGGACGACATTCAAAAGGTCTCGAATTTATTTATATTGAAGACAGAAATGGCCGAAGAAAAAACCAAGAGTTTAGTCGGAACTTTGAGAGAATTTACAATCGATAAAGATTGGGGCATCGCCAAGTCGAGAACAGAAAATTTCTTTATTGCAAACGGGATAAAGAATGACGAGAGACAATACACTATGTTCAAAAGAAAAGGTACAGAGGTTTCATAAAGAATAAGACCTGTTCAGAGTTCGAACGGGGCACGGCAGTGCAACAGGAGCGAGGCGTCAGAGGGTCTTTAAGGGCTGTGAGACAGGGTGACGGCGCAGAGGTGTGGCAGAGAGAGAGTAGCCCTACAGTTTTTTTTTCAAAACCTCAAAACAAAATAATACAATGTACAAAAACAATAAAATAATTGGATTACAGATTTCTTCTCTTTCTGCATTTACATGCATTTGGAGGAGTGCATAAATATAATAAAATTTGTATTGTGGTTAAAAGTTCATCGTTCTTATACAACACTAGGTGATGAGGCTCACCTTCGCCTGCCCTACAGGGCCGAATCTCCTGATTTAAATACTATTTCCCCTTCCTAGTGGAAGGTGGAGTCGGCTGAAAGGGGTATGTTTTATGATGCCCAGGTGGCCAACCCCCCTTAGGTTTATGACTGTTGGTCTAAAAGGGTGTGTTTTATGGCTGCTAGGGACTCACCCACTTAGGTTTTATGACCGCCTAGAGGCGACCCTAGGTCTGCCCAGTTCTGTTTATGCCGGTGACCCCTCTGTTACCTGCCTTGCTACAACTGCCGCATGGACCCGCCTGGTTTATTACTAGAAGCTTTTAGAACGATTTACTTTTATATTATAATACATTATTTGCACCAGAGTATAGGGTAATTTACGTATATGGTTGGCGATCGCTACAGGGGGGAAATTTGGTTTGGGCCAAAATGGATTTGAGCCATGCTTACCAACAGTTTGAGTTGGATCTCGAATCGCGCAAACTGGTAGCTATTACCACGCAGAATGGCTTATTCCAATATACCCGTATGCTCTATGGTATTTGTGTTGGACCTTCCAAATTTCAGAAACTGGTAGACAATGTGTTAGCAGGAACTGAGGGGGTGGTAGCCCTACTGGATGATGTGGTTGGCGCACCGGATTTTGGGACATTAAGAAAACGAGGAAGTTCTTGAAAGATTCAAGAAAGCGGGGTTAACCCTTTATGCAAAAAATATATCTTGGATTCAGAATTGACGCTTCAGGTTTACATTCGACTGATGAGAAAATAAAATCTATAGTAATGGCACCAAATCCGAAAAATATTAAAGAGCTGCAAGCTTTTTTGGGATATGTGAACTATCTGTCGAGATTTCTACCTGCACTGTCATCGACCCTCCACCCTCTTTACCAGCTTCTGAAGAAAAACATTCGATGGGATTGGAATGCTAGTTGTCAAACCGCTTTCACAAAAATCAAGAGGATAGTCAAGGAAATCGCTCTTTAGCACATTATAATCCAGATTTGCCTATCAAGTTAACCGTTGATGGTTCGGACCAAAGACTGGGAGCTATAATTTCACAGGTCTATCCAAATGGAGAAGAAAAGCCATTAGCTTTTGCTAGCAGAACGTTGACTATAGCGGAAACGAAGTATAGTCAATTGCATAAGGAAGGCGCTGCATTGGTGTTTGGTGTGAAAAAGTTCCATTTGTATCTTTTTGGAAGGAAATGGATATTGGCTAATGACAATCGACCCTTGTTATCAATTTTTGGACCAAAAAACGGAGTGCCGATTTGTGCGGCAAACCGTTTGCAACGTTGGGCGCTACTTCTAGCAAATTATAACTATGATGTGGAATGGGTGCAGTCAAATAAAAACAGCGCAGTTGGTTATCGAGAGCACCACTAAAGACTGATCCGGAAATAGGAGAAAGTTTGGACCCAGCGCTGTTTTACGTATTCGAAGAAAACGAAACTCTACCTCTACAGTATAAAGACATCTTGTTGTGGGCAAAGAAAGATGGCATCCTGAAGAAAATATCAACGTATCTGAAAATCGGATGGCCTCATATGGGGAAATCGAGTGATTGTGCCGACAAACCTTCGATCCTCAGTGCTTCACGAATTGCATGGTACACATGATGGGGATAGTGAAAAGCAAGGCACTAGCACGATCATATGTGTGGTGGCCAAAAATTGATGCGGATACAGAAGAGACGGTAAAGTCTTGCATGCCCTGTAATTCGGTGAAGGACAATGCCCAGAAAGCTGCTTTAATTCCATGGGAATGGCCAACAAAACCATGGCAAAGGCTTCATATGGACTACTTGGGACCAGTTGCGGGTCAGTATTACCTAGTAGTAGTGGACAGCCATTCGAAATGGGTGGAAGCTTTTCCTACGAAATCAATGTCTACGGAAGTGGCAATAAAAATTTTACGCCAGATTTGGGCTCCCCGAGGTATTGGTGTCTGATAATTACGCATTATTTGAATCAGAAGAATTGCTACTTTTCATGAAAAGGAATGGGATTGAACACAAGAGAGGGGCACCTTATTACCCTGCTACAAATGGAGCGGCAGAAAACAGAGTCAGAACAATCAAACGGTTGTTAAAAACCGCATTAGCTGAATCAACTAGTACAGACCTCAACAAAGCTCTGAACAGTTTTCTGTTACAGTATAGGAATATTCCTCATGCCACCACAAATGTGTCACCGGCACAAGCTCTGCTGGGTCACAGTTTGAGGACCAGATTGGATCTCCTCCGCCCAAATCCTTCAAAAACGGCTACTAGAGTTGAAGCGAAACAAAAACAACAAATTAAATTGCAATCGGGAAAGGCACTGCCGTCAGACAAATTTGCTGAATCAAAAGATGTTTGGGTGAAGAATTTTCAGAAAGGGGAGAAGAAATGGGTTAAAGGAAGAGTTATCAAATGCTTGGGTCCCAGAAGAAGAAGAGTTTACATCCCTGATATAGATAAGACATGGATACGTCACATAGATCAACTCAAACCGGAAGACAACGTGGATACTCCGGAATACAACAACTCATCGGACAGCGATGAATCATCTGATTGGCTGGGACGGCCTACTCCCTCACCAAAGAACAAAGTTACAAGTCAGGACACCGAGTCAGTACCAGTGCAGCAAAGTCCAGCTGAACAACCGAGTGATCATCAGCAGGCTAAACCAGGGACCAGTGCGTCAAAGGACAAGGACAGGTCTCCACTCTCTGTTGAATCTGAGGGTTATTCTGCTTTAAACAAACATCAGTGTTTGAGTTCAGGAAAAAGAGTTGGCAATAATTAAAACTTGGAGTAGAGGGCACTTCTTTCCCGACAGAGTCCATGTGGGGAGTTGAACAACGCCGGGAGAAGAGATTGGATGAGTGAAAGACTGGTTTTGTTGGCATTGTACACTTAACATTAAACATAAATAAATATTTCTTTTTTATCCTCATTACTACTACTGTTTATTTATATTTTTTTTTTATTTTTAAATGTCATGGTTCTCTTTTAAATTTGCTATTTTACAATCCTAATTTTTTATTTCTGTAGTTCTTTATTTTTGTCACGATTCTTGTATTTATTTTCTATTAGTCAGAATTGGATTCATTCATTTTTTACTCATGTTGTTATTGATAAGGTGCACAATAATTTTTTTTTTTTTTCAATTTATATTTATATTAATTATTAAATTTATTTCTATGTTCAATGATTAGTGCCGGTTATGGAAGGGTATATTAAAAGTAATTAAAATATAATTAAATAATAAATCGTCCGTCTTTCCACAATATGTTTTTTTTTCACCAATAACGACTCGTAGAGTGAAGGCTGAAGAGGTAGCAAACCTAGATCAAAGTGTCAATTAATATAAATTATTTAAAATGTTATAAGTTTTTTCACACCATGAATTGACAACTGAAGATGACAGCTCAGAGCTGTCGAAAAGGTTCATGATGTGAATCCGTCCAAATATTGTTATGATATTTTAAAATGGTGATTTTAAATGGTGCTTATATAAAAAATCTCGGAAAAAAAACGAGTGTTGAAGAATTTCGTAGTGAGTCGTTGGTCAGACACAGTTCGACGAGGTGGCGTACCCAAGCTGGCCCCTGATGGTCCTTTTTCATTTTTCACCAGATGCGACAACAGGACAACTTTACTTTCAATCAGCATGAAGACAAGTCAGATCAAGCATAAGTGATATGAACAACGAAGATACCAACACGAAGAAGCACTGGCCAGCATAATACGAAATTATAAGTACGTGATTATGTTTGTATGTCAATTTTTAGCTGTAAATGTTTGTAATAATAAAATCAATATTCCTTTTGCCAAAAGTTTCCTAAAATAATTAACAGAACCCTGAGATAAAGTAAAAGTTATAAAAGATAAAGTTTTTTATATATAAGTAAAACATGATGATTATTAATAAAAAATTAAGAAAATATTAGAATAATATGTTTAGCTTACTTATAAAAGTAGCTGGGTCATACTTAAATACATAACCTTTACTGTTAAAAAGGTACATCCTCTGTGGAGGTACCTCCTAATATCGCACGTTATCTCTTCAATAACTGACCACAACTCATACGCGGTTGCCAAACAGCTCTCGTAACAATAATAACAACTGGCTTATTGCAGCTGATGTCAAATGATTTTGATTTTATACTCCTTTATTGTGCTATAATTACAATCTGCCTTTTATAAGGCAATAAGTAATAAGATAAATGGTCTCATTCATACCATATTTACAGTTCATCATTCACTCGCTCATTCATACAATCATACGATGTCAAATAACTGACTTTTTCACACCTAATCTCCATGGGCCTCGAACTTGATGATCACTTCATGTCAGAGGAAGTCGCCCTTAATACTTGAGATAGCTGTCATGTAAGGAGCTAGTGACTCTATCTGAGAACTCCTCCCACCAAAAATACTGCAATAGCAAAGAGTACTTTTTTTTTATTATTATTGATTTTAATTGAATGAATTTACAAGAGAGTGAATTACAGGCTTCTGCACGATTACTGCAGAGGCGTTTGGGTAAATCTCCATGGATCAAAAGTTCCGTTGTCATGGCACTGCAGTGCCCAGAGACTAGAGAAAACAAATGCGTCGCCTTCGTAGAGACGTCTATTATGCGTGCGATAGGAAAGGATTGTGTACCTAGAGATGGTAATGATATTTTTTGTTTATTTATACTTATTAATTATCGAAAACTTATTAAATGAATAGTTGTTGTATATCTCATTTCATAATTTGTGATTTCTATAATATAAAAAAATTGTAAGAGAAGTACTTTAAATATGTTATGCAATGTATGTTTAGGGCTCTCGTAATGTGATTTATGTAAGCAAATTTAAATATGTGGTATTATATATTTCTGTTTTTGTTTTTTTTACAGTGGCTTCGAAATTTGATCAGGTGATTTTTGCAAGCGATTTACAGAAAATGATTGAAAAAAGAGTAGAGTGGACTAAATTTTCTAAAAATACAGCCTAAAATAAATTTATTGTTATTGTTATATTTATATTAATTTTAAGGTTTTAATAAAAAATAACCTATATTTACATATATATATATATATATTTATATTCTTTATAAAATCAATTTTAAAAATTTTAAGGTTTAATTCAATAATATATATTTCATATTAATAAAAATTAGTGAATGAAGTGATATAGCTACCTCATAAGTGTATTATAGTGATTTAACAATCGTACTGGTGTTAGAGAGCCGCTTTTAATATGTTTTTAATAATATTTGATAAAGTTGAACATTTTTTACTGTTATAATAAATATAAATTAAAAGCAAATTATTGATTATACTTCTATCATCAATGCACTATCTATTTTCCCATTTTTTTTTCTTATTAGAAGACTATTCCCTAAGACACTACAATTCAACATAACCATTTACAAAGCTATAACCAATATATCAATATCAGATTGTACATTCGGAATAGGACTGTGGGGATCATCCTCCACGTCCAATGTACAAAAAAGACAGACATTACAGTCAAAAATTCTTAGACACATAACAAACCCACCCTTTTTGTGTAAGTATATTTAATAAAAACAAAAAATCGTGTGTTAAATAGAATAACATCTTTGATGTTAAAAATCATCAGGTGTCTTCAGTTTAAGAGATTATAAATTTTTTTTTTGCTGTTGTCTGTAATTATTAATTTTTATTTTATGGACAAAATCTACTCTACCATGCCAGCATCTTACTGCTGTGGTTTTGCGCAGTGTATGAAAAACAGGGAAAAATACAGCTAATCTATATGTGTTATGTGGATTATTTTAAAGTTTGAAATATTGGGATACTGAGAGAGCTTGAACTTAATGATCCCTATCGCAATTTATTACGAAATTCCTATCTCATGTCGAGAACAAACTTTTACACACTTATTTTAATAGCAGAGCAAGAGGTTGTTACTAAAGACATCTTTTGTGACAAATAATTGCCTTCCAGAGATTCACGTATGTCTCTCATGTATTTATTCGGAGTATCAAAGCAGTTTTCACCATTGAAATTTCACATGCTGTGGACCATACTTGCAAGATTATAAAATTACATCAAAGTGCAATTTATTATACACTTCCTTGCAAGTATTTTTTTTGAACTCGATAATATTTACGACACATAAAAAAAGTCTTTGTAAAGTAATACAAAAATATTCGAGTCATCTGTGATCCATCCCACAGTTTTAGTGAATTTTCCTAATAACAGTTGACTAAGACCCTGACACAAACTATATATAATGAATGAGGTTGAGACCTTAAATTTGATACCTTAATTTATAAAAGGAAAAAGTTTATTTTCATAATTTAATTAATTGATTGATAACTGAGCATTCATTATTTTTTATAAGGTCCTTTTTATTCTTAGCATTTCTGAGGCAACAAGTAAGGCTTTCACGCAAAATTAATGTAACTGGGATTGCGTATGAAACTTTTGATGTTAGTTTTAATGACTGCACATATTATACTTAGCTTTAGCCTCAATATACATACACTGAGAGACAAAAAAAAGTGAAAAATTTGCTATTACCCTCTCCTTATAATTTTAGAATAAATAACAGGCCATATGAAACATATAAGGAATGATAAAAGTACAAATTAAATAAAAACCAGTGTTAGTTAAAAAAAAAAATTTTTACTATGTAATTTGAAATTAACAAAATAGGGCGCGTTTTCGGTTCTTGTGTTTATTATGGCTTGCATTCAATGGGGCATTGACCTAATAAAGTTTTGAACAAATTCCAGAGGGATATTTTCATATTCTTCCGTTAGGGCAACCCTTAACTCCTGGTAAAGTTTGATGTCTCTTTTTTTGTCTTGACAACTCATCCAATAGATGTTAAAAGGGTTTAGATCGGGACTACATGCTGGCCACTCTAAACATAGGATTGAAGTGTATTCCAGGTATTGGAAAACAGTTCTTGCTCTATGGGGCCGTGTAAACAAACAAAAATTCATCTCCAACGTATTGTGCAAATTGGACAAAAGCCTATGAAAGAATGTCCTCTATTTAGGCAGCAGTTGTTAGACACCTCTAAAAAAAAATAATTCAGCCCAAAATTCCAAATTAATCCCACCCCAAATCATAACTCTTCCATCATCATAGCTCCTTCTTTTTGAAAAGGTTTCAGCCGTATATCACTCATTAATTCTTCTCCAAGTCCCGGCTGTCAGGTGATCGCAGACAAAACCGTGATTCATTGGAAAAGCAATATGTGGCTGCAAAATTTTCTAGATATGGTGAAGTAGAATTGTTATTGGGCTGGGATTAATTGGAAATGAAATATGACTGCCCTCACGACAAATATCTTTGACTATCTGGAGACTGCACACTTCTCTTCTCCAGCAGTTCTCAGAACTCACAACTGGAAGAACTGTTAATTTTGCTTAAAGAAAGAAGAGAATTGAAGAAGAAAAATAAAAGAAAAAATAGACAAGTATATTTATATAAAATAGTAATAAGTTTATGTTTTATTTGTAATTAAATTCACCTTTTGCCAGAATTATTTTTGTTAGTAGAACCTAAAAAACCTTAGATAATAAATAAAATAAATAAATTAAAAGATAAATCTAAAAATAAAATTACGATATCTTTAAAAACCGTAATAATATGTACAGACTGCATATATACATATATGGCAGAATTGACCAATCAGCAGATCCAGATAAGCAAGAATATGCCTCAGGTACATCACCTTCCAGAGCACCTTGGTTCTGTTGGAAGGTCCAGTGCATTCATTCTGGTGTAGACACTGGTAGTATTTTGATTGTGTCAAGGGAGCCCGTCCCCCGAGTTATTTAAAACATTGTGTCTCTATTTTGGATCACGACCTGGCTATTTCTGAAACCCCATATATAAATATATACGTAATTTTTATTTTAATCACTTTAAAATACTGTGAACATGTGACCTCTTCTTTGGGCAATGGAAGTGAGCCTGACCGATTTGACGGTTTTTGAAGCGGGAAAGGTCAGTTCACTCCCATCCTTAAGCGAAGGACCTTTATCCAACAAAATATACAAAATTTCCACTATTAATATAGTGGTGGGGAAGAAGAAATACCATAGTAGCTGAAGGATATTGGACAGACCGACGACTGGAAGAAAACAAATGATGAGGTATGTTAAAATTTGGGAGTCACTCTAGGATTAATTACTAATGTCCAGGACAATTAATTAGTAAATTGTTTCAACCTTATAAATATAAATTGGTTAACTGTTGAAATCATTAAGAGATTATGTGGTCAAAAGTTTACTAAAACCAAAAGAATTATGGAATTTTCTACATGTTAATTAAAGAATTAACATATCAACAACTTTATTTTCAGTTATGTGCACAATTTATACACTATACACATATTTATTTTATAAAAACATTTTATAAAATCTTGAAGTGACCTCTCAATATGTCATTGGATTCTGGTAGATCCAACACCAATGATAAACCCGGTTGGAGAAAAATATGCTTTAAGAATATTTATATCTAAAATCAACACAAAATGCATCCGCCAAACCAGATTCCACCCCCCAGTAAACCTGACTTTACCCAGAATGACCACACCCCTTCTAAAGACGATTCATCATCTGTGATGGCAATATTGAAACAAATGCTACAAGTAAATACTAATTGACAGAACAAACTCACTTACCAGAATTGAGAGACAACAATTTCATACCTGATTTCTTGAGTTGAAACGCTAATGGAAAGATAACAACACAAAGTAAAAGGGACTTAATAATCAATAACATCACATGAGACCCCAACTCAATAGCTAAAGAAATTTTTGGAAATTGAAAACTAAAATATTCTCAGGGGACAACCAATTGCAAGCATTTATCAAAAACTCAAAGGAAAACAACATTTCATTCCCAAAATTTAAATTCTGTAATGAGTTTTGTTTAATCAAGTAAAAAAAAACAAACAAAAAAGTATAAGATATGCCTTCCATTTGATAAAATGTATTATTAAGTTTCATCAAATTCATGGTCATATGGGTATGAAAAAACCATATAATTTTCATTAACAAAGACTCTTATGCCCCAAAATTAAAGGCAAATGTGATCAAAGTAATTCAAAGATGTAACACCTTGTCAAGTTTGTAAAATTACCAACAACACACTTCATGCTAATTGTATTTATTTGGAAAATCCTGACGAATTGATGACATTCTCAGCTGAATGTTGTCATACCTACTGGAATGGGCACTTGAAAATCATTACTGTTGTTATATTTTATTAACATCTCTAGATTGAGTTCTGTATTCTATGAAGTAGTAGCATAAGGAAGTATTATGTAATGTACAATTTTGTTTTGGGAAATATTAAATATCCATTGTCCTCAATTATCTCTCATATTTTATGTTTGTAATAATTTTGAGATTGCTCAACAAAAGAAAACAGAACTTTTAACTGTTAAATAGCTTCTGAGCCGGGTCTTGAAGTCTCTTGAAAGATCAAATTCGATCACTTTCCCCTGAATGAAAAGCAGAAGCCTGTAACTTAAGGTTAGGCAATATAAAAAAGAAAATTTGCAAAACGTTTTAAATTAAAATTTTATATCACGAACCACTATTAAATAAATTCATATCACAACATATAATTATAAAAAAAAACATTTGTTGTGTAACAAATTGTAAAATTATCTTAGTAGATATTTTTTTGAAAATATATAAAAGTATTTAATACACATTTTTTTATTTTGTTTTTTATAAAAATCATTTTGGTGCAGGAAATAGCCCTCAATCTTTTTCCCTAGCTGAAAAACTATACTGTTATCAACCAAGGCAGTTTTATTAAATTTATAAAGACATTAGTAATTTACATACATTATGGTACTAATAAAATTTAAAAATAAATATATAAATTAGTCTGAATATTATTAAATTTATTACAATTTGCATTACATCCAGAGCTAACTGCTTCTAATTTAGATAAATGGAAGAAAAATCCATTGTTCATCGTGAGAGATTTGAGCCAAAAACCTGCCAACATTATACAGTGAAACTTAGCTGCTACTCCGCATGCAAGGCTACTGCGTATGACTACATAGTGTTACCGACATGGAAATTGTACATGTTAACTAATTGAATGGGTGTAAAATTGAATATGGTAAGTTATTATTGTAATATAACAGTTCTGTTGATAGAAATATAACCATAATAGAGTAAATGTATGGGGCAATACAATTTTATGATTTCCTTTGGAGGTACAGTCGAAATGTACATGGTAATGGTTGCTTTTGGTGGTTTTTATGCCATCAAACATAGTCATCATTGTTCATCGATGAGATTGTCTGTATCTTCCACAGATTCTGCTGCTGACTGATGGGAGTCATTAACCTCCGTGCTCTGCGGCCTAGTGTACAAGCAGCAACTGATGCTAGACAAGAAAAATAAAAGAAATAAATTTGTAAAATTATTTTTTAAGTGCAAATCAAATAAATATTGTTTTAATTGTTATTGTAATAATGTTAATCTATATAATGTGATGGAGGTGAAAGCCAGTGACTAAGTTTTTGGTATGGTCACAGGGCTAGAACAGTTCCGAGGTCACAAATTTAGTGTCATACAAAGTAGTGATAAGAAATATTTTAGCAAAAATCGTTTTATTAACTAAACATTAAAATAAAGACTAAATAAAAACTTAAATAGTAATAATAAATTTATGTAGACATAGATAAAAGATAGTAACCAACTGAAAATTTATGAAAAGGAAAAGAAATCTCCAGCAAATAGTTTTTTATATGTAAAACAATACAAACTGCATTGCAGGGTCTAAAATTGACAAAAAAATTTTTTTTAATATACCTGAGAAAACATTTTTAGTTACAGTTCCTCTACAAGACCTCATTCGAAGAATTTAGTACAAATATTTCTAAAAGTTGAGATATTTAAACATATTGTTAAAACTTGCATGACCCCACGGTGACCTCATCTTTTTTCTTGACTTCAACCATTTTTGGATTTTTTAAGGTAAATTTAAACCCAAAATACATTGGAGGGAGTCTAAAAGTGATAAAAATGAGTTAGATCGTATTTGACTCTAAAGGTCCACTCTGCAAACTTTGAAGATTTCTGTAAAATATGTAAGGACTTCAAAACGGGACAGACAGGATCGCACTATGTGGTAGATTTCTTAATGAAATAATGATAACTACACATTTACTTATTCATAACTGGTTCACCCTAAAATCAGTAGCCTGCCTGATGGCATGAACAATATTTTTAACTTCATTAATCATGGCTAAAGGTTATTAAATAATAATTACTTGGTTTTAAAAAAATAATTATTTTTCTATCATATTAAGTAGGTATTAAATTAAAGCTCTCAATGCTCTGATCAGTAATATACAATTTTTGTTTTTATTTCTAAACTGATTTACACCAAGACATTCAAACTTAGGTGTTGGCAAAACTCAACCAGTGTTTTAAGAAAGAGAGATGATACCTGGACATCGATTCTGACTGATAGATGCAATGTTGAGAAAACAAAATGTTATACAGATGTTATGAAAAATAACCCACGAAACCTTTAAAAAATTGAAAAATAATTTTACCTGATTAAGATCATAACGAAAAGGAAACAACCAGCACTGACAAAATAAAATGCACCAGGCATTACCTTCGAAGTCTTAGAAAAGATGTAATTGTACAGGTAATTAATGCCGAAAGGCAAGAGAAATCCTGGGATTGAGCCTAGCCCGAGAAATAAACCTGAAAAAGGAAAACAAAAACTAAAATTATTGCTAAATGATAAATTGATTTCTAACATTAATGAAGATAAATTTATTTTGTACCTAATTCATCATTTTTCACACATTTTGTGAGTATGGACTGTTGTATGGAAGACAGATTCATTTTCATTATTCCGAGAGGGGCACCTAAATGATATGAACCATACTCTTATAAAATGCAACACCATCAATAAATAAAATACAAATGTTCATATATCACTTTTTTTATTACACAAAAGTAGTAACAGCCTCGTGTTGGCCAGTGCTGTACAAATCGATCCAATGGCTGACAGAAAGGAAGCAGCGATTCCAAATTTGAAGTCAGGCCATTTGAAAACCTTCGTTATCAACATTGCCATTACGAATGATCCTGTAAAAAAATAAATATTTTTAAAGCATTCAAAATGTTGGCAATAGTTTATTATATGAAAGCTTAAGGTCTTTAGTTAGGTTTCTGCGATTCGTCTGTTGGTTTGTGAACTAAAGCAAATTTGTTATTAATCTCTGAGAGCATAGACCAAGAATGCTCATCTTATGTGTATACATTAATTAGTGAATTCTTATTGAATTTTTTATGAATGTTCTTTTACTTTTTATAATAAGGATGCCTGGATGATGGTGTGCTAGCCTAGTTGAGTCAATTGATTTCAGTAGTGCAATTAATGTAAGCATTGAAGAGATCGCACATAAATCATTGTCTGTATTAGGTAACTATTATTTCCATAGTCAATTATGCTAATATGAAATATTTTAAGTAAATAAAATTATCCACTATGGCTATATAGAACCCTGAGGTCATATAAATTGAATCGTTATAAAATCAACTATTATTCTTTATGAACTTTTTATAAATGTCCTTTCACTCCTTATGAATATTAAAGTAAATGTTTTAACAAAGATTATTTATACATATGCATCAATTATCAGCATAAACACCTTTGTTAAAATTAACATGCTAATCATGGGAAGGCTTCATACACATATCAAGCATTATAATATTATGTACATCCTTATTATAAAAAGTAAAAGAACATTCATAAAAAATTCAATAAAAATAACAGTTTATTTATAATGTTTTAAATTAATACTATCTCAGGGTTCAATACAGTCTAGCCCATGATGTTACTATTTTAAATGTTTCATACTACATAAATAGTTTGAGAGGTACAATTTATAGTTTAAAATAATAATAATAGCCTGGATTTTCTTTGATTTTGGGTGGTGTGTGGTCTTAAACCCTTTTGTATTTAACCTCCGGTCTCAAAATATGGTGGCCTCTCTTCAGCAACCAACCTTATGGCTGCTGACTAATTTAACTCACCAGGAGACAAAGAAATAAGATGTAAGACCATTCTCTATTCTATGATCTATTGTCAGCCTACCCTACCACAAAAAAAGTGGTTTTCCCCAAGGGTCATAGCAATACCCAGGGTTAATTTCCTAATACCTGTCAGTGTGTATACTTGTCTCACAGTGGCTACTCCCACATGTACAGGCACACTGGCCAGGTCAAAAACTACATTTATTCAAATTATCTCAACAAAAACTCCTTTCCAGAAATAACGCTGATTCTAATAAATAATTAATTTGCTAATAAAAAAATCATTACAATACATAAAGCCTTCCTGTTTGATGACGTTGATTTTTATCTGCTGAGACCAGGGTTTTATATTTATAGCGGTTGTCCCAGAATTAATGCAAGATTTGATTTAAATAGAAAACACTGTTTTTAGTATTTCTGTTGTTATTTTTTTATTGAATTATAAAGTAAATAGGATAGGGTTATTTATGGAATAACACATCGGGCAAATGGCTTCCACGACTTTGCTGGCACATGAGCACTCTTTTGTCGAAATTTTCCAAGACCATTTCCTCTTTTAATACACGGGTGGATGTTGGCTTGTTGACATACTCCTTTTGATTTCAAATAACCCCATAAAAAGAAATCTAAAGGTGTTAAATCACACGATCTAGGGGGCCAATTCTGATCACCGAAACGAGAGAGTACACGATCTGGAAATGTCCACATAATTATATTTGAATTGTTTTATGGGCTGTATGACATGTGGCACCATCTTGTTGAAACCACATATTGGCCACATCAATATCATCCAATTTTGGCACAAAGAACTGTGTTATCATGTCGCGATATCGAGCACCAGTAACAGTCACTGCTTGACCAGCCTCATTTGACATTCTCACGCACTGTTTCGATTTTGACATTTGAACGGCTTGTTTTTGGACAACCAGTGTGTTTAGTGTCTCCAACTGATCGTCTCCCTAAATTTTTTCAAATATACATTTTTCAATTAAACACTATTCCGACCATATTTTGTATAAAATTTTCGAACTGCGGCCGCTAAACTTTCATTATTTTTGAGATAATGTTCAACAATAAAGACACTTTCTATTGTGTAACGCTCCATTTTTACTAACCCTAAACTGTCAGCTGTCAAATTGTTTTTTTTTTAGGGTTGCCAGTACTTTACTGCACAAATGGCGGCAAATTCAAATCTTTCGTTAATTCTGGGACCCTATATATGTTTTGTATTAGAAACCCTGTGACAAAAACTCACCTACAATACCGACCATGAACTGAAATGTTCCGTAGAGGGCTCCTTCCCTGAATGTCATGTGGAACCTCTGTTGGTAGTAGTAGAGAGCCAGACTGCCTTCGCCTGCAACAGTCAATAATTACAGCACAGGCTCTACTTTCAAACAGATCGTCAGTCAGCTGGACACCAGCAGCTGTAATAGTATGTAATTATCCATCTGAAATATTAAAGGTACATTCAAAAACGTCCTGGCTGATGTTTTACTCAAAAAATGATAACCGGAAGTATAAGAAGAAAAAAAAACACTTCAAACTTTCCCCTATAGCTGAGGATGCATTAAAAAAGGTAAATAAAAAAATTTATAGATATTCCAAAATAATAAAGTTTTGTGTTACCAAAATCAAAATTAACTATTCAATGGCATTTCAATAGGTCTCATTTTCGGCTAATCTTTTAGCTGATCGTTATATGGTCAGCTAATTACCATCTCTCTCTCAAAAAAAAATCACCAGTTAAGTCGTGAGAACAATTTTAACGACTTTTTTTTGTTTAATATGGTTTAAACAAACAAAACAAAAATTGCATATTGTTAATATTAATGTCGATATTATTAATTTAATACCCTATTAAAAAGCATAAACAAATTATTTTTTTTAATGTAAGTAATTAATTAGGGACACTTACTCATGTTTTATGGAGGCAGCTATATTTTTCATGTAAAATTTTTGTTTTTTTGTCTAGCTTGAACAAGGGACACAAAAAGACCAGTGCAGTCAGGCCAAAGAAACCCTGATTGAAAATTGGACCGACTAGCTGCAAATGACAGCACATATCTCCTTAAGGAGCTCAGCTTAGAGACTGTCCAGCGAGACACCGAACCGCCGAGATTAAGTCGAAGAGTGTAGGATTAGAATAAGCAAGCCAAAGACAAGGAGTTGCTGTGGTTGTGGTTTGAAAGTGAGACTGCTAATATTGTATTACCAGCCAGCCTGCTTCACCTTCCAAGTTAAAGACATCAACTCTTACTCCAAAACTCAATCATTTATTGAGAAAATAATCTAGCAGGGGATTTATAGTTTGGTGCCTGGTAAGGTTACCTTACTTCATTCAGCTAAATGTCATCATGTACATCGGAATTCTCTTTCTGTAGCTAAATAGCAAATACTATTCATAATTATTGTGACTTCATAAAACATAATATTTCATTGTAGTAATGAATAATATTACGAGTGAGGAAATGTTGACTGTTGGAAAGATTTAGGAGATCAAGGCAATAGACAATGCACTAGAGCCTGCTCTTTATTGGCTAAGGGGTTACTGACGGTTCCATGCAAGAGCTTCGGTTGTTATTTGGACATAGAAAAGTTCAGTTTTCAGATAAACTTCAGACAAAGAATCAGTACAGTCAGTTATTAAGTGGCTGTCAGTCAAGATCCTTGTTTGCTAGAAAGAAAGCAATGGTGGTTACAATATGAAAAATGCAATAGATATAGAACTAAAACAAGCCCCCACCAATGAATTATTTAATGAATATAGTACCCGAAGCAAGAAGACATCCAACGAAACTAATGATGTAATTATTTATATATTTGTCATTTTTAAACATGTATTTTTTTCCAAGTCCCACCGGCGCTTAAATTATAAATGATCAAAAGTAAAAAATCAGTTCAGTACTTTTTTATTAATAATCATTAGTTAGGCTGCAACACATATCAGTTTTCACAGTGTTTATTATATTATTTACTTAGCAACAAGTTTGTTTAACAAACCTTGTGGAGATAGGTTGACCAAGTTTTTGAGAAATTAATGAGAAAACCACAATTGTGATACAACAGACCAAGCAGCTTTGTCGACATGTTGTTCATCTGATAAGTTTTTAGCAACTCTCTTCCATCAACCTAAGCACCCCTCTAGGGTACCCACCCTAACAAACACATTTACTCAGTTATATATTTATGCCTTACAATGAATTCCCAGTTGACTTTTTTAAATTTTACTTGGTTGTGTTACACTTTTAGAATTACTGGTTATTTAATTTATATTTGTATATTGTATATTTATTTATGTTCTTATTATTCCCAGACATACATGCTTAAAGCCACCTAGGGGCGAGAACCGCTGTGTGAGTCAAAGGGTGATTCGAACCCGGGATGTGATCGACGATGTAGCTGCTACCTTGAAAAAATTGAGAAGACAAAAAGCAGTATGCGCCATTTTCGAGTACTAACTGTTACCATATACTAAGCACAACACATTCAGATTAGGCCGGAGTATTTATCAATGTAATTTTAAAAGTTCAGTTCAATTGTATTCTTTTTAAAGTTAAATCTCAACTAATACTAGAAAAAAACGAAATGAATTACCTGGCCACACTGTTCCGACGACAGCACTTGCGGTGAGCATGAGCCATATGACCGTGAGGTTGGACCTAGCCCTGAAAGCTGACTTGATCTGATCGAGGGTCCCGATCAGCCGGCGGTCCTTGGGGTCGACCTGGGCCTCCTCGACGAAGACCAGCACCGACAGAAGGCCCAGCATGTGGGTGAGGCTTACCGTGACGAAGAGCCACTGGTAGCCGATGTAGGTGAGCAAGTAGCCACTCACGGAGGAGGAGATCAGCGCTGACACCAGGATCGCCGTAGTAAAAGTCTGGATCCTTGAAAAGCGAACAATAACAATAAATTATAGCTCACTAATAGATAGACAAAGGGAATATGTAGATCTCATTGCGTCGACAGCTGGGCATATATACCTAGTTTGTTAATGTTGTGCCAACTTCTTCACCACGAATAAATAAAAGTTACCCTCTTTACGGATCAGAAAACACACACCTACGTTTCCATATTTTATCAATAAATCTTCGGCCCCAGTTTAGCGAGGGGGACTAGTTCACGACACAACTGGAACTCACTGGGGGCGTGGGCATAGCCCGGCCTATGACCTGCCTATATAAGGGTAAATCCTGAGCTTTATCATTCCAAGCCGAAGGTGAGCCTCGTCACCTAGTGTTGTGGATATGGTTATGACTTTTTATACTACAGATTGAATGTACTTATATTATGCCCTCCTTCGAACGCATCAGTGCATCGCAGTACGAGGAGCAACTTGTAACTCTATAAAAATTGTTTGTTCATTGTATTATTTTTTTGAGGTTTTGAAATAAAAAAAAAAAAAAAAAATTATCATCAGTCGGAATCCGGCTCCTGAAGTGAACATTGCTCTCTATCTTCACTGGCGCTTGCTGTTCTACTCCCTCTGCATATCTCTTTCCTAACCTTGCTATATTTAGTCCGACGTTGTCAGATCCGACACCTTCCTAGTAGGATTCTCGGTCATCGTCTCGCTAAAACTATCACATCCTTGGAAGGGATCTATTCCATGCAGACGACGGACTTAGCAGTGTCTCCCATGGTAATCCAGTCTGCCTCTCTCCGGTTCACACTCGCCTTTGGGATCTGGACAGTTTTCGCCTACCCTCAGATACAGAGTGTGAATTCGTGGTCATTCCAAGGCCACATAAACTACCTATAATACCTAGCCTGTACCTCTTCTCCTGAACATAGTGTACTGTCGGGGCACACCTTCTAAGATTTATGGAGTCAGCTCAATAAATAAATACGAATTAAGTTGCCCACTGACTAGGCCACCAACAAAGGTCAAAGATCTCAGGTTTACCCATTTTATCTCTTTCTTGACGGCCATCGGGCAGTGGCCGGATCGACGTTTCTCAAATAGGATCCTGTCGCAGCCCAGGGTATAAAACCATAGTTCGCATTCTCCCCATATGTGGCAGGAGATTTCCTCCTACAATTTACATTTAGAGCAAATGGAGTTATATGGTACATATTTAAAGTATAGGTGACGTCTTAAACTACAGTGTCTAATATGCCTGTGTTAAAGTTTATAATTTGCTGGGTGAAATTTTGAGATCCTGCTGTTGAATTGTTTAGACTGTATGCAGTTGACGATGTTGGACCATTCCTCATCCGTACAGATCTAAAGTAGTAATTCACCAAATAATTATCCTCTAGTTTATTTAGTTTTCAACGGGGAAAAATTACGGCAATGACATGTGTATAATTTAAATAATTTCAAGTATTTGGGTACACTACATTTCTAACGGTTTTGGCTTTTTTTTTTTTTAATTTGTTTTTATTTCAGCGTATTTGAATCAGTCATCATTAACAACATTGAGAAAAATAAATAAATAAAGCAGTAAAAAGACTGTCGATGCGTGTATACTATTTCCTCAATGAATTTGTTTTATGTCAGTACTATATTGTCAGTATAATTTTAGTGATTAATTTATTTCTTTATCCGTTACAAGTTTACACGAATAACAAAATTGCACGGTAAGTATGTTCAGTTGAGACCCCGCACATTTTCCCTGCTGTCATTGTGCACATGGGTTGTGGCATTTTTTCTAGCTGTTTAATTTGAGAAGTTTGGAGCCAAATAACGAATGGCAGATAGGTAAATCACGAAATTAACGATGGTTTTTCGTTCTTAAATAAACTGATTGGAATTTTTTTAGTATTTTTACGACCTCAGCGCTTGTTTGTGCCAATTAGTTCACTACTTGCATAGCGAACACACATACATGAAAACTTTTCTCTATGTAGATATTAGGATTTCTTCCATGGCTTCAATGGAAATATTAACACAATAGAACTATTCTCATTGCGAAGTTTAAGTTCACTAACGAGCCATATTAACGGTTTAATTGATTAAAAAAAATATTATTATTAAACTATATGCTTATATTTTTCCTCTCTTTTAATTCAGGTTTGTAAGAGGACTGCCCCAGGTAGAGGTCTGAACCTGTATCCAAATCTCTACTAGAGGCATCTTCGTGCGAAGACTAGACTACAAAAACTACTCTTGTTGGAGAAGGAGGCGGGTGTATTGGGAAAGGATGTCACTTACTTGATGGTTCTCAACTCGGGAGTGGCCTTAGCTATGACGATGCAGTTAGCACCCAGCATGAAGACTCCTTCGCCGAAGAGGCCGGATACGACCGCATCGAAGAGGGCCGGAAGCCAGACGGAGCTGCCCCAGTCCATAGCGGCCAGAATATAGCCGGAAGCGGACAGGATCTCCGTCACTGCACCGACGAGGACCAGAGGTTTGCTGAGGCCCGTCGAGTCCCGCCAGTAGCCGAGGAGGGCCGTCGACAGTGCAGAGCATGCCGACTTGATGGTCGATTTGGTGGTCACTATCTCTGTAAGGGCGACCATGTGTCAGTCGAGTTTTTAACACCTCATAACTAATTTATTGTCACAGAATAGATAGAGTAGAAAATATGAACAAACCTCTATGCTATTTGGTCTCCTGTTCACAAGGAATTTGGGAGTTGAAAAATGTTATTTAAGTGTGCATCATACAATCAAGGGTTTGATGTTCTCATTAACTACTATCTCTTGACAAATTTATTTGAGGTATTTTTATTAAAAAACAAGTTCCTCTACCACACCCCCATTGAATGATACCGGCACTTGGTAATTTGTAACCTAGGCCACTCCTGTGTTTTATATAAGTATTTGAAAACAAATTGCCATTAATGATATTTATACTTTGAGTCAATTATTTTACTACTATTACTGCTGTTACGAAATCTACCTTTTCGAAGGGGGACCTCGAAGAATGAGTGTAATTAACATCCACAAAGACCCATAAGAAATAAAAAATGTACCCTCACGGGAAGGTAATCATAAAACAGTGTTGGCAATATCATAAAACTCTCCCATGCTTATTTTTGAAGCTTAACATGAATCATTATAGACATGGTTACACAAAAATTGAATGTTCAACACTATTAAACACTGTGAATTGCTTTTTTAGGTGATCATGCGTTTACTGATTAATTTGGTAGTAAGGTCCTAAAAATTATGATGAATTGTTGTAATGAATAAGCCCAATAGATAGAGATAAAATTTGTGCTTTTTTTTTTGTTTTATCATCCACATTTCTTGTTTCGAAGTGTTCCGGATAGTTTTGAAATTTTTGCTGTCAAAGCTTTCCAATGAGGGGATGTCATATAGATTGTACCATTGAAAAGATAAACGTCCTACCAGAAGATCCGAATTAGACCTTTCACCCCCCCCCCATAGTAAAAATAAAAGGTGGGCAAGGCGGACCCCAGACAGTCGGTGGCTCGCAACCTGCCAAATCCTCCTGCCTTTAAACGATACTCCGCAGCCGATGGCACCCTTGTTTGCCGTCGGGGAAACCGGCCCACCCTCCTTACTCTTCTGGAAACCCGCCAATATATCTCCCTCTTCGGAGTCCTGCATCTTGCGAGAGCCAACTCTGATGGACCCAACTTTTGGCGTTTCATAATTGTATTTCTTGAGGAAAAAAGGGGCGAGAGTTGTCGAAAAATATGGTGAGCTATGTACACGTAAGCGATCTGAAGATACATGGTAGCCAGTTTTTTTTTTGTTTTTTTAACGCTAGTTCGGGTTTCGTTTAGCTTCATCAGGAATAAATGAGTAGAGGATCCTGGCCATAACGAGGAAATAAATCCTCTCGGGTATCAGGCTAGCACCAACCACGCTAGCTCCTCGGAGCCACCTACCGACTGTGCTATAGGCCAACTCCCAAAGTGGAGGAACAACATTGTTAAATGTTTGAGGTGGGGACAAATAAAAAAAAAAAAAATAATTAAAACCGGCTTAAATGTGAGATTACTATTGTGGCCTGGGTGAAAAAAAAATATGAACATGGTATCTTAAATTGTTTCTGACAGTTTGAGAGTTCAACTAAAAGCCAGAAAAATGGGGCCGGATTTCTTCGCTTTGCTTAAAAATGGTTTTCCATACACATTTCTGTATATACATAGTTATGCACATAATTATTTATGCACATGTACGATTGTATGTTTATACTTCCGGCGATAATGGTCGTATAACATGCAAGAAATGTTGAATTAGTAGTGCTCCTGCAATGTTTACTTTAATGAAAAGGTTTTAAATCCTACATTGTTAAGTCCTCTTTAAGGCGTATCGGTTAGAGCGCTTGGCTACCATTAAGATATCGATCCATTTGATTGATTGGTTCACTCATAATACTCACTGGTAAAGAAGTATCAAATTCAGTTCATCATTACGGAATTATTGTTGTGGATTGATGAAAATTACTAAACTGGAGAAAAGACACCAGCTCCTCGATCCCGTCCATGCGTACAATTTAATAAGTTGAGCCAGATGAAATTTGTTATACTAAAGGATGTTTTGTTTCATATATGCCCTCATAATTTTTTGACAAGAAATAATAGCTTTGTGAGCGCCGCAGTTATTTGTTATGTGCTAGAGGAATACGTTTAATAGTTATTTCTAAAATTCATAATATTTATTATTGCCTACGATAATAATGACAAGTAATAAAATAATTAAATTTTCTCAAAAGACCGTCCACTAGAATTATGTTTTAGGAAAAGGGTATTTTAGATATTCCATAGTGCCCCCACTTGCCCTTAACCGATTCAAAATTCCTACAAAAAATACTGACGTGAAATAGCTCGTTGTGATTCCAGGCAAACGCAAACAGTAGCCAATAAGTCAAGTCAGTTTGTTAGCGATTATTATCTTTTCAA
Source organism: Acanthosoma haemorrhoidale (assembly GCA_930367205.1). Classification (NCBI taxonomy): domain Eukaryota; kingdom Metazoa; phylum Arthropoda; class Insecta; order Hemiptera; family Acanthosomatidae; genus Acanthosoma; species Acanthosoma haemorrhoidale. The sequence goes on along the minus strand of OV884011.1, from coordinate 29,268,021 downwards.
ATCGTAAAATGGCTGATAGAAAATATATTCAGAACTTAAAAACCCGCAGAAGAAATTATCAAGGTGAACGGCACGCTTTATAAATAGATTTCAGTCCCCTCCCCCTTTTCGCGCACGGTTTTTCTCATTTTAAACAGCTTCCAAATGAGTTTTCTCACACCCCCCCCCTATCCGCACAATATAACTTCCGATTAGGCTGGTAAGCATTATCGATATTGTTTATTTGTCGAGTAGAATGTGAAATGCCAATTTTCACTTATAATCTAACAACTCTGTTGCTTAAGATGTACGGTCACGCCTTTATTCATTTTGAACAAACGATTTTCACATCTCGAGGCGTACATCAGTCAAATTGAGCAATTTTGGTATATTGGGAGCAATAGGTGAAAAAAATGTGCATTCAAGCATATTTTAGTCGAATGTCTTGAGAGTGAGGAGAGGAGAGGATGATGTCTTCTTTTCTTTCTGAAGCCAATTCTGAAGATATCTGCAGTACTTAATTTTCTTGAGTACCGAAGAATGCTGCAACATATTTGTTACAATCCTTCTACTCATTTATCTCATTATTTATTCTTATTTTTATTGCACTCTTTTAATTTTCTTTACTCTATTTTACAGTCATACACTAACATTTTTCTTTGTCATTATTCCTCTTTCTTTAAAGGTATAAAATCAATTTCCTTTTCTTTACTATATTTTTTCCAGTTTCTATTTGATATAATTTTTCTCCTTGTCTGTGAACCCGGGGGGAGAACGCTCGTGGGTCGGTCTCCTTGGCTTCTCGGGGGCCATTACTAAGGGCTTTGGGTGGCAATTCAGGCCTCAGAGAGCACGTTTGGCTCCAAGCACTTGTGAGGGTTTTGTGATTTTTCGTGAACATTCAATACTATGAGAACATCAATGGTCTGTCCTGACATGTGACATATTGGTAGGCATCATGGTTTCCATCCACATCCTCCGATCAGTCCTAGTGTCCTTAAAATGATAATACATGTCCTGCCTACCAGACAAGTCGGACAGTGGTGCCACCAGTGCCCCCAATGAAGGGCGCCATAAAATATTCTCAAATGTCTTTCTAGGTGTTGTGAAATAATAATGATAATTAAAATAATTAGCAATTCGTCACGATCAAATCAAGAAAATGATTATATATATGTGGGTGTCAATGACCCTTGCGATTGACATACCCTACAAGAAGAAAAAAAACGCCATTGATTGAAAAAATGAAGTTGACTTTTCGAATCAATCTTACATTTCACACCTCTTTATATCTTTTTTTTCTTTATTATCTTACTTCATTCCACTGTCATCTGTCGTCGCAAACGTTGTTAGAGTATTTGTCATACCAAATCCCAGCCTGACATATCACTCTTTGAAGACAACTTTTTCTAACTAAGCCAGGCTGGTAAAGAATTGCATTCTATTGCATTTTATAACTCAAATAAAACGTTTACATTGCACTAATTTGCTAAACAATAAGGTTAAGCCATTAGTGTAAAATGTCCATTGACAAATAGTCAATTCAAATGAAATTGCTTGCAATATTTAGGTAATAAAAATAATAATTTGTTAGTATGCAATGTACGTAGTCTAATAATAAATAAAGCTACCATCACCACTCTTGTTTTTGAATGAAAATTTGATTTATGTAAAGATTAAATATAATCCTAGTATGTCACTCGTTTTATTTAATTTTGTATTAATTTAACAGTTTTTATTTTATTTTATAATTATTATTACCTTCCCTAACGAGGTTTATACAATTTTTTTTATATTGACATTATTTTCTAGTTCTTTATATTTGCCAGATGTGAATTTGTCATATGAACATTAATGATATTCATAGAGAACTTTGTCCCAGAACAAATTATTTTCTATGTAATTCTAAATTAAAATTTAAAAACAAACATAAATAACCTAACGATTTGATAAATATTAGGAATATATAAATACTAGATGTAACACCGTAGTTGCCGATAAATCACAATAAATTTTGTATCGAGATTCCATTTGACAGTGATAAAAAATATTTTCAATTCTATAAAATTTAATTAATTACTTGGTAATAAAAAAAATCTTATCATATTGAGTAGTGTATTCAACTGTCGTGTCTCTGGTTGTTAATTTTTGTGTTTTATTTTTTAAGTTTAAAATTCATTAAACTAGGTATTAAAAACGTGTTGGCAATTTCAGCTCATTCAGTGTTTTATAAAGAGAGGTAATATGATGCATTTAATGCCCTGATGGTACTATTATATTAGAACGTATCATAATTAATTACTTATCGTGTAATAGCAATATTTAATAATAAGTATTGTATGAAATCTTGTTGCCCTGAATATTAATTTGTCATTTTTGATCTGTAATCGGAAAAAGTCATTAAAATCATATTTGTAACTTAAACTCGATCAGTTATTATTTATAAATATCATATAATGCAGGCAAGTAATTTTTTTGTCTAATATTTTAGATAAATTGAATCTATTGAAGAAACTGCGTTTGAATGTGAATGCTAAAAAAAAAATAAACTTGGGAATACACTTATGCAATAACCACATAAAATAAAATGCCTGATTGAGTTCTAATTGCGAAAATGTTGCGATAGTTTCCTTGCCTTTCTAATGTCAAATTGGAGATTTGAGTAAAAGAGAGAGGGGGAGAGAGAGAGAGAGAGAGAGAGAGAGAGAGAGAGAGAGAGAGAGAGAGAGAGAGAGAGAGAGAGAGAGAGAGAGAGAGAGAGAGAGAGAGAGAGAGAGAGAGAGAGAGAGAGAGAGAGAGAGTGAGAGAGCGGTATGCAAGGATTAAGCCACTTTTAATGAAGTGGTATTATTTTTTCTTTAAGACGTTGGTAAACAGAACCGGTTATAAAGATATCTCCCTCCGCCCGATAACAGCAATACAATATTATCATATAATTACAATTCGTATTGTACAATAAATGATCATCCATTGCTAAAGACAGAAGTACGCCATTATTATTCATGCACTTACGCGAATAAATTACAATATTTAATAAATTCCATAAAAAAAACAATGATTGTCAGTCGTGAGAACGATCCTGAATATCGTATGCAGCAAGTGCATCTATCACATAATTAATTAATTATGCGAATGAAATTATATTTATTACGTAAAATAGTCTTATCAATTGTAAAAAAAAAAAAATAGTAAAAATAACAGCTAAATAAGATTTTATAAAAAACATAAAATATTATTTAAACTAAATAAACTCATAAAAAGAAAATTATATGTGAATTTTCCTATTAAAAATAATCCTAAATAAACCATTGCTAACATAAACACACAAACGGTTTCTCACCGAGTCAAACTTGTGCTTCTACATATTACTTCAGTTTCAAATATTTTTCTCTGAACTTCTTAAATGAATGAAGTAAATTCGATTAAAAACTGTGGAAAGCATCTGGTTCAGTATTGTAGAGTAGGGATGACCGATTGCCGATAGTGGTTCATAATCGATCTTCCTAATTATATCAATTTCCTGCAATCGAATATATTGGATATCTCAAAAAAATCAATTGCAAACTGGATCGATATATTGTCAGCACCACATTTAGGTAAAACAGAAAACCTCTATTTTCCCTTACTTTATACTTTTATAGACAGCGATTAAAAAGACAAAAATTTACAGTAGAAGCATTTCAATAAAAAATGCTAAATTACTTTTTTGAAAAAAAATTTGCAATCAGGTTTCGATGGACTCTTTGGATTTTTTTTTTTTGTCTTTGAGAGAAAAATATAATACCGGTTTTTCACTATTACGCAACGATTCCGTGAGACAGGTATATATAATGTCAAAATTTTAATACTTTCTGGATTCTTAACTACACAATATTGAAACATTTGACTCGCCTAGATAGTAATAAATTACTATTTTCTGCTATATTCCGCCTGTGGAGCATCCTATTGTGGCCTAACTATAATCGACCAGACCATATTAGGACTTCATTTCCCTTGACACATCTTTTACATAGCTCCAATCTCCTGATAAAAGTGTTCCACGTGCTCATTGCTCACTGCGCCATGATTTTCCGGGAAGAAATCTAAGTACTATTAAGGGCATAACACAGCCCAAATTTTTTATGAGATGTTATAGGATAGTTGACAATATCACGGTAATTTCCCGCCATTCGATATCCCAAAAAAACTGCCAGTAACATTCTTGAATACTTGCAAAGCCGTTTTCTCCAGTGGATTCAATAGTTCTTCAAACGTTTCATCATGCATTAGTGATCGTATTTCTGGACCCACAAATATTCCATCTTTAATTTTTGCATCGCTAATTTTAGGAAACTTGTGTTTTAAGTCCATGAAACCAGGAGTATTGTCCGTGGCCTTGAGGAAATTCTCCATTAATCCTAGTTTGATAAGTAATGGAGGTAGATACACATTTTTAGGGTTACACAATGGGACATATTTCACATTTTTCTGTTCAGGAACGAGTGATTCACGTTTATGCCATTATTTTCTAGTGAAATGTGTTTTTCTAATGAAATGGGTTTTTCTGTCCCTACTACGCCATTCACATAAAAAAAAACAACAGAACTTTGTGTAACCAAGCTGCAGACCAAGAATAAGTCCAATTACCTTCAAATCACCACAAATATTCCATTCATACACTGCACATTGAAGCTTTCCCAATATAAATTTTCATGTTTCTTTCATACTAGTAGAGCGAGTCATGGTTACTGGTGGGAATTTATTGCCAATATGCAGAAGCACAGCTTTTAAACTAACTTTAGAGTAATCAATGAACAAGCGCCATTCTGTTGGGTTATGTTCATTACAAATTGTCTCCCACAAGAGAAAAAATGCCATTACAAAACACTAAGCCTATTTTTTCAGAAAAATAGTCTTTAAATTTAGAAGATAATTAAGATAAGTACATATCTTTATATTTTTTTGAAGAAGATTCCATCCTTTTAGCCGGGAGGTCTGTTTTTTGGATAACTTTAAATATCGTATGGGATCGCTTAGATTTTCTTGAGTCAGTAAATGAGGCTCAGATGGACTGCTTTGTACAAAAGTTGTATCACAAGAATCTTTTTCTTTTTCTTCCTTACTTCCACCAGACTATGACGAGGTCTCTTCATTTGATGTTACGTGTTCTGGAGGGCTTGGTATGGGGTGTTCTTTGCAATCTGGAACTGGTCTCATTGTACCCTGTATGTTTTGATTAATCCCTTTAATGTGTATTAAGCAGAAATAACAGCTGTCTTTGGGTGCCTTCCAAATCCAAATAGGAATAGCAAATATCATATGGCCATTTCTCCATGCAGTGAGATGCCTAGAACACCATAAACAGTAGATGTTTGGTCCCCGACTTTACGCCCAAAATAAAGAGTGTTACACGTTTTTACTAATGGAGTAAGGATTTGCCTTTGGGACTTGAACGTCTCTTCACCAGATACATAATAAACACAACATAACAGACTTTGTTCATATCATTTAAACAAACTCTAGGGATTTTGTAACTGACGATTAATCAAAAGAAATAAAGTTATGAATATGCAATGCATAATGATCGAGACACATAACGCCCTCACAATGTCGTGTTAACTGGTTCACTTCTATCTAACAATTGACAACACTCTGACGAATGTGTGCTACACTAGATCACGTTTGTACATGTCATATACGTCTGAAAATACACAACAGTGGCAGCTACCCTTTGAGTTAGCTCATTTGACAATAGACAAATGGACGAAACAACGCTTTAAGATATTTAAAAAAAAATTTAAATAACAAAAAAACTGTGGGTGATTCCGAATACATATTTGAAAATGAGATAAAAAAACACACCTATTGATTTTATTTGTGAGGAAAAAATCATGTTGACCAGTGTTATCTCGCCAGCTACAGAGACAATTATTTCGGATGGGACCGAGATAGCAGGAACGAAAAAATATTTTTTGGCAATGAAACCTTTGGGAAAATATTTATATTTGTTGTTTCGCCAATATTCCAGAATTTTCATCAGGTCTGGAAATGGTAGTTCATGGGTGTAGCATTTGACAATACATAATGAGTATCCTACATTTTAGATGAATTTACATCTTAGATTAACACTTTAACTTATTACAGATTACCTAAAACTAATTTAAAACATAACGTTAATGCTTTTTTTATGTAAAAAAAATTGTTTTTTTAGAAATTCAAAAATTCCCTTTTCCACTTTTAATTGTCCGTTTTATTTCTCATTTTATATTGTCAACTTTATTAAGAACACGAAAACTAATAGTTTTTTTTTAAGTCAATAAAAAAAGGTAATTACTTCATGGAAAGAATGGTTTCATATTTTGGTTTGCTAAAAAAACAAATAAGGTCAAAGTAATCCTATCGAAAGATTTCTTCGCAATTGAATCGGTGGGAGAACTCCACCTGGTTGTTGGGTAGGAAGGGCCTCTTGAAAAGTGCGCAAATAAACATGGACGGATTGAAAAATAATCGATATACAATCGATAGTACACTGTGAAAATCGACAATCAGTGGTCCCTATTGGAGAGTGGACGTAGGCTTCAAAGGGTGGTCATTATTTCAAAATAGATTAACACTGGCTAAGCGTACTTGTAATATGATTCTTAATTTAGTGATATTGATTTTCCAGCTCAAATAATTTTCCTCCAACACCAGCAAATGATGGCATTTGAGTTATAATCAAGAATATCAGTTTCATTAATTCATCCAGATGTATTTGAGAGGCTCCAGTCCTGATCAAGGTTTTGTTTAGTGATTCTGGCCAATTGGAAGGGATGAATGAGGTACAATACCCATGAAGGGACGTATGAGGTACAGTATCCATAAAAAGATGAATTCGGTACCGTGTCCATGAATGGATGAATGAGGTACAGTATCCATGAATGGATGAGTCAGATACAGTATCCATGAAGGGATGAATGAGGTACAGTATCCATGAATGAATGAATGAATGAGGTACAACATCCGTGAATCTTTCTTCAGAAGGAATAAAAAAAGTGTTTACAAATCAAGACAGTCTCCGTTGAAACAGTTTAAGTTGTGTGAGTAAATCTTATCCGTTCCCAATCTTACATATATATGATTTTATTTCTACATTTTGGAAGATGTAACAAAATTTTGAAAAAGTTAAGCAGAACCTTCTAAAGAATAATTAATTATTTATAAAATAAAATTTCTTTGTACGGTATGATAATCCCCATCTTAAACCGACAAGAGTCAGGTTCCCAGTAATTTAACGGCGAGGTTTTACTTTCTAGCTTGTCTGTCTGTTCTAATAAAGTTTGAAATACGGATTGAAAACCCAATCCCCTCTGTATGTGGTTTAGTGTATTGCAAAGTTCAAGGAAAAAAAAATTGTTTCGTATTTATTAATTGCTGGATTCTTTAAAGGCGATAATACTAAAATAGATTATTTTCATACTTAATATACTTATGAGAGCAGAAAGGAGAAATCATCGTTACAAAGAAAAAATTATTTTACAAGCCGAAAAGGTGATTTTCAGTGAATGAAGTGGTTTAACAATTTTTAGTCAATTGTATCCTTTAGTTTTCTCACAATTATTTAATAGATACACTGTTAAATCTGTAAAACAGCAACAGCCACACAAAAAAAAAAATCACTCCCTTGGGAAATTGAAAAAGTTTTAAAAATGAGGGCAGAAAAAAAAATCAAACTGGCCAGTGTATAGTTTTTCCTTTTATATTCTTCTCCAACTGTCTCCGTCTGCACAATTTTATTTTTCCATCTGACACTATTAAACTGTTATTAGTTGAATAAATGTGTATTTTGGTCAATTGTTTTGTAAATTTTCTAGATAATATATAATGTAATGTGACAACATTTGAGATAATCCCCATTTGCACAACTCTACTGTAAGACGATACAAATATGCACTGCTAACCCACTTACGAGACGGCCTCCGGGTATCTTCAAAACTGAAGGAATATCGCAGGAAAATACAATGGTCTCGCATACATACACATTTCTATGGCACATTTACTGATATATATTTTCTACGCTATTGAAATTAACCAGTAACTGATCAATAAATGGTCAGCAAATTGTTATTAATTCGATTTTTAATATTTTAAATGTCTTTAAAATAAAGGAACAATTTCAGGAAGAGATTTCGCAGACCTGACGTAATTGGTGGTCAGCACCGATAATGGTTGGGCATGCCTGTTATATTCCAATTTTAAATTCGGCAAACTTCTTCATTCAATACTCATGTTTCTTCACGAAGCCGAATGAACCCCTACAAAACGCTCACAGGAAAAAAAATATGTCATGGGACGAAACACATAGGAAATACACATACCTGAGACTTGTGCTATGATGGCAGTGTCGTTGCAGATGAAGTCGTTGATGGACGGCTGGATGTGAGGACTGCAGGCCTTCTGGATGAGGAGGTTTGGTACGGCGCTGAAAGACAGGGATAAGCCTAGGACGCCGATGACAAACGGAAGCACAGCCACGAGGTCCTTCCAGATTGACATCTCTTTTTCTCTCTCTGTCAGAGCCCTCACTGAAAATGTAGAATTCGGTAGGAGCACGTGTGAAGATGTTGGCTACATCCAAGCGATAAATAAATAATCCCTATAACCCTTATGTTTCCATCCACCAATCTGTCTTTGGTTTCGTAAAGGTCATTAAGAGCTCTCTGTTGAAGACGCCATTTGATGTTGGACTAACCAAACATAAAACTCGAGCAAGCTTCATAAACTAATTAATTAGCCAAAATTAAAAACATGCTTATTTTTTTTATATAATTGTTAGTAAGCCATCGAACTGAAGAACATTTAATCGCAACCGGCCTTATTTCTTTATGAGTTGCCATGTCGCATATTTTTGTTACACCAAATGTATCCCATATCGCCATGCTTACCTGTCATTGTGACCAGAGTTCGTCCAGGACGAGTTCAGTTGGCAGAAAACCCGAGTGGAGTTTGTTGAGGCCCCGGGTTCGAGTCCCAATCGTGGTGTCAGGATAAGTACAGTAAGTCAAAAAAGACATGGTTGTGTATGCGTGTCTTCAAAGTTGGGGTAGCAGATGGTATTGTCGTTGGGGGGTCTTCAAAAGGGCAGGGATCAGTGCGTGTCTTCAAATATAGGGTACAATAAGTTCTATTAGCCTTCAAAGGTTGGGTTTGTGTAGTCAGTGCCATCAAAAGTAGGCCCATCAAAGGTAGGCCCATCAAAGGTTCAATCGTTCTTTCTGCAAAATCAGGGCTGCGTCTGCGTGGTAGGGTAGAGTGGTTATAAGGGTACCTTTAAAATTACAGTACAATTAGTGCACAGGTGCACAGTCTGATCCGGTGTAAGAACATCCGGTTATCTAGTGTTGCATGACATTTGATAAGGAGGCCTGGCAGTGCAAGGGAACGGTGATAAATATCTAAATATACTTGAGCCAAATATCTTTCTAATCCAGACACCAATCTTGAGATTACATCTTGAGAGTCCAAGATTACATTAGTCAGGTTACGTAAGATCGAAGTGGGGTCAATTTTACTCCCGTCAACATCTTCACCATTACTCATAGAGGTGGAAAAAGATCAAGGCCAGGCAGGGAAGTTTCGAACGGAGAAATACAAAACGCGAGCAATGTTCGAGTTATGCAACTTGCTTATATAACTTTGGAGAACTCCCCTCAATGTTGGGTTATTTTCCAGACGTTCACGAAAGTTTGTTAGTTTGTTACCACGAATAATAATTTACTGGGACTCGAATACGCGGTGTATCGATAAAGAACGTTTAACACTTGAAGGATTTCGGTGTTTAAATCGTTGAACGGACAATGATTTTTTTTCCTCTAAATACTAGTAGTAGCATTTTGTTTGGATATCAGAGGCTGGACAAAACAAACATCCGATAGTTGCCTAAAGACGAAATCATCAAAGATGAAATGACTGATGTAAAATGGTAAATATCAAATTTTAATTTTGATCATTGAGTGATCCTTACTTGTTTCAATTATTGGCACATGGATTTCCTTCATTTCACAGATGTTGTTTTCATTATTACTAAACCCAAAAGGAGAGGTTCTAAAAACAGCGACATTTCTGTCACTTATTTCTGAAATTGATCAATACCTAACGATCAATATATTTAATTATCTTATGAAGTATTTAATCATCAGGTGATTATTGCTGTAAATTACTATTTTATCCATCAGTTGAAAAGGTGACTTCCAATAACCGAGACGGTTTAAAAAATAAAATGAAATATATTTGGTAAAAAATAATGAGTTGTTTATTATTTAATGAGCATGTATAAGACTGGCACATCACGAACATCCCTCTGTTCTTTTTTGACATAGGCGAAACAAAATGGTTTAATTAATATTAATGTGTGCTCTCTGAGAAATGATGGAGAGATGAAACAGTGGAATGTTTAAAAATAAATTTGGCGATATATATTTCAGCTCATCGTGTCTATTAGTAACAGATAACATTCAGGTGATCATTTCAGCGGAGGTTAAACAAACTGCATATGTTTTCTCGGGCCCAGTCGCCGAACCTATCAGTAGATAACATTTGTAGAATCTTGTCAACCAGCACGCTTTAACCGTTAAAAAGTATCATGAAGTTAGGATTTAGGCCACAGATTGTCATTAGATAGTATTGGGGGGGGGGTGATAGTGGATAGTGCTATCCATAGTTTTATGTATATTTTATCTATATCTGTCGATTGTCGTTTGAACTATGGATAGTTCACTACTTCCTAGGACTGTTGACAAAAGTCTTTTCGTCTCGTACGAAATTTATTCTTTTAATTGAAGACAAGAGACATTAGCGGTTCAAACACACTCCTTTAGAATATGCCAAATCCAATCTGGGGAGATTACTCCTTACCTCTCCACCTTCCAAACCAGATGTTTGGAATTGTTTCGCGTAATATCTGAACTTGTGCGAAATTGTGTACTTCGTGCGCCGACTAGTACAAACAGATCAAACCTCTAGTGATCATTTGATGACGCGTCACAGGGAATTGTATTTGACAAGCAAAAAGTGGACTAATGAAGAATCTGAAGAGAATCCCTCTCCTGCAGGTCCTTGGCCCGGCAATTAAAAAGATTTTTGAAACCAGTGGTACAAAAAAACAGTAAACGCGAAAAGTTTGGTTTAGAACTACGTTTTTTAAGCTTTTATTGTTAGATGTAAGTTAGTTTTAAGTCTATGATAAATAATGTGAGCCTCATCACTTTTAAAGATGTTCATTAAATTAATGTATAATGTTCATCATTATACTTGTGTACAAGCTCAAATCGCAATGTAGGATAATCAGAAATTGTATAAAATGGACCCAAGCTACAGGAAATATAATGTACATATATGCATTTGTAGAATCTATATTGAATTCTTTAATAATTTCTAACAAGGGGATATGAAAAAAAAATATACATATCTATATTTTGTTTTCATTGTTCCTTTTATTTCACAAAAAAATACTGAAAAATAATCATGAATTATATATTTATTAATAAACAAATTATAATAAGATATTAACAAATTTATTAATAACATCTTCGTACACCTTTCATATTATTCTACTTAGTAAAATAATATTTTGTTTTCATTGGAAAGAGAGTTATAAACTATCGTTAGTATCGCAATATATATAGTATCTTTTTTTTTTTTTTTTTTTTTTTTCCCTTCATAGCCCCTTTAAATTTACAGATATTTACAGATATATAATTATAGATCCTCTGGCGAATCTAGTATATATATATATATATATATATATATATATATATATATATATATATATATATATATATCTTTTTACTAAAGATATAGTATCTCTATATAACAATCTAATTTATGTCTCCTCTACCAGTTAGTATTAGTGGCAGTATCACTTGTCATGTGTACACCGTCTAGAAAAAAGTTTCAGTGACGTGCGAGTACACAATTATGTTAGGCTTACCTCTTGCAAATACGAAGCGCGCGATTAGATTCGATTTAAGCACTCAACGCCACGCTCCCATCTCCGCGAACACTGCCGAATCTTGACGAACCCGTACAAGCAAACAATGACGAGCCCAAGCGACCGACGTACGAAGCCACACTGACAACAGAGCGAGTACCGCCAAGGCCGTATGACGTAGCCCAGATAGCAGCTGCATGCAGGACGCGGGGTCAAACTTTTTCGAGAACCGACCCAGAACAAGAAGGATTTTTATGCGATTTACAGATGGAACGAAGAGTATACTATATGCTTCAATTAATTTTCGAAATGAATTATTGAAACTTACTAATCTTTATATTGACAAATATGATTTGTATAAAAATATTAATTTCTCTAGCTGGAAATGGAGACTTATCAATATTACGAGAGACAGACGGTTGCAAACATAATGGTTGCTAATTCTTTCTTATAGGCTTCGTAGTATGGAGTCGCTCCTACTGTTCTGTTATGATACATCGACAACTACAGAATAACTGGGTACCTGCATTCGTTTCAGTTCATATTTCTTTTATTATTACCTTTATCCAATCCTCTCTAACCCCTAGCCCAGTCATCCCCCGTAAACCCCCGTAGCGACCGGTAACTACATCAGATAAATAACCCTATACTCTATTGTATATGTATTTTAAATTGGTTATAATATGTTGTAAATCAATTTAAACAAATGTAAATAACATTACATAATAAATAACGAGATCAGAATAACACCACAGATCATTTTTTTTTTTTTTTTCAAAACCTCTTTATTGATAATATACAAACATGTGGTTCTGTTCAGCATCTACCGGAGGAGGCATGTGGTAGTATCCCGTCCTAGCCGTAATCGCCCTAGAGTAATGGTCGGCCAGTTTTCTTGCCTGTTGCTCAGCAGTCAGAACATTGTTGCCTTCATGAAGACGGACAGTGGCTGTCTTCAACAGCTTCCGAAACTTTCTGTGAACTCCGTGAGTGCTACGAAGTCTCTCATGCCACTGCGCCTGTTTTCCAGAGTTTCATCAAGCCCCGGATCTGCGTTGTGAGAGAATTCACAACGACCTTGGCTTGCTGATCTCTCGTCCTGTACCATCAATTCTTCCAATTATGGCGCAAGGCAATAATTTTAAGAATGTGGTCTGGAGGTGGTCGCAGAGACGGTGGCATGGGAGTGAACTTCGGGATCGCAGTGTTTGCCACTGCAACTGTTTCTGTACGGGATCGTAGTGTTTGCCGCTGCGTCTATAACATCAGTTATGAAAGTTAGTTGAAGATCTACTTTTTCTTTCGTGCGGAGAACTGGCACCGTATGCAGGCTATGGTATATCTGCGACCGATACAGGTCCCAGTCGGCACGACGGTAGTCGTATCTCGTGGGGTGAGGGGTCGCCACTTTACCATCCACCGCATACAGTACTGGCCTGTGGTCAGACGTAATAAAGTCAAGGGCGGTGCAACTAGTGATACGGTGGGGTTGTCTTGTCAGTAGTTAGTCAATCGTCGAGGTAGCCTGCGGGGCCTCTATGTCGAATAGTAAAAGTCTGGGGGTGAACGACCGTAAACGGCGTTCTCACCAGGATGAGGCGTCCCCAGCCCTGTTTGTTGCAGAATTGTACCAGAGCGTGTGTCTCGCATTGATATCGCCCACCACCCTGCGGACCTGTGCGCACATGCGTGTAGCAGGGCTGAGTACTCCTGGAGAGACGCGTACGGTCTTCTGTAAAAGGCGGTAAGGTAAGGGTTTCCCCAAATTTACCTTATTTTTTTATTTTACGTTAACTGTCAGGTGATGAAGCCTAGGATCACTTGTAGTCAGTGGTGAAGCCACTTCCTTCCAATTGATACCATGACGTACAGCAATGAGAACACCACCGTAACCAGTGACTCTTTCAATGGCAGTTGAATACATTTTGAAGTGGATCGATTGTGTAGACACCCTAGTGTCTGTCAAAACTACAATATCTGGTCGGTAGAGCGCTAACAACACTTCTACCTCATCTATTTTGGCCAGGAGACCATCAACGTTAAAATTTAATATTTGGTGATCTACCATTGTTGTTGATTTCCAGATATTATAGCCATGAACATTTGGCTACAGAAATCTTCTAGGGCAGTTACCCATTTCGGTCCGCATTCAAGTTCTTGGCGCTGGTCGTTTGTCAAAAACTTTAGCCTAGGATCTAGGTACTTACATTTAAAATTGTCTTCCAATGTTCTCGACGAGGTGGGGGCCGCTCTCGACATGGAGGGGGCAGCTCTCGACTTGGAGGGGGCAGCTCTCGACGTGGAGGAGTGAGTCGGTTCTTCATCTCTGTCCTGGAACAGCTTAAAGAGCGGGTTCCTCTAAGCGCTGGTGGATGGCGGTGAAGCCGGCCTCATTCTTGGCTGGTTCTGGCGGCGTTTTTTCTGTTGGGGCTGCATTCTGTCGAGGGCTGGTTTCATTCTGGCTAGTATTTCCTTCCGCTTTGTGCAGCCTCTGTAGGACGCCGGGTGAGCCTCGCCGCAGTTGGAGCACTTGAGCGGGGCTGAATCATTCCTTGGACATTGCGCTACCTCGTGGGGTCCCGCACATCTAACACACTTTAATTTCCGGCCACCGTGGTTTCGTGTGTGGCCGAATTCTTGACATCGATGGCATTGCGGGGTGCCTCTCTGTTCCTTGAACGTCACGACACGAACTATGACGTGGTTAATGGCGCGTATCTTTTTCATTGCCTTCAATGTGACGCTGGCCTTAGCTGTTACCAACACTGGCGCAATGTCCTGTTTGCGACCGGTTGGGTCTCTTTTTCTCAGACGTCGCACATCGACGACTTCCGGTATGTTCTCTTTTATTACATCTGAAATTTCCTTGATGTCCTCCTGGACATAAAGTCCGAGAATTAAGTACTTCTTGTTTCTTTTGCCGCCTCTTGGGGCAAATGAGTGGTACTCCTTCCCGCCTGTTTCGAGTAATTCCAATATCTTTACTCGTCCCTCTTCCTGATCAGGATAAACTGTAACGCCCTCCTTCTTCTGGAAAAATTTCCGAATCTCGGTCCTATATAGGCAGGTCAGAGGCTGACGCCCTCTAGTGAGCTCCCGTGTCGTGGACCAATTGAAAGAGGGGCTCTAACGCCTAAGGTTTTTATTATTACAATAAGGAAATGTATGCGGGTGTTTTCTGTGACGAGAAGAGGGGAACTTCTATTTATTCGAAGTGAAGAAGTTGATACAACTTATAGAAATAGTATAGCTCTGTTATACGTCAATATTATTATACGATCATAGCAACTGGATTGCCGAAGTCCTGGGAAAATGATTTCTTGCGATCTGAGAACCATTTTTGGTTTCCAGGGGTTGCCAGCGTTCAGTAACGAAGGATTACCTTTGTGTATTGATGCTGCCAGAAATAGGCGTATCAGTCCATGTACCGTTGCAAACGTGTGGAGTGATAGTATTTCGAAACATCCACTAGCGCTTCGTAGCGGCGTTTCTTGGCGTAATCCTTGAGGAAGTGTTCACCCAGCCTCCAGTAGACGAACCTGAGACCTGACCACTTGCGCGGACTTGGCTGGCTCTCCTCGACTAGACCGACCGCCAGGAGTTCCTTCCTAGTCTCGGGATCTATTTCAGGCCCTTCATCTCCTGTAAACTGCTTGGTCGTCATGTGCCTGAACCTTCTCACCAGACCCAGGTAGCTGCAGACATACCTCAGCCTGCCTGGATCTCTCACTTCTGGGATGCAGCTGTTAAACCAACCTCTGATTATGTACTCCAACGTTCGGTCCCACCTCGAGCAGTCCATTTTGCACATAAAGGCCTCCCATGCTTTGGTATCTAAATGCGATGCTACTCTCCTTGAATTGCTACTGATGTGCACTATTACGTAATATTCTGTGAAGGCACTGTGGAGGAAATTGTACCCTTCCGATGTTTCATAGACTAGCCCAACCTTAGGCAGTTCTACCCTTAGGAAATGATCGGTAGGTTGCCCTTCTCCCATTAGGTTCTCGGCAGTGCTCTGGCCAAATATCGCCTCCAACGCTAAATGGGTATGGACCTTTTGTAATTCGTTCATGAAAAAACTGTTTTTATTATCAGAACTTATGTTTCCCACGATTTGCTTGCCTTTGTCTATATGATAAATTTTAAATTTTTTCAAGATGAAATATTTTATCAGTTCTATATCGTCCAGGTCTGAAATTCGGAGGTACCACTCCTTTATAGAATATTCCTCCGATTGAGACTGATTTGACCGTAACGTGTTGAAGACATCGCTGACCGAGTCTTTGAGGTATTCCGCGAATAGGAATAGAGTCAATGGAATTTCCAATAGAGTCCACTTTTTTTGTTTCATCATTATTGACGTTATCGCTCTGATAGCGATGTCTTCTTTCTCATCCACTGAACCTAAACCCGTTGTACAATAATCTGTTACGAATTTATGTTGGTCATCTCTAGATAGAGGAACTAAGCGAAAATACATTCCACCATCGAGTTTGAGTCTCCGAGACTTTCCAACCGGCCTGGAGGTAACGTATAACTTTTTTAAACTCGTTTCTTGCAATGAACTCAACAGAGATGTCACCAGCTCCTTGTAGTTGGGGCATATTTCGTCGAAAGCGTCGAAAACTAGCGCAACATTCATGTAACCTTTCAAGGCAAGTTTTAACAATTTCTTTTCAAACGGTGTTTGTAGTTTCGTATCTGGGAACGATTCAAGTAAAACTTCTACAAAGAAATCAATTGTTTCCGCAACTTTATGCCTGTCGAAAGTCCGATTTTTTTCCAATTCTTCATTGAACAATTTAGTGTAATTGTTTAAATTGATCCTCCATAGCCATAGATGATGTTCCAGGCGCAGCTTCCTGCAGAGACTGTTGAGTAAGGCACTTTTCCCCGTCCCTGCTTCCGCATGGATAATGACCACTTTTCCGTCGAGTCGGAGCAATTCTTCTTCCACCATCGTTACTTCTTTTTCATCGATCTTTAACTTGCGATCTAAGTAAATATCGCTCAAAACTTGAGTTTCTTGAGGAATAGTACCGATTTTGAGTTCTTTGTGTTTTATGAGTCGAACCAATGTATTATAATCTATTGTTTTAGCAACTTCACATCTTCTTTCAGTACTTCTACAATCGACTAATAATGATAGACTTGTTTTCTCTTCATTCCCTAAGAACGTCACTAGGTTCCTGGTAAGAAGGATGCTTTGTGTATCTTCAGTCAGTTGCAAAAATGTTACAGCGTTGTCTTCTTCTTTTCTCGAACTCAGATCCGAGTTTTCATCCTCAAGTTCACTCACGTCTATTTTCTTCTCACTAATCAAAATCATCTTTTTATTCTTATCGGTACATATTTCGCTCATTTTGTACAAGCATTTAAAAAGATTTCTTGATGCTTTGTCCTTAGCCTTGATGTGGACTATGAGCAGCTTGTGGCCAGTTTTAGATTTCATTGCACTATGTATGTATTCTCTTGATTCCTTCGAAGACAAATTTTTATATCTCGTGAATATCACTTCTCTCTTAGGAAAAATCTGACCATTGCACACCAAGTTACCCTGCTCTATGAGTTGATGGATTTTTACAAGGGTTAGATAGCTATTTTCGGTTACAATTTGTAATAGTTGATCTTTGGATTCCAAAAATGTTACTATTACGCCATTAATAATGGATAAGTGCTCTCCAATGACAAGCGTATTCCTCTCGCACAGTTTCCCGGAAATGTCTAACCCTTTGGAAGCAAGAGAGTTGAAAGCGTCCTTCAGGTCTTTGAAACACTTGTTAGCGTCTTCTCTGGTCAACCAACTCCCAGTCCTCTGTTTCAACCACTCCATTAGTTTGTCTTGAAGTTCAGATTTGAGTAGATCAGTGTTTACGGAATTGAACATTGTCCCAATTTCATTTTTTAATATATCACTCAGAGCAACCTCGTCGGGAAGGTTCACTGCGAAGACGAAATCTTCGATGAACGTCTTGACGTCGTCATCGGGTATGCCGGAGATACCTTTCACCAAAGCTTCGAAAATCCTGGATTTGCCCTTCGACTGCAGTTTGTAGCACTTGCCTTTACTTTCTCGAATTATCTCCGTGAAGTGGGCATCTTCCCAAGGCTTCATTGAAATGCACTGCTCTTTCAACTCTTCGTGATTCATATCGATATTTGTGAAGACCATGAAGTTGGTCCGGGCCGAGCCGAACTCTGGCATTTTCTTTATGTTGAGATAGCCCTTGAAGTACTTCTGCAAGGTAAAATGATCCTTCCAGTTGTTGGCCTTGTCCTTTAGGAGGTCTTTGCTGGCTATCTTTTTGGGCCTCTCTCTTGCTTGGGCGTGCTTCAGCTGTAGTAAGTGATACGTCTTGCAGCCGCCGATGTCGGTCATGATGACTATGTCGTCGAAAGGGTTCAACCTCTTGTACTCCGCCGACATACTCACGTCGCCGTCGATTCGCATACCCCGAAGGAGAAACAGTACACACAGCTTGAGATGATAAATTAGTCCATGCCCACTCTCTCTTATGCCTATCCCTTCATGTTCTCCCTCCCCTCTTTCGATGTCCGGGTGCGTGATGTTCAACGCTGTCCCCGGATCAGGTGCCAACTCGGTGATCTCAACTGTACCCTCGTTTTGAGCTTTGGTGTTCATTTCAATAATATAAGACAACACCAAATTTCTTGATGAAAGTTAAGCCTTTGTCCAGCTCCTCAAATCTTCTTCATGGGATAAGAACTGCAAACAAATAAAATAAAATTAACTTTTTTGTCAAAGACTTTTTGAACTATTTTAATTGAAATGTTTCCAGTACTCTCCAAAAAAAGCTGAAATTGTTCTAAGCAAAAAAAATTTCATTGGTCATTGGCCAGTTTAAACATTTAACACCCAATTTTGATAATAACTCTATGTTTCTTCAGTTAGTCTATGTGCAGTAAGACAACCCCTGTGTTATATATGTTAAATTAGCTAAAGTTTTGAAAGAAAAAAGTACATTTAGATATATACAATGGGTTTTTAGAGGTATGTCTCACATCCTCGGGCTAAGCAACTACCACTAAGCGATCAGTACACTACTACAACCCATTTATAATATATGTGTATATAATATAAAATCTTATATCGATTCCTTCTTTGTTAAAACATTTTCACAAATCTAAATCCAGTAGTCTTCCTTCTCAGCAACAGTACTCTTCCGGCATGGTGGCCCGCTCAGTGGATGAAACTGAGGTTCTCTTGCTCCCTTGTTAGTCTTCGCCTGATAGGGAAAGGTTCGGAGAGTGGGGCGGGGGTCGCCTTAGGTCACCAGATAACGGGAGGAATTCTCGGGGGCTCATGGGTGGAACGTGTAGGTAAGTATTGTAGGAATCTTGGTATGAGTGTGAACTGTACCAGTTGAGTGAGTGAAATATGTATAAGGTATGTGTAGATGGGGACACGCTGGGGGAGGGCTCGTCATTGCCCGGCGGGCGAGAAAACCTGTGGTCATTGACCTTTGTTGGTGGCCTAGTCAGTGGGCACCTTGATTCGTATTTGTTTATTTGATTCGTATTAGTTGATCTGACTCCATAAGATCTTAGAAGGTGTGCCGCGACAGTGCACAATGTTTATGAGAAGAGGTACAGGCTAGGTACCGGAAAGAGGCAAACTGGACCGCTGGGGGAGACGGTACCAGGTAAGTTTTAAAGGGTCCTAGAGATCGTCTTCGGCATGGAAGGAGTCTCTTCCTGGAATGTGACAGGTTTAGTGAGACGAAGCAAAGGTACTAAGACGGTGTGGGGCCTGACATCAGCCTAATGATAGCAAGGTTAAGGATATAAAAGTGTAGAGGTAATTAAATAAGAAAACCATGGTCCGAGCAGAGCAAGAACCAACAGTGCAAAGCGTGAGAGAGAGACTGTGTTCACTTCAAGTGTCTGATTCCGTCAGAATTTCTACTTTTTATAGGCAGGTCATTCCGGTCTACAGCCAATGAGAGAGCTGTTTTTTCGGCCAATCATATGATTGTTTATTAGATCCAATGAGGGGCAAGTACTCCAGCGCCCTAAGTGAGCTCTTGCGGTGTCGGGATCGTGAACTAGTCCCCTCTCTCTATACAGACGCCGCAGTTTTATTGATAAAATTTTGGAAGGGTAGACAGATGTTTTTTTGTCCGTGAAGAAGGAGTTTCTGAGTGAAGGAGTTGGTACAACAGTATGAATGAGCAAAGCTTCAATCACAGGCATTAATGATAAATAAGCAATCGTAATGTGCCAAATAAAGAACTTACGAAAAAATGGTTTAAAGTAGACAAAGTCAAAAATATTTTTAATTAAGCAATTTCCCAATGCAAAACCTAATATGCAGAGAAATATTGTCTCTTTTCCCAAACCAATGAACGGCTACTTGTGAAATGCTGCTTAAGGTAGCAGTCCCGTTTTCTCCTATTCCCACCCCTTATCTGCTAGCCAGTCTAGATAATCAACATTACCTAGTTTGTTGGGCATAGGCTTTAATGATTTATTTTCGAGATTATAAAAGTCAAGAATTTGGGGTTTTGCGTGACCAAACTTTAAATAGATTATTTATTATTTTATTAACAGTAAATGTCGTGTCCACTAGTTTTTTAAAATTCCATTCCTTTTCCTATACCCGAGGCAGTAAGGTGTTTAAGCTTCCATCTTCACAAAAGATGATATAGAACCCACGCATGAGGTAAAAAAGACAAGAACTAAATAGAACCTTTGGTTATCTGTACAGATTAATTCTAAGGAAACCCCATCTCTCAATAGAATTACTAATCTACAAAGTTATACTTAAGCCAATCTGGACATAAGGAATAGAGCTATGGGGGACAGCAAAAAAGTCGAACATCAAGCGTAACCAATCCTTTCAATCAAAAGTCCTGAGAACAATAGTAAATGACCTTTATTACTTCAGTAACGAAACCCTTCATAACGATCTTAATATACCCTACACTCTTCAACTCACTCTTACAAGTTCATGAAATTCGGCGGTGCCCTAGTGACCTGCTATAAATACCTGGGAGTCCTGGCAACGGCCAGTTTCTCTAAACGTCCCATGTCCTAAACGTCTGTGGCTCTCGTGCTCTTAGTCAGACTCCACTGGCTCCAATGACTGGATCCAGTGACGCGACTGACGGAGGAACTAATAATACTCTCTCTCCGGCTCTCAAAACACTCCTGCAAACAGCCTAGTATATCTGGGCATTAAAATGGACCGACACTTCCGTTTTAGTGACCATTTTGCGAGGAAGTTGAAGCAGACACGCATGAAGTCTTACCGGCTTACACATCTATTGACTTCCCCCAATCTATTAGTGCTACTGTGTTCCCCTATCGATAGCAGAACGCAGTCGAGGCAGGAACGCTTTAGTTTTTAAGATTTAGTATGTAAGTTTTTATTTCCCAATTTGTAAACCGTAGGTGAGCCCCATCACCTAGTCCAGTCTATTGATAATGTATTTTTAGCTTCAAAAAGATAATTGTTTTGTATTTTTTGCCCGCCAAAAAAAAAAAAAAAAAAGGAGGAGCGTTGGGGACTTCCTAAGACTCCGGTTCCTCTTTCGCATGCGAGGGAGGTGACAACTATGTGGATTTGGGAGGTCTCTGGGTTGTTTGTAATATAAATACATACTGTATGAATAAGCTAGTGAATGAAAATTTTAAATATGGTATGAATGAGGACACTTATGACAATTACTTATTGCCCAATAGACAAATTGTATTGTTATCGCAATAAAGAAGTTTCGAATCATTATTAACAGTAAATGAAAAAAAAAAGTAGTTATGTAATCAGTATCACAAAGTTATGGGTTTCAATGATCATACTAATTACTAAATTAACTAAGTTTTATTGATCTTTTTTACTAACGTACACATTAAAAAGCCATTTCTCTAAAACTAACGGGAATTTTTATCAACGAGCACTACTCATTTTTAATTTTTTAATTAAAAATTGTCATTAATCATATTATATGTGTTTTTGTTAATTTAAATTACATCCCGCAAAGGTCTCAAATATTTTATACAAATTCTTAAAAGATCTTTAAAAATTATGTTAGAGTAATAATATTTTTTTAATTATACAATAATTACTAATTAATGAATTTTTTTGACAGGGTCACGTTGATTATTAGCCTCATCTAACTACCGAGAATGGAACTACCACGTAAAATATGAAATTACCCGTAGAGTTAAATTTATTAATATGATTTTAATGACTTTGATTACCGAGTAAAGGGCATACCCCTTTTCGTGAAATGAAGGCTTCCGACATGCACAAAAAGTTTGAGCTCCCCACCATCACCGAAGCCATCAGACGACGTCACATCAAGTTCTTCGACTCGATGATGCACAGTCTAAACCCTCTCTTCCGAGACATGACACCACCACCGCTACCGGCACGATGGCAACTCACAAGATCGAGTAAAGCAGAAGAAATGGTGGACATCCAACATAGACCTGCCAACAACAAGCCTCTAAGGGGCACCCATCACTGATATCAGACTAACTACGACTGCACTACATGCCTAGAGAAGACTCTGGGCCCAGCCACCAGTGGACTCTCATCACTGCCGTAACAATCAACCTCCACCGAGGATTCCCACACTCCTTACTCCTCTCACACCACCTTCAAGCAGGTACTCCTAGTACAAGGATCCGATCACCCTAAATATTTTATATTTATCCCTCATCCAAAAATTCTAACTAGAGAGCTTAGAAAAAAAAAAATTAAAAAAAAAATAATTAAGAAAATTACGTGAATCTATGCCTTTTCTTTTTCTTTACGTCTTAGCCCACAACTAGCAAACAACCATAACTATGTATGACACGTTATTGGCTACCATTGGGTTGGTTCTATTTTCAGCACCATTAATTTATGAAATAAAAGTGACAAAATATCGTTATGTATTACTTTTAAAAAAAAAGAAAAAAGAAAACGCAGTGAGTTATAATTGAAACCACTATACTAATCTTAAGAACGATAACGACTAAAAGATAAAAACTGAATGCATATTGATTGGAAAAGACAGCTGGTTATATATCGAGTGTGGACAAATTGTAGTGAGTATGTATGTATGACATTAATACTCACTATGTAGGCATGAGTGCGGGTTCATTTGTTGAACGAAACCATATCGAACAGTATGCTGTTTCATCCTAGAAAAACTGAAGTAGGAACATGAACGCTGATTAAACTACTGACATGAACTACTAAACAAACACATTTACAATATGGCTGGTGGAGATGGGAGTCCGACCCCGCGGTACCGCGCACTGGGCCTTCACTATCCCCTCCCCTCGTGAGCAAGCAATTGTTTGTCGTTTCCTTTATTGTTTTCAAGACCAGGCACCAGGATATTTTCACCGTCCCTTTGAAAACTAGATATCTTTCATTTCTTCTTGTAATTAATCATTTATTTCTTCATGTTCCAAGTTTAGTTTTTTTATAATTAAACTTAAAAGTAAACATCTTTGTTACTCCCAGTCGCAATGTTTTATATATAGCTTCAGTCCCAGAGTTTACAAGTTTTATGTTAGTCAAGGCAACAAAGTAACAATATAAAAAAACCATGTATTTCTGTTTTTTCTCAAATATCTCACAATCCAGTGTTTTAACAAAAAGTAGTTTGTTTACGAAATTAAAGCATACAAAGTTGCATACAAATGTACTTATTCATTGTTCGTTAATGTTCTAGGAGATAGTGAGGATTAAATAAACACGAATTTCCGTTTAATCGATAGAAAAAATGAATAGGATAATTGTTCGTACTTTAATGATAATATATGAATAACCTTTTGCTAAAATCACCCGTTTGTATTCGAGAAAAACCTAAAAAAAAAACATCTTCAAAACACCTCCCTCCCTCCGTTGCACTTATGAGCCGGGTTCACACAGAACGTGATCCGTGGGCTATTCGAACAGCTAATGGATACTCAATCGATTCCTAGATGTTTGTAATTAAGGTTATTTCTCTGTTTTGAAGCTGTGCGGGGTTGTAATTCAGAGCTAGTTAGTAGCTGCTCTCTAATTCAGACGTCTTTTAAACCCCTAAATTGAAAGTCAGAAAGAACCCTTATAACCGATTATGTTATTGATTGGTTTTCTCTTTGATATTTATTGAAGATATAGTGTTGAGACACAAAAACGTTACGTACGGCAAAATTCTATTTTAAGTGCTTTTTTAGGTCGTCATTTGTTAACCGGTTATTTAGCTTGTCGAGTAGTTTTGAAAATTTTCATATTCAATTTTGAAAAAAGTTACATATGATTCTAGTTGTAACCCTGATTTGTAACCACTGGGGAACCTACCCCCTGTTGTTGTATGTTGTTGTAGTTAGTGGCTGTTAAAGATGAAGCAACGTGGTGTTCAATAAAAGGTGTACTCAGTAACTGTGTAAAGTAATTTTTGGTAAACCCAACAATTGGCGACGAGGTAAAAAGAGATGCGTTAAAGTGGATATAAGCCAGACTAAACAGTGACGGTTCAGGATCTATCCAGTATAAACATACCTGCTTTGAAGTCGTGTTACTACTGTGAGTTGCAAATCTTTGTTATCGTACATATTACATCATTTGTTTCATTATTATTCTATAAAGCACTCAAAATGGACGCAGATCAATTCAAGTTATTAATCGAAGCTATGAATCAAAACCAACAGGCTTTTCTCGCACAATTAGTTCAACAAAGTCGTTCTAGCCAAGGCTTTCGACCATCGATCACAAATGTATCTAACATTCCTCCTTTCGAAAACTTCAATCATAAGGAAGAGAATTTCAAATTTTGAAAATTATCTACAAATGAAAGAAATTTTTGCGGATAAATGCTCAAATGCTCTTAAATTCAGTCTTTTTCAATCAATCGTACAAATCAAGCATCTACCTCCAACAGGTACAGGAGGGAAAACACAGATACTCAAAACGGAAATCAGCGTACCAGATCACAAGCAAGCGGTCGTGTGGACTTAAAAGATTAGGCTTATATAATCATTGCTTACGGTGTGGAGAAACAAACCATTTGGCTAAGGACTGTCGACTGAAACCTTTTAAATTAACGTGTACGGCTTGTGGCAGTATTGGGCATGTACCAGCAATACCAGCACCACAGTCTATACCAAAACCAGAATCTATACCAGAACCAGAATCCATACCAGAACCAGAAGCAACACCAGAACCAGAATCTATACCAAAACCAGAATCTATACCAGAACCAGAATCTGTACCAGAACCAGCATCTATACCAGAAGCAACACCAGAACCAGCATCTATACCAGAACCAGAATCTATAACCGCTCCAGACTTTATACCAGAAACAGACCATGAAACACAGCTCAGAAATCCGATAGAATAAAAATACGGCCATATTACCTACAGGATTATTTAACATACTATTAAAATGTCTCTTAAAGATTTTATATATTTATTTAAGTTTTCTTTTTTGTGGGGGAGAAACTGTTGTAACCCCTAGGGAACCTACCCCCCTATTGTTGTATGTTGTGTAGCTAGTGACTGTTAAAGATGAAGCAACGTGGTGTTCAATAAAAGGTGTACTCAGTAACTGTGTTAAGTACTTTATCGAAAACCCAACAGATTCCCATCATAAACTTACATTAATACATATGAATCCCAAACAGATTTTTTTTTTTTCCCTTCATAGCCCCTTTTAATTTACAGATAATTATATATAATTATAGATCCTCTGGCGAATCTATTTACAAATTATTTTGTATTTCCTGTAGCATCACTACATTATATACAGGTTTTGTTATTTTATAGAAATTATATAATGAATAAACAAGTATAATGATATACATTCTACATGACTTGACTGAACTGACTAATAAGGTGATGGGGCTCACCTTTTTGATCAACCTTAAAACTAACTTACATACTAATTCTTATCCTAATTTTTCCCCGACAGTCTGTTGCCATCGATGCGGGAGGGGTGGTGGGGTCATAGTGTTAAACACTGGATTTGTCAGGTGCTGCAACGAGTCAAAAAACTTAATGTGTCACCGGCGGATGAACTCACCCACCGACGGCACACCAAGCAACGGGTGCAGGTCAGCGTTCTTCAACCTCTCGAAAGAGGTATGTCGGACCACTTTTCGCATGATTCCATTCTGGAAGTGTTGGAGACATTTGGCTGTATTGTCAGTCAAGTGGGTAAATAGCGGGGCACCGTACAGCAGAGCTGGCCGGAGGACACATTTATATATCATCAATTTAAGACGAAGTGACAGGTTAGGTGAAGTTAGCAAGTGCGATAGCCGGTAAGACCTTTGTCGTACTTTTTCTATTTTATTACTAAAATGAGTAGAGAAATGGAGATGCCTATCTATTTTTATACCCAAATAGTGCATTGAGAAAGCTGGTGAGCTCTCTTGCCCTCCCACGCTATACGATTTTGGCAAGGATTTTTTCCCCTTTTGGAGGGAGAAGATTACGCAGTCGGTCTTCCCGGCGTTTACGCTGATATTTAACATGCCCAGTCTGTCACTGATAACGTTACAAACTGACTCGGCGTCAAAAAAAAAAAAAAAAAAAAAAAATCCGAGATCCGGTCGGATTTCGCCTACCCTCAGATACCAAGTATGAATTCGTGGTAAATCCAAGACCACGCCAACTACCTATACTACCTACCCTATACCTCTTCTCCTGAACATAGTGCATTGGCGGGGCACATGCCTATCAAATATGGAGTCAGATAGTAAGACCGTCATGAAACGATTGTCCAGGTCATAGCCTAATCAACCCTCCACTTCGTCACCAGGGCTAGGGTAACTAGGTACCCCACTCGCGACGACCCGACAGCAGGAAATTCTCTACTTCCCCACTTGTGTTCGCCAGCTGCATTAACATTTACTTTTCTAAATTCACGTGTGAAAAATTCATTCGTGTCACCGATTCCATTCTCGAAGGCCCCTTACAAATACAATAGCTCATGTACAACTCCTAAAAAGGATTCACTCACCCCAAACAGATTTAAAAGAAAGCAACCTTAAGTTTGTATGAAAAATGTAACCTATGCGGGTAGTAACAAACAGTGTTGGCCACATCACAACAACTTCTGATTTTTGCTACAGTATTTCCTTCTATTGGAGTAGTCATATCTTATCAGCAAATAATATCGGTTATCGCCTAATGACTTTTCTTCTATTGGGCCTCCAACGTTTTGTTCCAATTTTTGCAAGCATTCAAAGCTGCCAATCTTGAAATACAATTCCACTTTTCATAATATATCTTTAATATAAGCTAAATTTGGATGGTCTAACCTCTCCTGCCAGTTGAACAATGTTACGCCAACTAAAAATTGTTTTTCCTCAGTACCCTAAACGTACAAAGCTTTCTGAATAGTATCAGTCATAATAACTTTATTTTTCATCAAAATATTCCTCGCTCATTATCTAAAATAATTTTTATACCTTTAGTATTTCAGATGGTTTTACCGCCATCAGGTTGAATTTCAATTCTGCAATATATAAAGCGTTTTTTAAACGTTAAATTCACTTTCAAGCTCTTCAATTTTATGTCACCAATATCTAAAGCATCTAAACGTTCACCTTAAGGTGTAATTACTTGTTTACCTGAGACCGGAGAGAACTCTTCAACCAATCTCTATCACTAATTTTAAACTGAGTTGCTCCGGTGTGTAAATCCATTAATTAAGTTTTGCCACGATTTTGATTCAAAGTTGTGGCAGCTAAATTTAAATTTCCTTCTTTACACCTTCCTTGGACCTTCCTTACTGCTAGACCCATTGGACCTTCATTACTGCTAGACCCATTGGGCCTTCTTTACTGCTAGACCCATTGGACCTTCTTTACTGCTAGACCCTTTGGACTTTCTTTACTGCTAGACCCATTGGACATTCATTACTGCTAGACCCGTTGGACCTTTATTACCGCTAGACCCGTTGGACTTTCTTTACTGCTAGACCCCTTGGAACATCAGTACTGCTGGACCCGTCGGACCTTCATTACTGCGAGACTCATCGGACCTTCATTACTGCGAGACTCATCGGGCCTTCTTTACTGCTAGACCCATTGGACCTTCTTTACTGCTAGACCCTTTGGACTTTCTTTACTGCTAGACCCATTGGGCATTCATTACTGCTAGACCCGTTGGACCTTTATTACCGCTAGACCCGTTGGACTTTCTTTACTGCTAGACCCCTTGGAACATCGGTACTGCTGGACCGTTGGACCTTCATTACTGCGAGACTCATCGGACCTTCTTTACTGCTAGACCCATTGGACCTTCTTTACTCCTAGACCCCTTGGATTTCCTTAACTGCTAGACCCATTGGACCTTCTTTACTGCTAGACCCATTGGACATTCATTACTGATAGACCCGTTGGACCTTCATTACTGCGAGACTCATCGGACCTTCATTACTGCGAGACTCATCGGGCCTTCTTTACTGCTAGACCCATTGGAC
This sequence comes from Acanthosoma haemorrhoidale, assembly GCA_930367205.1. Classification (NCBI taxonomy): domain Eukaryota; kingdom Metazoa; phylum Arthropoda; class Insecta; order Hemiptera; family Acanthosomatidae; genus Acanthosoma; species Acanthosoma haemorrhoidale. The sequence goes on along the minus strand of OV884011.1, from coordinate 29,239,659 downwards.
CTTCTTTACTCCTAGACCCGTTGGATTTCCTTAACTGCTAGACCCATTGGACCTTCTTTACTGCTAGACCCTTTGGACTTTCTTTACTGCTAGACCCATTGGACATTCATTACTACTAGACCCGTTGGACCTTTATTGCCGCTAGACCCGTTGGACTTTTTTTACTGCTAGACCCCTTGGAACATCAGTACTGCTGGACCCGTTGGACCTTCATTACTGCTAGGCTGATTGGACCTTCTTTACTGCTAGATCCATTGGTCTCTTTCACAATAGAATATTTTTCTAGCTTTCTGAAACTTTTCCTTTTATTTTCTAAGGTTTATGTCATCCTCAGGCGTTCAAATGTAGCTTTCTCTGCACAGTTCAGACTTATATTGTTTGAGTAGACTATTTATTACATACTTTTGCCGTTTTCATTTCACATCACATTAACTTTGGCCAGATTCTTCCAGTTTACTAGCCATATTATCAATTTCCATAAAAGCATTCCACGAAATCATTGTCACATTTTGGAGAGTAAAATTTATTCTTTAAATACTTTTAGTCAAATTGACACCATATAATGATCTAAGTTTTGTTAATATGTATCATCTGACGTTTTCGTTATCGATTTCGGTAGGTCCATAATCTTCCTAATCCACGTTTATAATTGCATTATCCGAACGAAGTACTTTCCTCTCCTCTGCAAACATTTCATTATAGTCCTTTTCACCAGACCCGGTAAATCGCCCAATGACGCCTTCTTACCGTCCCATTAGCCTATTCCCTATCCTCTAAAAAATATTTGAAAAACTACTTTTAAAACGTCTACTTCCGATTGTTGAATCCAAAACCGTTTTTATATATTATTTACTCACCAGTTTGGTCACCCGTCTACAACATTACACTGCTCGACAAGGCCTTCGCGATGTATCCTCAGCCCTTGAAACCAAACAGTATTGCACTGGTGCCTTTTCTGGACACAGCTAAAGCTTTTGACAGGGTTTGGCACGCAGGTTTGCTTTACAAGCTCAAAACATATTTACCACAGACCCTTTTTCTAATCCTACTGTCCTACCTTTCAAACCGCTTATTGGAAGTCCGCTGTGGTTTAAAATATTTCTGCTACTATCCCATAAAAGCAGGAGTTACATATATATATATATATATTTCTTTCTATCAAAGGTTTTTTTCATATACATAAAATATACTTTGAATCCAAATGTGTCGTTCCTGCAAATATAGGGTTAACTATGATGTGCCAGATGAATACATACCGGCCTGCCTGTGTGAATTATACATTTTAATATGCATAAAAATAAAGCTTTAGACTGCTTTAAAGCCTTGTAGTCCGGTACTGGTGCGGAAATAATTTAATGACGACACTTATGAGTTGACATGTGTCGTAGGTTGTCCAATCATCCATGGCTAGATTGTTTTCTCTCCCTACTGTCCTCATTATTCGCACCATCGGCGTTAACTCCCTGTCTTATTGATTCGACCTCTTCACTGGCCATGGACACCTTCCGCAGGGCGTTCCTCCTCGCCAAAACGATGGGCTGGGTGCCGTTCTCTATGGACCGAAGGGGAGTCGCTTTTGACCCTCTGCTGTTGGCGTGGTCTGTGTCCTTGCGCCTACTGCTACCTGCTTTCGTCCTCCTTAGTGTGTCAAGGAGCGGATGGTACTACATAATAGCCCTCATCCACGTCGGGTCGGCCAGCTCCTACCTGTCCTTCCTCCTGAAAAAGAGGAAGATAGAAGAGCTGATGGTCAGCTACTCTAGGGCGGACATGATTTTCCTGCGTCTGGGCGAGCTGCCATACTCCGGGGTCGGTTGGATCCGTGATTGTGCCATCATCTTCTTCGCGATACTTCCATCCTTAATCGTCCTCTTCGACTTGAAAAACTGGCAAGAATACCTCCGCAGCATCCACTTTATTTACATGCACTCGTCCTTCTTCATCATTATCCAGCCGTTCGTGAGAGTGTTGGACAACCTGAGGGTCCGGATCGGACGGGCCCGTAACTTCCTATCTAGAGGGGAGTCCATCAATTCTATCTTAGCCTTATACCAACTTCTCTTCGAATCTGCACAGTTGCTCAACGACATCTTCTCCTACCAGCTGGTGGTGGTCGCCTTAATCATATTCGTCCAGGTCGTAGTTACCATCTACCGCCTCCACCTCGTTATCTTTTTCGGCATAAATATCAAGTCCGCTATTGTGTTCCTCATTGTCGCCAGTTATTACTTCAGCTTGTGCTGCTTGCTGTGTGTTGTTTGCGAGAGAATTTCACATGAGGTGAATAAGTCACAGTCATCAATTGAACAGCTTCCCCAAACAAGGTTGTAACGCTAAGAAGAATGTATCTGACATGATAAATGACTGACAGTTTTAATATAAAATATATATACATATATATATTATACATATACATATAATATATTATAAAATTTACTTTCATTTAATTTCCTATGACAGATACAACCTTGTTCAATATTAAGCTTTATTTCTCAATTTATGAGAGTTACAACCTTGTTGGGCTGCTGCTCAATTGTTCCTATTGTTACAGGCAGAAGATTTTCGCTCGCGGCTGTACCAACTGGCTTTGAGGGATCGCACTGGCCAGTACACAGCCAACGTAAGTCATTAGAGTATATTTATACTGATTTAGTTATATTCTAGCGTCTTATCTATTGATATTGATTAAACCAGTTACTTTAAATTTTAGATTTAGACTTCATATTATGTTCTAATGTGCGTGGATTGAACTTTAGGTAGAATTTTATATATACATGTATAATAGCTGTTTAGATTTAAGTATCCGCTTGTCCGATGAGAGGATTACTTTTAGAGAATATATCAGGTCTACAATTAGACGGAAGTATTGGGTATCCTGCATATACATCACTAACAGATAGATAGTATACTATCAGATAAAAGGTATTAGTTCGCTCACTGTTCCGGGAAGAACATTATACCCTGAAAATTATTATTCACGGATAATAATTGCCCCCTCCTTATCACCCCTCAGCAGCACACAATTAGAAATTTCCAGAGGCTGCTAACTACCTTTGAAGTATCCACATTTTCCTCACGAGCACTACGAGTAAGTAAAGCACATCAGCCTAGCAGAGGTAGAGAAGAGGAGATAGGTTGGCCAACCAGCAGATATTACAACAAATAAAGTACCTTAAAAAATTTAATGAACCTGGATCAATACCACCAGAAATGTACAGAGATCTCCCCAAGTTTTTTTATTGCCAATAAACGATTAGCTGGAAGACTATTTACTAGAGAAGATATTATTTAATTTACATCATATAATACTCGTGCAAATGATGTAATTAATCTATTGTGATGAAATTTTAAGAACACTACAAAACAGATTATAATATTTTCGAGAGTTAAGCTCCCAAAAGTATTAATATTATAATAACACATAATATATTATCCTTCATGTTTCCCATGTCCTGTATTTCAAGGCATTTGTTTTATGAGTGATCAAGTTATCAGAAGTCTTCATAAAAATCACCGTCTTCAAAACCACCCACATATATACTTTTGTTTATTTTATAATTTATAGAAAACCAATAGGCAAAAGTTTTCTTTACTAGCCCACTAACCCAATATAGAAACCCAGATTTTGGCTAGTTCAATTGATTTTCCAAAAATCAAATTTTACCTCCTGTAATTTTAATTTCAATGAACATAAAATTCCGAACACGGAGAGGTCTTTGGAAAATGAGAGTGAGCTAGGTGGTGTTGAAGAGGAAAAGGTTAGTTCACACCTAGTCTTGAGTGAGGGTTGTGTTCCCGTTCAAAGAGATCGGTAATTTTGAAAATATCGAAGACTAAAGGCCGCTTCAAAAAAAAATCAAGGACTGTAAAGAATCATTGGAAATACCAACGACCATAAAAAAGAATATAGGAGCCGAGGTATGTTATATATATGTTAATCGTCGGTGGTTCTTCAAAAAAATAGGAAAGCGGGAAATGAACGACACTCTCGAACTTATGGAAAGAGACTGCTTTATTGCCTCTAGTAATCCGATATGCATAGGATCATGGGTTGTTTACATCCCATGATCCTATTAGTTTATAACATAAACTTGCCTCTGACTTTAACTCCCCCCTGCCAGTTCCTGACCATCCGTTGGGATCTGAAACTAAACACTTATGCTAATTATATACAGTTCTGATATAATAATTTCCTGCTCGCCTTGAGCAGAACAAGACTGTCTTGCAATCATTGAAACAGAACATAACTTTATCAAATGTGGTACAAAGGTTAAAACAATAAAAAAAAAACATATATCTGGCAAAAGTATCGACACCTAAAACCCAATGAGATGAGTTAGGAAATTAAAGTCAATTTCCTATTTGGAGGGCTTCCCCACTGGAGTCTACTGGTGTCGCTTCTTTTCCCTGATGAGTTTATAAATGTTCTCTTCAGGGGTCCATCTCCCACCCCCCGAACGCTTTCTTCAGCCGCTCCTTCACTACGTTCCACGAGGTCTCCTCGTCGGCCTCGATCATGTTCAGGATGCTCCGCTTCGCTTTGCACACCAGAGTTTCCCTCAGCGATTCCGCGTCCCCTTCCGTTATCAGGTCCTCCGACCGTTTCCCCTCTATCCGCGTGATCAGCCGGTCGCCCCCTTTAGGGAAGGGATTTAGTGCCCCGATCTCGCCTGCGAATCTTTCCAGATCCATAATAGACTTCCTCATGTCCTAAGCTGTGTTCGCCTGGATCTTCATCCACGCCAATGTATCGCATGAGCCACTACCATGGTAGTTTGAGGAAACTGCGGTATAGCTGTTGCTGCACTCAGCACCGCGGGTCGTAACACTCCCTCTGGCATTTTCTTGAGAGAGAAAAAAAAACTTATACCGAAATAACGAATACAAACAGCACTTATTATGTTGATTGTAGTACCTTCTGCTTTCTACAGATTATCATCATTAATTATATCATAGATTATCATGATTAAACACTAATATATAAAAACATTTGTGAAACACTAATAGTTAAATTGTATACATGCTTTTTTTAATTAAGTTAATCTACTTTGAATACTACAGCTCTTGCTTGAGGTTTAAAACTCATTTTGGAACAAAATACCAAAGACAAGGGTCTTACAGGCTTCTTTAGTGTTTTCTACGGCGCGAAACATCTGGTATTTTTTTCTTCTTTCAATCACCCGAACAGTGCAGGCATCCTCAATGTTGAAAATTAGTGATTTAACAAGACCTGCTTTAATTTAAGTCTAGGTTTTATAGTTTTTTGTTTCTTTTTTCAGAAAATGGTGCACATTCACATCGAAGCAAACAGAAAGCTAGTTATCACCGCTGCAGGTTTTTTCCCTATCAACCATTTTTTCTTGGGATCGGTGAGTTGTTATTTTTGTCTTGCCATGTAGAAATAGTAAATAATCTTACAAGACAGTACTGGCCACTGGGAGGTAACTAGAAGGAACAGAGATGTGACGAAATTATATCAACTTTATTTTCCCTATAACTTATACTTTTTGAATCTTATGTCTATGTAGCGCGTGTATGCCATAGGCCGCGTTTTTGTGCCTAATGAAGACGTAGGTGTCGCAAAATCAAGTCTCGATTCACGCTCTAGACAACCAAAGAACTCATCCTCAGAAGAACAAGATAACGCTGTAATTCTTACACAAACGTATATGTCTTGCGGAGTTTTAGTGAACATTGTTAAAAATCAACAAAATTAGATGAAGCCCAAACACAATAATAAAATGTCACGAAGCAAGACATAAAATGCAGCAGGAACATCAAATGCCACGAAGCAAGACATAAAATGCAGCAGGAACATAAAATGTCACGAAGCAAGACATAAAATTCAGCAGGAACATAAAATGCACGAAAAGGGGGCCAAGCGAATGGAGCAGTTACCATTATGGTACAAGGCCAAGCCTGCGGAACTAAAACCTGACTTAATTGCAGGCAGGGTTTCGAATCAAACCTTTATTGTGATAAAATTACAATCTGCCTTATTGGGCAATAAGTAATTGTGTTCAATGTTCTCATTCATATCATATTTTCACTCGCTCATTCATACAGCATTTACAAACAGCCCAGAAACCTCCCAAATCCATATGATTGTCACCCCTCTCGAATGTAAAAGAGGAAGCGGAGTCTTGGGGAGACTCCCACGCTCCTCGATCAGCTGCGTCACTGGATACTAGTCAGTGGAAGCTGGCCAAGATCACGACAGCCACAGACGCTCAGGACATGATTAGAGAAACTGGCCATGGCCTGAACTCCCACTGTCACGTTTTTAAAGCAGATCACGAGGCCACTGCCGCCTTAGTCACAGAGGAGGTTTACAGAAATGGAGCCGAGCCAGAAGGCCAATAACCGGAGAGCTTGTTTGATTATTTTAAATGTTTGTTGATTATTAGTGAAAATTATCGTTCTCTATGGAACCAACTTCAGACGCACGTTGTTAGAGCTGATGGATTCGTCTGTATTTGAAGGTAACCTGCCTATGATGAATCGCCAGGCCGAGATCTCCCCAGGTGAGAATAAACTTGCTTAGTTTATTTATATACGGATACCACTGTGCGTATCGATACTCTAATCTATCTGATACACTACTGTATCCGAACACATAAAACTCTAAGGCAATATATGAAGGATGTATCTTTACTAAAGATACATAAACCCGTTTATCTTTTTACCTGACTTACCCACAAATATCACGCTGTTACGCTCTAGTTGAATAATTAGAATATTTGAACTATAGGCATGCCATCTAACTACCAAATGATCTTATTCCTCAAATCCTGAGCGTATTGCATTAGCGTATAGTTATAGAAAATTATACCTTACTCAAATATTCAATTCACTTACTGTTGAGCCTAATTGAACCTGAGCCCAAAGTAATTTACCATAATAAATTAAAGTGGCGATCAAAGTCAAGCATATCCAGCAGCTATGCAGCAATCCCTCTCCACTGCCTCGTCCTTGACCGTATATCTCTCTCTCATTAATACAAGTTTTTTTTCTTTATGACACTTTCCGATCGTGTATGCATTGGCATACCATCTTGCGAATGGGTTATTTAGCACTTTGGACCGCCTTAGCTGCTCAGTCCCAAATCTCTTCTGGCACTTGCTTTCGTGACAGGAAACAAAAAGGAAGAGTTGTAAAATCCTGCAGCTCTTATCCTACAATTTGCAATAGATGGGTAAGTGCATCGGTTGGATCCCATGTCGGGGGTTGAAGATATAACAATGCATACGTGGACAATAATATTTAACGGAATAGAGTTCCCCCAAAATATTTTAAACAGTTAACAACAAACTATTCTACTCATTTATAATACTCATGGTAAGCAATTAATTAGCTAATATTAATAATTAAAATTTAAAGAGGGATTGGAAAACTAGATTGGACACAATGAGAAAGTGCTGGAGGAGGTAAATCAGGACATATCAAATACCAGAGCACCTAAATGGTTCAATACGTACCTCCATAGAATCCAAGCTAATAGGCTCCCGTAATACAAGCTACGTCCGAACGCAAAAGACCCAGAAAACAGTGGCAAGATCATGTGGAAGAAGAAGGGTCCAAAACAAAGGCAACAGATTACATGAGAGAGCTGAAACGATTGGCAGAGGAGGCATGTCCTCTGCAACATGTAAGAAGTTTCTGGAAGCTGTGAAACCGACACCGTAAGGGGGGAGAGAGAGAGAGAGAGAGAGAGAGAGAGAGAGAGAGAGAGAGAGAGAGAGAGAGAGAGAGAGAGAGAGAGAGAGAGAGAGAGAGAGAGAGAGAGAGAGAGAGAGAGAGAGAGAGAGAGAGAGAGAGAGAGAGAGAGAGCTTAACCGCCGACGATTAACTGGATTAACCGAAACCCGGGAACCAAGTACGGCCGAGCGGAAAGTAATATTTTTTTTCTTTATTTGGTTTGTTCTTTCGCTCTACATTTATTTTTTCTCTCTCAAGAAAATGCCAGAGGGAGTGTTACGACCCGCGGTGCTTAGTGGAGTAACAGATATGCCGCAGTTACTTCAAACAACCATGGCAGTGGCTCACGCCAATGTATTTGCATGGATGAAGATCCAGGCGATCACAGCTCAGGACATTAGGAAGTCAATTTCAGATCTGGAAAGATTTGCCGGTGAGACCGGGGAACTAAATCATTTCCTTAAAGGGGGTGACCGGCTGATAACGCGGATAGAGGGGAAACGGTTGGAGAACCTGATAACAGAAGAGGATGCAAAATCGCTGAGGGAAGCTCTGGGGTGCAGAGTGAAGCGGAGTGTCCTGAACATGATTCAAGCCAACGATGATACCTTGTGAAACGTAGTGAAGGAGTGGCTGAAGAACGCGTTCAGTGGGGGAAGATGAACCCCTGAAGAAGTCATTTTTAAACTCTTCAAGGAAACAAAAAGACACCAGCAGACGAGCGCGCAGTACGCCGGAATGATGCTGGATCGATATGACAATATCATGAAGAAGATGCTAGAGACAATAAGTGCGGTGGAAGTAGAAGCCAGGATGGCGTTGTTATCAACTATACTAAAAGTACAGCTAGCGAAGGAGACCGGAAGAAAGGAGGGGTTACCGAGAGAACGCACTTTTCTGGAATATGCCCAAGAAATGGTGGACACCAGTGCCAGAGAGGAAGATATCACAGTCAGCGAGGAAGAAACGAGCTGGATAAGAGTGCCATATAGAAGGCCCAAAACCACGCCCATCGCATGGAAGAAGAAGGAGGCGGAGTATGGTGGAAGAGTAACGGCGGGGGAAAGGAGCCGAGGAAATGTGGGGCGCTCCCTAGGCGAGACGACAGAAAGGGCTATGAGTGCGGGAAGGCAGGACATTTGGTAGCACAGTGCCCACGCACTAGGTGTTTCGAATGTGGCATGGAAGGGCATGTAGGCAGTGCCCGTATATGAGCCGACGCAGAGCCAGGAACAGACCTGAACCGATGGAGATAAACGCTCAGAGGATGCGGAGGAATGAGAGGCCGCAGCAGGAAGCGTCAGAGACCTCGGAAACTTCCGGAGACAGAAGAAGACAGAAGAAGAGAGGGAAGAATCAGGAAACCTAATGGACTGGGGAAGGGCAGTGCCCGGAGGACCACACGACGACAAACATCAGAGGAGAGGGGAGAACGTGAGATCTGAGCAGTGTGGTGGCGGAGAGGCGACCGCACGATAGTAAATAATAGCGTGAACTTCGTGGATAGCGGTCTGCCTATAATCAGAGTCGTGAGGGGAGTGAAGTGTCTAGTGGATACTGGCAGTACTAACACAATAATGTGTCGGGAAACACTAGAGAGAATGTATGAAGGAGAGAGGATGCCCCAAATATAGGTATGCTCTTGTAACTTGATCACCCTGGGGGGCCCTATAAGGTCGAAGGGAAGGAAGTAATAGGGGTAGATAGATGGGAACGCGATGAGGAGATTTTGAGAGTTCACGTGGTAGAAAAGATGCACAGGGAGTATGGAGGAATCATAGGGTGTGATTTGCCAGGTAAGGTAGGAGCAAATCCCCTGGGACTAGAGAGAAAAGTAGGGCGAGATTAAGAGAGGGGGCGCTAAGGTAAGCGGAAGATTGTAAAGAGGAGCTCAAGAGAAAATACATAGATATTTTCTTCAAGGAAGGCGAGCGATTGAGGCTCCCAAGTAGAACTGTACACGAGATTCTGCTGAATCAAGGCAGGGTGGGTTATGTGAAGGAGCGCAGGTATCCGCAGGCTCTGAGGCATCACATACGTGGGGAGCTGGACAACCTGAAAAAGCAAGGGATTATAGCGGACAGTACGTTGCCAGATAACAGCCCCTTGTGGGTGGTCAAGAAAAAGAATAAGGACGGTGGGGGTCCAGACAAATATAGAGTTGTAGTGGACTACAGAAAACTCAACGAGAATACGGAGGACGAAAAATATCCAATCCCCAGGTTCGACGACATTTTGGACAGGCTGAGCGGGGTGAAGATAATTAGCACCCTGCATCTTTAAGCGGGACATCACCAGATTCAACTGCACCCTAGGCCTTCACGTTTGAGAGAAGCCACTACGAGTTTACGAGAATGCCGTTTGGCCTGAAAAATGCACCCATTACGTTCCAGGGGCTCATGGATGAGTTTCTACGAGGGATAGACGAGTCCGTATGTCAAATATATATATGGATGACCTCTTGATATTCAGTGCGACCGAGGCACAACATGCGGATCACCTGGGGATGGTCTTCGATCGCGTGAGGCTATTTGGCTTGAAATTGTCAGACAAAAAGTCCCGTTTAGGCCAAGAGGTTATTAAATTTTTGGAGCATACGATCTCTAAGGAGGGAGTGAAACCCAATGCCCGGAAGGTGCCAGCTATTCAGAAGAATAGGTTCCGTCGGACGTTAAAGGGATTCGGCGCCTGCTGGGTACGCTCAAGTATTACAGGAGATTTGTCCCCGAAATGGCGGCTTGTTTGGTACCCCTGAACAAGAACAAGAACAAGCTCCGGAAGAAGGGTCAGAAGGTGGTCATCACCCCAGATATCGAGGCGAATTTTCGGAAGTGCATGTATCGTCTCCATAAACCCCCAGTCCTGGCATTTCCCGACTTCACGAAGCAGTTCACAATCACGACGGATGCCAGTGAATATGCGCTGGGAGCGGTTCCAGGATGGGGACAGAGCGGAACGTCCCATAGCGTACGGCAGTAGGTGCCTCATCTGGTGAGGGATGCGAAAGACGATTCAGGAGACACTAGCTGCGTGGAGGTTTGTCAACGTACCAAGTACCAGCCACCAACCTACTGGGCAACAAGTTGAGACTCCCACGGCGCAAACACCGCTAACTGACCTTCAAGTTGATACCTTCACTTGGCGGGGACACAACTGGGTTACCGTGGTTGATCTGTTAAGCAAAACGGCTATGGCTTAACCCATTCGGGAAAAGTCATCGGAAGCAGTACTAGGCGTGCTGAGGTGGTGGCTCCAATTTTACGGCGTCCCAGATCAGGGCATCCAAAGAGCCGAGGAGGAATTGAGCGTCTCCACAGTACCTTGGGCGATCATCTCCGCGTCTACAATGCCGACAAAGGGTTGGAGCCGGCAGAAGCAATGCCTAGGGTGGTCATTGCGTATAACCATTCTGTTCACACGACCACCGGGTTCTCACCCTTTGAAATCCTTTTCGGACTTCGTGGGCGTCGCCGGGACACGAGTAGAACGGTGGTGGGAGACGAGACGTCCGCACAACTAACCACCAACCGCGTGGAGCTGGGGAAATTGTGGGGGAAGGTGTATGCAAAAATTACCGCGGAATAATCTAGAAGGGTGTTGAGGGAGAACGCGGGCGTCAAACCACTAGAAGGGTGCCTCGCGATAGGCACTAAGGTGTATTGTTAGATCGGTTCCAATAGGAGTAAGGAGGCGTCCCGTTATGAGGGTCCCTTCCGGGTGATCTCGATTCGCGAACACAATTCGGTGACCATCCAAAATGTTCATGAACCCGTGAAGAGGAGAACTGTCCATATCGAGCAGTTAAAGCTTCCAGTGGGGAAGTACTCCAAATAGGAAATTGACTTTAATTTCCTCCCCCCTGCACACATCTCATTTGGTTTTAGACGCCAAAAACAGTAAATACTTTTGCCAGATACATGTTTTTTTATTGTTTTAACCTTTGTACTACATTGGATAAAGTTTTATTCTGTTTCTATGATTATAAGACATTGTTGTGCTGATCTAGGCGAGAAATAGATGTCAGAACTGTATATAATTAGCATAAGTGTTAAGTTTCAGTTCCCGACGATGGTCAGGAACTGGCAGGGGGGAGTTAAAGCCAGAGGCGAGTTTATGTTGTAAACAAATACGATCATGGGATGTAAACAACCCATGATCCTATGCAGGTCGGATTACTAGAGACAATAAAGCAGTCTCTTTCCATAAGTTCGAGAGTGTTGTTCATTTCCCTCTTCTCCTCTTCTTTCTTTAAGCTTAACCGCCGACAATTAGCTTATATGAATATATATATAAAGGATAAGATTCTTGGAAGGAGGGAGGTCTGGGACGGAAGTGGTTCCTTTCTTAAAAATGACAAGGAACCATCAGTGACTTCCATGAAGTTACAAGCCAGGTATACAGTTCTGCTCAAGACATTTCCTCTGTTCACAGTATTAAAAAACTGTCGCTGTCAGCTTTGTCAACCATCCGAACCCGCAGGTGGTAGGTCCGGTTTAAAGAAAGCCACAAAATACCCGCCCGCGTATTGCAGTCTTTCAGCCCGATAAGATATACTAATCTTGTACGATCTCAGAAGATTGTCTGTCCTACACACTCTAGCAGAGGTTATTCATGCCCTATCTTCCAATTGAATAATCCAAGTGAACTCATTGAATTCATCCCGTTATTCTTATAACTGATTAATCAATCTTACAGATGGTGGGAGCTGTCACTTGTTACTTTGTATGCTTGCTCCAATACGTCTAGAAGAAGAAGAACTTATATAGTATATTATAGAAAGTACTAAATAACTCAATTGCTTTGTTTTTCATTTAAAATTATAATTATTGTGATTTTCTGTAGACTGGAATGTGTTTTATTAATTGTAATCGGAAAAAAAACAAATAAACTTCTCAACGGATCTTGAAAACTAAATTATTTGTTGCTAAGAAATAATTTTAATTATTTTTGTCGATATAATGTTTTAATTTTTCTATTTAGTTTTACTATGTTATTTCAATTTGTAAACTATTGTTTAAGATTTTTTTAGGTGTAAAAATTAATTCTTGTGAGCTATACACTTAAAAAAATTAAAATGAGATCTAGATATTAGTTTTCAGTAACACTAAACATAAAGCTCCTGTTAAAATTTAATAAGCTGAACTATTCCCTTCCTTAATTTTTAATTACCTGAGCAGCTCATTTCAGTAACATTTCCTAAATATTGTTTATCTCCTTTCTACATCTTTTATTGTATCTTTAACAAATATTATTTGCGCACTTCTATATTTCAGGTAGAACCTTTTTTTAGTAATGTTGCTTTTAGAACACAATGTAATAAAAAGGTGACTATTATATAATGACTTTACAAAAATAAAAATGTTTTTTTTGCTCTTTTTTATTTGTTTCCAAAGCATAGTAGATCGTAGTTCATTAGGATATACGAGTACATGCGTTGACCTGCAAGGATACTACATCAATTCATATTTACAACATTGAGATACAAGCGATACTTTAAATTAAAAAATACGACGCAAGAAAACATAAAAAAAATAATATATATACATAAAAAATAAAAGGAAAGATGGCGCCTTAGGTATAATATTGTTTTCACTTTATATTATTTATTTTCTAAATCCTCCAACTTCCCTTTTGTCAGAGATCGTCCTGTAAGCACCCTCCTTTAGACGGTATTTCCTGCAGAGGACAGCTCAGAAGAGATCCCTGACCACTTCCTGCTGCTCGTGCTCCTCGCGTTTCCTGTCGCACTCTTCCTTCAGCTCCCCCGTTCTCTGTTTACGCTTGAGGATCATGCCATCGTTGGCCGACTTGAGGTCGTAGGCCTGGCCGATGGCTGACATCCAGTCGATGAAGATGGTGGTGAAGTTCATGTTGAAGTTGCCCAGCTCGGCTGTCCTATAGTCCCATGGGAAGGCGTGGTGGTAGTTGTGCCATCCTTCACCCATTGTGGCCAGGGTCACACCCAAGTTCTCCCCTGGGCGGATGTCCCTGTAATAGAACAGAGACATGTTAGACGACATAGAGTAAATGTAAGTTATTATTACTGATAAGCGAAGAAATAAGACAGAAATTAATGGATTTTTCTAACTATTCGAAATAAGTTAAGTCGAAATTCCTTACGAATCTACAGTTAAATACCGATGATTCCTCATCAACAACACTTTAACTTGGAACGACCACACTAAAGACATATCAAAAAAACAATATTTGCCTCCTGTGTCCAGCTAAAGAATCAGCGGAAACTTTCTTCTCCCTCTGTCCGAGACAATCTGATTTCCTCCCTCACTCGGACTGTTGTCCCCATAACTTAAAAAACTTAGAAAGTTTAAACGAGTGGTCAACACATGGATTCGCACTGGGTTTCCAAAGAGATGTTTAGAATGACACCCCCCCCCCTCTTATTTTCAGTTGAAATGTCGTCCTTCACACTAACTAATGTTTATAAATGTTTTATTCAACATTTTAATTTATCCTACAATACAATACCGCTATTCTGTAAATACATGGACTCATTGTTAACTGAACAGTAAGTCGCATTGCAGAAGCTTGAGTAAATACTTACAATTATTTTTATCAATTTTTTTTTTGTTTTACACCAATCGCCTGTGCAAATGTCTGAGTTGTCTATATATCTTATCACCCATCGTATGATTTGAAGTGGCCTCGTCATAGGAATTTTCCTTCGTTGGTTTATTTATATTTTTTTATTGTGTATGTTTGGAAATACTTTAGAAATGAACTAGTCCATTTAGTGACCGGCTCTAACATACATAGTACATACATACAAATAGCACCTATTTAAAATCTATTCTGACAGTTCTAAGAATTATGGACAGTGAGATTTTTTAAGAGGAAGAACTTTTTCGTTTAAGTCTTGATTTTTATAATTGTAAAATGAGGGTTTCTGATTCATTTTTAATTTTCTCGTTGCAAATTTTTAATTGGCGAGCTAATTTTCTATTGATTTCTTCATAGCATTCGTCTAATTTATTTTGTAAATCGGATTTAATTTGTGAAATTATCATATTTGGGATTGACCTTCAATTTGAATTTGTCGTAGTTATTCATTCTTGTGATTTGTTCTGTCAAATTATTATTTATTTGTTTCAATATTGCCATCACAGGCGATGAATCGTCATTCGAGACAAATTTGAAGCCGAAGGCTGTGTTAAAGCTGTACACAAACAACGATCTGGACGACCTGTAACAGTAACAAGTCCATTTAGCTCCCATCTTGTGTTACAACAATTCACTCTCTCACCACAGAAGTCTGTGAGACAGTGTGCCCGTGAAACTGGAGTGAGTCGCTCAAGTGTTCGGCGAATTTTGAAGACAGCAATCTTTAAGTTGGACTTTAAGCTACACTTTTACCAAAAATGAGACAACTCCGTCAATTATTTTGCAAGTTATGGACTGTTAATCAGTGGATACATTTTTTTGGACCCCTCTGTATATATATATATCAATAATTCATTAGTTAGCTGTTATAAATAAATGTAAGTATTTTTTCTAAAATCTTAAGAAACACATCAAACAAAATTCATACTGAGTAGAGTAGCAGGTCAAGCACTTCTTGCACTAACGGCATTCCGGCCCCTTGAGGATGGCAGAATAGGCTGTTGAAAGAGCTTGTAAAAAGTAATAAACAACTTGCGGGAAGACGAAAATAGGAGATGTTATTTAATTAGTTAGCTGGTCGAAACCCTTAATATTATGATACTGCACATTTTTTTTTTTTTTAGTCACCAGGCCCGTAACCAACAATCATTTCCTCTTAACCAAATACAGAAAATCATAAATAACTATATAAAATAATTGCTACACTTACGTGTCGTATGGCTTATATCCCCATCTGTGGGCTACGCTGTTGACGCAGAAGGTGGCGTTGAGGGTGAAGCAGTACCGGAGCATGGTCGCCACCATGAAGGAGTTGAGCCAGGTCTCACCCCAGTAGTAGACAGGGACAGCGGTTGGAATAAGCACCGCGATGAACGGCATTAGCTTATAGTAGTGCCTGTAACAGAGAACTTGTCTTAGCCGGAGACATGGAGGGCCGCATCAAGGAGACATGGAGGGCCGCATCATGGAGTCATGGAGGGCCGCATCATGGAGTCATGGAGGGCCGCATCATGGAGTCATGGAGGCCATCATCCAACCCAAAGAATGGGGTAAAGGATCCTATGCAGCCTGAACGAACTCAAGGTAAGGTGATGCAAAAAAAATGTATTTCTCCCTTCGTTGAACTACTAGTAATCCCAAACTGTATTGTAAGCGATCGTAATTTAAAGATATTTAGGCTTCTTTTTATGACACAAAGCCCATCTAATGCGGCGTACTCAAACTAAACACACTGAAGCTAATGACCACGTGACGCGACATAGACAAACAACAAACAATAGATCGCAAATCATAAAACAAAATGAATCAATAAATCGGAAACATACGGTAATGGTAAAGTGGACTGTTTTTTTCGTTTCATACTTTGATGTACCCTCATACTGACAAACATTTCATTGCAAAACTGTGGTTATCATTTTGTAGACCTACATAGACATGCCAATGCTAATAATATCGTGTCACCGGATACGAGCCAGTGGAGGCTAATTAAGAGTGAGAGAGCCACAGGTGCTCAGGACATGATTGGAAAACCTGACCATTGTCAAAACTCCTACTGTTACGCATTTATAGCAGGTCACGAGGCCACTGCCACTCTAGTCTCCGAGGAAGATTACAGAGATGTTTGGTGCAGTGTAATGACCGCTAGGGGATTAAGGTGATTGGATAGGTTATTATGGAATTTCATGAACTTGGAAGGGATGAGTTCAAGAATGTAAGGTATATTAAGCTCGTTATGAAGGGTTTTGTTGCTGACGTTATTAGGGGCATTCACTATTGTTCTCAGTACTTTTTATTGAAATGATTGGATAGGCTTGATGTTTGGCTTTTTTGCTCCCACTCATAGCTCTATTACTCTATAATATACAGTATTTCTGGCTTTAGTATAAATTTGTAAATTAGTAATTTATTTTCTTTTGAGAGATGGGATTTCCTTCGAAGTAGTCTGTACAGTGGTCCAAAGTGTTCAGTTCTTGTCTTTTAAGCCTCTTGTCAGCGGGTTTCATGTCGGCCTTCTGACGAGATAAATACCGTACTGTCTTGGATACAGAAAGAGGGATGGAATTAAAAGTAAACAGTGGGCAGGACTTGCGCTAGATGGTAAAGCTAATGTGGGAACATTTTGCTTCATTAACTTTGATCCGCTTGATTGCACCAATACTCGATCTCATCAAGGTGGTTTTGAAGGTTACAGGAACTTGTATCGGGGTTTCGGTGGGATGAAAGGACTGCAGTGTCATCTGCAAAAGTTGCCAAAAAGATATTGGGAGCAGAGGGGAGGTTGTAAAGGTTATAGAAGACGGAACCAGGACACTGATCTGTGGAACACCTGCTTTTATAGGATAGTAGTTGGAATATTTTAAACCACGGTGGACTAGGCAGAATCGGAGGGATGTAGTCCCAGGAAAAGGGTCTACGGTAAATATGTTTTGAGCTTGTAAAGCAAAGTTTATTGAGAAAAAGAAAATAGAGTATATATATATATATACGAGTCTATATATGACAATTGGTAATACTGCAAGGGAGAGAGAGCATGGTGGAGCCATTTGTAGCAGTTCGGGAATTACACCTACACACAATTGCCCAAGACACAACATAAAGAAGGTTCTACTGACACATTCCAGAGGATAAGCTAACCATAGAATCGCCTTAAAAATATCGAACAATTTTTCCCTCGAAGAAACAAAAGACTATCGAAATAAAACTAGACTCCCTGAATCTCAATAAACTACCAGTCATTAATCATCTTCTGCAAATATCCCTACAATCCTTCTAGAAGATTCTAGATGCAGTGGCTTTTTAACCTGCTATACATTTATGACAATGGAAGTCCGAATATCGGCCATTTTATCCATAATTGTCCTGAGTGTCTGTGCCTCTGCCATTCTTGGTTCCCCTCTAATGGGCGAATCTGGTTATGCCGTGAGGGAAGTGACAATCCAATATGGAATGGGAGGCCTCTATCCTACGTGTCGATTTCACCAAGAATAAGTAGAAGTTACCCTCTTCTCAGACCAGAAAACACCCGGCAACCTTTCCATATTTTAAACAACAAACAAATACGAATAAATCTGCCCGCCGACTAGGCCACCAACACAGGTCAAAGGCCGCAGGATTATTAATTCATATATCTTTCTGACGGCCGCCGGGCAGTGGCTGGGTCGACGAGACCTCCCTGCGGGCATTTACTTCGCGGATTGAGTAAATGACCAAACACGATGATATTTTTATAATTACAACAAACATATTTTATTAATATTTGTACTTGAAGTACTTACTGGTGCTGGAAACTGACGACCGGGTTGGCCTCTATGTCTGAGAAGTCGACCGTCTTTCCCTTGGCGATGAGTTCAGGATGTCTGTTGCAGAGAACCCAACCCATGTGGGAGAAGAAGAACCCTCTTCCGGTGTTGTGAGGGTCTCCGTGCGTGTCTGAGAACTTGTGGTGGACCCTGTGGTCACGCACCCATTTGTATATGCTTTGCTGAAAGTGACAACAATCGCAATCATTATTTATGATGGCTAGTACGGTTATAAACAACAAGTTGAATAAATACACGGGCCAACGGCTAACAAACAGATAAGATCGATACAATTTGTCATCGTACTTTGTATATAGCACTGAGATGCTGATGGAAATTGAATCCCCCGATATTGTCTCAAAGCATCAAACACATTTTGATTTTTTTTATTATATTTCACTATAATTTTGAAATCCAAATAAACATATAGGGCTCATGCGTCATGAATATAATAAATGTTATTATATTTTAATTATTATGCTTGGAGGGAATACCTGGATGTGTGTACCATAAATATAGTACAATGAAGTAATTTATTAGTTAAAAAAATAAATATTTTGCAGAAAGTTAATCAGAAATATAACTAATAGTTGACCCTATACAATAATATTCTGCAATTATGGTTTCAATGAGAAGTTCACTTTAGCTCAAAATTATTATTTACCTAAACATTGGTAATAACAGATTTCTTCTATATTCTTCAGACAGGTATCTGAAAGGTCAGGTAAAATAAAAGCATGACTGGCCATCCCTAGGGTTCATTAAGACAACTCACTGGTTACGAGTGGTTAAAATATTGGTTATACTTGAATGTGCACCCTCGGCAAGCCATCCTTTTACCTCATCAGTTTTTTTTACCTAAATCAGTTTTTATCTTTCAATATTAAATGCTCTGAGAAGGCTAGTTCCAATAAATGTTAACCCATCATTTTTATTTGTTAAAAAAAAAATAATGTTGAGCTAAAATTGTTTAAGCTGAGTTATCCGTTAAGAATTTAAGACCTTTAAGTGATAACTGAAACTCACAAATGAACTCAACAAAAAAATATAACTGATATTAAAACAAACAAATCAATAACCATCAAACTTGAATTTATGCCAAACCACAGTAAACTTTATTTAACTCAGAGGTTTAGGGCTGATGTTTATATAGCCAGAATTTGTATGGTATTGGGGTCCCGTTCACTGGTTCTAACATATTGGGTGGACTTAAATGTGCACCCTCCGCAAGCCATGCTTTTACCAAATCAGTTTTTATCTTTCAATATTATATGCTCTGAGATGCCTTGCTCCAATAAATATTAACCCATCATTTTTATTTGTTAAAAAAAAAATAATGTTGAACTAAAATTGTTTAAGCTGAGTTATCCGTAAAGAATTTAAGACCTTTAAGTGATAACTCAAAGTCAGGTGGCTTCTATGGCTCACCAAAAATGAACACAACAAAAAAATTTACAAATGAACTCAACCAAAAAATATAGCTGATATAAAACAAACAAATCAATAACCATCAAACTTGAATTTATCCCAAATCCCAATAAACTTTATTTAACTCAGAGGTTTAGGGCACAAAAATGAACTCATGTAAAACAAACAAATAAATAACCATCAAACTCGAATCTATGCGCAATCGCAATTCCCTTTATTAAAAAAAAATTATACACAATGGTAGTTCAGTTAGTTTTAAAATTATTAAATCTAAATTTTTTAATACCAGCCCTGATTAGAATTATTATAAATAAAATTTACTATTCCTATTTACTATTTACTCCTTTAATTCTGAAATGGCAATTTCTATTATTATAAATAGTCCTAATGATAAATAAGGAGTAAAAAACGTTTTGTAAATGAACGCAAAAAGTTTATATTTTTATTCTCGGCCAGTCGAGGAGAATGATAGACAACCGCAGGGAGCAGATTTCAACTTAAAGGACCATGCGAAAGAGTCAAGAAGACTGAGGTGGTCCAAGTTGGTGCTAATACGTTGGTTGGCCAACATTACCAAGTCGATTTGGTGATTTCAAGTTTTTAGGGGAACAGTCTCGTACAGGCGCATCTTCAACACAGTCTAAGCCAAAGCCTCGGTCCCTAAAGCCCAAAGCACTATCTACTTTAATATATATTTACTGCTTCAAATTTATACTTTTTCAAACTATTTTTTCCTTAAGTTGATGTAACCAAAAATAAAATTGCTGTGTACATTTCATAACTTACATTTAAAGTTTTAATCTTATATGTCTATTTATATAATATTTACATTATTTTTTTTCCAAAATTTTTCCCTGGCCTAAACAAAAATGAGACATTAGTTTAATAAACGTATTAATATTTGACAATTTATTTATTATTTTTGTTTTCAAATGTCGGGTATGTTTGTTCGGTTCATTGTTCTCAAATGAAAGTTTTTAATTATTAGAAATGAAATAGAAAATGTTTATTTATAGTCACCTGCACTGGCTGACTTCGCCCTTTTTGTCAATAATGGTGTATAATGCATTCACTAGAGGAATGATAGTTTTATTATTATATATACTGTATGAATGAGCGAGTGAATGAAGAACTGTAAACATGGTATGAATGAGAACATTGAGCTCAATTGCTTATTGACAATAAGGCAGATTGTAATTTTAACACAATAAAGATTGTATTATTTTATGTATATGACCCGTCACTGATTGGATTATCTTATACTTATTATGTCGATAACACTTAAATATTGTTTGTAGATCAATAAAGCCCAATTCCTTCGTATTTGGTTATATTTGCACACATTAACAGACATTTATGATCATTGCTACATTTGCTTTTAAGTAGAACTGTTTTGGCGCTACAGAACAACTAAGCATCCAAATAACAACTGACTGAATATTAAATAAAGGGGGAAATGTCCGGAACCCAGGGCAAGTAATCTAGACCCCAAACCTCTGTCAAATGCCATGACCTCGTAAATCGCTCTAGTATCATTTGAAATGAAATAAAGGGTGTCGCAGAATTAACGCAAGATTTGAATTTGCCACCATTTGTGCAGAAAACAATTGGACAGCTGACAATTTAGGGTTAGTAAAAATGGAGCGTTACACGATAGAACAACGTGTCTTTATTGTTGAATATTATCTCAAAAATAATAAAAGTTTGGCGGCCGCAGTTCGAAAATTTCATACAAACTATGGTCGGAATAGTGTTTTGACTTCATCAACTGTGAAGAGATTAATTGAAAAATTTAGGGAGACTGGATCAGTTGGAGACATTAAACACACCGGTCGTCCAAAAACAAGCCGTTCAAATGTCAATATCGGAGCAGTGCGTGAGAGTGTTGTTGAAAATCCAGGAACATCAATTCGGCGTCGTGAACACAGTTCTTTGTGCCAAAATTGGATGATATTCAACGAAATTCAACCACATTTATGCCAAATGGTCATGGGAAATTTCGACAAAAGAGTGCGTATGATCCAGCAAAGTCGTGGAGGCCATTTGCCCGATTTGTTATTCCATAAATAACCCTATCATATTTACTTTATAATTCAATGAAAAAATAAGAACAAAAATACTAAAAGCTGTGTTTTCTATTTAAATCAAATCTTGCGTTAATTCTGGGACACCCTTTATAGTAAATATATATATTCAAAATATCTGATTATATATTGCTATTTTGTTTGGCTCGCAAAACTCTTTAACAACAAAATCGACTTATTCTTAATAAACTTCTCATCCATGACTTAATAATCCTTAAAAGTTAAACAGCGATAGAATAAAACAATTATTAGCTGAGACTCGATGTCTTCGACGGACAATGCTTTCATCTTGGAGGGTCGGAGCTGAAGGTACGACATCATGTGAGGTACATACATGGACAATCATAAACAAACATGGATCAAAGTATATATTCCTGCTTCATCGTCGTCACCAGATCATTCACATTTACATAGTTACATACCTAAATGTAGTTGCTAAATGAAATTCAGGGTTTATTGCCGTTGTTATCTCCTATACTAATGCAAGCGTCTCCGTTAAATAAGGAACAGTTTTTCACAATATTTTAAAACATTTTTTATGTGTCCCGTAGTTAGTATCCCTATTTATTAGTTTTCCTCTTTGCTCGTACTCAATTTCGTTTATGTTATAAGTTAACTTTTTTTTTTCTTCTTTTTCTTAGCTCTCAAACTTATAAAAATAGGATGTGGGAAAAATAAAGAAAAATTATTTTGGGCTAATGAGTGCCTTTCACTAAGGGGAGTCCCCCATTTGAAGGATGTATGAGAAGGTTATAGGGTGTGGAATGCCTAAAGGAAGCGGGTGGAATCGGGAAGGTAGTGAGAGTCTACCTATAAGTTAACTAATTTATCCACGGTTGATAGTTATACCTACTACGAGTATATACCTATAGTTATACCGGCTATATAGTTATATGAAAATATATAGAATAAAAATAATTTGCATCATTAAACACATACAGCTGGCTGGTAAATGGCATTATTATGTTGCGCAAAAGTCCTTGTGAATGAAATCGTTTTTGAGTTTAAAATAACGTAATAAATCCTTATTTGACTCTTTTGTACGTACTCTGGCTCTCATTGACTAATCCTTCAGTCAATTGTGTACCACAACCCTCTCCGCGTGCACCTTCTATTAAACATTTCAACGAGACTCCAAGACATTTATTGGCTGGAAGGTAAGGGGGTTTCTCTTTGGTCTTCAGTTGTCGATGAGAATGAATTACCAGAGAGTGTAAACCAGAATTGTTATGTGACCACACTAGGATTAGCGGTTACAATTGAGCCTCGCTTAAGTCTAATAATTTTGGAAATAAACTAGTTTTAAGCACAAGGACTGTAAATAGCCCTGGGCCCGTTTACAAAGTCAGACCTACCTGGTGTCCCATGGTGTAGATAAAGGCGAGGAATATCTGAAGCGGGTATTTTGCTTTGTAGGCTCGATGCGACCACAGCCTGTGCACCCCGGCGGTCACCCCGAGGGTAGTCAGCTGGGACAGGAACACAGCTTCAACCATACAAGCAGCTCATTAATTAGTTATACTATAGGTCATATATACATATATATGATTATATTTAAAAACAAAACAATACAAAATCAAAAATACTTATATAATAATAATATATGGCAATAAAATAAATAACCCAAATTTGAGGAAAGAAACCACAGCAAATAGTTTTTATTTTTCTAGAAAATATCCTTATTTGAAAAATATCACAATCTGCCCTAATGGAGCAATGACTAATACGTGGTTTGTTCAAAAAGTGACGAGAATTTTATTACCACTGTTTTTTTTTTGTTTTTTTTCAATGGCGTAGTGCATCAAGTCCCTGCCAGATGGCCGTACGGTCAATAAAGTATATTACTTGGAAGCAGTACGCCGTTTACGCGAAGCGTTCCGACGAAAACGACTGGGATTGCGGCAAAACAATTCGTGGTTATTGCAAATTGCAATGCTCCCGCTCAAACAGCACTTTTGTGTTACCTCAGCCACCGTATTCGCCGGACATGGCTCCCTGCGACTTCTTTTTGATCCCGAAGTTGAAGGAAAACTTGAAAGGACGACGTTTTGACTCCATTGATGAGATAAAAGTCCTTGGTAGACTCTCACTACCTTCCTGACTCCTTCCGCCTTTCTAGGCATTCCACACCCTATATCCTTCCCATACATCCTTTAAGTAGGGGTCTCCCCTTAGAGAAAGGCACTTCCAGCCAAAAATAATTTTTTCCCACATTCCTATTTTATAAGTTTGAGAGCTTTGAAAAAAAAAAAAAAGAGATAAAAGAAGAATCGCTGAAGAAGCTAAGAGCTACATCGAAAAGTAAGTTAGAAAAGTGCTTCGAAGATTGGAAAAACCGCTGACACAAGTGTATTATATCTGAGGGGGATTACTTTGAAGGGGACACGATTGCTATCGATGAATAAATAAAAAACTTTTAAGATAAACAAAAATTCTCGTTGCTTGTTTATCAAACCTCGCATTATCACATTATTATGACATATGCAATATTGCATTCACTCTCCCATTCATACAGTATTTATAATAAACACACCTTCAATATAGACATATTTACAAAGTCTACAAAACAACTGACATCTAACGCTAGTGGTAACTACCAATCTAATAATGATCAAACACGAGATCTAGACCCCAAAGTCTTAATGTCATCAATAAATCTTTTCTATATATAATTCAATGGATAAATGGCAATGTATATTTGTCACGGCCATAAATAATCGATTCAGTATCGAATTGTCTAAATGTATATATTTAAAAAATAATGGATTAATAGTCGACTAGAGCTCTGTAATAAGTAAGAACTCACTCCAGATAAGGGTCTGCCACTTGGCGTAGAAGATGGCCAGGTAGAGCCCATAAGCGCCCAAGATGTGGCTATAAGCCATGAAGATTATATTGGCCCAGTTGTACCGGAACTTGTACTCCGGGATCTTGGTCTTTTCCGGTTCCGGCCGAGTCGGTGTCAGCTCTTCACCCCCTGTCGTAGTGCGCTGCATTCTGGCAAAAAAGTACACAGTTAGCTGTCAATTCACAATCAAGTCCACGTAATATATATATGCAATATAAATTAATCTAAAGAGAAAGAGAGAGAGAGAGAGAGAGAGAGAGAGAGAGAGAGAGAGAGAGAGAGAATTTATTATATATATTTATTATTTATGCACAAGAACTGTACTCTGGAATATTTGGCAATCAGATAATTAAAATGTTACCTCTCTTTTAACGATATAGGCTTAGACAATCAATTCAAATACATCGCAAAGACAAAGGCAAATTTGTTGACAAATCTATCAAATTTCTTTCATCGATCCTAGCAAGAAATTCATAAATATAAAAAAGGAATTAAAAATATTTAAAAAAAAAATCAAGAAACTGTTTAGATGCTACTTTGAAATAGGTAAGGTTTTATTAAAATTTAATGAAGCAACTTATGTTATATGGATCCAAGCCAGGAAATATAAGTGGCTATGTTAATTTATTTATCTTTTCTAATTTTTATTATTATTTTTTTAATTCAGAACGACAAAGTAAAAGTTCCTAGAAAATGGATTAATTAAGTCCAAAACGTCACAACAATGAATTAGGGGCGAATGAAGTAATTTAATGTAGAACGACATTGATTTTTTTTTTTTAATTATTACATCTCTCCTTAAATATAACAAATATTACTTTGTTCAAATTTTAACTTCAACCCTCTCACCTCATAACCCTGAAATATGTATAGCTGAGGCTTGTATTCCAGCCAGATTAGGTCGCGTAGAGATGTAACAAGAAATTCAGTTATTGTCCCAAAAAAACTTTATTTTTTGATACTTTTAGAGTCTGCGCAATACATTCATGGGTTTAAATCCACCGTTAGAGGTCCAACAATGGCCAAACTCAAGAAATAGACGAGGTGAGGCCACACGGTTCTGGATGGGACCGGATGTTTAACAATCGCAACCTCTGGAAATGTCGGTAGTAAATTGTTCACATATTGTCTTCTAGAAGACCTGTAGCTGATAAAATATCTCTCCGACCTATGTAAAAGTCATTTTTTGTCACCCTTAAGAAGTTTTTAGTTTATAATTTATTATATTCGTTAATAAACATCATTTTTTTTTTTTCCTTCATAGCCCCTTTAAATTTCCAGATAACTATATATAATTATAGATCCTCAGGTGAATATATTTACAAATTATTTTGTATTTCCTGTAGCATCACTACATTATATACAGGTTTTGTTATTTTATAGAAATTATATAATGAATAAACAAGTATAATGATATACATTATACGTGACTGGACCAAACTGACTAATAAAGGTGATGGGGCGCACCTTTTTGATCAACCATAAAACTAACTTACATACTAATTCTTATAAACTAATAAAAATGTTACATAGTTACATAATAAACATCACTTTTTTTTTTCTTTTTTTTTAGCTCTTAAACTTATAAAACAGGATGTGGGAAAAATAAAGGAAAATTATCTTGGGCTAATGAGTGCCTTTCACTAAGGGGAGCCCCCCATTTGAAGGATGTATACATGCGAATAAACATCACCAAGGGTTAGCAATTATTAAATACATAATTAATATCTGCAAACGTTGCCGGGATGGAATGAAAAAAAAATGTTATCATGTAGTAGATAGTAAAAGTAACTATAGCGTCATCCACATACAAAATAATTAAGAGTTAGAGTTACTTGGAATCGAGAAATCAAACATAACCTATGGCACGGCACAGGTGCGCGCTTTGCGTTCATGGTGCATATGTGTAGGTTTAATAAATAATAAGCCTTTTATTATATTTGTCAGATACATTTAACTGTATTTTTACAATAATTTTCAATTAAAAATAAATTAAGATTCGGTTGGTTTCAAAGTATAGAGAATATAATTATATAAAAAAATAACATACTGACAGAATTGTAACTCAAACCTGGGACCTCCTAGACATCAAGTTATGGCTGCAACCGAGCTAGCCTGAATGCGAGGACAATCTTTAAATGATTCCTTTTTGGTTATGCTCTCGCAATGACTAGATTGGTTGCGTTTATTTGGGCTCAAAACCACTGGGTCATCAACACCGCTCAAATTTAAACTAATTTTGACAGTCCACCGATGTGGATAAAAACCAAGAAAGCCTCTTAGCTTAAATACTTTACAGTTAGCAGATATTTCTGGGTCCGAGTCTCGATCCTGCTAGTCTGTTTTTTAACAGATACACTTAATTGATATTTTTTTATTAAAAACTCTTACTTTCGTTTGTTAGACTAGGTCACCGTAAATACCCTTTTCAAAAAACAACTCAAAGTTGTAAGTAACCGAAACACTATATAAAGAAAATTCAAGTCAAGTATGGTGTTTCAGGATCCACCATCGGTAGACTCTCACTACCTTCCCGAATCCACCCGCTTCTTTTAGGCATCCCACACCCCATATCCTTCTCATACTTCCTTCAAATGGGACTCACCTTAGTGAAAGGCGCCCATCAATCCAAAATAATTTCCCCACATCCTATTTTTATAAGTTTGAGAGCTATGGGAAAAAAAAAAAAAAAAGTATGGTGTTTCATTACGGTTGCGAAAACAAATTTATTTTGACGAGTTTGAATCACTTTTTGTAATAACATCCCCTTAATAAATTATTTAATTTTTAATTAAGAATAATTTATGAATAGCTCTTCATAAGAATGCTTTTATTTTTACCATCTATGGGGAAGAAATAAAACATTGTTGGTAAATACGAATCCACTTTTGACGACTTTAAATTATGGTTCACTTTAGCCCCAACACAAATCACACATTACTATTTTCATACCCTACAGAAAATTACAGAGCTTTTCTTTTAATACTTACTATTTTCATACCCTACAGAAAATTACAGAGCTTTTCTTTTAATACTAGGAGTCTTGCTTGCACAGCTTGGGAATTCGCGATCAAATGGACACGGAGGCTAAAACATAAAGATTTTCAGGTGTCGAAAAAAAAATTCTGCAAAACTTAATTCTTATTGAAAACCACACTTTATAGATCGAAAAGTTCACGAAAAAAGGATTAATTTTTCGCATTGTTCCCTTTATTGTATTTTAGCCAAACTTTGTACACCAGGGATATTCTTTTGAAATTTCAGATGGATTGTTTTATTTATTTGTGTATTTAGTCTACAGTAGAACATACAGTCAGGCAGAGAATGTAAGGTATAATTTGCTAATAAAAAATAGATGTTCAAACACTTACTTGATCTCGTCTGAGAGGTGATGTTGTCGGCAATCAAACTATCCGGGGAGTTGTTCCTGTAGGATTTATAAACTTCACTCAAGTGGCACAGAATCGACTCAAACCTATCGACCTATCATGCACATCATCAGTGTCAGGTGATGCCACGAGAGTGGTCAGGGAGGGATGTTGTCTTCTGGCCCATTTCGGCCTTTGGGTTTTTTACATACAGGTTAGAGGGGCAATCATAAAAATAGTCATACATAATAGGTATTGTTAATCAATAAGCTCCAGCCTTTTGATTATATACCTATCTTGTCGATTAATAATTGATCCTGCATTAGGTTCCATAAGGTTGCTTTTATTTTTATTAACTCTGGGGGGAAATTAAGTGGAACATTATTACAAAATAGCACCCCTCTATCTGATATAATACACTTTATATGACAGTTTTAATGACATTAACTGTAATTATAGTCCACTTGTACTACATAACATGTACTATAGCCAATATGACGTTATTTTGTTTTGTTTTTTAATGAAATTTATTTTTATTACAAAAAAAAATATACATACCTTATTTTTTGCTTGGGATAATAAAAAATATCTAAATGTTAGTTATATTTATTAGCCGGAAAAAAATATATAATGGGAAGATCAGGACTCGAACCCATCCAGTCGGATAGCCTACCTGAATGTTTGGCCAAAGAAAATTCATACATAAGGGCTTTTGTACTGACTGCCCTATCAATTTCACACATTGGTTCATTATTATTTAAATAATACAGATTTGATTTATTTACATATATTATATATATATATTATTTATATAAAAATAACAAAACCAAAATAATAAAATAAGAACAGATAATTTAAATTGATAATAAGCTGAAATTGGACAGAAAGTTGCTAGTAATGCATGTACTCGACCTCGCAAGCCAATGAGATGATAAATCCAATACGAAAACACGTGAGGCAAACATGGTAAGGAGAATGGTTTAGTACTTGTAAGGACAAACTAAGAACTGTCAAATTCACAATTTATAATTTACCGACCTCATCGAGGCATAACTGCATAAATGGTGGAGCTCTTCTCTGGCTAAGTAAGCCTTTTAACTATTCCGTTCGCAGGAAGATCCCTTTGTGACGATGAAGGGGGCATTAAGAAACTGGTGATGAGTTTTTTAAAAGACACAAAGCTGTTGGCAGTGTTAGAAGACGTATAAGCCAATACACCCTTTAGGCTGTGTGATCCCATAACAGTTTACACCAATATGAGATAAATGTAAAAAAATACAGTATTTTATTGTGATAAAATTAGAATCTGCCTTATTTGGCAATAAGTAATTGTGATAAATGTTCTCATTCATACCATATTTACAATTTTCATCCATTAGCTCATTCATGCAGTACTCGTATTTACAAAAAACTCTAAGACCTCCCAAATCCACATGGTTGTCACCTCCCTCGTCTGCGAAAGAGGAAGCGTAGTCTTTGGAAGACCTCCACGCTCCTCCGTCAGCAGCGTCACCGGATACGAGCCGGTGGATGCTGACCAAGAGCGCGAGAGCCACAGATCCTCAGGACCTGGCCATTGTCAGGATTCCCACTGTCACGTATTTATAGCAGGACACGACGCCACTGCCGCTTCACTCTCCGAGAAGGATTATAGGGATGAGTGGCGCAGTGTAATGACTGTGCTAGGGGATTAGGGTGGTTGAATAGGTTTCGATGGAATTTCCTATTTGGAAGATATGAGCTCAAAAATGTAGGCCATGTTAATATCGTTATGAAGGGTTTTGTTGCTGACGTAATACGGGACATTTACTATTGTTCTAAGGACTTTTGATTGAAGGGATTGGATACGTTTGATGTTCGACTGTTTTGCTGTCCCCCATAGCTCTAGACCACTTTTGTGTATACTATGTACACTATTACGTGACTAGATGTTTACTTTATGCATTATTACATGATTCCATAAGCTTTACAATTTTTTTTTTCTTTCAAAACTTTATTGTGATAAAATTACAATCTGCCTTATTGGGCAATAAGTAATTGTGACAATGTTCTCATTCATGCCATATTTACAATTTTCCTTCACTCGCTCATTCATACAGTATTTACAAACAGCCCAGAGACGTCCCAAATTCACATGGTTGTCACTCCCCTCGCAGGCGAACGAGGAAGCGGAGTCTTGGGAAGTCTTCCACACTAATCTGACAGCCGCGTCATCGGTTACGAGCCAGTGGAGGCTGACGAAGAGCGCGAGAGCTACAGACGCTCAGGACATGATTGGAGAAACTGGCCATTGCCAGGACTCCCACTGTTACGCATTTTTAGCAGGTCACGAGGCAGCTGCCGCTTGAATCTTTCAGGAGGATTATAGGGCTGTATGGCGCAGTTCAAAGAGTGTGCTAGAGGATTAGGGTGGTTGGATAGGTTTCTATGGTATTTCATGAACTTGGAAGGGATGAATTCAAGAATGTAGAGTATGTTCAGATCATCATGAAGGGACATTTACTATTGTATTCAGGACTTTTGAATAAAAGGATTAGAGGCACTTGATGTTCTACTTTTTGCTGTCCCCCATAACTCTATTCCGTATGTCCAGATTAGCTTAGGTATAACTTTGTAGATTAGTAATTTATTTTCTATTGAGAGCTGGTATGTCCTTCCGAGTAGTTTTGTACAGTTGTCCAAAGCGTCTGTTTAGTTCTTGTCTTTTTAGCCTGTTGTGTTGGTTCCATGTCAGTCTTTTGTCGAGATGGAAGCCCGAATACCGTATTGTCTTGGATATAGGAAAGAGGAATGGATTTAAAAAAAAAAAACTAGTGGAGAAAATGAATTAGAACAGGTAAACAGTATTTTACAATATAACATTCTACAGACCTAATAACGAACGGAAAACAAAATTGGAATCAACGCAAAAAAATTAACCGGGGTATGTGAAGAAAATTGTTAGAAGGATTCCGAGGAAAGTGGTTGAAGAAACCTTCAAGAAGAAACACAGCACTTCAATGCAAACACTGGCTATTCAAGAGAATATGGCTGTTACACAACAAAGGTCCCGAATCGCTTCATTAGCCAGTTAGTCATGGCAGGGGAAATATTTCGCCCAGATCTCAGTCGGTAAAATGTGATCTTACTGAAATCTCTTGGACGTTAACTAACGAGAGATATAGACGGTTTTTGGCCTGGTAAATCAAATACAACAGGTCCCAGAACCGTTTTTGTTTTTTTTAATCTGAGGTAAAAAGCAAAAAAAAAGTGGGTTCAAAGCCATTTTTTTTTTATGCTTGACGAACAATAACTTTGTTAAAAGGATCTGAACCACGTTAAATTTTTAAACATTTAAACTTATAGAGGATTTAATTCTGGGAAAATTGGTAAAGTCAATAAAAAAACAAATTCAATTATTTCAAATCCAAAGACAAAAACAAGTAAAAAAAAAATCCACAACGTCAAATAATAATTTAAAATGTAGGCCAGTTTTTTTTTTGAAAATAATCATTAAATAGGCCTTTTATTTAAATCATCACTACTACAATTTTAATAAACATAAATTATTTAATGTACCATTTAATTGACACAATGAATAATTCATAGGCAATACACATTTTATAGAGCTGACTGCCTCTTCCAACATTATTGGGTTTTTTTTATCCCCTTTTTTGGGGGGGGAGGGGGGCTTTTTACCCATAGTTCTGAGACCTGATTTTATTTAACATGACAAAACCGTAAGAAACCTTAAGTCAACGTCATAGAAATTTCAGTACGATCTCAGATCCCCGATGCAGCTGAAATCTGTCCGAAATAACTCTCTTTCGAAGTGACCTAAATTTATATAAACTCTTTTCTTTATTTTGATTATTTCGAAAAGGAGAATACGCCTGTAAAGTATGACATATTCCCCCTCAAGCATCATCCATGTCTATCTGTCTCCTGAATAAAAACAAATAAATACTATAAAACTAAAACCTTATGGCCTTCTAAATAAATGAGATAATATTAACTAAGAGATTTTAATTTATTTGAAGAAAACATTATGAAATACCAATAAACAAATATTAAATTTGGCAAAAGAAAATTGTAAATTTTGCACATTATTCTCCATATATGTGGTTGTGGATGATTTTGAAGGAGTAAACAATAATATGCTCCTTAAACAGATATAGCTTTTTGCGGTCGATCACATCTTCTGTAAAGGACTAGTGGGTATTCTTTGAAATTGTCCCTCGAGAACTAAACCTTACTTGAGACAACGCACCTCGTACTGCTTCATTTCGTACATCATTGTCATGGGGTTTATTTGTTCGGGGCCATTTTCTTCATATCTATAATCAAGTATAAAAACATAAAAATCACAACTGTGGGTGTGGTTCAAAATTCGCATGTGCAGTATCAGTCCATTAGGTGCTTTAGAAAAACTGCTTATGAATGCAAAGTTTAATAAAAAATAATTTGAATAAAACTCAAGAAATCAATCAAAAGGAAGTAATTAATAAGGTCATCTAAATAATGTCTGATAATGCGCACTTGACTAACATTTATTAGTTGTATATATTGCATGAATGTGATTTTGAATCCATTTTCTGCACGTGATTCACTATGTGATTTCTGCATTTGATTTATTATGCGCTGCCTGCATGTGATATAGCATCTGTTACCGGCATGTGGTATAGCATGTGATTTCTTCATGCAATATAGTATGTATTGAATGTATGTGAGATAGTATGTGTTGTCTGCATGTGATATAGTACGTGTTGTGTGCATGTGATATAGTATGTTTGGTCTCCATGTGATAAAGTATGTGTTGACTGCATGTGATATAGAATGTGTTACCCGCATGTGGTATAGCATGTGATTTCTTCATGCAATGTAGCATGTGTTGTCTGCCTGTGATATAGTATGTGTTGCCTGCATATGATATAGCATCTGTTACCGGCATGTGGTATAGCATGTGATTTCATCATGCAATATAGTATATGTTGTCTGCATGTGATATAGTATCTGTTACCGGCATGTGGTATAGCATGTGATTTCATCATGCAATATAGTATATGTTGAATGTATGTGAGATAGTATGCGTTGTCTGCATGTGATATAGTATGTGTTGTGTGCATGTGATAAAGTATGTGTTGCCTGCATGTGATATAGTATGTGTTTTGTGCATGTGATATAGTATGAGTTGTCTGCATGTGATATAGCATGTGTTACCGGCATGTGGTATAGCATGTGATTTCTTCATGCAATATAGTATGTGTTGTCTGCCTGTGATATAGTATGTGTTGCCTGCATATGATATAGCATCTGTTACCGGCATGTGGTATAGCATGTGATTTCATCATGCAATATAGTATATGTTGTCTGCATGTGATATAGTATCTGTTACCGGCATGTGGTATAGCATGTGATTTCATCATGCAATATAGTATATGTTGAATGTATGTGAGATAGTATGCGTTGTCTGCATGTGATATAGTATGTGTTGCCTGCATGTGATATAGTATGTGTTGTCTGCATGTGATATAGTATGAGTTGTCTGCATGTGATATAGCATGTGTTACCGGCATGTGGTATAGCATGTGATTTCTTCATGCAATATAGCATGTGTTGTCTGCCTGTGATATAGTATGTGTTGCCTGCATATGATATAGCATCTGTTACCGGCATGTGGTATAGCATGTGATTTCATCATGCAATATAGTATATGTTGTCTGCATGCGATATAGTATCTGTTACCGGCATGTGGTATAACATGTGATTTCATCATGCAATATAGTATATGTTGAATGTATGTGATATAGTATGTGTTGTCTGCATGTGATATAGTATGTGTTGTGTGCATGTGATATAGTATGAGTTGTCTGCATGTGATATAGCATATGTTACCGGCATGTGGTATAGCATGTGATTTCTTCATGCAATATAGTATGTGTTGTCTGTCTGTGATATAGTATGTGTTGTCTGCCTGTGATATAGTATGTGTTGCCTGCATATGATATAGCATCTGTTACCGGCATGTGGTATAGCATGTGATTTCATCATGCAATATAGTATATGTTGTCTGCATGTGATATAGTATCTGTTACCGGCATGTGGTATAGCATGTGATTTCATCATGCAATATAGTATATGTTGAATGTATGTGAGATAGTATGTGTTGTCTGCATGTGATATAGTATGTGTTGTGTGCATGTGATATAGTATGTGTTGCCTGCATGTGATATAGTATGTGTTGTCTGCATGTGATATAGCATGTGTTACCGGCATGTGGTATAGCATTTGATTTCTTCATGCAATATAGTATGTGTTGAATGTACGTGATTTAGTATGTGTTGTCTTCATGTAATGTAATACATGTTGTATGCATGTAATTTAAAATGCTTTTTCTGCATGTGATTTAGTATCTTTTGTCTGCATGTTATGTAGTATTTGTTGCATGTATATGACGTATTCATGTAATTAAGTTGGTTTTTTCTTGTAAGTGAGCTTAAACCTTGTTAATTATTTTTATTTACGATACGTTGGCGATTAATGATAATATTTTGGTGAGAAGTGAACATTGTTGTCACTTAAAGCCTAATAGGCAATATTTACTTATTAAACATATATTTTATTGAAATTTAGAAGTTAAAGTTTCAATGACGATGTAAATGACTGGTTGTCGTTGAAATATTAATTTCTATACCCTACTGACAATCATAGAATTTTGATTTTAATATTATCAAATAATGAAACTTACTCCTTTTTTATGTTAATGATTATATTTTTCATTTGTCAAATGGAACGTCCATGTAAACTCCCAGGACGCTAATTCAGATGAGGGAGTCGCAAAGTCCACAACAGGCAGTCAGACACGGAGGTGAAAACATGGGGGTTTTTGATTTTGAAAAATCCTACAAAATCAATTCAAATTACCAAAAACTTTTTTAGAAAATACTCTGTTCACAAAAGAGGAGGTCATTTAGTGTTTTTATTTTTTTTTTATTCATAGCGATATTCTATTTTAGCCAAAAACTATTGTGGGATATTATTTGAAAATTTTAGGTCGATTATACTATTTCTAAGCACATACGATCACGCAGAATGAACTTAAGAAAGATAAGGGAGAAACCGGAAACTACTAATTTTATTTTAAAGCAATTATTATCGGTTTATATATTAAAAAAAATTTTAGTGACATAGCTTTTCCGAGCTTCGTACTCTCGAAGCTTTCAAAGAAAAAATATATATGACTTGTGAGCACTAGTGAGTAGAATTCCCAAGTGTTCGGATGTCTGGTGGAAGGATGTGGCCAAGAACCACCCTGAATGTCAATATTCGGAAAGTGTCATTTTCACCAACACCGCAGGACTCTTACAAGTGGCTCTGTGACCTGCTGGCTTAGAGTCACGCCAAGGCGAGAAGGGACATTGGGGATGTTGGTTTAATTCATTGCCGGCAGGGAACCTTACAAATACTGCACGATAACAAAGCCCACAGAGGTCAAATAACGGCGCGTGCAACAAGTGCATTTTTTCATTCAGGGTAGATTTCTCATTAATTATTTCGATAAGATTTATGTTTATTCAACGATTTCAAGTCCCCGACAGAGGAGATAACCTGCGGGAGGCGAACGGTAGATAGAAATAAAAATACCCCAAGGTAGACGTTATTGCATAAATTGATTAGATAACCTTACTGCCGAGTCCGGAAGGGGAGGACTATACTGTCAACAGTGCAGCTGTTCAAACAGCTGCTTGCTATATTATCAAGGGAAACGCTATATTATCAGACTGTACATCCGGCGCTTTTTAAAATAATCAAATGTATTACCGCTTAGATTACCTTTTACATAGTCATTGTGGACGAAATCTTTTAGACCTATGTTTCGAAGAGAATCCAAGCTAGAGTAATGTGTTTTTTTGTGTTTTTTGTTTTTTTTTGTTTTTTTCTCCATATCCCCTTTAAATTTACAGATAATTCTATATAATTATAGATCCTCAGGCGAATCTATTTACAAATTATTTTTGTATTTCCTGTAGCATCACTACATTATATACAGGTTTTGTTATTTTATAAAAATTTTATAATGAATAAACAAGTATAATGATATACATTATACGTGACTGGACTAAACTGACTAATAAAGGTGGTGGGGCTCACCTTTTTGATCAACCTTAAAACTAACTTGCATACTAATCTTAACCTAATTTTTCCCCAACAGTCTGTTGTCATCGATGCGGGAGGGGTGGTGGGGTCATAGTGTTAAACACTGGGTTTGTCAGGTCCTGCAATGTGTCTCCGGCGGATGAACTCAACCACCGACGGCACACCAAGCAACGGGCGCAGGTCAGCGTTCTTCAACCTCTCGAAAGAGGTATGTCGGACCACTTTTCGCATGATCCCTCCCATTCTGGAAATGTTGGAGACATTTGGCTGTATTGTCAGACAAGTGGGTAAATAGCGGGGCACCGTACAGCAGAGCTGGCCGGAGGACACATTTATATATCATCAATTTGAGTAATGTAGAGGGTTTCGTCCCCTTTATAACAGTTTGCAAAAGGAATTTGCAGCTCACTACGTTGAGAATTCATGAGGAAAACAGGGATTAAAAGTAGTGAATTTTCCGCTTTTTTTTTTTTTTTTGTCGCTATGAACAAAAATTAATCAAAATTTTCGAAATGACGGCGTTAGATCCCATTTGTACGAATTAATAATCACTGAACCGAATTTGAGCGGACGCATTTAAAAAGCAACTCTTTTAGCTACAGTAGCAACAGGAGCGGTGATCACCCAGCCCGATCAGGCTATTACCAAAAATGGGGAAGATTCTGGAGAAAATTCTTTTGAAATATCTCATAGAATATTGTGCGGACAATGTCATCATTCCGCCAAAGCAGACTAGATTTTATAATTAATATAATTTGTAATTAAATGAGTGACAAGAACATTATTATGATTTTTAAAAAAATACAAAAATCAAAATCATTCATTTTGCTGCAAAAGACACCCTTGCTTTTGGCATTTTAACATTCAGCATTTATGTTTGTTCGTTATTATAGAAAATATAAAGGGGAAAGTATCCTACATGTCCAGCGCCCCAAATTTTTTTGTTATAACATTGTTTTTGTCATTCATTCAATTAAGAAATGAGATTTTACTTCCCATTAAAGACATATAAAAAAGTACTGATTATTATTTGAGAATTAACTAATCTTCTAAATGATAATTGACAAACACAATTTAAAATAATGGAAAAAAACAAAACCAAAAATCAATATTAGAAATATAAAATTCCATAAACAGAACATCCCCTTGTGAAGCTACAGTCAGAAGCTAGCCAAAATTTAAATCGAAACGTAGCCATGGCTATTATTATTATTATTATATTATTATACTATTATTATTATTATTATATTATTATACTATTATTATTATTATTATATATTATTTCGCTAGACTGCACGCAGGCCTTCGACTCGGTGTCCCACGGGACTCTTGTGTCGAGTCATCTGCGACCGGGAATGCCCGGAGCAACTCTATTCAATTCTGGCTAGTTTCTTGAAAGACCGATCGCAGCGGGTGATGGTGGGTGATATCTTCCCCGAACCTGTGCCACTGACCTGTGGAGTCCCACAAGGAGCCGTGCTATCCCCAGTACTTTTCAACGTGTATACGTCTGAAATTGTCGGAGCCCGTTACAAAAATGCCACAGTTACTGCTTTCGCAGATGACATAGCGGTGTACAGTCATATCTAATTCTTTTATTCGCTGCAATATTTAACAAACGCCATGTTTAACACGATATCCCCTTCTCCGTTTCCCTATCGATGGCAACAGGCAGTCGAAGGGGGGAACGTTCTATGACTAAGTAAGTTTTAAGATAGTTTTAGTTCCACATATACTGTCCAAAGGTGAGCCCCACCACCTGGTCCTTTTGCATTATACAATTTGTTTTTTTAACCATTATCTGCGATAGTGTTAGTGGTAGAAACTGCTTCAAATGCATCGCATTGTAGTAAAAGGATACGACCAGTTAACTCGAGTCGGAATAACTTCCAGTAACGGGTCCCTCTTACCAGTCATTATATCATCAAACAAATTCACTCTTATTTTATAATCTGAAGGTGTGTCCCTTCACCTGGTCCTGTATTCGATTTTATAATTTTAACAATAGTGTGATTGTCGTTATTTTAATGTAAATGCTTAAATAGCAGAACTTAGCTCCTTATTGGAATCGTACCTTCCCCAAGAATAATAAACAGTTACCTTTAGGATTCTTGAATAGGTATGCTAGTACTCACATTGTCATTACTATTGAGATTATATACCGCATTTGTAACCATTAACAAATAAAATAATAAATAAACTATTTATATAAAAGTATTTGTTGTAAATAAAATAAAAGGGTTTACAACTGGCCACTGCCAGGACTCCCACTGTTACGCATTTTTAGCAGGTCACGAGGCAACTTCCGCTTGAATATTTGAGGAGGATTATAGGGATGTATGGCGCAGTTCAAAGAGTGTGCTACGGGATTAGGGTGGTTGGATACGTTTCTATGGAATTTCATGAACTTGGAAGGGATGAGTTCAAGAATGTAGAGTATATTCAGATCATCATGAAGGGTTTTGTTGCTGACGTAATAAGGGGCATTGACTATTGTTCTCAGGACTTTTGATTGAAAGGATTGGAGGCACTTGATGTTCTACTTTTTTGCTGTCCCCCATAGTTCTATTCCGTATGTCCAGATTGGCTTAAGAATAATTTTTTAGATTAGTAATTTATTATCTTATTCTGTTTACGTTAACGTCTGTTTAGTTTTTGTCTTTTTAGCCTCATGTGTAGGGGTTCCATGTCAGCCAAGCTTTACAATTAAAAAAAACGTTTTAGTCATAAATCCAACAAAAAATATTTATTTTATGAATAGTCTGCTCATCATGTCCGCCATGGTACTTGGTGCCTACTCTCAAGTCAAACCTTCGAGTATAGAGATCCGGTGGAAGTCCGAACTTTGATATACACCTTCGCCATATATCAGCGGTTAGATACAGTTTAGAAGTGAAAATGTTAGCGTATGTTTTTAAATGTTTTATGTAAGTAGTATATAGTATATGTATACAGTTCGTAAAAGAAAATGAATCCACTTAGTTTACTGGTTTAAGTAATTTGTTGTTTTTATAAATCAACTCTTTAGTATATATTTGTCCACACATATTTGTATAAATAGAACAAATATTTGGGCATTTGTTTGTTGTTAATCCGGAGATTGTAAATGCCTGATATTAATATTTTATTTCTATTGTTATTTCTTTATGTATCTTCCTTTGTAATAAATGGTTTGTGGATACAACTATATTCATTTTAAATTATTATATTTCGTCCCTTATATTTTATTAATGATTTTATATTAATGGACTATTATTATTATAGTATCGGAATACAACAGTTTATAATGATATAATAAGTGTATCTAACGGTTTAATACTAACCATAAGAAGTTTAAAAATAACCACTAACTGTTAATTAGTTGAATGTCCTGGTAGTGTTGCGTTCAGTTCCTTCCCTTGATTCTACTAGTGGAATCTGGGTCCAGTTACCCTTTAATTTTGATTAATTGTTTTACCTCGGCGGAATTGAGTTTAGTTTTTGCTAAGTGTAGAAGGTATATATTTCTCCATCACAATTCGAGGCGACCTGGTGTGCATTTTGGTCGACATCTCCGTTTTCAAGAATCCCGACGTGCGCATTGCTTTTACAACATGCCCTTTGACGGAGAATGGGGGGTAGTTCAAGAAGTTTGCAGAGGAAGGGAGATGCCGATCAGATAGACAAAAGGATACGTTATTTAACACAGAGAATTATTGCGCCGAACGAGATAGTGAATTGAAAAAAATAAAATCGTCACGTACTTATCACGATTATCCCCACGTGACAGTCTGGCCACAATGGGATTCGATAGTTGTATGCATGATTGATTGCACGCTTAAGTACTTTATTTTAATAAACCATTAAGGGTAAACATCTGACAAGTGGCTAAGAAGTTTGATTATTATTTTTACAATAATAAGTATTCTACGTGCATCTTATGTAAGGAACAAAATAAATAACCCACGGTATCATCGAAACGTTGATCATTAGCAAATTTTATGAAATTCAAACATCTTTCCCTTGACAACCCAGTCGATTCCGCCAAAAAAACATTTACCCATAACCTTAACCTGTGTTTACTAAGCTCCGACGATAGGCCGATCAAGAACCAACTCGGTCGTTCATTCATTAGAGCATATGGAGGCTAACGCCATAAAAACTATTTTTAAAATTCCAATCTGTTTTTATTGAGCGAAAAACGGCATAGGGATCCCTGATTTTTAACATATTCTTTTCGTTCTTGGTCAAATTTCTCAACGGAAAGCTCCAGGATTCACGTTTGCGCACCGTTTTAAAAGAGTTGAAACTTCTTCAGCTTACATTGGTCTAAGAGCGGCTTCTGTTTATCGGATATTTTAATATGAAACCTGAAGTTATCTCATAAAAGCACGGATTAACATATCTGTTAAAGTAACTACATCTGTTAAGGCGATAAAAATACTCTTAAATGCACCATTTTTAAAATGTTATTCAAAAAGACGTTGTATGCTAACAATAAAACCGTAGTAAAAAAAAAAAAAAAATTAGCAACACTGGGTAATTTTACTGTTTTTATTACATTATCAAATAAATATACACTTATGTTTTAAGCATATTTTTTTTTTTCCATTCACAATAGCACTAAGCGAAAGGTGGGCTCTGCTGTGAGCCCTTCCCATAACTGACCGGCAATAAATTAAAGGAGACCAGATTTCTCTTCAGATGGGAGAATTTCTTTGTAATAACAAGAAACTAGAAAGAACAAAAAAAAATAAACAGTTATTAAGGGTTTTTAAGCCAATCTTCACGATAGCTAATCTTAAACAATTACTAATTTCCTTCGCTGCAATTGATGCTCCAAGCATCGAGTGAACCTTAGAAATACCGAAGCTTTAGGACAAGCCCGAGTCAACTTTCCGAACCAAGAGTTTATACGAGGTTTTACCTAATTGGAATAGATATTTTATTTTAATATAACTAGAGTAATTAAAGCACCTCACTTCATTTTTCATAGCATGAGGTTGATATTTTTTTCATAGCATGATTAACATTAGAAGGGTAAGTGAAAAAATAAATAAAAATGTTACAAACAGTTTGACAAACAGAGAATGAATCACTAAGACGGAATTAATGAGAAAAAAAATGTTTACAGTGTTAATATCTGGTGACACCTCTTGCTTGTCTAACAGCTTCCAGCCTTCTCGACATTGACTAGATGACAATGTCATCTTGAAGATTATTCTCTCATTCTTCCAATAATGCGTTTTGAAGTGCAAAAAGTGTCGCCTCTTCAGCATATCTCACACATGCTCTATCGTATTAAGGTCCGGATTTCTCGGAGGAAAAGGCAGAAGATAAATACATACTTCCTGGAAGTAGGCAGTTATAATAGCAGCGGTGTGTGAAAGAAATTTTCACTAATAGATGGTGCAAATGGCATGGCATTACATATTACTCTAGAATGTTCGTTAATTACCTCTCTGCAGCCCTGTATATTATGTACAACTCTGCGGCTTCTTAACTTATTTGAGCCGACACCATTACAGAACCACTTCCAAATGCTACACTTGAAAAAATGTTGCAAGCACCAAACCTTTCTCCAAGGCATCTTAGCATCCTTATTCGACAATTTGGAAAATGTGCAGATTGAAACTCAGAGCTACAGTTTTCTCCATTCTTTTTAACTCGCCTCCAGTTCCTTTTATTAGGCTAGAATTTTTTTCTTCTGGGGGGAGCTGTTCCCTCAAGTTCCTTTAGAAGTAAGGTGGGCCTAACAATAAATAAATTTTGGGGAAGGAGAGTTAAAGATGGGCCTTCACTGAAAGAGATAACTAGGCTTGCTACCCTAGAATAAGTTCTTGTAATCTAAGAATAAGTAAGAGCTCTGCACAGAAAGAAGAACATTTGTAAAAATATAGCTAAGGTCAAAAATAAATTTGTGGTTTCATATAGTAACGTAATTATGATAATTAAACTGGAGGGTTTAAAGGAGTAGCATCAAATGCAACAACACACAAACGGAACTTTATTACATAACAGCATACAAGAAAATATGAACCTACCATTTGCCAACAACACATATTTTAAAGTTCACATTATCACAGAATAGTAAAACACATAGATCAGACTATTTATAAACATCATTTACGTAGTAAAATACATAAATATATATTTCTTATAATATAGCAGAAATTGAACGAAATATGATTCGGTGACATTAAAAACCAGAATAGTAGAAGGAAATGTGCTTCGACTATTTTTTTTAAATAACTTTAAAATACCATAGAGGGGCAAATAATGCATAAATAAAACTAAAAAGTTATAAACAAGACTCTTAATGATTAAAAAATTAGAAAGTGTATAGTGTAAAAGTTTAATTTAAGTGAAAAATATCAAGAGTTTACATTGTAATATTATATAAATAGAAAAATGTACATCACATGAATAATAAAATACCATGTCAAATAACTTAAGGTGGTATCGAACATTTTTATTAGTGTAGCAGACAATAAACTATGTGCCCACATCAAGAGTCACTAAAAATAAATGCATTATATTTAAATACAATAAAAATTACATATCACAGAAGAAATTAAATACAACACAATAAGCAAAATTTGTGATTTCA
Source organism: Acanthosoma haemorrhoidale (assembly GCA_930367205.1). Taxonomy (NCBI): domain Eukaryota; kingdom Metazoa; phylum Arthropoda; class Insecta; order Hemiptera; family Acanthosomatidae; genus Acanthosoma; species Acanthosoma haemorrhoidale. The sequence continues at coordinate 29,197,090 of OV884011.1, read as the reverse complement.
GAACAAAGATTAAATCTAAGGGAAAATACTGAAGATTTAATTTAATAGCAAAAGATACCTCATTTCCATTTGTCATTGGAATAGCAATGTATTTTTTCAAGTTATGAGCCAAACATGAAGAAATGATCAGTCCAAACTCTGTCCCTGTTGTCAAAAAAATATAGGATGATATGCTCCTATCGGAAACTCAAGCCAACTCAACGAAGAAGATGAAGGTATAAAGAGAATATTGATGAAGGATGTTGACAGAAAAGAAACCACTTACTAGATATACACTAAAACTTGCATTAGTTACGGGGGGGTTTAGCATCATCAAGGAGACAGAGAGAACAGTATGGTTATCTAAATGTGATATTAGTTAAATTATTAAAATTGGGGAATTTTAAACTTTTTTTTTTAACATTTACCCAGAAAAGTTGTTTTTTGCTTTTGCATGTTAAACTAACGCTAATGCCTATAAAACATAGGTATAGACATCAAATAAACTACAACCACGTTTAGTTTAAATTATAATACTAAAAAAGGGGCAACCTAGATGAAAAAGCAGAAAATTTAACACTTCATATTATTATAGTGCAATTATTTTTTTAAAGTTGCAGTTATCATTTATGTACATATCCGGTCTGAATAGGCAATTACTGCTAATTATTTCAGCGAATGAAACAGTTTAGTTCAGAGGGAAAACTTTATTTACTAGTTTACTAGAGCTAAAAATTAATCTTTTACAGAAAAATATTTCACATTATATTATCACATTACATTAGAATGTTAATAATTTGTTTCATTTGGTATAGTCACGTAATAGAAATGGGGGAAGAGAGATGGCCAAAATAGAAGTGGAAATTTGGATAATTTCTTTAATTTCCAAGGACAAGAAGCAACAGATCTGACACTGCAGAATGAACAATTTCAGGGAACAGTATGTGGTGTAAATTGTAAAGGCAGGTACTTTACCAATATAATCCTAATATCCACTAAACTACATACGTGAAGATTATAGTAGCCTTTCATGATAATGAATTTTAATTTAAATGAGATTAACAATATTATAAATATATTGTTGATTTATTGTCATAAACTGTTATTCTGGTTGCCTGCTGCGCCTCTGTCATTTCAGCATATATTATTTAAATGAAATAGAATTTTGATTTAATGTTGAATAATAGTCAACAAAATAGATTAAAATAATAATTGAAGGAGGCTTGATTATTGAGGGAGAAGACAGCCTTCACACTTTCGAACAGCTGTGGGAAAAATCACAGGACCAGGCAATGGTCTGCCTGTCTGTTCTACGAAAGCTATGGTGAAAAATATCTGAAATGTTAAAGGTAATATTCAATAACACCACAATTTACCTTATATGCTTTGCTTTGGTTGAGATATAATATTGGATAGTATATTGAAATAAGTTGAACTTCTCTCTAACATTTAGGTTTGGTCAAGACAAAGAACACTTTTCCCTATGGTTAAAGACTAACCAAAAAATAATATCCGAGATATCCAGGACAATAAAGTTTTGACAACCTACCATTTTTTTTAGATTTGTAAAAGGTTTGTAGTGACCAACAAGGTTAGACAAATAAAATGAAGTATTTTTGGTCATAACTAGCGAGTGGTTTTTTCACAATTTTTTAATTAATAGGTTTTAAAAAAAAACATCTTAACTATGGCATCCATACTATCTCTTCATATTGTTTGTTCACTTTCAACGACCTTAACTTTGTTTAGTTTAATTTTTTTTGTTTTTTAAATACGACTTAGAATATATACGATTCGTGAGAAAAAAAATCTTTGATTTAATGAGTGATAAATCCGGCGAGAACATTGGTTAAAAAATTGGGTGATGATGGTAAGTGTGAAATGGTAGCTGATGGCCCAGTTATCTACTCTAGTCTAGTCGTGTGATTTGTACAAGGTCCTCGAAATGGAATGATAATTAACAAGGTCACTTGTAAATGGTGTGATTTTTCTTCGAATTTCGAACTTTCACAGCTTAGCTGTGAATATTAAACTGCTCGGATTTGAGTCAAGGGTTAGGCTGAATTGATAATTATGTAGAAACTTTCTTGGAATCCTGGCTGCTCCAAGCAGTAAGGCTCTTTTACTTTCTGCTATAAGACCTTTTGCTAATCCCAAAGATTATATTTGAAAGAGGAGATCGTCTCTTTGCGCGCCAATCCATTACTGGATATTACGTATGGCTGGTAGGACCCTTATAACTTACACTTATACTTATAAAGCTGGCTCAGTTATAAATACAGCTTTTGATACTTAATGTTTTCCCCAACAATTTTATTAATAGTCCCATTCCCTATCTCTATCATTAATGCTTTCTTTTATTTCTTAAGAACAAGGATGTCTGGTTTATTTGGTATAACATTATGATCTATTAAATAACCTGGTCCCAGTACGTAGATACCAGTTCGTTAAAAAATATCACAGCTGGCTGATAGTTGGGTTGTTTGCCGTCAATGAGTTTGTAAGATATGGCTAACTGCTTGGTGTGAAATTTCTGCCTGGTTTTTGTGCCTTATGAGATATCCCTTTCCAACTAAAACTAGAAGATGGGATTAATTTATTTATTGTTATGATTATGTCATAATGCTGTCTTTGATGGGGTTTCCCCTGCTCTACAATTTGCCTGTATAATACATAAACTTTATGGGCATACAATAACTTCACAGATGAAGCTATTTCAAGGTAAGAGGGCAAGATAAAATACTTTTTTTTTTGTACATTTGTTGATCTCGGGTTCTGAAAATCATCATTCAATTGACAATGAAGCAGGCACAGTTTAGTACACCTAAACAAATAAAAGAGATCATCCACCCCTTTATCCATTATTTTGGCACCCGGATAAAGTTGAATAGGTCTCCACGCAATGTCTCTTCCTACCCAACACTGACTATGGTCTGATTCAAACAAACATGCAGCCTAGATAATGATGGAAAGCTAGTAGATGTGAGACCAATTATAGGATTATACAAAGAATTTCCTAAAGAAATGGATCGTCTAAAGATGGTTGAGATTTATCTATCATTGGGAAAATTGTGAAAACCAAGACATAATATGTCATCCAATACCTCAATTTGGACTGAGATTAAACCACAATAAGAAACTACCAAAGATTTCGACTAAAATATTCATCATAAACAACAGCAACTATCAGTTCATGTTGATATAGTTTTAGTACTCATAAGTCTAGTCCTTTCACTGTATGTTATTTATTTTTCATTTTGCCTTTTACATAATAAATTTGGTGTTGAATTTTATTAATGGAGTGTATTTACACCTAAAATATCAAAGATTTTACGAAAGCATGGAAATTAGTTTACTTTAGTAAGTAATATATAAACCTCATTTAACACGAATTGTGTCGCAGTGAAAAGCATATCTCCTGCTAAGTGGGTTGACTGCAAACTATATAATCTTTAATATTGAAATCCGTTAGCCGACAATAATTTGTCCCAGGGTTTTTATCTCAATCCATGACTGTCAACAAGGCACAAAGAAAGAGCTAGAAAGAAACAAAAGAAATCTGCTACAATAAAGATAATAACAAATTTCACTTCATGTGCAGAAAAAAAATACAACAAAAGAATAACCCACTTCTACCGAGGATCCAGCCTACTTCCATTATTTAAAATAATTTTTACCTAATTTAATTTTATTAAATCATTCATGAACTAAATTTTATATGTAAATACAAACAAAATAAAGAACAGTGAAAGTGAAGAAATAATATGAAGAGATATTTGGGGACTCACCGCGAGATTATTTTTTTAAAAAAAATGTATGAGATAGTAAATTTCAAAACCAGCAATCACCACTTTTTTTAATTTTCCAAGAGAGGTTATAAAAATCTGCTTTAAATCAAAGCAAAATATTGTTTGGGTTTTTTTTTAAACCGAACGTTGAGCTATTCAATAAGGCTCATTAATCACAAACTAAAAACAGTAACAACTCAACTTAAGAGATGAAGATTGCTGGATTTGATCCCGACACCCTCAAATATATATATATTGTAGCTCTTTAATAAATAATAAACAAAACAAAAAATATTAAAATATCTTTTCACCAATTGGTGTATACTTATACTGATTTTTTTTAATTTTTACATAAGTTTATATACTTGTAATTGTACATTCTAAAAATATTATTTGACCGAGTATTGTCAAATATTATTTGGCAGTATATCACAATCTAGCCATAATTTTAGAACAATAATTAATTATTTTCTTTTTATGGCAAAAGCTTAAGAAGAAAGCCAACACTTGCCTCTAGGTTAACATTACAGGCAGGCTCAGAGACTACATAGAAAAATATCACACATTCTTTACCTCCCTAGCGAGGCTAGGCAGAGACCAGATTGGCTCAGTTCAACACGGTTTATCTTTGTTCATTAGAGGTATGATAAGATCGTCCATGTTTGGCATCACCAACAGCTTCTGCGAAAATTAAATTAAATTACGTTAGTAAGAACATTAAGTAAAACAAATGAAATTTATAGAACATTATTAACGATTTTATGCTTGTGTAATATATTGTTATTCTTCATGTAGGTAAGTAATCAAACACTAAAAGTCTAAAGCTATGCTATGCGTTTTTTTAAGTTTATTGTAATGTTATTTTTGAGGACTAATTTGAGAGGATTATTTTATTATATCAAATATAAAATAAATTAAAAACAGTGTAAATGCAAACACGCAATTGGAGCAGCTGAGAGAGATGCTGGGACTTCAGTTATAACTTTATAGTTACTGGAGTGGAGCAGTTTTTGACAGATACTTGAAAGGAGAGATGTTGTGAGTTGTTTATTATAAATGAAAAAAGAAGTGTTGATAACGATTTTGTGTAGTTTTGCAGATGGTCAAACATATTTGACATGAGGGCCCATGTATTTTCATACTGGCGGAATCCACAGGAGGCGGGCCATTGAGGCAGCATTGCATTTGGAGCGTCGGGATCACAAAACACAATATTTGGATGGAACAAGGCAAGCCTTCGATGGAAAATTTGTGAAGAACTCAAAAACAGTATATGTATTAACTTTTTTTATTTCATGTAAATGTAGGTCGTCAAAAACTCTCCCTGAGATATAATAAATTATAGGTTTAATTTACATTTTTTTTATTAATAAATTAAAGAAATATTACATTATATGTGAACAGTCATTCTTGTGATTATCTCTGAACTAAAATTCTCTTTTGAACAACTAACCTCGAATTCCTTGACCAGTTTCTTTTCTATGTAATTTGTAATATAAACCATATTTATTCCTCTTTGACCGACCTTAGGTTTGGCTGATAATAATAATTTGGTGTTTGGCCTGAATCCATACCTAGGCAAATGAGAGAATCACTTTAGAATAGCTTTAATTAAATATAAAATAACAACCCTATGATCAAAAAATCAATCTTTAACTGTTCATCATTTACCATAGCCTGTCCGATGGTGGAGGTGGAAAGTTGATAACTACAGTCCCAGTTAAACTCTTGACATGAACCACCAATGATATTGTTGTGTTAGAGACACCCTCCAGGGCCTTCTTCACATACTTGTTGTCAGTCACCTGTAGACAGTGTTATAATGTACTTACACTTTAATTGAAGATAAGCATACAAAAGAAATATTTTGTGCTCTATACAGCAAATCTCTGAATATCATCTATAAATTGTAGTGATAATATATTGATAAGATTACATTTCAAATTATTATACGTGACCAATATACATGAATTTTTACCTGCTGAAAATATTTTGAAGAGGCAATCTTATCTACCATTTGTAAAACTTTTTGAGAAGTTTTTCGCCGGCTGATTGTAGTTTTTTTGGAATCCTCAGGACAAACATCATCTCCAGAAGACTCAGCGCTATCTTCCACTTCACTGTCAAATATTGCAGATTTGCAGAAACTTTTCCTGGAGGAACAAAAATATAACTATTAGTTGAAGAGAACGGAAAGATAAAGAAGAAATGTTGATTGTACTTACTCGCTAGCTTGTTGCCCTTCAGTGGTAGATATCGCTCCGTAATAGTTCTTCAACTTTATGAGGTTGATTTTGGTATCTATGGACATCTTGAATGTCCCCTTGTAGGAGATGTCCAAGTCGACCCAGACCCCATCACAGTTCAACTTTGGCAGGCAGCTCTTTTCGATAACAGGCACAGATTCAGAGAGCTCGATCTGAGACACCAACAGCTCTTCCATAAATGTAGGCACCTACACGCAAAATCGTTTTTTTTTATGTTGAAGAAAAGTGTACTTAGCTGTTATCGAAATAAGACCAACTTTTTTACATTAACAGCCCGCTGTTATTCGGTATTAATAATAATAAACATGGATTCTTGCTGAGATTTACCTTAATAGCAGACAGTTTTTTCTGTATCTTGTCCTGTATCTGCTTGATCCAATAGCCATCGTGCATTGGGTCGTACAATATCCTCGCAAGGAATATATTAAGCCAGGCCAAACTGTCTTCCTCTTCAGGCTCATCCACACTGTCCTCGGGTGTCTGCATCATTAGAGGTTATCTTCAAACTTCACAATATTAATAAAATATAATGTCCTTAATTAACTACTACTCTGGGAGCTGTTTGCTTTTGAATTAAAATGTTTCATAAACTATCGATACAAAAGAACAAAAAATGTTCATCATAAGATGTTCCTATATTATTGTTTTATATGCAAACAGAAGGTAGACAGCCCTTCGTTGACTTTTACAGGTGAGCTCTTAGTTTCCCAACCTCCTATATCAGAGCAGAATCAATCCCCACTCTGATGCTATCCACTCCTACTTTATCCTACAAAATCGCCCTGCACAGTTGTCACAACGCCTAATGCTGATATGGAGGTACTGAAAGTTGACAATGTGTAAACAATATTTGCTTGCTTCTTCCCTTTAAAAAAAATAAAACTTCCAACTAAAATATTTCAAATAGCATCACACAAGTTTATATTAAATATATAATGTAAGTTTTTTTAGTAATCATCTAAAAGCTATTTTTTAAGGGTGGTAAAAAAACAGGTTCTTTTTTTTTATAAAAAAAATTACTTAGTGTTATTTATTGTTTTTTCATAAGTTTAAAAAATAGTGTGACACAGAAGTTTTTAGGCAAATAATTGTTTTAATTGAGGGTTTGTGGCCAAAAAACAGATTTTTTCTTTTGCCATTATAGAGAACTTACATGATACCATTTGAACCAGCAAAGATGATTCTAGCCCATTACTCAAATAATGAAGCTATTTGACTAGTCATGTCTGATCTCGCCACTACCATAAGTAATGAAGGATATTTTTCCAAAATGCAGGACAAATCTGATAAGGAAAGTCATTAGTGAACTTTTGTTTAAAAATTCAGAAATGTAGGCTCACTCAAATTGCCAAGATTGATAGCTGTTAGAGAAATTAAAATACCTAAGATTCATTGGCTTATAATAATCTAATCAATGACTACAATGTAGGCCCATAGGAAGGTAAATATTACATATTACTTTTTCCTAACCAGGTAGTCCTGCATTTTGGGAAAGTAGCTGAGAATATATTTCAAAACCATACACAGAAGCTCATCTTCTTCTTGATGAACTGGGCGATGAATGTTTCATAGTGTTCTCCCATGTTCTGAGGTTTTTTATCAGCGATTTCATCTTCGCTTTCTAACAAACTCGTGTCTGTTTTCTGGTCTTCCTCTTCACTTTCAGGGGAATGAAGTTTTACAGCTGAGGCAAGTCTCCTAAACCTAAAGCAAAATTGAAAACATTTAATAGAAAAAACTGTGTAAAAAGCACACTTGCACGCTGTCAACTTGGACATTTAAAAGAGATAACGTATTTTTGTTTTGGATTCGTTCAGATAAAGTAAAGATAAACTGAACTGATGTTTAAGTGAACTAGTGACATAACACACAGACAAAACAATTAATCAGTGGTTCCTTCTGCTACAACTTATTAGAAAAACAAGGGAATTTTTGCTCTAAATTTGAAAATCTAGTCTTCCCCATTCATGAATTCATAGAAACAAATGGACTTAATATCTCCACTACATTGTAACGATAATTTTATTTGAGTCCATGCTTTTTGTGTTGTTTATAGCATGATGCGGCCCTGAAGAAGACAGGCTTGTTTAAAACGAGATAGCTCGGGACACAATGAACCACTTGTCGCCGTCATCCATTGTCTATTTCAGATAGCATTTGTATATGAACAAAAACTAGAAGATTCTAAACTATCTAAATAAAGCTGCTTTCAATGAATCAAAATCAATTATTATTGTAATATTGTAGATATTTTTTACAAAAATAAAGCTCTAAATAATAAAAAAAATTTTTGTAGATTTGTAAAAAGATTTTACCAAATGTCCTTTTCCCTATCAGTCCTTGCGAACAAGTATATATTATTCTTATTGATGAGGGAAGTGGGAACTTTGACGTAGTCACTGCTCAGCCAATCTTCCTCGTCCTCTTCCTCACTGCAGATAAGCATGTCTTCGTCGTCTAGAGAGACCCCGTCTTTCTTCACCTGAAATAGGCGTATAGTATAATTACCATTTGTAATAAGTTATTTGAATAGATAAAATGTAAAATTGAACATATTTAGAAAAATAATAACATCTAGCATAAATTAAATTTCCTCATTTATAGGAACACATTTACATACTCTCCAGGATTTTCCACCCAATTTCACCAAAATTATCGAATAACAACACATATCGTCCCTACCGTGTCAAACTATAGAATATAAAAGTGTGTTTTTCATATTCAATTCCTAGCTCCTGCATTGGACACAATAGGCCTGGTAGCAAATCGTCAAATTTGCTGTTCAGAAGCAGTAAAAACTTTGCAGTTTTGGCCATAAAAGTGTTTTTTTTAGCAGCTCTCCTGAAAACTAGGCATTTTCATATTCGATAGTTTAACATGTTAGGGTAGGGACGATATCTACTCTCATCTTCTTAGACTTTACCAAGGCATTTGACAGCCTTGATCGCTCTATCCTAGAATCTGCTATCGATGTCCTTTTTTTACAGTGCCGTCATCTCTGCTTGCTCCCAGGTAGTACTCATACCTGATCTACCCCCATCCCAACGCTTTCCATTGTCTTCCAGTGCAGCGCAAAGTTCATCAATTTCTCCATTAAATTTTGCTAAACAGTTTTGATACAATTTTTTAGGAAATTGAGACATTTTCCCAACTCGATTCACAAATTGTTTATAGTAATTTAAGTGAGTGATGAATTTTATTATCATATTTTGATAGCGTAGTATTCAAAATTAAAGAACAAGGTATATTGTATTTCCCCTTCTAAATATTAAGTATTTCAGCTTCAGCTGCCTGTAATATGTGGTAGCTCATCTCTTACATCACTCAAATAATAATAATAATAATAATAAGACAATTAATAATCAATCAATTCAGAGCACAAATAAGGTAATTCCTTGTACAGAGAGATATCGGGGGTGGGGGGAGGAAGCATTCTTTGATAGTAAGATGTTAGCCCAGAAAAGACAGACTTATTTAGGGCAGCATACTGTGAGGAATAACATGCTGTGAGAATCCAATGAATGACCTAGATAACCCTTTTTACAACTAATAAACCCAGAAGATTCTAAATTAGATAATGTAAAAATTTTTTTTATATTTTATTCTTAACAGCTAACAATAGTAATATGTTATTTTATTTTATTGTTGATTTATATTTTATAATCTTATTGCGCTTTATACATTTACATATTATAAATGTATATTAATATTAATAGTATCCACAAGACTGTTATTTATACTGTGTCATAAGAAACTCATTCTATTTGAGCAGCCATACTTATTTTTAAAATAAAATTCTTATCTGTTACTATGTGTATATCATCAGATTGGTTCATCGCGCATTTTGTTATAATTGCACTTTTATTATTATTAGAAATACCTTAATTGTTGTCTTTTCTTCGCTACAATCTTGCTCTTCTTCTGTTTTATCTTCCCCTTAAAAAAAAAAAATCAAATCAATAAATATATTTATTTGGGCCAATAAATTACTATTTTACACAAATAAAGGATTAAAAATTAAATTAATAATAATAATTTAAAGGTCTTGGTTCACGTGTCAATGAAACTTGTGATTGTTTCACACTTTGAAGGATTTAGTAATTTAGTTATAATTTTCATTTTTTTTTAACCAAGAGGATACTTGATAGACTAACTTCTGAAGTTCTGTGATGGAAGCTTCAATGGTTTCTCTAAGGCACAGAATTAGGGTCTCAATAGAAAACATAGGTAGGTTCGACGTTATAGGTACAAAAAAAAAGCTAGTACGGATAGTACAAAGTAGATTCAAGGAAAAGTTTTTATTTTATTTTTATTTGGAAGTTTTGTGGTTGATTTTGAAAAATAAAGAACGAAAACAGTATTACTCAAGGTGCGCTGACCGGTGCAACAACCCCATTGCACCGGAATACGCGCACCACAGGCTACGTAACCCCATGAGCTCGCTTCACGGGCTTGTTTGAGGCTCAGCCTCAGGAAGGGCGGAAAAAAAAAAAGGTACGGAAAGGTCATTACAAAATAAATGAAAGAGTAGAGGGATCAGTATGGCTCCTTGAGGAACACCTGAATTAATTCTTTTTGCTGTGCTAAATGTTGTATTTACACGGACTTGAAATCGTCTTCCAGACAAAAATGGTATTATATTGTTCCAAAGATAATTTAGAAGTTTTGTAGTAGACAACTTATAGAACAGGCCCCCATGTTGGTAGGTGTCGAATGCTGATGCTATATCTAGCAAGGCTCCAGTAATATACTGCCTATTTTAAAATCCTTTGTAAATTGATTCAGCCACTCAGTTTATCATGTGGATAGAAGAGTTAATTTAATTAATAGTAAATCTTGAATTATTTGTCGGTAATATTCTGCATCACAAATAAATATGGGTGAGACTTTTAATTTTGTTAGTACTATTGTCCTCTGTCAAGTTAGGGGTTATGTGATTATTGTACGGCAATTTTTATAGTACTAAAAATGTGTTTGTTACAGGCAAGTTATGTTCAATCAATATAAATATATATATATATATATATATATATATATATATATATATATATATATGTGTTTAAATTTTGGTAACTGCCTGTATTTATTCAATTAATGAACCACCCTTTTATACAGTCCACAATTTTTAATCTTTTCTTAAATACTAAGCTTAATTTCCATTTCAATTTCATTTCCTTTTGCCACGAAGTGGGCTCCATTCTCCTATAATCTTCTGCATAAACATATATTTTTAAAAAAGCACAGTAAAGCTTTAGTTAGTAACCTCAGTAACCAGAGATTTTAACCTAGAGATTTTAAACTGTAAAGAAAAAAAAATATTGCCTCTTTATTCCTGATAACGGGAAGGTAATAGTGCATAAAATATAATAATTGTTACCTTCTGCCTTTATAGGAAACTTCTTAAAGGAGACCAAGTCTAACGAAGATGTTCCCCTTTCACGGTACCGAGTCCCCAAATGAGAATCCGGTTTCAGAATAATACAAATGGGGTACTTTTTACTCCACAGCCTGAGTAACAATATCAATATCAATGACAATTATTAAAAATAAATATGAAATATTTTAAATATTTGCACAGTACAGATATACTCTACTGCCAATAACAGGCAATAGACCAACTAAAGCCAAAATGTGATAATAAAAATCAAGCCTTAATCCTCCGCCTTGGAGCCTTAACAGCAGCAGCATAAGTGCACAAAGAGCTCTTACACAGGCCGAGTCTGTTTGGAACATAATCGACTAAAGACTGGATAGGTTAAACATCAGTGTGAACGCCGGGAAAACCGACTGCATAATCTTCTCCACCAAAAGGGGAAAAAAACCAAAATCCTATACTATAGGAAGGCATGAGAACTCACCAGCTTTCTCAATGTACTTTCTGGGTATAAAAATGGATAGGCATCTCCATTTCTTTACTCGTTTTAGTAACAAAATAGAAAAAGTACGACACAGGTCTTACCGGCTTCACCACTTGCTAACTTCATCCAACTTGTGATGCTGCATCTCAAACTAATGATACATAAATGTTTCCTCCGGCCAGCTCTGCAGTACGGTGCCCCGCTATATACTCACATGACTAACAATACAGCTAACAGTCTCCAATAATTCCAGACTGGGATCATGAGAACAGTGGTCTGACATGCATCTCTCGAGAGGTTAAAGAACGCTGACCTGCACCCGTAGCTTGATTGGTGAGTTCATCCACCGGAGACACATCAAGTTTTATGACTCATTGCAGCACCTCACAAACCCTGTGTTTAACACTATGAACCCACCACCCTTCCCGCATCGATGGCAACATGTCCGTGTGCCAACATGTCCATGTCGTGGAAAATTAGGTTAAGATTTAGTTTATGTTTTTATTGTTGGATGTAAGTTAGTTTTAAGTTTATGATAAATAAGGTGAGGCCCATCACTTTTAATAAATTCAGTATGTTAATGTATAATGACCATCATTATACTTTTGTATAATGCAGATCACTATTAGCCAACGTAGCCAAGCTACAGGAAATACAATGAAGCAATTGTGAATAGATTCATTTGTAGAAACTATATTTTGTAGATATATAAATATATGGGGGGGGGGAAATCAACCAGATAGAGTTTTTGAGGAGGTAGACAGATTAATTTAGGAAACAATATGTTAGGTTATGTCAGGTCACAAAAAACTATGCTTTTGGCGTAAATACTCAGCTCTGATTGTGGAAAGAAATGAAATATAAAAAAATAAGTTTAAACACTAGACACACAATAACTGAAAATTTGGACTTGATCTGCCCTGTGTGCAAGGACAACTCAACAGCAGGATAGTTGAGGCCCCCCCCCATGTTTTGAAAACATCTGCTAATGTTGCCCAACACCTGAGTGAATACATATACCTATTTTGATGGCTCAGCATGCAGTGCCTGGGATAATGCAGGGCCCTCAGAGTATGTCTCAAGTTTCGGGATCTCTAATCTCTAATTATGGTACTCACAACCAATGAAGCAAACTAATCCATTAATGTGCGTCTAGAATGTGCTATGAGAGCTAAGATGGTCTTGAAAATTCTATAACCATCTAAATCTCTTTTCATCCTCTATTTCCATGGCCTCTTCATATAAGATATATCTTTCCAATATTATGTAAATATTACTTATGTTTAAATATTCTTTATGAACCCACAATATCACTATTCACTTATTCTCATTATTTACGATGAGTAACCTGATAGTAATTGTAGTGTAGATCATTAACTTTTGACAGACACTACTTTTGCAGTCCTTCTTAATCTGTCCAGCAATGCATGCTGACTACATGGAATCTATAAATACATATCTCCACGATCCACAGCATTAACCATCTTGCTTAACCTGCCATTTATGGTTCCAGATCCTGAATTCCAGATAACTTTACTTAATAAAGAAGTAAACATAATATTGTAATAAATTGTTGCGTTAAATGAAGGAATACGTGTTATTCTATTAAACGGGCACTTCTCTCGAGCATGCAAATTGCGTATGTCCGCTAATGGGAAGCTTCACTATATATTAGATTTTATACTACTGGTAACAAGTATTATTAAAGAGTACCTTTTGTGGGCTAACTTGTCAGGCAGAAGCAACACCTCGCATCCGCTGATATCGTAAGTCCTTTCTCGGTCAAACTTCTGCTTGTAGTGAGGCTCATTCCAGAGAGCCCTCTTGGATATCTTCTGCCTCGGAGAGGCCAGCCTCAGGGTGCTGTCCTCTAGCCGCACGTATACAGTCTCCGTCTGGGTTACCTGGTAAATCTCAGGCTGGTACTCGAAGCAGAACTCGTTCATCCATCCCTGGATTTAAGAAAAAAAAACTTTCTCAGTGGAAGTAAACAATTACTAAAAATCATTAATATACATAATTAATATTCCCTTTAATTATTTAAATGAATAAATAAAATATATATTAGCTGCTCACCTCATAGAAGATTTTCTGTCGCTCTGTCATAGGAGAAGTGAGCTGTTCGCTGGGATAGTTATTGCACATAAATTCATTCGGACCTGTCTGGGGTCCGATCCAACGTGTACAGTTCGTCCACAAACTGAACTCGAAGCTCAGGAATGCCCCAACAATCACCCCACACTATAAGCATCCAGTTAAAAAATGACAAGATTTAGTGCTGAACTTTTTATAATCTATAAACTGATAATATATTGTAAGATTAACACTTTAATAGACTTTGTACTGACATTATAAAAATAGCAGAATTTCAATATTAACACTCATCTTCGGCCTGCACATATCTATTAGGTTGGTGCGATTGAAATGTTGGATTCTTAAGTGAATATGTTAAACTGCATATCTTTGCATATCCAAAAGCTGTTTATTTAATCAAAATATGCTCCATTTACTTCAATACACTTTTCCCAACGAGATTTTAATGCATAGATGCCCGTCTTGAAGAAATTCTGATCTTTAGAATCAATGAACTATGATATGGCATTTTTCAGACTGTCTTCATTTTCGTACTGTTTAGCCCGTAAAAACAGTTCTAAATGTTTAAATAAATGAAAGTCGGTTGGCAAAAGATCCGGTGAATAAGGTGGGTGCTGCAAAATTTCATATTTTAATTCATTTAATTTCACAATTCTTTGGTACGATGTAGGCGGCCGAGCGTTGTCGTGGAGAATTATTGGGCCATGCCGATTAACAAGTGATGGGCGTATAATTTTCAATTTTTCATGCATTTCTTCAATGTACTGGCAATACTTTTCGGCTGTAATTGTCATCAGGAATGAGTAGTGTTTTACTCCAGTCACATTCCACCAAACTGTGATTAAAATTTCCTGTGGATGAAGTGTTAGCCGTGGAGTATGAGCACAAGCCTCATCCCTATCAAGCCACCGAGCACACCTTTCCTATTGTCGTAAAGAACCCATTTTTCATCACAAGTAATGAACCGATCGAAAAATGGATTTCGATTAAATTGGGTTAGCAATGATGAGCATACGTTCAAGCGATCCAGCTTATTTCGCTCGGTTAGTTTGTGCGGTATCCACTTATCCATTTTTTTCACCTTGCCCATTTCAGTAAGATGCCGCAATATTGTTGTATGGTCAACTTCCATTCTGGCAGCAAGTTCCCTTGAAGAAACAGTTGGATTCGTTTCCACCAATGCTTTCAGAGCATCATTTTTCACAGACGTTTCGGGTCTTCCACGCGGTTCATTTTGCAGGGAAAAATCACCAAACCGAAATTTTTCAAACCAACGCTGCACTTTTCGATCGGTTGAATTCATATTGGTGCAAAATTCAAAGCAAATAACAAAAGGGAACACTTTTGAGAAAATCTTCTTTGCTAAAATGTGACTCTGGCAATGGACAGTACGACTATAAACCAGGTTACGTCAAAAACAAAAGCATAAAAAAAAACAGGGAGACAAACGTTCACATTTAAAGAAAATCCCACATTTCATACGCACCAACCTAATAAAAATAACCAAATAAAAAAGAGTAACTTAACTAAACCAAAACATGAGAATAGCTACAGCCCAAAAACTTACCATGATTTGAATACAAAGATTAACAGTAAGAAAGAGTTTCAACAGAAACCACCATTTTCAAAATTTGATACACCCTTGTATCCAACAAACAAATATCCGTCCAAAGCTGACAAGATCGCTGAATACAATAATGATTTACACAGCATGATTAGGGTCACACAAATATCTCAGCAAGGACAAAAGTGATAAGAGTATCGTAAACAATATATAGTTGATATGTATGCAAATTAGAAGTAATCGGGTGTTCAAAGAAATAAGACAACAAAAATAATTCCATACAATTTAAAGTTAAAACTGTTTTTATCAGATTCAAATTATTATAATTAAATACTTAATTCAAATTCACTAATTTGCTGACATTTTCAAAAAGACAGAATAGGATCTAAATACCTCTGAGTGATAGACTAATTTAAATATAGTATAAATAATAATCATTTACATTATAATTAATCATGATAACACAATTTAAAAAAAATCATAAGAGCTATTTCCTTTTAATTAATTATTAAATTAAGTGCAACTGACCAAGAACTGAGGGACGTTGACGAACATATAGAGAACCGCTAACAGAAGGCAGTAGGTTGCCGCTCGTGTTGAAATGGTAGGCATCAAATAGGTAGTGGCTCCACTGTTATTATCTTTAGAACCTGCAGCAGAGATCTTTTCGGCAAGCCTCCCTTCCTCTTTACCAATCGACACTTCAATTGCTTCAACGCCCATCTCGATCTTTTTAGAGACCTTCATCTGAACAATCCTTAATATTAATAATTATATTTTGTACAGAATTATCAATCTACAAACAGTAATTAAAACACGATACAAACATGAGCATAGTAAGTTAGCCGAGTTGACTGCGTTTGTGTATACTTAGTAAAACTGACTAATTCAAGAGAATAAAATGCTTTTGTAAAACAATTTTAATAGAATCCTTTATAGATACACAAAAAAAACAAAATATCAGCTGTTTTTAGAACAAAATTAAATATAAACTTTATTATCAAATATACCCCACACTCTCAAGGTGCTTTAATACATAATCTATGAATAAAGACGAATAAAACCCAGGCAGGTAGCCTTAATATCTGGGCCCTGGTGGCATATTGCAAACACTCGCTCAATTACAAATTATTTCAACCGAAAACTCACTTCCTCAAAATCAATTTAATTCTAATAACTACATTTAAATTGCTGATTAAAATATCATTACAAATATAAATCATTTTTCATTGGGAAAATTTACCAACAGGAGGACAGATCTGTTTAATAGGATTATAGGATGTGTATGTTGAACTTACATTAGTAAACAACACCTTCGGCCCTTAAATTGATATATTTATATAATGCACACAAGCTTTCTGCATTTAAGCTGCCATTTTCAAGTACTATCTTGCTACTATTCACTAGTAAGAGCATTAAGTCAGACATCGCCCTGATAGCAACCATAAAAATGGTAGGTGACTGCCTAAACTAAAGCGTGCATATGTGGACTAACTTGCGGGCAGACAATGCTGTTTGTTAATATATTTAGAAGGAGATGGATGGGACACTTCAAATAATCACATGTTGTGATTCGATGACCTGGCTAGTTCAGATAGCTTGTTTACAAAGACCATAAACTATAACTATAAGATTGAAAAATATACTTATTTTGGCCTGATTTTAATGGATTCAAATTAATATAAAGATAATAAATATATCAATTAGCTATATGAATAAAAGAAAATGTATTGGACATGAAACATACTGATTAATGAATAATCCAATTCATAAATTAAATTAAGACGATATGTATTGCTTGCAGCAATTAATTTAGGAAAATATAATCTACTTTAAAAAAGGTATGATTTTTAAACATTTCCTTTTATAATTAAATTCATAGATTGAAGACTATTATAATATCTAAAAGCCTAAAATAGTAAATACAAAATAATCAACTTACCTTGAGTTTTTTGTAAAATATACTGGCAGGTATCTCTGTTTCCTGACTTGCTACACTACAAGCTTTTTTAGTGGGGGTGCTGAACGTACTTTGATTGCTATCTTTAGATGGTGTGACATCTGAAATGTCTACTTCAGTAAGAATGGGAGTCGTCCTCTCAGGAGTGAGGCTAGCGTCGCTGATATCTGCGAGGTCAGAGTCTGCAACCACTCCACCCTCCTTGTTCTGGCAGCTCTTATCTGACCAGTCCTTCACGGAGCTAGATGTTTCAGATCTCTCTTCAGAGTCACTCAGGCTTGACGTCGCCAGGAGCTTCTTTTTCATCCGATCACTTTTTATCTCCTCGATCTTTTCTTCTACTGTCTTGGTGATGCGCCCTTTCATTTCCTTTAGAATCCTCCAAGTCTCCCCTGATGCGCCATCGTCCAGGTTTCCTAAGACCTTAGACCTTGGCAAAACCGGTGAAGAGTCTTTAATCTCACTGATCCCGTCTTCCGTTGAACTGACGAAGCTGTCATCAGCTTTCCTATTTGTATCTATAAACAATAATTGACAAGATCAAAAATAGAGTCATATACATGGAAACAAATTTTAGGGCAGTACTTAATATTTAATTAAGGAGGATAATGAATAAATATTATCTAGCAGCTGAGTAGTTTCATCTTAATGAGGGTGAGGCAGTTAAAAAAAATTAGAAAAAAATTAAAATTAGTTAGAAAAAAATTACCGATTTTGTTTTCTTGGAAATTGTAATCCACTGATCAGCTTTATTTGTTTATAAATCCAGCTAAGGTTGATATAGCTTTAATCCCTATTAGGCTATACTAAATGAATTTGTAAACAAAATTACTTCGCCTTGCCTCCAGTTTTGTCTTAGCATTGAGTTAAACAACATGACACTAAAATTTGAAATATTGGTAATATTACACCATTATTGGAAACGTAAGTTTTCTGCCGGTAAAACAACCCATTTGGTATGACAATTTGAAGAAGAGCATGCTCTTTCTGAAGGTACTGTGATTAGATGGCTCCAGAAATTTAAAACTGGTGACATCAACCTCGAGAGGAAAGAGGGTTCTCGATGAAAATCATTGTTGGATAAGGAAACTCTGCCTGTTGAAGCAGACCCAACGAAAAGTACACGGGTATTGGCAAGAGGGCTTGGAGTTTCCCAATCCACCATAAATTGTGGGCTGCATAACTTGGGAAAAAATGAATTGGTCATTAAGGGTGGTTACCCATTAGTTGACAATTGAGCATGCACGACGTCGAGGAGAAATTTGTCAACAACTTTTGAAAAACTCAAATGACCATCGTATCATTAAAAGAAATGTTACTTGCAACAAAAAATAGATATATTGGAAAAACCCTAAGACCAAGAAGCAATGGTTAGACTGCAATCAGCCTGGTGTGCTAGTCATTAAGCAAGGGCAATCCGAAAAAAAAGGCAATGCTCTTTGTATTTTGAAATAATGAAAGCATAATTCATAATGAATTCATACTAAAAGGTTGACCCAGTGTTAACCAGGATTAGTAAACAGAAATCGGGTTTGGTTTCAACAAGATAATGCTGACCAAACACTTCTCATTACCCGAAACAAAAATTTCAGAACTGGATGGGATTGAGCTTCTCCCTCACCCTGCATATAGCTCGGGATTCACACATTCCAACAACCATCTGTTACGTTCAATGCCTCATTATCTTCAAGGAAAAACCTTTAATTCCCTGGACAAGGTTCAAAATGGAGTTGTAGAATTCTTCCGTTCAAAACCCAAAGTATGGTATTGTAAAGGAATCTGACAGCTATCCTCAAGA